>CM038038.1:10947271-13347271 GCA_021397845.1 Areca catechu | reverse complement strand
CCAGGCTCCGGTTCGACTTATCGAAGCCCCGGTTCTCCGGACTACGGACTTCGGACTAAGCGAAGGCCAACTGCAAGCAACTCAAGGCTTCACACCGAACTACAACATCCGAAGGCCAGTCCTTCGGGTAGCACCTTCGGCCCTGGCCGAAGTCTGAACTACTCATCGACTTCCGAAGACACGAACTTCGGTCCCCGCCGTAGACATGATCTCCGGCCTCGGGGAAATATCAAGCCTTCGGCCCATGCAAGGGAAAACCCGAAGCTTGAACCACAATTGTTCCAAAAATAAAACTGTAACCAACAGTTACAATCGACACTCATCACGCCATGATCATGGCACGCAATTCTTGCAGCCACGCCTCCGATCTGGCCGGAACCGCTCATTGACAACCCACGATCGCTAATCATGGGAGTGAATGGCTCCCCATGATCTCTGGGAAAAGAGCGGGCCACAGACTGGAGACCATCTTTTAAATATGGGTAAGAAGGATGGCTCGAGAGGTACGCATGAATAATCTCGCACACATACACTTTCAATCTCTAAGAACTCTTTTTTTCTTCCACGCTCGACATCTTCCCTGTTTTGTGACTGGAATCCGCCATGACTTAGGCATCGGGGTGTCCTCTGCCAGAAGAACTCCGGCAAGGGACTTGTTTTGCAGGTGAACAAGGGAACGGTCCTGCGACGCAGCGGCTCCGACCGGCCGATCCAGGGACTCCATGCCAATAGATTGTCGCGCCATGAAGGGGGGCATATTACTAACATTTGTTAAGCTCCCTCCTATACAAGGGGAAGAAACAAAGAATTTTTTGATGACAAGAGGAAAAGCTCAAAATACTTCTACAAGCCGGAGTCGTGCTCCGTCTCAGGGGGGTGCACCCCCGGAGGAGAACGATGTTCCACCTCCCATGGTTGTTGTGGGAGCACAGCAGTTCGAAGCTATTATGAACCAGGTCGCCAACCTGACGGCCATGGTTCAAGAGTTTCAAGACAGAGCCTTCTCGGTGACAAATCCACCGGCTGTTTCTAGACATAGCTCTCGATCCCAAAGAAGGAGAGCACCACGGAAGGATTCAGCGCATCCCTTTCCCCATTCTCGGCCCTCTCTCGAAGGCCGAACTTCGAGACTGCCAGGTCTGCCGATTCCCCACAAAAAGGGAAAAGGCCTAGGCAAATTTTCTCCTCCTCTTCCGAAGACTCCACTCCGGTGGAGAGAGCGCCCAAGCAAACTCCCGATTATGACGGGAGGTTCAGAGCCATCGAATCAAAGATGGCAAGGCCGCGAGAACAGAGAATGCGGGATCAGAGAGATCACAAGGACCTGATTGTGGGTGATCTACGCCCACCCTACACCGACCGCATCATGGCTGAGGACATTCCTCGGCACTTCAGGGTTTCCAGATGGAACCCTACGACGGCACCTCCGACCCCTTCGACCATTTGGGCAGCTTCAAAGCCCATATGATGATTCAAGGAGCTTCGGACGCAATGTACTGTTGGCATTCCCGGCTACCTTGAAGAAGTCCGCTCGGATGTGGTACTCGAGCCTGCGCCCAGGTACCATCAATTCCTTTTCCGAGTTAGAAAAATTGTTTGTCTGCATTTCAGGACCTGCCGCAAGACTCCTCGGAATACGGACACACTCTTCCTCCACCAGAATGAAGGAGAGAGCCTGAGAGATTACATCTCCAGGTTCAATGCGGCCACGCTTGAGATCCCCGATCTCAACGAGCACGTGGCCATGTTAGCACTGAAGAAGGGGCTTCGAACCTCCAGGCTTACTTTTTTCCTGGACAAGAAGTTCCTAAAAGCTACGCTAAGCTCCTATCAAGGGCTCAGAAATACGTCGATGAAGAGCGGGCGACGAATCGACGTTTGATTGAAGGGAAATCCCCTTCAAAGAAGAAGAATAACAGGGGGCAAGGCCCCCAAACTTCCAATAACAACGGCGGCAGATATGCAGACCGCCGGAGAAGCCCTCCCAAGCCCAGAGCATTGGAAAGAAGATTCGATTCATACACCACCCTCAACCTCCCTCGAGAAAAGATCCTCATGGAGATAGAAAAAGAAAATTATCTCCAACGGCCCCGTCCCATGAAAGCCTCCTCTTCCGCAAGGAACAAGAACAAATTCTGCCGATTCCACCGGGACCACGGCCACAACACAGAAGAATGCATCCAACTGAGGGATGCGATCGAGGATCTCATCAAGAGAGGATACTTGGGACGGTACATTGGTCGCCAGGGACCCGGTCGGAAGCAACTGTACCCCAGCCACCTCCCAAAGAGGCCGAATTGCCAAATCAAAGGCCCACCAACGGAGGTGTAGGGATGATACACCGGCCCGCCAACTGGAGCAGGGATGAAGATGAAGCTTCAAAGCGATTAAAGATAACAACTCCATCCTCTTCTCCGACGATGACTTTGCGGGAGTTCGGCTCCCGCACGACGACCCTCTTGTAATTTCCGCCGTAGTGGCCAATTATGATGTACAGAGAGTTCTTATTGATAATGGAAGTTCGATTGATATCTTGATGTACGATGCATTCTCCAAAATGTGTTTGCCTAGATATCAACTACAAAGATCCCTCGTACCACTCTCCGGTTTCGGGGGCAACCAAGTTTATGCCGAAGGGAAGATAGTGTTGCCTGTAACCCTCGGCTCCGAGCCTCGACAAAAGACATTGCCGATCAACTTCACGGTGGTCCAGATCCCCTCTGCATACAACATTATTCTGGGGAGGCCCGCCTTGAACAGGTTCCGGACCGTGATCTCCTCTCACTACCTCTTGGTACGCTTCCCTACCAGGAATGGTGTTGGAGAAGTTAGAGGGAACCAGAGGACGGAACGGCAATGTCTAATGATTGAAGACGGGCATTTCAAAGATTCGACTACTCCGGATCAGCTGGATCCGAGGGATTCAACCATAAACCTTGGTGAACCCATGGAGAGGACCATCCCGATACCTTTGAAAGAGGAAGATCCCTCCAGAGTTGTGCGGAGCGCCCTTGATTAGGAAACCAGAACGAAGCTGATCCGTTTTCTCAGGGACAACATTGATGTCTTCGCCTGGTCGGCTTCGGACATGCCCGGGATTCCCGCCGAAGTGATTACTCATCGGCTAGAAGTAACCCCTGGGTACAAGCCGGTGCGACAGAAGAAGAGGAGCTTCGCCCCCAAAAGACAGCAAGCTGTTGATGAAGAGGTTGGCAAGCTCCTCAAGGCAAGGTTCATCAGAGAGGCCCGCTATCCCGAGTGGCTGGCCAATATGGTAATGGTGAGGAAAGCTAGAGGCAAGTGGAGGATCTGTATCGATTATACAGACCTCAACAAGGCTTGCCCAAAAGATAGCTTCCCTCTCCCAAAGATAGATCATCTGGTCGACGCTACCGCCGGCCACCAGTTGCTGAGCTTTATGGATGCCTTCTCCGGCTACAACCAGATCAGAATGGATCCGCAAGATGAGGAGAAGACGGCATTCATCACTGACAAAGATCTCTACTGCTACAAGATGATGACGTTCGGCCTCAAGAATGCCAGAGCAACATTTCAAAGACTCATCAATAAGGTATTTGAAAAGCAACTGGGAAGAAATATAGAGGCCTATGTTGACGACATGATCGTCAAGAGTCTCCATCGAAGAGACTATATCCGCGACTTGGAGGAGTCATTCAGCGCTCTCCGGCGCTACCAAATGAAGTTAAACCCAGCGAAGTGCGCCTCCGGGATCATGTCGGATAAATTCCTGGGCTTCCTTGTCACCAAACGAGGGATTGAGGCCAATTCCGAGAAGATCCAGGCCTTGAAGGATATGCGACATCCCTCCTGTAAAAAGGAAGTCCAACAGTTGACAGGGAGGATTGCCTTCCTAAGCAGATTTATCTCTCGGTCCGCCGAGAAGTGTCTTCCGTTCTTCAAGGTACTTCGGCAATCAAAGGGCTTCGAATGGTCCGAAGATTGTCGCATTGCCTTTGAGGAAAGGAATTGAAGAAGTATTTGGAGACCCCGCCATTACTCTCCAAGCCAAAAGAAGGCGAGGTCCTCTACCTGTATCTCTCTGCTTCAGACAAAGCAGTGAGCTCGGTTCTTGTCCAGAAGGAAGAAGACGGGTCCCACAAGCCGATATACTACATTAGCAAGATCCTGCATGACACAGAAACGCGATATGCAATGATGCAAAAGCTGATATACTCTTTAATGATTACGGCAAAGCGACTACGGCCATATTTCCAGGCCCACGCTATCGTGGTGCTGACTGATCAACCTCTCAAGGCCGTTCTCCGATCTCCAGATACTTCTGGAAGGATAGTCAAAAGGGCTGTGAAGTTAAGCGAATTTGACATTAGCTTCCAGCCCCGAGCGGCTATGAAGGCCCAGGTGCTCTCCGATTTTCTGGCCGAGTGCACCTGGAAGTCCGAAGATGAAGCCTCTTCGGATGAAGAAGAAACCCCAAAGGAGATGAAGTCTGTTTGGGTGCTTCATGTGAACGGAGCTTCCAATGCTACCGGGTGCGGGGCTGGACTCATGTTGGCCGAACCTCACAGCCATATTATAGAGTATGCACTCCGTTTCTCCTTCCACGCCTCCAATAATCAGGCCGAATATGAGGCCCTACTCGCCGGACTTTGGATCGCCAAAGATCTGGGAGTCCGGCAACTCCGAACCTTCTCCGATTCTCAACTAGTTGTGAATCAAGTCAATAGAGAGTACGCAACCAAAAATCCAACCACGGTGCAATACCTGAAGAAGGTTCAGGCTTTATCCTCCCAACTGGAACATTTTGAAATTATTCATGTTCCCCGATCGGAGAACTTCCAGGTAGATGCACTGTCTCGACTAGCAACTACAGCACCGGAGTCTCTCGGGCGCACATTTGTTGAACATCTTGAAACTCCAAGCATTACCGAAGAGGCTGCAGAAGTGCGCCAGATTGATACTGAGCCAAGCTGGATGGATCCCATCGTCAAATTCCTGAATAAAGAACTGCCCGAAGATAAGTGTTGGCTCCACCCAGTGATTTTGATGAATAACAAAACATTGAGTACATATTGTATTCTAATGAGGATTTCAAGTTGTAAGTTTTCAGGAAGAAAGCACCTCAAAATTCCAAAAACTTATGGTGTATGGAACGCAATGGCACGAAGCAATTTTCACATATCCGGGCATCCACTTCATTGAAAAAAGGCTTATAATTACTTAACTATTATGTGTTTATGCATTCATAAACTTTATTTTGATTTCGAGGCTTTTACACTTGAATCTGGATGTTTTCAGTCTCAAGTGTCGACACATGGACAGTCAAGTGTCGACACTTCAGCATTTGGCACGGACAAAAATCCTTGGCACGCCAAGTGTCGACACCTAGATTCAAGTGTCGACACCAAGTGTCGACACTTAGATTCCAAGTGTCGACTCAAGGCCTGAGATTTTTGAAAATACAGAACTTTGTTGGTTCAATGATTTTGTGTTAAGTGTCGACACTGTGCATCAAGTGTCGACACTTGAATGTTCAAGTGTCGACTCCCAGAAATCAAGTATCGACACCTGACAGCCAAGTGTCGACACCTGACAGCCAAGTGTCGACACCTGACAGCCAAGTGTCGACACTTGCAGCCTAACAGCTCTAACGGATCTATTTTTCTGGCTTGCAGAAACTGGTTTTCAAGCTTCAAACAGCTATTTCCAATGCTCCAACGGTCACAAACCGTTTTTAGAAGGTTTTTGGTGTATTTAATCTCCACCAACCTCATTTTAAAAGAAGAGATGAAAAAAGAAGTGAAGAAAAGAAAAGAAAATAAGAGAGAAGTCTATTCAAGAGCATTCAAGTCCACTCAAAAGCCAAAAAGCCAATATTCTCTCCAAACTTCAAATCAAAAGCCTCTTCTAGCTTGATTCCACTGAAAAAGCCTACTAGCTCAACTTTACTACATTCCAAAAGGAGGCAACTTGAAGAAGAGTGAAGTCAAAGCATCCTTGGGCTTCAAAGATTCCAATCCACTCTTGAAGAGAGTTTGTTGTAGCTTTTAAATTTATATCTGTTTTATTGTGCTTTAACCTTGCTTTCAGGGGTGTCTTGAAAGAAGGTTATTGTGGTTTGTTGGTGAGCCAAAGTGTTAAAACCAACTAGGGTTAACTTGTGAGCCCGAAGACAAAACAAGTATTTAGGTTTGTTGGTGAGCCTAGGTGATAAAACCAACTTAGGTTTTGACTTGTGAGCCTTGTGAAAAACAAGTCAACTGTAATCTGGTGTGGATTATAATGGAATTCCCAAAGATGGCTTGGGGAGTGAATGTAGGTGCTAGGTTTGCACCGAACCACTATAAACATTATGTTTGTATGTGATTGCTCTTTTCCTCTCGTATTCTTTAATTAATTGCTATCATCTTGCATCTAATTTATTATTGCTCACAAGAACCACTAGACCTTCACTTTATTGTGTTAAATTTTTAAAGACCCAATTCACCCCCCTCTTGGGCTTCATTTCTGGGCAACAAGTGGTATCAGAGCACCGGTAATCTCTTGTAGGTCCAAGGATCTTGAGTAAAAGATCATGGCAGCCCCAATAGGCATGGGTATTGTTGAAGGTCAAGCTTCAAACCGACCCCCACTTTTTAATGGCACAAATTACACATACTGGAAGACACGCATGCGCATATTTATACAAGCTCTTGATTATAATTTATGGAGAACAATAGTAAAAGGTCCTCATCAACCTACAATGATGATTAATGGCATTCTCACCCCTAAAATGGAAGATGATTGGGACGAGAATGACATTAAGCAAATTGAGCTTAATGCTAAGGCAATGAACCTTCTATTTTGCTCTCTTAATCCTAGTGAGTTTAATAGAATATCAAACTGTCTCTCCGCAAAGGAGATTTGGGATACACTTGAGGTTACCCATGAGGGTACACACCAAGTGAAGACCACCAAGGTTAACATGCTAATTCACACATATGAAATGTTTAAAATGGAACCTACTGAGTCTATCAGTGAAATGTATACTATGTTCACAAACATTGTGAATGGCATGAGAAGTTTAGAAAAAATAATTTCTAACGGTGAACTTGTGAATAAACTTCTCAGGTCTCTACCAGCTTCATGGGATGCAAAGGTCACTGCAATTGAAGAAGCAAAAGATGTCAACACTCTCCCGCTGGAACAACTGTTGGGTTCCCTGATGACATATGAACTATCCCTCAAACAGAAGAACGGAGAGGTGGATAAAAAGAAAAAGACAATAGCATTCAAATCTACTACCAGAGAAGACTCGAGCGAAGACTCTGAAGAAGATGACGAAGAAGATGAAACAGCTATGTTAGCAAGGAAATTCAGAAGGTTTATGAGGAAAAAGAAATTCAATTATAAAAAGAAACCTCTGAAAGGTGAGCCGAGTAAAGAAAAAGATAAGGAAAAGAAGGAGGAGCAGCCCACATGTTTTAAGTGCAAGAAGCCAGGACATTTCAAGGTAGACTGCCCCTTACTAAAGAAAAGCAGAAGAAAGCTAAGAAAGAAGGCCATGATGGCAACCTAGAGTGAAAGTGAAGACTCCAGCTCTGAAGAAGAACAACAGGAAGTAGCAAATTTCTGTCTAATGGCCGATCAAGAAGAGGTATGCTCTGAAACTGAAAATGAAATATCTTTTGATGAGCTTCATGAAATTTTTGATGAACTAGTCATAGAATTTCAAAAATTAAAGTCAAAACATAAAGACTTAAAGAAGCAAAATCTGGAACTAGCTAAAACAAACAACCTTACAAATGAAAATGAACACCTTCTAATACAAAACAAAAATTTAAATGATAAGATTATGGCTCTTGAAAATGAAAAGAATATATTTGAATATAAAAGTAATTTACTTTCAAATGAAAAATTGTCAAGACAAAACGAAGAAATTTTAATGGAAAACAAAAGATATAAGGAGGAAATCGATAAACTAAAGCCTTTTGTTGAAAAATTTACTTACAATTCTGAAAAGTTAAATTTACTGTTAAATAACCAAAGAGCAGTATTTGACAAAGCTGGATTAGGATTCAGAACTCACAAGAAACAGAAACTCTTTAAAAACTTCTTTATGCCTGCATCTTCATCAATTACATGCTATACTTGTGGTGTTAAAGGACATAAATCCTATATGTGCAATAAAAGAAAGTTAAGAAACACTAAGAAAGTTTGGGTTCCAAAAGGAACCAATGCCACTAACCAAAAAGGACCCAAGATGGCTTGGGTACCTAAAATCTCCACTTGATCTTTATTGCAGGTATGCCTTGCAACCAACGAGAAAAGAATGTGGTACCTTGATAACGGTTGCTCAAGGCATATGACAGGAGATATGGAGCAGTTCTCATCACTTACATATCAAAATGGTGGCAATGTAACTTTTGGTGATAATGGAAAAGGTAAAATCATCGGTATTGGTAAAATCCATATCACCCCTACCTCTTATATTGATAATGTTTTATATGTTGATGGATTAAAACATAACTTGCTTAGTATTAGTCAATTTTGTGACAAAAATTTTAAAGTTGTTTTTGAATCTTCTTTGTGCATTGTTTCCAGTCTAGATGACAATGGCATTAAGTTCATCGGTCATAAGCATGGCAATATTTATATGGTTGATCTTGATGATCTCCCTATTCAGAAAGGTCAATGTCTAGTGGCAATGGAAGCCAAGATCAATGAAACTAGTTGGCTTTGGCATCGTAGACTAGGACATGCAAGCATGCATTTAATTTCAAAACTTAGCAAAAAGAATTTAGTAAAAGATTTGCCTAAACTCAATTTTGATAAAGATAAGATTTGCAGTGCATGTCAACTTGGAAAACAAACAAAATCTTCTTTCAAACCTAAAGGAGTAATCTCTGCATCTAGACCTTTGGAATTGCTTCATATGGACCTTTTTGGGCCTACTAGAACATCTAGTTTGGGAGGTAAGAAGTTTGGTCTAGTCATTGTAGATGATTTCTCACGTTTTACTTGGATCATGTTTTTAGCACATAAAGATGAAACGTTTTCTGAATTTATAAGATTTCACAAAAGAGTTTTAAATGAAAAAGGTGTTTCAGTAATTTTTTTAAGAAGTGATCATGGAACTGAATTTGAAAATGCCGATTTTAATAAATTCTGTATTGAAAATGGAATTAATCACAATTTTTCTGCACCTAGGACACCTCAACAAAATGAGGTAGTAGAAAGAAAAAATAGAACTCTTGAAGAAATGCACGCACCATGCTTTGTGAAAATGATTTACCTAAATACTTTTGGGCGGAAGCCATAAATACTGCATGCTATATTTTAAATCGAGTTTTAATTCGACCGATTTTAAAGAAAACCCCTTATGAGCTTTGGAAGGGCAGAAAACCTTCAATCCGTTATTTTCATGTTTTTGGATGCCGTTGTTTCATCTTAAACAATGGTAAAGATAATCTAAGTAAATTTGATGCCAAATCAGATGAGGGAGTCTTTCTAGGCTACTCCACATCTAGTAAGGCATACAGGGTCTTCAACAGAAGGATACTTGTTGTTGAAGAATCCATTCATGTAGTATTTGATGAAACTAATCAAAAAGCTTCAAGAAAAGAAGATGTACTTTTTGATGAATCAGGTAACAAGAAAACTGAAGAAATAAACAACAATGAAGGACTTACCAAGGAACAGAATGATGATCAAAACACTGACGGAGATCAAGCACAAGGTGATGAAGATACATCAACTGTTGATCCTTTACCAAAAGAATGGAGGTATGCTCATGGACACCCAAAAGAACTAATTATAGGTGATCCATCTAAAGGTGTAAGTACTCGATCATCTCTTAGAAATATCTGTGATTACTTAGCTTTTGTGTCTCAAATTGAACCTAAAACTATTGAAGAAGCTGAATGTGATAGTAATTGGATAAATGCTATGCAAGATGAACTTAATCAATTTAAAAGGAACAATGTTTGGACACTGGTAGATAGGCTTCAAACACATCAATTATTAGCACAAAATGGATTTTTCGAAATAAACTTGATGAAAATGGAATAGTAATTAGAAATAAAGCTAGACTAGTTGCCAAAGGATACAATCAGGAGGAAGGGATAGATTTTGATGAAACCTTTGCTCCTGTGGCTAGACTTGAGGCAATTAGGCTATTGTTGGCTTTTTCATGTTTCATGAACTTTAAACTGTATCAGATGGATGTTAAAAGTGCTTTTTTAAATGGATTAATTGAAGAAGTTTATGTTGAACAACCCCTTGGTTTTGAAATTTCTGAATTTCCAAATTATGTTTATAAACTTCATAAAGCTTTATATGGATTAAAACAAGCTCCAAGAGCTTGGTATGAACGTTTAAGCTCCTTTTTGCTGAAAAATAATTTTACTAGAGGTAATGTAGATAAAACATTGTTTTTAAAGAAAAAGAATAATGATCTCTTAGCAGTACAAATCTATGTTGATGATATAATATTTGGTACTACTAATGAATCTCTTTGTCAAGATTTTGCAAGTCTAATGCAGGGTGAGTTCGAGATGAGCATGATGGGAGAACTGAATTTCTTCCTCGGACTCCAGATAAGGCAAATCAAAGAGGGGATCTTCATCAACCAAACAAAATACACAAGAGAAATACTCAAGAAGTTTGGGATGAAGAACACTAAGCCATTAGGTACCCTTATGAGCTCCACATGTAGACTTGACAAGGATGAATCAGGTAAGTCAATAGACCAAAAATTATATCGTGGCATAATTGGTTCATTGTTATATCTTACTGCCAGTAGGCCAGATATCATGTTTAGTGTCTGTATGTGTGCTAGATATCAGTCCAATCCTAAAGAGTCTCATCTTTTGGCTGTTAAACGCATACTTAGATATCTATCTGGAACAATTGGAATTGGTTTATGGTACTCTAGAGAATCTTCATTTGATTTAATTGCTTATTCTGATGCTGATTTTGCTGGGTGCAAACTTGATCGTAAAAGTACTAGTGGAACCTGTCAGTTTCTTGGAGTAAATTTGATCTCCTGGAGTAGCAAGAAACAGAACTCAGTTGCTCTATCTACGGCAGAAGCCGAATATATAGCAGCTGGGAGCTGTTGTGCTCAAATCCTCTGGATCAAACAACAACTCGAAGATTTTGGCATTAAACTAACTAAGACACCCATAAGATGTGACAATACTAGTGCAATCAACCTATCTAAAAATCCTGTGCAACATTCAAGAAGTAAACACATTGAAATAAGACATCATTTCATAAGAGATCATATACAAAACTCTAATATAATTCTTGATTTTATTTGTACTAATGATCAGTTAGCTGATGTGTTTACAAAGCCTTTGAGTGAGGATAGGTTCTGTTTAATTAGAAGAGAGTTAGGTGTCATTGATCCATTCTCCTAGGACTCTCTTAGTATCATTTTACCTAAGTCCTAAAGCTCAAAACCTATTGTTTAAAACCCCAAGAATTTTGTCAAAATTTTTCCTATTTTTTTCGGAATTTCTCGAATTTTCTTGGCCAAGTGTCGACACTTGGAAAGTGTCTGACACTTGGAAAGTGTCAAGTGTCGACACCTGACTAAGTGTCGACACTTGACAAATCCGAAGTGTCGACACTTGCGAATCTGAACTGTTTTAAATGGACCGAACAAAGGGTTTTTTGAAAATTTTCTTCCCCCAAATTTCTTGGAACAGTGGTCCCCCCTGTCCAAATCCATCCTTTCACCCCTCAATCCTTCACAAATCAGGTATTTTCCCTCTCTAATTTCGTTTTTATTTTTCTATGTTTTTAATTTTATTGTTTTCAAACCAAACGATCGTGTTTTAGGTTTTCCGAACATTTTTCTTGAATCTAACCGGATTTTTGCGTGTTTTAGTGAATTTCTAAAACTCCATTTGAGGGAATCATATTTTAGATTTGTTTTTCTCGGATTTCCCTCATCTTTTGGGCGTTTTTCAACCCTTTTTCACAAAAATCATTGTTTCATCAATTTTGGGCAAAATAAAATGGGTTTTCATCTAATTTAAGCGTACTAAATCCTTTTATTGATGATTTAGAAGGGTTTTTAGTAATACATTTGGAATATTTTCGCCTATTTGCAAAAACCCTAAGTGATTAAAACCCAAATCCCATGGTTTTTGATTTTTAGACCTTACAAAAATAATTCTTTTTGGGATTCAAATGTGTTCCACCTAACACAAATTTTTCCTACAATTTTTGCTCAAAAATTTTGTCATTTGATCAAAACTTATTGATTCTGGTTTTCGAAACCTATCTGAACTCTAATCTCAACCTATAGCCAGTCCTGTGTTCTAAACCCTTCTTCATTCTTCCTGGTCAGTTGGCTGATATGGGTCCTAGGAAAAGACTTGCAGTTAGAGCGAGGCCTAGTTAGGGTACTGAGAGGAGGTCGAAGGCCAGATTTGATCCCGCACAGCAGAGCAGTACAGCCACTCTGAGCTCCCCCCTGCAGAGAGGATGGCAGGGAAGTCTGTAGCTTCAGGGAGGAGAGTTGATCTTCAGTGTTTCGACAGGCACCACTTTGGCATTAGGGAGATACTCACAGATGCAGGACTAGTACCCTTCTGCACCATACTATCCTCACCTGGTGAGGGAGTTCTACGGTGCACTGGACTGTCGACGACTTTTATGGACGACATCCGTCAGGGGTACACAGATTTCTTTGACTGATGAGCTGCTGAGCCGAGTATGGGAGATACCCCGGAGAGGAGTCTGTGCATTTTCTGTTGATGATAGAGAGGCGGCTTTCAGATGCATCCTTGAGCGAGAGGATGTTCGCGGTATCTCAGTGGTTATCGCGAACCAATTATCTTTAGAGATGCGACTGCTGCACCACATTACCGCACGGATCCTTCTATCGAAGACTGGCAGATTCGATTTCATCACCGAGAGAGAGCTCATGTTGATGACCAGTCTGATCGAGAGGAGACAGATTGATATACCCGCATTGATGCTTTCACAGATGCATGATGCTGCCACTCAGCGCCGACACTGTTTGCCATACGGGATGGCACTGACCCGTCTTTTCAGAGCTTGTGGAGTATCATTGGAGGGGGAGATCCCCAAAGAGATACTACACACGGATGTATATGATGAGAGGTCACTGCACCAGATGGGATTCAGGATGGTTGGAGGTCGATGGGTTCGGAGAGAGTCTGGCCAGGAGCCAGATGAGGAGGATGAGATTCGAGAGGCTGAGGCTGGACCATCTGAGCCAGCAGTTCTTCCTCCAGTAGATATGCCATCGACACAGGCAGAGCACCTGTCGCCTGACGCCTCAGCTCCTCCACCTCCATCTACCGGATTATCTTTTGAGGAGCATGCCAGAGCACAGTTCACACAGATCAGAGATGAGGTGACTCAGCTGCGTAGCGAGGTCGAGCTTCTACGAGCACAGACTACCTCGGAGCATGCTGAGATTCGCAGATCCATGGAGGAGGGATTTACATGCCTTGAGAGTCTACTGAGATCACTTATACCTCCTGCTGCACCTGCACTTGCTCGATCTGATGATGATGATGATGATGATGACGGCGATCACCAGAGCGACCATGCTGATTTTGCTGACGGAGGTGATCAGGATGTTGACCGAGCCACTGAGGTAGTGGGCACTGACAGCGACAGTGTAGGCGGAGCTGATGCTTATGAGGTGGTCAGTCGAGATCCTCCTACTACACCTGCTCCTTCTACTGCACTGGTTGACTTCGTTCCGGATCCTGTTGAGCCAGCTGATCGTCTTTCACCTCCTTCTACCAGATCTTCTAGGGTTGTACCCGCTTTTGGCCCTGCCGGCCGTACCAGGAGTCTTAGAGCTTTAGCACCTCCTAGGGCTTTAGCCACCAGATCTAGGATTAGTGCTCCTTTCAGTCTTGATGTTCCATCTGATGAGGATTAGCCTCACAGATGTCTATTTCAGATCTTGTTTTGTATGATACTTGACTGACTCTATTTATATATGTATGTTTCAGCTCTTTTGTACTGAAAATTTATCTCATATATATATGTGTTTTTGTTCAGTACCTTGTTATCTTGAAAATTTTGTGCTTCAGTTTATCATTCTTTAGCTCTGATACTCTTTATAATGATATATTTTTAACTTTGATATTCCTTGATATTAGCACAATTTCAGCTCTGATATTTGTTTCTCTACTCTCTTTTTGTATCCATGCTAATTGTGAGGGGGAGGTTATTCCCTTTTCTTATGATTGACAAAAAGGGGGAGAACAAGTAATGATTTTAATCTTATTGAGAACAAGTATTTGATTTTATGAAGAACAAGAATATTGATTGAGAAAAAGGTGTATTATATTGATTATATTGATTTCACCTTGCAAGAATCTTTAAAGTTTACCTTAATAAGAAGTATCTAATTAAGGGGGAGATTGTTTTCTCTACTGTGACTAAAATTCATGTATATAAATTCTATGGTTAAAGTTTGAACTATATTGTCTCTTTTTCAAGGTTTTGTCATCATCAAAATGGGGGAGATTGTTGGCTCCACCCAGTGATTTTGATGAATAACAAAACATTGAGTATATATTGTATTCTAATGAGGATTTCAAGTTGTAAGTTTTCAGGAAGAAAGCACCTCAAAATTCAAAAAACTTACGGTGTATAGCATGCAATGGCACGGAGCAATTTTCACATATCCGGGCATCCACTTCATTGAAAAAGGGCTTATAATTACTTAATTATTATGTGTTTATGCATTCATGAACTTTATTTTTGATTTCGAGGCTTTTACACTTGAATCTGGATGTTTTCAGTCTCAAGTGTCGACACCTGGACAGTCAAGTGTCGACACTTCAGCATTTGGCACGGACAAAAATCCTTGGCACGCCAAGTGTCGACACCTATATTCAAGTGTCGACACCAAGTGTCGACACTTAGGTTCCAAGTGTCGACTCAAGGCCTGAGATTTTTGAAAATACAGAACTTTGTTGGTTCAAGGATTTTTGTGTCAAGTGTCGACACCTGTGCATCAAGTGTCGACACTTGAATGTTCAAGTGTCGACACTTGAATGTTCAAGTGTCGACACTTGAATGTTCAAGTGTCGACACTTGAATGTTCAAGTGTCGACTCCCAGAAATCAAGTGTCGACACCTGACAGCCAAGTGTCGACACCTGACAGCCAAGTGTCGACACTTGAAGCCTAACAGCTCTAACGGATCTATTTTTCTGGCTTGCAGAAACTGATTTTCAAGCCGCAAACGGCTATTTCCAATGCTCCAACGGTCACAAACCATTTTTAGAAGGTTTTTGGTGTATTTAATCTCCACCAACCTCATTTTAAAAGAAGAGATGAAAAGAAAAGTGAAGAAAAGAAAAGAAAAGAAGAGAGAAGTCTATTCAAGAGCATTCAAGTCCACTCAAAAGCCAAAAAGCCAATATTCTCTCCAAACTTCAAATCAAAAGCCTCTTCTAGCTTGATTCCACTGAAAAAGCCTACTAGCTCAACTTTACTACATTCCAAAAAGAGGCAACTTGAAGAAGAGTGAAGTCAAAGCATCCTTTGGGCTTCAAAGATTCCAATCCACTCTTGAAGAGAGTTTGTTGTAGCTTTTAAATTTTATATCTGTTTTATTGTGCTTTAACCTTGCTTTCAAGGGTGTCTTGAAAGAAGGTTATTGTGGTTTGTTGATGAGCCAAAGTGTTAAAACCAACTAGGGTTAACTTGTGAGCCCGAAGACAAAACAAGTATTTAGGTTTGTTAGTGAGCCTAGGTGATAAAACCAACTTAGGTTTTGACTTGTGAGCCTTGTGAAAAACAAGTCAACTATAATCTGATATGGATTATAGTGGAATTCCCAAAGGTGGCTTGGGGAGTGGATGTAGGTGCTAGGTTTGCACCGAACCACTATAAACATTGTGTTTGTGTGTGATTGCTCTTTTCCTCTCGTATTCTTTAATTAATTGCTATCATTTTGCATCTAATTTATTATTGCTCACAAGCACCACTAGACATTCACTTTATTGTGTTAAATTTTTAAAGACCCAATTCACCCCCCCTCTTGGGCTCTATTTCTGGGCAACAATAAGGCAGAGGCCAAGAAGATCCGCTGGATGGCGTCTCAGTATGTCATCTTAGACAGAACCCTCTACAAGAAATCGTTTTTCCAACCACTGCTGAAATGCCTCGGACCCACCGATGCAGATTATGCATTGAGAGAGGTCCACGAGGGCATATGCAGGGATCACTTGGGAGGCAGATCTCTAGCATACAAGATTATTCGACAAGGGTATTACTGGCCCTCCATCCAGAAGGACTCAGCTGATTTCGTGCGGAAGTGCGATCAATGCCTGAGGTATGCCAATGTGCAGAGACAACCTGCGAGTCACCTTACTCAGTTGGCAGCCCCATGGCCCTTTGCCCAGTGGGGATGGACATTCTTAGCCCGTTCCCACCAGCATCAGGACAAAGGAAGTTTCTCCTAGTGGCCATCGACTATTTCACGAAATGGATGGAAGTCGAACCATTGGCCCAAATCACAAAGGGCAAGGTGAAAAGTTTTGTGAAAAATTCCATCATCTTCAGGTTCGGTATCCCACACGTCATCATCACGGACAACGGGAGACAATTCGACAATCCGAAGTTCAAGGACTTCTGTGCTCGGTATCATATCCAGCATCGGCTAACATCCGTTGCTTATCCACAGTCCAACGGAGAAGCCGAAGTCACCAACCGGACCATCCTCCATGGTCTAAAGACAAGGTTGAAGGCCGCCAAAGGATTTTGGGCCGAAGAACTGATATCTGTTCTTTGGACGTATCGAACTATCCCAAGAACAGCCACCGGTGAATCTCCGTTCAACCTAGCCTACGGTACCAAAGCCGTGCTACCTATCGAAGTCTCCCTACAGTCCCTGAAAATTGACAACTATGAAGAGCCTGAGAATTTCGATCGCAGAAGGATTGATCTGGATTTGCTATCAAGCACCATGCTGCAGGCCCATATAAGAATGGTGGCATACCAGCAAAAGGTCGCCAAGTACTATAACGCAAGGGTGAAGGAGCAAACTTTCTGCACGGGGGACATGGTATTGCGAAGAGCAGAGGTGTCCAGGCCAACGGAACAGGATAAACTCTCCCCCAACTGGGAAGGCCCATATCAAGTCGAAGAAGTCATTCGACCACAAACATATTGACTCAAGACCCTGGAGGGGAAGACCCTATCCCAGCCATGGAATGTACAAAACCTTCGCAAATACTATCAATGAAAAAGTTCCAAAAAACTCCTATGCAAAGCTCCTCAACCCTACTCAACTCAGAATGGCTAGTTGCATCGACTGAACGACAACAGCCCAAATAACCCGATCTGAAAAATCGGTCAACTGCGCAAAGGAGAGTCTGATCCGCTCATCTTATCGGTATGCCCGACAAGCGTAATGGATGGCATAATCAAGCCACCAAAAAAATCAAAGGCGCAGAGATGGTTTTCGTAACCTACCTTACGATGAATCCGAATACGTGCCAAAACAGGCCTGAACAGCCTATCTTAATCACGACAGAAAGTGCACAGGAATGGTGTAAACACCCTACCCTACAGAAAATCCGAATACGTGCCTAAAAGGACCACTGTTGTCCACTCTATTAACAACAAACACTCTCAGAACGATCCAACGGACCCTACTTCTTCCCTACAAACCGCAAGTGGTTTATGGAGTCTACATTATGGACAAATCGTGATGCAACACATCGCAGAAAATACACGGAAGAGGTAAAAGAAAAGATCTTTCATTTATTTCAATTTTTTTACAAAAAGAAAAGGAAAGAAAGAGAAAAGAAAGAAAGAAACTCTCATAAAAAGAGAGTAAGAAAAAGAAAAGAAACTCTCCTAAAGAGAGATACAAAAAAAAAAAATAGCAGCAACAGCAAGGTTGGGAAATTTGCATTAACTCCCCGACGGGTTTTTCCTGTACCGTCGGGGAGAGACTAGATGGGACGACGAAGGGCCCCTAGGGTTCCCGTCCGAACTCGAGTCCGACCCCTCATCAGAGTCAGAATCGAATTCGTGACCGGGAAAGGGAACGGAGGGTTTGATATTATCCAAGCCCTTCAAGTCATAAAACTTGGAGGCTTTCCTCCGGCACTCCCAAAATCCCTGGTGGAAGGAGTCCAGGGGCACCCCGGTGAGCTCATCCTTGAATGAGGCAGAAGTTCTGAAGTTTGCAACGGCATCCACCGCCTCCTTCTTCGCCTCCTCCGCCGCCGTGGTCGCCACCGTGACTTGGCCCGGGCCTCCCTCAACTGAGCCTCCAGAAGGTGGACCTTCTTCTCGAGACGGTCCACCAGAGGCTCCTCCTCTTCGCCTACAGGCCCAGATGACTCCGGACTTTGCTTCCTCTTGGGGTCAATAGCCCTCCTCTTCGCTGCACGATGGAGTTCAGAAGTGCTGAACCTCATGGCTAATAGAAAGAAGACACCAACAGAAATGATGGCCTTCGACAGCAGGGGCCAGGATCCTATTTATAAAACCCTGCACCCACGATCGACTACAAGGAGACGCGTCCCACGTCCTTCCCGGCTGTATGAAAAGGCGCCACGTGTCCGGGTGACGCTTTGAGAACCAGAAATTCTCTCGGAAGCCATCCCCAGGACCGCAACCGCCATCGCTTCTAATCCGGAGAAATCTGCATCATGCGACGGCATCATTAATGCTCTCTTTTTAGAAAAAAGAGACCCAGCGGCTCATAAGGCGCAAGAGATTATGACTGTACAAATTTCGATGTGCCACGTGGATAACGGTAATCCTAATCAAATCCCCCTAATTGTTGATTGACGGGGAGATGACTCCTGTCCGCCCCAACGGACAAGCTAAATATCCGAAGGAAGGCAATGCAACAGAGTTTTGGTCCGTTCAAGGGTTCGTCCTTACCGACTGAACGGCCTTCGACCACGACTATTCAACCAAGCAGAAAAGAGAACGGTAAAATTGGCTATTATCGATTGGACGGCCTTCGGAGGCTATCGATCGACTAGGCAAAAGGAAAAACGATAGAACCGTTTCAGGCTACACATGAGGCACAACAATGCATATGCAAAGAAAGGAGAATTCATTCCAAAATCTGGAAAAATTGCAGTACAAAGTTCATTGGCAATACAAGTAAGAAAGGAAAAAAAATACATTCAGAGTGATCCAGGTCACTCAACATCAACAAGAGAAGGCTCCACACCACAGGACTGAGCAATCTATCAACTTGTTCGGAGAGGATCTCATCAATCTGGGCCGGGACGGGAGAACCTTCAGCTTGGACTTCTCCAGCCTGAGTCGCCTCCTGGGCCGAGATCAAAGCTGGGATCACCTCCGGATTTTCGACTGGGATAGCAGCCTCCTCCGCCGGACATGGCGACTTCTCGACCTCCCCTGCGGCTTCGGCCTCCTCCGCTTCTTCTCCTTCCTCTCCAATTATGTTGTAGGAGGGGATCTTCGAAAGATCGAGGTGAGGGAGGGTCTCCTTTACCTTGGAAAGCCCGTCATTGAAGCCGTGCTGGTAGGCATACAATGATGCTTCATCAATCTCTGTCTGAAATTGCGAAGATATCTTGAAGTCAGCCACGGCATTGTCTATTTGCTTCCTCAAAGCTTCGGACTCCCTCTTGGCGGTTTCGGCCTCCCTCTTGGCAGCTTCGAATTCCAGGATAGCCTCTTCGGCCCTCCTAGAAGCCTCCTCCGCCACCTTGGACAGGTTCTCCATCCTCTCCTGGTTCTCCCTGGCAGTCCGCTCCAGGAATTCAACTTGCTTCCTGCTCCTGTTCCACCCTGCCTCTTGTCCCTATCCTCGAGTGGGTGCTCTTCAGCTCGCCCTTCAGGTCACGAACTTCATAGTTACCCGGACAAGATGGTCCTCCATGGATTGCTTCAGCTCCTCGACTACTTTCCTGGCAACCCTAGTAGTCTGAAGCTCCTCCTTGAGGTCGTAGATGAGGCTGTCCACGTTCCCCAGGCCTTCCTCCATGAAGGTGAAGTCATAGACCAACTATATCAAAAAAGAAGAATCGATGGTCAAATAACTCTCAAGGCGAAGGAGGCGGTGATAGTCATACCTGTTGCAGGGCGGCGAAGCCGGAATCAGACACTTTAAGAAAGCTCCGATTCCGGAGAATTGACAGGTTGCGGGGCTGTATCGTATCCTTCAACGCCTGTCTGGCTTTCTCCGGAACCAGCAGCTCTCCCAAAGGCGGGAGCTCCGAAGGGTTCGTCGAGCGACCTGCGGCTGAAGAAGCTCCGTAGACGGACTCTCCTTCGACTTGCCGCGCTTTGCCCCTATTGGCAGCAGAGGGGCAAACCGGCGGCACATCCACTCCTTGAGGCGGGCCCCTCGTTGTGTCGATTGGGGAGGCGACCGACGCTAGAGTATCGACTGGACAGGGCCTCGCTGGAACCCCTTCGCGACCGCTGCATTTTCCCCCGAGGCATCTCGGGAAGACGAAGTGCTTTGGTCCCCTTCGGGACAATCTCTCCGAGCTTTCTTTCGAGCTGCAGACCTGGTGGAAGGGGCCTGTGCCACCCTCCTCTCCGAAGTCTAGCGAAGCCAGCTCAAATTGCGCTTCATTCCACCACCTGCAGGCAAAGGGGATCACCTCAGTTAAATGAACTACAATGAAACCTAAAGAAAAAGAGCAGAAATTTCCACTGCTATACCTAGTGAGGGGAATTTATTGATTCCCGCTCGATGGAGGTTCCTCTCCTCCAACAACTCCCGGATAGGAGCAACTTCCGAGTTGGTTAGAAGATCATAATTTAACTGATCGGCCGCCAAGACTTTCTTTCCGTCATTGGAGGTCAAACGAGGCTTCTTCCACTCAGTGTCGAAGCCCCATGGGTCGAAGGACAACACAAATACAAAGACAGATTTTTATCCGTGGATGGCGCTGGGCATATCCTTAATCACCCTGCGGCCCGATCCGGGACCGATCACTCACCATCCGTCGCTGTGGAAGTCCTCTTGAGACAAAAAGGGCCGAGAACAAGTTGGTCCTAAGCTCTACGTTGGCGATGCTGCACATGACCAGGAACTCGCAGATGTTCCTGATGCTGTTTGGGATCAACTGTGCTGGCACCACTTGGTACAAGCAAAAAATCTTAACAAAGAAGGGGTGCAGGGAAAACCGAAGACCAGCCTTCAGGTGATCTTCGTATACAGCTAGGCACCCAGGGGGAGCTTTGTTCGCTTGCTCCTCGAGTGCGGGGAGGACAAAGGAAAATTCCTCAGGAATGCGGTAGCGTTCCCAAAGAAGGGTTGCTTGCTCTGAGAAACCGAGCTGGGGACCGACTCCGGACCTACTGTATCTCCGACCCCCGAGGGCCCAACCTGCTTTCCCTGACTCTCTACGGTCTCTTCCATGACAAAGGAATGAAGCAAAGGGACAGAAAGAGGATTCTACCTGAAGAATAGACTGGTACTCCAGATCGGTTTGGGCGGAGAATGCGACGAGATTGAAGAAGCTTCCTTGCCCAGACCTTCACCCTTCCCCAAAAGAAAAGTAAGTGTCTCTGGACCCCACAGAGGGTTAATTTGACTCAAGGTTATCCTGGAAGGTAACCCACTTACGACTGACCGCCAGAATAAGATCTATCCTTCATCCAACGGGCGGAGAACAGCCACCACAACTATCCAAATCCCAACCAAAAGATTGCCTCAACCACTGTGCAACGGGACGATGAGAGATAGCCTCAGGACCACCTACTTTTTCCAATCCGGGAATGGCACCTGTCTACCATCTGATTCTCAAATCATGATGGACAGTCCAATAGAGGTCCCGTAATCATTTACTGCACCGTCTCTCAGGAAGAAAGCAACAAGGCCATAATATTCTCACTTCTCGAGGCAGATCTTCGCTTCGACAATTGAAAGTAGGGGGCAACTGTTGGGATATTCTGGTTCAGCTACAAACCAGGTTCCGGTTCGACTTATCGAAGCTCCGGTTCTTCGGACTACGGACTTCGGACTAAGCGAAGGCCAACTGCAAGCAACTCAGGACTTCACACCGAACTACAACATCCGAAGGTCAGTCCTTCGGGTAGTACCTTCGACCCCGGCCGAATTCTGAACTACTCATCGACTTCCGAAGACACGAATTTCGATCCCCGTCGTAGACATGATCTCCGGTCTCGGAAAAATATCAAGCCTTCGGTCCATGCAAGGGGAAACCCGAAGCTTGAATCACAATCTGTTCCAAAAAGAAAACTATAACTAACGGTTACAATCGACACTCATCACGTCATGATCATGGCGCGCAATTCCTGCAGCCACGCCTCCGATCTAGCCGGAACCGCTCATTGACAACCACGATCGCCAATCATAGAAGTGAATAGCTTCATGATCTCCAGAAAAAAATGGGCCATAGACCGGAAGCCATCTTTTAAATATGGATAAGAAGGATGGCTAGAGAGGTACGCGTGAATAATTTCATACACATACTTTTAATCTTCAAGAACTTTTTTTCTCTTCCACGCTCGATATTTTTCCTATTCTGTGACTGAATCTGTGACTTGATTTAGGCATTGGAGTATCCTTCGCCGGCATACAACTCTGACAAAAAATGTTTGACAGATGAACCAGGAAGCGATCCTGCGATGTAGCGGTTCCGATCGACCGATCAGGGACTCGTGCCAAATTACTCTTTTCTGAAACTCGAGTCTCAAAAATCGGAACCCAATGAGATCACATGGTAGACCAAAATGAACTCAAATATCGAAAATGATAAAAAAGAGAAGAGATGAAGTGGGACGGACCTGGGCGACGGCCTCCTGGTCGTCCTTGTAGGACGCGAGCACGGCGTTCTTGGCACGGAGGATGTCGTCGAAGGAGGCCCCCTCGGAGACGCCGAGGAGCTTGAGGGCGCTCTCGACGGACATCTCGAACGGAGCCGACGAGTCGTCGGCCCGTGATCCGGCCTCCGGCGGGGGCGGCGCGGTGACGCGGCGGCGGAGGGGGATGGTCGTCGCCGCCGCCCACAAGCACCGCCTCCTCTGCCGCGACTGGATCGCCGCGCGATGGTGGGGCGCGTGCCTGGCGGAGATGGTAGCGGCTGTCGGCCACGAGGGGCTCTTGCGGAGGATCGAGCCGTTAAGCGTGAGGGCGGCTGCCATTCCTTCCTTCCACTTTTCTCTCTCCTCTCACTTTCTTAACTGCTTTTATTTTTATTTTTATTTTTTACTTTACGCGAAAAAAGATGTTGGAAAGATGCTGCATGACACCGTGGCATCATCTTGATGATTACATTTATATATGACCCACATATTTCGAAATTTTTTTTGATAATGGGCCTAGATATTTTGATTAAATAATAAAAATTAGCTCATAATTTTCTCTCCCTTCTTTTCTTATTTATTAAAATTATAAATAAAATAAATTGATCCATGGCCCAACCCATTATACTTGATCCGATCTATTTTAATAATTCTTGAATCTAAATTGGATTCTAAAATTAGATTATTTTTTTATGTTAGGTTCGGATTTATTAATTCGGATCCAATCCGATTCAACATAAGCCTAATAATATTGTTATTTGATCCAATCAAACTCGATCCGAATCTAGTAATCGAGTAATGCTCTAAATTTATTTTGATCTTTAAATTATAATTTAAAATTTTTATAAATCATATTTTTAATATAAAATAAATTTATAATTAATTTTATATTTTAATTTAATTTAATTATATTATTTTTTATTTATTTTATGTAATTAATAATTAATTATATGATAATTAAAATATAGTTATCTATATTTAATCTATATCTAATTCATACCCGAATTGTTCATATTAAAATTAGATTATACATAGATTTTATTTAACTGAATGATCTATTCGATCAAAAATTTGGTTACAAACCCAATCCAAATAAATTTAATATTTTATTAAATTATATTCGGATTTAATAATAGGATCTGATCAAGGAATTGGATCAGGTCGGGATCACTTATGATCCATTCCGATCCGATCCATTTTTCGCTTCTAATACCGATGCTCTATTAATTTTTTTATTAAAATAATAATTTGCAAAGCATATTAATATATATATATATAGTAATTAATTTCTTTATCGAGTGGACTATACTTTCTGTTGTGCAAGAGAGACTATTAGATAAATTATATCTACTACATCAGCCATAAACAAGCCCAATATTATTAATAATCATGGTTAGGGTTTTAAAAAAAAAAAAATTGCCAGAAGCACCGCTACTTATTCCTAACGAAGCACTCTCCATCCCTCCCATCAAAACAAAAAAAACTTGTTCTTCCCTGGTCTCCTGCCTCGAGAGTTCAAATCATATACGAGCAATTCTTGCAAATACCAGGATTTCGAGCTCATGGGTACTATTTTACAGTTTACACCTAGCTCCTATTTTGCACCCGACACCCCCCACCCCACAAAATAAATAAATAAATAAATAAAAATTATATATATATATATATATATATATATATATATATATATATATATATATATATATATATAAAATAGCCCAGCATGCATGTCCATGTTTCTTTTCTTTTCCGGGAACATGTAATTTTGAAGATATCATGTAGCACTATCAAAAAAAAAATTTTTTTTTTACATAAAGGATGATATAAAAAAAATATACCATCAAATATGATTGGATCATTCATGTAACTCTCACTTTTTAATGCATATATATTATATATAATTAAAGTTATACTACTTTAATTTAAAGACTCATGTAGTATTTTTTTACAGATTTTTTTTACTTGTTTTTTCTATGTCCTTGATCTTTAAATTTAAAATTTAAAATAAATTTATTTTCTCAAAATCTATTTTTTTATTTTCAATTTTTTAATATACCTTTAAATTTAAAATTTAAAATAGA
The DNA here is from genome assembly GCA_021397845.1 of Areca catechu. NCBI lineage: Eukaryota > Viridiplantae > Streptophyta > Magnoliopsida > Arecales > Arecaceae > Areca > Areca catechu. The sequence continues at coordinate 13,322,436 of CM038038.1, read as the reverse complement.
AAAATAATTTATTTTTTCAAATTCGATCAATTTTTTTCTTTTCATTTTCTTTTATTCTTTTTTTTATTTTTTTATAAATTAACCAAAAAATAATAATGGAAAAAAAAAAATCGATGGTCATATCTATCTATTATATATAAAAAAAATTCCACTACTTCGATTTAAAAACAACCGCATACCACTTTTTCATAGATTTTTTCGCTTTTGATTTTTCTGACTTTAACCTTTAAATTTAAAATTTTAAATAAATTTATTTTCTAGAAATCTATCTTTATTTTCCTTTTATATACTTTTATTTTTTTCTTTATTTTTTAATAGACCTTTAAATTTAAAATTTGAAATAAGAAAATGGTTTTGTTTTCTCAAAATTTATCAATTATTTTTCTCCTTCTGTATTTTATTTCCTTAATTTATTTTTTTCATAAATTAATAAAAAAATAATAAAATAAAAAAAATATGGATAATCACATGTACATTGCACAAGTTCAAATTTAGTTTAATATCTATAATTTTATTTTTTTTGTTGAAAATTTTGAATGACAAAAATATTCAAGATATCGACATTCCATAACTTGGATTATGATATCCTGTTATTAAATTATGAACAAAAAGTCATAATCCTACGTGACCACAGGATGTCATAAAGGAAAATACATTTTTATCATTCAAAATTTTTAATGAAAAGATAAACTGCAAACAATAACACATGTTTGAATAACGAAAATATCCTCCCTTTTATGACACCATGTAATAAGTTGTGAACAAAATTTCATAATCATGTTCATAAAATATCAAAATATGTCAAAAGATAAAAATATTTTTCAATTTTACGATATCTTGTAAACATCATTATAACATTCTGTTCATAACTTGGCTACATAATACAATAATCTTATTCACGAGATGTCATAATCCAATTATAGAATATCATAATTTTTTATAAAAAAATAATTTTATCATTCAAAATTATTACTATAAATATTGAATATATGCTAAAAAATATTTATATGACTCAATCAAATTATATAGTATATTTGTTTCTACTGTATAGGGTGTAAAAATAATTTTTCCCGCCACAGTTAATATTAGCCAAAGGAATCCTCCAATATGAAACAATTTTATTTCCCTGGCCTTCATGTCCTCCACTCGCTCCATTCAGCATAGCATCAATGAGATGAACAAAATTTCTCGCGTTGCATACCACGCATTCAATGCGTATAAGACCAAGAGACTGGTGGGATGATACATTTGCTATCGTATTTCTTTGCTCAAGTTATCCGCTTGAGAACTCCAAAACTGCCATTTTAAGATAAAGATCGATTGAAATCCATGACCTCAATGTCATAAATGGCTCGGTCAGCTGACAACACGGAACCAGGCGATGTAAAGATTTTTAAGGATACAAAATATTATCTTATGAATGTCTCGATTAAATCCAGAAATTTTTTTGAAAACCATGATAGTTGATATGAATGAAAATTAGAATCTTCTTTTTGTTCCTGTTTTACTAGTCGGCATCTTATTGGTGTCAGATTGACATACTCAATTACTCATCTTTAGATAGAAAAAAATTATAAAAATCTAGACATCTTGAATCAAACATTACCTGACGGGACAAGAATCTACAGGAATAGCTATACCAAGATTTATCTCCATATCCCTTTTGTTTATAAAAAAAAAAAAAAATTCCGAGGGTTGACATTAACATGCCAACTTTGCTGTATATATTTATACAAGAAAAATCATGAATAGCTTACTGCATATGGAATTGATAAGGATATGACTCCAATAATATTATATGAATACTGATTATGGAGTAGCTTTGCATGAAAGAAAACAAAGTCCCATCCACAGATGATTATGGCTCATCTAGAGACTAGGTGGCAATCATACTGCCAACCAAAATCCATATGCCTCCAGACGGCCTGCAAAAATGATCGAAGCCAAAGGAAAATTTAACAAAGAAGTTATTTAGAAGAAAATCCTTTATAATTCAGTTCGTTGAAAAGAAAATTTATCAAAGACATCATCCACAAGACAGAAACAACCTTCAGTATTAGTAACTCAACTAACATAAAAATTGGAGCTAAAACCGGAAGGAATTGCCAAAACAAACTTGAACAACTTGTAGAAGGTATGCTTTCTTGATTGTCCAATGAAAAATCAATGCTTCAAAGATACATGATAAGCTTTTTCTTTGAAACTATCAATCAAAAGCCTCTTCCTTTCTGTGCGGCCCGCTTCATGGGCTGGCCTATGGCCACTGTATTTTAAAACTCGTATGATTTACAAGAAGAATTTTTCTTTCCAGAAAGTTATTTCTTGGAAGTAACTTTTCAGGAAAAACTTTCTAAGAATAAAATTTCAACATGTTTAGTTGGCTGTGAAAAAGTAATTTTTTTTTATGACTTATATTTCATTGAGTATCCACTTTCTTATGAAAACTATATAAAATATCTATTATATCTATTAAGATCATTTTTTTTTTTACTCCCAAACTAATAATATTATATTATTAATATAGATATAATATCAATATATTATAATATAATATTATATTATAATAACTTATTATATTAATATTATACTAATATATATAAATATTTTAATATAATAAATTTATTATAGATATAAATATATTAATATTAAAAAATATTATATTACTATAAATATTAAAGTTTAATATATTAATATTAAAAAATATTATATTACTATAAATATTATATTAATATTACTATAAATATTAAAGTTGTCCTTTTTTTCTAACGAGTCCTTATTGAAGTAATCAAGTTTACATATATAATTCAAACTATCATGAAATTTCCAATAGATGATTTTCTCGCAAGGGTGCATCAGCTTCAGAATTTGTTAGAAAAAGCTTTCAAGTACAATTCACAATACCTAGCAATATCATTGAAAGCCATTGTGACTAAATTATCATTACCTGTTAATCCAGTTGGACATTGATGTTCTCATGTTCCACAACTTCACCATGCATCATATCACCATAAACTAGTCACCTGACATGTCACAACTGGGGGTTGGCTTTTTAAATTCTTATTTGCCCATTGTTCTGTTAAAGACTTCTGTTTCACATCTTTCTTATAACTTCCATCCATTTTATTGTAGGTCTTCTTTTTTTAGTCCTTTTAACATGGATTTAACTCTTGAGTCTTGAGCATGTCAAGGTTCTAAAGCAGACTGTGTATGTGACTGGTCAAGGCAGTGCTAAGCACTACGATGTGGTCATTCTCATATTTATCTAGACAAGTGAGAGTATACTGTGAAACAAGTGGATGCAATAATCAAATATGCAGGTTTCTACAAAGAGAGGAGGTGTGAGAGGAAGGGTGGGATAGGGCTACTCACATGCAAGACCTCTATGAGTGCTACATGAAAGACTTCACATCCACCTCAGGACATATATGAAGCCTTTTTGTGTAAGTATATTAATAGATTTGGCATCAAGGTTTAGAAGTTACTTGAGATAATAAGTTTGGAAAATTTGTTTGCAAATTCAAAAAAAAAAAAGGTCTGGAACAGGAGTATCCTTGTTTGACCCTCTGGCATGCTATTTGGCAAGATGGACCCATGATGTTTGTCCTGATTCTTGAAGTAATTTAAATTGAATGAAGGCATGAGAGAAGTAGAGGCCATGATAAATAATCAAAAGCAAATGCACTTATATGCACAAGGGAAAGAAAACTTAGTGCAAAATAATTGGAATTAACCGTTTTGATGATTGTATCCCAGAGGATACAGGATACTTTGATTGAAATATGACTTCTACCTCAAGGTTTATCAGAAGTGCGTGCAGCTGAGTTGCAGTTTCAAAGGAAGACAGTACATCTGTTACCTAGACATTTGGCATGGTGTTCCAAGTGTCCAAATGTCCTCAAGTGTCAGACATGACGACATCCACAAAAGAGGCACTTGGATGCACAAAAATAGGGCATATATTGTGGGCATGGCTTGAGGACACATGTTGTCCTCAAGTGCTGCCCTCAAGTATCCTGATAATTAAATGCATATGTAAGATACAATATTAACATTATTTGATTTGCATTTCATGTTTGCTTTTCCACCAAGGAGAAGATCAGATCTGGACCAAATGTGCCCCATACATTTAAATGTAAGCCCAATGTCTTTGTTAAAAATAATTACTGAATTCAATTTGATAAGTACCATCATAATTGTGTCATACTAATCCTTGGTATGTCACATGTTCAAAAAATAAAACTTTGAACATTTTCCTCCATCTATGTTGATGTAAGTGTTGTCATCTTCATCTTCTCTTAATCTATCCAACCTGTCATGATCAGCGTATTCCATAAGAGCAATCTTTGGTCATGTTATATAAATGTCATTGGCTTCTTCATGGTTATTTTCCATAGAGAATTACTCAAATGCTCCTCTTAAAATTTATGTGGAATCTTATGTAACTGCTTTTGTAGGGGAAATTTGAAAAAATTCTGATGAGCATGTGATTTTCTATATAATATGTTTCTTCATGATTCATACTTACAAGCAACTGGAGCATCTGATGCATGATCCTCAACACTATCCTTGTACCTCAGCATAGGAGCTATCTCATGCTGTGTTTCTATCTAGCTACCAATTTGCAAAATTTCTTAGCATATATGCTGAACTGAGTTTTCCATTTTATGTGACCAATGGAACTTCGGAAAAGGCCATTGAATGTAGTCCAGGCTACACCCTGAATTCAAGGCCTATTTCATTGTAACTCCATATGCCAACAGCTCTAATAATAACCAAGCATTCCTATTTATGCAACCTCTTTGTGCAAAAGAATATTGTATATTTTGCCCCTAGAACAAGTACACCTAAATAACTATGTGGACTAGTAATGACAATCAAGAGTTACCAGCTTCTAGAGAATGTTAAGAAATAACATATTTTCTCCCTCCATGTCACCATTTATATATTGGTTTTGTTGATCTTGGGAACTAGAGCGTAATTATGATACAAAGAGTACATTATGATTCTAGGAGTCAACATATATTTATGGGAATGGGATCAACATGTTATGCACAAATCATGGTACCTAACTCTGAGGAAAAATCATGAATACACATAAAGGGACAACTCTTCCAAGCTGAGGCACGGAGGAAGAAAGTATACAAGTTATTTACATTTGTTAAATGCACCACCATATATTTATTATAATAGATAATAATGTAGTAATAATGAACATATGTGCCTCCAGCTAAATTCAGTCACTTCTGGATGCAGGTCCAAACTCCATAGTAAAGTTCAGATCCTTCAATCCTTACTGGATTTGGATCAACTCATATAGATTTTACAAGATTAGACTCCTAGGCAACTAATTTGACCAAATGCACCTGTCAACACCCATAGGCTGACCTCAACATATTTGCACAGGACTGCTTTCATCACCATGTTTTTTTCTGTATAATGCCCACAAGTCTTCAAATTGGATCCAAAATTAACATTCCAGAACATGACGGAAGAGTATCTTCAATATCAGCATGACTTTATTGTTCAATGATTTCATTCATTTTTGCAAACCTCTCAACCACCTGTGCACTAATCTGATCAAGAAGCAACCATTCTTCAAGCATTTTGGGAAGTATCACCTTGTGCAGGTCCATACCTAATGTATGTACCTATCAGAGAAGTATGGGCATGGTACTTGCTTCTGCACCGTGCATGCCTGTCCATATGGGTCTGTGCCAGTGTGTGCTAAGCTGGAACACACTAGCATGCACTTACTTTGTTATCATTCCATCACGACTGATGACATGCAATAGCACAGAAAGATCTAGTTTTCTAATTGTTTTAATAGAAACAGAAGTTTGTTAGATTGGGGCAGAAATTGCAAGAAGGGGAAGACAGAGTTCATCACAATTATCTAAAAAACCTCCATAAATAGCATGCTTTCTCCAAACCCCAAATGTCATGGATTATAATATTACAGATTTATGCAACAAAATTAGACTAAGTACAACTAGAACTATGTTTAAATTGTTATAGATACGTAACCCCCCCACTTGTCCTGATACATAAGCAAAAACAGAATTTTTGCACCTACCATGCATCAATTATTGTCAACCCACAAAAAATGAAAAGCTCTAGAAAGAAAACCTCTTAATTCCTCTCACCTGTGAGCCTTCTTAGGCACACCAAAATGAGACTAGATCATCACATTGTATCAAGCTGCTATAATGAAGGACAGGGTTAACGCTCTTGATGAAGCATACATTATGGGAGTATTTGGTTGGGAGGAGTTGGGGCTTGGAATGGGAACGGAAATGGTTGACTCCCATTCCAACCATTTGGCTGAGAGGAGTGCCATTCCGATTTCGATTCCAAGACAGAATGGTAATGGCCTAATCCTCCTAAAATCCAGTCCCGTTTCTCCCTTCTAAGGATTCAAATCTCTATTCCAATTCTGATTCCAGTCACCTACCAAATGTTTCGGGGGATATAGCCATCCCATTTCCGATTCCAATCCATTCCGATTCTGGTCGTGAACCAAACACCCTATATTTTCAGAGAATATGATTGACAAGAAATGTACCAAGCAATAGTAAAGCATCACGCATTTTATTAATAGCAAGCTATTCCTATATTAGAATATATTTTGCAACAATTCTTCCTACAATGAAGGGCATGACGCAAAGCGACAACATGCACAATCAAAAATAAAAGCAGAGAATGCTAAGAATGGTTCTAGTAATAATTTTGCAATAAAAAAACCATATAGCACAAGAAGATGAGCAGTAACACATAGATAACCAAGGAGTAAGAACAGACTATAAAAAGCAGCTACTGAGCAGGATCGGCTGCAGGGGGTGGATGACTGACAACGATGGGAGGGCGGAGAGCTCGGTGCTCCTCCTCCTGCTGCTTCCGGGCATTGTACATCTCCTCCGTTTCCACCACAACCAACCTCTTCACCTAAACCACCACAAGATCGTTGATTTTTTAAAAGGGAAAGAAGATGAGGAGAGACGAGAGAGAGAAAGGAAGGAAGAGAGAGAGAGAGAGAGTACCTGGTTGAGCATACCAAGGAGGGAGGGGGTGGTGCGGTGAAGGACGGTGCGGTTGCAGCGGCGGAGGCGCATGGCTTCGAGGGTGCGCCGGTGGAGGCGGCGGGTTCCAGGGAGACCGCGCACCAGCGTGATGTAAAGCCGCGGGCTCCACTCGATCGACACCCGCGCCTTGAACGCATTGAACGCGCTCCCGCTCATCCCCACGACGACTCTCCTCGCTTCTCCCTCTCCGCCTCCGGATACCGCGACTGGAACTCGACCGCCGCGAACCTTTGCAACCAGAGACCGAGAGGCCAAAAATATAGGGCTAAGTCGGGAGCTGGTAAGCGGACATACTTATAAAATTATCACCTGATATCCGATCCGGTTTAGTTCCTAGCGGGTGGCAATTAAGTTGGGTCGAAACAGAGAGAAAATCTAACGGATCGAAACCTAAGATCCGCTCATTTTATTAAACAGATAATTTAAATTAATTTATAATAATTTGAGTCAAGTTAAATGGTGGAGTTCTGATATCCTAGTTTATAGGTTGGGATCGGATTTTTTTATGCTCATTTGCATTCCGAAGTGATGTTTTTCTTAGTTTGGCTTTAGGCCTATCCCGACCTAGACTTGCTGCGGATCTTCGAAAGATGGTACTGACTTAATTTCAGCTCAGACAGACTAGAACTGGAGTAGATACTGACGTGGAATTGGAAAGGCCTCATAGGATCCTATCACTAAAAATTGATCTTGCAAGATAGAGAAGATAAGAAAGTCCAACATACTAGGGATGGATTTTCGATGGTAGACCTTCTCATATCTAAGTCAGTTTTCTGGAGAGGTGAACTGAGAAGGCTTGGAGTCCCCTCAGAGTATAGAATAAGAGTGGAAGAGGAGCCAGAGAAAAAGCGGAGGAGAGACAGCAAGAGGGATGGAACATACTAAGGAGTGGATCTCAATGCATTTGAGTCTCGCTTCCCGAAGGATAGAGAGTCGTGGAAGCCGGAATATTTTAGGATAAAATGAGAAGTGTGTGTCAATAGCCCATGAGATCTCACTCAGATGACGAGCTATGGAAGACTTAATCTAGGGAGCTCAGGGTGTGCGTTGATGGGAAAATGAAAAGAGTATCCCTTTATGGTAAAAAGTGGTGGCTCTTGAGAAGAGTGGGCTCTCTAATCCATCTCCCCTTGTTATTCTCCTTATATCCTTGCGAAGCCTTTGTTCGATTTTGACTCTCTTAGTCTTACCTGGAGGGTTACTTGGAATCAAGTTATAAACATGTACCTGACATCTAAAGATAGGGGATAATGGTTGGCTTGTTCTGATTGCTGCAGGCATGCTTGGAGAAGGACCATGCAATAATAGGTGAGGCAGGGAGTGGTGGCTGGCACGATACGTCCCTACGGTAAGGCATTTCTCAGGCGACAAATATTAATGACCATCATTCTGGAAGCATGCATAGATGTGTGGAGTGCATAGGCCGGTACTGATTGATGTGCATGCACTTTTGAATCCATGTGGTGAGGCGCTGGGAGGTTGCCTCACCACCTGAGCTGGTTGACATGTGTTCGAAGAGGGTTGGAGCCTGGTTGCTATGATAAACCACCGAATCCTGATATATCAGATGCCCCCCACTTCCTTGCCCTTGTGGTTTGGTCTCCATGGTCATGGACCAAGGAAGTAGAGATTTTCCTAGTCCAGCCGAGCATGAGGGCCTACCACTGCTAGGACAAAGCTGGATGTTTGTAGCCAAGATGGAGCAGTTGCGCCGGGCCTGGTAGCTCGTGGCGAAGATGGTGAGCTATGCAAGGTGAGGCTGCTCGTGACAGAGATTGCGAGGCTCTGTTGGGTGAGGTAACTTGTGACAAAGGTAGCAAGGCTGCGCTGGAAGAGGCAGCTTATGACAGAGATGGCAAGGCTATGCTGAGCGAGGTAGCTCACAATGGAGATGTAGAGGCTATGTTGAATGAGGCAGCTCACCAAGATCCATGTAGGGACCTTGCACGGTTTCTTGGGAGCCATCCACCTAGGACATTATGGCATGCCCCTCTCAGGACAATGCCTTTAATGCTGAAACAACGTGAGGCACATCGATTGTCCAGGTTGAAACCAACACCTTTCCTTCGGGGAATGGACAAGTCTTTTCGATGAATATATATATGAGCATGTTGGAGCTAATTAGGCCCCTCGCATTCTCGCAGTATCCAAGTAGTAGAGTGATAGGAAAGAGGAGAGGAGCTTCCGACCAGTTGGAGAGGCATACCAGTAGCTATCTATAATGGGTTTTCATGTCCTTTCCCCCTTCTTTCTTTTGCTCTTATTTTTGACGTGCGGCAATCATGGGAGCGAAGGAGCCAGGCTTGACATCTAAAATTGCAGCCTCCATCCTGATAGAGGAGAAGGTCCTCCAATTAGAAAAGAAGTTTGTTTTTGTAGCAAACATCCACCTTGAGGTTCCTGAAAAGAATAAGAAGATCACCAGGGGGATGGCGATGATGGTCACCCTTTATGAGGAGTCACTGGATGCAGGTCTCAGGATTCCTATGCTTCTAGCAATGGCGGACCTACTGCAGTGGTATAACCTGTGCTCAACATAGTTGGTCCCCAATGCTTGGAGGGCCATTGTCAGCTTCTTCAGTTTAATGGTTTATTATCACATGGAGTCCAAGACAAGGGTGTTCCACTATTTCTTCCAAGTGAAAGCCTTCCAAGGATGGTACTATGTCTCCTCCTGCAAGGGGTTGAGCTTCCCAGCCAGCCAAGCAAAACTGTGGGGTTGGAAGTTGCGATTCCTTTTCCCGGCTTCTGCATCTTCGTGGTTGTTCCCTAGATGCTAGGACGAGATGAAACCTTTGTGATTGTTGGATCCTCCAGTATTGCAAGAATTAGAGTAGATCATAGAGGATGAGCAGTCATCGATACAGGTCCCACCATATGATGTTCTTCTTTCGAAGAGCTGGTTGAAGGCCCTTTATACAATGGGAGCTTCTTTGTCTCAAGGTAGATTCCTACCAATTGTTTCATGAATAGTCTTTTACCTATTTATTTTTTCAATTAGGGTGACTCTGTCTTCTGGTGTAGTCATGATGATTCGTGATGAGCTCCAAACCATAGTCATCAATGAACCTTCTCCACCATCTTTGAGTGGCTCGAAGGGAAAGAGGGTGAATTCTTTGTCCCTTACAAGGGAGGTGGGGAAGGCAAAGAAGAGTAGGGGACCATCTTTCCCTCGGATCCTACTTCGTGCTCTAGTAAGTTGCCTATCATAGGAGTGGTAGGGAGGTCATAGTGCCCCTTGACTTAGGGGGCACCTCCGCAGCTAGTGTGGACGAAGCTCTAGAGTGAAAAGAGAAGGGGCCGGTGGCTATTAAGGAAACTCGGGCAGAGGTCAATGAAGCTCTGGCATTGGTAATGGAATCCCCGATGTGTAGGTGAGAACAATGACTACAGCAAAAGCGATACCGGGATGTGGATAACCCTCTGCCAGCAATCCGGGATGGATGCTATAGGATATATGAAGGCCCACGTAGGCAACCCAAGAGGGGGGGTGAATTGGGTTTTATAAAACTTTTTTTTACTATTTAAAAGATGAACTAAAGCAAGTATATGCTAATGCAATATAAGTGCTTGTGTATTTCTAATAAATGCAGCGGAAATAAAGAAATAAAAGCATAAAGAGAACAATCACACAAACACAAAGATTTATAGTGGTTCGGTGCCAACCAAGCACCTACATCCACTCCCCAAGAACCCCTTGGGAATTTCACTAAATTTGGTTTTATAACTTAGGCTCACCAACAACCTTTACAACTTGTTTTGTCTTCGGGCTTACAAGTCAAACCCTAGTTGGTTTCAAGGCTCACCAACAACCACCCTTGGTTTTACGGGATAACCAAGAACCTAAACAACTTATTTTGGCTTCGGGCTCACAAGTAAAACCCTAGTTGGTTTCAAGGCTCACCAACAACCACTTTGGTTTTCAAGGCTTACCAAAAATCTCTTTGGTTTTCCAAGGCTCACCAAAAACCTTAAGTAAAACAATGTAAGAGCAAGTATAAATGAATACAATAAAAGCTTTCTAAAATAAAGCAAATATCTCTTTGAAGCCCGATGAGAGTTGATGAAGATCTTGTCTTCAAGTTGATGAAGCCTTTGATTGATGCTTGAGGATGTGAACTTTGGATGCTTTCTTTGAAACTTGGAAGCTTGAAGGCTTGAACCACTCAACTCTTGAATCCTTGAAGAATATTCAAAAATCTCACCAAAGGATTACTTCTCCAATTGATTTTTGATGTTTATATAGCCTCCCAACACTTAAATGACCGTTTATAGCTGTTAGGGAGGAAAATATGACCGTTTGGAAGCAAGTTGGAGAAGTTCTACAGCCCAGAAAACTAGCCGTTACTGTTCAAGTGTCGACACTTCACCTTCAGGTGTCGACACTTCAGTTTCAAGTATCGACACTTCAGTTTCCAGGTGTCGACACTTCACTTCCAAGTGTCGACACTTCAGCTCCAGGTGTCGACACTTCACTGAAAGAGCTTTCTGAAGTTTTCTGTTTGTCTCAGGCCTTGAGTCGATACTTCACTCTTCAAGTGTCGACACTTGTTCCTCAGGTGTCGACACTTCATTTCCAAGTATCGACACTTGCCTGTGCCATTGCTGAAACATCTTCAAATTGAAACTTTAACCTCTTCAAGTCCTTCCATATTAATTCCAAAGTCCATATACTTGATTTTCCATTAATTTAAGGACTTTTTCAACTGAAATACAAGCATTTCTTCATTCAACATGGTTGAGTACTAAGATCTGAAAAATACACTTAAAATGCAATTAGTACTCATATATACTTAAACATTTTGTCAATCATCAAAATCAAGACCAGAGTCAACAATATAGGTTTTCCAAAGGTAGATGGATTTAGATTGATAACAAAGAGAAAGAGAAAAGAGAACTTTTTGTGGGAGAAAACAGGATTTCACTCTTGTATTCAGATGTTCTCTATGTTTACAAAACACCCACATGTACATATATATACCTAGGTCACATATGACCTAGCCCCCCAAAAAAACTCCCCAGGTCAGCACTATCGAGATTCTAAAATCCCGACATTCGAGTCGACTGCCTCCTGAGAGTGACTCGAAGCTGAAAAAGGTCCACTGGACGAGTCGACTCTCAGACCCCGAGTCGGCTCGTCCAGAACATTATCTGCAACAGTCTGTAGACACGAGCCGACTCTATCCCTTAGAGCTGACTCGTTTAAACCACCTCACAACAGCTTCCTGTAGTGCTAACCACCAAGTCACTCGAATACCAGGCGAGTAGACTCAAATATTCAGACTGATAGAAAATCAGCCTAACACCTAGGACTTATCCCGGACTCACTCCTAGCCCTAGATACATCATGTATAAACATGACTAATGGACCAAAACCTAAACCTTGGCCCCCCTTTGAGCCTTGAATGCACCACCTGAGACTCAACAATCTCCACCTTGGTGCTCCAAGGTTCCAAACAACTACACTAGATCCCTCAAACCCATCAACCACATACATGAACGAAAACTTTCTCTTGGTAGAGCCTTTGTGAGTGTATCAGCCTGGTTCTCCTTTGTATAGACCTTCACCAATGCCACTTCTCCTTCCTCCACTAGCTCTCGATCCTGTGATACCTCACATTTATATGCTTTGTGCATGCATGATAGACTGGGTTTTGAGTCAAGTGTATGGCACTCTGGCTATCACTGTGCAGGACCACCATACACTGTTTCACCCCTATTTCAGCAATTAACCTCCTAAGCCATAATGCTTCTTTTGCAGCCTCCGTAATACCTATGTACTCAGCTTTTGTTGTAGAAAAAACAATGATAAGTTGAAGGATAGATCTCCAAGAAATCGGTTCACCATACATGCAGAAGAGATAACTTATAGTAGACCTTCTTGTATCAAGATCACCTTCATAACCTGCATCTACATATCCTTCCAAAGGACCCGAACCTCCATATATCTCCTTGAGATTCTTTGCTTGTCCTTTTGACTTCCCACCAAATACCAGTCCATATTTTTGAGTCCCTTGAAGATACCTCAAGATCCACTTCAATGCCTTCTAGTGTCCTTCCCAGGATTAGACATATACCTGCTCACTTGGCTTACAGCATATGATATGTCTGGCTTATAATACACTATAGCATACATAATACTGTCCACTGTATTAGTATATGAAACTCTCTCCATGTACTCTCTCTCCTCTCTATCTGGGGGTTTTGATTTTTAGAGAGAGAAATATGCCCTGGTAAAGGTGTCTCTACTGGTTTGGCCTTCTCCATCCCAAACCTCTCAAGTATCTTCTTAATATAACCTCCTTGTGACAAATGGAATGTTCCATTGCTTCTATTTTTGCAAATCTCCAGTCCAAAAATTTTTTGTGTTGGACCCAAATCTTTTATCTCAAATTCCGTAGATAATGCTCTCTTCAACTCTTTTACAGCCTTCATACTTTTGCTAGCTAACAGCATGTCATCTACATACAGAAGTCGATACAGAACATCATCATTATCCACATCCGGGTTACCGTGTTGGCGAGTCTTTTACTTGAGGGCTTGGATGCTAGTCCTCCTTTGAGAATTTAGACCTATTTTTAAATAGGATGTCTAGATGCAGGGCTGCATAGAAGCTTTCCTGGGGCTTACTACAATATGTAGACCACCTTCTCAAGGAGGCGGAGCTAACACAAAAGTTCACCAAGACAGCAAAGGGGAGTGCAATAAAGTAGTTTGGAAACTCGATCTATTCAGTGATCAACTAGCAGTTGAGAAGGATAGGGTGGACATGGTCGAGGCCTCCCTGGTAGTCATGTTTGCTTGTCTTGATAAGAGCGCAGCAGACTGTGTTGAACTCCATCACCTATTAGCCAAGGTGCGGGGTTAGAGGGAGAAGGACCTTGCTAAAGTTTGGGCGATGCTTGGCGAGGATGAGGCCAAGGGTGTCGGGGCTGATGTGAGGGTTGCCAGTGCTAAGGTGAAGGCTATAAAAGCCAAGGTGAGGGCTCAGGAAGTGGAGAAAGTGCTGCACTAGTCCGAGGACCAGGATTCTACCGTGCAAGAGGAGGCACAGGTAGCAGAGGTGCTAGCTTTCCAAGTGCGGTGAAGGCAATCGAGGTTTTAAGTCCAGGAAAGAGTATTGTTTAAGCATACTATAAGCTAGTAGGGATGCTTTTTGATAGAGCTTCGAGTTTCTAAAGGGACAAGTCACCAAACTGTTCCCAAACATTGATGTCGAGAAGCTAAAAATGGAATTACCTTCAAGCGCTGACGAGGACTCTTCGAGCTCTAGTGGGAAGGATCCTAGAGTTGGAGAAGATCAGATTGGCCTTCCATGATTTGCTCATGCATTTTTTAGCTTCTCTTTTTGTTTCCTTTCTTTTGTCTTAGCTTATGTGACTTTGTACAAAATACTTGGAAGTTTGTTGAAACAGAATTCAATCTTTGTCAAACTCTGGTTTCAATGTGCTTTTGCTTCATGTTCTCTTTTCTTGTAGGTTGATCTTGCTTACTATGGTATTGATTAGGCTATAAAGCTCAAATTCACACTGGCTGAATTGATTGAGGTCCCTGCCAAGGAGTTATAGATGCAAAAAAGAAGTGAAGGCGAGGCTAGAGCAAGGAAGAAGGGCATTATCGCGAATGAAGAGGTGCTAGCTTCTTCAGGTGGCATTGCCGATATGGTCTTAATGGTGTCCACCTCCGATCCTAGGGCAGACATCATGATCGAAAGAGTAGTAGCAGCTCTGATTGCCCTTGTGGATCTTAGGGTGTCGAAGGGAACTCTGGCCATTGTCTCTCCTGCAACCCCCTTCATTTCAGAAGAGGAACCGTAGGTGACCGGGCTCATAATGTCTGTAGTGCTAGGGAAACCAGTCATTACAGAGGTAGCTAGAGAGATGGAACTTATCATGACGGATCCTCCGATGACCAAGGTTGCAATGGAAGTTCTCATGGTAGCTGTCAAAATACTATCAGGCAGCATAGTAAGAGGAATAGTAGTACATGCTATGGCAAGCTTGCCATCAGTCTAGGTGGTGGCCAAAGTTCTCTCTACCATGGTCAAGTTGCTTGCAGTTGAGGTGATAGGAGAGATCATAGGAGAGGCTAGTGGGATGGGGGGGTTGCTGCATCTGCATTGGCACTTCCAGAGGTGGCCTATCCACCAAGGGTACTCCCCATGGTAGCCGGATATAGCAACACCAGTCAACTTCAAGACTCTCTGCCTTGTGCCAGTAGGATCCTCGACCTATTGCCCAAGAGGCCAATTAACTGCCTTACCCAAAGCATGCAAGTGGGATAGTGTCTATCATTGCTATAAGTTCTTTCTTTCAGCAAGGCTGAAGGCTTCATTTCCTGACAAGTGGCTTAAACTAGTGACATACAACTATGGGGAGAAGTCGAAAGTACAAAGAGAGAGCTTGATGATGGCAAGCATAGATGAATGTTGCATAGGAGGTGTGCACCTTTGCAGAGCATGATCTGTCTATAGCAGAGGAGGCTAGGTAGATGGCCGAGTGCCAACTAATCCTATATATGAGTGTGAACGAACTTGGTTTAGGAGCTAAAGTTTGCCCACTATAAGTTCACTCGGTTCTTAGAGAGTGTCGGGACAAGGTAAGGCATGGGTGAAGCTTTAGTGGAGGCAGCCAAATTCTCCATAGGCATACGGATAGAGGATCCTAAGGTTCTTGTTAGGGTCAGCATGGAGGCTCTAACCAAAGATGGTGGTGGAGAGTGCACGGCCTCGCAACAGGAAGTTACTAGTTCACCGATGGGTGGAATGCTTCATAGGCTTGGCACATTGTCTGGTGCCGTGATGCAGAACAAATAAAGGAATGCGATGCGGAAGTAAATTAAGATTAACTAATTTTTTTGTTGTTTTTATATGTTTGTAGAAGTTGGCTTCAAATCAAAGAAAAGTTAACCTAACATTGAAATATACTAATATGATGATTGAAAGCACAATTTTAAGGAAACTAAATTATTAGAGTAGTTCAGAAGCAACGGATCGCTGGGGGTTGAGAAACTCCCAGACCTAGGGTTTCGCTCCGAACTTTCAACAGAACAGAAATAAAGAGAAGAGATGGTTTACCTAACCAGACAATGATCTTCACAAATTTTGGTGGAAGAACTCTCCCGAGCAGATTGTTGGATCCTCGGATTCAGATATCTTCGCAATGGATCCTCCAATACTGGTCCTTTGGCGGGTTGGCTTCTCCTGAACTCAAGATCTGGAAGAGAAGAAAAACAATTGGTGGAATCAGAGAGTCAAGGGAGAAATTTACCAGGTTGATGAACTTGAGGATTGAAATTGCTGAAAACTGGATTCTCCTGGAAGCTGATGTGATTTTCCTTGGAACTTGCTCTGGATCTGAAGTAGCCGGACTGGATCTGGATGAAGGTGGATGGCCTGGACTTGTAGAGAGAGAGAGGCCGTGGGAGATGGATGGATCTAGGGTTTGATGGATTGAAAATAATGAAGGGTGGCTAGGGTTTTGGAATTTCAAGTGGCTAACCTAGGGTTTTGGATAAAGATGGAGATCTCTCACCTCCTCAAGGCTCCAATGGAACCCGGATTACCCCCTCACGGAGCTCAACACTTAGAATAGTGCGGAAGAAGAGAAATCTAGGTCACTCAACACAAGAGAATAGCAAAAAAATAATTTTCTTCATTTTTTTTCAAAGTTACAAAGAGAGGTCTATTATATAGACCTAAAATTTTCTCCTAGCTTGTACAAATTCTCATGTGGGACTAAACTCTTCCAACCTCTAGATTAGGTAGAAAACCCCCTCTCTTGGTCGACCAAGACTTCAAAAAAAATTGGGACGGCCATAAAGGAATTTTTTTTGGAATTTTTATGGCGCCTCCTTTGGAGTTGGATTTGGATTTGGAGTCCTCCTCTTCTTATGGCATTTCTTCTTTTCTTCCACTCCAAGTTAAGCTCTTTGATTTTGATTTGAACTTCAATTGGATGTCCTTCTTTGATTTCTTCTCCAAGAGAAGTTTTCTTCCTTCTTTGCTTAGATAAAATAGGCAGGTATGGGCGCCTCCTTTAAATTAGCTTCCAATTTGATTTTTTCTTCTTTGGGTGTGGGGACCATGCCACTGGGATGCCTCTGTGGCGCCTCCTGGACTCTGGCATGTGCTCGGAGTGTGGCTGGGCGTGTGGCTTGGAGTGTGGCCTCCACTTGCTTGAACCTTGATTTGATTGGGAGACAAATGTGGCACCATTTTGGACCAAATTGAAACCACATCGGGACTTGCACCGAGTCAACATGACTCAACAAAATTTAAATGGTGACTCAAGAAATAAATAAAAATAAATAAACTGGTTGACCAGGTCAACCTTTATTACAAACCCTAATTTCTCGGGCAATGTCAATCAGAGATCCAGATGGAGCTCTGAAGTCTTCTTCTGAGTCTGGTGCCCGCACCAATTCTCCCGGGGTGGGAGGAACTCGACCCTGTCGAGTAAGGCTCAAGTTGGCTCTGGTATCTCTCCAAGAGGTCTGGGTCCAATTCTTGTAATTCTTCTCGGGAGATCCAAGAGTCATCAGAATCTGGCCTTCCTTGCCAGCGGACCAGGTACCTTTGGTATCCTCGATTACGAGTAGAGATAACCTGATCATCCAGGATCTTTTCAATCTGCTCTTTCCTCACAGGCCAGTTTGTTGGTGGACACACAGGGTCGGGATCACTCTCAATGATTGGGTTAGGCTTAAAAGGCTCACTAGGAATCACAGCTGGCTCCCTGTACTCTACTAAGTCTGTAATGTTGAAAGTAGAGCTAATGCCTAGTTCTGGAGGCAACTCGAGCACATAGGCATTGGATCCTACTCTCTTTACTACTCTAAATGGTCCAGCCCCCCTAGCATGTAACTTTCTAACGGTTCCAGGAGGAAACCGTTCAGGCCTTAACCTAATCATCACATAGTCTCCCTCAACAAAAGATTTGACTCGCCTTTGAGTATCAGCCAACTTCTTATAAGTTTCATTACTTAAATTTATTTTGGCATGAATTTCTTTATGCAAGTCTTTTACATGCTGTGCAAAATTCTCAGCAGATTCGGAGACTCGAGTGTGGACAGGTAAAGGGACTAGGTCAAGAGGTGTGTGAGGTTTGTACCCATGTACAATTTCAAATGGACTCTTACCCGTAGACCTATTGACCGAGTCATTGTATGCAAATTCTGCCCTTGGTAGGTATAAATCCTAATTTCTGGTGTTTTCACCAACAAGACATCTCAGCAGATTTCCTAGGCTACGGTTCACTACTTCAGTTTGGCCATCAGTTTGGGGATGATAGGCAGTTGAAAACTTAAGTTTTGTCCCTAACTTATGCCAAAGGGTCTTCCAAAAGTAACTGGTGAACCGGACATCCCTATCTGAAACGATTGTCTTAGGTAGGCCATGGAGTCTAACTATCTCATTGAAGAAAAGCGTGGCTACCTTAGACGCATCAAAGGTTTGGGAACAAGGCAGGAAGTGGGCCATTTTAGAGAATCGGTCGACTACGACACAGATAGAATCATGTCTCCTCTGGGTCTTAGGTAAACCTAACACAAAATCCATACTCACATCTTGCCAAGGACGATCTGGGACAGGGAGTGGGGTATAAAGACCAGTGTTTTGTTTTCGCTGTTTGGCAACAGCGCAGGTTCGACATCTAGCTACAATATTAGCTACATCCCTTTTCAAGCTAGGCCAAAAAAGTGGTCTTCAATAGCTAGAATGGTCTTGTCTTTTCCAAAATGGCCGGCTAAACCTCCAGCATGGATTTCCCAAATCAAAAATTCCCTAAGAGAAGTTCTAGGGATGCAAAGCCTATTTTTGAAGAAAAAACCATCTACAAGGGTATAATCCTGGTGATTACTAGATGGTCCTTGAACTAGATCCTGATACACAGTTGTGAAATCCGGACAAGACTCATATTCCTCTTTGATTTGCTCAAACCTTATGACCTCAGTTCTAACAGAAGTTAATAACAGAGATCGGCGACTAAGGGCATCAGCTACCTTATTCTCAACTCCAGCCTTATGTTTCAGGACAAAAGTATAGGACTAGATATATTCTACCCACTTAGCATGCCTAGGGTTAAGCTTCTTTTGGGAGTTCAGAAATCTAAGAGCCTCATGGTCCGAAAATAGTACAAATTCCTGCGGTAGCAAATAATGTCTCCAGTAACGCAAAGCTTGCACCATCGCATAAAATTCCTTATCATAGGTAGAATACCTAAGCTTAGCATCATTAAGTTTTTCACTAAAGAATGCTATGGGATGATTCTCTTGGCTTAGGACTCCACCTATTCCTACACCTGAAGCATCACAGGCAACCTCAAATACTTTAGAAAAATCGGGTAATCTCAGAATGGGTGCCTGGGTCATTTTATCCTTAAGATCTAGGAAGGCTTTATGGGCTGACTTAGTCCAATGAAATTCTCCCTTCCTAATACAATCAGTGATAGGAGCAGCTAAAGTACTAAACCCCTTGATGAATCGCCTATAGAAGGTAGCCAAGCCGTGGAAACTTCTAACTTCATGCACATTGGTTGGCTCTGGCCAGTCTACTATGGACCTAATTTTCTCAGGATCGGCTGCCACGCCGTCAGGGGTTACTACAAAACCAAGAAAGATAACTCTACTAGTCATGAATTCACACTTCTTAAGATTACCGTAGAGTCTCTCATTCCTCAAAACTTGGCAGACTGCTCTAAGGTGGCCTAGGTGATCTGCTGGGGTCTTACTATAGATCAGGATGTCATCAAAATAGACCACCACAAATTTTTCTATGAAAGCTCTAAGTACCTGGGTCATAATTCTCATGAAGGTACTAGGGGCATTGGACAACCCAAAAGGCATAACAACCCATTCATAAAGACCATCCTTAGTTTTGAAAGCAGTTTTGCATTCATCCCCGGGTCTAATCCTAACCTGATGATAGCCGCTTTTGAGATCAATCTTAGAAAAAACCATTGCACCAGCCATCATATCAAGCATGTCATCTAATCTAGGGATGGGAAACCTATATTTGATTGTAATTTTATTGATGGCACGACTGTCAACACACATCCTCCACGTGCCATCTTTCTTTGGGGTCAGTAAGGCTGGGACTGCACAAGGGCTAAGACTTTCTCTAATAAACCCCTTCCTCAATAATTCTCCAACCTGCTTTTGCAGTTCTTCATGCTCAGATGGATTCATCCTGTAATGGGGCAAGTTGGGCAAAGTCGCTCCTGGGATTAGATCTATGGCATGCTGGATATCCCTAAGAGGTGGAAGGTGGTCTGGCAAATCCTCGGGAAAGACATCCTCAAATTCTTTTAACACAGGTTTAACTTCTTGAGGAGGCTTTGAGGGTTCCGAAGTTCTAAGTTCCTTAGCAGTCAACATCCAGATGGGTGAACCACTATGAATTTCTTGTTCTAGATCCTTAGCACTGATTAGGTTCACTCCAGTTTTCATCTCCTTAACCTTACCGGCTCCTTTAGTTACCTTGTCCTTAGGGGGAACTGAATGGATCGTAATCTTCTTCCCATTGAAACTAAAGACACAGGTATTGGATTTTCCTAAGAGGGTGACATCATGATCATACAACCAAGGTCTTCCGAGAATTATACTGCTCACCCCCATGGGTAAGACATCGCACCAAATCTTTTCATGATAAGATTGCATTTGGATTTGGACTTGACATCTAGACTGGATGGGTATGGAGGTAGAATCTACCCAAGAAACCTTATAGGGGTTGGGATGGGGAACTGGGATTAAGCCTAACATCTTGACAGTGCTAGTAGAGATGGCATTTACACAGCTCCCACTATCTATGATGATCTTACATACCTTATCCCCTAATTTGAGAAAAGTCTGTAGGATGTTAGTCCTACGCCAATCCTCTTGAACTAGATTCTGGGATAGGATGCATCTTACAACTCCTAATTGGTCAGATTCATTGGGTTCCTCCTCTCCTTCATACTCCTCAACCAAATTCATTCCGGCCTCATAAACTTCTTCTTCAAATTCCTCACTGGGCTCGGAATTATCATTCTCTCCCTCTTCTATGTAAAGGGATCTCCGAGGGCACTGGCTAGCAACATGACCTACCTTATGACACTTGAAACAGGCTATGGCAGTACACTGACTGGAAATGTGACATGGTTTCTGACACTTAAAACAGGTGATATTTGAATTAGGGGTTCTCTGGGTGTCAGGTGCCTTACCTTTGTCCATGGGCCTAGGGGTAGAAGTACCCTGAAAAGGTTTACTAGGGATAACTTGGCTAGGTCCATTCCTTGGGATTGGGGCACTAACCCTAGAAGGTATAGGTCCTCTCTGAAATTTCTCAGTGTTCAGTGCAATCTGGTAGGCTTGGTCTAGATCAGTAACCTCTCTCAGAAATAGTTCTCTCTTGATATCTTCCCTCAGTCCAGCCCTAAATCTAGACAAAGTGACTTCGTGGGCTTCACTCACATCACATCTCATTAGGTATTCATCAAAAGTAGCTATGTAGTCTGAGACAGATCGGTTTCCTTGTTTCAGGTTTTGCCATTGGTCTAACAGGTTTTGCTGGTATGAAATGGGTAGGTATTTATCTCTCAGTTTTTCTTTCATACCCTGCCAAGTGGTTATGGGCTCAACATTCCGTCTCCTAGTGGTTAGCTCAATGTCCCCCCAGTATAACCTAGCTTGACGCACTAATTTCATCTTGGCAAACTTGTATTTCCTCTCCTCAGACATAGCATACCACTCAAAGTATTGGTCCATCTCACCCTCCCAATCAGAATACACCTTAGGGTTCAGACTACCATCAAAAGTGGGTGCATCTAATTTGATGTTCCTGATGAACCTATCATCTCTATCTTCAGGCTCTGGGTCAGGCCTCCTATGATTAGGTTCAGGATCTCTATATAAAGGCCTTCTAGGCTCCTGATGTGGGTAAGGTTGAGGCACATTAAAATCGGGGTCAGGAGTCCAATTCCGATGTCTAGGTTCTTCAAGTACTTGGACTCGGTCCCTAAGTTGGGTAAGATCCTCATGAATTTGTGCGCTAAACTGGGCCACAGTGTTTGTCATATCCTGATTCATTTTAGCCATACTTTCAGTAAGAGTTTTGATCATGGCCTCTAAATCAGGTTGGGTTTGACCAGGTTGATATGGCACTCCGTTTCTGGTAGACATGATGATTCAAGAAAGCACACAAAATGAGACTAGACTAAATCGACTACTGGATCACTAGACCTAGAGTCCAAACTAGATGCCCAATCAGAGTGGCAAGCTAGCCTGTAGTAACTCAGGACTCAGCCAGGCAGGTGTAAGGGGAGTGTTAGGTCCCTGAATGCCAATCCTAGACACCAATCAGTGATTGGCCAGGTAGGCGGACCAGCACACAAGCCCTTCGGGAATGGATCCCTGAACCACCATTCTAGACACTGAGTGCTAAGCACACACAGAATAACTCAGCAAACTGACTCAACACTAGCCTAGACCCGACCAATTGGTATCCCTAGCCCACTAGGGCAAATTAGGTCTAACCGATTTTAAATTAGGTCTAGGTTCGAATGATTGGATGATGGTTTTGGGCTAAGGAGAGGTAATCAACTCCTCCCCTTATCTTAGATGCTCAATTGCCCTTAAGTAAATTATGAGATGATCACTCCAAAAAGAATTGAATTGCAGAACACAAAAAACAGAGTTGCTGTATTTTAATGCTCAGAATTTTTACCGAAACCAATAAATCACAGAAAAATTATGGAAAATAGGTTCAATTATACTGGTTTCAACGAAGCAAAAATCATGCAATTCGGAGTTTTATGCAGGGAGAAATAATTCAGACAACAGGGTAATTATGGGCTGCAACTAGATTGTCTTCCTCGTTTATAATCCCTGCTACGAAGTTATAACCCAATGGATCCCCTACACGCCCTAGGAACACCCCGTGGAATGGGAGGAGGAGGCTTGCGCCTCGCTTAGTTCCTAGGACCGGACGTCCTGGGGAGTCTACTTCGAGCAGACAAAATAAAAAGAGAACAATCAAAGCAAGCAAGCAAATCAGAAACCCTAGACTGGGCTCTGATACCAAAAATGATGCAGAACAAATAAAGGAATGCGATGCGGAAGTAAATTAAGATTAACTAATTTTTTTGTTATTTTTATATGTTTGTAGAAGTTGGCTTCAAATCAAAGAAAAGTTAACCTAACATTGAAATATACTAATATGATGATTGAAAGCACAATTTTAAGGAAACTAAATTATCAGAGTAGTTCAGAAGCAACGGATCGCTGGGGGTTGAGAAACTCCCAGACCTAGGATTTCGCTCCGAACTTTCAACAGAACAGAAATAAAGAGAAGAGATGGTTTACCTAACCAGACAATGATCTTCACAAATTTTGGTGGAAGAACTCTCCCGAGCAGATTGTTGGATCCTCGGATTCAGATATCTTCGCAATGGATCCTCCAATACTGGTCCTTTGGCGGGTTGGCTTCTCCTGAACTCAAGATCTGGAAGAGAAGAAAAACAATTGGTGGAATCAGAGAGTCAAGGGAGAAATTTACCAGGTTGATGAACTTGAGGATTGAAATTGCTGAAAACTGGATTCTCCTGGAAGCTGATGTGATTTTCCTTGGAACTTGCTCTGGATCTGAAGTAGCCGGACTGGATCTGGATGAAGGTGGACGGCCTGGACTTGTAGAGAGAGAGAGGCCGTGGGAGATGGATGGATCTAGGGTTTGATGGATTGAAAATAATGAAGGGTGGCTAGGGTTTTGGAATTTCAAGTGGCTAACCTAGGGTTTTGGATAAAGATGGAGATCTCTCACCTCCTCAAGGCTCCAATGGAACCCGGATTACCCCCTCACGGAGCTCAATACTTAGAATAGTGTGGAAGAAGAGAAACCTAGGTCACTCAACACAAGAGAATAGCAAAAAAATAATTTTCTTCATTGTTTTTCAAAGTTACAAAGAGAGGTCTATTATATAGACCTAAAATTTTCTCCTAGCTTGTACAAATTCCCATGTGGGACTAAACTCTTCCAACCTCTAGATTAGGTAGAAAACCCCCTCTCTTGGTCGACCAAGACTTCAAAAAAAATTGGGACGGCCATAAAGGAATTTTTTTTGGAATTTTTATGGCGCCTCCTTTGGAGTTGGATTTGGATTTGGAGTCCTCCTCTTCTTATGGCATTTCTTCTTTTCTTCCACTCCAAGTTAAGCTCTTTGATTTTGATTTGAACTTCAATTGGATGTCCTTCTTTGATTTCTTCTCCAAGAGAAGTTTTCTTCCTTCTTTGCTTAGGTAAAATAGGCAGGTATGGGCGCCTCCTTTAAATTAGCTTCCAATTTGATTTTTTCTTCTTTGGGTGTGGGGTCCATGCCACTGGGATGCCTCTGTGGCGCCTCCTGGACTCTGGCATGTGCTCGGAGTGTGGCTGGGCGTGTGGCTTGGAGTGTGGCCTCCACTTGCTTGAACCTTGATTTGATTAGGAGACAAATGTGGCACCATTTTGGACCAAATTGAAACCACATCGGGACTTGCACCGAGTCAACATGACTCAACAAAATTTAAATGGTGACTCAAGAAATAAATAAAAATAAATAAACTGGTTGACCAGGTCAACCTTTATTACAAACCCTAATTTCTCGGGCAATGTCAATCAGAGATCCAGATGGAGCTCTGAAGTCTTCTTCTGAGTCTGGTGCCCGCACCATGCCGTCGGTGAGGTCGTAGTGGTAGAATCTTCTCTGAGCACTGTGAACTACCTATTGTTGCTGGTGAGGTACCCATGGAAGTGGGCGAGGCACCTCGCGAGGCGAGCGCATCATCCGGTGCCACTGGTAAAGTGTCTGCGAAGGAGGCCGAGGCAATTCCTTCTTTAGAAGGTGAGGCTGCAAACGATGGGAAGGGCTTACAAGGGATGCAATGGTCCACCAAGCCAACCAGAGACCTGTAGTGCAAACTAGCCCTCTTGTGAGGAAGATTGATAGATGCAAAAGAGGTCGCGACCTCCATGCAGGCCACCAAGATAGATGTTGCTTGCTATTTAGCAACATTATTGGCCCATGTGGTCGAGGCAGAGGTGAAGGCTTATTATCTCAAGGTAAAGCTCACCCATACTTTAGGGGGTCGACGAAGCTCAGGCACCATCGAGGAGAGGCCTCCTAAGAGTGCGTGCAATCTTCCAGCCATTAGGGAGGCTCGTGGCTCATCTAGGGCGATAGATAAGGTGCACCTGTAAGGGTATGACTTCGACTTTAGGGTGTGCGAGCTCATCATGCGGGGTCATTTCCCTGAAGTGAGAAGGGCAACCAAGCCACTTGTCCCCCACAATGCTATACATGAGGAGATTGTTCATATAGTGGAGCATAGGAGAGAGAGATTGAGGAAGGCCTTAGGACTTATTAACATTATACTTTTCTCATCTTTTTCCAATAAATGAATAAGAATCCTTCCTTCTTTAATTCTATTTCTTCATGTTCAGCACCTGAACTGTGATGTATGGCATATCTCTGTATAATCTGGAATAATTCTACATGTTACCTAATTTGTTGTCGAATGAAAAATATCTTCACTCAGGTCTCGAGGGGTCACCAGAGACTCTGGGTCTGGCAATGCTTACGGGTGATGTACAGAGGCTCGGCTTGCCTCCCAATTATAGGTTGTAATATGGCCTAATGCGTTGCTTAAAGGTGGACTCCACTTCAATGAAGTTCTCAGTTGGAGATGACACAGTACTTCCAGGGCATCACCTTGGTTGGAGTGCCAAGGATTTTGAATGCACGGTCTCCTGGGAGAATTGTTAAGTATGGGAAAGCCACCCGATGCCTTGTCTTCCAGGTATGCAAGAATTGCCACTTGGCTGATAGGGCAGTACCACTTGTCAAGCACCGGTTGGGCGAAGACATGGCATCCTTCCTTCTATCCCTCTATAAATAAAGCATTAAGGGAACTGGGCTTTGATAGACCCTTTTGAAACTCCAACGACCACAAAAATGTTGCTCCGCTAGCAAAGGTTCTCTAGGCTGAGCTCTTGGAAGTTCCCTTTC
The DNA here is from genome assembly GCA_021397845.1 of Areca catechu. Classification (NCBI taxonomy): domain Eukaryota; kingdom Viridiplantae; phylum Streptophyta; class Magnoliopsida; order Arecales; family Arecaceae; genus Areca; species Areca catechu. The sequence continues at coordinate 13,296,338 of CM038038.1, read as the reverse complement.
TCACTAAAAGGGTTCTCCCCTAGGGTATTTCCTTTGCAATGCATGAGTGATAGTAAGCACTTTTCTTGGCGTGGGAGGTATTAGAAAAGATTGGTATTCCTAACACCGAGTTGTAGCCTTTATGTTGCCCAGGTGGCTACCCAAAAGGGGGGTGAATTGGGTCTTTTAAAATTTAAACAAGTAATGTGCAATTTCAAAATCCTTTGCAAGTGGTAGGTGCTGTGATAAGGTTATAGAATGTAGAAGCTAAGCAAAGTAGAGAAAGCATAACATAAATACACCAAATTTATAGTGGTTCGGAGCAACCTAGCTCCTACGTCCACTATCCAAGATACCACTTGGGATTTCCACTATATTCACACCCGAATACAGTAGGATTGTTTTACAGGATCATAATCCAAAACCTCTACACTTTGGTTTTACGGGATCACCAAAGAAAACCCAACACCCTTTGGTTTTAACAAGCTCACCAAAGAAACCTAAACTTGGTTTTCGTAGGATCACCAAGAACCTAAACTTGGTTTTTCATCCGGGCTCACCAATAACCCAACAATTCAAAGATTGAATTGAAAATAAATGCAACAAGAAATGACAAACTCAGGTTGTCGGATAGTTGCCGGTGCAGCTCATTGGAAGTCCACTTGAATGTACTTGAATAAACTTTAATGACTTCAGTGGCTTCTTCCAAAGTTGATTCAAGCTTTTAATTAGAGTAGTTGAGGGCTTGAATGCATACTTGAATGCACTTGTGCTCTATCTCTTATGGTTGGTTGGATATTCAATGAATCTCTCTTCTTTTTGAACTCTCTTCTTCTTAATTGCTTCAAGGTAGTTCAAATCTTTCAAATTTAAAGTCTTCCATCATCCCAAGGCAGTTCTAGCCATTGTAGACCATTAGGAAATGATTTTTGACCATTGGAGCACCTTTTGGCATTCAAAAATAAATTCTGGAACTAGCCGTTAGATATTTGGAAGCGACATTTGAGTCGGCTCGGATTCCTTTGAGTCGGCTCGGATCCTTCGAGTCGATAGGTCGAGTCGCCAGTTCTTCAATGCAGTCAGCTCTTTGTCTCAGGGCGCAGAATGTCACTCTGGACGAGTCGGCTCTTTACAGCTCGGGTCGGCTCGAACTTGAATCTTGAAATTCTTGAACTCGAGGAGTCAGCTCTTTTCATCTTGGGTCGGCTCTTCTTCTCAGGTTCGGAAAACCTTACTCTGGAAGAGTCGGCTTGATGCAATTTGGGTCAGCTCGCTTTTTCAGGCTTTTGAAATTAGGTATAGCAGAGTCGGCTCTTTCTATGTCGGGTCGGCTCGCACGACTGTTCTCAGAAAACTTTGAGGAAATGGACTCTGAAAGAGTCGGCTCGGACTGATTCCAGTCGACTCGGATTCACTAGAGTCGGCTCGCTTTCCATCGAGTCGGCTCGAATTACTGCGTTCCAGAATCCTTGCTGCGTGCCAGTAAGCAGAGTCGGCTCTCCTTGTCTTGGGGTCGGCTCGAGTGTCTTCTTTAGGATTTTTACAATTCGAACTTAAAGAAAGACTCTCACCAACTCTTTTACAATTTCACACAAACCAACTCAAGGCAAAATCTAAGGCACACACACTTATAGAAGTAACCCTTTTACTTGATTTTTCTTAGCATTTTCATTGGGTTCTTCTTTACAAAAATACTTACAACACAACTCAAGCAAGAAAGTAAAAATGTAGGAGTTGAAGTTTGAGCATGCTATACATCCTACAAAAACTTGTCAAATACTTGAAGAGTTGTCAGTAATTAATGTACATACTCCAATGTTTGGTTATCATCAAAATCACTTATGGGATCAACAATCTTCCCCTTTTTGATGATGACAAAACACTGGGCATGAAAAATCAGTATAGAATTTTACAATTACTTATATAATAACATTTGCAAAAGTATGTGAACAAGTAGAGCGAGTTTACTTCTATTAGTGCCAAACAATGAGAGGAGAATTAGGGCATAGAGAGATAATCTCCCCCTCAATAAATTACTCCATGTTTTGGCAAACTTTTTCATTTCTTTTTATATTTCAAAGCTCTCAAGCTTTAATTAATAAAGCTAACAAAAGTTGAAGTGTAAGACATTATGTATCAAAGTCTGTAAAAATTATCATTCAAGGCTTTAAACATTATTAGTGAGAACTTAGAGCTTGAAACTTTAAACATTGTAAGTCAGAATTTAAAGCATCAGAGCTAGAAATAACAATCCATGTTCTTTTCATGTATCAGAGCTAACAATACATGTATCAGAGCAAACCATATAGCACATATGTACCATGTGTACCAAAGCTTTGAAGTATCAATGTTTTATCTTTTTCATGCAATACCATCTCCTCCTTTTTGTCAATCAATCAAAAGGGTGATTTCAAGTAAGGCTCAGATTTTAAAATAGATTAAGAAAGTCTTTAATATTTGTTTGAGATAATTTCACTTTCTCATGTTCATCTTGAAATTCTAATTAAAAATTAATAAATGTAGGAGTAATCAAACATTCAATTCATAGAGAAGAGTTTGCGAAACAAAAGATATACTTCATTCTATTCCAAAAGTTCAGTACAAGGTGTAAAAGGGTAATACATTTAGTCACTGTCTATATTTACGCTAGGTTTTGAAGAAGTTTGTCCAGGGATTTTGATTCCAGGAGGTAAAGAAGCTATAGGATCAATGAATTATGGTCTCCTATAAGATCCAGGTGTTCTAATATGTGGGGCAGGTTGTCTAGGATGACTTAAGTGACTGGAACAGATCTAGAAGGAGTTTTGAGAGCAGCTAGAATATCTTCAATCTTGCCCATCATCTTCCACAGAAAGCTATTCATTGACTTCAATTCAGCTTCAACCTTTTTCACACTTCTAGAAGCTGCCAAGTCTTCCATTCCTTCTTTGATTAGCTTCTTTTTGTAGAGTAAGCATTTCCGAAGCCTGGACATTAGCAAAAGCCTCTGCGGATCCTCTTAGCCTTCCAAATTCACTTCTGATTATACCTATGCCCTTGGTATAATCGTCTTCCATTTTCTTTCCTGCCTCAAGAGATCCATTTTGACTCTTAAGTTATCCATTTATGTTCTGTAAGCTTCTAGGATTTGAGTGACTAAGTTTTTGGTTGAATCAGAACTGGATGCTATTAATTGGAGTATTGGTTGGATATCACTTGCAGTTTTGGAGTTCTCAAGAATATCAATTCTTCCTTTCAAAATGTCTAATTGTTCTCCAAACTGGTTTAGCTTATTGTCAATAGATCTTTGAAATACTTCAAACATTTCACTCATTGAGGACTTGATGGACTCAGTCATATTGTTCATCTGTTATGCCAAAAAGTCTTGTATACTTGAAGTATCCAAAGTAGGAGCATTAGCAGCTTGACTTTGGCTTGGAATGTCAGCAGCCTGATCAAATGTGGGTGTGCTGTAGGGTATATCAGGCAAGCCAGAAATATCTGGGAAAGAAATATCAAACTCCATCTAAACTAGAGAGTCATGCTGCGGCTGAGACTCAGGGATGTGTGAAGTAGTACCTTCTCCAATCTCTTCTTCTTTCTATTCCTGGACTTCTTCAGTTCCTTCAATTGTAGGAGGGTCAGATTTCTTCTTCTAGGTACCATCGATCATTAAGTACCCCATTCTTTGAAAAGTCTTCGCTGTATAGGTGTCAGTATGAAGTAGTACCCTGTTATCTTCTCCTATCAAGTCAACATTGGCTCTTCGAAAGAAGAGCGTAAGGACCATTCCATATGGCAGACAGGCTTTGACTTTCCTAACTACCTCTTTCATCTGACTAATCATAATGGTTGGTAAATTAATTTTCTCGCCAATGATTAGGAGTTCCATGAAGCACAAGTCTCTTTCACTCACCCAGTCAAATCGACCTGTTCTGGGTAGGAAAATATGACTAATAAAATTGTGTAAGACCCTCATTTCAATTGATAGCATATTTGCTTTAAGAATCCCTATCTCATCAATTTCAGATCTTTCCAAAACAGTTTGCAAAGCCTTGGATCTATCCTTTAATACAAGATACTCAATTCCTTCAAATGGCATCTCCAAAATACTTCCTAGAATCTCAGTGGTAATGATTATTCTTTTTCCTTTGACTGTAGACTCAATGAAAATTTTTCCATATCTCATATTCTCGTAGAACATTCTAACTAAATTAGGATATGTCTTAACATCCAATGAACATAAATTTCTCCAGCCCTGGTCCTCAATTAAATCCCCAATCACAAAATCGATTTCTTTAAGATATTCAAAAAGAATGCGTTGGCTAGAGGTAACTGGTCTCATACCTAGAGATCTTTGCTGGCTAGGAGAAACTGGGCTACCTTCCTCTTCTGACTGAGGTTCATTTCGAGGAGCAATATCTTCACGGAATTTGCTTCTCCTTTCCTGTGGAGCTACAACAACACTTCTGCTAGATTTTTTCCCAACCAATCTTTCGGTGCCATTCCAAGGAAATTGGGTTTAAAGTAGTTTTGGGAAAGTTTAAAAGAATTTGAAAAGTTCTTAGGAGAGAGCTGACGAGGGTTTGGAAGTAAAGATGTCACATACAAAACCCTACGGCTTGAGTTAAAAGAGACAACTCGACATCCGAGTCGGCTCGATCAACAGATCATCTGCTCGAGTCAGCTCGAGCAGAGGGAGCACAAAGATATATTTTTGTATAAATCATATCCCTAAGAGATTTAGGATTTGAGTTAGAAGGTTGTCTAGATGCATTGTCCATAGGGTTTTGAGAATTTCTTTGATGAGATCATATAATCCTAATTCAAAAATTTAATTAATGCAAACTTGTTTAAATCTAATGGTTTTACACATATATTAGCAAGTAAATATTTTCAAGAATAATAACATTGTTCAAAACATGTTTGCTTATTGACTGGTGCCTAATTTTGATATGTTTGGTTTTAAAGAAATTCAGTGCAACTACATACACAGTGCAAGATGTAAGGCCTCCTTGCTGTCAAGTATAAAACAGGATTCGATCATACTTTTATATAGCGTTTGATCAACATTGGATCCATTTTTAACCTACAAATAGAACTTGTCGGTGTGCTAGCCCCTTTGCTTGTTTTCATGCCGGATTTTTGATGAATTCCTTGAAGTACTTGGCTTGACTTATAAAGATACCTTCTTTCAGTTGATTGACTTGTAAGCCAAGGAAGTGGTTGAATTCACCCAAGCCTTATTAACTCAATAGATCCCTTTACAAAACATCTTCATTAGTTGTACGAAAGATAATATTACCAATGAATTATTTGTACAATTATCAGATCATTTTCTTCAAAACATTTTCAAGTAGTAACATGCTTATTTTATCACACCAAGTGCTAGATGCTTGTTTCAAACAATGTAAAGTCTTATTCAACTTAAACACATGATTCGGAGCAGCAAGAATTTCAAAATTTGGTGACAGTTTTACAAAAACTTTGTTCAAGACTAGAAGAACTTTTTGAGATTTAATTGAAATAGTTTAAAGTTGTAGCAAGAAAATAAAGGGAGTAATCTAATAATCTTGCTACCAAAACATAGGTTTCATCAAAATCGATATCCTCTTCTGGATTTATTTCATTTATTACCAAACATGTTCATTTGGTGTGTTCCTATTGACCCATCAGGTTTAGTTCATCAAGCATGGCCAATATCCAGTTATGATCATTTTCAGCCTTTTTCTAAACTTTGTGGTATAATTTGAGATATGAAGGCTAGGTAATCATGTACAATCCTATGTGATGACCTAGTCCTTATACCTTGAGAAAGATCACCAATAATTAATTCTTTAGGATGTGAAGTTATATACTTCCATTCTCTTGGTAGATCGGTATGATCCTTACTCACCATTTCATTTCCATCTTGTGTTGATTTGTCCTGGATGTTTAGATCTTCTATTTCTTTTTGTAGAGTACCTGCATCATTATCTATGCACTCATCTTTTCTAGATGGTGAAGGGTTAGCTTCATCAAAAATAACACGAATTGACTCTTCTATAGTGAGGGACCTCTTGTTAAACACTCTGTATGCTTTGCTATGTGATGAATAATCAAGGAATATAGATTCATCATATTTTGCGTCAAACTTTTCTAGGTTATCTTTGCCATTATTTAATACAAAGCATTTACATCCAAAAACATGAAAGTAATTGATATTCGTTTTTCTTCCTTTCCAAAGCTCATAGGGGGTTTTCTTTGAAATTGGTCGTATAAAAACTCGATTCAATATGTAACAGGCAGTGTTCATGGCTTCTGCCCAAAAGTACCTTGGAAGATTACCTTCACATAACATTGTTCTAGCCATTTCTTCCAACGTCCTATTTTTCCTCTCTACAACATCATTTTGTTGTGGTGTTCTAGGAGCAGAGAAGCTGTGATCAATGCCATGTTCAGTACAATATTCATCAAATAATTGATTTTAAAATTCAGTTCCATGATCACTTCTTATAGAATCAATAGAAATATTTTTCTCATTTGTAACTTTCTTATGAAATTTTTGAAATACATCAAAGGTTTCATCTTTATGTGCAATGAATAATACCCATGTGAACCTAGAAAAGTCATCTACAATCACAAGTCCATATTTCATACCTCTTAGGCTTGTGGTTCTAATTGGTCCAAATAAGTGCATGTGAAGTAGCTCAAGGGGTCTAGTTGTTGAAATAACATTTTTCGATTTGAAACTTCCCTTAGTTTGTTTGCCTAATTGATAAGCATCACAAACATAGTTAAGATCAACTTTGAAATAAGGCATGCCTCTAACTAGGTTCTTTGAGATTAATTTGACAATAGTATGCATGCTAGCGTGACCTAATCGTCTATGCCATAATAGACATGACTCCTTGGTCTTAGCATTCATGGCTACTAGGCTGGAACCACTTGTTATGGCTAGATCATTTAGATCTACCACATAGATATTCTCGAGTCTGTGGCCAATGAATTTGTTGCTAGAGTTAAGAGAGTTAGTTATTATACACATAGATGATTCAAAGATAACTTTGAAGCCTTTATCACATAATTGACTAATACTCATTATATTGTGCTTCAACTTATCTACTAGCAATACATCTTCTATAAAAGTACAAGGGGTTAACTTGATTTTACCAATTCTAATTATTCTCCCTTTGCTATTGTCTCCAAAGGTAACCAATCCTCCTTCTTTCATTTATAGGGTGATAAACTGATCTTTGTCACCCATCATATGCCTTGAATAGCTGCTGTCAAGATACCATTTTTTCTTTAATTTTTGGGCTGCAAGACAATCCTGCAAAACAGTCAAAGAGTGATTTTAGGTATCCAAGCTAACTTGGGTCCTTTCGGGTTAGCAACATTGGTTCCTTTTGGAACCCAAATGGTTCTACATTTTAATGCATTGTTCATGGAACTTTTCAAAGAGTTGCATTGAAAAGATTTATGCCGAAATCTATGACATGCATAATAGATAATTTTATCATTTTTGAATGATGCATGCTTTGAAGCTATAGTAGATGTAGAAATAGAAATACTTGAATTGAAGGATTTTTGCATAGTATTTTCAGGAACATATTTCAAGCCGTTTGTAATTGATTTTGATGAAAAGGCTTTTTCAAGTTTAGATTTTGAAACTAAAGCTTTTGAGGGTAGAAACTTTGTAGCTAGAATCCCTTTAGCATTAAATCTAATTTTAATATTACTTTTAGAGTCTTTTTGTTCTTTCAAAATTAGCTCAAGCTTATTTGAACTCAAGGTCAATTTTTTTACTAAAGGCTTAAGCTTTTCAACTTCCTTTTTTAAATTAGTATTTTCGGCAACTAAAATATTATTGGTCTCATATAAAACAGTTTTTTCATTGTTCAAGACTATAACATTTTCTGAAAGGTTATCCAATTTTCTTTGCAAAATGTTATTCTTTTCAAAAATTTCATCCTTATCTTTTAATAAAACATCATTTTGTTTCTTTAAGGACTTTATTTTAATTCCAGCTTTCTTGAATTCGATAAGTAAATCATGAAATGCTGAACTCAGTTCATCATAAGTAAACTCAGTTTGAAGCTCAGGGGATGATACATCGTTTTCGAGACCCATTAAGCAAAGATTTGCAGATTTCGGAGCCTCTTCATCTTCAGTGGATGAGGATGCTTCACTGTCGCTCCACGTCACTATCATTGCTTTTTTTTTTCTTTTTCTTAAGTCCCATTTTTAATAAAGGATAGTCTGGTCTGATGTGCCCTGGCTTTTTACACTCATAACATGTGGGCACTTCTTTTTCTTTCTCCTTTTCCTTGTCCTTCTCCTTACTGAACTCTTTGTTCTTATAGAATTTTTAAAAATATCTTCCTTTTCTTCTTCCCAAGAATTTTTTGAATTTTCTTACGACCATGGCAACGTCTTCATCTTCCATGTCGCTTTCAGTAAAGGAGCTTTTTTCTTCCAATTCTTCATCCTTTTTGGAGTCCATAGCAGCCTTAAAGGCAATCGATTTCTTCTTCTTTTGATCATCTTCAGTTCAATGCTACATGGTCAGTTCATGTGTGATGAGAGATCCTAGCAATTCATCCAGCAATATGGTGTTCAAATCTTTTGCTTCCTAGATGGCAGTCACTTTCAGATCCCACTTATCCGGTAGAGATCTTAGAATATTTTGTACTAGATCTGCATTAGTATATACCCTGCCAAGACTTTTTAGGCCATTAATAATATCAGTGAATCGTGAAAACATGGCAGATATTATTTCATTTGATTCCATCTTAAACAATTCGTAACTATGAACAAGAAGATTAATCTTAGAAGATTTCACTTGAAAAGTTCCTTCATGGATCACTTCGAGTTTATCCCAAATTTCTTTTACTGAGGAGCAAATAGAGAGTCGATTAAACTCATTACTATCCAAAGCACAATATAAGAGATTCATGGCTTTGGCATTTAACTCTCCCATCTTCATGTCATGTTCGTCCCAATCCTCTTCAGGTTTAGGAATGTCCACTCCATCAATTTTAACCATGGGAATACAAGGACCCTTTAGAATGACCTTCCATAACTGAAAATCAATAGCTTGAATATAAATCTTTATTCTAGCTTTCCAATATGCATAATTTGTGCCAGTGAAGAGTGGAGGTCTGTTTGTTGATTGGCCTTCAGCCAAAGACGTACTCATAGGATGAGCCATCAATCTTTACTCTAGTGTATTCAGAGACTCTGCTCTGATACCAGTTGTTGCCCAGGTGGCTACCCAAGAGGGAGGTGAATTGGATCTTTTAAAATTTAAACAAGTAATGTGCAATTTCAAAATCCTTTGCAAGTGGTAGATTCTGTGATAAGGTTATAGAATGCAGAAGCTAAGCAAAGTAGAGAAAGCATAACACAAACACACCAAATTTATAGTGGTTCGGAGCAACCAAGTTCCTACATCCACTATCCAAGATACCACTTGGGATTTCCACTATATTCATACCCGAATATAGTAGGATTGTTTTATAGGATCACAATCCAAAACCTCTACACTTTGATTTTACAGGATCACCAAAGAAAATCCAACACCCTTTGGTTTTAACAGGCTCACCAAAGAAACCTAAACCTGGTTTTCGCAGGATCACCAAGCACCTAAACTTGGTTTTTCAACCGGGCTCACCAATAACCCAACAATTCAAAGATTGAATTGAAAATAAATGCAACAATAAATGACAAACTCAGGTTGTCGGATAGTTGCTGGTGCAGCTCATTGGAAGTCCACTTGAATGCACTTGAATAAACTTTAATGACTTCAGTGGCTTCTTCCAAAGTTGATTGAAGCTTTTGATTAGAGTAGTTGAGGGCTTGAATGCAGACTTGAATGCACTAGTGCTCTATCTCTTGTGGTTGGTTGGATATTCAATGAAGCTCTCTCTTTTTTGAACTCTCTTCTTTTTAATTGCTTCAAGGTAGTTCAAATCTTTCAAATTTAAAGTCTTCCATCATCCCAAGGCAATTCTAGCCATTGTAGACCATTGTGAAATAATTTTTGATTGTTGGAGCAACTTTTGGCATTCAAAAATAAATTCTGGAACCAGCTGTTAGATACCTTGTTGAACCCTGAAGTGATTTTAATGATAACAAAACATTGGAGAATACATTTGGTTATCTAACAACTCTTCAAATGGTTGACAAGTTTTTGTAGGACGACTATATTGACATACTTTCTAAACCCTACAATCTTTATTGCTTTATGTTGAGTTGTAAGTGATTAGAATCTTGTAAAGAAGAACCCAACAAAAATTTTCTACTTAAATCAAGATAAAGGGTTACTTCTAATGGTTTTCAAGCTTCAGTTTTCCTTGATTTCATTGTAAGAAGACCTTGAGAAAGTCTTCAAAGCTTGGCATAAGAGTTCTGGAGAATTGAATTTGGTCTGGTTGAAGAACCAATTTCTAGCCGACTGGATGAAGGAACCAGCCGACTCTGGTACTGGCACAAGAAAGAAGATCTTTAGCACACAGATCCAGCCGACTGGCACCAAGTCCCAGCCGACTCATCCAAAACTTGGTTGAGAACATTCTGAGAATCTCAGGAATCCGAGCCGACTGGATTTCAGCCTAGCCAACTCGTCCAGAGTGAACCATTTTCTCAACTATGGAACTTAGCCGACTGGTGTTCAACCTAGCCAACCCAAACCTGATCCGAGCCGACTCGAAGAATGTCCGAGCCGACTGGAATGACGGGGTCACTTCCAATGGCTAGTTCCAGTTTTCTGACTTTGAAATCTAAAAGTGCTCCAACGGTAACCTGTTACTTCCCAATGATCTACAACGTTCAAAATCAAGGGAAGGGAGTTGAAGTCTCTATATATGAGGTATGAGAACATCCTTAAAGAGACTAATGAGTTATTAATCATTTATTGAACATTTATTAAAGTAAGAAGAGAGAGAGCACTTGAGCTTTGAAGTCAGTCTTCAAGCCTTCACCAACTCTTATCAGAAGCTTGAAGCATCTTTTGAGGAAAGCAAGGAAGCCATTGAAGTGCATTGAAGAGCACTCACTTGAACTTCATTGGAGTTGCATTGGCAACCACCAGACAACTGAGTTTGTCATTTTTGTTGCTTTTTTATTCTACTCTTAGAATATTTGGGTTATTGGTGAGCTCGATTGTAAAAACCAAATAGGTTTTTTTGGTGAGCCTTTTTAAAAACCAAAGTGTAGAGGTTCTAGATGAGCCTATGAAAACCTAGTGTGGGTTTCTTTGGTGAGCCCGATTTAAAAGCCAAAGTGTAGAGGATGGGATTGTGAGCCTGTAAAATAATCCGACTATATTACAGTTTGGGGGATATAGTGGAAATCCCGAGTGGTGAACTTGGGTAGTGGACGTAGGAGCTAGGTTGCTCCGAACCACTATAAACTTGCCTTGTTTGTATTGTGCTTTATTTACTTTTTAGCTTCCGCATCTAATTCTGATTAACACAACACTCTACCACTAAAAGGAATTATTTGTGCACATATTTGCAAGAAATTTTATAATTTCCAATTCACCCCCCTCTTGGGAGAAGCCACCAGGGCAACAGCTAGTATCAGAGCATTGTCTCTGATTACTTGAGTAAAGATTGATGGCTCATCCCATGAGTGCATCCTTGGCCGAAGGCCAATCAACAAATAGACCTCCACTATTCACAGGCACTAATTACTCTTATTGGAAAACACGAATAAAAATTTACATTCAAGCTGTAAATTTTCAATTATGGAAGGTCATCTTAAAAGGGCTACACATTTCCACGATCAAAGTTGATGGCATGGACATCCCTAAGCCTGAAGAGGACTGGGATGATCATGATATGAAAATGGGGGAATTGAATGCCAAAGCAATGAATTTACTATACTATGCTTTGGATGCAAATGAGTTCAACCGAATTTCTACTTGCTCTTCAGCAAAGAAAATCTGGGACAAACTCGAAGTGACCCATGAGGGAACTTCCCAAGTGAAAACCTTAAAGATAAATCTTTTAGTTCACAATTATGAACTGTTTAAAATGGAACCTTCTGAAATAATTTCTACCATGTTCTCTAGATTTACAGATATTATTAATGGTTTGAAGAGTCTTAGCAGGGTATACTCAAATGCTGATCTAGTTCAGAAGATATTTTGTTCTTTACCTGACAAGTGGGATCCCAAAGTCACAGCAATCCAGGAGGCCAAAGATCTCAACACAATACTAATGGATGAACTACTGGGATCACTCATCACCCACGAGCTGACTATGCAGCACAGAACTGAAGACAAGTAGAAGAAAAAGAAAACTATAGCCTTCAGAACTGCTGCCGAATCAAAGAGGGATGTTGAAGAGTCTAAAAAAGAAAGCACCTCCTCCAATGATGACCTAGAAGATGATGATATTGCTATGGTTGTGAGGAGATTCAAAAAATTCATGGGAAGGAAGAAAGGAAGATTCAATCGAAAATTTCATAGGAAAAATTATGGAAAAGAAAAGGAAAAGGATAGAGAGAAAGATAAAGAAGTAGTCCCCACATGCTATGAATGCAAGAAGCCGGGGCACATTCGTCCAGGCTGTCCTCTATTGAACAAATCCTTCAGACAGAAAAAGAAGAAGAAAGCCATGGTTGCCACATGGAGCAATAGTGAAGATTTATCTTCGTCTGAAGAAGAAGAGACCACCAAGACTGCAAATCTGTGTTTAATGGGTCTCGAAGATGAGGTAACATCCCTTAACAATTGCACTGAATTTATATTTGATGAATTAAATTCTGCTTTTCATGATCTATTATCTGAATTTAAGAAAGCTGGAGTAAAGATAAAATCATTGAAAAATATGAATGACTCTTTACTCAAACAGAAAAATGAAATTTCAAAAAAGAACCTGTTACTACAAAAAGAACTACATGACTTTTCTGAAAGAAATGAAAAACTAAAAAGTGAAAATCTGTTATCTGAAAAGAAAAACAAGGATTTACTTATTGAAAATATTGAACTGAAAAAGGACGTTACAAAACTCAAGCCCTTAGTTAAAAAATTTACTTTGTCTTCAAATAAGCTTGAGTTAATTTTAAAAGAACAACGAATTTCAGGAAACAAAGTTGGAATTGGTTTTAAAACTTCTATTATTAATGGAATTTCAGCAACTACTTTTGTGAAATCTAAAGGACCTGTTCAAAACATCTTATCTCAAAAAGTTTTGGCCACACCAAAAACTGTTTCAACTTCAAAGTCTTTATTGTATGTTCCTAAGAACTTGAGCAAAAATGTTTATATTTCAAAAGACTCAAAATCTGCATCAATTGCTTCAACTTTTAGAACTTTTAATTTTGCTCCTATTAAAAACTCTAAAGTTGTATGCTATGTTTGCAAAAGAATAGGATATAGAGCTTTTGATTGCAATAATTCTAGAAATGTCCATAAGAATGTAAGAAAAATCTGGGTTCCCAAAGGAACCACCTTTGCTGACCTGCAAGGACCTAAGATAGCTTGGGTACCTAAAAGAATTCATTGATTGTTTTGTAGGAATGTCTTGCAGCCCAAAGATTGAAGAAAATGTGGTACTTAGATAGTGGCTGCTCAAGGCATATGACGGGTGACAAGGACCAGTTTATCATCCTCGAAATGAAAGAAGGAGGCATGGTTACCTTTGGAGACAATGGCAAAGGGAGAATAATCAGTATTGGTAAGATCAAAATAACTTCCTTCATTTTTATTGAAAATGTTTTGCTAGTAGACAAGTTGAAGTATAATCTCTTAAGCATAAGTCAATTATGTGATAAAGGCTTCAAAGTTATTTTTGAATCTTCTATGTATATAGTAATTAACTCTTTAGATTCTAGCAATAAGTTCATTAGACATAGACTTGGGAATATTTATGTGGTAGATCTTAATGATCTTGCCATGTCAAGTAGTCCCAGTCTAGTTGCAATGAATGCTAAAACCAAAGAGTCATGTTTACTATGGCATAGACGACTAGGTCATGCTAGCATACATACTATTGCCAAATTGATTTCTAAAGATCTTGTTAGAGGCATGCCTAAGTTTAAAGTTGATTTAAATCATGTTTGTGATGCATGCCAAATGGGTAAACAAACCAGGGGGAGTTTTAAATCAAAAAATATAGTTTCTACAACAAGACCACTTGAACTACTTCACATGGATCTTTTCGGACCTACTAGGACTACAAGCCTAGGAGGTATGAAATATACTCTTGTGATAGTAGATGATTTTTTAAGATTTACTTGGGTTTTGTTTATTGCTTCGAAAGATGAAACTTTGCATGTTTTCAGAAAATTTCATAAAAAGGTTTCAAATCAAAAGAACTTATCTTTAATTTCAATTAGAAGTGATCATGGAACTGAATTTAAAAATTAATTTTTTGAAGATTATTGTACTGAATTTGGTATTGATCACAACTTCTCCGCTCCTAAAACACCTCAACAAAATGGTATTGTAGAGAGGAAAAATAAGACATTGGAAGAAATGGCTCGCACAATGTTGTGTGAAGGCAATCTTCCAAAGTACTTTTGGGCAGAAGTGATGAACACTGCATGTTATATCTTAAACCATTTTTTGATCTGTCCTATTTTAAAGAAAACCCCTATGAGCTTCGGAATGATAGAAAATCCAATATTAGTTATTTTCATGTGTTTGGATGCAAATGCTTTGTGCATAACAATGGAAAAGATAATTTAGGAAAATTTGATTCAAAAGCTGATGATATTTTTCTAGGTTATTCATTACATAGCAAAGCATATCGGGTTTTTAATAAAAGGACTCTTACTGTTGAAGAGTCAATACATGTTGTATTTATTGAAACTAACCCTACACCTTCTAGACAAGAAGAGTGCATAAATAATGATGCAGGTACATTGCAAAAAGGAATGGATGACTTGAGCATTCAAGATAAAGACACTCAAGATGGAGAAGAAACGGTAAGTAAGGATCACACCGATTTACCGAGGGACTGGAGGTATGTTACATCTCACCCTAAAGAATTAATTATAGGAGATCCTTCACATGGTGTTAGGACTAGTTCTGCACATAACGATGTACATGATTACCTAGCCTTTGTATCACAAATAGAACCCCATAGCCTAGAAGAAGCTGAGACTGACCCAAACTGGATGATGGCAATGCATGAAGAATTATACCAGTTTGAAAGGAATAAGGTATGGACACTTGTAGATAGACTTGCTGACCATCCTATAATAGGAACCAAATGGATCTATAAGAATAAATTAGATGAGCAAGAAAACATAATAAGAAACAAAGCTAGATTAGTGGCTAAGGGATATAACCAAGAAGAAGGTATTGATTTTGATGAAACTTATGCACCTGTAGCAAGATTAGAAGCCATTAGATTACTACTTGCATTTGCTTGCTACATGAATTTTAAACTTTTTCAAATGGATGTAAAGAGTGCATTTCTTAATGGTTTTATCTCTGAACAAGTTTTTGTGGAACAACCACCAGGTTTTGAAAATCACACTTTTCCAAACCACGTATTGAAACTGAACAAAGCATTATATGGTTTGAAACATGCACCTAGAGCTTGGTATGATAGACTTAGCACTTTCTTAATTAAAAATAATTTTTCAAGAGGAAATGTAGACAAAACCTTATTTATCAAAAAGAAGAATGATGACATCTTAGTTGTACAAATATATGTTGATGATATAATTTTTGGTGGAACTAACGAATCTCTATGTAAAGAATTTGCTAAGCTTATGTAGGGAGAATTTGAAATGAGCTTAATGAGCAAACTAAACTACTTCCTTGGACTTCAAGTAAAACAAACAAAGGAAGGTATCTTCATAAACCAAGCCAAATACATCAAAGAAATCATCAAAAAGTTTGATATAGAGAGTAGCAAATCAATAGGCACACCCATGAGCCCAGCTTGCAGATTGGACAAAGATAAAAATGGATCCAATGTTGACCAAAAGCTATATAGAGGTATGATCGGATCCTTATTATATTTGACTGCAAGTAGACCTGATATATTATATAATATATGTGTATGTACTAGATTTCTGTCATCACCAAAAGAAACACATATGCTTGCTATTAAAAAAATAATTAAATACTTGAAAGAAACAAGTAATTTAGGAATTTAGTATTCTAAACATTCTACCTTGAATTTGATTGGATTCTCTGATGCTGACTATGTTGGTTATAAAATAGATAGAAAAAGCACTAGCGGTACATGCCAATTTCTAGGGTTGAATTTAATCTCATGGCACTATAAGAAACAAAACTCCGTAGCCTTGTCCATAGCTGAGGCTGAGTACGTGGCTGCTAGTAGTTGTTGTACTCAAGTATTATGGATTAAACAACAACTAGAAGACTTTGGTGTATCATAATCTAAAATTCTGATTAAATATGATAACACAAGTGCTATCAATTTGACAAAGAATCCAATTCAACACTCTAGAACCAAGCACATTGAAATTAGACATCATTTTATTAGAGATCATGTTTCAAATGGTGATATAGTGCTTGATTTTGTTCCTACTGAAGATCAATTAGCTGACATATTTACTAAGCCACTTAATCAAGTCAGGTTTGAACTAATTAGGAGTGAATTAGGACTTTGCGATCCTTTCTAAATTCTCTAATCTAATTCCTTCAAATTTAAGGAAACATTATCTAGAGAACCTCCTGATTTCATTCTATATTATAGAGCCTTAATTTCCTTAGAAATTCTCTCCAAAATCTCTCTGGTTTGTGATTAAGTTTTCCAAAAACCAAACTTCTCTATTCGAGTCGACTGGTTTTTAAGCCAAGTTGATTGGATCTTCTGAGTGTTTTGAGCGTGTTCTGGCCTAGCCGGCTCGAGCTTTTTCGAGTCGACTAGATTCTCTGAGTATTTTGGGAGAGTTTTGGCCGAGCCGACTCGAGCCTTTCTAGGGCTTATTCGAGTCGACTGGAATTTTGCACCTGAGTTTTTTATTTTGGGATATAAACCCCTCTCCGAACCGTCTAACCGCTATTTTATCTTCTTTAATGGTTCATTCCTCTCCTAATCCTACTCCAAAGATTCCTATCTCCCTTCTAAGCTCTCCAATCTCTCTTTTCTTCTTCTTTCCTAGCAATGGCTCCAAAACGTGCTACCGGGAAATGCTCTATTAGGGCTGCTCCATCCATGGAAAGGGAAAGAAAGACTAAGAGGTGTTAAGAAGAGTCAACTGCCACTGTTCACAGTACGGAACTTGTGGAAGAAGCTGCAAGGGATGCTCTAACCGTTCCATGTCAAATCCCTTCAATGTCGACAAGACCGGTAACCTCTGGCCGTTGCATTAACTTTGAATTTATTAAGGAGATTGGGTTAAAAATTGGTGATTTGATCGAAGATCAAGGTTGGAGAAAGTTTTGCTCCCTAAATGAGAAGACCTATCCCTCTATTGTTAGAAATTTTTATGAAAATCTGAGATTGGGAACAAATCATATTGAGTCTACTGTTAAAGGAAAAAGAATTACTGTCAATGAAGAATTTCTGCATGGTCTACTGGACTTACCTACTGATGGAGTGAAATTCCTAGTGATTGATAATAGAGAAAAGGCTTTAAGAACAATCCTAAACAGAGAAGATGTTAGTGGAATTGGAACAGTTTTTGCTAATACCTTATCTCTTGAAATGAGATTGCTACATAATTTCATTTGCAGAATATTTTTATAAAGGACAGGAAGATTTGATTGGGTAAGTGAGAAAGACCTATGCCTTATGGAACACATCTTAGAAAAGACTCCTGTAAATCTATCTCACGTTATCATTATGAAAATGAAGGAGACTGTTAGAAAGGCCAAGTCTTGCTTACCCTATGAAATCATGCTAACCCTGTTGTTCAAGTCTCAAAGAGTGAATTTGGAAGGTGAAGATGGAGTTGAACTGCACCATACTGATGTCTACACCTCCAAGTCACTAGAAAGAATGGGTTACATCCAAGTTGAAGGTGTTTGGAGGAAGAAAGGGACAAATGTCAGGGCAATAGGTAGCTCAAGCAGTGAAGAAGAAGAAGAAGAAGAAGAAGAAGACGAAGAACCTGCTGGCACTGCTATAGTTGAAGCTAGAACATCCACTACACCTGCACCTGAGCATGAATCACTTATTTCTAAGCCTGCTGCCACTTTTGAAGAGGCTGATGTACCTTTTCCTGATCTTGATATTCCTGCACCTAAATTTGATTTGCCTACAGTTGATATTCCTTTACCTTACTTCACTCCGGCAGCTACACATCTTCCAAACATTCAAAGTCAGATTGAAGATCAAATGAATGCTTTAACTGATTCACTGACAGGGACTATTACTTCACTATTTGGTGATCTAAAATAATCAGAGTGGATAGTAGACTGTCTCAACTAGAAGAACATGTCACAAGTTTACAA
The DNA here is from genome assembly GCA_021397845.1 of Areca catechu. Lineage (NCBI taxonomy): Eukaryota > Viridiplantae > Streptophyta > Magnoliopsida > Arecales > Arecaceae > Areca > Areca catechu. The sequence goes on along the minus strand of CM038038.1, from coordinate 13,278,007 downwards.
GGAAAGGTTGAAGCTATAAAAACTTCAAGATCTGCACCTCAAGTAGAACTCCAACCTATCCTAGATCTTATTTCTTCTAGTTCTGAAGGCATAAAGAATTCAGTTGATGCAACATTAAATGAATATAGAACTGAATTGAATGAAGCCAAATGCACATTAGGAACAATTGCAGAGACTAGACAAATGGCAGATGACTATACAAGAGGCATTGGGATTATTAGATCAGAACTTGGAAGACTTAGAGGATCTACTGAAGCTTTTGCTAATATCCAAGCTTTTGAGCTTATATCAATGCAAAAGGAAATTGGTAAAATGAAGGAGGCTGTGAACAAGGTACCAACAAGCCTCAAGGATATGGAACAACAGCTTGGTACAATCTGGATGGAGATGGTTTTTATCTATGGCACTGTTAGATCCTTGGAGATCACTGCTAGGACTAGACCTCTTTATGATTCTTCTCCTATTTCCTCTAGGGGTCCTTCCACTTCTCACCATCCTAGAGAACCTCCACCTCATGCATCCTCTAGTAGACCTCCTAGACCTGCTTCTTGGTATGGTGCAAGTACACCTATCAATGTACCTAAGAAAGAATCTGATAGTGAGTAAGTCTTTAGTATTTTTAGTACTTTTCGGAAACTTTTTGAAATTTATGTAATGCTTGATGTACTGAATCTTTTAATGGAAATGCAATGAATATCTTTTTGGACACATATATGTATTTCTTTTATCCTGTTAACACTGTCTATATTTTTTTTAAATAGAATTCTCTCTCTAAATTGAGAAAGTAAAATTATCTCAAACAAATCTTGATACATTCTCGATCTCTTTAAAATCTGAGCTTATTTGTTAAACCTTTTTGATTTGATGACAAAAAGGGGGAGAACTATTATACAATAGAGTGCATGAAAGAAGAAACTTAATGAATTTCAATAGAACTGATAAAGTTAATTAGACAAGGGGAGCTTGATGATTTTTGTTGCATACCTTTTCTGCTGAAATGTTCAAATGAATGATAAAGGGGGAGATATACATGTTCAATTTACATGTTCAATTTGCTTCAATGATTACTATGATGCTCTCTACTTATTACATCTAATTGTCAATACTTAATGCTGCTTAATACATACAAGCACTTATTCTCTGACACTTACATTTTATAAAATTGGCTTTGTGTATAACTGTATAGCATACATTGATACTCATTTGAAAATATAGTTAATATTATGATACGTCAAACAAGTGTAAATGCTTACTATGATACACATCTATACTTATGAATAGAATAGATTTTTTTTCATGCCCAGTATTTTGTCATCATCAAAAAGGGAGAGATTGTTGAACCCTGAAGTGATTTTGATGATAACAAAATATTGGAGCATACATTTGGTTATCTAACAACTCTTCAAATGATTGACAAGTTTTTGTAGGATGACTACATTGACATACTTTCTAAACCCTACAATCTTTATTGCTTTGTGTTGAGTTGTAAGTGATTAGAATCTTGTAAAGAAGAACCCAACAAAAATGTCCTACTTAAATCAAGATAAAGGGTTACTTCTAATGGTTTTCAAGCTTTAATTTTTCTTGATTTCATTGTAAAAAGACCTTGAGGAAGTCTTCAAAGCTTGGCATAAGAGTTCTGGAGAATTGAGTTTGGTCTGGCTGAAGAACCAATTTTGAGCCGATTGGATGGAGGAACCAGCCGACTCTGGTACTGGCACAAGAAAGAAGATCTTTGGCATACAGATCCAGCTGACTGGCACCAAATCCCAGCCGACTCATCCAGAACTTGATTGAGAACATTCTGAGAATCTCAGGAATCTAAGCCGACTGGATTTTAGCCTAGCCGACTGGATTTTAGCCTAGCCGACTCGTCCATAGTGAACCATTTTCTCAACTATGGAACCTAGCCGACTAGTGTTCAACCCAGTTGACCCGAACCTGATCCGAGCTGACTCGAAGAATGTCCGAGCCTACTGGAATGACGGGGTCACTTCCAACGGCTAGTTTCAGTTTTCTGATTTTGAAATCTAAAAGTGCTCCAACAGTAACCTGTCACTTTTCAACGGTCTACAACGTTCAAAATCAAGGGAAGGGAGTTGAAATCTCTATATATGAGGTATGAGAACATCCTTAGAGAGACTAATGAGTTATTAAGCATTTATTGAACATTTATTAAAGTAAGAAGAGAGAGAGCACTTGAGCTTTGAAGTCAGTCTTCAAGCTTTCACCAACTCTTATCAAAAACTTGAAGCATCTTTTGAGGAATGCAAGGAAGCCATTGAAGTGCATTGAAGAGCACTCACTTGAGCTTCACTGGAGCTGCATTGGCAACCACCAGAAAACTGAGTTTGTCATTTTTGTTGCTTTTTTATTCTACTCTAAGAATATTTGGGTTATTGGTGAGCCCGATTGTAAAAACCAAATAGGTTTCTTTGGTGAGCCTTTTTAAAAACCAAAGTATATGGATTCTAGGTGAGCCTGTGAAAACCTAGTGTGGGTTTCTTTAGTGAGCCCGGTTTAAAAACCAAAGTGTAAAGGTTGGGATTGTGAGCCTGTAAAACAATCCAACTGTATTCCGGTTTGGGGGATATAGTGGAAATCCCGAGTGGTGAACTTGGATAGTGGACGTAGGAGCTGGGTTGCTCCGAACCACTATAAACTTGCCTTGTTTGTGTTGTGTTTTATTTACTTTTCAGATTCCACATCTAATTTTGATTAACACAACACTCTACCACTAAAAGGAATTATTTGTGCACATATTTGCAAGAAATTTTATAATTCCCAATTCACCCCTCTCTTGGGAGAAGCCACTTGGGCAACATACCTGGAAGCGACATTTGAGTCGGCTCGGATCCTTCGAGTCGATAGGTCGAGTCGCCAGTTCTTCAATGCAGTCGGCTCTTTGTCTCAGGGTGTAGAATGTCACTCTGGACGAGTCGGCTCTTTACAGCTCGGGTTGGCTCGAACTTGAATCTTGAAATTTTTGAACTCGAGGAGTCGGCTCTTTTCATCTTGGGTCGGCTCTTCTTCTCAGGTTCGGAAAGCCTTACTCTGAAAGAGTCGGCTCGATGCAATTCGGGTCGGCTCGCTTTCTCAGGCTTTTGAAATTAGGTCTGGCAGAGTCTGCTCTTTCTATGTCGGGTCGGCTCGCTTGGCTGTTCTCAGAAAACTTTGAGGAAATGGACTCTAAAAGAGTTGGCTCGGACTGATTCTAGTCGACTCAGATTCACTAGAGTCGGCTCGCTTTCCATCGAGTCGGCTCGGATTGCTGTGTTCCAAAATCCTTGCTGCATGCCAGTAAGCAGAGTCGGCTCTCCTTGTCTTGGGGTCAGCTCGAGTGTCTTCTTTAGAATTTTTACAATTTGAACATAACGAAAGACTCTCACCAACTCTTTTACAATTTCACACAAACCAATTCAAGGCAAAATCTAAGGCACACACACTTATAGAAGTAACCCTTTTACTTGATTTTTCTTAGCATTTTCATTGGGTTCTTCTTTACAAAAACACTTACAACACAACTCAAGCAAGAAAGTAAAAATGTAGGAGTTGAAGTTTGAACATGTTATACATCCTACAAAAACTTATCAAACACTTGAAGAGTTGTCAGTAATTAATGTACATGCTCCAATATTTGGTTATCATCAAAATCACTTATGGGACCAACAATTTACCAGTTTGATGATGGATCAGAGGGGAGGCGAGGGTTGTATACCTCGTCACCCAATTCCTCTTCTACTACGACTCGCCTTCCTGTCCAATTATCAATGGATCTATAGCAGGTGCAGCTCTAGAAACCTACCTTGCCCATCATCAAATGAATCCTAACATGGGAGGCGCGATGATGGCCCATCGCCACCTTCAATATGGTTCTGGGTATCGTCAAGTAGGGCCTAGCTCTCTATTCGGAGTCAACCAGGTCAGAAATATTTGGAATGCCACCTCGCTGCTGAGCAATGGATCGCATTAAGATCATGTTGAGGCACTTCGAAAAGATCCTTGGCATGTCTTGGGGCTTTCCTCTCCATCTTCGGTAGGCAAGGCTCAACAATGCCGTGGCTCATCTCCACTTCTCCTGCATGCCAGTCAGGCCTCTCGTGGGTGATGCACATCTTCTCTTTCTGGTCAGTGATTTTTTCAAGCTTCTCTAGAGGACTTGGGAGCCACTTCATGATCCAGTAGGGGAAGGGCCTCTTAGAGTGGACCTCATTTAACTGTGGGTTTCTTGAGAACTCCTAGCAGTTTTGACTTGGTTCTATTCCTCTTGCAGGCGAGGCATCAAGATGCTTTAGAGCTTTAAGGAGTCTCGTATAACTTGTGTAACTTGTCCTTGTCCTCTATCTACCTCTCAAGTCATCTTGGTTGTAGAGCCAGAAACACGTGTACCAAGCATTTATTAATGAAATAAACTTTTATTTTTTAATACTTGCTTGTATCTGTATGCTTGTATAGTGTGTCGTATGAAAGGGGCTCGTAAACCTTGCTTAGGACAACCTTGTCAAGAGCTTTTTTAGAATAAGGGGTATCTTGTCCCTGCCTGGGCTACCTTGCCAAAGATTTTAGAATGTGGGAGGCTTATTACTTAACTAGGATTTTGGAGATCATGACCCAGCTCGAGAGTTTGACAATTCTTCTAGAGTGCTTGGGCAATCTTGTCTAAGACTTTGAAATCTGGGAGGCTTACTACTTAACCAGAGCTTAGAGGTATCGTGACCCGGCCTGAGAGTCTGACAGCTCCAGTAGGGTGCTTAAAATAACATCATCCAAGGCTTTGATACCTAGGAGACTTACTGCTTAATCAAGATTTACAGATATCATGACTTGGCTAAGGAGTATGATGGCTATTTAAGGTTCTTAGGATAATCTTGTCCAAGGCTTAGATATCTAGGAGGCTTACTACTTAACCAGGGCTTAAGGATATTGTGACTCGATCTGGAAGTCTGACAGCTCTGCTAGGGTACTTGGGATAACCTCATCCAAGGCTTTAAAATCTGGAAGGCTTACTCTTAACCAAGACTTAGGATTATTATGACCCAGCACAGGAATCTGTCAGCTCTGTTAGGGTGCTTGGGGCAACTTCGTCCAAGACTTTAAAAATAGGAGGCTTACTAATTAACTAGGGATTAGGGGTATCATGACCAAGCCTAGGAGTCTAATAGTTCTGCCAGGATGCTTTGAGCAACCTTGCTCAAGGCATTGAGACTTTAGAGGCTTACTACTTAACCAGAGCTTAAGGGTATCGTGACGTGACTCAGAAATCTGATGGTTTCTTTAAGGTGCTTATGATAACCTCGTCCAAGGCTTTGAAAGGTAAAATTCTTATATGGGATGACCCTACACAGGACGCCTGGGAGACTAACCACTTAAGCCAAGAATTACAGGAATCAAGGCCTAACCTAGGTACTTGACTGCTCAACCGGGACTTCAAGAATAAGGGGTGTAAGAACCCTGCCTAGAGTAATCCCGTTCTAGGGCTTATTGAATAAGGGGTGTAATAACCTTACCTAGGATAGCTTTGCCCCAGGACTTTCAAGGATGTCCCTAACCTCAACTACTTTCTACTTTTGGATGAAAGAGGAAAGGGTTTTTATTAAACAAGTCAAATACAACAAGTAGGGATACATCTTATTAGTAGTATGGTCAGAGATTGTTAGAGTTCTAAGCTCTGGCAATAAGCGTGCTGTCTAGTTGCTCCAACCGATACATGTCGCACCACCTTCGTGACATGATAGGATTCTTTCTAATTAGGAGAGAGCTTCCCATACTCTATAGGTTGGCTGACTGTTGCCTTGAAGAGGATGAGTTCTCCAGGATAAAATTGCTTTGCCTTTGCACGGGCATTGAAATAGCTGGCAGTGCATTATTGGTATGCAATCATTCAAACTCAGGCTCTATCCTAGATCTCTTCTAGGAGGTCAATATTCATCCTTAGAGCTTCTGAGTTACACCGCTCATCGTAAGCTTCGACCTAGGATGATGGTAGGCCTAGCTCTAAAGGGATAATAGCCTTGATCCCAAAGGTGAGGTTGAACAGTGTCTCACCTATTGGGAGCCGATGGGTAGTGCGATAGGCCCAGAAGATGCTATGTAGTTCTTCCATCTAGAGCCCTTTAATTTTATCCAGTCGAGTCTTCAACCCTTGGAGGATCATCCCGTTAGTGATCTCAGCTTCTCCATTTATCTGTGGATATACAATTGAAGTAAACTAGTGACTGATCCATAAGTCCTCATAGAACTCATTGAAGGATGCATTATCGAACTATCCACCATTATCGGTGATGATGATTTGAGAGAGCCTAAAATGATAGATTATCAACTTCTAGATGAATTTTTGTGCTTCATGCTCAATGATCCATGCCAGGGGTTTCACCTCAATCCACTTAGTAAAGTAGTTAATGGCGACAATCAGGAACTTCTTTTGGCTAGTGGCTAGTAAAAAAGGGCCAAGGATATCTATCCCCCCACTGATCCAAGGGCAAGGAGAGCTTAGGGAGCCAAGAGGTACAACAAGTTGATGCTGGATGTTGGCATGCCTTTAGCGATGATCACAGCACCGCACACACTAATTGGCATCCTTGAGGATGCTCGACCAATAGTATCCTTGTCTCAGGATCTTGTAGGTCAAGGTGTGACCTTCGACATGATTGTCGTAGATCTCTTCATGGACCTCCCAAAAGGCAAGGTCTGCTTCTGAAGGGTGAAGGTAGCAAAGGAGTGGTAAAGAGTAGGCTCACTTGTACAGCTTTTTATTAATTACCATAAATAGAGCATACCAACATCTGAGCTTTCTTTCCTTAGCCACATCTTTTGGCAGCATTCCTTCCTGTAGATAGCCGATCAAGGGATCCATCCTGTAAGGCTCTTGACTTGCTTGCAGGACCAGGGCTAGCTCTTCCTCGATACTTGACTTCTCAAGGTTCTCCAAGTATTCAATCTTTGGAATATCCATGTAATTGGAGGTGGCTAGCCTTGATAGTAGGTCTGCTTGGATGTTCTCTATCTAGAGGATCTGCACAATTTCAAAGAAAAGGAATGTCGACATGATTTCCCTTACTCAATGAAGATAATTTTCTATGATGGAGGCTTTAATGTTAAATTCTTTGCAAACATACCCCACTGTCAGCTAAAAATCATTGAAGACTTTGAGATGCTGAACCCCAAGTTTACAGGTGAGCTTCAACCCTGCAAGGAGGGCTTCGTACTCTACCTCGTTTTAGAGGCCTTGAAGTTGAAGTGGAGTGCTTGATCAATGACAACTCCTTTTAGACTAATGAGGATCATCCCAGCTCCAGACCCTTTGGTGTTGGAAAAACCATTAATATGGAGAGTCCAGGGCTCATCCACGAGTGTTGGCTCCATGTAGATTAGTCTGGTTCCCACCTTATCGGGAATGGTGCACTCTATAATGAAGTTCACCAGAGCTTGGTCCTTGATAGAGGGGCGAGGCTGATATTGGATATTGAACTCATCCAATTCCACTATCCATTTAGTGACCCTTTCGGAGGCATCGACCTTCTACAAGATCTGTTACATAGGCTATTCGGATAGGACTACAACCGGATGCATTTGAAAATAAGGATGGAGTCACCTTGCCCAAGTTAGGAGGGTGAAGGCGACCTTCTCCATCTTTAGGTACTAGGTCTCTGCATCTTTGAGCCTCAGCTAATGTAGTAAACTGGCTTCAGCACTGCATCCTCTTCTTGGATCAGCACTGAACTCACAGCCATGAGAGAAATGGTAAATAGAGAGAGTGTATCTCCTGTAACTAGCTTTATAAGGATCGACATGGTGGCTAGGTAGGTTTTTAGTTGTTTGAAGGCAGTCTAGCACTCCTCCATCTATCAAAAGTCCTTGATCTATCTTAAGATCTTGAAGAAGGGCAAGCACTTATCACTGGACCTCAAAATGAATTAGCTTAGCCTAGCAACCTGTCCTATGAGGTGTTGGATCTCCTTTCAGCTTCTAGGGAGTGTCATTTCCAAGACCGCCTAGAGATTCTCGAGATTTAGTTCGATTCCATGATGAGATACCATAAAACCTAGGATCTTTCTTGAGAAAACCCCAAAAGCATGCTTGTCAGAGTTGAGTTGCATGTGATACTTATACAGGGTTCGGAAGGTCTCTTCCAAGTCCGCCATGTGTTGATCTTCTTTGCCGCTCTTCACCAATAGGTCATCATGTAAACTTCCATATTATGCTTGATCTGATTGCTGAAGACCTTATTGATGAGGTGCTCATAAGTAGCTCTCACATTTTTTAGACCAAATGGCATGACCTTATAGCAGTATAGCTCCTAGTCAGTGATAAATGCAACTTCTTCTCATCCTCTGGCACCATCTGGATCTTGTTATACCTAGAAAAAGCATTCATGAAGCTAAGAGTCTCATGCCCAGAGGTTGAGTCTACCAGTTGGCAAAGGAAAGTGATTCTTTGGGTAGGTCTTATTCAAATCAATGAAGTTGATGTACTCCTGTCACTTGCCATTGGCCTTTTTTACTAGGATAATGTTGGTAAGCTAGTTAGGATACTGGACTTCACTGATGAACTTGGCCTCCAGAAGTTTCTCCACCTCTTGCTTGATGGCACGCTGGCACTCAGGGGCAAAGCTTTTCTTCTTCTAACAAACTGGTGGGTGTGCAGGGTTGACGTCAAGGTGGTGCACTATGACCGGGTCAACATCGGCATGTCAGCTACCATCCATGCGAAGATGTTAGTATTTGCATAGAGGAACTTCACCAATCAAACTCTGGACTCCTTGCTCTACTCGCTCCTGATATAAAGCACTCGAGAGGAGTTGGTTAGGTCCAGGGGAATAGGGATCAATTCTTCTACAGGCTCTCTATGCTGCAACTTCTATTGATCTTAAAGGTTGAGGCCTTAAATGGCATGGCTTCTTTTGGTTTTTGCTTGGGGGTTGCCACATAGCATTGCCTTGCCAAGGCTTGATCATCTCATACCTCATCCATATAGTAGGGGATGGAAAACTTCATCGGTAGGTGGTAGGTTGAGATTATTGCCTACAAAGTGTTCAGGTCCAATCTTTCCAAGATAGCATTGTAGGTGGCTGGGATCCTGATACTAAAAGGTCCAATAGGGCCGTGGCCTATCTTGAGGCTTGGTCAGCTATCATAGGTAATGTCATGATACCTTCAATGGGAATGGCATCCCCAGAAAAACTAATCAAGGAAGTGTTCATCCTTTGAAGACAATCCTTGGACAATCCCATCCAAAAAAAGGCATCATAAAATAGAATGTCTATAGAGCTTCCATTATCCACTAGCATTGTCTTTACATCACAATTAAAAATAGCAAGGAAAACAACCACAGGATCATCATGCAGAAATAGAACTCCATTGGTGTCATCAACAGTAAAGGTGATGGGCTCCTCTCTAGCCCTCTAGTGCTTGGAATGAGGGATTTCCACTTGGACCACCCTGGCTTATGCTTGTCATCCAGAAAAGCTTGCCCCCTAGTAGCCAAACTATTAGAGATTGTTCTAATATGGATTCTGTTCTCCATAGAGGGTTCGGTCACTGACTAGGACTCCTGACCTGCAACCTCCAAAGCATGGGGCTAACCAATAAGCTATGAAAGTAGCCCTATTGAATCCGTAACTCAATCTCTTTCTTCAAGGAAATATAATCTCCAGTATCATGCTTGTAGTCCTGATAAAATTAAAAATATTTTTTAGGATCCTTCCAGGCTTTCTTGTTCATCTTCCTCAACCATCGGACAAAGTCCTGACCTTTAATTTTTATCAGGGTCTATCACTTGGGGCATTCAAGAGAGTAAAGTCCTCCTGGTAGGATGGGTTGGAGTGATGCAGGATGACTTGATCGACTCGCAGATTAATTATTTTAGGGGATTGGATTGTTGGTCGTTAAAAAACAACAGCTCGGCTAAGTTAGCTAAACTCATAGATATATCCAATTAATCAAACAAATCCAAGCCCTTTTTTTTTTTTTTGTATTTTTTCCCTTTGTTTCTTTTTTTTCCCTTTTTCTATATTCCTGCTTTAACCCAAAGTCGGCAACAAGGGGCTAATTGCTTTCATGATCGTGCAAAGCCTCGGGTGCTTTCACGATCGTGCAAAGCCTCGGGTGCTTGCATGATCATGCAAAGCCTCGGGTGCTTTCACGACCATGCTGAAACAAGGTAGGCCTTCGAAGAAAGAAATTCTAGCGGGGACGTCGCTGGCATCTTTGGAGGAATTATCTTTGGAGAAGGGACAGCACAACCGATGGAGATGGATGATCCAACTATGGGCGAAGGAGATGAATGGCGATCATCGGTGTTCGGGTGGAGGCGGGATCCAGTCGATAGTTGTGGGTTTGGACGGTGGCCAAAGGTGAGTGAGATGGAGAAGGGAACGACTGGGAGGCTCCGGACAGGAGGGAGGAGGCAAGGTTGGCAGTGGCACGCTCGGCTTCGACATTGTGTCAGTGATGGCAAATAGAGAGTCATTGGCAGTAGGCATTAGGGTTGATGGCGATATCTAGGCCTTCCCTATTCTGGAAGTCGGTGACCCGATTGTGAGGTGGAAACCGGGGTAGCCGTACAGAGGGATGAAGCCACTCTGGGAACTGCGCAATGGGTGGTTCTTATGTTCAGTGGTAGGGCATTGGAAGAGGCTTGCTGGTGTTGGGGTGCTCGGAATGCCAGATTGCAGTGGGATGCCGGGATTGTTGCTGGAGAAAGGGAGGTTTGGTGGCACGAAGGCTCAATTCCAAGAAGAAGATGGCACAGGAAGAAGAAGAGTGGCATGATCGATGGTTCAATTGATACATGGAACTTTTTTAAATAGATCCTAGTCCTCCACGAATTGGAGATTGAAACTTTGGAACTCTTTAATAGATTGGAGACCAGATAAACTAAAAAACTAAGACTCAAGTCAAACTGAAACAACTAGCCTAATCTAAAAATAGACTCCAGAATAATCCAGTATTCATGCTCTGAGATTTGTGCATGAGCTAGATACATGAATAATAAAAATAAACTAAAAAAATGATATGCCCAATCCTTATTCACCCAGATAAAAAATAAATAAATATATAATCTGCTTAAGGGAATGCTGGTATGCATCGAGATCTATGCTGGGCGATATCCTCATCATGGAGCTTCCAGACTAGCGATGAGACTCCTTATCCCACTTCTTTTTTTGCTACTACCACTATTGATGGGGAAGGGATAGATGGGAGCAGTCTTCTCGAGGACATTTCCGATCCCCTTTCTCCCATTTCTCTATTAAGCCTTCATCAGCATTGATGTACTTTTTTGCTCAGGTCAAAAGCTTAGGAAGGTTCCAAAGAAACCTCTCAAAGAGAGAGAGAAGTAGAAGCTACCTCAATGTAACCCTTTCTTCAAGGTTGACATGGTGATAAAGGGTTCGAGGACCCGATCCTCAAGCATGGCTACTTTATAGTGACCCATGTAATGACAGAGGGACTCACCTTTCTCTTTGTTGCCCAGTAAACAATCCAAGAGGAGGGGTGAATTGGGTTTCTAAAAAATCTTAATTACAAGTGAGTGCCAATTCAAAACAATTCAAGTACTAGTGTGTTGCAAGTGTTTGTGAGTTACTCAAGAGTATGCAGCGAAATTAAAAGACAAATGCAATAAAGACAAATAAGAAAGAACAAGCAACACAAATACAAAATTTTATAGTGGTTCGGTGCACTCCAAAGCACCTATATCCACTCCCCAAGGTGTTGGCCCCATAAGTGTTTTTGATGATAACCAAACATTGGTGCATGCATTTGTTTTACTAATAACTCTTCAAGTGGTTTACAAGTCTTTGTAGGATGAATTCAATGCTCAAATTTCAGCTCCTACATTTACATTTCTTATTTTGAGTTGTGTTGTAATCGAATTTTGTAAAGAAGAACCCAAAGAAAAAGTTTAAAAAGATAATAAAAAAAAATGGGTTACTTCTATAAGTGGTGCTCTAAATATAATATGAGTTGGTTTATTTCAAATGTTTGAGAGTTTTGGTGAGAGTGTTCTTAAATTTAACTGTAAAATTCCTGAAGAAATCACTCGAGCTGACCCAACCAGAAGAAGAGCCGACTCGATCTCTTAGCACGCAATGAGGATTCTAGCATGTAGCAATCCAAGCTGACTCGAGTAAATCCGAGCCGACTCAAGTAAAACTGAGCCGACTCATCCAGAGTCCATTTATGAAGTTGTATGAGAACAAGCCAGGCGAGTCGACCCTAACAAGAATGAGCTTACTCTGCCAGAACAAATTTTGAAGACCTGAGAAAGTGAGCCGACCTAAACTACAACGAGCCGACTACTCTAGAGTGAAGATTTCTGATTTTGAGATGGAGAGTCGACCTAAGTAGAAGCGAGCCATCTCCTCGAGTTCAATAACTTCAACGATGAAAGTTCGAGCCGACCCAAATGATAATGAGCCGACTCATCCAGAGCGTGGTCTCTGCACCTTGTGACAAAGAGTCGATCCTGCTGAAGATATGGCGACTCGACCATATGTCTCGATGGATCTGAGCCGACTCGAGTATCATTTCTAGGTATACAACGGCTAGTTCCAGAACTCTGAATTTGAATCCAAAAAGTGATCCAATGATCAAAAGTCACATCCCAACAATCTACAATGACTAAAACTACCTTGGGATGATGGAATGCCATATATTTAAGGGATTTGAACTTCTTTGAAGTAAGAGTTAGAGAGTTCCTCAAATATTTAATGCTTTATTGAATATCCAACCTACTAACAAGAAAGAGAGCACTAAGAGCATTCAAGATAGTCATCAAGTCTTCACCAATTCTTATCTAAAACTTGAAGCACTTTGCAAAGAAGCAATAGAAGCCATTAAAGTGCATTCAAGTGGGCTTCTCTCAAGCTGCATCGGCAACCACTTGACAAAAATTAGTTTGTCACTTTGTTGCTTTTATTTTTCAATTCATTTATGAGTTGTTTGGATTATTATTGAGCCTGGTTGAAAAACCAAATAGGTTCTTGGTGAGCCTTTATTAAAAACTAAGTGTTGGGTTCTTGGTGATCATGGTAAAACCAAGTTGGGTTTCTTTGGTGCTCCCATTTTAAAACCAAAGGGATTTAGGTTTCTTTGGTGATCTTGGTAAAACCAAAGTATAGAGGTTTGGATTATGAGCATGTTAAAACAATCTGACTGTATTCCAGTGGGGGATATAGTAAAAATCCTAAGTGGTAATCTTGGGTAGTGGACATAGGAGCTGGGTTGCTTCGAACTACTATAATTTCTGTGTGTTTGTGTTATTACCTTCTGATTTATTTTTGCTTCTGTTGTTAATTAGTTTATCACAACACCTAATACCTTAACAAGGATTTCAAAAGCACATAACTGCTTAAATTTTTTAAATTCCTAATTCACCCCCTCTTGGAAAAGCCACTTGGGCAATAACTGATATCAAAGCAGTGTCTCTGAATACATTAGAGTAAAGATTGATGGCTCATCCCATGAGTACATCCTTGGCCAAAGACCAGTCTCTACTAATAGATCTCTACTCTTCACCAGCACAAATTATTCTTACTGTAAAGCTAGAATGAAAATCTATATACAGGCTGTTGATTTTTAATTATGGAAGGTCATTCTTAAAGGGCCACATATTTCCATGATTAAAATTGATGGCGTGGATATCCCTAAGCCTGAAGAGAACTGGGATGAACACGACATGAAGATGGGAGAATTAAACGCCAAAGCAATGAACTTATTATACTGTGCTTTGGATGCTAGCGAGTTTAATCGAATTTTTACTTGCTCTTCAGCAAAAGAAATTTGGGATAAACTTGAAGTGACCCACGAAGGAACTTTCCAAGTGAAGACTTCAAAAATAAATCTTCTAGTATATAGTTATGAACTGTTTAAAATGGAACATACTGAAAATATCTCAGCCATGTACACTAGATTTACAGATATTATTAATGGTTTGAAAAGTCTTGGCAGGGTTTACTCAAATGCTGACTTAGTACAGAAGATCTTGAGATCACTTCCGGATAAATGGGATCCTAAAGTGACTGTCATCCAGGAAGCTAAAGATTTAAACACCTTACCTATAGATGAATTAATGGGTTCACTCATTATACACGAATTAGCCATGCAGCATAGAACCGATGATGATTAATAGAAGAAGAAGACAATAGCCTTCAAAGCTGCATTGGACTCAAAGAAGGATGAGTAATCGGAAGATGACTCCACCTCCTCCGAAGATGATTTAGAAGATGAAGATATCGTAATGGTCATGAGGAGATTTAGAAAGTTTATGGGAAAGAAGAAAGGAAGATTCAATAAAAAATTTAATAAACGAGGAGAGCACTCCAAGGAAAAGGACAAGGACAAAGAAAAGAAAAAGGAACAAGTTTCCACCTGCTACGAATGTAAGAAACCAGGGCAAATTCGTCCAGATTGTCCACTACTGAAGAAATTCTTTAAGAAAAAGAAGAAAAAGATGATGGTTGCCACATTAAGCGATAGTGAGAAATCCACCTCAATTGAAGAGGAAGAGACCATGAAAATAGCTAATTTATATCTAATAGGTCTCGAGGACGAGGTAACATCCCCAATGCTCAAATTGAATTTATATTTGATGAATTAAATTATGCATTTCATAATTTATTATCAGAATTTAAAAAGGCTAGAGTAAAGATTAGATTTTTAAAGAATGTCAATGATTCTCTACTTAAAGAAAAAGAAGTGATTTTTAAAAAGAATATTTTATTACAAAAAGATCTACATGTCTTTTTTGAAAATTATAAAGCTTTGAAAATTGAGAATAGTGCTTATCTTGACAAAAACAAAGCTTTGATGAATGAAAATAATGAGCTGAAAAAGGAGGTTAAAAAACTCAAGCAACTTGTTCAAAAACTTACTTTATCTTTTAACAAGCTTGAGTTGATTCTTAAAGATCAAAAGATTTCTGGTAACAAAACTAGAATCGGTTTTAATTTCTCAAATTCAAATAATATTTCAGCAACTACTTTTATGAAACAAAAAGTTTATGTTCCAAAATTAGTATCTCAAAAAGCTTTTGTTACAAATGTTTCTGCTTCTACTTTAAAAGCTACATTGTATGTTCCTAAGAACTTAAATAGAAAATCTTTTATATCTGCATCTCATGCATCAACATCTAGGACTTTAAAATCTACACATTTTCAGAATTCTAGAATTAAATGTTTTGCCTGCAAAGGGTTAGGACATAAAGCTTTTAAATGCAATATTATTAGAAATGTCCAAAATAAATCAAGAAAGATTTGGGTTCCCAAAGGAACCACCTCCGCTAACCTGCAAAGACCCAAGTTAGCTTGGGTACCTAAAAGAACTCCTTGATTGTCTTGCAGGAATGTCTTACAGCCCAAAAATTAAAGAAAATATGGTATCTCGACAGTGGCTGTTCAAGGCATATACGGGTGATAAGGATCAATTCATCATCCTATAAATGAAAGAAGGATGTATGGTTATTTTTGGAGATAATGGCAAGGGAAAAATAATCAAAATTGGTAAGATCAAGATAACCCCCTGTATTTTTATTGAAAATGTATTGCTAGTAGATAAATTGAAGCAAATTTATTGAGTATCAGTCAATTATGTGATAAAGGCTTCAAGGTTATCTTTGAATCATCTATGTGTATTGTAACAAACTCTCTTGATTCTAGTAGTAAGTTCATTGGACATAGACTTGGAAATATTTATGTGGTTGATCTTAATGATCTTGCCATGTCAAGTAGTTCCAGTCTAGTTGCAATAAATACTAAGACCAAGGAGTCTTGTTTACTTTAGCATAGACGACTAGGTCATGCTAGCATGCATACTATTGCCAAGTTAATTTCCAAAAACTTAGTAAGAGGCATGCATAAGTTTAAAGTAGACTTTGATCATGTTTGTGATGCATGCCAAATGTGTAAACAAACTAAGGGGAGCCTTAAATCCAAAAATATGATTTCAACTACTAGATCTCTAGAGTTACTTCACATGGACTTATTTGGACCGACTAGGACCACAAGCCTATGAGGTATAAAATATGCCCTTGTGATTGTAGATGATTTCTCTAGATTTATATGGATTTTGTTTATTGCTCACAAAGATGAAACATTCAAAGTATTTCAAAAATTTCATAAAAAGATTTCAAATCAGAAAAATCTTTCAATAATTTCAATTAGGAGTGATCACGGCACTGAATTTAAAAATCTGTTCTTCAATGATTATTACACAGAAAACGGCATTGATCACAACTTCTCCACTCCTAGGACACCACAACAAAATGGTGTCGTAGAAAGAAAAAATAGGACTTTGGAAGAAATGGCCTGAACGATGTTATGTGAAGGTAATCTTCCAAGGTACTTTTGGACAGAAGCGATGAACACTACTTGTTATATTTTAAATCGTATTTTAATCCATCATATTTTGAATAAAACCCCCTATGAACTTTGGAATGAAAAAAAAATCCAATATTAATTATTTTCATGTGTTTGGATGTAAATGCTTTGTGCTTAACAATTATAAAGATAATCTAGGAAAAATCGATGCTAAATCCGATGAAGCAATTTTCCTTAGTTACTCATTACATAGCAAAGCATTTAGAGTATTTAAGAAAAGAACTGTTACAGTAGAAGAGTCTATGCATATTATTTTTGATGAAACTAACCCTTCACCTTCAAAGAAAGAAGAGTGTATAGACAATGATGGAGGTACAATTCAAAAAGAAATGGAAGACATGAGCATACAAGAAAGACCAATCGAAGAAGGAGAAGAAACAGTAAGGATCATACAGATCTACCAAGAGAATGGAGGTACGTAACTTCTCATCCTAAAGAATTAATTATTAGTGATCCTTCATAAGGTATTAGGACTAGGTTATCACATAGAGATGCACATGATTACCTAGCCTTTGTATCATAAATAGAACTACAAACCATAAAAGAAGCTGAAAATGATCCAAACTAGATGATGGCCATGCATGAAGAATTGAACCAGTTTGAAAGAAATAAGGTTTGGACATTAGTTGATAGACCTACAAACCATCCAATCATAGGAACCAAATGGATATATAGGAACAAATTAAATGAATAAGGAAATATAGTGAGAAACAAAGCTAGATTAGTGGTTAAGGGATATAACCAAGAAGAGAGCATTGATTTTGATGAAACATATGCTCATGTAGCAAGATTAGAAGCCATTAGATTACTTCTTGCATTTGCTTGCTACATGAATATTAAACTCTTTCAAATGGATGTGAAAAGTGCATTTTTAAATGGTTTCATTTCATAACAAGTTTTTGTAGAACAACCACCAGGTTTTGAAGACCATGTTTTTCCAAACCATGTGTTTAAATTGAATAAAGCTTTATATGGTTTGAAACAAGCACCTAGAGCCTGGTATGATAGACTTAGCACCTTTTTTATTGAAAATGATTTTTCAAGAGGAAATGTTGATAAAACTCTTTTCATCAAAAAGAAAAATAATGATATTTTAGTTGTACAAATCTATGTTGATGATATTATATTTGATGCAACTAATGAAGCTCTTTATAGAGATTTTGCTAAGTTAATGCAGGGAGAATTTGAAATGAACCTAATGGGTGAACTTAACTACTTCCTTGGACTTCAAGTAAAGAAAACAAAGGAATGAATCTTTATCAATCAAGCCAAGTACACCAAGAAAATAATCAAAAAGTTTGGTATGGAGGCAAGCAAACAAATGAATACACCCGTGAGCCCTTCTTGCAGATTAGACAAAGATGAAAATGGATCCAACATTGACCAAAAGCTTTATAGAGGTATGATTGGATCCCTAATATATTTGACTGTAAGTAGACCTGATATCTTGTATAGCGTATGTGTATATGCTAAATTCCAATCTAATCCTAAAGAATCACATATGCTTGCTGCTAAAAGAATTATCAGATATTTGAAAGGTACAAGTAATCTAGGTCTTTGGTTTTTAAAACATTCTTCATTGAATTTAATTGGATTTTCGGATGTTGACTATGCTAATTGTAGAATTGATAGAAAAAGTACTAGCGGCAAATATCAATTTCTAGGATTGAATTACATCTCATGGCGTTATAAGAAACAAAACTCAGTAGCACTTTCTACTACTGAGGCAGAGTATGTTGCTGCAGGGAGTTGTTGTGCACAGTGTTATGGATTAAACAACAACTAGAAGACTTTGGTATTACACAATCTAAAATTTCAATCAAGTGTGATAATACAAGTGCTATAAATTTGACCAAAAATCCTATTCAGTACTCTAGAACTAAGCATATAGAGATTATACACCATTTTATTAGAGATCATATTTTGAATGGTGACATTAAACTAGAATTTATCCCAACTGAAAACCAATTAGTTGACATTTTCACTAAGCCATTGAATCAGGATAGATTTGAATGCTTAGAGAAGAATTAGGTCTCTGTGATCCTTTCTAGATTTTCCTGACCTAATTCCCTTCTAAATTAAGAAAAAAATATCTAGAAAACCTCCTACAACTATTCAAGATTTTTGAACAACTTTTCTTGAAATTTCATTAAATTAAGCTCAATTTTTGAATCATTTAAACTTTTGTGGAAAGTTTATGATCGAGTCGACTCGAGCAATTTTGCTCTGGTCGAGCCAGCTCGAATCTCTATGTTTTCTGCTCTTACTCTGGTCGAGCTGACTAGGTCAATTTAGGGTTTTGCCTAGTCGACTCGAATTTCTGTTTGTTTAGAGTTCGCTCTGGTCGAGCTGACTCGGATGTTTTTAGGGCTGAGCGAGCTGACTCGGATGTCGAGAAATCACCTTTTTTAATAGAGTTGTGTAATATTTTTCTTACTTTTTACTCTTTCTATTCCACTCAAAACTCTTTCTATTCTACTTGGAACCTTCACCAATCCATCTAAAACCTTTCCCTAAAGGCTTAACTTCCCATTTCCTACAAATTTTGCTGCAATGGCTCCTAAAAGATATGCATGGAAGCGTTCTCACGCAGCTGAATCAAGCTCTCCCAGTAAAGATCTGAAGAAAAAGAGAGAAAAGAGAAGAAGATCCTCTCCAGAACAAAAAGAAGAAGAAGAAGCACCTTCTCCAATCGGACAAATCATCTCAATGGCCATTCGGTCGGTTACATGCGGAAAAAGGATCAATTTCTCCTTCCTGGAAGAACTAGAAATGAAGATTGGGAGTTGGATTGACAACCAAGGTTGGAAGTTTTTCTACTCATTGGATATTCTGACCTACCCTTCCTTGGTAAGAACCTTCTTCGAAAATCTAGTCCTTGAAGAATACCATCTGGAATCCATTGTCAAAGGAGTTCAAGTCGTTGTGGATGAAGAAAAATTGAGCAACCTGCTTCAAATGCCTACTGACGGTGCGACATAGCTAACCCTGAGGGATAGGGAACAAACACTGAGACTCATCTTGGAAAGATCAGAAGTAAGCTCCATCAAACATGTTCAAGCCAACATGCTATCCAAGGAAATGCGACTACTCCACAACATGATTGGTCAAATTTTTCTTCCCAAAACTAGTCGTTTCGACTGGTAAGTGAAAGGGATATGATCTGTATGAGACATCTTATTGAAGGAGAACCCCTCAACCTTCCTTACATCATGATGATACAGATGAGGGAGGCAGCAAGAAAGATCAAGGTATGCTTGCCTTATGGTATGATACTTACCTTACTATTTGAAGATGCTGGAGTTGACCTAACTGATGAAATCGGCAAGCCTCTTCAGCATTCAGACACTTATTCAATTAACTCTCTTTGGAGAATGGGATATCAATTACAAGAGGGAGTCTGGATAAAGAAAATGTCTGGTCAAATGGCTGCCACATCCTCTAATGATAACATTGATGAACCTACTGCTAATGAAACAAATGAATCAGAGAATGACAAGGATGAAGACACTTCTGAATATGCAATGATAACTCCATCTGAGCTTAAGGAGCTTATATTTCAGAAGATGGAAACAATTTCTGATTCTCTGACAAGCCACATCAATTCTGCTCTTGATGAATTACGCAACTCAATCGATGTCAACTTGTAGAAAATGAAATCAGAATAGAAGCTTCACAAGGAAAAGTTGGAAAGAGAGATGGACAGTTTCAAAAAAGAAATTCGAAGTATCCTACTCCACTCTTAGAAGGAAACATTTACTGCTGATGATGCTTCTTTACAAACCTTCAAAGAGTCACCTGCACCTCCTGCTCAACCATCTCCTATGCCTTCAAAGTTTCCTTCATCTGATCCACCTTCATCCAAAGCTGAACCTGCTCTGACCAAGAATAAACCAAAAACCAAGAAGACTAAGACACCTATAGCCCGAGTTAGAACCAGATTTAGGGATCTAAGGTTCAAACCTCTTAAAACCAAAACCTCTGATAGGGTTATAGATGTTGCCTCTTCTTCTAGTGAGGAAGAAGAATAAGATAATTGGTCAGTCTTTTGATTGTATTGATCATATCTTTTTACTTCCGACTTTTAATAGTATATAGGCTTTACTTCTTATCTTTTGCACTCAAAAAACTTTGTGAATGGAAAGAAATCTTATTGATTGAATGTACTTTCTTTCATATTTTGTACTTTGTATTGAAAATTTTCAAATGAAATGAAAGTTCTTTTGGTGATTGCTATTATTGTCATGAATTATTTTTATGATTATACAATGTTTTCAATACAACTGTGATGAATTTTAATTAGAATATCCAAATAAAATTGAGAAAGTGAAATTATCTCAAACAAATTTTTAAATACTTTCTTATTCTATTTCAAAATCTAAGCTTTATTGTAAATACCTTTTTGATTATTTGACAAAAAGGGGGAGAATGGTATCAATATTAAGCTGTCATGAAAATTCTGGTATCTACGTTGAGCTAACAAGCAAAATTTTGAGCTACCTTGCAATTTTTTTTAAAGTGCATGAAAAGAATGAAAAAGGGGGAGCACATAAGTGATTGTATTCAAATGAGCCTAACTGTTTCATTAGTTTAAAACGTATAGAAAGGGAGAGACTTTCTTTAAAATGGCTTTAGCTCTAAACCTTTCTTTTGCTCTAATAGCTCTAAATTTTTGCTATAAAAGTAGCTCTAATTCTTTTAATCTTAAACTCTGATACTTCATATTTGTGCTAATTCTGATACTATGAAGCATGCAAAGTTTAATACTATGATACACACAAAAGCACTGACATAAATACTATACAATTTCATCACCAGAGCTCTGATACTTATTTACAAATATAATTGGCTCTAATACATGTGAATACTTACTTTCAAATACTTTTATACGTGTAACAGTAAAGAATTTTTCATGCCCAGTATTTTGTCATCATCAAAAAGGGGGAGATTGTTGGCCCCATAAGTGATTTTGATGATAACCAAACATTGGTGGATGCATTTATTTTACTAACAACTCTTCAAGTGGTTTACAAGTCTTTATAAGATGAATTTATTGTACAAATTTCAACTCCTACATTTATATTTCTTGTTTTGAGTTGTGTTGTAATCGAACTTTGTAAAGAAGAACCCAAAGAAAAAGTTAAGAAAGATCATAAAAAAAATTGGGTTACTTCTATGAGTGTTGTGCTCTAAATTTAATATGAGTTGGTTTATTTCAAATGTTTGAGAGTTTTGGTGAGAGTGTTCTTAAGTTTAATTATAAAATTGCTGAAGAAGTCACTCGAGCCGACCCAACCAAAAGAAGAGCTGACTCTATCTCTTGGCATGCACTGAGGATTCTGGCATGCAGCAATCTGAGCCGACTCGAGTAAATCTGAGCCGACTCAAGTAAAATCGAGCCGACTCATCCAGAGTTCATTTATGAAGTTGTATGAGAACAAGTTAGGTGAGTCGACCCCAACAAGAATGAGTTGACTCTACTATAATAAATTTTGAAAACCTAAGAAAGTGAGCCGACCCGAACTGCAAGGAGCCGACTCATCCAGAGTGAAGATTTCTGATTCTGAGACGAAGAGTTGACCCAAATAGAAGTGAGCCATCTCCTCGAGTTCAATAACTTCAACGATGAAAGTTCGAGCCAACCCAAATGACAATGAGCCAACTTGTCCAGAGTGTGGTCTCTACCTCCTTGGTTTTGTAACTTAGGCTAACTAAAAATCTCCATTGATTTTAATACAAAGGCTCACCAACGAACCTCCATTTCTAGTTCCAAGACCCTTGAAACTAGAAACAAAAGAAAGGATTCAAGAAAATTGTATAAAATACAAAAAGCTTTCAATAAAAAGTAAGTATCTCTTTGAAGTTCTTTGAAAGTTGTTGTGGATGCTTGTCCTCAAGTTGTTAAAGTCTTAAATATAGTTTGAATGATTGAACTTGAATGCTCTTGAATGCTTTAGAAGCTTGAAGGCTTAACTTCACTTGAAAGTGGATGAACTCTTTAAGAATAATCAATGTAAACTCATTCCTTTTATCCCTCTTCATTTAAATCCCCTTTAAATACCTTTTCAAACCCCAAATGGTGGATTATGACCATTAAAGGGCTGAAACTAGCTGTTGAAGGGCGAAATGGTCAATTCTGTGCTTCAAAAAACTAGTCGTTACTGTGTAGTCTGAATTTCAAGTGTCGACACTTCAAGTCATGAGTCGATACCTGAGTCAACACTTATTTTTCATGAGTCGACATCTAGTTCAAAAAATATTTTTTGAAGCTCTCGAAATCTCAAGTGAGTCGATACTTCTTCTGTTGAGTTGACACATGAGCCGATACTTGATCTTCATGAGTTGATACTTGAAAAAAATCTTGAAATTCAGCATGTTCTATAAACTTTTTATTTCAGATATTGAGTTAACACGTGAGTCAACACATGAGTCGACACGTGAGTCAACACATGAGTCGACACTTGGTTTTCATGAGTCGACACTTGAAGCATGCCACTGAAACTCTTTTTCTGCGTATCAGATCTGGCTTCTATGAGTCAACACTTCATTTCCATGAGTCGACACTTCACTGAAACTTTTTGAAACATTGCTGAATCTTCTTCAAACTTAAAATTGAATTCATTCAAAGTCATTCTTATATCCTTAAGTCTATTCAAAATTGAGATTTTCATTAGTGAAGGGAACTTCTTCAACTATATAACAAACAAACCTTCAACTGAATTGATGAGTACCTTTTTCTGATAAAACATACTTAAACAAACAATTAGTACTAAAATATACTTAAATATTTTGTTAATCATCAAAATCAATACAGGAGTCAACAATCTTCCCCTTTTTGATGATGACAAAATCTTTAAGTATATGTATGTGGAAACCTCAAAAGATTTTCAATAGGTATAGAGCTTTAGGCAATAAATATCAGAGCTAATGATGATACATATCAGAGTCTAGAATTGTGTTGATTGTCAAGAAATAAGACTTACTGATACTGTATCAGAGCTATATATAAACATATAAAGAAATCCAAAGTTATGTATAAAGTTAGTATCAGAATAGTGATTTTAATGTATCAGAGCTATAGATCATAATGTATCAGAGTTATGATCCAAGGACATCAGAGCAAAGATGTATATATATATGTATATGAAAGTTGCTTAAAAAGAGTATTAAAACATCTCCAAAAGATTGACATTCTAGCATTAAGAGTATCAGAGCAATAATGATAGTAAGAAAATGCTTTAAGAGTATCAAAGCATTAAGCATGTACTAGAAAGAATAGATAGTTTCAGAGCAAGATCAATAAGTCATAAAGAGTATCAAGATATAAAATCAAAAAGTATCAAAACATAATGACAAAAGTATCAGAGCATAAAAAATGAAATTATCAGAGCATAGAACTGAAGGGTATAGATAAAGGATAAAAACTCAAAAACTCTCCCTTAATATATGATCCGAAAAACCGATTTTCAAAAGGATTTTTAACAAATTACTACTTTAATAAATTTCTGTGTTGCTCCCCCTAACTTATAGCATCGATTTTTGCCAGAAATAACAAAATCTCATTAAGTCTGATTAATTCTCATTAATACTATCAATTTAGCACTTTCCATTAAATCTTTAAACTTTCCGTTAAATTTTTATTTATTCTTGCATTTTTAATTAAATCTTCAAATATTCTCCTCCTTTTTGTCATCATTAAAAAGCGATAAAAAAATTTAATACAACAGGTATGCAGAAAAACTGATACATTACAGAAAGTTGCACACATAAGAAAAGTCAAGATATATATAATATTTCAAGAATTTGATATATTGATATTCAAAAATTTGATACAAGATACATAAGACCAGTACAGGCACAAAAACATAAGACATGGTAGATACTGAGATACAGACAGACTAATACACAGACCAACCCTAAGGAGTAGTCTCCTTATCAGAGGAAGACAGAATGTCTAGAACAATAGGCTCTCTATCCCTAGAAGGTCGATGTTGTGGCCACATCGACCGGAGATCAGACAGCCTAGTCCGGGTAGGTCTGGGTGTCTCACCACGTGTGGGTAGGTCTGGGTGTCTCACCACGTGCTCTGCCTCTGCCTCTGCCATGTATGGTATATGTCTTTCCTCTCACTGGTGCTGAGGAGGAAGAAGGAATATCAAGTGCAGGAGCATAGTGAGTGGCGGGAATAGCAGCTGTATCAAAGATAACAGGTGTGTCATCAAAAGCTAGTCCTGGGGAAAGAATATGGAAACCAGGTGTATAGAACCCTAGTTCCTAAATCAAAGATGATGTATGAAGAGTAAGTGAATGAATCACAGGTGTATCAGTAGAATGAATGACAGGTGTAGGAGCAGGAAAAGAAGTAACAGATGGATCAGGAATAGTGGATGAGCTGGGTAAGATAGGAGTCTGAAAAGATGATCAAGTAGGATCAGGAATGGGGGTCCTAGACTCATCAGCAGCTACATCCGGCTCTGGCTCTACCATGAAATCTCTGACATCAAACTCTATGGAGGAGTCAGCCTGATCATCTCCAATATCTGGTGCAGGGGGTGCTGGTGGTGAATCTAATGAAGAAGGAGGTGAAAGTGCTCTCGCAGGAGTCAATCTCTCAAGCATAGCCAGAATAGCCGAAAAGCCATCCCTAATGCATCGATGGCTCTCCCTCGTCTTCGCATGCATCTGGTTAACTCACTATCTAATGACCATAATCTCAATCTCCATGCAAGTAACTCTGTCCTCCAAGCTATCTCTAGTATCCAGTACCTTTGACTGTGTAGGAGCAGCAAGCACGGGCTGAGGTGTAGGCTCGGGCTGTCCCTCCAGAATCTCTCTGTGTGCCTCAAAAGGCCCAGCCTCATCTGTGAAAATGTGCTCCTCCTCTGCTACCTCATCATCTACATCGATGGTCTGACCTGATATGCATCATCTCCATAGACCTTTGATCAGATGATAGCCCATCCTATGGAGAGACCTCTCATCGTAGACGTTTGTATGCAATAACTATCTATAATCCTCGCCGTCTATAGTCACTCCATATGCCCTGAACAATAAAATCAATCCCATATCATAGGGCAGGCAAAGCCTCTGATTGGTCGCTGCCTCCATCATCTGATGAACCATGAGTACCGGAAGACAGACTGTGGTGTACTGAATCAATGAAACCATGACCAGTAGCTCTCGCTCAGTAATAAAGTCGAAATGTTTGGTCTTCAGTAGAAGAATCCGTGCGACGATATGATGAAGTAGTCTCATCTCTGGCGAAAGTCTAGAAGCGACAACTAAGCCTCCCTCTCTGATATCATCACTCTCAAAAATACATCTTAGTCCACTAAATCTATCCACCAAGGAATCTGCTACCGATCCAACCATAGGAATCAGCCATATATGCTCAGGATCTCAGCAGTCAGTGGGATCTCTCTCTCGTGGACCTCAGCTATCCATCATCAGCACCTCTGGCTAGTGATCCATAGAACTCTCTGATTAAGCCAAGGTAGAACCTCTCAGATAGGGTGCAGAACTCTACTAGGCCAGCATCTCTCAACCACTGACCAATCCAAAAGTGATGTTGGTCCATGAACTCAAAGTTGACTCGCCGCCTGCCAACAATAGCCTTAGAACTCATCCTATTTGCTGCTGATGGTCTGACGGGGACATCCTACTGAATCTGTGGCTCCGCTGGTACTGTATCCTCATGTCTAGCTTTCGCTGATGCTTTGCTTCTTGATCAGATGGTCTAGGTCTCCGGACTACTTGTTTTCTAGGCCCCATTCCCAAGGAAACAAAACAAAGGACAAATATGGGAGGTAATCAAGGGTTTTTCACGATGGAAAATCATGAGAATCGGAAGAGGAACAGTGAGAATGAGAGAAAAACAACTTCAAATAAGAAATTGAGGCAATGGAACATAGTTTAGAGGGAAAAGGAAGGTGAGGAATACCTTATGGGTGAGTCAGCTCAAGAAATTTTAAAGAAATTGGCAAGAAAACATTCGGTTAGCCCTAATTCTTCTCGGAATCCTGCCGGTCAAGTGTCGACTCATGATCGCAGGCCAAGTGTCGACACTTGAAGGTGTCGAGACTTCGAAGTGTCCACACTTCAAAGAAAATCCGAAAAGTAAAGGAGGAAAAATCATAGAAAATCATGGTAATTGATTTCAAGGAATTATGAATGATTAAGAGTGATTTTGAAGCAAAATTGATCAGGAAATTTCAAGAAGAAATCAAAGTTTAGTTAAAAAGATTGATGACCCCTAATTTTCTTCTAATCATACAGAATCTGTCTTCTTGAAGTGGTTTGGTCAATATATCAGCCAATTGCATCTCTGTACTTAAAAACTCAAGCATAACATCATTATTTTCAACAGGATCTCTAATAAAATGGTGCCTAATTTTAATGTGTTTACTCCTAGAGTGCTGAATAGGATTTTTAGTTAAATTTATTGCACTTGTATTATCACATCTTATAGGTGTCTTAATTAATTTGATTCCAAAATCTTCAAGTTATTGCTTAATCCATAAGATTTGAGCATAACAACTTCTAGCTATAATATATTCAGCCTTAACTGTAGATAGTGCAATCGAAGTTTGTTTCTTGCTAAACCATGAGATTAAGTTAACTTCAAAAAATTGGCAAGTTCCATTAGTGCTTTTTCTATCTAATTTATACCCAGCAAAATCAGTATCAGAATATCCAATTAAATCAATTGAAGAGTCTCTAGAATATCACAAACCAATATCAATAGAACCAGATAGATATCTAAGAATACGCTTAATAGCTAATAAATGAGATTCTTTAGGATCAGACTGATATCTAGCACACATGCAAACATAAACATGATATCTGGTCTACTAGCAATCAAATATAGTAAAGAACCAATGATACTCCTATACAATTTTTTATCAATACTTTTACCACATTCATCTTTATCAAGTTTATAAGAAGGGCTCATAGGTGTACCTAATGGCTTGGTTCCCTTCATCCCAAACTTCTTTAAGATTTCTCTTATATACTTAGCTTGGTTGATGAAGATGCCTTCTTTAGTTTGCTTGATTTGAAGTCCGAGGAAGAAGTTGAGTTCACCCATCATACTCATCTCAAACTCTCCTTGTATGAGCTTAGCAAATTCTTGACAAAGTATTTCATTAGTAGCACCAAAAATGATATCATCAAAATAAATTTGTACTACTAAAAGATCATCATTTTTTCTTTTCAAAAATAAGGTAGTATTAACATGGCCTCTAGAGAAATTATTTTCAATCAAAAATTTGCTGAGTCTTTCATACCATGCTTGGGGTGCTTGTCTTAAACCATAAAGTGCTTTGTGAAGTTTGAAAACATGATCATGATGTGCATGATTTTCAAATCCAGGTGGTTGTTCTACAAAATCTCTTCCATAATATAATCATTTAAAAATATATTTTTAACATTTATTTGAAAGAGTTTAAAATTCGTAAAATATATAAAAGCAAGTAATAATCTTATTGCTTCTAATCTAGCAATTGGTGCAAAAGTCTCATCAAAATCAATACCCTCTTCTTGATTATATCCTTTTGCTACCAATCTAGCTTTATTTCTAGTAACTATACCATTTTCATCTAGTTTATTCTTAAACATCCATTTTGTACTAATTATTGAAATATTAGATAGTCTTTCTATTAGATCCAAATATTATTTCTTTCAAATTGATTTAGCTCTTCTTGTATAGCAATTATCTAATTAGGATCTTTTTCAGCTTCTTCAATACATTTAGGTTCAATTTAAGAAACAAAAGTAATGTAATCACATTCATTTCTAATTGATGCTCTAGTTCTTATCCCTCTCGATGGATCACCTAAGATCAATTCCTTAGGATGTCTATAAGCATACCTCCATTCTTTTGATAGATCTTTGTGATTAGGTGTGGATTTTGTAGCTTCTTCTCCATCCTTCTTGCTTGGATCTTCTTCATCTTCTTTGGAAGGGGGATCATCCAAAGTCAGCTTCTTTAATCCTTCAGCACCTACACATTCATCATAAACATCCTCTTTTTCCAAGGATTTATTAATAGATTCTTCAAATACAACATGTACTGATTTTTCTACTACTAATTTTTTTTTATTAAATACTCTATTTGCCTTACAGATATAGATTATCTTAAGAAGATACCTTCATCTGACTTGGCATCAAATTTATCTAGATTATCTTTGCCATTATTTAAGATAAAGCAATGACAACCAAAAACTCGAAAATACTTCAAAGTAGATTTTCTTTCTTTCTAAAGTTCATAAGATGTTTTCTTTAAAATAGGTTGGATTAAAACATGGTTTAAAATGTAACAAGCGGTATTAATAGCTTCGATCCAAAAATATCTCGATAAATAATTTTTAGAAAGCATTGTACATGCCATTTCTTCTAAAGTCCTATCTTTCTTTCTACCACCTCATTTTGTTGAGGTATCCTAGGTATAGAAAAATTATGATCAATTCCTTTGTCATTACAAAATTTTTCAAAATTCTGATTTTCAAATTATGTGCCATGATCACTTCGAATAGAAATAACTGAAGTACATTTTTTATTTGAAACTCTTTGATAAAATTCATAAAAGCTAAAAATGATTCATCTTTATGAGATAAGAATAAAATTCATGTAAATCTAGAGAAATCATCCACTATAACTAATACATATCTCTTGCCTCCTAGGCTAGTTATCCTAATTGATCCAAAGAGATCGATAAGAAGTAGCTCTAATGGCCTAGAAGTTGAAACAAAACCTTTTGGTTTGAAAGATGTTTTAGATTATTTTCTAAATTGACATGCTTCACATATTTTATCTTTTTTAAAACTGATTTTTGGTAAATCTCTTACTAAATCCTTTTTGCATAATTTTGAAAGAAGATACATG
Source organism: Areca catechu (assembly GCA_021397845.1). Lineage (NCBI taxonomy): Eukaryota > Viridiplantae > Streptophyta > Magnoliopsida > Arecales > Arecaceae > Areca > Areca catechu. The sequence continues at coordinate 13,248,750 of CM038038.1, read as the reverse complement.
CTTGCATGATCTAATCTAAGATGCCAAAGCCAACTTGATGGGGGACGAAAATGAAACGATGGATGGAGAGTTTTAGCAAGCTAACCATCAAGAAAACTTAAGTAATTAATTATCAAATAAATGAGCTAAATCAATCCAAGAAAAGAATTTTCATAAGGAGACTAGTTGATCTAAGTTACATTACCTGCAATGTAGATCTAGTTCAAAACAAAGATTAGGATCTTCATGGCAAGGAAACCATCATTACTAAGGCAAGTTAACCTTCAAATGATTAGATCTAATGAAGCTTAGAAAGAGTTTTCTTACCAACAATGATGACTAAAATATTTGGTGGAAGGGAAGCTCTCAACACTCAAGGATCTGAGGTCTAAACCATAAGACTAGCACTCCCTACCTTTAAAATTTACCTTGGACTTGATCCATGGCTTGGAGACCTTCATCTTGGACTTAGAAAACTAGAGAAAACCTACAACAAAATCAAGCATTAGGCATGTAAGAGAAATCAAGTTGGAATTGAAACAAAGGGGAAGAAGGAAGAAGGAAGAAGGAAGAAGGAAGTTGCTGGCGCTTGACTTCAAGGAACTTGGATCTTGGATTAATTAAAGGGTAACCCACCCTTCAAACACACACCCAAGGGCCTCTCACCATCTTCTTAAACATAGCTTCAAACACCCAAACTCAAAAGAACTCACTCACTCCATACAAAGAACACATGGAAACTAGAACAAGAAGAAACTTTTCTTTCATTAAAACCCAAATGGAATTTATACAAGAGAGGGCCTAGGGCCCTATTTATAGGCTTCCAAGCTAAGGGAATTCAGCCAAGGAGAGAGGAGGGGATAAAGATGAGGAGGGGATAAGGATGAGCTAGCTAATTCTAGTTAGATCTAACAACCTTTGGTTAGGTGGTTCGAACCAGAACAACTTATGGGTAGAAAGTTACAACAACTTGACATGTGGCATCTAGATGGCAATGATATGGCTTCCATTTGCTGTTGTGGAATCTTAGGTGGCGTGTGATGTGGCATCCCACATGGCAAGTTGGTTGGAGGTTTGTTGGGAGAGTAAAAAGTGGTTGTATGCTCCCCTCACAATGCTTGATGTGGTGTCCATCCTTTTCCTCCAAGAATGCTTGATGATGTGTCCCCCATATGAAGGAAAAATGGGCTTCAAAAGGTGGCTCCATGACTTGCTTGGGCTTTGATTTGGGTGGCGTCTTGGCTTGCTTGAAGTTGGACTTGACCTAGGTTGAGCAAACTTAAGAAAAAGGTGGCCTTCTTTCATGAGTTGGCTCATGGATTTGTGCTTCAAGTGGAGTTGGCTTCATGGGATTGGAGGGCTTCATCCTAAGGTTCTTATTAAATTTAAGTAGACTATCTTAACTGCAAAATCAAAGAAAATTAGTTAAAAATATTTTCTTTTTGTTGATGTCCCCATCAGTTCTCTTGGGATAGAAAGAGCTCGACTCTGTCGAGTAAGAATCAATCTGACTCTAGTAATACTCTAGTAGGTCTGGGTCGATTCTTTGTAGGTCTTCTCGAGTAATCCATGAGTCTTCAGAATCAGGGCATCCTTACCAATGAACCAAGTAGCGTTGATAGTCCTTGTTTTGGATAGTGATAGTCCAATATCCAAGATTTGCTTAATCCTATCTCGCTGCTTTGATAACTTGGTTGGTGGACACTCATCGGTTAGCTCACTCTCAAAGATAGAATCAAGCCTGAAAGGCTCACTAGGTATTATTATTAGTTCCTTGTATTCTACTAGATTTGAAATGTTGAAAGTGGAATTGATTCCAAAGTCAGATGATAAATCTAGCACATATTAGGTTCAAATTTTCTTGTTATTTTGAAAGGACCTGTATCACGGGCATGTAATCGTTCAGGTTTGAGCCTTATCATGACATAGTCTCCTTCCTGAATTTTTTTTTGGCTCTCTTACATGAGTTAATCATATGCTTATAAGCTTCATTACTCGAATAGATTTTCTTGCTAATCATGCTATGCATATGACTCTTCACAAGCATGGACACTTATACATGGATGATAAGCTCAAGTAACACCAAATAACAAAACAAACTCTAATGATACTAAAACAAAAGGCAAGCTCAAATGGGCTTTATTATCTAATGATTGAAATTTATTGTTGGCTAGGAAATAAAAGTTTCTAATTTCCAATATTTCCCTTAAGAGGCTTCTAAGACTCTCGCACACAACTTCAGGTAAGTTGCAGTAAATCTTAATTTGGCTCCCAACATATGCCATAGAGTCTTAAGAAAGTTAGTATTAAATATCACTGGGATCTAATCAATGGTATGGTGGATGTCCTAGCCAGATGGAATAGGAAAGTAAATGATACGTAGTAGTGGATCAGGATGGTGGATGTTCAAAAATGGTGGATCAGGGATAGAAAAACTATTAGGGAATACATATTGCAGGTTCTTCAAAGGCTCTACAACTTCTTGGGGCTGATCCGTAGGGGTTTGTTCTTGAGTTTCCTTGATGGTCAATACCCCAATAGGTGATCTTTCATTGATCTCTAAATTTGAATCCTTATCATTGGTTAACTTTAATTCCATATCCTCTTCTTTTATGAACTCTTTTGTTTCTTGGGGTGGCTCTTCCTGGATTTCTCTTTCTTTAAGTTGATTATTTTCATCTTTAATTTCTTCAAGCTGGGTGACTATTCCAAATTTATCCTTTATTGTAAATACTGGTTCATGTATATTTAGGTTAGACCCAGCTTCAATAATTTCTTCCTTAAATTCTTCATCATGTTCAAGGAATTCTTTCTTTAATTTCTCAGTTGGACAAGATTTGGATTCTGTTTCTTCGTTGAGTATTTCAAGAGGTTCAGGAGATTTTTTCTCTAATTCTTCCATGAATTTAGTCTCTTCTTCATCTCTCTCATACTCATTGAATTCAATAATATATTTAAACACAGTTTTATCATCTTGTCTCAATTTGTACCATTGGTTTGGAAGATTTTTATTATAAGGTTTACCTAGATACTTTTCCCTCAGCTTACTCTTCATATCTCTCCAAGTAACTATTTTATCCCCTCTATGATAACTTTTATACTCAATGTCTTCCCAAGATGACTTAGCATGTCAGACTAGCTTTAATTTGGCAAATTAACACTTCCTTACTTTCGACATTTCATCCCACTTAAAATATTGATCTATTTTCTCCTCCTAATTGATATACACCTCAGGGTTTCCATCAAAAATGGGTACATAAGGTCGATTGCTCTTGAAGACTCTCTCCTCCTGATCTATAAAGTCTAGGTAGGGGCAATTAGGGTTATATTCAGGGTGAGATCATGTTAATGGGCTCTTAGACCTAGGGGAGGTGATTTAGGATTATTATGGGTTAAGTAATTTTTTTCGAGGTTTCTGATTTGATATTCACTTGTCCTAACTCTTTGTTCATTTGCCCTAATTATTTAGTTAGGGTATCAAAATTTTCGATCATGATCCTCATAAATAATTCAAGATTGGGTTCCATGGGTAAACCAGACTGAGTGTAGGACTATTAGTGTAGAGCTCTTGACTTAATAGATATGCAGTACAAAGAACAAGCAGTACAAACCTAGCTTCTAGGACTTCTAAACCTAGAAGTTCAAAATACAAAATTTAACTAGGTACTAATTAAGGATGCAATTATCCTGTCCACTGGCCAGGTAAGATGTGGGGTTGTGGGAGGCTCCCCTCACTTTCGCAAGATCCTAATTAAAATCGCAAGTCCGCTTAAGGTGTTTGCCATTGGACCTCAAGCCTTAGACACCAATTTCAAGAAGTAAGTACAACTCAAATAGCACTTTGCCTCACTTGCACTTGAACCCGACTTATGGGTGTCCCTAGTTTTTAGGTTCCTACTCACTTTTATATTAAAGCTTAGGTCAATGCACAATAATGGATGGTTGTTGTGGGCTAAGAAAAGATAATTACCTCCTTCCCTTATGTTATATTGAATGCCCTTAAAATGATTTTGAAATGGATGCACAAACAACCAAGTAGCTAACAAGATATGTTGACTAGCACAAACACATGAGTCAAACCTGAATTTCAAAGTTTAAAAAATTCAAAATTTAAATTAAAAATTATAGATCTGAAAATCTTGATTTAAAAACTAAAATTTTAAAATTTAAATTTCTAAATTTAGTTAGAAAATTTATTCTTGGAGGTACAAGTTGTAAGAAAATTTTAGCCTCTAACACCTTCTAACTAACTAGTTTTTTTAAAAAAAATTAAAATTAAAATTTAAAATTTCAAAAATTTGAATTGTTAGATATCAAAGTTAAGACTTCAGATTTTTTTAATTTTGAATTTTAATTCTTGAATTTTAGGTTAGGAAATTCATTTTGAAAGCTTGTTGTAAAAGTTGTTATAAGAAACTTCTATCTAACAAACCCTCAACCATAAAATATCTAAAATTCGAAATTTAAATTCAAAAATTTCAGAATTTGAATTTTTTAAGTGGATATCTCAGATCAAAATATAAAATACAAAAAAAAAAAAAAAATTGAAATTTTCTAGAATTTAATGGAATAACTAAATATTATGAAACTAGAATTGAAGCAAGTACTAGCTAACTAAAAGAGCAACATGAAATGATGAATTTTAAAATACAAAAATTTAAAATTTTTTTTTTAAGTTTTAGATCTTGATTATAACATCTTAATATGTAGAAAAAAAACTTCTTTCAATTTTTTTGTATTATAAAAAATACTAAAATTCATGGAAAACTCAGATTAATACTAGAGAACAAATTTCAGCAATCAAACAAACCTCCAATTGACTAGATTCAAAATTTGAAATTCAAATTTGAGACCCTTCTAAAATTTAAAATATAAATGGGAATCATCAGATTTTGACATCTAGATCTTAGATCTTGAATCTAAAATTTAGAAAAAATATTTTTGAATTTTCTTTAAAAATTAAACTTAAGGGAGGGAAAAACAGAATTTGAACAGCTTCTAGGAAATAACCTAAGAATCCAAATTTTAAACTCCAAAAATTCCAAGAAAAATATTTTTTAAAATTTTATATTTTGGATCCCAAACTCCTAAAATGCATGAAAAGAATCTTTTTGGAATTTCTTGCCTTTTAATAAAATACTAAAATTCATGGAAATCTTGGGTTGGTCTAGTACAGAAATTTCAACAAATAGTAAACCTCCAATTAGATTCAAAATTCAAAATTTAAATTTTAAAATCTTAAAAAAATTGAAATTTAAATTAAGAATTTCAAATTTGGACTTGAAAAATATGAAAAACCTGCAACAAAATCAAGCATTAGGCATGGAAGAGAAATCAAGTTGGAATTGAAACAAAGGGGAAGAAGGAAGAAGGAAGAAGGAAGTGGCCGATGCTTGACTTCAAGGAACTTGGATCTTGGATTAATTAAAGGGCATCGCACCCTTCAAACACACACCCAAGGGCCTCTCACCATCTTCTCAAACATAGCTTCAAATATTCAAACTCAAAAGAACTCACTCACTCCATACAAAAGAACACAAGAGAATTAGAACAAGAAGAAAGTTTTCTTTCATTAAAACCCAAATTGAATTTATACAAGAGAGGGCCTAGGGCCCTATTTATAGGCTTCCAAGCTAAGGGAATTCAGCCAAGGAGAGAGGAGGGGATAAGGATGAGCTAGCTAATTCTAGTTAGATCTAACAACCTTTGGTTAGGTGGTTCAAACTAGAAACAACTTATGGGTAGAAAGTTACAACAACTTGACATGTGGCATCTAGATGGCAATGATGTGGCTTCCATTTGCTATTATAGAACCTTAGGTAGTATATGATGTGGCATCCCACATGGCAAGTTGGTTGAGGTTTGTTGGGAGAGTAGAAAGTGGTTGTATGCTCCCCTCATAATGCTTGATGTGGTGTCCATCTTTTTCCCCCAAGAATGCTTGATAATGTGTCCCCCATGTGAAGGAAAAATGGGCTTCAAAAGGTGGTTCCATGACTTGCTTGGGCTTTGATTTGGGTGGCATCTTAGCTTGCTTGAAGTTGGGCTTGACCTGGGTTGAGCCAACTTAAGAAAAAGGTAGCTTTCTTTCATGAGTTGGCTCGTGGATTTGTGCTTCAAGTGGAGTTGGCTTCGTTGGCTTTGTGGGCTTCATCCTAAGATTCTTATTAAATTTAAGTAGACTATCTTAACTACAAAATCAAAGACAATTAGTTGAAAATATTTTTTTTTGTTGATGTCCCCATCACAACTAGTCTCATTAGTAATAGAATTCATTGCAACTAGGCATTCACCGTCATGTAAACGTAAATTATCAAGATCAACAAGATAGATATTGCCATGCCTATTTTCAATAAATTTTACTCTATTATCAATATGACTAGCTACCATGCAAAGTGATGATTCAAAAATAACTTTAAAACCTTTATCGCTAAACTGACTAATGCTAAGTAAATTATGCTTCAAACCTTCAACTAATGAAACATTATCTATACAAGTAGAAGAAGAGATGTAAACTTTATCAATACCAATTATTTTTTCTTTGCTATTATCTTCGAAAGTTACACTCTCTTCATTCAGTGCCTCAAGAGAGGTGAATTGCTTTACATCTTCTGTCATGTGTCTTGAGCAACTACTGTCGAGATACCATAATCTTTTTTTCTTTAGTTGCAAGACATACTTGCAAAACAAATTAAGTTTTGATTTTAGGTATCCAAGCCATCTTGAATCCTTTGGGGTTAGTAACATGAGTGGTTTCTTTTGGAATCCAAACCTTCTTTGAACTATTTATCTTCCTAAGATCACATTGATATACTTTATGACCTAACTTTTTGCAAGAAAAATATGTGATGCTAGATGATGCAGGTACAAAGAAACTTTTAAAATATTTTGCTATTTTTGAGGTCTGAAACCTAAACTAGCCTTGTTGAAAATAGTTCTTTGATTGTTTAACAAAAGATTTAACTTTTCAGAACTATAAGTAAATTTTTCAACAAAAGATTTTACTTTATCAAGCTCATCTTTATATTTTTTATTTTCTACTTCAAGGTCTTTATTTTTATTCAAAAGCTCATTGTTTGAAATAGTAACCTTGGGTCTTTTTAAAACTTTATTTTTTATAGATAAAGCATTTCTTTATTTTTCTAAAATATCAATCTTGTTCTTTAAATCACTAACTTCATTCATAAGATTATTGTTTTCATGAGAGAAATAGTTTGCATGCGTTTTCAACTTTCTATTTTCAATCATTATTAATTTATAATCATGCATGAGCTCATTAAAAGCATTTCTAAGTTCATCAAAAGTATAATCAACTTCAAATTCAGAATGTACCTCTTCTTCATGTTGTGCCATGAAGCAAAGATTGATGACTTTGGTTTGATCTTCATCTGAACTGGAGTCATCACTTTCACTCCAAGTTGCCATCATTGCTTTCTTTCTAAACTTTTTCTTGGACTTCTTCAGGAGAGGGCAATCATACTTGTAATGTTCGAGCTTCTTGCACTCGAAGTATATTGGAAGTTCCTTCTCCATCTCCTTTTCTTTTTCTTTTTCTTTTTCTTTTTCCTTGCTTAGTAGAGCCTTCTTTTTATAGAAAAATTTCTTTTTCTTCATAAATCTTCTAAACTTTCTAGCTATGAGTACCTATTCATCTTCATTTTCTTCTTCTTCGAATTTTTCATTTGAAGACTCTTCTTGTGTTGTGGACTTGAAAGCTGTAGTCTTCTTTTTCTTATCCATATCCATTGCTTTTTGCTTCAAGTTCAACTCATAAGTCATGAGTGAACCTACTAGTTGCTCCAATGTTTCTCAATATCTTTAGCTTCTTGAATGGTTGTTACCTTAGGATCCTAAGATGTTAGTAGAGACCTAAAAATTTTATTCACAAGATCGGCATTAGACATAGTTTTACCAGGACTTCTCATGCCATTAACAATATTTGTGAATCTAGTATACATGTTGTTAGGAATTGTATCCCAAAGCTAATCGTCTAGGCTGTAGATAGTTATACTATTTTGTAATTGTATATGAATTTCTTAATAAATAAAAGTTATTCTTTTGGCTGTTCATCACATGTACATTTTTCTGAAAAGAACTCTTGTGTGATGGAGTCCTTAAAACTATATTATTTTTGATATAGAGAGGATATATCGAGTATTTCTTAAACTGGTTCACAACCAAAGGATACATTGTTATAGAACGATGATGTATCAAGTATATGTTGTTGTATCTCACATTGGTTGGTTGTTCTCTTGACCAAGGAGTGTGGTGACACTGATGTGACATACAAGTGAAATGTGTGACATCTCACTGAATGTGACCATCTGTAGAGCTCCCTTCTACCAAAGGGTTGCTCGTGAAGGGATATGAATATATGTGTTTCTCAGATCTGAGATCATCATGGTAGCTTGCAAGCAACTCACTATATTTTAGTACTGAACTACCTGGATTTCTAATCCAGTGATGAAAGATTTTTGGGTATAGTTAAGTACTTGTAGAGCAGTGATGGATCAAGATGGAATTGACCCCTCCAAATAGTTTGGAGTGAATGACTCACTGTGTCTTAATTTAGTAAAATCTTGGCTAGGGTAATTCTTGTGAGGAGTCATAGAACTTGTAAGGTTGAGACACGATCTGGATGAACCAAATTAGGATTGGCAGTCAAACCCTAGGTCATCCTGAGCATTATATAGTCAAAGGGATGAATTATGCGATAACCATATGCCAGAGATTCTAGAAAGTTGCACTGCAATCTTCGACCTATCCGGATGTCGGGTATCATTGCTATATGAGGACTTTGATTGGTACTAGAAGTGTTCCAGTGCTATCGGCTTAGTGTTCGAACCTATGGGGTTACCACCATAGGGATTTCTATTTGATCTAAAGGCTGATCAATTGAGAGTCATTTGCCATCATTAGAGGTCAATATGATTGACCATATTCCGAGTGTCGACACTTCCAAGTATCGACACTTAGAAGTATCAACACTTGCAAGTGTGGACACTTGGAAAGTCAACACTTGGCAGTGTCGGGACTTGGTTGTGACGAGCAGAAATTCTAGAAAAAATTTTGAAAAGTTTTGACCTGAATTTGAATTTTGAATTCTAGTTGGTTTTGGCTCCAAGCCTTCAGGAAATGATGGTCATTCTTTGGAAGGTTTTAACCTGAATTCAAATTTCGAATTTGGCTAGTTTTGGCTCCAAGCTTTCATGGAATGATGGTCATTCTTGCCTTATGAGCTTAGAACCAATTTAGTATGGCCCTTGACCTTCTCCCCCAATCACTTCTCCTTCCTCTTTCTCCCTCTCATGCCCACCTCTATTAATATGGGCTGCTGGTTTAAAAAAAAAATGATGAAAGAATTTTCTTGTTGAAGAGTTTTCTTGCTGCTGAGATTTTGAGAGGGAAAAGAAAAAGGAGCTTGTGAGGACTAGGATATTGGGTGTGTGAATACCTAGCACTCAAGCTCCCTTCCACCTCTCCTCCTTGTCTTCCAGGAAGAAGAAGATCGGCCTTAAGGATCCTAAGGAGCTAGCACTCCGAGGGAGTTGATCAGAATCAAGTCCCGATGTGAACTACCCGTAGAGGCCAGACACGTGTATGGCTCAAGAGCTTTTTTTCACAACATCTTTCAAAGATATAATTGTAAGGTATTTTTATATCTTTGATTCTTTTCTTGCTTATGATGTTTATTGCATACTACATTATTATACTAGGTCTTGTTACAAGCAGTTTGGTAGATCGTTTTGATCGATCTACCAAGCCTTTCGCTGTGCTTATTTTAAAATTATTTTAAAATATATTTTTTTCCATGCATGCTCATTTTACTTTCCCTTCAATGGTATCAGAGCCAGGTTCTTCGTAGTATAATAATGCTAGCATGCTTTAACATCATAGTTTTTTTTTAAAGTACTTGGATTGAGTGCTTCACCATGGCCATCCGATCATAGGAGAGAAGTAGGGCTGCAAGACCATCTCTTTTCATTCAATGGGGTCTCCTATGGTATATAGGGGTGCCGCTTGTGATTGACTCATGAAGAAGAAAAATAAAAGAAAATATAGATTAAAATATTTTAATCTAATGTTATGATCATAAAATAAATTTAGATGAGATCTAAGAGTTTTGTTTTGATCGATTTTGATTAAAAGTTTTTTAAAAAAATGGATTTGTAATCACTATTTTTGCCATGTAACGGTCTTAAGTCGACCCAAGTGTCGACACTTGAATCGACTAATGCGTGCATACAGAAAATATGACTTTCTGTTAACACTCTATCTCATGTCTTAAGTCGATACTTGAGTCAACTCATGAGTGCGAAGTGTTGACACTTGAGTCGATTCATGAGTGCATAATATCGACACTTGACCTGAGAATGCAAAAAAATAATTAATTCAAGTTTCAATTCATTATAAAATTGTTTTACATTATTAATTAAAATTATTTCGATTCATTAAGGGTATTGAACTTGATTGAAAATTAAGTTACCTTGAATAACAAAAAACTCTAGAAATATGATTCAAAGATTTTAAGTCATTTCAATAAGCCTTAAGTGTCATGGGTTAGCTTCTATTAGGTCCTTAATTGGGTTAGACCTAAGTTTAGATGCATTGGACTAAATAGAGATCTAATCTAATAAAATGTTAAGTTATGATTTCTTCTCTATAGATCTCTCTAATAGTTAGATTGATTAATCCATAGATCTAAATGGACCTAATTTATGGCTCAGTAGTCAGCCCAAGTCTTTAGGGAGTCTAATCGAACTTTGAACCAATTGGTGTCCAAAGTAAGTTTGGCAGTTTGATCTTAGTTCTTTGGGGCTACCTCTTTCCTGGCCAACTTAGTTGGTGTCTAAGGCAAGATGGTTAATGGCGGAACCTAACCCATGATCTTCCTTACCTGGCCAATATGGTCGATTAGAATTGATTGGATAGCTCATTGACTCGTGTTAACCCATGTCACCCCAGGTTAATCAGTCTTGATTGATTTTAGGTGCCCATGGATCATTAGTTATGTGTAACCCTCCTTGCTAACTGATGTGGTCAGTGGGAGGTTGATCCTTGTCTTCTCATCTCTTCTTCTGTCATATTAAAATTAAACCCTCTAAATTATTAGGTCCATAAAAGCACAAAGTTATGAGGATAACTAAGTCCTAGCCTCTCTTTAAGTGGAAGGTATATCAAAACCCTTCGATTAGATCAAGATGGTGAATATCTTTCTGATGAGTTTCTAATATATCTTGAGGAGAATGGGATTCTCTTTCAGTGGACACCTCCAGGGACACCTGAGTTAAATAAAGTGTCTAAAAGGAGGAATCAAATCCTGTTAGATATGGTTCGGTCCATGATGAGCTTTGCTTCTCTATTGCTATCCTTTTGGGATATGCTCTGGAATCAACCTGTTACCTTTTGAATAGGGCTCTGAGTAAGTCCGTTAGCAAAACCCCATATGAGATATGGATTGGATGTAAGCCGACACTCTCATACCTTCGGGTCTGGGGTTGCCCGGCTTATGTAAAATGTTTGGAAATAGACAAACTTGGACCTAGGTCTGACCGGTGCCTATTTGTTGGGTATCCAAAAGAGTTTAAGGGGTATTACTTTTACTTAGCTAGGACACAAAAGTTGTTCGTCAGTCTTAGGGATATCTTTTTAGAAAGGGAGTTCCTTGGTGAAGGAATTGCAGTCGCTAAGATTGAACTTAGTGAAGTTCAACAAGTAGAAGAACCGATACACTTATGAGACAACATAGAATCGGTTGTGATTAGATCACACCCAGAGCCCACACAGGAACCATTAAGAAGATCCGGTAGAGTACCGAGTTGACCAGTTAAATACTATATTTTCTTGGTCCGGGATGGTAATCCCATTGAACTCGATGAGAACAATGAGGATCCGATCATCTATATGGATGCGATGCAGAGGTCTGACTCTAAAAAATGGCTAGGAGACATAAAATCCGAAATGGAATCCATGGAAATCAACAATGTATGGACATTGGTTGATCCACCTAAGAGGATAAAACCCATGGGAAGCAAATGGGCTTTCAAAAGAAAGAGGGGTGCAGACAGGCAGGTAGAGACTTATAAAGCCCATCTAGTTCTAAGGAATATCATCAATGTTATGGTATTGACTATGACAAGACGTTCTTTCCTGTGGCAATGCTCAAATCTATTCAGATCATGCTTGCTTTAGCAGCACACTTTGACTATGAAATCTGGAGAATGGATGTCCAAACAGCTTTCCTGAATGGTGAGCTGGAAGAAGAGGTATATATGATACAACCTGAAGGGTTCACATCCACAGACAAGTCAAAGGTGTGCAGCTTTAAAGGTCCATCTATGGATTGAAGCAAGCATCACGGAGTTAGAATATGTGATTTGATAAGTGTATCAAGTCATATGGCTTCGTTAGGAATGGAGAAGAACCTTGCATTTACAAATGGGTTAATGGTTCCGTGATTGTGTTCTTTGTATTGTATATGGATGACATTCTCTTAATCAGGAATGACATTCTAGCACTGCAAGGAACAAAGGTATGGTTGTCATCTCAGTTCTCTATGAAGGACTTGGATGAAGCCTCTTGCATATTGGGTATGAACATCTATAGAGATAGATCTAAGAAGCTTCTGGGACTATCCCAGTCTACGTACATCGACACTGTGCCGAAGCGGTTCAATATGAAAAATTCTAAGAAAGGCTATCTCCTGATAGGCATTAGAATTGCTCTCTCCAAAAAGGATTGTATGACAACTCCTGAGAAGAGAGTGCATATGAGTAGAATCTCGTATACCTCGGTAGTAGGTTTTATCATGTACACCATGACATGTACTAGACTAGATGTGGCATACTCACTAGGCATAGTGAGCAGATACCAGTCTGACCCAGGTGAAGCTCATTGGAAAGTGGTGAAGACCATCCTTAAGTATTTGCAAAATACTAAGGACCAATGGCTAATTTATGGAGAACCTGACTTGAAACTTGTGGAGTTTATTGACTCCAGTTTTTAATCAGATAAGGATGATAACAAGAGTATGTTAGGATTTATCTTTATCCTAAATGGAGGAACGATCTGCTGGAAAAGTTTCAAGCAGCCTATTATGGTGGACTCATTATGTGAAGCAGAATACATTGCAGCATCAGATGCAATGAAGGAAGCTATATGGTTGTGGAAGTTCCTTGGCGAGTTGGAAGTGGCACCTTTCCTGAAGGGTCCTATTCCGATGTATTGTGACAGCACTGGAGCCATTGTTCAAGCCAAAGAGCCGAAGTCTCATCACCGCATAAAACATATTTTACAGTGCTATCACCTTGTGTAAGAAATCATGGAACGAGGTGACATTGACCTTCAGAAGGTCAATGAAAAGGAGAACTTGGCTGACCCCTTCATTAAAGCTGTCGGAGTTCAAAAGCTCGACATTTGTAAATGAAAAATGGAAAAAAGATTCTGTATCAATTGGCTTTAGTCCAAGTGAGAGTTGTTGGGAATTGTGTCTCAAAGCCAATCATCTAGGCTGTAGATAGTTGTGCTATTTTGTAATTGTATATGAACATTTTAATGAATAAAAGTTATTCTTTTGGCTGTTCATTGCATGTACATTTTTCTGAAAAGAACTCTTGTGTGATGGAGTCCTTAGAACTACATTATTTTTGACATAGAGAGGATATATCGAGTAGTTCTTAAACTGGTTTACAACAAAATGATACATTGTTATAGGATGATGATGTATCAGGTATAGGTTATTGTATCTCATATTGGTTGGTTATCCTCTTGACCAAGGAGTGTGGTGACGCTGATGTGACATACAAGTGAAATGTGTGACATCTCACTGAACGTGACAATCTTTGGAGCTTCCTTCTGCCAAAGGGTTGCTCGTGAAGGGATATGGATGTATGTGTCCCTTAGACCTGAGGTCACCATGGTAGCTTGTAAGCAACTCACTGTACTTTGGTAGTGGACTATTTAGATTTCTAATCCAGTGATGAAAGGTTTCTGGATACAATCAAGTACTTGTGAAGCAGTGGTGGATCAAGATGGAATTGACCTCTCCAAATAATTTGGAGTGAATGACTCACTATGTCTCAATTTAACAAAACCTTGGCTAAGGTAGTTCTTGTGAGGAGTCACAGAACTTGTAAGGTTGAAACACGATCTGGATGAAGCAAATTAGGGTTGGCAGTCAAATCCTAGATCATCCTGAGCATTATGAGATCAAAGGGATGAATTATGCAATAACCATATGCCAGAGTTTCTAGAAAGTTGCTATGCAATCTTTGACATATCTGGAATCAGGTATCATTGCTAGATAAAAACTTTGACTGGTATTGAAAGTGCTCCAGTGCTACTGGCTTAGTGTTCAAATCTATGGGGTCACACACCATAGGGGTTTCTATCTGATCTAAAGGCTGATCGATGATTGAGAATCGTTTACCATCACTGGAGGTCAATATGATTGACCATGTTCCAAGTGTCGATACTTCCAAGTGTCGACACTTGGAAGTGTCAACACTTGCAAGTGTGGACACTTGGTAGGTCGACACTTGGCAGTGTCGGAACTTGGTTATGACGAGCAAAAATCTTGGAAAGAATTTTTGGAAAGTTTTGACCTAAATTTGAATTTCGAATTCTGGTTGGTTTTGGCTCCAAGCCTTCATGAAATGATGGTCATTCTTTGGAAGGTTTTGACCTGAATTCGAATCTTGAGTTTTGGTTGGTTTTAGCTCCAAGCTTTCATGGAATGATGATCATTCTTGGCTTATGATCTTATAGCCAATTTAGTATGGCCCTTGACCTTCTCCCCCAATCACTCCTTCCTCTTTCTCCCTCTCATGGCTGCCTTTATTAATATGGGCTGTTGGTTGCAAAAAAAAATGATGAAAGAATTTTCTTGTTGAAGAGTTTTCTTCCTGCTGAGATTCTGAGGGAAAAGAAAAAGGGGCTTGTGAGGACTAGGGTATTGGGTGTATGAATACCTAGCATTCAAGCTAGGTCTTGGGAAGAGAGCTATTAGGAAGGGTTCCACCTCTCCTCCTCATCTTCCAAGAAGAAGAAGATCGGCCTCAAGGATTCTAAGGAGCTAGCACTCCAAGAGAGTTGATCAGAGTTGAGCCTCGGTGTTAACTACCCGTAGAGGCCAGACACGTGTGTGGCTCGAGGGCTTTTTTTTTCACAATATCCTTTAAAGGTATAATGATAAGGTATCTTTATATCTTTGGTTCTTTTTCTACTTATGATATTTATTGCATGCTACATTATCATACTAGGTCCTATTGCAGGCAGTTTGGTAGATCATTTTGATCGATCTACCAAGCCTTTCGCTGTGCTTATTTTAAAATTATTTTAAAATATTTTTTTTTTGCCATGCATGCTCATTTTGCTTTCCCTTCACATGTTAGTAATGGATTAATTAGGTTCCATTCAAATTCATAAGTATGTACAAGTATGTTAACTTTTGTATTTTTCACTTGATTGGTACCCTCATGAGTGACCTTAAGTGTGTCCCATATTTCTTTGGCTAAGGTGCATGTGAAAATCTTGTTGAATTCACTAGAATCCAATGCACAGTAGAGGAGATTCATTGCCTTAGCATTGATCTCAGATTGTTTAATGACATTTTCATCCCAATTCTCTTCAAGTTTTGGAATGGAAACATCATTAACAACAACCGAAGAAATATAAGGACCTTTATCTTCTACTTTCCATAAATTATAATCTATAGAATGTATATAAATTCTTATTCATATTTTTCAATAAGTGTAATTTGTACCATTAAAATAAGAAGGTCTATTTGAGATTTGTCCCTCAACTACACTAGTACCAAGTGGGGCTGCCATAGATCTTTACTTAAGGTAGTTAGACCTATACACTAAGAACGTGGCTCTGATATCACTTGTTTTCCAGTAAGCAACCCAAGAGGAGGGGTAAATTGGGTTTCTAAAAAATATTAATTGCAAGTGAGTGCCAATTCAAAACAATTCAAGTGCTAGTGTGTTGCAAGTGCTTGTGAGTTACTCAAGAGTATGCAGTGGAATTAAAAGACAAATGCAAAGTAAATGAAGACAAATAGGAAAGAGCAAGCAACACAAACATAAAATTTTATAGTGGTTCGGTGCACTCCAAGGCACCTACATCCATTCTCCAAGGCCCACTTGGGATTTCCACTATAATATTTCTTGATTACAGTCGATTAGTTTTCTAGGCTTACTAATCAAAACTCAACTTATTTTCACCGGGAACACAAGACAAAACCCCTTTGATTTTGCGGGCTAACCAAAAATCTTGTTGGTTTTATAACTTAGGCTCATCAACAATCTCCTTGGTTTTGTAACTTAGGCTAACCAAAAACCTTCATTGGTTTTAACATAAAGGCTCACCAACAAACCTCCACTTCTAGTTCCAAGACCCTTGAAACTAGAAACAAAAGAAAGGATCAAGAAAATTATATAGAATATAAAAAGCTTTTAATAAAAAGCAAGTATCTCTTTGAAGCTCTTTGAAAGTTGTTGTGGATGCTTGTCCTCAAGTTTTTGAAGTCTTAAATGTAGCTTGAATGATTGAACTTGATTGCTCTTGAATGTTTTGGAAGCTTGAAGGCTTAACTTTACTTGAAAGTGGATGAACTCTTTAAGAATAATCAATGTAAACTCATTCCTTTTATCCCTCTTCATTTAAATTCCCTTTAAATACCTTTTCAAATCCCAAATGGCAGATTATGATCGTTGGAGGGCTGAAACTAACCGTTAGAGGGCGAAAGGGTCAATTCTGTGCTTAAACAACTAGCCGTTTCTGTGTAGTATGAACTTCAAGTATCAACACTTCGAGTCATGAATCAACACCTGAGTCGACACTTGTTTTCCATGAGTCGACACTTAGTTTAAAAATTATTCCTTGAAGCTCTTTGAAAATCTCAGGTGAGTCGACACTTCTTCTGGTGAGTCGACACGTGAGCCGATACTTAATCTTCATGAGTTGATACTTGAGAGAAATCTTGAAATTCAGTATGTTCTGTAAATTTTTTGTCTCAGGCATTGAGTCGACACTTGGTCTTCATGAGTCGACTCTTGAAGCGTGCCGCTGAAACTTTTTCTATGTATCATATCTGGCTTCTATGAGTTGACACTTCGTTCCCATGAGTCGAAACTTCATTGAAACTTTTTGAAACATTGTTGAATCTTCTTCAAACTTAAAATTGAATTCATTCCAAGTCATTCTTATATCCTTAAGTCCATTCAAAATTGAGATTTTCATTAGTGAAGGGAACTTCTTCAACTATATGACAAGCAAACCTTCAACTGAATTGATGAGTATCTTTTTCTGATAAAACACACTTAAACGAATAATTAGTACTCAAATATACTTAAGAGTTTTGTTAATCATCAAAATCAATACAGGACTCAACACTCTTATTAGATCGAGAAGAGGAAGTCAGAGCCTCATTCTAGTCTCTTGCTACTCTAGAACTAAGCTATTGACCTCTGGCCAAACTCCTCAAAGGGTCGAATCGATCCTGGCTGAAGCCGAGTGTACCAGGCTCTCGCTACTTTCCTGAAGGTAGGTAGAGAAGGTCTTGCATATGAGAGCATCTATGCCCTTTGGAGGAGCATAAGGGATCTAAGCTCTCTAGGTGGTCGAACGAATCGGAGGTGCCATCATAGGCCTCCATGATAGGGGCCTTGAAATGGTGGGGCACCAGTTCCTTCATGATCTTATAGGAGAACAAGGGGCAAATCGTGATTCATGGCTCACCATCTGAAGTCAGATTATGCTGGCAAAGCTCTCTCAGATAGCCATCTACTTCCTAGAGCTTGTGGGCTAGCTTGTCTTGCCGCTTAGATCACTGGCAAGGTGAGGGCTTGAAGACTCCTCCAACGAAGCATCAGGAGGAAATAAAAATATAAGAGTTAGATGGGTGCACCTTGCCTAGCTCCCGATGAGAAGGGTGGCTTCAAGACGCGGTAGGTTGAGGTGAGGCTCAAGGGGAGCTTGTCTCGCTCTCCAGGCTAACCGCCTCATGGAGGAACAGTAGCCCCACGGCAGGGGCAATCCCAGTCCCGGCCCGTGCCTCTGGCTCGTTGTGTGGTGCAGGCTATTCACCTTGCCCGGGGGAAGATAGGCATGAGGTAGATGGACAATGGGTGGGCTCCACCTTGAGCCTAGGATGGGCCTGCTAAAGATCTTACCAAGGCCGTCAGCACTTGAACTTGCTAAGAGAGCTGCTGGAACTACTCGATGGTGACAGTCAAAGCAGCTAGATGCCTCGCTTCTCCTCCTTTTGATGAGAGCGAAGAAGGGATGGCCAAGGCTGCCGATGCCAGGGGCAGATGTGACAATCCACTTTACCTTGGTCAAGCACATCCAAAGGCAAAGCGGTACTAGAGATAAACTCTAACTCTTAATGAAGTTTTTGGACATAAGGCCCTTTCTCTAGTGCTAATCTATTACGGATCTCCGGAAGGTGGTGCGATCGGGCTCGGCTTGGACAGGACTGAAGCAGGAGTGGATGCTGACATGGCACAGGGAGGCCTCACAGGATCTGGCTGAGAGTTAATCTTGCAAGATAGAGAAGACCAGAAAGTCTGACATACTGGGGATGGATTCTCGGTGGTGGACTCTCCGATGCTTAAATCAATCTCTTGGAGAGGCAAATAGAGGAGGCTTGGAATCTCCTCTGGGTTGGGAGTAAGAATAGGAGAGGAGCCTGATAAGAAGCAGAGGAGAGATAAAAAGAGAGGGATAGAATGGAATCTTTAAAGGAAGGGGATCTCAATGCATTTGAGTCCCGCTTCCCAGAGGATGGCACATGGAAGAGTAGAGTCATGGGAGTTGGAGTACTTCAGGATAAAATGAGAAATGTTTGTATTAAAGCCCATGGAATCTCACTTAGACAAAAGCTATGGAAGACTCAATCCAGGAAGCTCAGGGTGTGCATTGATAGGAGAGTGAAAAGAGGGTCCCTTTGTGGTAAGGCTCTTGAAAGAGTGGACTCTTTGGTCCATCTCCCTAGTCTCCTATTGTTCTTCTCTTTGTATCCTTACTAAGCCTTTGTTCGACTTTGTCTTTCTTAGTTTTACCTGAAGGGTTATCGGGAACCAAATTATAGACATATACCTGATACCTAAAAATAGGGGATGATGGCTGGCATGTTCTGACTACTATAGGTACGCTCGGAGTGAGGAACCATGCCACGGTAGGTTAGGCAAGAAATAGTGGCTAGCACAGCATGTTCCTGCGACAGGGCATTCCTCAGGTAGTAAACATTAATGATCGTCGTTCCAGGAGCATGCACGAATGGATGGACTGAGTAGGTCATCAATGATTGACATGCACGCACCTTTGAATCCACGTAATGAGACGCTGGAACATTGCCTCATCACTTGAGCTGGCTGACACGTGTTTGAAAAGAATTAGAACCGGGTAGTTATGCTGGACCACCGAATCCTGACATATCATGACCGACCAAGCCTATTAGCGCCTTCAAATGAAACTAACCTTTCATTTTCTTTTCTTTTTTTTAAGCCTTCCAATATCAATACGAGATCCATGAACCAATTCTCATCTTGGTGCTTAGACTACACGAAGATGGATGTTTACATAAAGATATCGTCGTAAATAGTACCAATGGTGCCAAGCATCTTAAGAAAGAATGAATGAAATGAGCATGTGTATGTTTTTTTTTTCAGAAATCCCATTTCTTTACCATTGCAATCATTGAATTGTAATTTCTGCAGAAACTATATTTAACGTAGTAGAAAATCTATTAAAATGATATATTAAATGATAAGCTTTTTTTTTTTTTTTTTCCCCTAAAAAAGCACATATGTTTGATTGCATGCTGAGCAATCTCTCAATTAAAATTCCATGTTATTGATTGCCGGCTAGATGTGCATGCACGCATGCATTCACCAATAATATTGGATATGTAGATATGCCATTCAATATTATCATTGTAAATTTCGATATCATTTTTTAATTATATGATCAAGAGTTTTTCTCCCGTACGTACTGCATGGCAATTATAAAACAATAATAGTTATCGTTATCTATTATAGTATTATTTCAATATTTCTTGGACCAGGGGTTAAGAGAGGATTGACATGGCAAATCGAGTGATTGGAGGAAGGCGAGAAACTTTCTTCAGGATTTCTCCCTCCACAGGTAACTGAGAGACCGGGGGAAGAGAAGACGTTTTCTCCGTTTCTCTCTTCCCTAAGAACTAGGAGAGAAGCCCACGTTTGCACTCCTCTGTGCATGCTTAGGGAAGTACAAATTCAAATCATTTCTAACGTTGTTTAATTACACTTTTGTGTGGCTAATATCTTTTCCCCTCAATTTTTAAAGTAGTTTTAAATAGTTTTTATGTCACCACCATCCTCGCCGTTCACAGGATGATGAGCAGAACTTGAAACCATCGTCAGTTGAAGCTATTGGAAATGCCGAAGTAGCTTCCATTTGTTTTCTTTCTTCTTTGACGTGTGAGAGGAAATGGACCAAGTTTCGGTGCAACACAACGTTGCCGGCCGGTCATGGCTGAAGAAGGCTAGGCTCGGGGATGGCGAGGCCGAGCACCCGGCATGCCCGAAGCCTCTCAGGCCTGCAGGTCCGGCTTTGCAGCACTTCCTGTATCCCCTCAACTGCAAGCATAGGTTTCTCTCTCTCTCGGTGCATGCATACTAAAATTTATCTTTATAACTGGAGAATGGCATGAGTGATGCATGTAATAGGATTGGAGAGTCAGCATAAACATGGAGCTTTATGATGAATGAGCTTTGGAGTTTGGATTATATATATATATATATACATACATACATAAACATATATTCACATATGCATGTCGGAAGGGACTTATAATTAATGGTGAAATCTTTTGAGATATGCAACTTAATTTGTTTTTGTGTTATTTCCTTCATCCAGCCATTCCAGCCATGGAAGGAGCAGTGATGTTCTGGCAATGATATCAAGCAAGGTTAGAACTTGAACCTTGATTTTAAAGGTTGGTTTCGGTTTTTCCATTGCTTGGGGGACCCTGATAGGTAAAAAATCTTAGAATGCTTTGGTCAAAAGTTCACAATTCAAAGCATCTTGCATCAAACACATTCATGTTGTACATGATGTTAGAAACCCTGAGCAAACACCGCAAAAAATGTCCATCTAAATATCCATGAGGACTCCGTGGAGCCTTCACCAATTTCATCAGTAGCTAAAGGAATGTTGCAAGTTGTAACAAAAAAATGTCAATTGTGAAAGGGTTGGAAATATGATTCCTTATAAAAATTATACTAAACTTAAATATAATTCTTGTTTCAGTTCAACCATCTCTGTTTTCTGGTGTAAATGAATCTGCGAATCATTTACAGGAAAACATATACCTCAAGACATGCAATGAAAATTCATGACAGTTCCTGCACACGCCTGTCTAAAGCCTGAAAGAAATATAATAGAAAGCTGCCTGGCATCGGACCAGTAGTCTCTCTCTTAAAATTGAAGCCCCGATTAACAAAGAAAAATCAATATTTGGGTCATGGCAGAATAAATCTCAGATTACATTTTCCATAATCTGAAAGGCCAGCAGTCTTTGTTCCCGTTCTATTAATCGGTACCTTAGTGGTGTCAGGTTAACGTACTGACTTTTAGATAGAAAAAGATTACAAAAATCCGAACATCTTGAATCAAATATTACCTGGCAAGGTGGGGACCTGCGGGGGTAGCTACACTGGGATTTATCTCCCCCATCCCTTTTGGTTCATCAAAAAAAAAAAAAAAAAAAAAAAAAAGGCCAGCAGTCCTGCTCATGTAAGTACCGAAATTGTTATCACATGGAGTAATAACTCGAACTTAGATGGCTTAACTAAGGTAGAGTTTTGCTATGGATGACTCTATTTCATGAAGCCTAAAGCAGTATAATGAAACTGCCTCCGTGAAATTTGACTGTAAAGCATAGGTTTTGAAGCATAAATTTCAGCTAAGTACATGACTAAATGAGGAAGTGTGATGTGATTTGCTGCAGAATGATGCAGGAAAAGAATCAATCAGCACAGGATGCCCACCTTCATGTTATTGTGGGTCTCCTCCAAGCAGATCAGATAACCCATTGGTACATGATGTTCAATTTGTCCATCAGGCAGAGATTCTTTCACCACACCCACAGACCAAGTTGTTTGACAGGCTTGCTACTTGAGCTGGTTTCAACTGGAGCAGAATTGGAGCCCTCTAGGAGATTCATGTCTTTGAATGATAATTTTTTTTTTTAAAAAAAAACTTAAATCTAGAGATGCAATAATGATTAACCTGACTAACACTTTTTTCCCCTCTTTAAACTTATGTGGGGGCCAGTTTTGGCCAAAGAGCTCTGTATATATGCGGCAATGGCAATAATGTTTGGTGTACATTATTTGTGTATGTGTTCAAATTCATGTCAAACAGACCTGACAATTATGATAAAGTTCAAATGAGATCATGCAAATAATACTCTGAAATGATGTGTCTCTCTCTACTTACGTGATGGCCATTGATATGAAAACTCAACTAGTATTTTCCATGAGCTGATCTGAATATTCTCAGAACTTACATTGCAGATGCAATGCAATTATTAGTTGGTTTAACATTTTTACTATGTCACCTAAGGTTGATGCCATTTCTATACTTGTTCCTTCTAAGAGAATCATCCTCTGAATTGAGGGTCAAACCTAGCTAAGAAATCTTGTTAAGCTTAATCATGCACGAAAACAATATCTTAGCCAACTGATCTCTGTCCACTATGAAACTACTATCAAAAGCTTGTTGCATTTGATCACTGACTTCTGTTTGACCGGTGATGCATCCTATAATCTACTGGGAATTAATAAATTCTATCGACATGATTCATAAATGTAGTTGGCTGCTTCATGTTGGCAATTAGAGGCCTAATTAATAAATTCTACTTGCTAGGTGGCTATTTCCCTTGGAAAATGCTCCTTACTCTGTACCTTGTAAAATTATATATTTTTTTTCAGCTAACCTTCTAACTTCAGTATAAATATCAGAGACTCAGCTGTTCTTCAACTTCTGCCTATTTGCATGAGATATATCTAAATTCTTTAATTTGAACAAGAAACAAAAGCCCTATCTGGCTCCTTCCCTGCTCATGCAGTGCTCCTTCCCCGAACAAAAAAAAAAAAAAAAAAATCCACATCATGTTGTTGCCTGTTCTGCTCAAGATGAGAAGACCATTCCATGTAGGAAGAAATATTAGTGAATTATCTTATGCTTTTTTTTTCCTAGAAATGTCTCATGCTTTTGTTACTTGTGTTCTTTGATACTGTTACTGCTGCTGTTGTTTCCCAAACGTCTCTTGTGTAACATTACACTTAGATGTTGTTGTTGTTGTTGTGCCCAAATGCTTCCTGCCTATCAAAATTCAATCAAGAACTGAAAGCCACCTATCATCTTCTTTATCAAATATGGTCTGCATGTCTGCTTTAAAGCTACTTTCTCTGGCTTGTTTTATCAATGATGAGATTTGACATGGCAACAACCCCCTATAATTACATCTAGACCAATGGTATACACTCTTGGCTTACATTATGTAGCATAAAGTGATCATGATAAGATGGCTTAAGTTGGAAATTCTAACAACCAAAGAGCAGAACTAATGACATCTCCACAAGCAAACTTGGCAAACTATTCTTGCCCAAGATGACAGGGCTCACATATTCATCAAGGTTCTCTTCTTATCATGGACTAGGTGAACGGATATTAGACATTTTATAGTGATAGGTATTTATTATACTTTTAGTTTGGATTGCTTGACAACATATCTATAAGCAGTGCTCATCAAGCATAGGAACAATCATTTCTAAATTACTGATAACCATATACTTTTCATGGATCAAGAACTAGGCCTGAATATATGATTGCAAGAACAGTATATGCTTTAATATGGTGTATTCCACTCATATCATCTCTAATGGAACATGCAACACATAATACATTCATTTATCTTCATACATAATACATATTTTTATAATCAACTGTGTTGGGATCTGCTTTATAAGGCAATTAGATATCTTATGATTTTTGATATCCTAATGACTCAATACTTTTCTCTTTCTTATTTTTTCTTTAAATCCTAATCTTTAATATGGTGTATTCCACTCATTTTATCTACAATGGAACATGCAACAAATAATACATTCATTTATCTTCATACATAATACATATTTCTATAATCAATTGTGTTGGGATCTGCTTTATAAGGCAATTAGATATCTTATGATTTTGATATCCTAAGTTCCTAACGACTCAATACTTTTTGCTTTCTTATTTTTTCTTTAAAAACTAATCTTTTATTTTTTGGCAAGCAAAAAATGATCTTCCTATATTTGTAAGATTTTGTAGAAAAGAAAAAAAATTAATTTGAGGACTCTGAGCTAGCTTATTCTTTGTATGTTGAAAGTTTTCTCAAAGTCATTGTGATAATAATGTCAGTGTCATTTGATGGAGCAAGACCGCTCCGCGGAATGCCCAGAATTCTTCTTGATGCCATAATGGTGGAAATGTAACGTACCATCAGGGAAGGGAAGGGACACGCCATCCGCTCTAGTCACGGAGGCGTGCTCCCATGGGGTTGCACGCATAAGAGAGAACCAAGGAGATGAGAAGGGAGGCTAGGGTTTTGGAGGAGAAAAGGAATCGCGTATTTCATTCTTCCCGACATTTCCGTCGTTCTTTATATGCAAAACAGATATAACCCTAGGTCACAATCGACCTAGCCCTAAAAAACTTCCCCCTCCGAGTCACTTGAGAAAACTCAAACCCGAGCCCTTGTACACCCATGTCTCATTTGTTCTCTCTACCCTGGGTCAAGACCCTGACCCAACATGACTCAGAGCCCTGAAAACTTATAAACCAGCTTCTAGACCTGCGTGACTCCACTAAAGACTTGGAGCACCACATTAGCTTCAACAATCTCCACCTTGGTACTATAAGTCTTGACAAGCTCCGCGTGACCGTCTGTACCCTTCCTGCTATCTCCAGAGCTGGCATGTTCCTGTCGAAGCCACCTCACCTCCCTAGCTGGAACATCGACCCGTGCTCCACAGCTGCTGAGACTCGTGCTCCACCGCACTCCTGACCTCGAACTGATGTCTCCTTACTCTATCCCTGTGACTGCAACACCAACCCGTGCTTTCGCAGTACACCCAGACAGCTGTGCAAACCTAACGCCAATGTCAGACCTCTTCAGCTTCTGAGCTCCCTAGGAGGCGTTTGGAATGACCACTTCCTTAGCTGAAGATCAATACAAGTTCCTTGGGACCAACCTGTACCTGCTCCATAGCACCAATTTGAGAACTATGTTGCAGGCTCCCTTCTGCTAAGCAGCTGCATCACTCACCCTGGACTTCCTGGAAAGACCTGCAACGATCCTGAACCAGCACTCACTGCACCCAGAGCTCCACCTAATATAGTCTCCATAGAGCCATGCCAATCACTGCACACTCTGCTCCACCTGGCTAAGTGTATCTGTTGGCTCCACCCAGTGATTTTAATGAATAACAAAATATTGAGTGCATATTATATACTAATGAGGATTTCAAGTTATAAGTTTTCAGGAAGAAAGCACCTCAAAATCTCAAAAACTTATGGTTCATGGCACGTAATGGTACGGAGCATTTCTCACGAATCTGGACATCCTCTTCATTGAAAAAGGGCATCTAATTGATTAAATTTTATGTGTTTATGATTCATTTAGATTTCAAGAATTATATTTATGTTTTCGAGACAATTTACACTTGAATATGAGATTTTTCAGTCTCAAGTGTCGACACTTGGAAAGTCAAGTGTCGACACTTCAGCATTTGGCACAGACAAAAATCCTTGACACGCCAAGTGTCGACACCCAGAACCAAGTGTCGACACCAAGTGTCGACACTTAGGTTTCCAAGTATCGACTCAAGGCCTGAGAATTTTAAAAATACAGAACTTTGTCATTTGAGAATTTTTGTGTTAAGTGTTGACACTTGTGCATCAAATGTCGACACTTGAAAGTTCAAGTATCGATACCTAGAGATCAAGTGTCGACACTTGACAACCAAGTGTCGACACCTGACAGCCAAGTGTCGACACCTGACAGCCAAGTGTCAACACTTGCAGCCTGACAGCTCTAACGGATCTATTTTTTTGGCTTACAGAACTTGCTTTTCAAGCTCCAAACGGCTATTTCCGAGGTTCCAACGGTCACAAACCATTTTTTGGAAGGTTCTTGGTGAATTTAACCTCCACCAACATCATTTTAAAAGAGAAGGAAGTATATTGAAGTGCATTGAAGTCTACTCAAAAGCCAAAAAGCCTATATTCTCTCAAATACTTCACATCTAAAGCCTCTTATAGTTTGATTCCTTGAAAAGCCTACAAGCTCATCCTTACTTCATTCCAAAAGAGGCACTTTGAAGGAGATTCCAAGAAAGAGTCAAGACAAAGCATCAACTTGAGCTTCAAAGATTCCATTCTACTCTTGAAGAGAGTTTGTTTTAGTTTTAAATTGTATATCTGTTTTTACATTGTGATTTGACCTTGCTTTCAAGGATGTCTTGAAAGAAGGTCATTGTGGTTTGTTGGTGAGCCAAAGGGATAAAACCAACAAGGGTTAACTTGTGAGTCCGAAGACAAAACAAGTGTTAAGGTTTGTTGGTAAGCCTAAGTGATAAAACCAACTTAGGTTTTGATTTGTGAGCCTTGTGAAAAATAAGTCAACTATAATCTAGTTTGGATTATAGTGAAATTCCCAAGGGTGGCTTGGGGAGTGGATGTAGGTGCTAGGTTTGCACCGAACCACTATAAACCTTGTGTTTGTGTGTGATTGCTCTCTTCCTCTCTTGCTCTTTTGTTTTTTGCTATTGCTTTGAATATCTTGCATTGAATTCATCATTTTTCACTAGCACCACTAGTCCCTCTCATTATTGTTTTAAAATTTAGTAAAAGACCCAATTCACCCCCCCTCTTGGGCTCCATTTCTGGGCAACAGTATCCCTAGAGCTCGTGCTAGGATCTGGCCAGTATCCTTGCACCACCCGCTCTGAACTCGTGCCAAAGCTCTCTCTCTAGCCGTGAAGGCATCTCCAACCAGTGCTCCACCTGAAACCAAAGTCCACCTGATGCTGTAGAAGTCCCATCGAGGTCAACCTCCCAACACTGCACTACTGGGATACCATGCACCTCGATACACCATCGTTGCCTCCTCGGACCCTTCGCATCACTGTGAACCCCTCCGAGACCGTTTTGAATATTCTGCATCCCCGCATGAACCTCCGAAACCCAGGAGCTCATCTCAACTCCTCTAACCCAGCGACGAACCCAGCAACCATCTCCAATAGCTGCTCCATCATGTCCCAGCCTGTCTCCTAGCTGCATGATGTCCCTGGCACTCCCTGAGACCTGTCCTCAATCTTCCCAAGCTGCTATCTTCATCAGCTCCAGTCTCCGTCCCTAAGCCAATGCCACCATACCGGACACTCCAGATTGCCCGATACCTCCGGCGCTTCCTGAGACTATCCCTTCTCTCCCTGAGATTCCATCTCCCAAGACCCATCTCCAACCATGCAGGATACCCCACCCACGTACAGCTTCATCACGATCAAGGTAGTTGGAGTACTACCGATCGCTCCCCTCCACAGTGACCAAGAGCCTAGTCCACTACCGATGGAGATACCACTCATGCTCTGAAAGATCTCCGATATGTATCGCTCCACCTGTTCTAAACCATAGATCACCCGACCTGCCATTACTCCTTAGCACAGGACCCACAGCTCTGCACCACCGTTACAAGCTCCTACACCACCAGATCCATCATCTTCGACAAGATCCACTCTGCCAACAGACCTCTACACTGTTCCCGATATCTCAAACCTCTATCTTCCTAGGAGGCCGAAGATGGAACAATCCTGCTCGTGCTGCCCGCATGCACTATCGCTGCACCACGATCTCCACATCACCTGTGATCTAACTCCATCATCGGATCCATCCTAGCTCAGCATGAAGAG
Source organism: Areca catechu (assembly GCA_021397845.1). NCBI lineage: Eukaryota > Viridiplantae > Streptophyta > Magnoliopsida > Arecales > Arecaceae > Areca > Areca catechu. The sequence goes on along the minus strand of CM038038.1, from coordinate 13,220,761 downwards.
CTCGAAAAATGGAATCCAATGGTGTAGATGGGGCTCAAATCAGAGTTCAATTGAGCCCAGAATCGCCAAAAAATAGTCAGCACATATTTCAGAGCAGAGTGACTTGAGATGCCGGTCCACTGCGAACTGATCCAACAGTTCACGCGCGCCCAGGCCAGTCCACATCCACCATTGCTATCAGTCCATGACAGAGAACCATGAACCACAGCTCCTCCCAGCCACCACTGTCGCCCCGAGCCATCGCGTCGTGCCTCCATTGACTATGCACCGCCATGCCGTGCCTCCGATGGCTGCCTGCAAGCTGTGCCGCACCTCCGGTAGCTGCCCGCATGCACGGTCGTGCCCGATCCACTCCGATCGAGACCGTGCATCTCCTCCGGTGTCTTCCCACCGCCAAGCCTCCCTCTAGTGAACCGCCCGCAGCCTCATTGGCACCGATCTGCTCTGATTGACCACTACTTCTTCCACCGTGCCAAGCCCACGGTGGAGCCTATGGTCTACGCCGCCCTGCGATTGATGAGCCCATGCCTCCGGCAAGCCCGTGACGCCCCGCACCACCGTGTGACTGGCGAGCAACCAGTGACGCCCTGCGCCATCGTCTTTCACCGGATCTTCCTGCATGTCTGGATTAAACCGTGAGAAGACCTCACGGTCTTCCTCTTCCTCACGGTGATCAAGCCCTAAAAGGGGGCGATCCCTCACGGACGGCCTTCTCTCTCTGTTCCCAGGGAGGGCAACAGGCCCTCACCTCCAGATCTCGATACCAGAGATTTGCACCACCACCGTGACGTCCTCTTCCCTACTTCCTTCACGCCATCGCATCAAGATCGGCTCTGATACCAATTGATAGAGTAAGACTGCTCCACGGAATGCCCGGGATCCTTCTTGATGCTGCCATGGCGGAACGGTAACGCACCATCAGGGAATGGATGGGGCACGCCATCCGCTCCCGTCACAGAGGCATGCCCCCATGGGTTTGTACGCACAAGAGAGAACTTAGGAGATGAGAAGGGAGGCTAGGATTTTGGAAGAGAAAAGGGATCGTGTATATCATTCTTCCTAATGTTCCCGTCATTCTTTATGTACAAAACAGATATAATCCTAGGTCACAACCGACCTAGCCCTAAAAAACTTCCCCCTTCTGAGTCACTTAAGAAAACTCAAACCCGAGCCCATGTGTATCCATGTCTCACTTGTTCTCTCTACCTTGGATCAAGACCCTGACCCAACATGACTTAGAGCTCTGAAAACTTATAAACCAGCTTCCAGACTTGTATGACTCCACTCAAGACTTGGAGCACCACATTAGCCCCAACATCATTAACTACATGGGTTGAACTACACACTGAACACTAAATTCTTGGTAACGGATTTAACAATGCAAAGTCAAGCACATTAACTTTGTAATCATGATATGTTTATTTACTGAACTTTTTTCTTTGGTGGGATTTATTGATGTTTCAAAGTTTCTTCTCATAATTTCCTGAATAAAACCCACATAATTTGAAGCTTGTAATATTTCTTAAAGATTATCTTTACCTTGAAAAACCCAATCTAAATCACACTATTTCAACCATAGTTATTGGTAACTGCCTTTAATCAAGGTTTAATCAAGCATACACAAGCCGACTGGCCCTTGATCTATTTCTGTTCAACTGCATTTTAAATATATATATGGGATAGCCTAGGTGAATCTAACCAGTGGTCTGGTGAATTTGTCTACTGCTTGACACATACCTATAATGATCCAAAAAAATTTTCTTCCTTTTCAAAATTTCCTCATACAAACCATAAATCTTTCACAGGTCTTAGGAAAGAATTGAACTTCATAGATTTCATGGCATCAGTACTTTTCAGCAATGAAATATGGAAACAACTACAAATGAAGACAGCCTATTCATAATTATGTACATTTTAGAAACTCTGGCAGCCCTTAATCAAGGTTTAATCAAGATTACACAAACTGATTAGCCCTTGATCTATTTCTATTTAACTGCATTTAAAAGATTGTGGGGTAGCCTAGGTGATTCCATTAGACAAATGATAAATTTATCTCTGTTTGACATATTTCTTCAATGATCAGAAGTCTTCTTCCTTTTCAAAATTCCCCATACATGAAATCACAAAATTTCCACAGGTCTTAGGAAAGAATGGACTTCATGGACTTTATGAAATAAGTAATTTTCATTAAGACTTCATAGACATGTATCTAAATATCATGGGATAGACTCCATAGATCATGAAAATTGTCACTTCCAGGCAGAAGAATTTGTACCTATTTCTGTAGATTTTTGCTGTGTTCGTCAGTAGAAGAGAATAATCCCAGTATATCAGTTGGAGTACAAGGAGCTTCATTACCACCATAATCATTCTTATTGCCTAACTCACTTTGTGTCTTTCCAAATGGAGATGAAAAGTCCAAGCACATTCCATGTATGACTTGCTTGTAAGATGCTGTCAGGTCTTGAGATGTCAGTTGGTGATACTCAACAAGCTGATAAAGGCACTGGTTCTCTCTCATTAGGTTAGAATTCTCGTTACCAATCTGGACTTCCCAGCCAACAAGGCCTCCAATTGAAGTGAAGGAGACCAGTTAAACGATTAAATCCAGGAATTATTTTTTGGAACCCACAACAGTTGGTGTGAGTGAGAGGTCAGGATTTTTTTCTTTATTTATCCGTTCTATCAGCCAGCATCTTAGTGGTATTAGGTTGACATGCTTATCTCTTGGTGAGAAAAGGCTGCGAAAATCTAAACGTCTTGAATCAAACATTACCTGGCAGGATGGGAGCCTACGGGACTAGCTACACCAGGTTTAACCCCCTCTATCCCTTTTCTGCATAAAAAAAAAGAGAAAAAAGAGAGGAGGAGATGAGTTAAATAGTCCAATTAATACTACTTCATGCTTAATCATGGTATCATAAGCAATGCATTCCAAGCTACGTGCTTAACATAGATGCAAAAGTACTTCCAAAATAAGACCTGACAAGGAAATTAACTCCCTAAAATTTGGTACCTGCTCGATGAACGCTCATCATGGATTGTATTATGATCAAAGATTTATTTTAAGTACTACAAATACTTGATAGTATGATAACATGCTTTTCCTTCCTCTCTCTTAGTTGTTTTTTTTTTTTTTTATTTGGTAAACTAAAAGCATCAGAAAATTGAAGTTGAGCGATTTTCCATGAAGGTTCAAGTGAACGTCAATATATTGGAGAAGGTGTAGGAGTTACATTTAGTAACCACATGGTGATCAATAAAGATATCATTGGAAGGAAAATTTGAGGAGCTATGAGTACTGAAAAATTTTCTTGTCAAAAGATTTGGAAAAGCCTGCAGTAACACCAAGGTGTACTTTCATCGCCCACATTGATTCCATCCTTTATTTATCAAATAGTTAGAGCTGTCAATTTATAATATTTGGACTTGGACTGAAGTTGGCTGGGCTTTACCAAATAGTTAGAGCTATCAATTTGTAATATTTGGGTTTGGGCTGAAGTCGGCAGGCCCAGCCGACTTTAACCCAAACCAGTAAAAAAAAAAAAAAAGAAGCAGTAGATGAAACTAAGAAGGAGATGGAGTCGGAAACAGGGGAGGCTTCCTCACCCTTATCTGGCTAGCACTTTTGCCAGAAATTTCGAAGGATGAGTCATGAGGGGAGAGGGAACTGGTCGACGACGAGTCCAGGAGGGATTGGGACTCACTTGGGCAGTGTTGGTTTTCCAAATGACGTAGGGAATCGACGGGAATTTCTTTAAATTTTTCCTCATCGTCGTCGTTTCGAGCCATCAAGCTCTACCCACCCACAGTTCCTCCTCTATGGCGAGCATCCAAGAGACCGGCGAAGCCAAGTAAGGTTTCTTTTATGATAAAAAAGGGTTTGAATCCAATTTTATTTTGTTCCGTTTTGGGTTTGGAGTCGTGGATCGCCGGAAGTGCTACCGCCGTCCACCGTCTGCCGAGGTTTCCCTTCCCGGAGATTTACCTTTCTTGACCACCGGCAACCGGGGGGGAGGCCGGTTCTGCCGGGTCGAGGGAGAGGTAGGGAGGAGTTCGAGAGAGAAGAAAAGAAGAGAGAGAAAGAAAAGGGAAGTTTTGGTTTCGGTCCAGGAAAAAAAAAGGAGAGAGAGGAAGAGAGCAAAAGAAGAGAGAGAATCAAGGATTTTTCTCGAGATTTGTGAAAATTAGAAATTTAGATTTTAATAAAATTATTTATTTATGTAGGAAATCAGTCTTCTGAGTAGGAAGGCGTCATGCAAATTTCGGGTACGGATTAGTTCAGGTGTAGACAGTTGATTCTTAAGAGGTAAGGAATTCTATATTGATCATCCATTTATGCATGTATTTTACGTGGTCTGGCTTGATCTGAGCATATATATAGATACATTTGCATGCATGGTATTATTTCGCATAGCATGGTTGATTTTCTTGTGATGGACATTATGGTTGTTATTATTATTATCGTCTGTATTTCATACATCATGTTTTAAAGGAAAGTGATATCCGGATGGGTTGGACCATGATACCGGATTGCTAAATGGGTTGGACCACGATACCGGTTATGGAATGGATTGGACCATGATACCGGGTATGGAATGGGTTGGACCATGATACCGGATTGCTAAATGGGTTGGACCACGATACCGGTTATTGAATGGATTGGACCATGATACCGGTTATCGAGTGGGTTGGACCACAATACCGGTTATGGAATGGATTGGACCATGACACGGGTTATTGAGAAATCATAAAAGGCATGTTTTGACTATATTGATGAAGAGTAAATCAAGTAAATATGGTATTTAGACTAGCCATGCTACGGTAGCACCGTGGTTACATAGCCTGAGCCACGGACTTTGTACGTGAGAGCCGGCCACGGGCGGTTAGTACGTGGGACAGCCGAGCCACGGGCTTAGTACGTGAGCAGGACCGACCACAGTATGCATGGTCACTTTGCGGTTGCCAGTCATGGACTGGGACATGACCGTGGCTAGTTTAGAATCCTAAAGATAAAAGTTAATTAATTAAAATTCTAAAAAAAAAATGTAAAATTATCAAGGTATTGTCATACATGAGGCTTGAATTATTTGACTGCATGACATGATATACTGGTATTTTACTGTTTTCGAAAATTTATATTATTATTGGTGTGATCATATGGAAACCTTACTGGGCAGTATATATCACTTCCTACTTTTTGATTTTTCAGAGACTCAGGAAGCGTAGAAAGATTTGGGCTGGGCGTGAGATGGAACATCGACTTTTAGTTTGTTAGTTAGTATTATGTAGTTTTTCGATTGCTGATACTTGTTATAGATCAGTGGACCATTAGTAGTTTGATTTGAATAAAAGAATTGTTTAGTTATATTCACTCTTTTAATTCATGTTGATACAATTGCTGTGATTTTAAATGAATGACTCTTGTGTACCTAGGCCTTGCATGACCCCAACGATAAAACCTAGAATTTGTACGGCCGGTCGCGTAGCCGATTCTGATGCTGGATTCGGGATGTGACATAATTCCTGGATAAACATTTTCTACTCGATTTCATCCATGACATAGCAAACAAATCTATGACTATGCAATTGAACCCCCTTAATAATCGGTAAATAATGAGTTTTGAAGAAAAAAATAGTCTAAGATATCATTTGGCATCACTTTCATTTTTCTATTTTCAAAACTAAAAATATAGAAATTATACTCTATTTTTTAAAAATTTTAAAAAATATAGACATATTTGGTATAATTAATTTTAAAAATATAAACATGGTGGTGATGATGATAATAGGATGGAAACAACAGAGGCACTAGTGGTGTTGGTGGTGGGGGCAATGGTGGTATGGCAAAGGTAGCAATGATGATGGTGGTGGCATGGCAGATGTAATGGTGGCAAAGGTGCTGGCTATGTGGTTAAGATAGTGGTGATGGCAATGGTGATGCAATAGCAGCAACAATGGTGGAGCTAGAGTGCCAGCGATAAGATGGAGACAATGATGATAGTAGGGTGGTGTTGTAAAAGGGTAAGTCTTTGGTAGGGATGGTAGTAGTAGTGGAGCTGAAGACCATGCTGCTAGCAAAAGTAATGGCAATGATATTGGAGGTGGCGGTAAAAAAAATTATTTTCTTATTTTCAAAAATATTGAAAGTAAGGGTTTCTTACTTTCATTTTTTTCTAAAAATAATGAAGGTTACTTTTGAAAAAATAGAAAATAAAAATAAGGGCACCAAACATATTTTTTGCCATAGTTTTTACAAGAATAGAAGATAAAAAAATTAAAAGCATGCCAAATAGGCCATAGGCCATGATACCAAACTAGTTGGTGTTGGCTACATGAACCATTGTTCTTCATTCTGCTTGGTTAATTTAGGGCCATACATTTTGAAATATGGTCCTTCCTTACCATTCCATCCTATGTTACTTTTGGTCCACCTCTGCCCCTCTTTCCTTTGACATGTATCAATCATTTATTTGTACCAGTGCATCCCTCGATCTATGTTATATATGTCTGACCAATACATCAATATAACATAAGATATATTAAATCTGTTAATATTTAATCTTTATTATTTAATATTTGATACTTCTTATTTTATTTTTCAAGAATTGTTGATCATGCAGGTTTAATCACAAATCCACTACAAAACTTTCCAATCTCCAGTTATCCGGCTCCAAGATAGTGTTCAAGGAAGTACTCAGTCCAAGATGCATGGGCTTTTGATTCTAAATGAGTTGTTAGGCTTTTGGATGAAAAGCATGGATTTTAAAGCATGCCATGGAGCATGGGGCCAAGTAGGAGTTTTTATTTGAAAGTGGGTCATAGCTTAAAAGAATCTGTGATGTTGGGATCAAATTACAAGTGGGCCACGGCAGCCATGGAAGTTTTAAGTGGGACCATGGAATGTTGAAGTGGGCTTCATGCATTAAGTCAAGTGGGGAAAGATAAGAGATGGTATAACTTCATGGGAAGAGCATGGCTAGGGCATGATGATGCATGGGACCTTGGTGGATTTGATGTGGAAGCATGGCATGCAGGGGAGCACGGGTGTGCAAGGAATGTGAAATAGAGCATGGTGTTGCGTGGAGTGGCATGGAACGCACGGTATGGACATGGACGCGGGGCTTTGGAGGGTTTTAAAAGGACGAGCAGCAAAGAGCCATTTGAAGAGAGGCCATGAAGAGAGAAGAAGAGAGGCAATCGGTGGCCACAAAAATATATATATTTTTATTTTTTAGCCTTTGTTTTAGGGTTTGAGAGAGAGAAAGGAAGAGAGGAGTTAGAGAAGAAAAACACTTAAGGAAGTGGGGGTATTGTGATAGAGTTATAAATTTTCTAGAGGATATGTTCAGTCCAAACCGTGCTTGGCTAAAGTGTAGTCTGTAGCGAAGTATCGATGTCCTTACATAAGTTATTGTATTTATTTTAGGATTAGATAGAGAGAAAAGAAGAGAGAAGTTAGAGAAGAAGAATGCTAAGGGAAAGTGCTGTGATAAAGTTCAGAATTTTTTAGAAAATGTATTCGGTTTAAGCCATGCTTTGCTAAGGTGTAGTCTATGGTGGATTATAGATGTCTTTACATAAGTTCTTGTATTTATTTTATATTCTATGCAATTAATAAAATGCTTTTAGTTTTTATTCAATTTTTTCTATGCTTAATTTTTAATTCCTGAATAAGTTACATGCAAGTAGGATGGATCATAATCTTGATAGGATATGGTCTATGCTCAACAAAGGTAACATATTCTAGGATTTCATATTTATGTAACCTGTTAGGATTTGTATAACCTAATTGGTGGGGGCATCAGGCTCAGAAAGAAGAAGCTTCAACTAATACCAAGTTCTTTATGGATTGAGACTAGGAACTCAAGTCTCGTATGAGTCCTGTATGTTTATTGAGTCCTGTTTTATTTTCTTTTGGGGTTTTAAAGTTTAATTAGAATTCAATCAAGAGTTCAATTAGAGTCAATTAGGCTATGTACTGAGTCAAGTTCAAGAGCTACTTGAAATTGGGCTAGACCAGCTTTACTTGGAATGCCACATCATCATGGACCACCGGTGCCAACTCATCACCAGAGGACGTCACATCACCTTTGCCATGTCATCTTCAAGGGGCGCCATGGAGAAGGATGCGCCATGTCACCATGCCACGCCACATTATTGCCACCTCACCTGCCACGTGGCATCATTCAAATTTTAAATTACATGAAAGCTATAAGTGGTCGACCAAGGAGTGTTTTCAAATTCAAAGGAGGTCGGCCAACTCCATCCACAAATCATGCAACCAGCTCCACCAAATCCTCCACCAAATCTTCCACCAAATCCTCCACATTTCATGTAACCCCCCCTAATATTTCTCCATGATATGGGGAATTTCAAAGTGATTGAAAGGCCATTAAAAGCCTCTTGTACGTCCATGGTAAAGGGAAGCTTTTTAGATGAAATAAAATTTAAGTGAAGTAGTAGTTGAAGAAGGTGTTTTTTTGGTAGTATCCTCTTGTTTTTCTTTGGGTGTGTTTGATTTTCTCTTCTCAAGCTTTCAAGTGTCCAACGCCAACATCCATCTCTAGGGATCCATGCCTCCATCGAAGTTTCCTTGCCTGTTTGGTTTCTTTGTTTTGATATCTTTCAAATTGGTCCCAGTCTAACACGTTCATTGTGCAGGATCCTTCTACGATTCGGAGTTCAAGAAAGAGTTCTCTTGCCAAAGATCAATGTTGAATGAAACTAGTTTCTTTGGAATGCCAATCTTCCACTTCAGGGCTAGTTCGTCTAAGAGCTTCAATGGATCTTCCAAGGAGTGATCATCTTGGGTAAATAACACCTCCTAATCTCTTAAGTCTAAGTTATTGAAGATCGTTGCTAAGGTTTAAATTCAATATTCATTAGCCCTAATCTTCTCTAGGATTTAAATAACTACATCGCGGCGTAAGTTCCAAATTTCAGTGCTCCTTCCATAGCTTTACCTTAGTACTTTTGATCTGAAATTTAGTACCTGTTAATAGGCTTCATTGCTCTCATTTCTCAATCCATCACTTAGATTGCATCCTCTTCATCGTGCCGCATCACTAATTTTTAAATAGCTTATACTTATGAGATGGTTTGTGATCTTGATAAGTTGTGATTCATACTCGGTAAGATAGCCTATGCTAGGGATTGTTTGCAAGACTCCTAATTAATTATAAACTTTAATTACATAGATAAAAACAAATACCAAAATTTATGTCTGTAACTATCTGGAAATCTGAAGATATCTTTTTATTATCTATTTTTCTCAATTTCATTTGTGATCTAAGTTAGTTTAATCAAGACACTATCAATTTTTAAGAATTCAAACTTTTCTTAACCCTCTAATTTGCTTAGTTAATTGCATCTTAGCTCCCTGATTCATGTGGATATGACCTTGATTCACCCAACTACATAATAGCAAATTAAGTTTACTTTTGACCACCTAGCGACAAATGATCAATTTTGGCACCATTGCCAAGGATTATTAGTAAAGTTATATTGACGAAGCGTAATGTATATATATATATATATATATTTAAACATTAATTTTTTTAAAAAAAATTATTGACACTTCATAATATACCTAGAAGAATAGGAACTTAACCACAAAACATATATAATATAAAATATATATATTTTTAATTTTTAATTACATGCTTGGACATCTTGTTTGGTGCATTTCATATTCATAATCTATTTTAAGGGCATTAACTTATAAATAAGATAACGTGAGAATTTGATCACTCTTTCTTAGCTTACAAATAGAAACCCTAGCATATTGCATACCTTAACCCTAACATTAAAACTAACTAGATGTCAGCCCTAAGGGATTTCGAGCTCAATAGGATAAGTGAAACTAAGAGTTGGATCGGGTAAGAATTGGTTAACTCTCTAGTGTCTAGGCAAGTGGTTCTAGGATGACTAGGCCTGAAGGAAGGTGGTTACTTAATTAGGAGTATTGCAAAAGCACGGGAAGCCTCCCACCAACCTTATACTTACCTAGCTAGTTGGTTGGTCAATCTCTGACTTGGAGGGCTTGAAGGCTAACTTAGATCATAGACATAGGATAATCCTAAATAGAGTTTTATTGTGTTTATAACTTATTTTTTATTAAAATCTAAGCCTAATCAAAACACTCTTCTCTTTCGTCTCTAGATTTAGGATTCCTTAGGACTCATCTTTAGAATTCTTCTCTCATCTATCTCTCCTTTCTCTTCTCTCTTCTTCCTAAAAAATTTAAAAAAGGATTCCTTTGATCTAGAATCCTTGATTGCATATATGAATAATCATAACAATCTAACATGGATCTCTACAGTAGATTGGATGAGCTATCCCATAGATTAGACATCTAATGGCTATCGGACACTCTCCTTCTCCATCTTTCTTCCTATGCAACAAGTTTGCACAATATGTTCGAGCCCTACTCATTTTGTGAGTGAATGCCCAGCCACACACACCTACAATTTGAGCTAGGGGGCTCAACTAAATTTTTCGTAGTCATAAGGCCCTAATGTAGGTGGTCCAATAATAAACAACCCACCATGCTTCAATAATAATGAAAAGAAATTTAGTTTTCTAGAAAAAAGCCTAGAAATTCTGGTTAAATCTAATACCGACACCAATGCTTCACTGAATAGCTTCATGCAAACCATGGGCCAGCTATTAACTGCCAACACCTAGGCTATTATCCATTTAGAGATGCAGTTGGGTTAGTTAGCCATGGTTGTTAGTGAAAGGGAGGAGGAAAGAGAATTGCATAGTCAGCTGGGAGTAATCTTGAGGGACAATACCTATCTAAAAGTTTTAATATCCCTGCAACTTTCTCTAAACAATCATTTATAACTCTAGGGAACGAAATGGTCATGGAGCAATCCTACATAACCAAAAAAATCAACACTGATAATTTGACTAAGATAGAAATTTATAGGAAGAAATCGGAATGGTGAGATAAACTAATTCCATCATCACCCTACTTAACTATGACAACATTCCCAAGTTTCCTATAATCATCTATTCCTTTTAATGGGAAGGGTGGTGAAATAGATGAAATGATGGAATTAATTGAGACTTCCAAAGCACCACGAATGAATAACATAATAGAGAAAGCTGCACCCACAATTCTCCTCCAGGATTCATTTCGGGATGGACATTTTTTATGTAGATGGATATATCACAGATAGGGCTATAAATGGATCGGGTCGGACCGGGTTATGCTTGATCCCAACCTGACTCGATTCCTTAATCGGGTCTTGATATTGGATCCAAATCCAATCTAATAAAAGATCGGATCGGGTCGGGTCTATTATAAAATTTATTGATCCAATGGATCATTCGAGTTGGGTCGGGTCCATATATAACCCAACCCCAATCCATAACATACAGGTCTGGTTCGGGTCCGGTTCGGGTTGGGTCGGGTCATGGTTCCATTTACAAAGCCATAGGAAAGATTTATACACAGATTTGATTGAATGCAATATACTTGGTTGCCATAACATGTGCTACAGGCCACTACAATAAAGAGTACTCATTTGATAAGAGATAATTATAAGATGGTGTATTAACTAGATTCTACCAAGTACAGTGCATCATTAGAAGCTTCATAGCAATATAGTTGGCTTCATTCAGTGCTCACACATGCATGATACACAACATACCTGCTGATAACACTGCTGGATTCTTAGCATTTTGAATCCAACACAACTAGTTGGAGCTACCAAAAATGGGAGAAAAATGTAACCCACTTTTTTGTTTTTTGTTCAATTAATTCAACACATTTTCATTAAAAAGTATCCAGGCATTGCCATATAAAGTCTTAGGACTGCAACCCATCCTAAATTAAAAAAAAAGGAAAAATGAAAACCTAGTCCTTTATATAGTGTGCAAAAAAATTCAAGACTTATCCACTTGCCAAGATAAAAAGCTCACTCAAGGGAATTACTGTGAGTCTCCTAAACATAACAAGTTGTGCATTTGTTCTAACTAATCATGTCATTAGAAAACGAAACTGGTGACAGCAATTGAGAAGACTATCATGTCATTTTTAGAAATTGATACTCTCAAACTGTAGCCGCTACTCCTGCAAAACAATATTGCTGAAAATAACAGTCATGTCAAACTCCAGTGGCAAGCTGTCAACTCTTAGGTAGTCCAATGATAATTTAATATTTCATTGTACAACCTGCAAGCAAGTTCAGAAATGAATTCAGGTTTGCATGCCAATAAAGAATCTCTAAATGAAAATTTGAAAATAAATTAAGTGCTGAACAAGTATAGAAGCAAGTTTGGTTAGAGATTTAAAAACGAGTGGGGCATTCTAAACCGAAGTTTCCCATTACTATAGTTTAGAATGCAATATCATACTGCACTGAATAGTAGTGAATCCATAGCCAACATAACAAAGCCACACTTATAGATCATAGCAATACGGTTTCTTTCCAAAAAAAAAAACAAGCTAAAGCACTGGTAAGTGACAGCCATTAGCATTAAACTAGCAACTCAATGAATTGCAGTCATATACAATGAAATATGTCATGTAAGCACTGGTAAGTGAGCCTGTCAACCATTTTGATAGCCATTAGCATTAAACTAGTGGCTTTTACCCAAATGACATCGAAACGCATGCAACATATATCATCACCCCACCATATATCAAAAAAATTTCAATTCAGAAATAATTGTAACACTTGCCTTAAAGATCATGAAATACAACCATTACTCCTTAATTGGTCTAGATCAGAAAATGACACAAAATCAGGAGTTGCCAGATCCAAACTAATGGATTGTTTTGCAAAGAAAAAATCAGCAATTCTTTATTCACTCAAAAAGAAAAAAGGTGAAACATTTTGCATGGAATATATCATGATTCATGAGACTTCAACATAATGCCTCCAATTTCCAAAAGAGATTATGCTATCAATTGTTGTGTGGCGATAAATACTACCAAATCTGCATCAAATAGTATTTGCTGAAGTGGTAATTGAACTGGTGCATTCAAACACTAAAACTGTAGTGGTAATGCAAAAACCAAGATAACTGCAAAAAAAGTCCTCAATATCAATAATGATAATATAAAAGTAAATAATGTAAATATAATAAAGAGAAAGATTATTACCAGGATAAGCTAACCATCAATATCAATAATAATAGTCATTTCATAATCTTCAATCTTGTAGTTCGTATGAGAAGGTGAGCCATCTACATATAAAAAATTAAAAAATTAAAAAATTAAAAATTATAAACTCTAGAATGCCCTAGTAGTCTAATATATAATAAAATTTATAAATATTCTAAAAATTAAACATGCAAGATGAGGCGAGGTATCTCGAAGCCAATCTTAGGTGCATATTAGTGTCTCAACCATATCAGGAGATAGGCTGCTACGAAAATCATCCAAAACCCTTCCAGCGATGCTGAAGGCAGACTCGGATACAATGATAGATACTAAAATTGCTAATAATCACGTACCATCTTAGACAATATTGAATATTTTGATTCATTAATCCTTCAATTATCTAGAATGTCAAAATTCTGATCTCCTAAAGGATGAACCTATTTAAAAAATAAAATATATTGCAAGTTATTCTATTACCAATATTGAGCTATATTTTAATGCATATATATAAATTAAAGATCATAAAGTACATTCTCTTCTAAATAGATCTCTAATTCTGACTTAGATGGTTGTGCAACTTCTTCTTCTTGGATAAATTCTTCATAATCATGCATGAAAAAACTCTTATCTCCTTTACCTTGAGACGTAGACTCTATCTCCTCCACTTGAACATGAGAGACATATGCGCCATATGAAATTGTATAATGATCATAAAGATTTTGAATAACATCACGTACCTTATTGAACTCAATTAAAGCATGATCATCATTATTATAGATTTTTGAAAGCAATACTTAATAAGTTTCATCTTATGTCTATGTTTGTTGAGTGGTTTGGTCAGTATATTAGCTAATTGCATTTCAGTACAAACAAATTCAAGCATAACATCATTATTTTGAACACAGTCTCTAATAAAATGATGTCTAATTTCTATGTACTTATTTCTTGAGTGTTGACAGGATTTGTAGTTAAGTTTATTGCATTTGTGTTATCACATCTTATAGGTGTCTTAGTTAATTTAATACCAAAATCCTTGAGTTATTTTTTAATCTGTAATATTTGAGCATAACTTCCAGCTGCAATATATTCAGCTTCAGCTGTGGATAGTACAACTGAATTTTATTTCTTACTAAACCATAAGATTAAATTAATTCCAAGAAATTGATAAGTTCCGGATATACTTTTTTTATCTAATTTATAGCCAGTAAAATCAGCATCAGAATATGCAATCAAATCAATAGCTGAATTCTTAGAGTACCATAATCCAATATTAACAGTGCTAGATAAATATCTAAGTATGCATTTAACAGCCAATAAATGTAATCCTTAGGCTCAGACTGATATCTTGTACACATGCATATACTAAACATAATATATGGTTTACTAGTAGTTAAGTACAATAAAGATCCAATAATGCCTTTATAAAATTTTAATCAACTTTCTTACTCGATTCATTTTTGTCAAGCTTTCATGAAGGGCTCATTGGTGTACCAATAGATTTAGTCTTCTCCATCCCAAACATTTTCAGCTATATATCCATTCAAAAATACACTTTTAACATCCATTTGAAATAATTTGAAATCCATAAAACATGCAATGCTAGAAGTAATCCAATAGCTTCAAGTCTAGCTACTGGAGCAAAGATTTCATTAAAATCATTTTTTTCTTCTTGATTATAGTCCTTGGCTACCAGTCTAGCCTTGTTTCTAGTTACTATTTCATTTTCATCCAATTTATTTTTATATACCCATTTAGTACCAATTATGAAAATATTAGATGGTCTTTCTATTAATGTCCAAACCTTATTTCTTTCAAATTGATTTAATTCCTATTGCATAGAAATCATCCAATTTGGGTCTTTTTTTGCTTATTCTATATTCTTAGGTTATATTTGTGAAACAAAAGCAATATAATCATATTTATTTCTAATAGAAAATCTAGTTTTTATTTCTTTTGATGGATCTCCTAAGATTAATTCCTTAGGATGTCTATGAGCATACCTCCATTCTTTATGTAGATCCTTTGGTGAAGGTCTTGTAACTTCTTCATTCTCCTTGTTTTGATATTCTTCATTTTCTTTGGAAGGGAGATCATCCAAAGTCAGCTTCCTAAGTCCTTCAATACCTGCAATATCATTAGAAGTATCCTCTTTTCTAGAGGACTTGTTAGTAGACTTTTTAAACATATTATGCATTGATTCTTCTATTACAAGTATTTTTTATTAAAAACTATGTATGCCTTGCTAGATATAGAGTATTCTAAGAAAATACCTTCATCTGACTTAGCATCAAATTTGTCTAAATTATCTTTTTCGATGCTCAATATAAAACATCGACAACCAAATACACGAAAATACTTTAAAGTATGTTTTCTTTCTTTCCAAAGTTCATATGGTGTTTTCTTTAACATTAGTCGGATTAAAACTTGGTTTAAAATATAACATGCAGTATTAACAGCTTCGGCCCAAAAATATCTAGGAAGGTTATTTTTGCAAAGCATTATGTGTGCTATTTTTTCTAAAGTTCTATTTTTTTTTTCTACCAGCCCATTTTGTTGAGATATCCTAGGTACAAAAAAATTATGTTCAATATATTTTTCATTGTAAAAGTCTTTAAAATTTTGATTTTCAAATTCAGATCCATAATCACTTCAAATACAAATAATAAAAGTACTTTTTCCATTTGAAATCTTTTGATAAAACTTCGTGAAAGCAGAAAAAGATTCATCTTTATGTGCTAAGAATAAAATCCAAGTAAAATGAGAGAAATCATTAACTATAACTAGTCCATATCTCTTGCCTCCTAGGCTTGTGGTCCTAGTTGGCCTAAAAAGATCCATATGGAGTAGTTCTAGTGGCCTAAAAGTTAAAATAATTCCTTTTGATTTAAAAGAGGTTCTTGTTTGTTTACCAAATTGACAAGCATCATAAATTTTATTTTTTCAAATCTAAGTTTTGGTAAATATTTAACTAAGTCCTTTTTGCATAATTTAAAAAGTAAATGAATGCTTGCATGACCTAATATACGATGCCATAACCAACTAGTCTCATTAATTGAAGCATTTATTGCAACTAGGCATTCACCATCTTGTATAGGTAAATTATCAAGATCAACTAGGGAGATGTTGCCATGCCTATTTTCAATAAATTCTGATCCATTATCATCAAGACAAATACCATGCAAAGAGATAATTCAAAAACTACTTTAAAACCTTTATCATAAAATTAACTGATGCTAAGTAAATTATGCTTTAATCCTTCTACTAATAACATATTATCAATATAAGTAGATGGAGTAATGTGAACTTTACCAACTCCAATGATTTTGCCTTTACCATCGTCTCCAAAAATCACATTCCCTCCATTCAAAGCTTCAAGAGACGTGAATTGCTTCACATCTCCGATCATGTATGTTGAGTAACCACTATTAAGATACCACATTCTACTCTTCTCCTTGGTTGCAAGACACACCTGTAAAACAGATTAAATTTTTGCTTTAGGTATGCAAGTCATCTTGGGTCCTTTAGGGTTAGTAGTAACGGTTCCTTTTGGAATCCAAATTTTTTTAGAATTATTTAACTTTCCTAGATTACATTGACATGCTCTATATCCAAATTTACCACAACTAACGCATGTAATATTGGATGATGCAGGAACAAAGAAATTATTTAATAATTTTTGCTTCTTCTATTATTTGTAACCAAGTCTAGCTTTATCAAAGGAGAAGAAGCTGAGGAAGAAAGTGAACCAATGGCTGCGGCTCCATCCCCGAGATAGGTAGTCTCTATGTCAAATAGACCTATGACTAGCGGTAGGAGAATTCTATTTTATTTTCTGGAAGAAATTGGTTTGAATATCGGAAATCTAATTGAAGCTCAAGGATGGGTTAATTTCTGTTAGCTGAATATCTCTACCTATCCATCACTAGTGAAATCCTTTTATGAAAATCTAGTATTAGAGCCTAACCACATTGAATCAATTGTGAAAGGAAAGAGGGTTGTAGTAACTGAAGAGAGATTGAGCAGCTTACTAGAAATGCCTGCTAGTGGAATCAAGCATCTAATTTTAAAAGACAGAGATAAGGCTCTGCAGACAATTCTTGGCAGAGAAGATGTGGATAAAATAGGTACTGTGATGGCCAACACTTTGTCACTGGAAATGAGGTTATTGTACAATTTTATAAGTAGGATTTTTCTCCCAAGAACAGGGAGATTTGACTTGGTCAGTGAGAGGGATCTGAGTTTCATGGAGCTTATCATTCAAGGAGAATCAATCAACTTACCATTTATTATGATCATGCAGATGAAGGAGGCAGTTAGGAAAGTTAAAGCTTGTCTTCCTCATGGAATGGTCCTAACACTACTATTTCAAGCCTCCGGAGTTAATTTGGAAGGAGAAGATGGAAAGCCCCTGCACCATACAGATACATACACCTCCAAGTCACTAATAAGAATGGGCTATGTATGTAATGAGGGAGTATGGAGGAAAAAGGGGACAGATGAGAGAGCAGTTGCAGGCAGTAGCAGCAGTTCAAGAGACAGTAGTGAAGAAATTCCCAAGAAGATCTCCACTACAGCACCAGTAGCACCTAAGGAAGCTGTTCCCAGCTCAGAGCAGATATTCAACATTCCTATTGATGAGTTTGGGACTTCTACTGAACATTTTTCTATACCAACAGAAACCGGGTTTGCATCTACTAGGTCTGAGCCTACTTCATTTGAAGCCATGGAGAATGTACACATTGGAACTTCTTTACCTACATCTCCATTAGCACCTACTGCTCCTAGACCACCTGCACCCTCAGTTGATACATCAGTTTTATAGGATTTCATCACACAGCAATTGGGTATTCTTACTGACTCACTTGCACTTTATCCAACATGTTTGGCAAGCTTCGCCAATCAGTGGAGACAAGGCTAGACCAGTTTGGAGGGGAAATAAGAGATCTAAGCAGCAAAGTGGACATTCTTGAGACCTCCAAAAGTGCATCACAACCTGACCTTCAACCCATACTTGAATTGGTTTCATCTAGTTCTGAATCCATTAAAAGCTCTGTCAATAATACACTTGAAGCATTCAGAACTGAATTGAGTAATCTTAGATTTAAAGTGGGTTCAGTGGAAGAAGGAAGAAGAATGGAAGAAGACTACACTAAAGGGATTGGAATCCTGAGAGCAGAATTTGGAAGGTTAAGGGGATCTACAGAGGCATTTGCAATTGAACAGGCATCTAAACTAGTCCAATTGCACAAAGACATAAAGAAATTGGATGAAGAAGTTGACTTTGTGCAGTTCAAGCTAGACCAGCTATGAAACAAAGTGAATGCAGCATTTGCATTTCCACAGTCTACACCCATGCCTCAGCCCTCTCCCTTTGCTGGTCAGTCTGCACATCCCAGACAGCTAGCTCCACACCTTAGGCCTCAGGGATCTCATTCTGCTCCTACACCTTCTAATGTATTAGATCCAGATTCTATAGCCTCTATGCCTCTTGGCATTCAAATACCTAGCCATTCCACTACCTCTGGAGTACATCTAGACAGTGATTGATTGTACTTTCTTTCATGCTTTGTACCTTGTATTGAACATTCCAAATGAAATGAAAATTATTTTGGTATTTGCTAGCAATGTCTTTAATTATTTTGAGCTTATGCAATGTTTTCAATACAACTGTGATGAATTTTAATTAGAATATCCAGATGAAATTGAGAAAGTGAAATTATCTCAAACAAATATTAAAATCTTTCTCATTCTATTTCAAAATTTGAGCTTTATTGTAAATACCTTTTTGATTGTTTGACAAAAAGGAGGAGAACGTTGAGCTGTCATGAAAAATCTGAGCTAACAAGAGAATTTTGAGCTTCCTTAAAATTATTTACAACTTGTTTCATGCATTGAAAAATATTTAAAACAGGAAGAATGTTCATAAAGTGCATGAAAAGAATGAAAAAGGGAGAGCATATAAGTGATTGTGATTAAATGAGCCTAATTGTTTCATAATTTAAAAATCTATAGAAAGGGGGAGAAATTTTATTGAAATCAAATGGCTTTAGCTCTAAACCTATCTTTTGCTCTGATTGCTCTAAATTTCAGCTCTAACATTAACTTTAATTCTTTCAATTTTAAGCTCTGATACTTCATGTTTGTACTAATTCTGATACTTTGAAGCATGCAAAGTTTAATACTCTAATACACACAAAAGCACTAACTTCAATACTATACAATTTCATCACTAGAGCTCTGATACTTATTTACAAATATAATTAGCTCTGATATATGTGCATACTTACTTTCAAATACTTTTATATATATAATTGTAAAGAATTTTTCATGCCTAGTATTTTGTCATCATCAAAAAGGGGGAGATTGTTGATCCTATAAGTGATTTTGATGATAACAAAACATTGGTGCATGCATTTGTTTTACTAACAACTCTTCAAGTAGTTTACAAGTTTTTGTATGATGAATTATTTGTTCAAATTTCAACTCCAACATCTTCATTTCTTGTTTTGAGTTGTGTTGTAATTGAATTTTGTAAAGAAGAACCCAAAGAAAAAAAAATGTTAAGAAAGATCATAAAATTTGGTAGCTTTTAATTTCTAAAAAATGTGTTGAGTTTGAAGACATCTTGAAGCTTGAAGACAAGCTGGATGAATTCTGGAGAAAGACTGAAAAAATTACTGAAACATTCATCCGAGCCGACTCGAGGAGAAGAGAGTCGACTCTGGCACATGGCATGCATGAGATTTCTGACATGTAGATATCCGAGCCAACTCTAAAGGACCCGAGATGACTCCTCCAGAGTCCAGAAAATGGTTTTTGAGAAGAATATCCATTCGAGTCGACTAGAATGAAAGTTAGCCGACTCATTCAGACTAACATTTTGAAGGCCTGAGGATCCGAGTCGACTCTAATCAAGGCGAGCTGACTCTTACAAAGTGAAGAATCAAGACAATGTGGAAGCGAGCTGACTGGATTGAAGAGAGTCAACTCAACCATAACTCCTCTGAGGATCCAAGCCGACCCGAGTAATCCAAGTCGACTTGAAGGTTGATTTCAGACTTGCAATAGCTAGTTCCAGAACTCATAATTTGAATCTAATAAATGCTCCAACGGTCAAATGTCACATCCCAACGGTCTACAACTACTTAAACTGCCTTAGAATGATGGAAGGCCATATATTTAAGGGATTTGAACTTCTTTGAAGTAAGGTTAGAAATTTTTTTCAAAGAGTTAATGCCTTATTGAATATCCAACCAACCTACAAGGAAGAGAGCAATAAGAGCATTCAAGATAGCCTTCAAGTCTTCACCAACTCTCATATGAAGCTTGAAGCACTTAGTAAAGAAGCAAAAGAAGCCATTAAAGTGCATTCAAGTGCATTCAAGTGGGCTTCTCTAGAGCTGCATCGGCAACCACTCGGCAAAAATTTGTTTGTCATTCTGTTACTTTTCTTTTCAATTTATTCTTGAATTGTTGGGTTATTGGTGAACCCGGTTGAAAAACCAAATAGGTTCTTGGTGAGCCTTTATTAAAAGCCAAGTGTAAGGTTATTGGTAATCCTGATAAAACCAAGTTGGGTTTCTTTGGTGATCCTGGTAAAACCAAAGTGTAGAGGTTTGGATTGTGAGCCTGTGAAAATAATTCGACTGTATTCCAGTGGGGGATATAGTGAAAATTCCAAGTGGTAATCTTGGGTAGTGGACGTAGGAGCTGAGTTGCTCCGAACCACTATAATTATTGTGTGTTTGTGTTGTGCTTCTCTGATTTATTTTTGTATCTACAGTTAATTACTTTATCACAGCACCTAACACATTAAAAGGAATTTCAAAAAGCACATAATTGCTTAAATTTTTTAATTCTCAATTTACCCCCTCTTAGAAAAGCCACCTGGACAACAACTGGTATCAGAGCAGTGTCTCTAAATACATTTAGAGTAAAGATTGATGGCTCATCCCAAGAGTACATCCTTGGCCAAAGGCTAATCTACTAATAGACCTCCACTCTTCACTGGCATAAATTATTCTTACTGGAAAGCTAGAATGAAAATCTATACACAAGCTATTGATTTTCAATTATGGAAGGTCATTCTGAAAGGGCCACAAATTTTCATGATTAAAATTGATGGCATGGATATCCCTAAGCCTGAAGAGGAATGGGATGAACACGACATGAAGATGGGGGAATTAAATGCCAAAGCAATGAATTTACTATATCGTGCTTTGGATGCTAGCGAGTTTAATCGAATTTTCACTTGCTCTTCAGCTAAGGAGATTTGGGATAAACTCGAAGTGACCCGTGAAGGAACTTTCCAAGTAAAGACTTCGAAAATAAATCTTCTAGTACATAGTTATAAACTGTTTAAAATGGAACCTGCTGAAACTATAACTGCCATGTTTACAAGATTTACAGATATTATTAATGGCTTGAAATATTTTGGCAGGGTTTATTCAAATGCTGACTTAGTATAGAAGATCTTAAGATCACTTCCGGATAAATGGGACCCTAAAATGACTGCCATCCAAGAAGCGAAAGATCCGAACACCCTTTTTTTGGATGAATTAATGGGTTCATTTATCACACACGAACTGGCCATGCAGCATAGAACTAATGATAATCAAAAGAATAAGAAGACAATTGCCTTCAAAGCTGCATTGGACTCAAAGAAATATGAGGAATTAAAAGATGACTTTACCTCCTTCGAAGACGATCTAGAAGATGAAGATATCGCAATGGTCATGAGGAGATTTAAAAAGTTTATAGAAAAGAAGAAAAGAAGATTCAATAAAAAACTCCATAAATGAGGAGAGCATTCCAAGGACAAGGACAAGGATAAAGAAAAGAAAAAAGAACAAGTACCCATATGCTGCGAGTGTAAAAAATCAGGGCATATTTGTCCAGATTGTCCACTATTAAAGAAATTCTTCAAGAAAAAGAAGAAAAAGACGATGGTTGCCACATGGAGCGATAGCGATGAATCCACCTCAACTGAAGAGGAAGAGACCACAAAAACTACTAATTTGTGTCAATGGGTCTCGAGGATGAGGTAACATCCCCCAATGCTCTAATTGAATTTACATTTGATGAATTAAATTCTGCTTTTCATGATTTATTATCTGAATTTAAAAAGGTTGGAGTAAAGATTAGATCTTTAAAGAATATAAATGATTCTTTACTAAAAAAAAAAGAAGAGATTTCAGAAAATAATATCTTATTGCAAAAAGAATTACATGCCTTTTCTAAAAATTATAAAGCTTTGAAAACTGAGAACAGTGCTTTTCTTAACAAAAACAAAGCTTTGATGAATGAAAATGATGATTTAAATAAAGAGGTTGAAAAACTCAAGCCTCTTGTTAAAAAACTTATATTATCTTCTAACAAGCTTGAGTTGATTCTTAAAGAACAAAAGATTTCTGATAACAAAGCTAGAATCGGTTTTAATTATTCAATTTCAAATAGTATTTCAGCAACTACTTTTGTGAAACCAAAAGCTTATATTCCAAAATTTATATCTCAAAAGGCTTTTACAATCAATGGTTTTGCTTCTACTTCTAAAACTACATTGTATATTCCTAAGAGCTTAAATAGAAAATCTTCTATATCTGCATCTCATGCATCAACATCTAGAACTTCAAAATATACATCTTTTCAAAATTCTAAAATCAAATGTTTTGCTTGCAAAGGGTTAGGACATAAAGTTTTTTAATGTAATATTATTAGAAATGTCCAAAGTAAATCAAGAAAGATTTGGGTTCTCAAAGGAACCACCTCCACTAACCTACAAGGACCCAAGTTATCTTGGGTACCTAAAAGAACTTCTTGATTGTCTTGCAGGAATATCTTGCAGCCCAAAAATTGAAGAAAAGATGGTATCTCGACAGTGGCTGTTCAAGGTATATGACGGGTGACAAGGATCAGTTCATCACCCTGGAAATGAAAGAAGGAGGTATAGTTACTTTTGGAGATAATGGCAAGGAAAAAATAATCAGAATCGGTAAGATCAAGATAACCCCCTGTACTTTTATTGAAAATGTATTGCTAGTAGATAAATTGAAGCATAATTTCTTGAGTATCAATCAATTATGTGATAAAGGCTTCAAGGTTATCTTTGAATCATCTATGTATATTGTAACAAAATCTCTTATTCTAGTAGTAAGTTCATTGGACATAGACTTGGAAATATTTATGTGGTTGATCTTAAAAATCTTGCCATGTCAAGTAGTTCCAGTCTAGTTGCAATGAATACTAAGACCAAGGAGTCTTGTTTACTTTGGCATAGATGATTAGGTCATGCTAGCATGCATACTATTACTAAGTTAATTTCCAAAAACTTAGTTAGAGGCATGCCTAAGTTTAAAGTAGACTTTGATCATGTTTATAATGCATGTCAAATGGATAAACAAACTTGTGGGAGCTTTAAACCCAAAAATATGATTTCAACTACTAGACCTCTAGAGCTACTTCACATGGACTTGTTTGAACCAACTACGACCACAAGCCTAGGAGGTATGAAATATGTCCTTGTGATTGTAGATAATTTTTCTAGATTTACATGGGTTTTGTTTATTGCTCACAAAGATGAAACCTTTAAAGTATTTCAAAAATTTTACAAAAATGTTTCAAATCAGAAAATCTTTCAATAATTTTAATTAGGAGTGATCACAGTACTGAATTTGAAAATCAATTTTTGATGATTATTACATAGAAAATGACATTGATCACAACTTCTCCGCTCCTAGGATACCACAACAAAATGATGTTATAGAGAAGAAAAATAGGACTTTGGAAGAAATGGCCCAAATGATGTTATATGAAGGCAATCTTCCAAGGTACTTTTGGACAGAAGTGGTGAACACTGCTTGTTATATTTTAAACCACGTTTTGATCCGTCTTATTTTGAAAAAAAACTCCTATGAGCTTTGGAATGAAAAGAAATCCAATATTAATTATTTTCATATTTTTAGATATAAATGCTTTGTGCTTAACAATGGTAAAAATAATCTAGAAAAATTTGATACTAAATCAGATTAAGCAATTTTTCTCGATTATTTATTACATAGCAAAGCATATAGAGTATTTAATAAAAGAACTCTTACTGTAGAAGAGTCAATGCATGTTATTTTTAATGAAACTGACCCTTCACCTTCTAAGAAAGAAGAGTGCATAAACAATGATATAGATACAATTCAAAAAGAAATGGAAGGCATGAGCATACAAGAAAGACCAATTGAAGAAGGAGAAGAAGCGGTAAGTAAAGATCATACAGATCTACCAAGAGAATGGAGGTATGTAACTTCTCATCCAAAAGAATTAATTATTGGTGATCCTTCATAAGGTATTAGGACTAGGTCATCATATAGAGATGCATATGATTACCTAGCCTTTGTATCCCAAATAGAACCACATACCTTAGAAGAAGCTGAAAATGATCCTAACTGGATGATGGCAATGCATGAAGAATTGAACTAGTTTGAAAGAAATAAGATTTGGATACTAGTTGATAGACCTACAGACCATCCAATCATAGGAACCAAATGGGTCTATAGGAATAAATTAGATGAGCAAGGAAATGTAGTAAGAAACAAAGCTAGATTAGTGGCTAAGGGATATAACCAAGAAGAGGGCATTGATTTTGATGAGACATATGCACCTATAGCAATACTAGAAGCCATTAGATTACTTCTTGCATTTGCTTGCTACATGAATTTTAAACTTTTTTGAATGGATGTGAAATGTGCATTTTTAAATGGTTTCATTTCAGAACAAGTTTTTGTAGAACAACCACCAGGTTTTGAAGATCATGTTTTTCCAAACCATGTGTTTAAATTGAACAAAGCTTTATATGGTTTGAAACAAGCACCTAGAGCCTGGTATGATAGACTTAGCACATTTTTGATTGAAAATGGTTTTTCAATAGGAAATGTTGATAAAACTCTTTTCATCTAAAAAAAAATAATGATATATTAGTTGTACAAATTTATGTTGATGATATTATATTTAGTGCAACTAATGAAGCTCTTTGTAGAGAATTTGCTAAGTTAATGCAGGGAGAATTTGAAATGAGCCTAATGGATGAAGTTAACTACTTCCTTGGACTTCAAGTGAAACAAACAAAGAAATGAATCTTCATCAACCAAGCCAAGTACATCAAGAAAATAATCAAAAAGTTTGGTATGGAGACAAGAAAACAAATGAACACACCCATGAGCCCATCTTGTAGATTGGACAAAGATGAAAATGGATCCAACATTGACCAAAAGCTTTATAGAGGTATGATCAGATCCCTATTATATTTGACTGCAAGTAGACCTGATATCATGTATAGCGTATGTGTATGTGCTAGATTCCAATCTAATCCCAAAGAATCACATATGCTTGCTATTAAAAGAATTATCATATATTTGAAAGGTACAAGTAATCTAGGTCTTTGGTTTTCAAAACATTCTTCATTAAATTTAATTAGATTTTTGGATGCTGATTATGCTGGTTGTAGAATTGATAGAAAAAGCACTAGCGATACATGCCAATTTCTAGGGTTGAATTTAATCTCATGGCACTGTAAGAAATAAAACTCGGTAGCGCTTTCTATTGCTGAGACAGAGTATGTTGCTGCAGGAAGTTGTTGCACACAAGTGTTATGGGTTAAATAACAACTAGAAGACTTTGGTGTTATACAATCTAAAATTCTCATCAAGTGTGATAATACAAGTGCTATAAATTTGATAAAAAATCTAATTCAGCATTCTAGAACTAATCATATAGAAATAAGACACCATTTTATTAGAGATCATGTTTTGAATGGTGACATTGAACTAAAATTTATCCCAACTGAAAACTAATTAGCTGACATCTTTACTAAGCCACTAAATCAGGATAGATTTGAATTGCTTAGAAGAGAATTAGGTCTTTGTGATCTTTTCTAGATTTTCCTAATCTAATTTCCTTCAAAATTAAGAAAAAAATATCTAGAAAACCTCCTACAACTATTCAAGATTTTTGAACAACTTTCCTTGAGGTTTTATTGAATTAAGCTTAATTTTTGAATCATTTCAACCTTTGTGGAAAGTTTCTGTTTGAGTCGACTTGAGCAATTTTGCTCTGGTCGAGCCAGCTCGAATCTCTGATTTTTTTGCTTTTGCTCTGGTCGAGCCGGCTCGAATCTCTGATTTTTTTGCTTTTGCTCTAGTCAAGCCGACTAGGTCAATTTAGGGTTTACCTAGTCGACTCGAATTTCTGTGTTCTGAGTTCGCTCTGGTCGAGCCGACTCGGATGATTTTAGGGCAAAGCGAGCTGACTCAGATGTCAAGAAAATGCTTTTTTAATAGAGCCACGTAAACTTTTTCTCACTTCTTGTGCTTTCATTTTCACTCTAAACTCTATCATTCTACTTGGAACTTTTACAAATCCACCAAAAACCTTTCCCCGAAGCCTTGATTTCCTTTTTCTTGCTAATTTGCTGCAATGGCTCCCAAGATGGCTATGGGAAAGAGATCGAAACGAACATCACCCTCTGTAGAAATAGAAAGGAGAATGAAGCATTGGCAAGAAGAGCCAACTCGGGCAGTAGAAGAAGCTGGGGAAGAAAGTGAACTAATGGCCGTGGCTTCATCCTTAAGACAGGTAGTCTCTATGTCAAATAGACTTGTGACTAGCGGCAGGAGAATTCTATTTCATTTTCTGGAAGAAATTGGTTTGAATATCAAAAGTTTGATTGAAGCTCAAGGATGGGTTAATTTCTGTTCGCTGAATATCTCCACCTATCCATCACTAGTGAAATCCTTTTATGAAAACCTCATATTAGAGCCCAACCACATTGAATCAACTGTGAAAGGAAAGAGGATTGTAGTAACTGAAGAGAGATTGAGCAACTTACTGGAAATGCCTGCTAGTGGAATCAAGCTCCTAATTTTAAAAGACAGAGAAAAGGCTCTACAGACAATTCTTGGCAGAGAAGATGTGGATGGAATAGGTACTATGATGGCCAACACTTTGTCACTGGAAATGAGGTTATTGCATAATTTCATAAGTAGGATTTTTCTCCCAAGAACAAGGAGATTTGACTGGGTCAATGAGAGGGATCTGAGTTTCATGGAGCTTATTATTCAAGGAGAATCAATCAACTTACCATTTATTATGATCATGCAGATGAAGAAGGCAGTTAGGGAAGTTAAAGCTTGTCTTCCTTATGGAATGGTCCTAACACTACTATTTCAAGCCTCCAGAGTTAATTTGGAAGGAGAAGATGGAAAGCCCCTGCACCATACAGATACATACACCTCCAAGTCATAAATAAGACTGGGCTATGTATGTAATGAGGGAGTATGGAGGAAAAAGGGGACAGATAAGAGAGCAGTTGCAAGCAGCAACAGCACTAGCAATTCAGGAGATAGCAGTAAGAACTTCTCAGGAAAATCTCCACTACAACACCAGCAGCACCTAAGGAAACTGTTCCCAGCTCAGAGCAGATATTCAACATTCCTATTGATGAGTTTGGGACTTCTACTGAACATTTTTCTGTACCAACTGAAACCGTGGTTGCATCTACTAGGTCTGAGCCTACTTCATTTGAAGCCATGGAGACTGTACACATTGGAACATCTTTAACTACATCTCCATTAGCACCTACTACTCCTAGACCACCTGCACCCTCAGTTGATACATCAGTTTTATAGGATTTCATCATACAGCAATTGGGTACTCTTATTGACTCACTTACTTGCACTTTATCCAACATGTTTGGCGAGCTTCTCCAGTCAGTGGAGACAAGGCTAGACCAGTTTGGAGGGGAAATAAGAGATCTGCATAGCAGAGTGGACATTCTTGAGACCTCCAAAAGTGCATCACAGCCTGACCTTCAACCCATACTTGAATTGGTTTCATCTAGTTTTGAATCCATTAAAAGCTCTGTCAATAATACACTTGAAGCATTCAGAACTGAATTAAGTAATCTTAGATTTAAAGTGGGTTCAGTGGAAGAAGGAAGAAGAATAGAAGAAGACTACACTAAAGGGATTGGAATCCTGAGAGCATAATTTGGAAGGTTAAGAGGATCTACAGAGGCATTTGCAAATGAACAGGCATCTAAACTAGTCTAATTGCACAAAGACATAAAGAAATTAGATGAAGAAGTTGACTCTGTGCAGTTCAAGCTAGACCAGCTGTCAAACAGAGTGATTGCAGCATTTGCAGTTCCACAGTCTACACCCAGGCCTCAGCCCTCTCCCTTTGCTGGTCAGTCTGCACATCCCAGACGGCCAGCTCCACATCTTAGGCCTTAGGGATCTCATTCTTCTCCTACACCTTCTAATGTATTAGATCCAGATCCTATAGCCTCTATGTCTCCTGGCATTCAAATACCTAACCATTCCACTACCACTAGAGTAGATCTAGACAGTGATTGATTGTACTTTCTTTCATGCTTCCTACCTTGTATTGAACATTCCAAATGAAATGAAAATTATTTTGGTATTTGCTAGCAATGTCTTTAATTATTTTGAGCTTATGCAATGTTTTCAATACAACTGTGATGAATTTTAATTAGAATATCCAGATGAAATTGAGAAAGTGAAATTATCTCAAACAAATATTAAAATCTTTCTCATTCTATTTCAAAATTTGAGCTTTATTGTAAATACCTTTTTGATTGTTTGACAAAAAGGAGGAGAACGTTGAGCTGTCATGAAAAATCTGAGCTAACAAGAGAATTTTGAGCTTCCTTAAAATTATTTACAACTGGTTTCATGCATTGAAAAATATTTAAAACAGGAAGAATGTTCATAAAGTGCATGAAAAGAATGAAAAAGGGAGAGCATATAAGTGATTGTGATTAAATGAGCCTAATTGTTTCATAATTTAAAAATCTATAGAAAGGGGGAGAAATTTTATTGAAATCAAATGGCTTTAGCTCTAAACCTATCTTTTGCTCTGATTGCTCTAAATTTCAGCTCTAACATTAACTTTAATTCTTTCAATTTTAAGCTCTGATACTTCATGTTTGTACTAATTCTGATACTTTGAAGCATGCAAAGTTTAATACTCTAATACACACAAAAGCACTAACTTCAATACTATACAATTTCATCACTAGAGCTCTGATACTTATTTACAAATATAATTAGCTCTGATACATGTGCATACTTACTTTCAAATACTTTTATATATATAATTGTAAAGAATTTTTCATGCCTAGTATTTTGTCATCATCAAAAAGGGGGAGATTGTTGATCCTATAAGTGATTTTGATGATAACAAAACATTGGTGCATGCATTTGTTTTACTAACAACTCTTCAAGTAGTTTACAAGTTTTTGTATGATGAATTATTTGTTCAAATTTCAACTCCAACATCTTCATTTCTTGTTTTGAGTTGTGTTGTAATTGAATTTTGTAAAGAAGAACCCAAAGAAAAAAAAAAGTTAAGAAAGATCATAAAATTTGGTTACTTCTAAATATGTTTCAAGCTTTTAATTTCTTGGAAATGTGTTGAGTTTGATGATATCTTGAAGCTTGAAGACAAGCTGGATGAATTCTGGAAAAAGACTGAGAAAATTACTGAAACATTCATCCGAGCCAACTCGAGGAGAAGAGAGCCGACTCTGGCACATGGCACGCATGAGATTTCTAGCACGCAGATATCCGAGCTAACTCTAAGGGACCCTAGATGACTCCTCCAGAGTCCAGAAAATGGTTTTTGAGAAGAACAGCCATTCGAGTCGACTAGAATGGAAGTTAGCCGACTCGTTCGGACTAACATTTTGAAGGCCTGTGAATCCGAGTCGACCTAATCAAGGCAAGCCGACTCTTGTAGAGTGAAGAATCAAGACACTATGGAAGCAAGCCGACTAGATTGAAGAGAGTCAACTTAACCAGAACTCCTCTGAGGATCCGAGCTGACTCGAGTAATACGAGTCGACTCGAAGGTCGATTTCAGACTTGCAATGACTAGTTCCAGAACTCAGAATTTGAATCCAAAAAGTGCTCCAACTGTCAAATGTCACATCCCAATGGTCTACAATGACTTAAACTACCTTGGAATGATGGAAGGCCATATATTTGAGGGATTTGAACTTCTTTGAAGTAAGGTTAGAAAGCTTTTTCAAAGAGTTAATGCCTTATTGAATATCCAACCAACCTACAAGGAAGAGAGTACTAAGAGCATTCAAGATAGCCTTCAAGTCTTCACCAACTCTCATATGAAGCTTGAAGCACTTAGTAAAGAAGCAAAAGAAGTCATTAAAGTGCATTGAAGTGCATTCAAGTGAACTTATCTAGAGCTGCATCGGCAACTACTCGGCAAAAACTTGTTTGTCATTATGTTGCTTTTCTTTTCAATTCATTCTTGAATTGTTGGGTTATTGGTGAGCCTGGTTGAAAAACCAAACAGGTTCTTGGTGAGCCTTTGTTAAAAACTAAGTGTAGGGTTCTCGGTGATCCTGGTAAAACCACGTTGGGTTTCTTTGGTGATCCCGGTAAAACCAAAGTATAAAGATTTGGATTGTGAACCTGTGAAAACAATTCGACCGTATTCCGGTAGGGAATATAGTGAAAATCCTAAGTGGTAATCTTGGGTAGTAGACGTATGAGCTAGGTTGATCCGAACCACTATAATTGTTGTGTGTTTGTATTATGCTTCTCTGATTTATTTTTTACATCTGCAGTTAATTACTTTATCACAGCACCTAACACATTAAAAGGGATTTCAAAAAGCACATAATTGCTTAAATTTTTTAATTCCCAATTCACCCCCCTCTTGGAAAAGCCACCTGGGCAACAATTTTTTTTACTTATTTTTTATTTTTAATTAATTATATATATTTTTAAATTTTTAGAATAAAAAATATGAAAAATTTTTAATATTATAAAAAATTAGTTTGATGTTAGATTTATGTAGGATCCTATCATAAATGCTATATATATTTTTATAAGATAGTGGCATGCATAAAATACCATTTTTTCTTCAAAATTAGGTCTAAGGTACTAATCACATGATGCATCAAAAATGGATAAATCGATACAAAATTTTAGATAATTTGAGCCAATTTTGAAAAGCTTAATTAAACAAACTTAATTAATTAATCCTAATTAATGCAACTCATTCATGCAAACATGCAAGAAGACTTGTATGGTTGAAAATGCTAGAATTATTTAACCTACTAACCTAATATAATATTTTAAATAACTATATAACACTATGTAGATACTATGAAACTAAAAAGTAAGACTCCTACTTAATTAATATAATCTAAAGAATTAAACTAAATTAGACTAAGTTAAGACAAGGTTAAAAATACATGAAACAAATGTATGAATAAAATACTGAGATGCACTATGCACCTACTATGCAAAGTTATTATACATTACTATGCACATAATAGTAAATGAAAAAACTTACAAAATAAATAATAAATAGATGCTTAATCATGGTTTAGTAAAGAATCAATAATAATAATTATGCCTATGAATGATGGGAATTCTCTCAGGGTGCCGAGAAATATGCAACATGCGGAAGTGAATTTTAAAACAGAAATTCTAAGCATGAAACCCTAATTGGCAAGAAAACCTTAATTCCCAGGAACCCTTCATGCAATACCAACCAACGAAAACATAAATAAAGTCAGAATACATACCTGGATCGTTGAAATCCAATCCTTTCTACGAGGCTCACAAGTGCAAGCCCTCTAATGGTAATCCACATGAGAATGGTACCAAGGAAGAATCCCTACCAAATTGCTTGCTTCAACAGGACTCTTTTGTCAGCCTTTTGACCTTTGACCCTGTAGGACACCCTATCATACTGTAGGACTCTCTGGACACGGTCCTAAACCACTCTTGGTTTTAAGACAACCCTCCTCTAGGACCCTTTAGGCTTATGTCCTAAAACTAAGCCTTGTCCTAGTAGAAAAGACCTTGTCTTAACAAGATAAGTCTTGTCCTAAAGTAATAAGGAAGAAGGGAGAAGTGGAAGAACACTCAGAATATCTTTATGGTGAAAAAGATTATCTGAAACTCATATCACCACCCCTATTTATAGTTTTAAGAGGGGCGTGTGATATGTCCTCCAACAGGTTATCAGATATGATTTTTCAAGACTGAAAAATCATATCCAATATGTCTTCTCATGCACAAAAAGATATATTGGCATCCATATATTTTCCTGGACAATCTGTGACTTGCCGCATGGTAAGTACCGGTCCCTGGGAAGCCAAGAGGTGCCTCTTCAATCTCCAAACACTGGAGAATATGAAGAGTCCTGAAAGCAGAAGGACTCTGCTTCAGGGCATGCGCCACATGAAGAGATGCGTCTCTTCATACACGCTTTTGCTTCCATCCCTTTTTCATGCCATTTCAAAAAGGGCCTCGACCGGTCAAACATATCCCAGAGGCATGGGGTAAGATGAGAAGGTGCTCCTGAAATGAAACACTCCAGTGTTTCATCCGCAAAAGGACTCTTGTCCTTCTGCGCGCACCTTCATCTCCCGTGCATGCCAAGAGGTGTCAAGAGTCCCTTTATTTTTTGGTCAACTTTATCCACACCCCATGAAATCTTTGACTTGTCAAAAAATATGCAATATGGGTGTCAAAAGAAAGAGCATTAAGTCCTCTTTCCATCCATATAAATATTTTTTAGATCAGAGGACTACAGACTCTCCTAAGCCTTTTTGAATGCCAAGATGTCATTTTGGCATCTAGAGTCCCAACTCAAATGGACTCTTCGATAAGATATCCAAAATGCCAAAATAAAATCAGATCAAGCTCTGATTTGGCTATCCCCACTTAGGACCCAACCTAATTTAGGTTTTCCTTAATTAGGTTAGCCCAATTAGCAAGCAACTGGACCCAATCCAATTGGGTTAGGAATTGGGTTAGCCTACATATGCTAGTATGCAATCTGGCTAACCAATTAGGATCCCATGACCCTAATTAAACCATGATTAACTTCCTTGGCCAACTCTCTATTGTGTGTGATCCATTAGGCTTCACATTTAGCCAGTAGTAGGTTTAGGTTTGAGCTGATTCAATCCGATCGAACCCGATTGACCTAATTAGGTCAAATCGGCTTACCTAATTGTCCAATTCGAATCACACATCGAATTGAGTCATGAAACCAATCCAATTGGTTCATAAAAACCCACAAGACAAGATTGACATCTAGCAATGTGTCATGCCTACCTGGAAGATGAGAAATTTGATAAAAATTATCAAAAAATCCTTCAGTAGTAAGGATAAATGTCAAACCCTAACACTTAATCATATCGAATCTTGGCTCGATCATGAGGACTCAGCTGATGACTGATTAGAAGCCACTTCTAATCTTATCCCACTTTGCAAAGATTTCTTGAGTCACTCATCGAAGAGATTATACAGGATAACATATCCTCTTACCAGGATTGATCGATTTCTTGTTGGTCCACTCACATCCTTCGTACACCTTCCACTATACCCAAAACACCCCGTACATGTTGCAATGCCATGAATGAGTATGAACCAAAGTATGGCTTAGTGTGCACAAGGAACCATGATGACCTCAGGTCTAAAGATCACATGCACAACTTCTACTCTAGGACCTATCTTTTGACAAGGAATAAGACTTCCATAAAATAGTCTCAGTGCGGATCAGTTCAATGTACTCATAACCTAATGAGCACCCTTATTCTTGTATTAGTATCTCTATACAAGTAGCTGTAAGACCAACCACCCTCATCAACTGAGCATACATAGGATAAGCTAGTCTTACCGGATTTATCGATCCCCGAATCGATGGTCCAATGACTAGGAACATTCTAGATTAGAGTTTATAGAAATTAGGTCTCACTGTTATTTTATCATAACCCTAATTCCATTGCCCTACTCTATAGGGTTCATCATAGTCAAAAATATGACACAGCAGTATATGATGAATCAAATGCCTTTATTATAAATAATGATGTCATACATGAGTTGGAAGTTTACAAAAAGGCCCATACAATGATTGGCTCTTAGGATATTTTTCTATCAAACTCCCACTTGCACTAAAGCTAATTGCCCTTATACTTTATGCCCATAAATCCAAGTGGCGATTTAACTGCTGCTTGGCTAATGCTTTAATGAATATGTCTGCTATATTGTTCTTTGTGTCAACTCGTTCGACGACAACATCTTGTCTTTCTATAATCTCTCGAACGAGGTGGAACCGTCTTAGAATGTGCTTGGACTTGCGATGAGACCTTGGTTCCTTAGCTTGTGCAATAGCCCTAGTGTTATCACAATATAATGGCACTGGCTGTTGTACATTAGGAAGCACATCCAATTCCATGATGAATTTCTTCATCCGAACAGCTTCCTTTGCGGCTTCACTAGCAGCTATATACTGTGCCTCAGTGACTGAGTCAGCAACAGTAGACTGCTTGGTACTATTCCAACTCACTACAACACCATTCATGATGAGGATATACCCCGATGTGGATTTGCTATCATCTAGATCTAATTGAAAACTAGAATCTGTATAGCCTTCTAGTTTCAACTCAGATCCTATATATACTAGAAAAATATCTTTAGTCCTTCTCAGGTACTTAAGAATATTTTTCACAGCTTTCCAATGATCCTCCCCTGGATCTGCCTGAAACCTGCTCACTATGTCCAAGGCATAAGCAACATCAGGCTTGGTATATAACATGGCATATATAATCGATCCTACAGCCGAAGCATAAGGAATCATAGCCATCCTCTCTCTTTCTTCTGATATCTTAGAAGACATCTTCTTAGAGAGTTGTATGCCTTGACTCATTGGCAAGTAACCTTTCTTACTTCCATTCATGTTGAATCTCTTCAATACTAAGTCAATGTACCTAGATTGGGATAAGCGCAGCATCCTCTTGGATCTATCTCTATAGATCCTTATACCCAGTATATAGGATGCTTCTCCCAAATCCTTCATGAAAAACTTTGATGATAGCCAAGTTTTAACTGATTGCAACATTGGGATATCATTCCCAATGATCAGTATGTCATCCACACACAAAACTAAGAAAACAATGGCACTCCCACTTGTCTTCTTATACACACATGGTTCATCCACATTTTTTATAAAACCAAATCCTTTGATTGTTTCATCAAAATGGATGTTCCAACTCCTCGATGCTTGCTTGAGTCCATAAATGGACTTCTTTAACTTGCATACTTGGTTTGGTCTCCCACTTGAGACAAACCCCTCTGGTTGTGATATATAGACTTCTTCCTCAAGGTTTTCATTGAGGAAAGCAATCTTTACATCCATTTACCAGATCTCATAGTCATGGTATGCTGCTATGGCAAGCAGTATCCGAATGGACTTTAGCATGGCTATTGGAGAAAAGGTTTCATCATAGTCTATACCATGTTTTTGTCTAAAACCTTTTGCTACCAGCCTAGCCTTATAGGTCTCAACTTGACCATCTGCTCCAATCTTCTTCTTGAAGGCCCATTTACACTCTATCGGATTAATTCCTTCAGGTGGATCTACCAAGGTCCAAACCTGATTGGAAGACATGGAGTCCATTTCAGATTTCATGGCACCAAGCCACTTGTCGGAGTCTCTACTCTCGACAGCTTCCGAATAGGTCACAGGATCATCATCCTGTATGATACTAGCTTCATTGTCATCCCCGATGACAAAGCCATATCTGAGAGATGCTCCCCACACCCTCTCTGACCTTCGGAGAGGAGGTATGTATTATGGATGTTCTTGATCCACAAGAATCTCTGGTTGAGGAACTTCACTTGAAGGCTCATTGGTTTGTTGGTTCTGTTCTTCACACAACTCATGGTGAAGAATCACTACATCCTTCTTGGATAAACTCTTGTTCCAAGAATGTAGCATGCATACTGATAATTATCTTTTACTCAGTAGCATTATAAAAGAGGTATCCCTTACCTTCTTTTGTGTAACCAACAAACCTATACTTGTCAGCTCTAGCACTTAACTTATGTCTAAAGTTATTCTTGACATAAGCATGGCAACCCCAAATCTTTAAGTACTTAAGACTTGGTCTTTTACCATTCCATAACTCAAATGGAGTGCTACTTACTGACTTAGATGGAACCCTGTTTAATATGTATGCAGCAGTCTCCAAGACATGTCCCCAGAAAAAAATGGGAAGATCTGTGAAGCTCATCATGGACCTCACCATGTCCAACAAGATGCGATTTCTCCTTTCTGCCACTCCATTTAACTATGGTGTATAAGCAGGGGTCCATTCAGAAATAATGCCTTTGTCCTTGAGATGGTTCAAAAACTCACTAGATAAGTATTCCCCTCCTCGATCAGACCGAAGAGCTTTAATACTAAGTCCAGTTTGTCTTTCAACCATACTCTAATATTCTTTAAACTTATCAAAGGCTTCGAACTTGTGCTTCATAAGATACACATAATCGAACCTTGATAAATTATCAATAAAAGTAATAAAATAAGAATATCCTCCTCTAGCCTGAGTTGACATAGGTCCACACACATCAGTATGTACAAGACCTAACAATTCAATTGCCCTTTCTCCATATCCAGTGAATGGAGACTTGGTCATTTTCTCTTTGAGGCAAGACTCACAAGTTCCTAATGATTGAAAATCATCAGGGTCAAAGTAATCCTCTTTGACTAACTTGTTTATCCTTGACTCACTGATATGACCTAATCGGCAATGCTAAAGATATGTGACATTGACATTATCTCTTTTTCTCTTCTTGTCATCTACAAGAAGTATTTCATCACTGAGTACTAAAGTTAGAAGACCATTCACAAAGCAACCATGTCCAAATATTGTATTATTATGAAGAATAGAGCAGCCACTGCTCTTTATACTTATTTCATATCCTTGTTGTAACAACAAGGGTATAGAAATAATGTTTCTTACAATATTTGGCACATAGTAGCATTCTTCCTACCTTATGATATTACCCGAAGGTAATAACAGAAGATAGGTGCCCACAGCTTCAGCATGTATGGGTTCTCCACTTGCCCTATATAATTTGAAGTCACCTTTCTTCAAATTTCTAATTCTGTGGAGTCCTTGTAAAGATTTACAAATATATGACCCACATGCGGTATCCAATACCCATGAATTAGAAATAGATTCACTCAATGATAAATTGGTTTGTATCATGTACAAACCCCTGGATGAACCACTTGCATCTAGCTTCACATATCATTGGTTTGTTGGTTCTGTTCTTCACACAACTCATAGTGAAGAATCACTACATCCTTCTTGGATAAACTCTTGTTCCAAGAATGTAGCATGCCTACTGACAATTATCTTTTATTCAGTAGCATTATAAAAGAGATATCTCTTACCTTCTTTTGGGTAACCAACAAACCTACACTTGTCAGCTCTAGCACTTAACTTATGTCCAAAGTTATTCTTGACATAAGCATGGCAACCCCAAATCTTTAAGTACTTAAGACTTGGTCTTTTACCATTCCATAACTCAAATGGAGTGCTACTTACTGACTTAGATGGAACCCTGTTTAATATATATGCAGCAGTCTCCAAGGCATGTCCCCAGAAAAAAATGAAAAGATCTGTGAAGCTCATCATGGACCTCACCATGTCCAACAAGATGCGATTTCTCCTTTCTGCCACTCCATTTAACTATGGTGTATAAGCAGGGGTCCATTCAGAAATAATGCCTTTGTCCTTGAGATGGTTCAAAAACTCACTAGATAAGTATTCTCCTCCTCGATCAGACCGAAGAGCTTTAATACTAAGTCCAGTTTGTCTTTCAACCATACTCTGATATTCTTTAAACTTATCAAAGGCTTCGGACTTGTGCTTCATAAGATACACATAATCGAACCTTGATAAATTATCAATAAAAGTGATAAAATAAGAACATCCTCCTCTAGCCTAAGTTGATATAGGTCCACACACATCAGTATGTACAAGACCTAACAATTCAATTGCCCTTTCTCCATATCCAGTGAATGGAGACTTGGTCATTTTCTCTTTGAGACAAGACTCACAAGTTCCTAATGATTAAAAATCATCAGGGTCAAAGTAATCCTCTTTGACTAACTTGTTTATCCTTGACTCACTGATATGACCTAACCGGCAATGCTAAAGATATGTGACATTGACATTATCTTTTTTTCTCTTCTTGTCATCTACAAGAAGTATTTCATCACTGAGTACTAAAGTTTGAAGACCATTCACAAAGCAACCATGTCCAAATATTGTATTATTATGAATAATAGAGCAGCCACTGCTCTTTATACTTATTTCATATCCTTGTTGTAACAACAAGGGTATAGAAATAATGTTTCTTACAATATTTGGCACATAGTAGCATTCTTCCTACCTTATGATATTACCCGAAGGTAATAACAGAAGATAGGTGCCCACAGCTTCAGCATATATGGGTTCTCCACTTGCCCTAAATAATTTGAAGTCACCTTTCTTCAAATTTCTAATTCTGTGGAGTCCTTGTAAAGATTTACAAATATGTGACCCACATGCGGTATCCAATACCCATGAATTAGAAGTAGATTCACTCAATGATAAATTGGTTTGTATCATGTACAAACCCCTAGATGAACCACTTGCATCTAGCTTCACATTTGCAAGACAAGTCTTTCAATCCTTCATCCAATGCCCAAAAATGCTGCAATGGAAACAGGCTACATCAGCCTTCTTCCTCAACCAGTCCACATAGTTTGAACCGGTTAACTTATTAGCATCCAAGATGCCATGAAATGATAAATTTGAAGCCATAAAAATAAATGTCCTAAGAATAATATCAGCAGACCACTCAAGATGACATCCATAACTAGATAAGAACTTTCTATATAATTATGTCTCCCACTATTTTTTTCAAATACCATAACCCTCAACTATGGTAAGCAAGAAACCTTTCCTGGTTTTCTTAGTGGGGTTGAGATCCTTATTCCTCATGAGTAACTTGTATATGCACAATAAACACACATGAGTTCAAAGGGACAACCTTTCCAATTGCAACTCATACAATTCTCAACAATTATCTTTGCCTTTAAGACATATGGCCTTGTGTATGCACAACAAACCATAATGTCTTAGTTTAGTCGTATCCTTCATTTCCATATAGCCATGATTGAATAATGTTACCCTTGTGTATGCACAATAAAGCAACATTTCCAACCATGCCATAAAGCAGTAAGTGCACCAAGACA
This sequence comes from Areca catechu, assembly GCA_021397845.1. NCBI lineage: Eukaryota > Viridiplantae > Streptophyta > Magnoliopsida > Arecales > Arecaceae > Areca > Areca catechu. The sequence continues at coordinate 13,181,496 of CM038038.1, read as the reverse complement.
AATCTTATATCAAACCCTAGAGTAGGCCTTGTGTATGTACAACAAACCTACTATAGTCTTGACATAAATTTGGCTTAGCATGAAGGAAGGCAAAATATAGTATACTTAACCAATTAGCATTACCAAATTAAGATTTAGATATGACCAAATTGGCCAGGTGAGTGGAAGGGGTGAGGGGGTCCCCCCGTTGCTTTCCTTAGACACCAATTAGATTGGCCAGGTCAGTCAACGGAACCAATTAAAAATCTCATTCCCTTTACCTTCCCAGAACCACTTGCCTAGACACCAATCGACTGATCAAACCCTAATCAGTTTTGCATCATGACTAAGTTTTTTACTATGACTAAATATGATTTTTATGAGGGCTTTGATGGTCTCAAAAATACATTCTAAATTATCATGATTACTATGCTTATAACATATATAAACATGTAACATATCATCATAACATAACATCATAACATAACATGTTATGTTAAACAAGTATATTATAACTAATATGCAAATCAAGGCATGATAGATACATAAAAATACCTTTCACCTCACTTTTTCATAGGATATGGCCACAGCGGCACCCCTACATGCCATAGGAGACCCATTGAATGGGAGGAGAGGGCCTTTAAACCCTACTTGGCTCCTATGACCGGACAGCCATGGTGACTAACCCAATCCAAAGTAGTTACTAGGTACAATCAACATACATAATTTCATACTTGACATAATATCGTGCATTTTATAAAAAAACTAGAAATCATACATATGAGTTTAGTCGGGTTGACTCGACAGGGTTCGGGTCGGCTCGATAGGGTCCGGGTCAACTCGATAGGGTTCGGGTCGGCTCGATAGTGGAATTTCATAAAACTCCAAAAATGGTTCATAACTGGTATGCCACAAGGATGGCTCTGATACCACTGATGGAAATTCTCCCAGGGTGTCGGGAATCATGTAGCATGCGGAAGTGAATTTCAAAACTGAAATTATAAGCATGAAACCCTAATTAGCAAGAAAACCCTAATTCCCGGGAACCCCTCATGCAATACCAATCAACGAAAACATAAATGAAGTCAGAATACATACCTGGATCACTGAAATACAATCCTTTCCACGAGGCTCACAAGTGCAAGCCCTCCAACGGTGATCCACACGAGCATGGTGCCAAGGAAGAATCCCTACCGGGGTTGCTTGCTTCAACAGGACTCTTTTGTCAACCTTTTGACCTTTGACCACTGTAGGACATCCTGTCCTACTGTAGGGCTCTCTAGACACAGTCCTAAACCACTCTTGATTTTTGGACAACCCTCCTCTAGGACCCCTTAGGCTTATGTCCTAAAACTAAGCCTTGTCCTAGTAGAAAAGACCTTGTTTTAACAAGATAAGTCTTGTCCTGAAGTAATAAGGAGGGAGGGAGAAGTGGAAGAACACTCAGAATATCTTTACGGTGAAAAAGATTATCTGAAACTCATATCACTGCCCCTATTGATAGTTTTAAGAGGGGCGTGTGATATGTCCTCCAACATGTTATCAGATATGATTTTTCAAGACTGAAAAATCATATCCAATGTCTCCTCATGCACTAAAAGACATATTGGCATCCATCCATTTTCCAGAACAATCTGTGACTTGCCACATGGCAAGTACCGGTCCCTGGGAAGCCAAGAGGTGCCTCTTCAATCTCCAAACACTAAGAATATGAAGAGTCCTCTGCTTCAAGGCGCGCGCCACAAGAAGAGACGCGTCTCTTCATGCGCGCTTTTGCTTCCATCTCTTTTTCACGCCATTTCAAAAAGGGCCTCGACCGGTCAAACATATCCAAGAGGCATGGGGTAAGATGAGAAGGTGCCCCCTGAAATGAAACACTCCAGTGTTTCATCTGCAGAAGGACTCTTGTCCTTTTGCGAGCACCTTCATCTCCCGCGCGCGCCAAGAGGTGCCAAGAGTCCCTTTATTTCTTGGTCAACTTTATCCAAACCCCATGTAACTTTTGACTAGTAAAAACATATGCAATATGGGTGTCAAAAGAAAGAGCATTAAGTCCTCTTTCTATCCATATAAATATTTTTCAGATCAGAGGACTATAGACTCTCCTAGGCTTTTTTGAATGCCAAGGTGTTATTTTGGTATCTAGAGTCCCAACTCAAATGGACTCTTCAATAAGACGTCCAAAATACCAAAATAAAATCAGATCAAGCTCTAATTTGGCTATCCCCACTTAGGACCCAATCTAATTTAGGTTTTTCTTAATTAGGTTAGCCCAATTAGCAAGCAACCAAACCTAATCCAATTGGGTTAGGAATTGGGTTAGCCTACATATGCTATTATGCAATCTGGCTAACCAATTAGGATCCCATGACCCTAAATAAATCATGAGTGACTTCCTTGGCCAACTCTCTATTGTGTGTGATCCATTGGGTTCCACATCTAGCCAGTAGTAGGTTTAGATTTGAGCCGATTTGATCCGATCGAACCCGATTGACCTAATTAGGTCAAATCAGCTCACCTAATTGTCCAATTCGAATCACACATCGAATTGACTCATGAAAACAATCCAATTGGTTCATGAAAATCCACAAGACAAGATTGACATCGCTAAACTTAAAACTAGCGATGCTTTAAAGCGTCGCTAAATTTAAAACTAGCGACGCTTTAAAGCGTCGCTAAATTTAAAATTAGTGATGCTTTAAAGCATCGGTAAATAAAAATTTAGCGACGCTTTAAAGCATCGGTAAATAAAAATTTAGCGACGCTTTAAAGCATCGGCAGGTTGCGTCCCAACGCTTGCATAGGCGACGCTTTAGCAACGTTTTACAAAATGTCGAGAGATTATTTAGCGACACTTAAAAGCGTCGAGAAATGTCAAAAAAAGCGTCGCTAAAGCCCAGATTCACTGTAGTGCTAGTGCAGAAAAGTAAATGTAAAAAAGTAAATGCAAGAAAATAAACTATTTGTTTTTATTGTTTTTCCAGCAAGGCACCTAATAGTTAATAAACCACTAATATCTTACTATTTTTTTAGCAAGGCATTGGGTATGCATAAATTAAAAGCAATAAAAAAAAGAAAATGAAAAAAATATACTTTGTTTACAGGTAGATGAATACTTACATAAAGGCCATGCATGTACAAGAAATAGCCCATCCAAACCGAGAGCAAAGAGCAAATTTACGTACAAACACTCAAACTCTCACATATATATATATATATATATATATATATATATATATATATATATATATATATATATATATATATACACTATATATATGGAGATTCTTGATAGAGGGTGGAGGATGAATAGCATCAAGGGAGACAGGTGGTTGAAGGAAGGTATAAGGAGTTGTAAAGTGGAAGATGGAAGGTAGAAAGTAAAAGAGAAGGTGAAAGATGAATAGTGACTAGTAGATGATAGAGGTGGAAGATGAATAGTGAAAGTGGAAGTGAAAGGTAGAAGGTAGGGGTAGAAGGTTTCTCCTCCTCTCTCTCTCTCTCTTAGCCTCATTTCCCCTCAGACATCCCTTCCCTTTCCCTCAAAGTCTCTCCTTACTCTCTCTCTAACCCTTTGCCAATTTGCCTCCTCCCACTCTGAAGACTTGGCTTCCTTTTATAGATGAGGGAGTCCCTTGGTTACTCTACCGGACTTGAAGTTTGCTTAAGTTCAAACAGTATTCCTTTAGAACATTAAATAATGGTGAATAATATCCATGAAAAGTGATTACTGTAACTATGGGTCCCACCTTTTTTCGGTGGCAACAATATGCTTGTTGGTCGTTTTAGAATCCTTCATGAATTTTCCAAGATGAGTCTTGGTTAAGATTGAGTCTTCTTTGATTAATCTTTGTTTTAAGATTAATCCTCAACTGGAACTTAGGATTTAGTGTCAACTAGAGCTTTGGCTATTATTCTTATTTTAAAAATAATATTGTACCTGCAAAGAAAATTGTTTCTACTATGTATTTGGTAGAGGGGTTAGTAAAATAATTTTTTTCTTTTCTTATTTTTTTCTTTTTATTTTTCATTTTCTTTCTTTTCATTTTTCTTTCTTCTTCTTCTTCTTCTTCTTCTTTAAGGAACCGGACAGTAAAATATATCAAAGAGTTGGCATTCTTCAATATGATTAGGGTCATTTTCCAAATTCGATACATTTCTTGACTCCTTGGAACATTTCGTCTTGTTGTATATCTTCAGGGTAGTTGTTGCATATCCTAAAAGCCTCTCTTTTCATCCATGTCTGTTGGGAGGTCAGTGGTTGTCCCAAATTCTTCCATTCGATTAGCAATTGTGATTTTTAAATGCCCAGGCCTTCCAAAAGACATCCATATATGAATCAGTAATGTATTTTTTGAAATCAAAATTTTCTAGTAGCTCTTCTCCTCTTGCACCTGCAGAGGTGATATACTGTATGTCATCCAGTAATCCAATCTGATAGATTTGAAAAGGAAGAATCATTACTCCTATTTTTCTCTCTTGGATTCCATTATAGACTTTTATTTTTAAGAGCTGACTAATTTTTCCTGTAGCATGAAGTACAGTTGCAACTATGGTTGGGAACTTGTCTAAGGGAGCTCCGTTGGTAATGAAGATTATTATGACAAGTCCTTTGTTTAGGGCTCTAACTTCTTCATATAGTTGCTCACAAAATTGAGGAATATATAATTTAGGATAGACCCATTCTAAAAAATGTGGTAAGAAGAAATTGGGATGACTCCAGGCATCAATGCAGAATGGATATAATCTTTTGAGTAATTCTCTGAACTCATTAGGTTGTGTACCCTTGTCATGGATAATCTTCTGAAGATTAGGAGCCATGATTTCTTGAGATTTTATCCAACAGTCAAGTCATTTTGACTTAATCATGGAAGCAAAGTAAGTAGTCCGGAATGAATGTTCTTCTGATTTTCTCCCGGAATTTTCTTACCTTTAGCAAGGAGAGATCCTAATTAGGGTTCAACAAGATTTTCCGCAAGAGGCTTCTTATCTTTGTCAAAAATGGGCTTTTGATTTTCCATTAAGCTGCTAAGAAATTTATAGTTAGTATTAAAAAGCATTTTAGAATTTCCTTAACTGAAATCTCCTGCATAATGGAAGATATATAATTAGAGAATATAGATAAAAGAAAAATATTTATAAAAGAAAAAAAATTGTTGATCCCTTGAGTGATTTTGATAATAACAAAATATTGGAGAATGCATTTATCTTACTAACAACTTTTCAAGTACATTACAAGTTTTTTGTAGGATGATTTTAATGCTCAATTGCAACTCCTACAATCTTGTTATAAGTCATGAGTCACTTGTAAAAGTTTCATGTAAAGAAGAATCCAGAGAAAATTTGATATAATATTCATGAAAATGGGTTACTTCTATGTATTTTTCAAGCTTAAAATTTTTTAGAATTTGTTGTTAGTTGAGTTGGAAAGAATCTTGAAAGATTAAGAGTTGTTGGATAATTTCTGGAGATGAACTGAAATTTTTATTGAAAATTCACTCGAGCTAACTCGTGTAAAGAGAGCCGACTCTAGTCCATGGCATGGTTGAAGGATTCTGGCATGCAGAGATCCGAGCCGACTCGAAGGAACCCGTGCCAACTCATCCAGAGCTTCATTTCTTGAATCAGAAAGGCGAGCTGACCCGAAGGCAATCCGAGCCAACTTGACCATTCAGTCAGGCATCCAGTCAACCCTTCAGTAATCCAAGCTGACTCCTCTACAGTCCAGAGAAAATTAATTCTGAGAGAACAACCAAAAGAGTCGACTCTAGTAAGACGAGCCGACTCCTCTAAAGTATAACTTTGAAGACATGAGAATCCGAGCTGACTAGACTGAGATGAGCCGACTCAACCAAAGTAAGGAATTATCGACACTAAGGATCTGAGCCGACTCGATTGTGGCGAGCCGACTCAACCAGAGTGAAGAATCAACTCTTTGAGGATTCGAGACATCTCGAACGTCGATTCCAGGCAAGTAACGGCTAGTTCCAGAACTTCATTTTTGAATTTAAAAAATACTATAACGATCAAATATCAAGTCCCAACGATCTACAATGACTATATCCATCCAAGAAGAGTACAAGACTCTATAAATAAAAGATTTGGATAACCTTTGAAGAAGCTAATGCATGATTGAACATTAAATGAGCTTATGAGCAAGAGAGCACAAAAAGAACATTCAAGTTAGCCTTCAAGTCTTCACCAACTCCAATCAGAAGCTTGAAGCATTTATTGAGGAAGAAGAAGAAGCCATTGAAGTGCATTAAAGCACAATTAAGAAGGCTTCTTTTGAGCTACAACTGCAACCATTAGACAACTTGGGTTTGTCATTAGTTACTTATTTTTTCTTAACTCTTTTGTGAGTTTGTAGGTTCTTAGTGAGCCTGATTAAAAATCAAGTGTGGATTGTTAGCGATCCCATTTTAAAACTAATATTGTAAGGATTTTTGGTGAGCCCGATCAAAACCAAGGTTAGGTTCTTGGTGATCCTGTTCAAAATCAAGTATTGGGTTTTTGGTGAGCCCGGTTGAAAAACCAAGTTGGGTTTTTGCTGAGCCCAGTTGAAAAATCAAGTTGAATTTTGGATTGTGAGCCCGGTAAAATAATCTGACTATATTCCGATGGTGAATATAGAAGAAATTCCAAATGGTATCTTGGATAGTGGACATAGAAGCGAGGGAGCTCCAAACTACTATAAATTTGCTGTGTTTACATAGTGCTTTTACTATTTGTGTTTGCTTCTGTTTTTAATTATTTGAATCACAGCACCTCCACACTAAAGAAGAATTAAAAGAGTATATATCTATTTAAATTTTTTAAATTTTCAATTCACCCCCCTCTTGTAAAAGCCACCTGGGCAACAGATATATATATATATATATATATATATATATATATATATATATATATATATATATATATATATATATATATATATATATATATATATATATATATATATATATATATATTTGAATCTCAACCCTAAACTCTAAAGAAAAAACTAACAAGTCACACATTAAGCACAACAATTATACTAAATGGTCAATCAAATTTTTAATCAACCTTGTAGAATTAGAATTGTTCATTTTTGTTCGATTTAATAGAAAAAGAATGAAATAGTTTATATGTGCACAAGAAAAACTATGCATATTGTTATAATTCTAAATAGCTTGTTTTAGATAAGTGAGAAAGTACTTTTCAGTTTCAGAACAAAATTGTAAAATAACACCTTTAGCATTTATTTAAGTAGTGATTCCTTCATCTAAAATGGTAAAAGGTTTAATCAAAGTTAAAAAGAGTTTTCTAAAATAACTTCTTGTTTTAGGCCTTTTACTAGTAGGACGGATATCTTTAAGCAGATTTCTCCTAAATGAACAAAGATCTTAGGAATATTATGATCTATCCTAAGATAATCACTATTGGCTATGTAAACCTTATGGAATGAACATGCAAAATACCTTGAAGGAAGGTTTTTGAAACCATCTCAAATTGCTCGATTTGGGATATACCGAACCATCCAGTTCGGGGCATATCAAACTATCCAGTTTGGGGCATACCGAACCATTTTGGTTAAGAACTAGTATGGTTCGACCATAAAAAATGGTCTTAAATCTTGGATAACTCAAAAAATCCTATGCCGCACCAGTACGATATGCTACGATACCATACCGGTGCATTTTGCCCGGTTCAGTCTAGCTCAGGTCTAGTTCAAGCCCGGTCTAGCTCGGTTTAGATCCGATTCAGGTCCAGTTTAAGTCAAACAATGTAGCCATACGGGAAGGGAAGGGGTTTTTCTCAATTTCATGGGATTCGATATAGTACGATATAGTACCGTACCATACCAATTAGTGATCAGTTTGGGTCCCGGTACCGGTTCACTGATCCTTGTCTTGAAGGAATTAATCCTTCTCTAATACAATTCACATCGGCACCTGAGTCCAATAGTATTTTTTGTTTGAACTGAAAACCTTTTATTTCAAAAAATAATTCACAATACTATTTCTAGATTAAAATTTTTTTTAAGGTATTGACAATTTCATAAGGTTCATCATCATCTCCAATCATTAGGGATTTTCTTTTTGATTGATCAAAATCTTGAAATCCTAGATTTCAAATCTTGAAATCCTAGATTTCAAATCTTGAAATCAGTGGAAGATGAAAGGTGAAAAGTAAAAGTAAAGTGGGAGATGAATAGTAAATAGTGGATGATAGAGGTGGAAGATGAGTAGTGGAAGTGGAAGATAAAAGGTAGGAGTAGAAGGTGGAAGGTTGCTTTGCCTCTACCTCCTCCTCTCTCTCTCTCTCTTAGCCTTAGTCCCCCTCAGACTTCTCTTTTCTTTCCCTCAAAGTCTCCTTTCTCTCTAACACTTTGCCAATTTGTCTCCCTCCTCTCCGAAGACTTGGCTCCCTTTTATAAATGAGGGAGTTCCTTGGTTACTCTTATACTTGAAATTAAGTCTGAACAATTTTACGGTCCATAAATTTTTAGAGTTCTACACAGTGATGAATAGTAAGGTTACTGTAGCTATGGGTCCTGTCTTTTTTGGGTGGCTATAGCAGGCTTGTTGGTCTTCAAAGAATTCTTCATGAATTTACCAAGATGAGTCATTTTTAGGTTTGAGTCTTCTTTGATTAATCTTTGTTTTAAAATTAATCCTCAGCTGGAACTTATTACCTTGCTTTAAGAATAATACTACCTACAAAGAAAATATTTTTACCATTGGTTTGGTAAAGGGTCAGTAAGAAAATATTTTTCTTTTTCTTTTTTTGTTATTTTTGTTTTTATTTTTTTTCTTTTCTTTTCTTTTCTTTCTTTCTTTCTTCTCTCCCTTCTTTGTTTTTCATTCCTCTTCTTCACTATCAGAGGAGGAGAAGTGCCAAGCTTCAAAGATATAAGGAAAGTAAATGCATATTGACCATCTTTTCTTTCTTTTAACTTAGATCTTTGTTAGAAGAATGAGATTCGTCCTATTTATAAGACTAACATAGTCCTATTTATAAGAATGAAATTCATCCTTATACAATTTAGGTTGAATTTTTCTTCATATCACCTAAAAGGACGTTCATCCTTGAACAAGCTAGATTAGACTCCTCTTCCTATCTTAAATAGGACCAAGACTCTAAAAATATGACAAATATAAAAAATCATGAAAAAAATATGAAAATTTTACATCAAATAGAGCTTGACTTCTAAATCAACTTTTCCTTCTATTGCTCTATCCAATTCTTCATAGATTGAAAGATAATCTTCAATCAAAATCTTTCTTGAAAAGAAAAGTTTTGGTTTGACCAACTCGTTTCGAGATCAAAACAATAAAATTTTGGCCCAATTTAATCCCTTTCAAGGATGGTCTAAAATTATAGATCTCAAAAAGATATCCAATTTTAAGAAAAAGATTATCTAAATAGGATATTGTATGACTAAGTTATGGCCTCCTAAAGTCTAGCTTGTAAATCGACTTCTTAATGTGGTAGATTTTGCTCCTAGATTCTATCTAGCTTTGCTCGTAGCAGTCAACGTGACCCACGTTGAATCCTTGTAATGGTAAAAATAATCTACATCGAGTCTAGTGATCCTTCTAAATATCCATAGTGATCAAAGTAGTTAACATTAAGTCTGATGATCTACTTGGATTAGAGCTTTCTTTGTTTAGAGAATTTAGCTCATGCTAAATCAAAATTAAAGATGGGGAAATGCTTTCTTTGCCCTAAGAATTGAATCGCTTGGCTTTGCTTAAAGTTGGTTTCCAGCCTTTGCCTTTCTTACTAGATGATAGATTTTGATTTTTAGACATAGGAAATAACATTGCTATTGAAGTTGCCGGTGCTTGTATTGAATGTGTCACTAATTGAGACATGACTTTGATGAATTGGGCAATTTTCTTCTCTAGTTGTATGAGATTTCCCTTTATGTCATCATCTATTGATGTAGAACTAGCAATCATACTCATTATCCTTCGATACTTCAAGCATCAATAGTTTTTCTTCCGATTGCTTGTTTGGTAATGTGTCTAGACCATGAACATCCCACCAGATGTAAAGGATCGAAGCTCTATTACCAACTTAATTCTATCAAGAAGAAGAAAAAAAATTTTTCAACCCACTCAAAAGGAAAAAATGATGGAAGAATTATAAAAGTAGGGATTAAATCTCCCTTTCTTTCATTATTTAATTCTCTATTGTATAAATTAAAGTACATAGCCCCTATTTATAAGAATAAGATTCATCCTTGCTCAATTCACATTGAATTCCTCTTCTTATCATCTAAAAGAATGTTCATCCTTGAACAAGTTAAATTGGACTTTCCTTCCTATCTTAAATAAGATTAAGCCTCTATAAAATGATAAATATAAGAAATCTTGAAAAAATATGAAAATTTTATAAAAAATAGACTTTGACTTCTATATCAATTTTGCCTTCTATTACTTTATCCAGTTCTTCACAAATTAAAAAACAACCTTCGATCAAAATCATTCTTGAAAAGAAAAGTTTTGATTTGACTAGTCTATTTTGAGGTCAAAATGATATAATAGAATTTTGACCCAATTTAGTCCCTCTTAGAACTGGTCCAAATTTATAGATCTCAAAAAAATATCCAATTTTAAGAAAAATATCATCTCAATTGAATATTATATAACTAAGTTATAGCCTTCTAAAGTCCTGCTTGTGAATCAACTTCTTGATGTGATAAATATTGTGCCTAGATTCTATCTAACTATACTCATACCAGCTAATGTAATTTACATTGAGTCCTCATAATGGTAAAAGTAATCCACATCGAGTCTAGTGATCCTCCTGAATACCTGTAGTGGTTAAAGCAATCAATATCGAGTCTGATGATCCACTTGGATCAACAATATAAGGTAAGTTTATAGTAGACAAAATCAATGAGTGATAATATACAAAGTAGGTTTACAATAAGATTATCTCTTAGAATCAATTACAAATTTATTAACTTGATCTTGTGGAGAATATTATTTTCCTCTAATATCCTGATCTTATGGCGAGAATTACTTTTGTTTAATAGCCTCATATTGTGGAGAGATTGTTTTCTTTTAATAGCATGATCTTGTGTAGATGATTATTTTCCTTTAAAACATACTGTGATGTGTATCACTATGGTTTTGTGTAGCAACAACTTGTATCAAGGTTTTTCTGCTTATTGGAAATTCAAGAAGCCTAAATGAGCATATGATGGAAGTATAAAATTTCATATTTCAAACATAAAGAACTCCATTATAGAAGATCTTGGCTCATTCTGCGATTTGATGTGCCTATCAGACTGATAATTCCAAAGATCTAGTAATTTTGAGCTTTAACTTATCACTAAAGTTTCTCATTCAAAGAAAAAGATTGGGACTTTAAGCCCAAACATAGTAGTTGTTGGGATATGTCAGTTCAAGCACAGGTTAATTACCGGTTCGACTGCTCAACAAATTCTTCCTAAAAAAGATATTTAAATCAGAGCACCCAGAGGAAGCTGGGCGGGTAGGTAAAGCGACGACTTGGCCTCCATCACATCATGAACCCAGTCTTTGGCCTTAGCCGAAGACATTGGTTCTGAGAAGCACCGCCACCAACTACTAATTGTTCTCCTATGCATCAGCCGAAGAAGGCCAGTCCAGAGAAGAACGGTTTGAGGACGACGCCAACTCCGCCCTACGATTTACTCTGAAGGGAAAGGCTCTACTACAAACAGCAGAGGTGCCTTCGGACTGTCCCAGAAAGGATAGGACGAAGACATCTCGTCGATTCAGTAACGGCCCCTCCTGAAGAGGAGGTCCAGAAGCAAATCTCCGACGATCTCATAACTACGAACGTTGAGGCGGCAGTTACGATCGACCGCCTGGCCACTACCTCCAAATCGTAACTGCATCAAAGTGGCCTTGTGGCCACCAACTCCAATCCTAATGCCTTCAGGCCGGCCAGTACCCCTTGGCAACCGCCTATAGTTATGGGCGGAGTGAAGTTAATTAGCCTCCATCTTAACTATAGGTTGGTATGCCGAATCACATACTGGCCCAGCCATTATAAATACTGGTAAGAGGGGACACTTGAGGTAAGGGCCATATATCTTGAAGAAATAGAGTTTATTTTCTCGCCACCTTTCTTCTCTTCAGAATACTCTTCATTTTGTTGCTGGAACCTATCCATAACTTAGGCATCAGAGTCTCCCCCATCGGAGAAAATCCGGTCAGGGACCCGTTTTGCAGGTGACCAAGGGAGTGAACCGACAATCCAACAGCTTCGCCCGATCTAGGGAGGTTATACGCCAACAGATTGGCATGCCAGGATGGGGAGCAGGGCCCTACGCATTTACTGCTAGCTCCCCTTCTTGAGAAAGGAGAGTGATAAGAGATCTCAATGGCGAAGGAAAAAACTCAAAATACCTCAACAAGCAGGGGTCGTGCTCCTCTCACGGGAATGACCCTCCGGTGGAGAACGACATTCCACCTCCTATGCTTGTCGTGGGACAGCAGCAGTTCGAGGCTCTTCTGAACCAAGTTAGTGCTCTTACAACTATGGTACAGAATTTCCATGATAGGGCCCTTCAGGTGGGGCATCCGCCAGTCACCTCTAAACATAGTCATCAATCTAGGAGGAAGGAAGGCCATCAACATGGGTCCACCCATCTCTCCCTCCATGATCGGCCTTCTCCCGAGGGCTGAAGCTCTCAAAATCCAAAGCCAACTGATCCACTATGGAGAGGAAAGAGATCTAGGTGATCTCTCTCTGTTTTCTTCGAAGACTCCACTCCCGAAAGGGATCTATCGAAGGAAGCCCGCCCCAATTACAAGGAAAATCTCAAGGCCCTCGAATCAAAGGTCGCAAAGCTTCAGGACCAGAGGAAGGACGGTAACTTCATGGCTTACGAATTATGCCCTCCGTTCGCCCCTTGCATCATGGCCGAAATCATCCCCCGGCATTTCAAGGTTCCTCAGATGGAGCCCTACGACGGTACCACTGATCCGCTTGATCATCTGGACAGTTTTAAAGCCCACATGATGAGTCAAGGGGCCTCGAATGCACTATACTACCTTGCCTTTCTTGCTACATTGAAGAAGGTAGCTCGGATATGGTACTCGAGCATACATCTAGGCACCATCGATTCTTTCTCTGAACTAGAAAAACTGTTTATCTTACATTTCAAGACCTGTTGCAAGATATCCCAAAACACGGACACCCTATTTCTCCTTCACCAGAATGAGGGAGAAAGCCTGTGAGACTATATCTTCAGGTTCAACTTGGCTACTCTCGAGATCCCTGATCTCAATGAGCATGTAGCCATGTTCGTGCTGAAGAAGGGACTCCGATCATCCAGTCTTACTTTTTTCCTGGATAAGAAGTTTTCTACAAGCTACGCGAACTCCTATCAAGGGCTCAGAAATATGCTGATGCTGAGGAGCAAATGGCAAACCGATGACTAGCTGAAGGAAAACCTATCCCGAAGAAGAAGAACAGCAAGGGGCTGGGTCTCCCTACACTCCCTAACAACAACAACAACAACAACAACAATAACTCCAATCGGTGACGAAGTCCCAAGCCCAGAGCATCGAGCTGGAGATTCGACTCCTACACCCCCCTCAATCTCCCCAAAGAGAGAATCCTGATGGAGATAGAAAAAGAAAGCTATCTCCAATGACCACATCCCATGAAAGCATCCTCTGTTGACCCCTGGAAAGATTTTGATGATCACAAAACATTGGAGCATGTATATGTTACTAATTCTTTCAATTACTTGAGAAGTTTTTGCAGGAAAATGTTTATCTTTAGTTTAATTGGTTTTCAAATTAGTTGAAAGGTAATTCAATATTGTATAGACTCTTATGTACTTTAAATTGTAAAAGCCCTAATTTTTTCAACTATGTAATCTTGTAAAAGGGCTATAAAATTGTAAAAATAAGAGTGAGTAGATTAGCTCTTATTGGATTCATGTGTTGAAGAATTTTGAAGAAGTTTGAAGCCTTAAATGAGGTTTTGACAAGAGCCGACTCATTCTGGCACGACACAAAAAATTTCAGAGTTTTAGTACCTCGAGCCGACTCAAGGCCCAAGAGCTGACTCATGAAAGAACACTTATTTATGAAATCTGAGATCTCGAGCCAACTCATCCTGAGTTATGTTTGTTGGTGATTGTGACTTTGAACCAACTCTGCCCTGAAGAGCCGACTCAAGGAAATTATGAATTTGTACTGATTGAGGACTCGAGCCGACTCCAGCTTGAAGAGCCGACTCACATAGAATTTCTGTTTGGGCTGTTTGAGACTTCGAGCCGACTCGTGGACCTCGAGCTGACTCGAGTGACCATTTTCTGCACTCTAATGGTTAGTTGCTGAAAGTAGATTTTAAACTCCAAATGGTCTCCAACATCTCTTTCTCGATTCTCTAGGCCCTACAACAGCTATATCTCATGGAAAACTATAAAAGGGAGTATTTTTGATGGATTAAATAATTTTTGAGGGATTATTCATTGATTTATCTTGGGAAGTTGAAAAGTCTTCAAGTATTTCACCAACCCACTTCAAGAGCATTCAAGATAGGATTCAAAGCTCCACCAACTTTTCTTCATCATTGAATCCACTCTTTGAAGAAGTAAAGAAGCAGCTTGAAGAGTATTAAAAGAGCATTCAAGGCTAGGCTTCACCTTGATCTTCATCGGCAACATTTAAACAAACTCGGTTTGTTGTGTAGTTGCTTTATATTTTTGATATATCTTTGTTTTCTCTCTAAGAACAACAAGGGACTGTGTCTTAAGAGAGGGTTAAAGGTTTTTAGGTGAATCTTGTGAAAACCTAAGTTGGGTTCTTGGTGATCCCGGTATAAAACCAAGTGTAGGATTTCTTTGGTGATCCCGTTTAAAACCAAAGGGTGTTGGGTTTTCTTTGGTGATTCCGATAAAACCAAAGTGTATAGGTTTAGATTGTGAGCCTGTTAAAACAACCCGACTGTATTTCGGTTGGGAGATATAGTGAAAATCCCAAGTGGTCCTTGGGTAGTGGACGTAGGAGCCGGTTGCTCCGAACCACTCTAAATTTTCTTGTGTTTGTGTTTGTGCTTATTTTACCTTATTGCATTTACTTAGTTGCTTCCGCATTGTATATTGCACCACAACACCAAAAGGATTTTAAATTGCATATACTTGTCAAAAAATTTTATAATTCCAATTCACCCCCTCTTGGGAAGTGATGCGGACATCGAGATGAATATTGAACCTGATCAGCTGATTCAAATATCAGGACAGCCTGGTGATAGTTCGGCGAAGCCCAACCCAGACGTTTCGGTTCAGTTTCCGGCCCATGACGATTTGGGGCCGCCAGCCTTGCCAGCAGGAAACGTGCGCAGGTCCAGACGCCTTCAAGGGAAGCAAGTTTCAAATCTGACCCGTTTTTGGGATGAAAATAATTAATTGGAAATTGGGCCGAAGGTCCAATATACTAATTGCATCCATGAAATTTCGGATCCGGAAAACACCGGAGTCTTTAGTATTATTATTATTATTATAATTTTATTAGTGGCGTGATCTCTTGATATTATTTTTTATATAAAAAAATAAATAAATAAAATCTGTTTGAAGTTTCATGCAAGAGTCAGCGTAGAGTTGTGTTAGAATTATTTTTCTCCCTCCCTCGTTAGTGACGTGGGGGATTACAATTTGTATTGTGGTTTCTTAAAAACCCGAACCAAAAAAACAAAAGGAGAAGAACAGCAGCCTTTTTCCTTGTTTTTGGGTTTTTATATTGGACAACGTGCTGTTGTTTGGAAATACAATTGGACGTTGTGAGTTTTGTTTTGGAATTTACATTGGACGGCGTGTTGTTTTGTTTTGGAGCGTTTTGGAAGAAGAAATTGCACAGCGTGTTTTCTTTGTTTGGAAAAACAATTACACGTTGTTGTTTTCCTTTTGGTGATTCCGTGGAAGGCCGCCGACAATCTATTTTTCTTCTTACGCACACCAAGCCAAAAGTCTGGTTGGGAGAAGACGATTCCGTGAGGAATCTCTTTTTTCCGTTTCTAGTTCCTGATTAAAAAAAAAAAAAAAGAAACAGGGACTCACGATGAGAAACCCATCGTTCGTCCCTTCCATTCGTGAAGACCCGGATTGAAATCCGGTAGAGGGCTGGCAACGTGAGGAATCACGGGGCCTTTCCAGTGCTTGATCGTTGCAGGTTTCAAATGATCTTTCCCAACTTGCTCAATCCTAGCATCAAAAAAATTTCCAGAACCCATTCTCCTGAATCGGGGTTTTGGTCGCTGCAGGCGTTTGACAACCGCCCTGCACCAGCTTGGTATCAGAGCCTTGATCCGTCCTTGATCTGTTCTTGATTTTGATCTGTCCTTGTTCCGTTCTAGATTTAAAAAAAAAAAAATTCTGCTGGCAACCATGGAGCGGAACAATGGGGAGCCTTCTCTTCGTGACATTGTAGAGACCCAGTAGCAGATGATGGCTATTTTGCAAGCAATGATGGCATGGTTGGAGGCGCAAGATCGTGCTATACCTCATCAAGATCGCAATGTACCTGACGAACATCGAGAAGGTGATGCCGACCCTTTCCAGAATATTGAAGATCCTCCACCATTGCAAAGAGGGCAGCAACCGCGGCATGATGTAGCGCTTCCCAGGAATTTCAGACCGCAGCCTATGCATGACAATCAGACTCGTTGGGAGTCTGGGTTTCGGATTGAAATACCGGAGTTCAGAGGTGGTTTGAATCCTGATGAGTATGTGGATTGGACCCTGCAGGTTGATGATGTTTTCCGGCTGAAAGAAGTGCCTTTGGACAAGCAAGTGCCGCTTATCACAATCCGATTCCGAGATCGAGCAGCGGCTTGGTGGCATGCACAGCACTACCGGAGGTATATGGATGGGAGGCCACCAATTGCATCATAGGCAGCCTTGAAGCAGGAGATGAATCGGGAGTTCCTTCCTCCGAACCATGAACAGGTCCTTTATTCTAAATTGCATGGTTTAACACAAGAAAATCGAAGCGTGGAAGATTATACTACAGAGTTCTACCGACTGGTGGCTTGAAACCGATTGATGGAGTCAGAACCGAGGTTGGTAGCCATGTATTTGCTTGGACTGCGATTCCCGATCCAAGATGCATTGGCTCTGCATCGGATTGACAGTGTTGGTGATGCGCACATGCGGGCGCAAGCAGTGGAGCGGAGCCTCATGCGGAATAGAGGGTTCCAGAGTAGAGGAAAATTATCTGGTCAGTTTTCGGGACAGAGTTCTGGTAGTAGGAGTGCACCTCCTGTGGTGAGGCAACAAACTTCGGCAGTTCCTCCGAGACCTATAGTGCCGAGTGGGGCTTCAGGTACCCAGCAGAGGGTGGGCAGCAATCGAGCCAATGTTCGCTGCCATCGGTGTCATGACCTAGGACATTATGCCAATGAGTGCCCCAAGGCGCGTACCCAGTTACTTATGGAGGAGGAGCAGGAAGTTGAATTTCCCGAGGATGAGGAGTTCGAGGATGAGATGTATGTGATTGACCCAGACAACATCCAGGGAGAGAGTCTGATTATTAGGAGGTTGTGTCTTGCACCAAGAGCTGGTGGAGATTGGCGTCGACATGATATTTTCTCAACAAAGTGCACTGTAGCTGGTAAAACTTGCAAGGTAATTATTGATTCTGGAAGTTGGGAGAATGTGATTGCTGAGGAAGTTGTGAAGAAATTGGGGTTGATGACTGAGCCCCATCCTCAACCATACAAGCTCGGCTGGGTGAATCGAGATGCAGATATTCAGGTCAGTCGACGTTGTAGGTTGGCCTTGTCTTTTGGTCCTCAGCTTGAGACGTTAATAGTAGCTGATGTTGTACCGATGGATGCGACACATATCATTTTGGGACGACCATGGCAGTTTGATAATAAAGCAGTGTATAATGGTTACACTCATACTTATATGCTGCGACCAGATGGGAGAAAAGTGATCTTGAAACCGCTACAGGACATGGCTGAACAGAAGGTGGTAATTTGTTTGCCAAGCAGGGAGTTTGAGGCGAGTTTAGAGGGAGAAGATTTCTGTTTTGCCCTGGTTAGTAAGCCAGAAGAGTTTGGCCAGAATGGGGAGCAGGAGCTACATGATCTTCCTCAAGAGTTGGTGTCAGTTTTGGAGGAATTTCGGGATGTTGTACGAAGTGAGCTTCCTGCGGGTTTGCCACCACTTCGAGATATTCAGCATGAGATTGATCTGATTCCGGGTTCTGTGTTGCCGAATAAGGCTCATTATCGAATGACCCCACAGCAGCATGAGGAGCTGAAGAGGCAGGTTCAAGATCTTTTAGACAAAGGCTTTGTACGGGAAAGCATTAGCCCGTGTGCGGTACCGGCACTTTTGGTGCCGAAAAAGGATGGTTCATGGCGTATGTGTATTGACAGCCGGGCAATAAACAGAATTACTGTGAAATATAGATTTCCAATACCGAGGCTGGATGATATGCTAGATCAGTTGAGTGGTGCCGTGTTCTTTACTAAGATTGATTTGAAAAGTGGGTACCATCAGATCAGAATGAAGCCAGGTGATGAATGGAAGACAGCCTTCAAGACAAAGGAAGGCCTGTATGAATGGTTGGTGATGCCATTCGGGCTATCTAATGCTCCTAGTACATTCATGCGAGTAATGAACCAGGTTTTGCGTCCATTCCTTAGTTCTTTTGTTGTTGCATACTTTGATGATATATTGATATACAGTAAGACAGCACAAGAGCATGTTGAGCATGTTTCACAAGTTCTAACTGTATTACGTGAAAATCAGCTTTTTGCTAACCCAGAGAAGTGTATTTGGATGGTAGACAAATTAATTTTTCTGGGATATGTTGTTACTGGTGATGGAATTCTTCCAGATGAAAGTAAGGTGCGAGCGATAGTGGACTGGCCAGCACCTACTACTTTGACTGAATTGAGATCCTTTTTGGGTCTAGCGGGTTTTTACAGAAGGTTTGTTAAGAGGTATAGTGAGATTGCTGCACCCTTAACAGACTTGTTGAAATTAAATCAGTTTGGATGGAATGACTCTGCTCATGCAGCATTTGATGAGATGAAAGTCAAGTTGACCCAAGCACCACTATTGGTTCTTCCAGATTTTGACAAGGTATTCGAAGTGGATTGTGATGCTTCGAAGACTGGGATTGGCGCAGTACTCAGCCAAGATGGGAGACCCGTTGCTTTCTACAGTGAGAAGCTTGGAGGTGCCAAACTGTTGTATTCAGTTTATGATTTGGAGCTATACGCCATTGTGAGGTCATTGCAACATTGGCGACATTACTTGATCCAGCGAGAATTTGTGCTGTACTCAGATCATCAAGCATTAAAATTTCTACAGGGACAGCATAAGTTGAGCTCCAGACATGCAAAATGGGTAAGTACTCTACAGGAGTATACTTTCAGCATCAAGCATAAGTCAGGCACTTTGAACAAAGTAGCAGATGCTTTAAGTAGACGGAGTTTATTGATTGGTGCTATGCAAGTATATACCCTTGGGTTTGAAAGCATGAAGGATGATATCCGTGCAGATGAGCATTTCCAGAGCATTGTGACTGAATTGGAAGCTGGAGGTCGATCTGACTTTGTCCTACATGATGGATATTTGTTCCGTGGTAATTGTCTCTGTATTCCTAACACTTCACTGCGTGTATTGATTATTCAGGAGCTGCATAATCAGGGACATTTTGGAAGAGACAAAACTACATGGTTAATTCGTTAACGGTTTTATTGGCCTGGGCTTGACCGAGATGTCAAAACCTATGTGAAGAGATGCCGTTTGTGTCAGGAATCTAAAGGATCAGATACAAATCAAGGTTTATATATTCCTTTACCGATTCCAGATGAGCCGTGGCGAGAGGTATCTATGGATTTTGTTGTTGGTTTACCGCGGACAGTGAGAGGTCTAGACTCAATTATGGTAGTTGTAGATCGGTTCAGCAAGATGGCTTGTTTCTTGCCATGCAAAACAATATTTGATGCGTCGAAAGTTGCTGATCTTTATTTTTCTGCAGTTGTCCGACATTATGGGTTACCATCGTCAATAGTTTCGGACCGAGATAGCAAGTTTATGGGGCATTTCTGGCGTGAATTATGGAAAAAGTTGGGTACAAAATTAAAATTCAGTAGTCCCTATCATCCTCAGACCGATGGGCAAACCGAGACTGTCAACCGAAGTCTTGGTAACTTGTTGAGAGCCAATGTTCAAGAATTTAAAAACTGGGATGTATGTTTGCCAAAGATTGAGTTTGAGTTCAATTCTTCGGTGAACCGTTCTACTGGTTTTGCACCCTTTCAGGTATTGTATGGATTTCTGCCAAGAGGACCACTTGATATTTTACCTGTTGATGTGCCAAACAAATCAAGTAAGAAAATAGAAGATCGAGTGGCTGATCTCCGTGAGGTGCACGCAACTGTTAAAGCCAATCTAGAGCAAAATTATGCCAAGTATAAGGCTAAGGCTGATCAGACGCGTCGACAGCAGACTTTTGAGGTTGGTGATTTGGTATGGGTCTTCTTGCCAAGAGAACGATATCCACAGGGGGCCTACACCAAACTCAAACCAAAGAAAATTGGTCCTTGTCAGGTGTTGGAGAAATTTAGTGACAATGCCTACCGAGTTGAATTACCAGACGATGTCCTTATTTCTGATGTATTCAATATTCGACATCTAACCCCTTATGCAGGTGATAATTCAAGCTTTAGGACAAGCTTTTCAGAGGAAGGGGAGAGTGATGCGGACATCGAGATGAATATTGAACCTGATCAGCTGATTCAAATATCAGGACAGCCTGGTGATAGTTCGGCGAAGCCCAACCCAGACGTTTCGGTTCAGTTTCCGGCCCATGACGATTTGGGGCCGCCAGCCTTGCCAGCAGGAAACGTGTGCAGGTCCAGACGCCTTCAAGGGAAGCAAGTTTCAAATCTGACCCGTTTTTGGGATGAAAATAATTAATTGGAAATTGGGCCGAAGGTCCAATATACTAATTGCATCCATGAAATTTCGGATCCGGAAAACACCGGAGTCTTTAGTATTATTATTATTATTATTATTTTATTAGTGGCGTGATCTCTTGATATTATTTTTTATATAAAAAATAAATAAATAAAATCTATTTGAAGTTTCATGCAAGAGTCAGCGTAGAGTTGTGTTAGAATTATTTTTCTCCCTCCCTCGTTAGTGACGTGGGGGATTACAATTTGTATTGTGGTTTCTTAAAAACCCGAACCAAAAAAACAAAAGGAGAAGAACAGCAGCCTTTTTCCTTGTTTTTGGGTTTTTATATTGGACAACGTGCTGTTGTTTGGAAATACAATTGGACGTTGTGAGTTTTGTTTTGGAATTTACATTGGACGGCGTGTTGTTTTGTTTTGGAGCGTTTTGGAAGAAGAAATTGCACAGCGTGTTTTCTTTGTTTGGAAAAACAATTACACGTTGTTGTTTTCCTTTTGGTGATTCCGTGGAAGGCCGCCGACAATCTATTTTTCTTCTTACGCACACCAAGCCAAAAGTCTGGTTGGGAGAAGACGATTCCGTGAGGAATCTCTTTTTTCCGTTTCTAGTTCCTGATTAAAAAAAAAAAAAAGAAACAAGGACTCACGGTGAGAAACCCATCGTTCGTCCCTTCCATTCGTGAAGACCCGGATTGAAATCCGGTAGAGGGCTGGCAACGTGAGGAATCACGGGGCCTTTCCAGTGCTTGATCGTTGCAGGTTTCAAATGATCTTTCCCAACTTGCTCAATCCTAGCATCAAAAAAATTTCCAGAACCCATTCTCCTGAATCGGGGTTTTGGTCGCTGCAGGTGTTTGACAACCGCCCTGCACCAGGAAGCCACCTGGGCAACATCCTCTTCTGTGAGGAATAGGAACATGTACTGTCGATTCCACTGGGATCACAGCCACAACACCGAAGAGTGCATCCAACTCAGGGATGCCATTGAAGATCTTATCAAGAGGGATTACTTGGGATGATACATCGGTCGCCAAGGATCTCGACCGGAGGCCACAGCCCCCCAGAGGGCCCCTGAAGAAGCTGAACTATCGAACCAAAGACCCACCAATGAAAATGTGGGAATGCTACATCGGCCAACTAACTAGAAAAGAGCCAAAGACAATACCCCAAAGCAGCTCAAGGACAACAACTCCATACTCTTCTCCAAGGATGATCTTGTGGGGATTCAGCTCCCACATGATGATCCAATTGTAATATCGACCATTGTGGCTAATTATGATATAAGGCGCATTTTAATCGATAATGGAAGCTCCGCAGACATCTTACTCTATGATGCATTCTCCCGAATGTGTCTACCTAAAAATAAGCTGCAAAGGTCCCCTGTACCACTCACCAGCTTCAGAGGCAACCAAGTCGACGTCGAGGGTGAAATAATGCTACCCATAACTCTCGGTACCAAACCCCGATAGAAGACACTGCCAATTAACTTCACGGTGGTCCGAACTCCTTCGGCTTACAACATGATTTTAGGGCGGCCCGTCCTAAATAAGTTTCGGGCCATTGTGTCAAATTATTACCTCCGGTGTATTTTCTTACTTGGAGTGGAATAGAGGAAGCAAAAGGAGACCAGAGAACTACACAACAATGCCTGATGATACAGAACATGCAATCAAACGATCCCATGACTTTGGATCAATTGGATCCAAGGGATCCCACCGCGGACTGTGGTGAACCCATGGAAATGACCATTTTGGTACAATTAATCGAAGAGGACCTCACCAAAGTTGTGCAGATCGGAAGCCTGCTTGATGAAGAAACGAAAGCAAGGCTGATCTACTTTCTTAGGAACAATGCTGATGTTTTCGCTTGGTCAGCTTCGGATATATCTGGGATTTCAGCCGAAGTAATTACTCATCGGCTGGAAGTTGCCCTTGAATACAGTCGATCCGATAAAAGAAGAGAAACTTTGCTCCAGAGAGGTAGAAGGCAATAGATGAAGAAGTAAACAATCTTCTCAAGGCGAGATTCATTCGGGAGGTGCACTATCCCGAATGGCTGCCCAATGTGGTAATGGTAAAGAAGGCTAGCGATAGATAGTGGAGGATCTGCATTGATTACAAAAATCTCAACAAAGCGTGCCCGAAAGATAGCTTTCTCCTACCAAAGATCGGCCAACTGGTCGATGCCATCACAGGCCATCAGCTATTAAACTTCATGGATGCCTTTTCTGGATATAACCAGATTTGAATGGACCCTCGGGATGAAGAAAAGACTGCCTTCATCATCGAAAAAGGCCTCTACTGCTATAAAATGATGCCATTCGGACTGAAGAATGCTAGGGTGACATTCCAAAGGCTGATCAATAAGGTATTTAAGGAACAGCTGGGAAGGAATATAGAGGCCTACATCGATAACATGATTGTGAAGAGCCTTCTCAAAGAAGACCACATCAAAGACCTGGAAAAGTCATTCAGCGCCTTACGATGCCATCAGATGAAGTTGAACCCAACAAAGTATGCTTTCGGGGTAACTTCAGGCAAGTTCTTGGGTTCCTCATTACCAAATAAGAAATCGAAGCAAACCCTGAAAAGACCCAAGCCCTCCAAAGCATGAGACACCCTTCTTATAAGAAGGAAGTGCAACAGCTGACGGGAAGAATCGCCTCTTTGAGCATATTCATTTCTCGATCGGCTGAGAAGAGTCTCCCTTTCTTCAAAGTACTCCGATAGTCCCAAGGCTTCGAATGGACCGAGGACTACTGTCTTGCCTTTGAGGAGTTGAAGAAGTATTTGGAGACTCTGCCCTTGCTCTCCAAATCTCGAGAAGGAGAGACTCTCTACCTGTACCTCTCTACTATAGACGAAGTTGTTAGCTCAGTTCTTGTCCAAAAAGAGATTGATGGCCTCCATAAGTCAATCTACTACATCAGCAAAGTCTTACACAATGCTGAGGTAAGATATTCAAGAATGCAAAAGTTGATCTACTCATTGGTGATTGCGGTGAAGCGACTGCGGCCTTATTTTCATGCCCACACCATCGTGGTTCTAACTGACCAGCCCCTTAAAGTTGTTCTCCGCTATCCTGACACTTCAGGAAGGATAGCTTAATATACTGTTAAGTTAAGTGAGTTCGACATCAGCTTCTAACCCCGATCAGCTATGAAAGCACAAGTGTTATCTGACTTCTTAGCCGAGTGCACATGGAAGCCTAAAGATGGAGTACGACCGGCCAAAGAGGAAGGAGCCGCTCCAAAAGATGTGGAGTCCATCTGGGTACTCCATGTAGATGGAGCTTCCAACTCTACTGGGTATGGAGCAGGTCTCATACTAGCCAAACCAGATGGACACACAATGGAGTATGTACTTTGTTTCTCCTTTCGTACTTTAAATAATCAGGTCGAGTATGAAGCCCTCCTTGTAGAACTCCGAATCATCGAGAACCTAGGGGTTCGAAAGATCCAGATCTTTTTAGACTCCCAACTAGTAGTGAACCAAGTCAAAGATGACTTCGAAGCTAAGGATCCTACAATGATCCAATATTTAGAGAAGGTGCGAGCCCTGTCCTCTCAGTTGGAATTCTTTGAAATCACCCACGTGCCTCGATCGAAGAATTCTCGAGCTGACGCACTGTCTAGGCTTGCCACCACTACTCTGGAATCCCTTGGTCGCACCTTCATTGAACATCTTGAAGTTCCAAGCATAGTCAAAGAAACCTCAAAGGTGCACCAGATTGAGACCGAGCCTAGTAAGATGGACCCCATCCTTAAATTTCTAAATGAGGGCGCATTATCGAAGGATAAAGTAGAGGCCAAGAAGATCCACTGGATGGCGTCTCAGTACGTTATCTTGGACGGGACCCTGTACAAGAGATCATTAACCCAACCTCTAATGAAATGCTTAGGGCCATTCGATGCTGATTATGCCCTAAGGGAAGTCCATGAAGGCATATGCGGAAACCATTTAGGAGGCAGATCTCTGGCATACAAAATAATATGCCAGGAT
Organism: Areca catechu; assembly: GCA_021397845.1. Lineage (NCBI taxonomy): Eukaryota > Viridiplantae > Streptophyta > Magnoliopsida > Arecales > Arecaceae > Areca > Areca catechu. Next base: position 13,156,576 of record CM038038.1, on the reverse strand, counting down.
TACTATTGTCCCACTGTCTAAAAAGATTCAGCCAACTTTGTTCGAAGATGTGACCAGTGCCAAAGGTATGCCAACGTCCAAAGATAGCTAGCAAGCCAACTGATCCAGCTGGCAGCTCCCTGGCCTTTCGCTTAGTGGGGCATGAACATTCTTGGTCCATTCCCACCAGCATCTGGACAAAGAAAATTTCTCATCGTTGCCATCGACTATTTCACTAAGTGGGTCGAGGCTAAAATACTGGCTCACATCATAGAGGGAAAGGTTGAAAGTTTTGTCAAGAACTCCATCATATTTCGGTTCGAAATCCCTCATACCATAATCATTGATTACAGGAGGCAATTTGATAATCCTAAATTCAAAGACTTCTATGCTCGGTACCATGTACTTCACAAGTTGACGTCTGTCAGCCACCCACAGTCTAATGGAGAAGTTGAAGTGACAAATCGAACCATTCTCCATGGTCTAAAGACCTGACTAAATGATACCAAGGGACTTTGGGTCGAAGAGCTGAATTCTGTTCTTTGGGCATATCGGACGACCTCCAAAATGGCTACTGGCGAGTCCCCATTCAATTTGGCATACGACACTGAAGCAGTCCTTCCCATCGAAGTTACTTTACAATCTTTAAGGATTGACAGGTATGAGGAACCCGAAAATTCAGAACGTAGAAGGGTGGACTTGGATCTACTGCAAGATACCAGACTTCAGGCTCAGATGAAGATGGTAGCATACCAACAAAGAGTTGCTAAATATTACAACTCCAGGATGAAAGAGCGAATCTTTCGCCCTGAAGACTTGGTGCTGCAGAGAATCGAAGTATCCAGGCTGACGAAACAAGGAAAACTCTCCTCCAACTAGGAAGGACCCTACCGAATCAAGAAAGTCATATGCCTAGGAACGTATCGACTCGAGACTTTGGGTGGTGTCATACTACCTTGGCCTTGGAATGTACAAAACCTTCGCAAATACTATCAATGAACATTCCCATCAAGGAAGGCTTTAATAAAAGTCTGTTTGAGAATGGGTCTGGATAGCCTATCTTGCCATCAATCAATGATGCAAGAATGGTCTCAATGGCCCATCCCACAAAATCAACAAAAAGTACAAAGGTGGGTCTGATCCACTTACCTTATCGGTATGCCCGATGAGTGCAAAGGAAAGCCCAACCAGGCAACCTTATGATCAAAAGAGCAAAGGTGGGTCTAATCTACTCATCTTATCCGTATGCCTAATGAGCGCAAAAGAAAGCCCAACCAGGCTACCTTATAATTAACCAAAGGTGCAGGGATGGTTCACATAACCTACCCTATGGTAAATTCGAAGACGCACCGAGGTGGGCCTATCAACCTACCTTAACTTTAAAAAAAGGCGTAGAGATGGTTCACATAACCTATCCTATGGTAAATCTGAAGACGCGCCGATGAGGGCCTAATCAGCCTACCTTAACTTCAAAAGAAGGTGCAGGGATGGTTCACATAACCTATCCTACGGTAAATCCGAAGACGCACCAAGGTGGGCCTAATCAACCTACCTTAACTTCAAAAAAAAAATGCACAGGGATGGTCTAAACATCCTACCCTATGAAAGATCCGAAGATGTGTCGAAGTGGGTCCGAACTACTTGCTTTACTATCGACAAATGCCCATGGGATGGCTTAACCAGCCTATCCTAGCAGCGAATCCAAGATGGTCCTACAAGCTCTTTAGTCGCCTATTATGCCAAAGAGCCCACACTTTGCAACATTTTAGAGTATATCTCTTATAAAAAGAAAAAGGTACTTTCATTCACCAAAAAACTGTACAGCAAAAAAAAAGGAAAGGAGAAACAGATAATGAAAAGGATGATTCAAGGACCAGCCATCGGCCCCTTTCCATGCCGGCGAGTGGTATCAGGCCTTTAGGAGGTGCTCGGGGAGGCTTCGAATTTCTCCTTCGCTTTCGACTCTAACTCCTCTTCGAAATCAAAATTATCCTCCTGCCCAGGATAAGGGATGGAAGGCCTGATATTTTCCAAACCCTTTAGGCCATAGAAGCGGAAGGCCTTGTCCTTATGTTCCCGGAACCCCCGGTGGTAGGAGTCCAGGATCGCCTCAGTGACCTCCTCTTTGAAGGCAGGCGATGGCAAGAACTCGACGACGGCCTTCGTCGCCTCCTTCTTGGCTTGCTCCACCGCTGCGACGACCTTCGTAACATGGGCCCTCACCTCCTCTAAATGGGCCTCCAACGCCCGCACCTTCCTCCCTAGGTGGGTCGCGTCCCCAGGCCAGAAGTCGTCATTATCATCCTGGCGAACCTTGTCACTAGGCTCGCCTTCCACCCTAGAGGTAGCGACCCTCTTTTGGGCCATCTCCTGGAGCTCCGCCATGTTAAACTTCATTTTCACAGTACTGAGAAGATGGAGGAGAGCGACTTTTGAAACAAGGATTTGCTTCTCTATTACCTCAAAAGCTTTCAGAAAATGAGAAGATGGATCTTATTTAACAGCACTTCGTGCCCACTTGTGCCCATAGAGAACGTGCCCCACGCCTTTCCCCAAACCAACCGGAAGGTGCCACGTGTCGAAGCAATGCATCAAAACCTGAACAGCCTTTCTGGAGATAATATGGTCATTAATAACCACCTTCAAAAAAAGGAGCCGACAGCACTTTGAGTCTGGAGCAGACTTTTTCGAGCGGATACGGCATCAATGGCCATCTTCGGGAAAGGAAAGCTTGGCGGCACCCAAGACATGCGGGAGTGTAGCCACTTGAATGCCAACGCATTTGACACTAATAACAGAAAATGTGCTCGATGTTTTCCAACCAACCACCAATGACAGGATGACATCTATCCCCCGCACGATCACCGATTCAGAGGGGATAGTTATAATGGATGATTAACACCAGTACAACTGAGACTAATCCTGGCCTGAAAGGTCAGTCAAGTCCTTTTTGAACTAATCGCCTGCACCATATGAATCGAAAACGATCCAACGGTGCTACGACTTCACTTCAGAGTCAAGCTTCAATTAAGGCCGAAAACATGAACTTTGAATCCCTTGCTTTGGTTGCCTACTATCGAGCTGTTGGGAATTGTGTCCCAAAGCCAATCATCTAGGCTATAGACGTTATACTATCTTGTCATTGTATATGAATTTTTCAATGAATAAAAGTTATTCTTTTTTGTTGTTCATCATATTTGCATTTTCCTGAAATGAACTCTTGTATGATGGGATCCTTGGAACTACATTATTTAATATAGAGAGGATATATCAAGTAGTTCTTAAACTGGTTCACAACCAAATGATACATTGTTATAGGACGACAATGTATCAAGTGAAGGTTGTTGTATGTCATATTTGTTGGTTATCCTCTTAACCAAGGAGTGTGGAGACACTGGTATGATATGCAAGTGAAATGTATGACATCTCACTGAACGTGACCATCTGTGGAGCTCCCTTCTGCCAAAGGGTTGCTCGCGAAGGGATATGGATATATGTGTCCCTCTGACCTGAGATCATTATGGTAGCTTACAAGCAACTCACTATACTTTGATGCCGGACTATCTGGATTTCTAATTCAGTGATGGAAGGTTTCTGGGTACAGTCAAGTACTTGTGGAGTGATGGTGGATCAAGATAGAATTGACCCCTCCAAATGGTTTGGAGTGAATGACTCACTATGTCTCAATTTAGCAAATCCTTGGCTAGGGTAGTTCTTGTGAGGAGTCACAGAACTTGTAAAGTTGAGACATGATTTGGATAAACCATATTAGGGTTGGCAGTTAAACCCTAGGTCATGCTGAGCATTATGAGATCAAAGGGATGAATTATGTGGTAACCATATGCCAGAGGTTCTTGTGAGGTGCTCTATGTCTTCGACCTATCCGAATGTCAGGTATCGTTGCTAGATAAGGACTTTGACTGGTACAAAAAATGTTCAAGTGCTATCAGCTTAGTGTTCGAACCTATGGGGTCACACACCATAGGGGTTTCTATCTGATCTTAAGGCTGATCGATGATTGAGAATCGTTTGTCATCACCGGAGGTCAATATGATTGACCATGTTCCAAGTATCGATACTTGGCATTTTGTAAGTGTCAACACTTGTTGTGACGAGCAAATTTTCTGGAAAGAATTTTTGGAATGTTTGACTTCGAATTTTGAATTCAAAATTTGGGTTTTTGGGCATTTTGGCTCCAAGCATTTATGGTATGATAGTCATACTTACCTTCTATGGCTTGGACCCATTTGGAATGTTGTTGACTCTCTCCCCCAATCACTCCTCCTTCCTCTTTCTCCCTCTCATGGCTGCCCCTATAAATGAAGGTCATTCTAGAGGCTGCTAATGGTTACAACAACAAGATAAGAGAAAAGTTAGAGAAGAAGAAGAAGGGTTTAGTGAGGACTTGGGATTGAGTGTGAGAAACCTAGCATTCAAGCTAGGTCTTGGGAAGAGAGTTTCTTGGGAAGGGTTCCACCTCTCCTCCTTGTCTTTCCGGAAGAAGAAGAAGATTGGCCTGAAGGATCCTAAAGAGATAGCACTCCGAGGGAGTTGATCAGAGTTGAGCCCCGGTGTAGATTCCTGTAGAGGCCAGACACGTGTGTGGGTTGGGCACCTTCATCTTTCTTCTCAGTATTTTCAGAGGCATTAAGGTAAGGTACTTTTATACCTTTGTTTATTTCTTGTTGTTGATGTTTTGCTTGCATGCTAGATCATTATACTGGATCCTGTTACGGGCAGATTAGTAGATCATCTTGATCTATCTATCGAGCCTTCTGTTGTGCATGTTTTAAAATAGTTTTAGAATGCTTCTTTTCTGTCCTGCTTGCATGAATAGCTTCACCTTCATAAGCGACTAGTCAATCTTTTGCATACCAATCGAAAGGTGATTGACTTAAAAAAGACTAACTTGAGGAAAGTCAGTCACTTATTTCAAAGAAAAAAACCTACATTTCTAAAGGAAGCATTACAATTGGTTGGAAAAAAAAAGGAAAAAAATAATAATTTTATCCTTCGTCAACTGCTTCAGCAACCGGAGCAGGGATCGAGACTTCGTCGGTGGCCATCCCATTGTCATTAATAGGAAGCACCGATGCCTCTTCGGTTGGAACCTCTATTTCCTCAACCCCATCACCCGGAACGGTAGCCAAAGAGAAGTCCAAGCTAGGGTAAAGCTTCCTAACCTTGCCTAGGCAGTCAACATGGCCAAGGAGGTAACTTTCCACTACGGCCTTGTGCACTTCATCTTTAAAGGCCTGAGAGCTCTTGTAAGCCTCGATGGCATGGGAAGATCTCTCCTTAGCCCGTGCCACCCTCTAATTGGCCGTCAAGAGATCCATCTCCATCCCGCCAACCCTCTTTTTTAGCTCGACCTTTTGGGTCTTCAATTCCTCGGCATCCCGAAGACATTCCCTCGACACCAATTCAGAAGAGATCACCTTCCTTCTCTTCTTCTTCAGGTCAGCCACCACATCGGCCGCTTGCACTTCAAGCATCCTCAGTTGTCTTCTCAGGACACTGTTGAAAGCGACAGCCTCACCCAACTCCTCTTCTGTAGTAGTCCAGAGCCTTTTGGCAACATCTTTCTCAACTACAGTTGAAACCACCTGACTTCGGAGACCTTCGCCAAAGCCAATAGACTCACGAACACTTTTCTCCAGCAAGGAAAGATCGTGAGAAATCTATGCAAGGAGGAGCGCATGCAAGGTCAGTCCGTCTGACATGCGTAGACATACAATACGTGCACCAACATTTACCTGCTGTATTGTCGAAAGGATGGCAGAAAGAGGGTCCCCGGACCCTCGCCTCTCAATTCCAGCAGCGGATGCATCGCACCCCCCGGGACTTCTCCCCTCTGTGATCGGAACCGTGGGTTTGATATCTTCGACGCATGGGGGAATCCTGCCAATGCTTGGTGGACTTGACCTCCTAGATGGCCCCGCCAATACAGCTCTCCCTGGAGAGGCTTGCTCCCCCCTGAGGAAGAACCTATTTTGATTGGGATGTTGCTCCCAACTTGGATGCATAGCAGTGCCAAGACATAACTCCACCGTCGATCCAATCTCCTCATCGAAAAGCCCCTCACCGGCCTACTCCTCACCGCCTGCCTAAGCTTTACTATATCTGGCCTCATGCTACAATAAACTCTTCGGGTAGCACAGGGAAAAGGAGACAAAAATGGTGCGAAGAGCAACTTTGCCAAGAGCAGATAAAATTCAACCTATGAGAGTCCTTTTTCTTATATCAAGACTATCGAAGGCTCAAGTCAAACACTCCTATTTCTAATAAGCCTCTAATCATGCCATGCACAGTTGCCCTAATTAACGAGGGCCTCGATCTACATGCTAGAGGGAACCACCGAAAGTTAAAAGGTTGCAACCACTCTGATCCTTGGCGAGCGCAGCCTTAATGACTCTGGTCACCGTGATCCCATGACCTATGCAACGATTCCCTCTCCAGTGATAGCATGATGGCTGGCGAACCCCCAGTGAACCAGGAGTTGCTCTTGGAAATGGAATTCCCTAACTATGAATCCTAAAGCCTAAGGGATGAATTTATGTTTAGAGAAAGTCGACTTGATGAAAAATCGTATGGCTCGACTTGTTGCCAAGGTCAACGGCCTTGTCAAAGCCAAGTTCGAAGACTCTACACTTAGAAGATTTTTTGGGCATTCCGGTTTAGATATTGTCATTTACTAGAAGAAAAGGAAGACCTTTATTATTCTGGGAGAAGCTATCAATTATATGTCATTCCTTTGACATAAGAAAAGGCAAGAAGTATAAGACTCAAAGTCTATCAGACCCTACTGACCAGCTAAAGAAGCCCCCAGGTTAGTGGAGAGGAAGATCTCCTCGATTTGAGCATGAAGGACCTCCTCAATCTGGGCCAGGACCAAGGTCTCTTCAGCCTAAGCCTCTTCAGTTTGGGCCGAGGTTGCCGGACTTACCATGATTGACTCTTCAGCCACGACCGGGACTTCCTCAGTTTGGCCTGGTACCTCTTCAGCCTCAGCGAGGGCCGAAGTCCCTTCCTCTTCCTCTTCCTCAATCTCATATGCTAGGATGCCAAAGAGGTCGAGATCAAGGAAGACTTTGCCGGCCCTGCCAAGTCCGTCATTGAAGCCATATTAGTAGCTGAACAAGCTAGCTTCAGTCACTTCCTCCTTGAACTGCGAGACTTTTTGAAGTCTTCAACTGCTTTAGCTGCCTAATCTCTTAAGGCTTTGGACTCCTTCATAGCTGCTTCGGCCTTCAAAGTTGACTCTTTGGCCTTCGAAGTTGCCTCTTCGGCCCTCTTGACTGCCTCATCAGACATCTTGGCCAAATCTTCGGCCTTCCTATGGTTTTCCTTTGCAAAATGTTCCAAGGAATGAACCTGCTTTTTCTTCTTCCTCAACTTTGCCTCCTGCTCAGAGATCTTCAGTTGAGCCTTCTTCAGCTCACCTTTTAGATCCTGGATTTTGGCATCCCTACGGGTGAGCTGCTCCTCCATGGATAGCTTCAATTCTTTGACCACCTCCCTTTCGGCCTTGGCCACCTGAAGCTCCTCCTTCAAGCCGTGGAGGATGTTGTCAATGCTCCCCAAACCCTCTTCTAAGAAGATGACATTGTAAAGCAACTACATTAATAGGATAAGGCATAAGAAGGCATAAGACCGGTCATAATGCGAATGGCCAATTAAAGATAGGAAAAATGGCAACTGTCTTACCTGCAATAAGGAAGAAAAGGCAGAATCAGATACTTTGGCAAGGCTCCGACCCCGGATGATTGCCAAATTATGGGACAGCAAAACATCCTTCAGTACCCACCTGGCCATGTCAGGGATTGTGAGACTTCCTACATCGGAGAACTTTGAGAGGTCCGTAGGGCAACCCCTGCCTAGAGGAGTCCTCCTTACAAACTCCTCAACTTATGGCACCTTGCCCCTGTCCACCATAAGGGGGCAAGGTGGTGGTACGTCAGCCACCGGAGATGGGCTCTCCCTGATCTGGATCGGGGAGTTAGCCCTTGGCAAAGGCTCAGTCGGCGAAAGCCTTGCCGAAAGCTTCACCGCCGATACTTCATCCCCTCCGGATGTCCCCCTAGAGGATGAAGCACTTATACTGGGATCTTCCCCCCGAGCCTTCTTTCGGACCTCTAATCCTGAAGAAGAGGCCTGAACCGTCTTTCTCTTGGCAGATTGACGAAGCAAGCCCAAATCGGGCCTTATCCTACCACCTATAGACAAAAGTAGATTTCAAGATTAGCTGGACAATAGAGCTGCGAAAAAGAAAAAAGCCTAAGTCCTCTACCGCCAGTACCTAACACGGGGGACTCGTTGATTCTTGCAAGGTGAAGATTTTTTTCTTCTAACAGCTCTCAGATGGAGATGGCCTCTGAACCAGACAACAAAGTATAGTCAGGTTGGTCGGCCGCCAAACCTTCTTGCTAGCGTTAGCGTCCAAATAAGGCTCTCTCCACTCACTATTGAAATCCCATGGTTGAGTGGATGAAATAAAGACAAAATTAGGTTTCCACCCATGGATGGCGCTAGGCATGTCCTTCGTTATTTTGCGGCCAGGATGAGGATCGATGACCCACCATCCATGGCCGTGGAAGTCCCTCTTCAAGACAAAGAGGAAAGTGAATAAATTGATCCCGGGCCTCACATTAGCTATGTGGCACCGGACTAGGAACCCACAGATATTCCGAATACTATTCGAAGTCAACTATGCAGGCATAATCTGATACATATGGAAAACCTTGACGAAGAAAGGATGCATCGAGAAACAAAGATCGGCCTTCAAATGATCTTCGTATATGGTAATGCACCTGGCGAGAGCCTATTCACCCGCTCTTCAGGCTTCGAAAGCATCAGAAGGAATCCTTCGGGAATGTGATAACGCTCCCGAAGGTGAGTGGGCTATCTTCCTAAATTAAACAGAATTAGGAACTAGCTCCAGTCTAACTGATGCGGGACTAATATGCATGCAATTCTTTTTGTATATTTTATATGTGGGTTTAGGTGATTAATTCCTAAATTTCAGATCAAAATTAGTTGTAGAAAATTTTGTATGAATTTTTGAAGCCAAGCATGCAGATTAGAACCTAGAAAAGTACTAAAGAAAGATCGCCGGGGCTGAGAAGCCTCGGTTAGGGCAAGTTCTCCTACAATAATAAGACTGGAGGTAGAGGGGGTGTACCTGACAACGTCTGAAGTGCCCGATAAAGATCGCAGCGAAGGGATCTCTCGTTCCTCGACGGATACGGCCTGGAAAACCGAGCCAAAGACCCGTGGATACCCGGCTTTCTGCTCGGTGGTCCGATTGAGGCGTGGCTGGAGTCGTTGGATTCGTAGGAACTCGAGGACCTGCAAACGACCTATCAAGGGTTACAAAACTCAGAGAAAATCAAGAAAACAAAGGAAAATAGCAAAGGAAAGAAAGTTTGGAAGGGGCTGGAAGGATGGTTGGCGGCAGGAAGATGGTTGCAAACACCAGGAAGATGAACTCTCAAATCCCTTTATGCACACAGCAGGGTAATCACACAAAGCAATTGAAGAACTCAAGGTTTATTTCATATATCAAAATCTCCCTTCATGTAAGAGGCTAGGGTCTCTTAAATAAACCCTTAACCTTGGGCCCCAAGTAACGGTACAATTGACATTACATAAGAATCCTTTTCCCTCTCAAACCCTAGCTAGAAAATAAGAAAACATTAGGTAGAAAAAATCCCTAAAAGTTTTCTTGACTTGGCCAACACTCCAAGGACACCTAGGGGGGCATGTTGGGCTTCTAAGAGCAGTAAGAGGCCGGCCCAAAGGGACTCGGGCGCATGGGTTTGGGCCTCTGGAAGCTGGGGTGGCCTGGTAGCCATGTAGCAGGAATATTCCCTGGTATCTTGCTTCTTAGGGGCTTGGGCTTGGCACCTGGGCTTGATTTCTTTGGGCTAGGATATAGATGGACCTCTAAAATCATGGATGCCTTGGTCTATGAATATACTTTGGCATCTGAAAGGAAATTTGGGCATCTGGAGGGCATCTGCAAGGAATCAGGGTTTTTTTTTTAATTTTCCTTCTGGGATCTTCAAATCTTCAAGCTGGGTTGGACTTGGGCTAAACTTCCATGTCTTCAATCTAGTTGGACTTGGTCTTTACTTGTATGATGTGGTCTTGAGTCTTCAATTTGCTTGGACAGGACTCAAAAAAAATAAAATTAGCTCGAAATGAGCTAACTAAAATTGGACTGAACTAGCTCAACATAAGCTGACTAATTACAGAACTCAAATAAAATAGCTAAGCTTTATTACAGTGGACTTGAATGTCGATTAAGTGATCCACAGAGGATTGAGAAGCCTCTGCCTTATTCTGGTGCCTTTGGTGTCTGCACCAATTCTCCCGGGGTGGGAGGAACTCGACCCTGTCGAGTGAAGATCAGACTGGCTCACATATCTCTCGAGAAGGTCTGGGTTGAGGCATTGCAAGTCCTCTCGAGAAATCCACGAATCATCCAACTCTGGCCAGCCCTGCCATCGGACTAGGAAGCGTTGATAACCGCAGCCCCGGGTCGTAATGGCTTGATCATCCAGGATACGCTCGATCCGTTCTCCTCTCTCAGGCTAATTAATTAGTGGACACTCTGGGTAAGGATCACTCTCAACAGAAGGGATAGGTCCAAAAGCCTCACTAGGTATCGTTGCCGGTTCCCTGTACTCAACCAGGTCTGTAATATTGAAGGTAGAACTAATGCCCATATCCGAAGGCAAGTCTAACACATAGGCATTTGATCCAACCCTCTTTAACACTTTAAAACGTCCGGCTCCACGAGCATGAAGCTTCTTAACAGTCCCTGGTGGGAACTGCTCAGGCCTAAGCCTAATCATGACAGAATCCCCTACATCAAATTCCTTGATCCTTCTTCGGGAATTAACCAATTTTTTATAAGTTTCATTGCTTATGTTTATCTTTTGGCTAATGTCCTTGTGCAAGTCTCTAATATGCTGTGCAAATGACTTTGCAGACTCTGAGACTCGTGCGTGAATAGGCAAAAGAATTAGATCAATGAGATGATTAGGCTGGTACCCATGGACTATCTCAAAAGGACTCTTACCCGTTGTCCTATTTACTGAACTGTTGTAGGCAAACTCTGCTCTAGGTAATAATAGATCCCAAGTTCCAACATGTTCACCTACCAGGCATCTAAGGAGGTTTCCTAGATTACGGTTCACCACTTCAGTTTGGCCATCTGTTTGAGGGTGGTAGGCTGTAGAAAACTTAAGCTTGGTCCCTAACAGGTGCCATAAGGTCTTCCAGAAATAACTGGTGAACCTAACATCTCTATCAGATATGATGGTCTTGGGTAAGCCATAGAGTTTAACCACATGATCTAAGAAAAGCTTGGCTACTCTAGACGCATCAAAGGTCTGGGAACAGGGAATGAAGTGAGCCATCTTAGAGAACCTATCGACCACTACAAAGATAGAATCATGTCTCTTCTAGGTCTTAGGTAAACCTAACACGAAGTCCATACTTAGGTCCTGCAAAGGGCGATCAGGCACTGGTAAAGGTGTGTAAAGACCAGTGTTCTGCTTCTGCTATTTTGCAACAGCACAAATTCTACACCTGGCTACAATCTGTGCAACGTGCCTTTTCAATCCTGGCCAAAAGAACTGGTCCTCTATTGCTAAGATCGTCTTATTTCTACCAAAATGACCAGCTAAACCTCCAGCATGGGTCTCCTAAATTAGGAATTCTCTAAGGAAAGCTTTGGGTATACAGAGTCGATTGTTCTGGAAAAGGTAGCCATCCTGAAGGGTATACTCACTATGGGTACTGGATGGTCCTAGCCTGAGGGTCTGATAAATGTCTCCAAAGTCTGGGCAAGTTTCATATTCATCCTTTAACCTATCAAACCCTATGACTTGGGTGCTAACTGATCCTAACAGTAGAGACCTACGGCTCAGGGCATCTGCTACCTTATTTTCAGTGCCAGCACGGTGCTTCAGGACAAAAATGTAAGCCTGAATCTACTCAATCCATTTACCGTGCCATGGGTTTAGTTTCTTTTGGGAGTTTAGGAATCGGAGTGCCTCATGGTCAGAAAATAAGACAAACTCCTGCGGTAGTAAGTAATGTCTCCAATATCTAAGGGTCTGAACTACCGCATAAAATTCCTTGTCATAGGTAGAGTACTTAAGTTTAGCCTCATTTAGTTTCTCACTGAAGAAGACTACAAGGTGATTCTCTTGACTTAGTACCCCACCTATTTCTACTCCCGAGGCATCACAAGCGACCTCAAACACCTTAGTAAAGTCAGGTAATCTAAGGATGGGTGCATGGGTCATCTTATCCTTAAGCTCTAGGAAGGCCTTATCAGCTGCTTTGGTCCACTCAAATGTACCCTTCCTAATGCAGTCAGTGATAGGTGCGATGACTGTACTAAAACCCCTAATAAGTCTCCTGTAAAAGGTTGCTAGGCCATGGAAACTACGCACATCGTGGACACTAGAGGGTGTAGGCCACTCAACAATTGTCTTAACCTTTTCAGGATCTGCAGAAACTCTCTTAGGGGTGACAACAAAACCTAGGAAGATAACCCTATGTGTCATGAAATCACACTTCTTAAAGTTGGCATAGAGGCTATTTTCCCTAAGGGTCTGGCATACTAGTCTTAGATGACTAAGGTGGTCCTTCTTGGTCTTGCTATAAATCAGAATATCATCAAAGTAGACCACAACGAATTTTCTTGTAAACTCTTTCAGGACTTGGGTCATAATCCTCATAAAAGTACTTGGTGCATTGGATAGTCCAAAAGGCATTACAACCCACTCAAACAGGCCATCCTTAGTCTTGAAAGCAGTTTTCCACTCATCCTCATATCTAATCCTAACCTGATGATAGCCGCTCTTAAGGTCTATCTTAGAGAAAACTCTGGCTCCGGCCATCATGTCTAACATATCATCCAATCGGGGGATGGAAAATCTATATTTCACAGTTATTTTGTTGATAGCTCTACTATCTACACACATCCTCCAGGTACCATCCTTCTTAGGGGTCAGTAGAGCAGGGACTGCACATGGACTCAGGCTCTCCCTAATGAAACCCTTCCTAAGTAATTCTCCCACTTGTTTCTGTAATTCTTGATGTTCACTGGGATTCAGCCTATAGTGAGGAAGGTTTGGTAAAGTGGCTCCTGGAACTAAGTCTATTGCATGCTGGATGTCTCTAAGGGGTGGTAGTTGATCAGGTAAATCCTCAGGGAAGACATCCTCAAATTCTTTCAGAGCTTCAATAATTTCTTTAGGGTGTTCCTTTTTGGCCTGCTCTAATATTTCCTTGGAGGTCAAGATCCAAACAGGGTTACCCTCAGCAATCTCCTTTTCTAACTCCCTAGCCTTAATCAGGTTAACTCCAGGTTTCTTATCCTTAAGGCTACTAGAACCCCTCTTAACTGGGTCCCTAGGGGGAGCTGGATTGATAACAAACTTATTCCCATGGTAGTTGAATGCACAAACGTTGGTCTGACCATATAGGGTTGCATCATGATCAAAAAGCCAAGGTCGACCTAAGATAATACTACTTACTTCCATGGGGATGACATCACACCAAATCTTTTTCTCATAGGTCTGCAATCTAATTAAGATTTGGCACCTAACTTGAATCTGGATGGAGGTGGAATCTATCCAAGAAACTTTGTACGGGCTAGGATGGGGAACTGTGGTCAACCCTAAAGATTTAACTTGTCTTGGTAGAGACGGCATTGACACAACTTCCACTATCTATGATGATCTTAAGAACCTTACCCCCTACCTTAACAAAAGTCTGTAGGATGCTAGTCCTACGCCAATCTTCCTTAACTGGGGTTTGGGTTAAGATGCACCTAACCACTCCTAATTGGTTCTCAGACTCAGGTTCCTCCTCCTCACCTTCATACTCATCTATTAACTGATCATCAGCCTCATAAACTTCTCCCTCATGTTCGACTACGGATTCAGGCTCTTCTTCCTGCAGTTCACCTAGGTGTAAGGCACTAACTGGACATTGGCTCATAAAGTGGCCTGGTTTATTACATCTAAAACAGGTCTTCTGGGGAGTGTAACTCTTATTAACCTCGACAGATTTTCCTCGATCATCCTTACAGGTCAAAGGATTACTAGGCTGGGGTCGACTCGGGCCTGGCTGACTAGGACTGGGTCGATTCAGGCCTGGTTGACTAGGACTGGGTTGACTCGGGCTAGGTCGGCTGGGCATGGGTCGGCTCTGATGGGGCTGGCTAGCTCCTGGATACTGACTAGGGTATCTAGTGGGCTCAGGTCTATGATAAACGGGCCCTCTATGAAAACGCTCATGATCCCTAGCAATCTGGTAAGCATGGTCCAGGTCTCTAACCTCTCTCATATAGAGCTCTTTCTTAATGTCATCTCTCAGTCCGGCCCTAAACTTAGATAAGACAACATCCTCAGATTCCCTCAAATCACATCGCATGGAATACTCATCAAATTTTGCGATGTACTCATCTATACTCTTGTTACCCTGATTAAATCGTTGCCATTGATCTAGTAAACCACTACGATATGAAGCCGGAACATATCTTGTCCTAAGCTTACCCTTCATGGCCCACCAGGTGGTTATAGGATCACGCCCTCCTAGACTAAGGGTTCTCTCAACACTAGTCCAATGTAACCTGGCTTCCCGAACCAACTTAAGCTTAGCAAACCTAAACTTACGTTCCTCTGTCATATCATACCACTCAAAATATTGATCCATCTCTCCCTCCCAATCTATATAGATCTTAGGATCTAAACAACCATCAAAAGTTGGGACATCAAGCTTAACATGTCTATAGAATCTGTCCTCATGGTCTACAAAATCTTGATTGGGCCTTCTAGGACGAATCTCAAGGATTGGGTCAGGACGATGGTCTCTTCTAGGTTCAGCCTCAAGGTATGGATCAGGGTTTGGAGTCTTCCTAGGCTCAGGATTATAGTATGGGTCAAGCTGGGGGGTTCTCCTAGGTTCAACCTCACGGAATGGATCAAGGTTTGGGGTCCTCCTAGGTTCAGGATTATAGTATGGGTCAGGATGAGGAGCTCTCCTAGGTTCGACCTCATGGTATGGATCAAGGTTTGGGGTCCTCCTAGGTTGAGGGGACTGAGGATCTGGCTCAAACTGTGACCCATGGGTTCTTCCCAGGGTCCCTACACGGCCTTCTAACTGATCAAACCTATTGGCAAGATGGTCAATTTTATTGTTGGTTTGGGTACCAGACTGAGTTAACTGGGTCATCTAGGTAGCCATCTGGGCCATTTGATCAGTAAGGGCTTTAATCTGGGTTTCAAGTTTGTCCATGGATTCAGGCAAAAGTGAAGATAGTGGATGATATGAAACCCCTGATCTAGTGCTCATGCAAGACTCGATCAAACCGACTACAGCTGACTAGACCTAGAGTCTAAACTAGATGCTCAATCAGGGTGGCAAACTAGCCTATAGTAACCCGGTACTCAACCAGGCAGGTGTAAGGGGAGTGTTAGGTCCCTGATTGCCAAGCCTAGACACCAATCAGAGATTGGCCAGGTAGGCGGACCAGCACACAAGCCCTTTGGGATTGAATCCCTAAACCACCGTTCTAGACACTGAGCACAAAGCACACACAGGTTAGCTTGACACAATGATCTAACACTTAGCCCGGACCCGACCAGTTGGTGTCCCTTGCCCACTAGGGCAAATTAAGTCTAGTTAATTTTAGGTTAAGGCTTGGGACCGAATGCAAGGGATGTGATTTTAGGCTAAGGAGAGGTGATCAAATCCTCTCCCCATCTAATATAGTAAAAGTGCCCTTAAAAGTAAACTATGCAATGATGGCAGGCAACTGATGCAAATTAGGGTTAGATGTTTTGGTAGCTTTTAGCGAATATGTAATTTTTTTTTTATATATTTTGGTATTTTTTTAAATAGAAGAAAACTTTCAAATTATGGCCTAATATGCAGGAAATATACTAAAATTAAAAGATATGCAAAAAGATGCTAAACAAAATCCTAAAACTTTCAAACTTGTCTTGCTGAAAAAATAGAGCCGAGAATTTGCAAGCAGTATTTCGGCTTGAAGAAAATTCACAGATCGAAATAAAATATGAAAAGTTTCTAGAAAATACTTTTAATTATGATAAATCCAGAAAATCAATTTTAAAAGTTTTTAGAGTTTTTATCAGGGAGAAATAATTTAAATAACAGAGCATATACGGACTGAGAAATTGCAGAAAAAAAGCCCTAATCTAAGCTCTGATACCAAATGATGCGGGACTAATATGCATGTAATTCTTTTTGTATATTTTATATATTGGGTTAGGTGATTAATTCCCAAATTTTAGATCAAAATTAGTTGTAGGAAATTTTGTATGAATTTTTGAAGCCAAGCATGCAGATTAGAACCTAGAAAAGTACTAAAGAAGGATCGCCGGGACTGAGAAGCCTCGGTTAGGGCAAGTTCTCCTAC
The DNA here is from genome assembly GCA_021397845.1 of Areca catechu. Taxonomy (NCBI): domain Eukaryota; kingdom Viridiplantae; phylum Streptophyta; class Magnoliopsida; order Arecales; family Arecaceae; genus Areca; species Areca catechu. Next base: position 13,140,129 of record CM038038.1, on the reverse strand, counting down.
AATAATAAGACTAGAGATAGAGGGGGTGTACCTGACAACATCTGAAGTGCCCGGTGAAGATCGCAGCAAAGGGATCTCTCGTTCCTCGATGGATGCGGCCTGGAAAACCGAGCCAAAGACCCGCGGATACCCGGCTTTCTGCTCGGTGGTCCGATTGAGGCGTGGCTGGAGTCGTTGGATTCGTAGGAACTCGGAGACCTGCAAACGACCTATCAGGGGTTAGAAAAATTAGAGGAAATCAAGAAAACAAAGAAAAATAGCAAAGGGAAGAAAGTTTGGAGGGGGCTGGAAGGATGGTTGGCGGTAGGAAGATGGTTGCAAACACTGTGAAGATGAACTCTTAAATCCCTTTATGCACACAGCAGGGTAATCACACAAATCAATTGAAGAACTCAAGGTTTATTTCATATATCAAAATCTCCCTTCATGCAAGAGGCTAGGGTCTTTTAAATAGACCCTTAACCTTGGGCCCCAAGTAAGGGTACAATTGATATTACATAAGAATCATTTTCCCTCTCAAACCCTAGCTAGAAAATAAGGAAATATTAGGTAGAAAAAATCCCTAAATATTCTCTTGACTTGGCCAACACTCCAAGGACACCTAGGGGGGCGTGTTGGGCTTCTAAAAGCAACAAGAGGTGCATGGGTTTGGGCCTTTGGAAGCTGGGGTGGCCTGGTAGCCTGGTAGCCATGTAGCAGGAATATTCCCTGGTATCTTGCTTTTTAGGGGCTTGGGCTTGGCGCCTGGGCTTGATTTTTTTGGGCTAGGATGCAGATGGACCTCTAAAATCATGGATGCCTTGGTCTATGAATATATTTTGGCATCTGGAAGGGAATCTGGGCATCTGGAGGGCATCTGCAAGGAATCAGGGTTTTTTTGAATTTTCCTCCTGAGATCTTCAAATCTTCAAGCTGGGTTGGACTTGGGCTAAGCTTCCATGTCTTCAATCTAGTTGGACTTGGTCTTTACTTGTATGATGTGGTCTTGAGTCTTCAATTTGCTTGGACAGGACTCAAAAAAAATAAAATTAGCTCGACATGAGCTGACTAAAATTGGACTAAACTAGCTCAACATGAGCTGACTTATTACAGAACTCAAATAAAAATGCTAAGCTTTATTACAGTGGACTTGAATGTTGATTAAGTGATCCACAGAGGATTGAGAAGCCTCTGCCTTATTCTGGTGCCTTTGGTGTCTGCACCACTAACCTCATCACCAGCACCGGAAGGCCTAACCTTCCCTCCACTAGCGATGCGAACTCCTACAAACCTGACCATGGTGAAAAAGAAAAACAAGAAAGAAGCAGGAAAATCCTACCTACGGAAAAGATTGGAGACTAGAAGCAAGAAAAGCTAAGCAAAAGGCAAAAGCAAACAAAGACAGGGAAGCTTCTTCAACTAGTCCTTCCTCTCCCTTATAAAGAGACAAGGAGCATTCCAGAATGCCTCAAAGGAAAAGACCCCCCCTCTTTGAGTCCGCCACATACATAGATGCCGAAGACGGATACAAAGCTCCAAGTGACGCCAAGCTGATTCAACATGAGAAAAACCAAAGTCATGATCCGCGTGACCTCACCCGACGACAGAGATGAAGTCTACATCTTTTTCAAGGGATGGGAAGAGGCCATGCCCTTCACCTAAATTCTAATGAAAAGATTGGCTGAACCGCCATAACAGATTAAAAGGAAAGCGACCTGTCGACCGACCCTTCCTTTTTCATACTCCAATAAGGAAGCGATAGCTGTCCTCAAACTTGATCTTCGAATCAGACAACAATTATGGCATGCAACTGAACCAAAGGTTTTACCATCATTGGCTACGCTTTTCTTGGAAGAAAACGACAATCTAGTGGTACTCTCACTTTTCGAGGCAAATCACTACTTCGAAAACTGAGAGTGGGGGGTAATTGTTGGGATATGTCGGTTCAAGCACGGGTCAATTGTCGGTTTGACCGCTTACCAAATTCTTTCTAAAAAAGATATTTAAACCGGAGCACCCAGAGGATGGGCGGGTAGATAAAGCAACAACTTAGCCTCCATTACATCATGAACCCAAGTCTTCGGCCTTAGCTGAAGACATCGGTTCCGAGAAGCACCGCCACCAGCTACTGATTGTTCTCCTGTGCATCGACCGAAGAAGGCCAGCCCAAAGAAGAACAGTCCGAGGACGACGCCAACTCCGCCCTACGATTCACTCTGAAGGGAAAGGCTCCGCTACAAACAGCAGAGGAGCCTTCGGACTGTTCAGAAAGGACAGGACGAAGATATCTTGCCGATTCAGTAACAGCCCCTCCTAAAGAGGATGCCCAGAAGCAAATCTCCGACTGATCTCATAACTGCGAACATGGAGGCAGCAGTTACGATCGACCACCTGGCCACTACCTCCAAATCGTAACTGCATCAAAGTGGCCACGTGGCCACCAACTCCAATCCCAACACCTTCAGGCCGGCCAGCACCCCTTGGCAATCGCCTGCAGTTACGGGCGGAGTGAAGTTAATTAGCCTCCGTCTTAACCATAGGTTGGTATGCCTGATCACATACTGGCCCAGCCATTATAAATAATGGTAAGAGGGGACACTCGAGGTAAGGGCCACATATCCTGAAGAAATAGAGTTTATTTTCTCACCACCTTTCTCCTCTTCAGAATACTCTCCATTATGTTACTGGAACTTGTCCCTGATTTAGACATCGGAGTGTCCCCCACCGAAGAAAATCCGGTCAGCGACCTATTTTGCAGGTGATCAGGAAAGTGAACCGGCGATCCAGCAGTTCCGCCCAATCTAGGGAGGTTCTACGCCAACAGTAGTACCTCCAAATAATACTGGTATTAGCCTGAAGATATCATGATGATGCTAAAATCAATTGTAAAAACAAAATTAAAAACCTAAATGATGCAGGATCATATTTATATAGAGATTTATTCCACTCATAAGGTCAAATAATGCTCTCAAAAAAAATTACCAATACCTAATAGAACTGCTTTACATGCCCAAATCACTTGTAGCACCAATGGGACCCAAATTCAGTCGGTAAAAAATAGAAAATTGAACTAAAGATGGTGAAATATGAGGTTCAAGGCCCTAAACAAAGCATATTTCTATTCACTCAAAACATTGAAAAAAAAACTGGTTTCAAAGTGAAACCATTTGAAAATTGTCCTTTTTTTATGGTGAAAACAAGAAATGCCCCAGGATACCTAGCTTATAGATTTACTTGGGCTGCGCTCAAACTATTAATAGATAGGACAGAGATGAATGGAGTCCAATCCTCCGATCAGAAGCAACCAATCCTCCCTGAGCCTCTTTCCTCGCCCTAATTCCATCCCCATATGAAAATTTATAGCGAAAAAGAACAAAAAACTGAAATTTACTTTCTGAGAAATGGGAAAGTAGAGAAGGGATGATTGGGAAGATCACACAGAAAAGGAGGAGAATTTGATCTGTTATTTTGGATTTTGTTCTCCTAGAATGAAATCCACCCTGTCGCCGAGCTTGCTCCAAAACCGCTTATCATAGACAGGACTGACCAAGGGATTTGAATTTATGGAAGGCGAGACCAAGAGAAAGATGAGAGAGAGAGAGATGAGAGAGGCAGATTGCAACAGCTAGTGAACTGGAGGATAGCATGAGGAGATTAGAGATTTTTAAATAAGAGAAGTCCGAATATTTCTAACGATCGAATAGACCGTTTAAAATAAAAGATAAAAATAAAAACAAAAACAAAAAAGAACTGGCAGATGATGCAACTTCTCTGGCTGGACTCGGTGAGGTTGCCTTCCGTTTATCTAACGTATGCAAATGGGGTGGTCTATTATACTTGACTTCCTCCTGGATTATATGAAAGCTGGCAGGACTATCACTCAAACTTGCAAGCATGGCACAGTACGAAACTTGATGCAGCATCAACCAGCACCGGGCCTAGACCCGACGACCAATGAGTTGAGTATGGGTCCAAAGAAAGTTCATTCGGATTTGAGTTTTAACTTTTTTTTTTTCGAGAAGGGGGTGCAAACTTCCTGAACTCGCATAATTACCTGATGCTTGACATTTGTACTTTTAAAAATACATACATATTTACATACACATAATATTACTTTTATCTAAACTATTAATAGAAATTTTATTCTATAACCTAAAAGTGGTATATAAAATAAATGGTAATGGTAATGACATGTTAGAATATGTTTGGATGGTTATACATGACTTTCAAGTAAAATATAATTTTCAAGTTTTAGTCAAATCACGAAATTAATCATCAAAGTGCTTGTATTAGATTTTCAATGGTAAACTTCTCAAATCATGAATGATATTAGATTAATTAACTCACAAAATACAATATTTGATACCTGATGGTATCTAGGCTTGATCTCCACCCAACCCAAACTCGATGCATGTTTTTCTACTTGAACCAGAATCCTCTCCGATACTTTAAAAACTGAAAGTTAGACCCAAAACCACAACATATGTATGAGCCTTGATTTAGCGAAAATCAGATCCCGACCCGACCTTACAGCATCCCTAGTGAGAAGTGGCTGGAGGCGTGCAATCTCTAAAGTCTTTCCATACAGCTTTCAATGGTACAATCTTTGATCATGTGAAAGGACCACGAATTTGTACGTTGAGCTGTGATTTTGAAACACTGCCTCCTACTTGGTTAGGGGCCATCCGACTCTTAGTTGGGCATTAGAAAACCTGATGTTAGAGATTGGACATCAGAAGATCAGAGACATGATGTCGTTTGCCAAAGACTACCCTATGTTTGATCCCTTCCTGGTGGCTTGCTCCTGGCTGACAGCTGCATGCATGAAGTCTCATCATCCCTTCTTACCTGGATCTAATCTGATTCAGCAAGAAACTCTAATAAGTTATTCCCTCTCTGAAGGCGGTTATGGTAGAGAAGATGGAGATCCACTCCATGCGAAGCTTTAAGGAGCGTTATACTCAGAAAAGAACTGGTCTCCTTGACAGTTCAGAGAAAATAAAGGCACGCATATCTAGGATTTAATGGAGGCCAAGGGGGTGATTCCGTTGTTATGATTTGTTCTACTCGGAAAGCAAGCAGCCCCTGTTTTGCTCCTGTTTCTTAAGAGCATGCATCATTCTGACCCAAAATTATAGTCATGGTAACAGTACCTTCTTTATCAGTTTGGACCTCTTATAGGTGACATATCAACAGAACATGTATAAAATACCAGAACTTGGTATCTCTAATTGACATCTCTACCAATGCAATATATCATCGTTTCTAAAAATTAATCTTAAAATTTTACCCCACCAGCCACCTGCAACCATGCGACCAATAGGCCAGGCTATCCTCAAATTTCTCGGCAGAGTAACTAAATAAGATTATCAATAATTATTATCATGACTCACCTTCTCATATTGGCTGCATGGCTGCAACCAACTAAGCTGAGATTCCTTGTGGCAATACCACCAGATTGGAACGCAAGTTACATCGCCTTGCCTGACAGTCATCGCTGTGAGACCAACATCCATACACAAATAATAACGAAGTTACAGTAACAAAAAAATCCAATCAGTGCAATATCTGATTACAATGTCTACTCAAGGTGCTCCTGCATTCCTGCATTGCCATCAAGCCTTACTGTATTATTTTGTACTTTTCAACTTTTTTTAAAAAAAAGAAAACAATGAAAGAGAGTTAATGTTATCATCTTATTATCACATGACAAACAAACAAACAAACAGTACAAAGTTTATGTACACAAGAACCTGTAGCAGAAGTACAAGATTTTCCAACATCCCTCTTATGCAGGAAAAGAAATTCTTCAACAGGGTAACCAATGCAAAAGGGTAACTCTCAGCCCATTTCTTCAAAGATGCCCCCAGTACACACCTGAAGCAGCTAGACAATGGCAATAAGTTAAACTGGTGTCTATCAACTATATATGTATATCAAAAGGCGGAACCAGCTAATATGCTAAATGTGCAGTTAGTACTTTACAGAGATTCAAGTCAGCCAACCCAAAGGTCAAAACAACCATTGTTTTCTGGACAATGGGCCCTCCTTTACCTCACCAAATACCAGATCAGCAACACATGCTGTGCTTAGGAGCAACCTGCCATGAGAGACCAACTACACAAGTCGCCATCTCCACCAGAATAGAAACATATGATTGCCATGATACATTGTACACCAGCCTATCAGGTTCATTTGCAAGGCATTGGTCAAACAGAATCACCGGATTAAGCTTTGGAGAGACTCACTTTCATCTACCTAATGATAAATGTTTTTACTGACAATTTGATATGTAAACTTTTAATTGTACATGAGGCTTTGCAAGCAAAGGGTGGCCAAAATTGCCATCTACAACTAGCCTAATCCTTCACAGCTGGACTGGCCACCCAAACACGATCAGCCAAAGATGACCTTCCGACAGCTTCACGAATCCTGCTAAAGGCCACCTTCACAGGGACACATGTGACCAGAGGCACTGTCCCCTCTGGTTTAATCAAACCACCCAAAATACTAATACCCCGAACAGGCTTTGCACCCCTGTTCTCACCACTAAACTTTGGTTCAGTTCCAATAGAAGACAGAGTTCTAGTTTTCTGACTAGATGGATTTGCTTTTCTAGAACTCTTCTTCTGGGACTTCCCTGATGCTGGCTGGCGGGCCTGAGAGATACTCTTCTTCACCAATTTGGCTTGTTGATTGAAATGACCAGAATATTTCTTGAGTGGAGGTTTGCTTTCTCTGTCTCTATATTGAAGACCACCAGCATCTTCACCATCCAAGGCTGATGGATTAGAACGAGGAACTCGTTGCATGGCAGTTCTTCTTGCTGTCCTCCAGACAGGTGGGCGTGTATTTTCATCCAGACCAAAAACATTTCTAGAAACAAGTGGATCAGTAGAACCATCTTTGAGTATTTCAATTTGAACAGGGTGCCCTATAATTGCTTTGCCATTCAATCTGCTCATCAGAGAAACCAGAGGAACATGCTCACCTTGATAACTGGCTTGAACTTTCAAATCCACATCAAACAGCAAAGGCCTCATCTTGTCACTGAGATGAGCAGCATAAACTGGCTCATAACACTCATCAGAATCTTCCTGGTATGCCCTTTGAGCCACATGATAAAGGCCTCCAGATTTCCAGACTGATGGGGAAATCATATGAGAATCATTGTCAGAATCTTTGATGCTAATGTGACTTCTCCCACGATCTCTAGCTGCTTTCAGAACAGAAGAATATCTTCGATTACCATACCCAGTCAATTCTGCATGAGCCAGATCCTTATCAATCAAATCAACTTCATCAGGAGCATAGTTAAAATCCTTTTTATGGTAGAAGCCACGTACTGAAGTCCTCTGGCTGGAAGCTTCCCTTCCCTTGGTTTCAGATGTTGTCCCTCTTGCAGAACCACTGCGCTTTGCTATATTACGAATATTGCGTTTCCTTTTCATATGCCATTTGGAAACTCCCATCTCAGCAGAAACATCTGCAGTGTGCTCTTGAGGATGTAAACTAGAAAGGGACACCTCATTATCGTCCACGTTAGTGAATTTTTCTGAAACTTTATATGCAGAGGGCTCACAGCCTTTCACTCCTGACACCATAGTTTCTGCAAACAAAACCAATATAAAACATGTAGCTCACGTGATAAAAACAGTTTAAAGATCAAATAGCATAGGGGGAACTCAAGAGGCATATAATGGAATTTTCGGACCATCAACAATGTAACAAGTGTCAGCATCTGCTGAAGACAATTAAATGCAGAAGGAAAATTACTTGCAACAATAAGATAAGATACAGAATTGAAATCAATGCATCACAAAGGCTCTGCTAACCTCCAGCATTACAGATTGCAAAACTAAAGGGATTAATAGATTGCAAAATATAAGACAAATTAGAAAACCCAATTATCATTTGGGTTTCAGCTTAACAAAACAAATTTTGATTTCAACAGCTTTAGTAATTGTTTCTTTACTTTAAGAAGTTTTCCTGGAAAACACTTTTAAAAAATACCAAAAAAAAAAAAAAACCAATGTTACATGAAAATACAAAAAGAATGGAATCCAGAGTGTGTATATATAGCCATTTATATTGTTTCAAAAGCCTCTCCCCCTACCCTCTCCCTCATTTTCTATATGGTTCCCACCTAAACGTATGTCATTAAAAAAGGAACTTTTAGAAAAATAAAAAGTTGATGGGCTCTTGAAGCATTTGGTTCCTCTCCTAAGCTAAGTGATTTAAAGTTTTAAACCCTGCATTTTCCTTTTAAAGACCACACAAGCAGGCAAGATACAAGCAAGGGTTGTTTGCTATTTAACATTTAAAAACAATGCTTGTTTATAAGTTGCATGCCTAAATGTAATTAAGTTGCTAGAGTATCATGTACTTTTAAGGCTGATAAAGCTTTAAAAAAAAAGAGAGAACTATGTTCTAAAACCATAACTATACACCAAAAATACACAACAGACAAAATAGTGTCAACAATTTCACAGATAAATATTTTCCCTGTCATCCTAGAAACACTTGCAGCCCAATCCAAAATTTATTAAAACCAAATTTGAAGCTCTGTGATCATCAAACTTTACAATGTTTGGGCTCCTTGAGTAAGCTAATGGAAGGAATCAAAACAAACAAGAATTTTTGTATTTCACAACAAGAAAATGGAAACCTACTTTCAACTAAAATTGCAGAACTAAGGCAACTGAAGCTAAAAGATGAGTCAAAACAATCATTTTTTGATAATTTTCTCAACAATTAGCTATATTTATTGCCTAATCATGTTAATGTACCCTTCCTGATCATATATATCAAATCTCACAGAATTACATGAGCAACATACAAAACCATCCTGAAGGTGCACGTGCCATCAAATTGTACATGTTTGGTTTCTCAATTAATGTGGGTCATGCTAAATCAATCTTGCCTAATCATTTTATTTCAACCAATTCTTACAGCAGTAAATGAGCAACACCAAGAGCCATCCTAATAGTGCATGTGGCACTAAATTCTACATGTTTGGCTTTCTAACTGAGGGGGGCACACTACGATTCGTATAACAGATGAAGCATTTTTTTTCCTACAGCAAACATTAAGATTGTTATGTTACAGGCTTAAGTACCACTAAAATCAAGCCACAACAGAGAATGGGAAATAAAAACTATCAGACAAGCAAGATGCTACTACTTTAAAATTAAGATGTTAACTTGCTATGATGAAAAAGAATATGATAACATAATGAAAAGCAAAAATCATGCCAGTACCTCCTAAAAGATTCGCATCCTCTTCAACGTCAGTCTCAATATATGCCCTTCCAGAAAAATCAGAGTCATCTACTTCCATCAGCTCAGAAGATGTATATTCATCTGTTGAAGTAGCAGGTTCCTGAAGGCAGCTGTCCCTTCCAAACAGTGTTGCGGGTGTTTGTTCAGAAGGATATCCACCATGCTCAAGAGAGTCATTTGAATCAGCAGGTAGATAGATGCATCTGCTCCTTCTTGCCCGACATATAACAGCCATATGGTCCTTTTCACCATGCATTGAAACAACACCACTATCATGATCAGGGTGAAAAGAATGAGGAGAAGATAATTTTGGACTACTCTGCAAAACCTGATTAAGTGGTCGACGCCTATCACGTTTTTTAACAAGTGACTCCTCAACCATACCCCCCTGTGATCTTTTCTTTTTATTGGGGAAGGAATTTTTGCTGCTACCAGCATGACTCCCAACTACCACCATATGCCCAGCATTAGAAATATCCATGTGATTATCAACAGACTGAGACAACTTTCTCTTTGATGGAGCTATTCGAAGGCCAAAATCTTGCAAACCTCTCATCCTAGGAACATTTTCAGGGATATCCTCTTCAAGCCCAAATTGGTTACTATTTTTTCCCTTGTCTAAATAAATGGGATTGCCAATATTCTCTTCCTCATGGGACAAACCTGCTCTTCTTGAAAGCATCTGAGGCTTGTGGCTTGTATATTTACCATGTACTCGAGGCTCATCATTTCTCATGAACATTTCTGAAGATAAGTTATCATATTCTTTTTTTATGGTACCTGAAGTTTTATTTGCCATACTGTTTGAGGCAACCCCTGACTTCTGGTGCTTCATTTCAAACTGCTTCTTCTCAAGCTCCAGAGCATGAAGGATAGCATCTTCTCGGCGTGCATATTTCTCCCTTTTCTTGATAGGAATGCCCTGTGCAGCTTCTGCCCTCTCAATACAAGCATCAAACTCCCCACATCGAAATGCCTTGACACGTTTGGATTTCTCTAAGTTGTACCAGTCCCTGCAAAAAGAATGGCAACATGAAGAATGATTTAGATGTTGAATATATTTCACATGAGGTTTCTGCTTAAAGAAATTGTTTCTGACATTTATGACAAAAAAAGATGGCAACATTTGGATACTCATTGGTCAACAATACTGTCGCATATATAAAACTTCATGAACATAAACAGAAATTGATAACAAAGAAATTAGCTTCCAAGAGTCGCATGGCTCTGAGAAGCAGAAACAACATCCATAAATGCAAACAGGAATGAAAAGAAAATAGAATCCAGTGAAAACATATATGCTGAGATATTTGAAAACTATTACATTCAACTGAAATTCATTTTTTTTTTTTTTTTTTTATAGAAAAAAGGGTAGAGGGGGGGATAAACCCTGGTGTAGCTCCCCATTCTTGCCCCCAGTCCGTTAGGCGATTGTTCGATTCACGCCGCATATTTCTGCGTACCCTCCCCATCAACCGGTAAGTACGTCAACCTAACCCCACTACAGCGCCAAGTTAGAGCCGATCCGCCCCCCAATCACGTGCATCCAGAATTTCTATAATTTAATCGAGTCACCCAAGGGATCATTCCTCGAACCCGTGACCAGTAGATTATATACAAAAGCGGAGCCGCGTGCTAACCAACTGAAATTCATTTTCATCTCAAAAATGGAAGCTAAAATGAAAATGATGGCACTTAAATATCTTAGCTGCATTCCATATAAAATATTATCATCCTGATGTCAATTCCATTATAAATAAAAAAGGCAGTCCAAATTCCTTTATTCTTTTGAAATTGATTTAGCTACACAAGTCAAAATAAAGAAGTAGACAAAAGCAGATGAAAGAAGAAAGCTTAATCAAAGGAGAGTGGAAAGAGATTTAAACCAATGTCAGAGAGACCCTAGGTGGTAATTGAATTGTCTTCAACATATGCAAGTTCTAGTAATTGTTCCTATGGTAAATGCAAGCCTAACAAGCTGAATGTTGAAAAGCTGGAACTGGTTAATACTTAATTGCTGAAAATCACAACAACATTACGGGATGAAGCAAACTTGAATATTACTCCAGCTTAATTTGTGTGCAATTACATTCACAAGAATCTGGATTGCTGAATATTTCCCTGGTCATGCAAAGTAGAGCTGTTCACAGGCCGGGTTTGGGCCCACAAAATGTCAAATTTTACATAAGCCCAGCTTGAAGCCCGATAAAAAATGAATAGAATTTAGGCCCAAGGCATCGCCCATGATCAGCTCTAATGCAAAGCCATACCTAGCTAAAAACAGAAAGTCATAATTTATATAGAGCCCCTAGTAATGCATAGAAAAACATCATCACCAGCTATTCCCTGAAATCTTTACCTTTAATACTTAACAGCCCAACTAGAGATACGTCAACAAGTGCCCCTAAAAGATGCAAAAATAGACTTAACCACCAAACTCCACCACACACCTGCCCCCCCCCAAAAATAATAATAATAATAATATATATATATATCTTCACCTAAAACACTTAGTAATCAGATATGTTAACCAGGCCTGAAAACTATACCATTTTTAACCAACATTTAGTTCTTCCCAAAGGAATGCAATGGAAGATGCATATCAGGTGGTCCTGTGCTCCAACATCATTCTACAATCACAATCAAGATCGTTGTGCCCACATGGTCAATCAGCAATAAAGCAGTTAAATCAAAGACCCTTGAAAATTGAAATTACATAAACAAATCGATTAAAAGGGCATGAACCTACCTAACCGAAACCATCTCCCCTAAGCCAATTAAAGATTTAACCAAACAAAAAGCATTCTTAATGCAATCGGTCAAAAAAGATGCCCTTATTGTTAACATCGTGAGTTATCAAGATAACATGAGCTAATGGATAAGAAAGATAACAAACTATTAGTGAAGGTACAGGTATTCAGAAATCCAGCCACAAAATAATCAAACTTATAGGTGCTCAGGCAAAGGCTAGAATCACCTTAGTCCAAAGAGCAAACTTCAAACGCTGCAAAAATAATGTTGATATCATAAGATAAGGTAATTCCATCTATATATAACATGATTGCAAATGTGGGACAAAAATATAACAAAAGAAAACTCAACAAGAAAAACAAAAATACAAAATAATAAGCAGCATCTCAGGTAACTCTACAATTCAAATCTTGTAATGCACATGACATCTGAAAACACAAGGCTACCACAAAACTGACATGAGGTGCACTTAGATTGATTCCCTGCTATCAAATTACCCAATGATGTTTGTACAAGGTACTAGAGTAGCAGTAAATGCTGTCACAAAAAATGTAATTGCCTGAAAATCATTAAGAACTCAAAGCTCCTGTAAAATTGGATGTATTACCTTTCATAGAATCAAATTCAGATCTTAGTCTTATTCATGATCATTACAGGTCAACCAAAAATTTAAAATAACTAGTGTTGGTCTGTCCAAGAAAACATTAAATATATCTATGAAATTGAACTATGGCCATTATTAGCTCATCACAATCTGCCTGCCAAACTCAACACAACATTCAGCCCCCTGCCCCACCCACAAGAGAAAGCGAGCTACTTGATCTCTTGTTGATGAAAGGTTACTCATGACCAAAGATGTTCCAATGTATCACTTTGTATATATAAATAAAATCCTACACCTATATTTACACATCTCAAATAAACTCGAGTAGACAAAACCACATGGATTTGTTATTAACCCACTACCATACCCATTAGCTTATACACTACCCAAGCCCAGAACGGGGCCTTTCAAATGGAGTTCCCATTGAAACAAGTCCTAAGTCCTAGATCCTAACATGTTGGAAAGAAGAAAGTGTATTATTGGCTGACTAATAATCAAGGACCTCCCCGATATGGCACTCAACATTTAGCAACCGTGATCAGCTAAGATGGTGGTTTTTTCACATATTATGTTTCCTCTTTCCCCAAATCTTTCTCTCCTTTTTTTTTCCTTTTGTTCTGGTTGCTGCTAACAATAGCAGTGGTGGGGCTGTCATCAAGAGCAGCAGCTACCCTGCAGTTGGGCCAACCAGGAAGATCAAAAAAGAAATGGGTATAGTTTATAATCTCATTAGTTCATCAATTAGCTTATCATCTATTCTTTCCATACTTTTAATGCTATTCTCATCTATTATCCCATCCTTGAGTTATCATGATATCATATCATCTACTAGTTCATTGTACCATCCAGTTTAATTCTTTTAATGCTTTGGGTATTGTCCCACCTTTAGATTTGCTGCTAATATATGATAACTTTTAGTAGGTATTATGTCCTAAATCTTAACGGATCTCCTCATATTTCTAGTTTTTTGTATTTTTTTATGTTCACGACCACCTTGAACTTTGGGTGCCAACCTAACAACTAGGCACTAAAAAATCCCCTACCACTCATCTCCCACCTGCAGTCTTCTAGACAATGATGGGAACATACAAGTAATGTTAAATAAGCTAGGTTTTCACAACAACCTTAATTTAGTAATTAATGCATTAAACTTAAAAAATCTGAGGATGAGGGAGACCCAATAGTCCCTTTTTTTCCTTGCTACTCTGTTGGTTGAGATCCTGACATCCTCCTAATAAAACCAACTTGCATGGTTTTGCATCAAAAGACATGATTATCAAGTTGAACAGAATGTACATAATTTCCATTTCAAGTTGAATTGAAAAGTCTAGTCAAGATCAATAATATTACATGTGACACTGATCAGACGCAAAAATACTTTCCAGTCTAGATCACATACATGTCACACTGGCCAAGAACCAATAGAAACCATAAGAAATACGGGAACCAACTGAAGAATGTGCTGTCATAAGTGGTACTCATACCCTCGGACTTAAATATTCTACTGAGGTTTGCATTTCAAAAATTTTGTATGGCTTCTGCAATATACATCCACATATAAACTCATTTTAATAATAAAGAAAATAAATCTGGACAGCATATCAAACATTTATCTGGCTGATTTTAGTAGCGTCCCATTCCCTGCTAAAAGCTAGACTATTTTATAGTTCCATCTACCATGAAATCCACACAGGGAGTTTCAGGTAGATTTCCAGTCTGAACAAAAGTTTCAGTTCACATATTTTTCATAACATGTTCCTATTCATTAAACTGAAGCTAAACATTTATACCAAATTATGTCTGAACAGTGTTTTGGGAAGAAATGGTCAGACAATTCAATTCTGAAATCTACTCTATGTTAGCCTTCCTAACATACAATATCTGCAGGCAGGACTTCGACATGCAGCCATTTGCCAGTATCTATGAAGGTATCAAATAAGCATACAACTAATCAAGAAGCTAGATTGTTTGAGCAGACTTGAGAAACACCTATTACTGAGTGTGATTAGAAGACCACGTTAGCGGTTATGTTTTTGATTTTTAAAAGTTTTAAAAATCAAATATAAGCTCTGTTTATCATAGATGAAAGAAGGAACTCCGTTGTATCATAAAAATGAAAAAAAATGGAAATGAGATTTGTGGATGCATGCATCAATTTGAAGCGCAATTGTGGACGCATGCTATAATACTCCCATTGTATTATAGCAGAATGAGTGTTCTCAAGAATTTCAAAAGAAAAATCAAAATGAACCGAAGGAAAGGATTTAGTAAGTGCGAAATCAAAAATACTGCAGATTAAAGATTATCGTAGTTTCATATATTCAAATCACAGCATGCATCGGAAAATCTCGGAAAATCCTAAATAATTCAGAAAAATCCAGAAACAGGCAAGGAGAATCTTACACGCTGGCGTCCTCCCTTCCGAGGAGCTTGACCGGCGTCCCTGATCTCGGCGACATGAGGTGAGACGCCGACAGCTCGTCGGGGCCGAGTATCCTCCCCGGCCACCACGAGCCGTTCCTCCGCCGGACCCAGACGATGGTCCCCACCGAGCAGTCCACGCCGATCCCACCTCCCTCTCCGCCCTCGGAGATCCCCATCCCCTTCCACCCAGACCCTACCTCGCAAAAATCACAAAAAAAGGGGAAACAAAACGATCAAAACCCTAAAAACCACCGATAGCGTGGCGGAGGGGATCGCGTCAGCCGCTGGAGAAGGCAAGCGCCGAAGCCCAATGCCACCGGTGGATCGTCTCGCGAGGTGCTCGCGGATCCGGTCAGGAGGACGCTGCCGTTCCGGGCTAGGGTTTCCATTCACAGGAGAGAAGATCTCATCCTTCGCCGTCCTCCCCTCCTCCACTCTCCCTAGGGTTTCATCTACACCACCATCACCGCCGCAGCCGCCGCCGCCGCTGCCGCTTCTCCCTCTCCTTCGCCGCGTGCTCCCCGGCCTCGATCTCCTCCGGCTGTCGTACGCCGACGAATCGAAGACGATCTCCGCCTAAGATTCCGGTTTTTCTCCTATTTTTCTCGGTTTTTTTGGTTTTTCTCTCAGGATTACAGAAATAATAAAATAAATAATAAATAGATGAAGACGGTGACGAGAACCCCTCCCTCTCTTCTCTCTTTCTCGGAGGGCAGTAATAAAACACGAGCCCTTTCGACCCGGACGAGTCCGGTTTAAATACTTGGCCTGAGGGCCACATATGGTGCTCTGTAGGATTAAGATAAGTTAAAATACATTCTGCAATCCTAACCGTGAGATGAAGATCGGGTGGAACACCAGTTGGTAGTTCAGTGGGGGCCACGTGTAATTAGATTGGGACGTTGATGTGTCCGAGGGAACGCCAGATTGTGACAGTTGGTTGCTGACGGTTGGATCACAATCTGACGGGAGGCCCGTGGTCCGTTACGGGGTCTGTCTGAACGCGGGCGGCAGGAGCGTCAATGGACCGAAATTTGACATGTTGTATTGGCCCGGTTTAGGCGCGGTCTGGTTTCAACACGGTTGGGTCTGAACCGGTTTTTGAGTCTCCGACTCGGTTCAATCGGCTTCCAAGGTTGGTAGGGCGCACGAGTTAGAAGAGAAGGGAGGGGAAGGCAAGAAACATTCGAATATAAGAAAGAAAGGGTTGACGGTGGAGCACAAGGTTTTGAACCCTTGGTTCAGAAATTGATCACTTGGACCGGATCGACCGACTCACTATTCCATAACTATGTCAGTCAAACCTTAAAGAAATTGGCACATATGATGCACATAAAAGGTATTTTTATGACATATTAGCCTGATTAGAATTTTTAATTAATATCTCTTATCTTCGTACCTAAAATAAGAAATCAATAAATATTACATGTATCTACTATAAAGCAGCATATCTCCTCTATATCTACTATCCATCATTCAATATACGAAGCATATCTCGACCAAGATAAACTATTGATCGTAATAAGAAAAAATATCTATTTTTATCTACTATTATAATTAGAGCATATCTCCACCGGTCCACCCTAAGCACAGCTTTACTTATACAAATATGTCCAAGAGATAACTATTGTTTGTCTCTTGGATTGATAGCTAATTTATGTTTAATCCCTATTGATTAAAAATTTTATTCCCACTTTCTAATTTGGATTGATATTTTGTATTGAGTTCCTAACTTTGTACACATTTACACGAAACGATACATCATAAATGTGACAATGTATTAGGATAGGTCAATTATGCGTGAAGCAAGTGGAATTATTTGTAAAATATTGGCCTAACCATGTAAAGTGCTAACTATTTAAGGGTCGAATAACATGGTGATCAAGCAAAGGAATGGCTATTAAGTTCCCCTATTTTAAATCTCAAGGGCAAATCCTAGTAATCACAACATATCTCTAATTCTATATGTTTCTCACGGACTATATGAAGTATAAACCAATGATGAATGGTCTCTTATATGCAATATGCACACTTGATTCTAGTTCTATAAGTATTTACTCCTGTTATAATAATACATGGGTAGAGATGAAAATGGATCGGGTCAAACCGGATCATGAGTGATCCCGAACTAATCGAGTTCTTTGATCGGGTCCTAATATTAGATCCAAATCCAATCTAATAGAAAATTGGATTGAACCAGATCGTATCGGGTCAAGTCAGGTCCAAGGATAAAATTTTCGATCCAATAGATCATTTGGGTTGGATTAGATCAATGAACAACCTAGTCCTAATCTAAAAATCTTGAATCTAAATTGGGTTCTGATCAAATATAGATAACTATATTTTAATTATCACATAATTAATTATTATTATCACAAAATAGACAACAAGCAATATTGCTTTTGAAACAAACTAAAATATAAAAATAATTATAAATCTTTCTTTATATTAAAGACAAGTTTCATGCAAGTCTTAATTATAACTTCGAGATCCAAATAAGTTTGGATCCTATCAGTATTAGCGGGTTTGGATTAAGTCAGATTCGAATTTAGTAAATCAGATCGATCCAGAAAATAAAATGGATCTAATTTTAGGACCCAATCCAAATCCATGGATTCTTAAAAATAGGTTGGATCGGGTCATGGGTCAACTTGACCCATTTATAGCCTTACATAAATGGGTGTGCAACTCTATCCTAAGTGTTGCTGCAACTTCTCCCAGACCGGGCTCAAACGGCTGGGCTGGAGTGCTCCTCTCCCGATTCCTGCAAAAAGTCCCCAAGGGCCAGTGGTGTTCCGACGGGGGACACTCCGATGCTTAAGTTAGCGGGAGCTTGAGGGCAACATAATGGAGGAATCAATGGAGATTAGCTTGTGGAGTAGGGAGAGAGTCCTTCGCCCTTATTCGAAATCCCCCATTTACCTTATATAGGCATGGAATACTGCCAAATTCTGTTAGGAGCTGAGCTGGGAATGTCCGATTTGCCTCTAGGAGAATCAAGGTAATGGCCAGATGGCACCAGGACATGATCACGTCATGAGATATGTTGTAACAGAATTCTGGTACCAGCTGGAAGAGGTTCTGGAACCTTCAGGCTAGGTCTTACTGAAGATGGGTCGAGCGGGCCTTCGGTGAAGTGGGTCGGCCAGACCTCCGCTACAGCGGGTCGTTCGGACCTCCGCTGGAGTGGGTCGGTCGGACCCTTGCTGAAAGTGGGTCGATCGAACCCTTGCTGAAGGTGGGTCGGTCGGACCCTTGCTGAAGGTGGGTCGGTCGGATCCTTGTTGAAGGTTGGTCGGTTAGACCCTAGGGAAAAGTCAATAGGGTATAACAGTTGCCCCCATGCTCTTGGCCTTTGAGAGGACATGTGGCTTCGAAGGGCAAAAGTATCATTCTTATGTTGAATGCGCTTGTCTTTGAAATGACCGTGGATTTGATTAGGCGCATCACGTCTGGTCACTTCGAATCTTCCATGATCAGCATCTAGGATAGGTATCGACCTCGCGTTGGAGGCAAGGGAGTTACAGTTAATGCGAAAGGGGCACGATAATGAAGGGCCAGCTTGGCCCGCTCGGCCGTTGGGCTCCGAAAATGAGCCGCGCGACGTGGCAACATCTAAGCGGTCGGTGCTGCGCTCGGTGCGATCCCTTCATCGTGGATTTGGCATTTGTGTAGATCACCGTCTGCTTGTTCCCATCCATCGCATCGACTTCTGCAGCATGGAGAGTTGTATCGTCTAACGGAGGGGTCGTGATGCTCGAGGGACGGGAGGAGGTGGCTCTTCGAAGGTCTATAAAAGGGGATGCGGGGTACCTAGGAGGAACTTCTCGCTGCGGTTACGTTCGACGAAAGAAAGAGAGTGCCTCCCCCTTCCATCGCCTTCAATCTTCTAGGAAACCAGTTCCAGGTTAGTCCCTCCCTTCTTTTTTTTTTTCTCTTCAAAATAATGGCTTCCGGCAGCCATAGTTCCATTCGTAGAAATAAGGAACTGGGCCCGAGCAAGATCCGATTGGAGATGACCCAGGAACGGGTTGAAAACCTTAGGATAAGGTATATGTTGGCTTTGGCTCCTTAGTTTTGATGATTAACAAAAGGTTGAGTATATGTTTGGACTAATGTTTCATCTCAAGATAAAGTTTCAGGACTTAGGTTATTCAAAAAGAGTACTAAGAGTACAATGATGAAACCAAGCTTGCCTGATTTTGGAAAAGAGCTCTTCTACCTTGAACAAGATCAAATTTCTCATATTGGACCTTCCTGTTAAGAAATAATTGACAAAAGAAACAAAGGCTTAGAGAAACTCAAGCATGGCACGTACCTCTCTAGAGTTTCAGAAAATTTCAGATCAGAGGTCGACCACCAGAGGTCGACTCATGAAGAAAAGAAAAGTTCAGCAAGGCCGGCACGGTAAAATTTCAGTGGCACGCTCCAGAGGTCGACCACCAGAGGTCAACACCTGTCCAGAGGTCGATACCAGAGGTCGACTTATAGCCTGAGAATTCAAACTGGGCAGAACTATGGTTTTCTGGATTTTTGCCTAAAATAAACTGGAGGTCGACTCATGAGGTCGACACTTGATCCAGAGGTCGACTCATGAGGTCGACTCATGGCATAACGGCTAGTTTTTCTGAACTTTTGATTTGATTTCTAACGGCCATAAACGGCCATATTTTTTATTCTAACGGTCTTGTGGAGTTGTTTCAGCTTGAATGAGGTATTTAACCTCCACCAAACTTCAAAAAAGACAAGGAGACAAAGTGAAAAAGCTTAGAGTGAAAGTACAAAGCCTTCAATCAATTCCAAGCCAAAAAGAGTGAGAAAACCAAGAGATTCCTTAGCCAAAAGCTTTCCATCTTTGAGGAATCCAACTTTCAAGTATTTGGCATTTAGTGAGGTCCAAAGATTCCAAGAGAAAGGCTTGAAGAGTCTCCATCAAGAGCTACATCGAATTACTTTTTGCTCAAAAGGAGTTTGTCTTGTTTTATTCATTGTATTCATATTCTTTTTGTCTTAGGCTAGTTTCAAGGGAATTTGAAACTAATGTGAGGTTTGTTGGTGAGCCAATTGATAAAACCAACTAGGGTTGCTTGTAAGCCCGAAGCCAAAACAAGTGTGTGAGGTTTGTTGGTGAGCCAATTGATAAAACCAACTAGGGTTGCTTGTAAGCCCGAAGCCAAAACAAGTGTGTAAGGTTTTGACTTGTGAGCCTGGTAAAACAAGTCGGCTGTAATCTAAAGATTATAGTGGAAATTCCCAAGTGGAGCTTGGGGAGTGGATGTAGGTGCTAGGTGCACCGAACCACTATACTTCTTGTGTGTTTGCATTGCTTTACTCTTTATCTTCTTTTGCTCTTTAATTGTTGTTTTATTTCATTGCTTCCGTTGCACAATTACTTGAGCACTATCTCTATTCACTTGATAGCACATATATTGCTTTAATTTTTTAAAATACCCAATTCACCCCCCCCTCTTGGGCACCATATCTGGGCAACAAGTGGTATCAGAGCACCGGTACTCTATTGTAGGTCCAACGATCTTGAGTGAAAGATCATGGCCGCCCCAATTGGAATGGGTGTAGTTGAAGGACAAGCATCAAATCGCCCTCCTTTCTTTAATGGCACAAACTACACATACTGGAAAACTCGTATGCGTATTTATTTACAAGCTGTAGATTATCATATATGGAGAATAATTACTAAAGGGCCTCATCAGCCCACTCACTTAGTTAATGGCATTATCACCCCAAAATCTGAAGAAGAATGGGATGACAATGACATCAAACAAGCTGAGTTAAATGCTAAGGCGATGAATTTGCTATTCTGTGCACTTGACCCTAGTGAATTCAACAGAATATCAAATTGTATTTCCGCCAAAGAAATTTGGGATACACTTGAGGTTATCCATGAGGGTACACACCAAGTGAAGACCACAAAGGTGAACATGCTCATTCATACATATGAGATGTTCAGGATGGAACCAACTGAAAGTATCAGTGAAATGTATACTAGATTTACAAATATAATAAATGGTATGAGGAGTTTGGGAAAAATTATATCTAATGGTGAACTGGTTAACAAACTTCTCAGGTCTCTTCCGGCTTCATGGGATGCGAAAGTAACAGCCATAGAAGAAGCCAAGGATGTCAATACTCTACCTCTTGAGCAGCTTCTTGGATCACTGATGACTTACGAGCTTTCACTAAAGCAGAAGACAGTGGACAATGACAAGAAAAAGAAAGCCATAGCCTTCAAGTCCACTACAAAGGAAGAGTCAAGTGATGAATCAGAAGAAGAAGCTAATGATGATGAGACAGCCCTCATTACAAGGAAATTCAAAAGATTCATGAGAAAGAAGAAGGGCTTCTACAAGAAAAGGCCATAAAAAGGTGATCACAATAAAGAAAAAGAGAAAGAAAAAGAAAGGGATCCATCCATCTGCTTCGAGTGCAAGAAGCCTGGACATTATAAAACGGATTGCCCTTTGCTTAAAAATAGTCAAAGGATGTTGAGGAAGAAAGCCATGATGGCTACCTGGAGTGAGAGTGAGGACTCCAGCAGTGATGAAGAGCAGCAGGTAGTCGCCAACCTGTGTTTCATGACCAATGAAGACAATGAGGTAAATTCTGAACCTGAAATTGAATTTACTTTCAATGAATTGCATGATGCTTTTGATGATTTAGTTATGGAATATGAAAAATTAAAACTGAAAAATAAGAAATTAAGAATGCTAAATCTTGAGCTTACCAAAAATTCAGAAAAGTTTTCAACTGAAATTGAAGATTTAATTCAAGAAAACAAGAAATTAACTGAACATGTAAAGACCTTGAAAAATGATAAGGATAATCTTTTAAAAGAAAATGATTCTTTGAAAAATAATAGAAGTCTTAAAACTAATGAGAAAATTGAAAAACAAAACAAAGAACTATTGCTTCAAAACAAGAATTATAAAGAAGAGTTAGAAAAAGTAAAACCTTTTATAGAAAAGTTTACTTTTAGTTCAGAAAAATTAAGCATGCTTTTAAATAGTCAACATGCAGTGTTTAACAAAGCTGGACTTGGATTTAAGCCACACAATCAGTAAAAACTTTACAAAAACTTTTTCATACCTGCATCTTCTAATATTTCCTGCTATGCATGTG
This sequence comes from Areca catechu, assembly GCA_021397845.1. Classification (NCBI taxonomy): domain Eukaryota; kingdom Viridiplantae; phylum Streptophyta; class Magnoliopsida; order Arecales; family Arecaceae; genus Areca; species Areca catechu. Next base: position 13,117,953 of record CM038038.1, on the reverse strand, counting down.
GTAAGTTAGGACATAAATCATATATTTGTAATAAAAGAAAATTAAATACCTTTGGAAAGATTTGGGTTCCAAAAGGAACCAATTTGACTAACCCTAAAGGACCCAAGATGACTTGGGTACCTAAAGTTTCAACTTGATTAATTTTTGCAGGTGTGTCTTGCAACCAAAAATAAAAGAAGAATGTGGTATCTGGATAGTGGTTGCTCAAGGCACATGACTGGGGATGTGAAGCAATTCTCATCACTAGCAGCTATTGATGGTGGAAACGTTACTTTTGGTGATAATGGAAAAGGCAAAATCGTCGGAATTGGTAAAATCCATATCACCCCGAATGCTTATGTAGATAATGTATTATTTGTTGATGGCTTGAAGCATAATCTTTTTAGCATTAGTCAGTTTTGTGATAAAGATTTTGAAGTAGTTTTTGAATCATCTTTGTGCATGGTATCTAGTCTTGATGTCGATGGCATCAAGTTCACTGGTCATAGGCATGGAAACATTTACATGGTTGATCTTGATGATCTAGCCATGGAAAGTGGTCAATGCCTAGTGGCTAGGGAAGCCAAGGCAAGTGAAACTAGTTGGCTTTGGCATCGTAGGCTAGGGCATGCTAGTATGCAGTTGATTTCAAAATTAAGCAAAAAGAATCTTGTAAAAGAATTGCCAAAACTCACATTTGAAAAAGATAAGATTTGTGCTGCATGTCAATTTGGAAAACAAACTAAATCTACTTTCAAACCTAAAGGAGTAGTATCTACTACTAGACCCCTTGAATTATTGCATATGGACCTCTTTGGACCAACCAGAACAACTAGTTTGGGAGGTAAAAAATATGGGCTAGTAATTGTAGATGATTACTCACGATTTACTTGGGTGATGTTTTTAGCTCATAAAGATGAAACGTTTTCAGCTTTTGTTAAATTTCATAAAAGGATTTCAAACGAAAAAGATCTCACTATTGTTTCTTTGCGTAGTGATCATGGAACTGAATTTGACAATCATGATTTTGAAGCTTTTTGTAATGAAAATGGCATTAGTCATAATTTTTCTGCACCTAGGACACCTCAACAAAATGGGATGGTAGAAAGAAAGAACAGGACACTTGAAGAAATGGCACGCACAATGCTTTGCGAAAACAATTTACCTAGATATTTTTGGGCAGAAGCCATTAATACTTCTTGTTACATTTTAAATCATGTTTTAATTCGGCCTACTTTGAAGAAAACACCATATGAGCTTTGGAAAAATCGAAAACCAAATCTTAAGTATTTTCGTGTATTTGGTTGCTGCTGTTTCATATTAAACAATGGCAAAGACAATATCAGTAAATTTGATGCCAAGTCAGATGAGGGTATCTTCTTAGGATACTCTACTTCTAGCAAGGCATACAGGGTCTTCAACAGAAGAACTCTTCTGGTTGAAGAATCAATTCACGTAGTGTTTGATGAATCTAACGAAAAATCTTCTAGAAAAGAAGATTCTATTGATGATGAAACAGGTACAAAGAAGCTTGAACATTTGACAATCAATGAAGATGAGCCCAAAGGAGATGATGATCAAGAAAATGAAGATCAAACTCAAGAGATCAATGCAACTTCACCAAAATCTTTACCTAAAGAGTGGAGGTATGCACACGGACACCCCAAAGAGCTAATAATTGGTGATCCGTCAAAGGGAGTAAGTACACGCTCTTCTATTAGAAATGTTTGTGATTATTTAGCTTTTGTATCTCAGATAGAACCTAAGTCAATTGAAGAAGCTGAAAAAGATTGTAACTAGATTAATGCTATGCAAGATGAACTAAAGCAATTTAAAAGAAATAACGTTTGGACTTTAACTGAAAGACCCCTCAATGTTTCTGTAATTGGCACAAAATGGGTTTTTAGAAATAAACTTGATGAACATGGTATTGTAACTAGAAACAAAGCTAGACTTGTTGCTAAAGGCTACAACCAGGAAGAAGGGATCGACTTTGATGAAACCTTTGCTCCTGTTGCTAGGCTAGAAGCAATTAGACTTTTACTTGCTTTTGCGTGTTTTATGGATTTCAAGTTATTTCAAATGGATGTTAAGAGTGCTTTTTTAAATGGATTTATTGAAAAGGAAGTTTATGTTGAACAACCTCCTAGTTTTGAAAATCATGAATTTCCTAACCATGTTTTTAAATTGTATAAAGCATTGTATGGTTTAAAGCAAGCTCCTAGAGCTTGGTATGATAGATTAAGTTCATTTTTGATGAAAAATGATTTTTCTAGAGGTAATGTAGATAATACATTATTTTTGAAAAAGAAAAATGATGATCTCTTAGTAGTACAAATCTATGTAGATGATATTATTTTTGGTGCTACTAACGAATGTCTTTGTCAAGAATTTGCAAAGTTAATGCAGAGTGAGTTCGAGATGAGCATGATGGGAGAACTCAACTTCTTCCTCGGACTCCAAATTAAGCAAACTAAAGAGGGGATCTCCATCAACCAAGCCAAGTACACAAGGGAAATATTGGAAAAGTTTGGGATGGAGACTACCAAACCAATAGGTACCCCTATGAGCTCTTCATGTAAATTAGACAAAGATGAATGTGGTAAATCAGTAGACCAAAAATTATATAGAGGCATGATTGGTTCACTGCTATATCTAACTGCCAGTAGACCAGATATAATGTTTAGTGTTTGTATGTGTGCACATTTTCAGTCTGCTCCTAAAGAATCACATCTCTTAGCTGTAAAACGTATATTTAGATACTTATCTAGGTCAATCGAAATTGGTCTTTGGTACTCTAGAGAGTCATCATATGAATTAATTGCATATTCTGATGCTGATTTTGCTGGGTGTAAACTTGATCGTAAAAGTACTAGTGGAACTTGTCAATTCCTAGGAGTTAATTTGATTTCATGGAGCAGTAAGAAACAGAATTCGGTTGCTCTATCTACGGTGGAAGCCGAATATATAGCAGCTGGAAGCTGTTGTGCTCAGATTCTATGGATCAAACAATAACTCGAGGACTTTGGCATCAAACTAACTAAGACACCCATAAGATGTGATAATACTAGTGCAATAAATTTAACGAAAAACCCTGTACAACATTCAAGAAGCAAACATATTGAAATAAGACATCACTTCATAGGTGATCACGTTCAAAACTCTAATGTGTTGTTAGAATTTATTTGTACTGATTATCAATTGGCTGATATATTCACAAAACCATTGAATGAAGATAGATTTTGTATGATCAGAAGAGAATTGGGAGTCATTGATCCTTTTGCTTGAAACTCTTCAATTTTCATCAAAAATTCCTCAAAAATGATTTATAAATTCTCAAATATGTTTAAAGGTTATTTTTCTAAATTTTATTAAATTTTTTAAATTTTACAGAATTTTATTTTGGGTAATTTATTATTGGAGGTCGACACTTTAATTTTCAGAGGTCGACCCCTAAGGTTTTTGGAGGTCGACACTTGAGGTCGACCCCTGAAAATTTTTAGAAGTCGACACTTGAACGGATATCTCCTTTTTTAAAACCCGTCTGCAAGCCACATTTTCTCCATTTCTTTCCATTTCTCCTTCATGTGGTCTCCCTCCAACTTCCCTAAACCTCTAAACAGTGGATTTCCAACCTTCTCCTTCATCTTTTTGGGTAATCCTCTCCTCTCCTCTTGTTTTCTTTAGAACCAAACCATTTTTTTGACCGTGTTCTTGGTTTTGGACAACCGAAAGCTTTTGCATCTATCTACCCTCAAATCTCGGTTGTTTTTCAATTGAAATCACTTATTTCCTTCCTCCGTTTCTTACATTTTCTCCATTTACTCTCAATTTTCTCCATTTTCACAAACCCTATCTCACCATTTCACCATTTCCTCTTTTTCTCAAACCGTGAACCTCTCTTTCCCTCTCTTCTCTTGGTTCCTTTCTTCTTAGCCTTGCTTTATCGTACTTCTCCCTAATTTACCCCTCTTCCTTTCATATGGGTCCAAGAAAGCACTTGGCAGTAAGGAAAAGGAGATTGGAACAAGGCCAAGGTAGCACTGAGCGACGAAGAAAGGTCAGACATGAGCGTGAGTCGACCCCAGAGCCACCTGCACCAGTGCCAGCCAGCTTAGTACGGAAGAGCATTGCGAGTGGGGGGCGTGTGGATATACCTTTCTGGGATCAGCATCACTTTTTTATAGGAGATGTGCTGAGAGATGCAGGTCTGGTTCACTTCTGCACGATGACTGAGAGATTCTACCCAGACCTCATCAGGGAGTTCTATGGATCCATGGCCACTGATGGCATTGGATGGTCAGCTACTGTACGTGGGATCGAGATTCTAGTGACACTGGAGGTCATCAGTCGCGTTTGGAGGATTCCACTTCATGGCACTGCTGCCACTTCGATCAGCGACAGAGAGCATGCCTTCAGATGTATTCTAGAGCGTGAGGATGTTAGCGGCATTTCCACAGTAGCCGCTAACCAGCTTTCACTGGAGATGAGAGTGCTGCATCATATCATCGCCCGTATCTTGATTCCGAAGAGCGGGAGATTCGACTTTATCACTGAGCGTGAGTTGGTGTTGATGGTGTCCCTGAGACAGCGGACTCCCATCAACCTTCCCAGGATCATGCTTCAGCAGATGGGTGAGGCAGCATCTCACAGGAGACTAGTTCAGCCATATGGTATGGGGCTGACACAGCTATTTAGGGAGCATGGTGTTTCATTTGATGGTATACCCTTCAGTCAGCTGCAGCATACTGATACATATGGAGAGAAATCCCTGCATAGGATGGGATTTCGACTGATTGGTGATCGTTGGGTGCGACGAGAGTCTGGCCAGGAGCCAGATAAGGAGGATGAGATCCGAGCAGCTGAGGCAGGGCCTTCAGAGCCTACTGATCATGGTACACCTCGCCCAGCACCAGAGTCAGAGACTGCGGAGCCTGAGCCATTCACACCACCACCCTCATCAGCTCCAGCACCTACTGCTACTGCTACACCACGGAGGACTACAGCGAGGATATCGGACTTTGAGCAGAGAGTGACTGATCACATTTCAGAGGTCCGGACAGAGATTGCTGGTGTACGACATGAGCTACATGATCTGCGGATACACACAGATATGCGCATTGGAGCTCTCTCAGCTAGTGTAGATGCAGGATTCCGACAGATCCTCAGCCTACTGAGATTAGCACTGCCACCAGGGACTGTAGATCCGACAGTATCTCCTCCACATTCTGATGATGATGATGATGATGGCTCCAGTGGATACAGTGACAGTGATGGAGATCAGCCTGGAGCAGGTAGCTCTGATGTTCCACCTGCAGATCCGATTCCAGAGATTCCCCCTTCTACTGATCCTCCTTCTACTGATCTTCCCAGTACAGATCCTCCAGCTACAGATGTGCCAATAGATACTGAGTTTACTGAGTCACTTTTTGAGACTATTCAGGGATTCCGGATGATAGAGATGAGCATACAGAGACAGATATTGATGATCCCACTGCTTATGAGCTAGTCAGTAGGCACACTCCAGCTCAGTCTACTCAGCATACTGATCCATTTACTCCTTCTGCTACTGCTTCTGTTAGGACACCTGTGGAGCCTTTTTCTCGGACCTATAGATCTCGTAGGAGTACCCCTAGGTCTGGTCCCTCTCTGAGGACTCGGAGTCTCACTCATAGGACTCCAAAATCCTCATATAGGATCTCGGCTCCTATCTCTTTTGATATACCTTCTGATGAGGAGTAGCCTCATAGATTTACTTGATGTATGTTGTACTTAGTTTGCTTTGTATGATCTGATGTATCAGTGTTTTGTGCTTACTATGTAAGCAATTTTGTAACTGAATACATTTATACACTTATCTATATTGTGATATTTTACTGTCTGATACCAGCTCTTAGCATTTATCTTTTTAAACCCTCAAGTTAGAATATTTTTTTTATCTCGAATGCACAAATTGAGGGGGAGCATGTATTTTATGCAACTAAGTATTTCATTGCAATGGAATGGTGTCATTTGTTTTTATCTTTTACTACAAAGAATGCACTTTTTGATTCTTGACAAAAAGGGGGAGTATAGTAAAGTTTGTAAAGTATATATGGTAAAGTATGACTCTTTCATAGAATAGAGTAGAGCAAAGCTATAATGGTTCTTATCTTTTTGACTCATAAGAATGTTTTCATAAAAAGAAAGAAGTAAATGAAAAATAAAATCTTTCATATAGTATAGTAAAGCTATTATGGTTCTTAACTTTTTGAATCATGAGAATGTTTTTACAAAAAAATTAAATAAATAAATAGATGAAAAGTAAAATTTTTATGATATACTCATGCATGTGAGGTTTCTTTGAAAATTTTTATTAGTGCTATATTTTGCTTTTGGACTTAATTGCATATATACTCAAGGTTTTGTCATCATCAAAAAGGGGGAGATTGTTGGCTTTGGCTCCTTAGTTTTGATGATTAACAAAAGGTTGAGTATATGTTTGGACTAATGTTTCATCTCAAGATAAAGTTTCAGGACTTAGGTTATTCAAAAAGAGTACTAAGAGTACAATGATGAAACCAAGCTTGCCTGATTTTGGAAAAGAGCTCTTCTACCTTGAACAAGATCAAATGTCTCATATTGGACCTTTCTGTTAAGAAGTAATTGACAAAAGAAACAAAGGCTTAGAGAAACTCAAGCATGGCACGCACCTCTCTAGAGTTTCAGAAAATTTCAGATCAGAGGTCGACCACCAGAGGTCGACACCTTGTCAAAGGTCGACCACCAGAGGTCGACTCATGAAGAAAAGAAAAGTTCAGCAAGGCCGGCACGGCAAAATTTCAGTGGCACGCTCCAGAGGTCGACCACCAGAGGTCAACACCTGTCCAGAGGTCGACACCAGAGGTCGACTCATAGCTTGAGAATTCAAACTGGGCAGAACTATGGTTTTCTAGATTTTTGCCTAAAATAAACTGGAGGTCGACTCATGAGGTCGACACTTGATCCAGAGGTCGACTCATGAGGTCAACTCATGGCATAACGGCTAGTTTTTTTGAACTTTTGATTTGATTTCTAACGGCCATATTTTTGATTCTAACGGTCTTGTGGAGTTGTTTCAGCTTGAATGAGGTATTTAACCTCCACCAAACTTCAAAAAAGACAAGGAGACAAAGTGAAAAAGCTTAGAGTGAAAGTACAAAGCCTTCAATCAATTCCAAGCCAAAAAGAGTGAGAAAACCAAGAGATTCCTTAGCCAAAAGCTTTCCATCTTTGAGGAATCCAACTTTCAAGTATTTGGCATTTAGTGAGGTCCAAAGATTCCAAGAGAAAGGCTTGAAGAGTCTCCATCAAGAGCTACATCGAATTACTTTTTGCTCAAAAGGAGTTTGTCTTGTTTTATTCATTGTATTCATATTCTTTTTGTCTTAGGCTAGTTTCAAGGAAATTTGAAACTAGTGTGAGGTTTGTTGGTGAGCCAATTGATAAAACCAACTAGGGTTGCTTATAAGCCCGAAGCCAAAACAAGTGTGTGAGGTTTGTTGGTGAGCCAATTGATAAAACCAACTAGGGTTGCTTGTAAGCCCGAAGCCAAAACAAGTGTGTAAGGTTTTGACTTGTGAGCCTGGTAAAACAAGTCGGCTGTAATCTAAAGATTATAGTGAAAATTCCTAAGTGGAGCTTGGGGAGTGGATGTAGGTGCTAGGTGCACCGAACCACTATACTTCTTGTGTGTTTGCATTGCTTTACTCTTTATCTTCTTTTGCTCTTTAATTGTTGTTTTATTTCATTGCTTCCGTTGCACAATTACTTGAGCACTATCTCTCTTCACTTGATAGTACATATATTGCTTTAATTTTTTAAAATACCCAATTCACCCCCCCCTCTTGGGCACCATATCTGGGCAACTGTATAACATACCTTTGACCCTGCACCTTACAGTCCCGGACAGAGAGAGGGGAGAGTGAACAATCCACTGGGACCAGGAAACCTTCTGATGTATGAAGACCACCTTAAGGCCGGCCTTAGGTTCCCATTGTGTAGTTTCTTCGTAGAAGTCTTCAACTTTTATAGGGCGACCCCCGTGCTGCTGACCTCGAACAGCATTCGAGCAATCATCTGCTTCATGGTCTTGTGTCACAGAGCCGAGACTGAACTCAGGATTTCCCTCTTCATAAACTTTTCCATTTTGAAGAAGGATTTTAGGAGCCATGAGTGGTGGATGTTTAGTCCCCGCCCTGACCGAAGGATATTAGATTGTCTCCCGTCGGCCATCCACAAGTGGAAGGCCAAGTTCTTTTTCATAGATAGTATCCAGCTTTGGGGTTTTGAGCCGTTGTGGAGGGAACCAAGGCCGAGGACCAGTGAAGGAAGGGCAGTATGGATGGCCGACCAGGCCAGCTTTAACGACATGGAAGGGGTCGGCCTCATCATGGTATATAAATTGATTCGGGAAGATGCCCTTCATCAGGCGGGGGTCAGCGGCCACAGAATCCTAGGTAGGACAGGGGGCCGCCACCATTGACCAACCTTTCTTCTTGTATTCATTTCGTTGATTTTGTTGCTTTTTTTCTCTTCACTCACCCTAGTCTTTCCTTGAAACAGGAGAAAGGATGAAGGTCGATGGAGCCAGGGTGGTCCAACGGGCGGTGTGGAAGAGGGCCGCCCAGAATGCGGAGCTGACTACAAAAGGGCTGAAGAAGAGGCGGGCGGAGGAGCAGCCTGCGCCCGTTATAACTGTGGACTCCAACAAGGACGATGTTCCTCTGTCGGAGCAATTGGCGGTGAGGGCATCAGGGTCATGAACTCCCGTTGGGCAGTCGACCGCATGACCAGAGCAGGAGCAAACAGAGCTGTCCGATGCAGTGACGGCTCCGGCCCCACCACCCACCGAGCCGGCGGATGCGGTCCCCCCTGTAGACAAGGGAAAGGGGGTGGCCGAAGAAGAGGCGACCGAAGAAGTCCGCCAAGAGGCATATCAGCACTGGCACGTCCTGAGCGATGCAATGCAGGTGAGGGGCTTGCTCAGAGGGGCAATGACGGACACCGACTGGGAGGAGTCGATCCAGCTGAACCTAAGTGATGTGCCGAAGGATTCTTACCGTGACCTCATGAGGGTAAGACATCGATTCTGTGCCCTCGTCCTTTCCTTTTCACTTGTCTTGTACATGACTAACTCAGCCTCTTGCTTGCAGCTTCTCCATGGAATCTTCTTAATGGACGATGGCCTGGGTCAGTTGCTCTTCGCGACAAAAGCCATAGCCAAAAAGGTCCAGGAGTCGGAGGCGGCCCGAGCGACGATGGAGGCGTCGTTGAAGGCCATGGAGGAGAGGCTATCGACTGGCCAGGCTGAAGTCAAGTCATCAAAGAAGGAGGAGAGGGGCCTACGGACTTAACTAGCCAAACAGGAGGCTAGGCTGAAGAAGAAGAAGGCGAAGGTCCGCTCTCTCGTTCGTCGACTGAATAAAGAGAAGGAGCAGTCCGTCGAAGCTGACAAGAGGGCTTAGGCCGACCAGGCGGCGGCAGCGAAGTGGGTGAGCCAGCTGAGTGAAGCTAAGGCACTGGCAGCAGAATGGATTCATGACGCCGTAACAGAGTACAAGGCTTCCGCGGACTTCGCCAACGAGGTAGAAGAGGCCGCGTCGGACAACTATATAAATGGCTATGATGACTGTTTAAAGAGGGTAACCGAGATCTTCCCCGAACTCGATTTATTTGCCACCCAACTGAGCCGGCCAGTTGAAGGAGAGGAGCGCCCGACCGATGGTGGGGTCAATGCCCAAGCTCCTTCTGAAGCAGGTCCATCGGGGGTTCTAGCCGGGATTTCGGACATGGCAGGGGAGGCCGAAGCTGAAGCCCTTTAGTCCAATTTCTTCTTGTACCCACCAGGCAAGGCTGACTGATTGTAACAGCTTGCCCACTTTTGTATAAGATATTTTGTTAACTTAATGAAGTTCCTTGTTTATTTGATACATGCTTTTGATATGTGCTTCTTTAGATGTGGAGCGGTCGGTTTCATCCGAACCTATCCTTTTCTTTTTCTTTGATACATTAGTTGTGTATAACTATAAATACGGGGTCGGTCGGATTGACCGAAACCTCTTTCTTTCAAAAATATTTCTAAGTGTTGGACAGTCGGCCTAATTTGGACATAAGTCCTCCGAAGTGGTTGCTGAACGGTGGTTTAGTCCGAACCCACATCCTTAGAGACTTTTCTAAGTATTGGTCTATCGGCTCATCTAAATGCGAGTCCTCCGAAGTAGCTGCTAAATAGTGGCTTAGTCTGAACCCACATCTTTAGAGATTTTTCTAAGTGTTGGTCTGTCAGCTCGTCTGAATTCGAGGTCCGGATCTTCAAGTGGGCTATTTCGAAGCCTCTACCGACTGGAGTCGGACTTTCGAAAGTGGGCTGCCCTAGAGCCTCTACCGACCGAGGTCGGACTTTCGGAAGTAGGCTGCCCTAGAGCCTCTGCCGATCGAAGTCAGACTTTCGGAAGTGGGCTATCGTAAAACCTCTGCTGACCGGAGTCAGACTTTCGGAAGTGGGCAGTCCTAGAGCCTCTACCGACTGGGGTCGGACTTTCGGAAGTGGGCTGCCCTAGAGCCTCTGCCGACCGGAGTCGGACTTTCGAAAGTGGGTTGCCCTAAAGCCTCTACCGATCGAAGTCAGACTTTCGGAAGTGGGCTGCCCTAGAGCCTCTACCAACTGGAGTCGGACTTTCAGAAGTGGGCTATCCTAAAGCCTCTACCGACCGGGATCAGACTTTCGGAAGTGGGCTGTCCTAGAGCCTCTACCAACCGAGGTCAGACTTTCGAAAGTGGGCTACCCTAGAGCCTCTGCCGACCGGAGCCGGACTTTTGAAAGTGGGCTGCCCTAGAGCCTCTGCCGACCGGAGCCGGACTTTCGAAAGTGGGCTGCCCTAGAGCCTCTGCCGACCAGAGTCAGACTTTCGGAAGTGGTTCATAAAAGAAGTGGTGGCCTTTATGATAGTATTTGCGAAGGTTGTCTACACTCCACAGACGCGCCACTTGTCATCCATCCAAATGCTCGAGTCGGCAAGTTCCGGCTCGAATTACTTCAACAACTCGATAACGGCCTTCCCAATTTGGAGAGAGCTTCCCTTGCTCGGTTGGTCTAAAAATTTTTGTTCTCCGCAAAACCAGATCTCCGACCTAGAAGGTTTGAGCCTTGACTCGAGAGTTGTAGTATTTAGCCACCTTCTGATGATACATCGCCATCTTCAAGCCTGCCTGGAGCCTTGTTTCTTCAAGCAGATCTAGGTTGGCCCTCCTTTACTCTGAGTTGGTCAGTTCGGTGAAATGATCAATTAGCAAGGATTGTAGGAAAACTTTCACAGGGATGACTGCTTCACTTCTGTAGGTCAGATTGAATGGAGTCTCCCCAGTCACTATTCGAGAGGTCATCCGATAGGCCTAGAGCACTGAGTGAAGCTCTTCTTCCCAAAGTCCTTTTGCATCATTCAGTCAGGTCTTCAATCCGTGCAGGATCGTCCAATTGGTGATCTCGGCTTCTCCATTGGACTGAGGATGACCGACTGATGTTAGCCAATGAAAAATGTGATATTGCTGACAGAATTCCTGAAACTTGGAATTATCGAACTGCCTTCCGTTGTCGGTGATGTTCGTTTGTGGGATGCCGAATTGAAAGATGATACAGTTACGAACAAAATTCTCTACTTTGGCCTCCGTAATCTATGCTAGTGGCTCGGCCTCCACCTATTTGGTGAAGTAATCAATGGCCATAATTAGAAATTTTTGCTGGCCGGATGTTGGGGGAAATGGCCCTAGGATGTCCATCCCCCATTGCACGAATGGCCAAGGTACGGAGAGTGGAATCAGCTGACTAGCCAGCCTCCTTTGAATGTTGGAGTATCTTTGACACACGTCGTACTTTCTGACGAAGTTCGACGCATCCCTCTGGATGGTCGGCCAATAATATCCCTGTTGGATGATTTTGTAAGCCAGGGACCTTCCTCCCAGGTGGTCACCGTAGATGCCTTCGTGGACTTCTCTGAGGTGTAGTCGGCGTCAGTCGACCCCAAGCATTTCAATAATGGTTGCGAGAATGATCATTTGTAAAGAGTGCCATCGAGGATGATGTACTTTGAAGCCATCCAGCATATATGCTTGGCTTCGGTCGTGTCTTCCAGTAGGGTCCCTTTGACAAGGAATGCAAGAATGGGGTCCATCCAAGAGACTTCTTGCACCACTTGGTGGACTTCTGTCGGCTCTTCAGCAATGCTTGGATGCTGCAGATCCTCCACGAAGGTCTGGTTGGAGGTGTTGGTAGCGACCGTAGCCACTCGTGACAAAGCATCCGCTTGAGAGTTCTACAATCGAGGTATATGGAGAATTTCGAAAAACTTAAGCCGAGTCACGAGGCTTTGTACCTTGCTCAAGTACTTGGCCAAGGTCGGATATCTCACCTCAAATTCGTCCTTCACCTGGTTCACCACCAGCTGGGAGTCGGAGAATGCCCTGATTCGGCTGATGCCCAGCTCATTAGCTATTATTAATCATGCAAGGAGGGCTTCATACTCGGCTTGGTTATTTGACACCTGAAATGCAAAGTATAAAGCATACTCCAAGCTTTGTCCATCGGGGTTGGCTAAGATTAGGCTTGCTCCATAGCCTGCAAGGTTGGACGCTCCATCCATGTCGAGAGTCCAAGTGGGTTCTGCTTCTTCAACGGTATCATCTCCAGGTACATCGGCCTCTTGCGAAGGTACCTCCTGTCTCTAGGTACATTCTGCAATGAAGTCAGCAATTACCTGAGCCTTCATGGCTGCCCGAGGTTGAAAAGATATGTCAAATTTGCCAAGCTTGATGGTCCACTTGGCAAATCGATCGGATGTGTCTGGGCTCCTGAGGATCGCCTTGAGAGGTTGGTCAGACAGGATGACAATCGAGTGTGCTTGGAAGTAAGGCCGCAGTTGCTTGGCTGCTAAGATCAAGGAGTAGATAAGTTTCTGCATTTTGAGGTATCTTGTTTCGGCGTCATGGAGAACTTTGCTGATGTAGTAGACATGCTTTTGTTGGCTGTTTTCTCCTACTCGAACGTGGACGGAGCTCATTGCCTCGTCCGACACCGACAGGTACAAGTACAGGGGCTCTCCCTCCAATGGCTTAGTGAGCAAAGGAGGGTTCTTTAGATAATCCTTCAGTGCCTCGAAGGCCAACCGACACTCGTCGGTCCACTGGAAGCGGTCCGACCGTCACAAAGTTTTGAAGAATGGGAGGCTCCTTTCAGTCGATCGACAAATGAAGCGACTGAGAGAGGCTATTCAGCCTGTAAGTTCTTGCACCTGCTTTTTGTTGGTCAGATGCTCTATATCGATGATGGCTTTGATCTTATCAGGGTTGACTTCGATCTCTCTCTGCGTAACTAGAAAGCCAAGAAACTTTTCGGAGGTCACCCCAAAGATGCACTTGGCGGGGTTCAGCTTTATCCGATGATGCCACAAGACATCAAAGGATTTCTATAATTCTCTGATGTGCTGGGCTCTGTGAAGGCTTTTGACTATCATATCATCTACATACACCTCTATATTTCTTCCAAGTTGCCCTTCGAAGACCCGGTTGATCAGCCTTTGAAAAGTTGCACCGGCATTCTTCAGGCCAAAGGGCATCATCTTGTAGCAGTACAGTCCTTTATCGATGATAAAGGCTGTCTTCTTCTCATCCTCTATGTGCATCCTGATTTGGTTGTAGCCGAAGAAGGCATCCATGAAACTTAAAAGCTGATGGCCAGCCATAGCATCCACCAGTTGGTCAATCTTTAGCATAGGAAAGCTGTCCTTCGGACAAGCCTTACTGAGATCGGTATAGTCCACACATATCCTCCATTTTCTATTAGCTTTTTTTGCCATTACAACATTTGCCAACCAGTTAGGGTAATGGGCCTCTCTGATGAAGTTGACATTGGAGAGCTCCTTGACCTTTTCATCAATTACCCTCTGCCTCTCGTGAAGCTCCTCTTCTTCTACCTGACAGGCTTGTAAGTTGGATCCATCTTGAGCTGGTGGGTTATGACTTCCGATGGGATGCCTGGCATATCCGACGCAGATCAAGCAAAAACATCGGCATTGTCCCGTAAAAAGCCGATCAGCTCTGACTTGACCTCTTCACCGAGTGTACTTCCAATATGTAGGATTCTGGTGGGATCGTCCTCTCGGAGGGGGACGAACAAAATCCTTTCGACCGGTTGACCACAGCCATCGGCTTCAGCCCTGGGGTCAAGCTGTTCCAGAGTGGAATGATCTTTTGACTACCTGTCTTGAATATTTAAGCATTGTCTAGCCATCCTACAGTCTCCCCTCATAACTCTGACCCCATTTCAAGTCAGAAATTTTGCCAGCAAGTGGTAGGTAGAGACGATGGCCCGAAACTTATTGAGGGCCGGTCGGCCTAATATGGTATTGTAAGCCAAGATCGTATACACGACCACAAAGTTGATGGGAAGAGTTTTCTGGAAAGGCTCTGTCCCTATTATCATGGGCAGAGTTATCTCCCCTTTTACTCCGATGGAGTTTCTCCCAAAACCTGTCAACGGCATAGGAGATTCTTGCAGCCTGGATCTGGACAGGTTCATTCTGACAAAGGCATCATACAACAACACTTCCGTGGAGCTTCCATTATCAATGACGATCCTCTTTACATCATAATTAGCAATCACTGCTGACACAACTATAGGATCATTCTCAGAAATAAGGGATTCTAGGAGGTCCTCGTCGGAGAAGCTAATTATATTGGAACCCCTAGATCGCTTCATAATGTCCTGGTCTTCTTCATATCTCCAATCAGACCGGTGGTGCAGCATGCCAACATTCCCGTCGGTTGGATGCCGGTTGGGAAGCTCTGTCTCCTCTTGGGGGTCTTTGGCAGTTAAGGCTTCGGCCCGATTTATCTGGGATCAGACATACTTTTGCAGGTACCCCCTTCTGATGAGGTCTTCAATTGCGTCCTTCAGCTGGAGGCAATCTTTGGTGTTGTGTCCGTGGTTCCGGTGGAACCGATAGTACTTGTCTCTATTTCTGGATGCAGAGGGGCCTTTCATCGGGCGAGGCCTTTGCAGGAAGATCTCGTTCTCAATCTCCATGAGAATTTTCTTCCTCGGAAGGGAGAGGGGCGCATAAGTTTCGAACCTCCTAGGGAAGTCCTTCGGCTTTGGGTTGTAACGTTGGGCCGAGTTGTTGCCATCGCTGGGAGGTCGGACTTCGAGAGCATTGTCGCTCCACTTCTTGGGAGCCAACCTCCCTTCAGCCTAGCATTGACTCGTCGCATGTTCTTCTGCCAGGGCATACTTCTACAACCGGGCTAGCAGCTCGGAGTAGCTTGTCGAGAATTTCTTATCCAGGAAGAATGTGAGCCTAGACGAATGCAGCCTTCTCTAGAAGGCCGACATAGCTACATCTTCGTTCATATCTGGGATCTCCATGGTCGCTGAGTTGAAACGGGCCATGTAATCCCAGAGGGTCTCTCCCTCCTTTTGCGGTACAAAGAAGTGGTAGTCGGTGTTCCTCGGTGTCCGACTGCAAGTCCTGAAATGGGAGAGAAAGAGTTTTTCAAGTTGAGGGAAGGAGTGGATCGTATCTGGTCGGATGACGGAAAACCATATTCGAGCCACCTTCTTGAGGATCGCAGGGAAGGCGATGTAGTGGAGGACATCGGAGGTATCCTGTACCATCATGTGGGCCTTGTAGGTGCCCAGATGGTCTAGCAGGTCGGTGGTGCCATCGTAAGGGTCCACTTGCGGAATCTTGAAGTGGCGGGGGATAGGCTCCCCCATGATTTCGATAGAAAAATGCGGGCGGGGGTCGTACGCCTGCGCCTCGTCTGCCTCCTCCATGCGCTGGAGCTTGCTGGTGTAGTCTCTTGGGACCTCGCTGTAGTGCTGATCACCATCGAGAACTGAGTCAGCGGAGGAGGGTGAGGAGGACCTCACTCTCTTCCCATCCACATGAGCCCTTTGGGACCTTCGGGGCTCAGGAACATTGTAGGAATGGGGTTGAGGGACTTCACGCTGTCGGCTTCCCTCAGCTGCAGGCTGGTGGTTGGTGCGAGACGCTGCAGGCAGCTGCTGCCGGTCGTTAGCTGCATCCTGGAGGTTCTGAACCGCGGTAGTGAGGGTATCGATGTGGTTTAGGAGAGTCTGGAACTGCTGCTGTCCCAGAGTGACGGTAGGCTCGGCGACATCGTTCTCCTTGAGAGGTCCTTCCGACCTGGACGGGGAGTTACCTCTCCTGGTGGAGGTGTTTTGGGCTCTTCCCTTTGCCATCACTCTACTTAGTGGGTTGTTTCCTCCTTTTGGAGAAGGAAAAATGTCCTTCCTCTAGCACCAATCTATTACTGCAACTTCTCCTGGACCGTGCTCAGATGGTTAGGCTGGAGTGCTCCTCTCCCGGTTCCTACAAAAAGTTTCCAAGGGCCGGTGGTGTTCCTGTGGGGGACCCTCCGATGCTTAAGTTAGCGGGAGCTTGAGGACAACAGAATGGAGGAATCAATGAAGATTAGCTTATGGAGTAGGGAGAGAGTCCTTCGCCCTTATTCGAAGTCCCCTATTTACCTTATATAGGCATGGAATACTACCAAATTCTGTTAGGAGCTGCGTTGGAAATGTTCGATTTGCCCCTCGGAGAATCAGGATAATGGCTAGGTGGCACCAAGACATGACCACGTCATGAGGTATGTTATAACTGAATTCTGGTACCAGTTAGAAGAGGCTTCTGGAACCTTCAGGCTAGGTCCTGCTGAAGATGGGTCGGACGGACCTTCGGTGAAGTGGGTCGGCCATACCTCTACTACAACGGGTCGTTCGGACCTTCGCTGGAGTGGGTCGATCGGACCCTTGCTGAAGGTGGGTCGGTTGGACCATTGCTGAAGGTGGGTCGATCGGACCCTTGCTGAAGGTGGGTTGGTTGGACCATTGCTGAAGGTGGGTCAGTCGAACCCTAGGGAAAAGTCAATAGGGTATAACACTAAGCATGGCTTTATTTTTACAAGTATTTTGAATCCCAAAGCAATTCCAAATAACATTTTCAAACCAATTATGAAAGGTTTCTCACATGGATTGCATTTGTCCAAGACTAATTTACTAGTCTCTAATATTATGGTAGAAATGGTAAAGTCCCCTGAATAAATGTCCATTTTTTAAAAAATTTCCAACCCTTAAGAATGACCCTCCATGATCTTTCTATTTATGGTTGCTCTTCAAATTCTTATAGAGTTCATTAAGTCCTAATACCTATTGATCTATATGTACATCACATATGTCCAACCCTACTTGACTAATATGAGTAATTATAATCACATAGAATATAGACATCGAATAATATAAAGATTTAATCACAAAAATGGCACTCAAGAGTTTTAGTTTAATTTAAAATTTGCATGAAACTCTATAGCTTTGAGAGATGTGGATAATAGTTTTTGGGGATTGGGTTGGGTTTTATGATTATGATGTAAGGTTTTCAAGGGTAGTTAGTCTTTTATTTAATACTATGTTATGCAAAGAAGTTAGATTTAGAGTTGGTATAGTAAATAAAAGAACATACAAGGAGATAAGAATTTATGTGATTCAGCACATATTTTATGTGAGTGAAGATGATAAGAGAAAAATCATTATTAGTGAAAGAGTATAAAAGAGAGAAAATTTGATCCAAACAAGAAAAGAAAGATTTTTTCCAACCTACTCAACTCGAATCTTCCATAAAAAATTAGAAAAAGATGGAAAAATTGTGAAAGTAATGCTTAAGTCCTATTTTCTTTCATTGGTTGATTTAAAACCAAGGTATACAACATCTATTTATAATGATAAGATTTGTCCTTGCATAATTTGGATCAAATTTCTCTTTCTAGTTCTAATAGGACTCTTTATCTAAAATAGATATGATCTAAACTTGAAAAAGTTAAATTTCTTCAAGAGATAGATCCTGATTTTTATGTTAACCCTACATTTTATCGCTCCAACTAATTCTTCTCAAATTGGAAGATATGATCAATCAAAATCTTATCTAAAAATAAAACTTTTGGTTTGATTAGCCTAAGACTCTAAAAAATGAAATTTGGACTTGATTGCTAAGAGTGCCATCCCCTAATAGGCATGGTGCCATGTTATAGATCTCCAAAAATTTTTTGATTAAAAAAAAATCATCTCAATAGAATGTCATATAACCAAGTTATTGCATCTGAAAATTTGACTTGCAATTCAACTTCTTGATGTAGTCAATCTTGCTCTTGAACCTTGTCTAACACTACTCAAAATAACTAAAGTAGTCCGTATCGAGTCTAGAGATCCTCTTGAATCAAAATTCTTAAATACTAAGTATCATAATTTATGATTTGATAGCACGGATAGCAATAATATTAGAAGCCGACTCTCCTCTTAAAGAAGTCTCTAGATCATTACTATGAGATTGCTAGGAGAGATATCATCATTTTGTCTACCCTTTTGCTTTCATATGAATAACCTAATCCACTTAACTTTAACAAAATAGTTCTAGGCTAAATGCCATTTTATCTACTTTCCTTTTTGCTTTCTTCTTTTATTCATATTTGCATTTTCTACTCTTACTAGTCCAGTGAATCATGTGCCCAAGATGCCAACTTATTGGATTTTAATTAATGAATGACCAAAAAACTTATATTATTAAAAGAATTGGTTGCTTGGGGCCATCTCCCAACCCAAAAGGTTTTGAGTAGATGAGGGTTGCAAATCTCTCCGAAGTACAATGGTTGCTCTAATGAGGAGTCTATGACTCATGCCCTCGTCTAGTGCTTGAGGGTGTAGAGGCTGGTCAATGCTATCTTAGTTTTTTTTATTAAAGACACTAATTAAAATATTTATTGAGTAACTAAGGAGATCTTTCAGCAAACACTCCTCCAAACCATAAGATATGAGTTTACATACATTGCCCACTATATATGGTTGGCTAGGAATGCTCAAATCTTCAAGGGTTGTTGTCAGGCACCAAGATTTATTTAGATAGGGCTACTCTTAAGCAATAGATGTTACTTTGACTTTCTTCTATCAAAGAGTCCTTCATAGCTTGGGATATTTGAGACTTCTCGCTGGCTCCTATTGAGACCCGAATGGTCTTCATTGCATTGAAGTTCCCATCCCCAAGCTTTCTTGAAGTGAACATTGATAATAGTATAGCAAATGGTGGTGGCACCAACAATGCAGATTTCGTGATCAAGGGCCTTGATTCTAGACTTGTGGTTGTGAGCAACAATCACATTTTCCATACCTTAGACCATGGTGCTAAGTTGAGAGCAGCCCGAGAGAGGATTAGCTATACAAAACTTATCTTGAGAGCTAATCTCATTCACCTTGAAAGTGACTTAGCCATCATGATTGGGTGGATTCAAAGGTAGCCCGACACAATGGTGATCATCTGCTCCTATGGGATGGATATATGGAGGTTGACAAGATAGGGCATATGATTGGGTTGCAAGTTATGTGCCAGACCATTCTGGTAGAGCTTTTTGGATTGATTATAAAAATGTTCCTCCCCTCTCTATGATATTTTGATTTTTCATTGTGTTAGATATATTTATATTAGACATGTTTGAATCACCCACCTTAGCAAAAAAAAGGCTTTATGAGCATGTACTTTAATTAGTCTTTCATAATATTTAAACCAGAAAAGTTAATTAAAACTATTTTAGGCAATTGAGATACCATAATTAGTTAAAATTTATAATATGGTTTTTACGCATTAGGATTTTGCTATGGTGCTCATTTATAATATTTTATTATAAAAGATATTTAAGATATTGCATGCCATCATTTTTTATATTTTATTATTTTTTAAAAAATAAAATCCTTCTTTGTCACCTGCCTCCTTGACATAGCCTGCCACCTATTGCCTATCTCCCCGCTACTCGCCTCACCCCTGATATATGTTGCCCCCTTCTTCCTCCTCTACCCCTTATTATCCCTTCTTCCATCAAGTCCATCACCCATGGCCATGATCTTCTTCTCCCACTCTCACCCCTTCTTCATCCCTTTTTCCATTAAGTCTCCCTTCCTCCTCCTTTGCCCATATTCATCCTTTCTTTCATCAAGTCCATCATCCATGGTCATGATTGATGCACATCATTACACACCTATTTTAATACCTTAATTTCACTATCTTTAGATAGAATAGCAGAAGTAAAAATCGAATCCATAGAAACTTTTTGAGTTATTTTGAATATAGTAGAAATTAAATTGAAAGAGAATTCATAGTAAAAATAATTAAGATATGTTCTATCTTAACAAGAGTACGGCCCGTATCCGTAAATCATGGCCTGTCCCTTATAAGAATAGATCATTCAAAATTATATTCATATGGAGAACACTTAGTAAAAGGAAGTGGACAAAGATGAAATGTGATATTTTATTTCATAAAAAAATACAAAATAAAATAAAAACATTCTTTCCTGAGATCAAGCTTCCCATGGAAACTTGGCAGAGCATCAACAGAGCATCAACATCAAGATAGACTAGACAGGTGGAGACCGAGACCGAGACAATAGAGACCGGGATTGAGGTAGCAGAAATCATGACCAAGGCAGTAGAAATCGGGCATTAAAATGGCAATCGAATGAGTGGATGGGATAGAGTGGATGAAATGTGGTGTTAGAAGGGCAGTCGAATGAAATGGATGGGATGTGGAAGGGCGAAGGGTGAGAAGATGAAGTGGAAGGAGCGAAGAAGTGAAGGGGAAGCGGAGTGGAGCAGAGGGTGGAATGTGGTATGGAACAGGGAATCCCCCAAATAATTGCAAGAGCTCTGAAGGCTGCTCTTTTTATAAATGAGAGAAGTGTGTTGGGTCCGCATGGTAACCGTGTTGGTTTCCCATCGCAATCGATCCCAACAACCTCAGTTACATAGCCTTATCCCACACCTGCCTTGATTCCGCATCCTTATCCCTCGCACCTTCTTGCATGATCCTCGTGGTTTCGAAATCTACCTTTGTTTATCCCTAAGTTTTCAAATCCCATGATCAAGTTTCTCATTTAGACATCCTGGTCCTGATAGCATCTTGGACTGACAGCAAGAGGAAGAATGAAGGCTGGTGCCGGTTGTCCTTGGCAGAGACATCAGGTCACGGTGAAATTAGGTGGATGCCCAGCAGTGATTTGGAACAGAGGAGGAAGGCCGGTGAACAGTAGATCTTTGCCCAACAAGAGAGGAGCATGGCATTTCAGTAGATCAGGTGGGCGGAGGAAGGCCCGTTAGTGGTTTGCTGGTGGAGTGATGGGGCGGTGATTCAATAGTGGCTCCACAACATCTCTGGCCATGAAAGAAAACAGTAGCCACCGTCACGACGAGGATGACTTGGCAGGTTTTGCCAATGAACTCTCGAAACAATGGTGATGGCCAAGAATAGTCTCAGAGGAAGAAGACTGATGAAGGAGTGTCTCGGATTGAATATAGAACAAATAGTGAAATCCATGGTAACGGTGGCCGTCGATTACATTTGGTGCTTTTCCGGTGTTGGTCCCAACTGGCGAGGGGGTGGCAGACATGGCAGAGATGGTTGTCACATGGTGGCTCTTTGCTCGGTGGTGAGTTTCTTGGACCGACAGTAGGGAAGGAAAACCGGCGAGGAAGGTGGCTCGAATGGCGGTGAGAGCAATGGATAGCATCTTTGGCGGCGTCGGGAAGATGGGACAGGTGGTGGTGGCTCCGGCAATGGCATCTTAGAGGAGATGGTGGTCAGTGAAGGTGACTTAAGGAAGAACAGTGGATCGGAGGAGGAAAGATCACTCGGATGGCATCAAAAGAGATTCTTGACTACTTTTCCAGCCATGGAAGGGTTCTCCGGCCGGCAAGGAAGGTGCTAGTGGTGGCGAGATGGCACGGAGAGGCTTCTCTAATGATTCTGGTTCAAAATAAGCTTCACGACCCATAGTTCTGAACCGTGGACTGCTGGCTATGGCTGCTGGTGATCTGCTGGCCAATCCATAGACTAGGTAGTCGGTCCATGGTGGATCGGTTGCCTCAAAATCCATGCAATTTCTTATAATTCTTTTAAAATTAGATTTCGAGCTTGTTTCAGGTCCGATTTGAATGTCATTTATACCATTGGATTCCTAAAAACTAGCTATTCATATTTATGAAATTATTTCCTACAAAATACTATATAAAAATATTATTTTTAATTAAATAAAATTAGATTAATTATTATATTTTTAATAACTATCACACCTCCCAACTTGAACTTTGCTCGTCCTCTAGCAAAGTAGATAAATTAATTGTGTATACTAACTTGTCCAAGAAATGAAAATTATCTTACTAATTCTAAAATCAATTGATACCTAGTTAGACCATTGAAAAGGTACTTCATTAGATTACTAATTCCACCCATTTAATGGTAGAGTGAAGCCCAAGGTAGTTTCAAGAGTTCTTCTTTTCCCAACTTTCTATCTCCCCCTTTAAATCCTCCACTCACTTTGGTTTTTGGTGTAATTTTAGTTTATTTAGTCTCTTTCTCTCTTTTTTTTTAAAAAAGTAGAGTCAGTGCAATGTCTTAACATCTTGCTTTTTAAATGACCTTTTTTTAATAAAGTAGACTCCCAAACCAGTTGGCTTTAGGGCATTAGGTGAAAAACACCCTTCAGGCTTACTGACTCGAGTCAAAAAGGCTGTGTTAAGACTATCTCTATAAGAGGTTTCTTCACATCCTCACCTTTTGACGCCAACATAAATACTTACTTAGATGAAGGGGCCCGGTTACTCAGTGAGAAATGTTAAAAATCTTATTTGTTAAACTTCAAAAGAGACTTTTATTATTCTTTTGATATTTTCACCTATACTATTATCAAGATCAATAGATATGATCTAGAATTACTCAAAAAAAAAAAATGGTTTAAACTCTACCATCTATTGAGTTTCCTTGATAATTTATCCCTTAGTATCTCTAAAATTATCTAAACCGTTAATCATTCATCATTTAGCAAGCTTGAATATTTTAAAATCGAGACAGTTTAGTACACAAATACTGATTAAAATCTACTCAAGAATTTGATTAATTTAATTATCCCCCCAACTTAATTTTCATTGTTCCCAATGGAAGAGGATACTAAATAACAAGGAAGGATACCACTTGGAAGGGTACTCGAAGAATCCCTTTATCGCCATACTTCCTTCAATTATTTCTCAGGTCTTTTCTAAAAAGGAAAGTAAACGATTAAAAATAAAAATATAAACTAGGTTGCCTCCTAGGAGCACTAAGTTTAAAGTCTTCAGCTAGACGCTAAGAGGGAGTATTACTGATATTGAACTTAAGTGTGTCCCTCAAGATTTTTAAAAGACAAGACCAATCAGGGGGCCTTGTCATTAAAGCAGAAAAATGTTCATAGAGTATGTTACAACGATTGTCCCTTATCCATAAAGTGCACCAGGTAAGCATGCTAGACCAAGATTTAAAAAATTTATAACAATTTAGTTGAAGATTAGGAAGGGATTATGTGTGCTGGGCCGAGAGTGGAGGTGGGGGCTTGAGAATTTTTCTATCACTAGAAAGGTCTATCCTAATCCCATTCTTGGGTATGGTGTGTCTTGATATCATCCCTTCCCGATGGTACTTTTTTCAAGTTAACCTTAAATTTGTCTCCATACATTGTTTTAGGATAAAAGATAGAATTTGGAGATGATCGTCAATAGTAGTACTAAATATGGAGAGATCAGTTATAATATTCTCAAAATTGTTATTCCTTATTTTACAAATATCCCATCCAACAGCCTTTCTATACATATTTAAAACACTAACTATTTGGTCTTCCTGATTAGAGATCACTGATAAAGTGTGAGTTGTGACAAGTGAAGGTAAAAAACACCTACACCTAGCATATAATATGCAAGAAAATAGGGCAGAAAGATATGCATTTTAAAATAATTTTAAAATATGCACAGTGAAAGGCTCGGTAGATAGATCTAAATGATCAATCGATCTGCTCGTAACAGGAACCAGCATAAAAATCTAGCATGCATATAATATCAAAAACAAGAGAGGAACATAAATATAAAAGTACCATACCTTTATACCAAAAGAGAAGTAGTGGAAGTGCTGTGAGGAGGAGGAGGGTGCTCAAGCCACACATACGTCTGGCCTCTATAGGATATCCACACCTAGGCTCGATTCTGATCAACTCCCTCGGAGTGCTAGCTCTTTGCGATCCTTGGCCGATCTTCTTCTTTCAGGAAGACTAGGAGGAGAGCAGGAACCCCTTCCCAAAATCTCTCTTCCCAAGACCTAGCTAGAGTGCCAGGTTGCTCATACCTAATCCCTAGAACTCTCACGACCCTTCTCTATCTCTCTCAAAGTTTTCTTTTGCTGTTGTTGTAACCTCTGCAGCCTATAGAATGACCCTCATTTATAGGTGCAGCCATGAGAGGGAGAAGAAGGAAGGAGGAGAGATAAGGGGAGAGAAAGGGGGAGAGGATCAAGGCCATTCCAAATGGGTCCAACCCATTAAGGTAAGTATGACTTTCATACCATAAAGCCTTGGAGCCAAAACTGGTTTGAATTTGAAATTCAAACTAGGTTAAAACCTATCCAAAAAATCTTCATGAAATCCTCTTAGAAATATGTTCATCACAGGAAGTTTCGACACTTCACCAAGTGTCGACACCTGTAAAATTTCAAGTGTCGACACTTAAAACCTGGTCAATCAAATTGACCTCTGGTGACGTCAAACGATTCTCAATCGTCGATTAGCCAAAAGATCATATAGAAATCCTCTATGGTGTGTGACCCCATAGGTTTGAATACTAAGCCGGTAATACTGGAACATTTCCAGTACTAGTCAAAGTCCTTATCTAGCAATGATATCCAATATCCAGATAGGTCAAAGATGTAGAGCACCCCACAAGAACCTCTGGTATATGGTTGCCGGATAATTTATCCCTTTGACCTCATAATGCTTAGGATGACCTAGGGTTCAACTGCCAATCCTAATTTGGTTTATCCAAATCATGTCTCAACCTCACAAGTTCTGTGACTCCTCACAAGAACAACCTTGGCCAAGGTTTTGCTGAATTAAGATATAGTGAGTCATTCACTCCAAACTATTTGGAGAGGTCAATTCCATCTTGATCCACCATCGCTCTACAAGTACTTGAGCATACCCAGAAACCTTCCATCACTGAATTAGAAATTCAAGTAGTCCGGCACCAAAGTATAGCGAGTTATTTGCAAGCTGCCTTGGTGACCTCAGGTCTGAGAGACATATATACCCATATCCCTTCGCGAATAACCCTTTAGCAAAAGGGAGCTCCGTAGATGGTCACGTTCAGTGAAATGTCACACATTTCACTTGCATGTCATACCAGTATCTCCACACTCATTGGTTAAGAGGACAATCAACAAATATGACATACAACAACCTACACTTGATACATCGTCGTCCTACAACAATGTATCCTTTGGTTGTGAACCAATTTAAGAACTACTTGATATATCCTCTCTATATCAAACAACGTAGTTCTAATGACTCCATCACACAAGAGTTATTTATAGGAAAATGTAAATTTGATGGACAACCAAAAATAACTTTTATTTATTAAGGAATTCATATACAAAATACAAGATAGCACAACCGTCTACAACCTAGACGATTGGCTATGGGACACAATTCCCAACAACAGGAAGCGGCTTCAATTCTAATTCTAGATATGATGATGATTCTAACATGGGAGCTATTGGAGGGCGGGGTGTTGGCTCATATTATTCTATCCAGAGTGAGATGGGTTTGAAATATAGTGTATCGAATAGGTTATCCCTCCCTATGATACATTGATCTTCATTAAAATTATATATCTCACACTGAACCATATAGGGATCTAACAACTTCTGGGGATAACTTGAAGGTATGGCTTCCCCTGTTATGTTATTTTGTTGTGGTTCCTAGGGAGCCTCAATTAAATTCATTATATCATCAATTTCTTTTTCCATCTGATAAAAGGGAGTGGATGATTCTAGGGCACTTGGGAAGGGGGCCATAGGTGAATAGGATGGGAGTGTTTCATCCCATCAATTTGATTTCTCTGCCTCAGTTGAATTATCTACATTGGTTTCTATATCTACGTTGGTCTCTATGATGGTGTAGGGTTGTTCTGTGACTAATTTATTTCCGAAAGTTATAATTGATTGTTCAGAAAAAAAATAAAGGGTTATTAAAATTTTCAACTTGATAGTATCCCTCTAAATTCCTATCTCGGTAATATCCCTCTAAGTTACTCTCGGACTGACTAAGCAATATTCCTACCTCCTTCCAATTAATTTCAATCAATAATTGATTAATTTGATTAAGCTTATCGATATATTACTGCTGAGGCATGATTGATTATTGACATTGGGCAAATCTATCAACTTCTAGGTTAGTCTGGGAGAGAGGTAGGTTTTGATTAATTTTTGCAATCCGGTCTATTGCTTGTAGAACCTTTTCTTGAAAATATAGGCTATAAGGAAAAGGAGAAGGTTGACAATCTAAATAAGGCTGATCATAATAAAAATCTATGAATGAAGGTCCTTGGGGTATTGGGATAACCACTAGGTGTGGTTGCCACAAAAAATCTGGTTGAACCCCCCAACCTAGGTTGCAAGTATCGATTTTCTCCTGGTCTATAGGCCATATGAGTTTGATCTTAATAAATTTGGTTATACCTAGACTCAAAAAATTGGTACATCGTTATATATTTTATTTATTTATTTATTTATTTATTTTATTTAAAGTTTTAAAGAAAAGACTTCTAAGAAATTCCTAAATTGAAATAAAAATTTTAATTAACTTTTTTTAAAGCAAATAGCAATTCATTTTTTTAAATTAAATTATTTTAAAATGGAAAAATGAGAAGATGTCTAAAGGAAAGATTCCTAAGAGAGTCCTAGGCTAAAAAAGTTATTTTAATTATTTTTTTTGAACAAGTAACATAATTAAAATCACTTCTATCCTAGGGTTAACCTGAATCTAGATAGCTTCTAACTGTTCCAAGGTTACCTTTGAGCACTCCAAGCCCAAAATCAATTAACTAACTTGGCCAGGTAAGTATAAAATTGGTGGGGGTCCCCCCGTTGCTTATCTTTGATACCAATTAAAATTAGCCAGGTAAGCGAATGGAACCAATTAAAGAACCACCTTCCTTCGGACTCTTATCCCTGAACCACTTGCCTTAGACAACGAGCAATTAACTGAACTAAACCCGATCCAACTCTAGGGTTCCCTTATCCTATTGAGCTCGAAATCCTTAGGGCTGACATCTAATTAATTTTAATAGTTAAGGCCTAGGTCAATGCAAATGATGGGTGATTATTTGTAGGCTAAGAAAGTGTATTGAACTCCCCACCTTATTTGATTAATTGGATTATGCCCTTAAAGTTAATTATGGAGAAATGAAATGCAACAAGTAAGATATCCAAAATTTAGAATTATAGATAAGCAAAATTGAACTAATTACTTTTTTGTTTAAAGTTTGGTGGTTAAGTCTCTAGTCTCCTAATAAGTTATGAGGATGTCAAGAATTTTAATTTTTTTTTACTTTTAATTTTTGATTTTTTTTAAGTCTATTCAATCTTCTTGTATCCTAGGATAACCGTTCAACATAACGTAAAGTTATGCCAGGGCAACCTTATGTCGGATACGTACGATTGAAAAATACTGAATACAAACAAAAAATTAAATTTTGAATTTTAAATTTATTATGAATTTTAAAATTTTTAATTTTTAATTTTTAATTTTTTTTTCAAAATAATTCTAAAAGTCCCCGGCAATAGTGCTAAAAATCTGGTGCATGTTGCTATGCACCGATTTTAATACCTTAATTCCACTATCCTTAGATAGAATAGCAGGAGTAAGGGTCGAATCCATAGAAACTTTTTGAGTTATTTTGAATATATTAGAAATTAAATTGAAAGAGAATTCATAGTAAAAATAATTAAGATATGATCTATCTTAACAAGAGTACGGTCCATATCTATAAATCATGGCCCGTCCCTTATCGAAATATATCATTCAAAATTATATTCATGTGGAGAACATAGTAAAAGGAAGTGGACAAAGATGAAATATGATATTTTATTTCATAAAGAAATACAAAATAAAATAAAAACTTTATTTCCTGAGATCAAGCTTTCCATGGAAACTTGGCAGAGCATCAACAGAGCATCAGCACCATGATAGACTAGATAGGTGGAGACCGAGATCGAGACAGTAGAGACCAGGATTGAGGTAGTAAAAATCGGGACCGAGGCAATAGAAATTGGGCATTAGAATGGTAGTCAAATGAGTGGATGGGATAGAGTGGATGGAATGTGGTGTTAAAAGGGTAGTCGAATGGAATGGATGGGATATGGAAGGGCGAAGGGCAAGAAGATGAAGTGGAAGGAGCGGAGAAGTGAAGGGAAGGCGGAGTGGAGCAGAGGGTGGAATGTGGTATGGAACGGGGAATCCCCCAAATAATCGTAGGAGCTCTAAAGGCTACTCTTTTTATAAATGAGAGAAGCACGTTGGGTCCACGTGGGAACCATGTTGGTTTTCTATCGTAATCGATCCCAACAGCCTCGGTTCCACAACCTTATCCTGCACCTGCCTTGATTCTGCATCCTTATCCCTCACACTCGCTCGCACGATCCTCACGGTTTCGAAATCTGCCTTTGTTTATCCCTAAGTTTTCAAATCCCATGATCGAGTTTCTCATTCAAACATCTCGATCCCGATAGCATCTTGGACCGACATCAAGAGGAAGAACGAAGGCTGGCACCGGTTGTCCTTGGCAGAGACATCGGGTAACGGTGGAATTAGGTGGATGCCCGGCAATGATTTGGAACAAAGGAGGAAGGCCGGTGAACAATGGATCTTCGCCCAGCAAGAGAAAAGCGTGGCATTTCAATAGATCAGGTGAGTGGAGGAAGGCCTATTAGTGGTTTGCTGGTGGAGTGATGGGGCAGTGATTCGGTAGTGGCTCCACGACATCTCTGGCAAAGGAAGAAAATAGTAGCCACCGTCACGATGAAGATGACTGGTGCGATGGCTTGGCGGGTTTTGCCAATGAGCTCTCAGAACAATAGTGACGACCGAGAATAGTATAAGAGGAAGAAGATCGATGGAGTGTCTCGGATCAGATATAGAACAAATAGTGAAATCCATGGTAACAGTGGTCGTCGATTACATTTGGTGCTTTTTCAATGTTGGTCCCAATCGGCGAGGAGGCGGTAGACATGGTAGAGACGGTTGTCGCACGGTGGCTCTTTGCTCGGTGGTGAGTTTCTTGGACCTGCAGCAAGGAAGGAAAACTGGCGAGGAAGGTGGCTCGAACGGCAGTGAGAGCAATGGATAACATCTTTGGTGGCATCAGGAAGATGGGATAGGTGGTGGTGGCTCTGGTGATAGCATCTCAAAGGAGATGGCGATCTGTGATGGTGACTTAGAGAAGAATAGTGGATTGGAGGAGGAAAGATCACTTGGATGGCGTCAAAAGAGATTCTCGACTACTTTTCCAGCCATGGAAGGGTTCTCCGGCTGGCAAGGAAGGTGCTGGTGGCGGCGAGATGGCATGGAGAGGCTTCCCCGATGATTCTGGTTCAAAATAAGCTTCACGGTCCATGGTTCTGAATCGTGGACCACTGGCCATGCATGCTGGTGGTCCATTGGCCAATCCATAGACCGGGTAGCCGATCCATGATGGATCGATTGCCCTGAAATCCATGTAACTTCTTATAATTCCTTTAAAATTAGATTTCAAGCTCGTTTCGGGTCCGATTTGAGTATCATTTGCATCGTTGAATTCCTAAAATCAAGCTCTTCGCATTTATAGAATTGTTTCCTACAAAATACTATATAAAAATATCACTTTTAATTAAATAAAGTTGGATTAATTATTATATTTTTAATAACTATCAGTGATCTTCTTTTTCCACTCTTGTCCCTTCTTTTATCTAGTCTATCACCTGTGTAACCCTTTTTGTGGGTGGCATTTATGGCCTTGCCTTCTCTGAATTTGAATCCCCTTTTTTTTATTATTGCATGCTAACCCCTTCCTCCATCACTCGGGCCTGCCAGATGCTGCCCCCTTCCTCTGCCGCATGCCCCCTTCGTCCTTCATGGCATACCTCTCCATTGCTTGCCTCACTAGAGTTGCACACTACCCCCCATACTTCTCATGCACCTCTCCATACAGTGAAGAGGTGTGTAGAGGGGGAGGATGCAGGATGATGTGCAACTGTATGCAGGCAAGAATAGAGTGGTATGCAATGGAGAAGGGGGCAAGCGATAGTGGGGAGGCAGCAACAAAAGAGGAAGGGGGTGTATGCATGCAACGGTGGGGAGGCATGCGATGGAGGAAGAAGAGGTGGTATGTGGTAGGCCATTCTTTTATTTCCAAATTATACTTATAATTTGAATTATTTACCACACTAGCCATGCACAGAGCTAGTTAAAATTGGTTATTGATGGATAAATCAATGTTATCCATCCCAAAATGGATGGTTATAAAAAGACTAATTGTAAAATGAATAAAAAGGACTTTGGAGTACCGTAGCAAAACCCTATACATTATGTTTTTATTGATTGAGGGACTATGTGTAATATTATTATCTCAAACTTGAATTACATCAACCACCCAAAGCATGGGAATTTTTATTCTTTAAAAGTTTGTACATAACAGTTCTTATAATATACATGAACTTGTATAGGAATGAAATTTTTTATTTTCTTTTTAAATCCCACTTTTCTTTTTATCTATAATGGTGAGATAAAGATTTGATTATCATCATGATAAAAGACTAAAACCCACATGCCATCTACCATCATAAAGAAGGTGAAAAGCCCCTTCTATTGTGTAGCTTTTATAAAGATAAGGAAGACTATCAATGTCAAAGAAGCTTTTTATAGTATATAAAAAAATGACAAGAGGGTATTTTTCATCCTTTACTAATTAATATAGATTTGAAACTTTCAATAAGATGAACAATTTGGAAGTAAAAGAGAGAATTAATATCTGATGTGAGAAGGACTCACATTTATAATGGTTTATATGTCCCCAATACATTGGAGGTTAACATTTTATTGGTTGGTTTTTTTTAGTAGCTCAAAGTTTCAATAATTATAAGTATTATTGGACTTCCTAATTTTATTAACAAGATTTTGATTTACATCTTGAACAATCTCTAGTAGTTCATATTCATGCTATTTTATGATAATATTAAATCATGCAAGAAATAAAGTTACATAGTAACATAAAGCTATTGGGTTACTTTGAAGTTGTAATTTTGAAGTTTGGCAAGAGTGGTATATTTATAGCCCTCCGAAATCATCAAATATTCAATTTTTCAAAAGTACATTAGGAAAATTTAACATAACCAATACTTTACATACATAATCTTATTGTGAGCTAGCTAGTCAGCTTATTGCTTACCCTTCTGATAATAATGGCTAGCAAAAAATGAGATACAAGACTACATATTTGACTTGATGTCCATGAGAAGGAATTGTAAATCTTGCTGACAAGAGAGGCAGTGATCAAAGAGATTTATAATATCTCTTTCCATCCAAATTCGTGTAGCTTCATGCATGTTCTAGGCAACATGGCATCCCTCACAAGCAATAAAATATTGCACAGTCCGCGACTTCCATCCAAAACTCCTTAGAAAGATTTTTACTCTTCAACATGCTCCGGACCATATCAAGAATAGTCCAATTTTTTTCTCTCCACCATGCCATCTTGTTGAGATAAATATGCTACCACCAATTACAGCTAAATGCCTATTCACCACAATAACTTTCAAAGGCTTTAGATGTAAATTCTCTGCCATGATTCGATCGAAGTGCCTTGATATAATAGGCACTTTGATTTTTCATCATAATTTTGAACTTCTTGAAGACTTTAAATGCATCAGACTTCTACTTTAGGAAATAAATCCATTACTTCTTGCTATAAGCATTAATAAATGTTAAAAAAAATAATTACCTCCAAATAATGTTAGAGTGATCGACCTATAAATGTTGGTGTGGATGAGCTCAAAAGGCTTCTTTGCATCATATGATACTTTTTTAGGAAAACTCCTTGATTGTTTGCTAAGAACACGTCCTTCACAAAATTAGTTGGGAGAATCAATATGAGACAAACTTGTTACCATCTTCTTTATAGAAAGTTGTTTGAGACCACCAAAATGAAGATGTCCATATCTCAAATGCTATAGCTATGAAAGATCTTTCACATAAGTATTTAAATATTTAAAAGAAACATGCTTGATATTCAATAAGAATAGTATATTATTGGTCATTTGAATATGAGCAAGCAACTTATTATTTTGATTTTTCAAGAAAAGATTTCTATCATTCATATGTATATTATAGCCTTTCTACAAAAGTTATCCCATACTCAAAATATTATTTGTTATACTTGGCACATAATAAACTTCAGAAATAAATTGATGACTTCTGTTTTTTAATTGAATAAGAATTTTGCCTTTGCTTTTTATCGAAACTTCAGAAGAATCTGCAAAAGAGACATGGCTATCCATTGATTCATCTAGCTCCACAAATATATCTTTGTATCCATACATATGATTACTTACTCCAGTGTCCAAATATCATAAACTTTAATTATTGATGTCATCTCCTTTGTGTGCTAATAAAAAAAACCAAATCTTCTTCTTCCTTTTGTTTCTTTGCAATGGAAGTCTTCTCTTGCACTTGATTAGAATCATTATTCCAACATTCTGAAATATAATATCTAATCTTCTTGCAAATATAATACTAAACTTTAGATTTTCCATACCTTTGGCTTCTTGATGAGTCTCCTTATCCTCCTCTTTTTTGGCTTTGACTTCTCTTTATATCTCTATTTGGTCTTCCTCATCCACGACCATGGCCTCTCTAAGAGCTATGGCATCATCCAATTTGGCCTTATCTTGACTCATTCCTTGAGTCTTTTTTATTCTCCTTCAGAGAACTCTTAGATTGAAAAACTTGTTCTAAAGACTCTTGCCTCTTCTTGTTGAATATTTCTTCATGAGCTTGTAGGGAACCCATAAGCTTGTCTATAGTCATTTCTTATAAAATCTTTAACTTCTCGATGGCAACCATGATATAATCGAATTTGACATCTAATGAGCATATAATTTTCTCTATTACATTGGTACCATCTATAGTTTCACTATTTCTCCTCAATTAATTGACAATAGTTAAGACTCTTATGAAATAATCCGAAATACATTTGGATTCCTTCATTTGTAGGGCTTCAAATTCATCTCGAAGAGTTTGGAGACAAACTTTCTTTACCTTTTCAACTCCTTTATAAGAATTTTGGAGAATCTCCCATGTTAGCTTTAAGGTGGTTGCCGTCGTGATCTTCTAAAAGGATGATTCACTATAGATTGATAGATAAAATATAAGGCTTTCTTATCCTTCTTTCGAGACTCCCTATGTTGATTAGTGAGAACCTTTCCTTCTCTTGGCTCTTGATAGCCTTTTTTTACTAGATCCCAAAGATCATGGGACATAAGTAGAGCCTTCATTTGTAAGCACCAATTTTCATAGTCTATTTTGGTGAGAAGAGAAAAAGAAGATTGTAGGAGACTATTAGTTGATATTATTGTCTCTAATACCACTTTGAAGTCATCAATGAAAGAATGATGGGCTTAAAATAAAATAATATTATATTTTTTTGAAAGTACTCAGAGGCTCAAATGCTTTTTTTTTATTGAAAAATAACCCCATAGTATTTATAGCCTCCAGGAACTTACTGGACATAATACATCACTAAATAAGCATTTGTAACATTTCTATCAAGGGGTCACATATATATTCTGAGATTAACACATAATTACTCATGCATCTTCTAGATAATAAGAGTTTCTTTGTGACTTTTGGACTCCCAAAACTTTTAGACTTCCAACAATAACAATAGTGACGCTTAGACTTCCAATAATAATAATAATAATATAATTAAGTTTATTTACTAACAGTGGCCACTGCAATAAGGGATGGGATGGAAGAAAGGAGAATGTTTTTTTACAAAATAAAGGCTATTTTGATCATTTCAAAAAAAATTATTACATGCAAGTTGGGTCCTATTTAGGATTAACAGGCTATCAATGGTTTGGGTTAAACTACAAGCTTTAGATATATGTTAAGGATATAGGTGTAGGTTTTTGAAATTATTGGATGTAAATGTAATTTTGATCTAATCTCAAGGGGGTCTAGTAATTTACCCAAAAAAGAAAGTGTGTTATATTTATAACTAAAATTCAGGCTAATACATATAAGGTGCAAGCTCAAGTTAAAGACAAATCTTCATAAATGCATCAATGCTACTATCATTTACTACTCTATATGATTATCTATATATATATATATATATATATATGTAAAAGTATAAAGTTATGTATCGATGCAATAATGTATACAAATAAATAAAACAATAATGCATACAAATAAAATAAAATACAATAGAAAAAAAAATTGTACCTTGAATATCAAAGACAAAATTTCCTTAAAATTTGCAATGCACCTAAACTGCAAAAGAGGGGAGTTATATTGGGATCATAAATACTAATAAAAAAAACATTTTTATTCTTTTTTTATCAAACAACAATCATCAAGACTAGAAGCAAGCAAAATGGAAGGGAAATAATGTCATAACCATGAATCCATGTTATTATTGAACCAATACTATAAGTACAAATTAAATATTCTTGAAGTTTAAGCAAAGTCCCTTAACCTAGGCATGCAAACTCATGATATATAAATTTATATTCTCTTACCCATTCACGTTTTAACTCTTGATGATAAGATCTATTGAAATTCAAATTCAAGAAAACTCTACCATGATCTCCCTTGTATCTGATGATTATTTTTAAATCAACCTTGATAAAGTACAAGTCTATTACCATAAGTGATGCTTTAGGTTTATAATCTAGAAAGTTTTCTTCAGATTACTAATATATAAAGATTTGGAATTTCCTTCTAACACCTAAATTTTTACAAAATTGATTTCTCTACAATCAATACAAACATTCATACAAATTAAAAGTTGTCTCTTCATTGTTTAATATTCTATATATTAAACAATGAAGCTTCAGGCACTAAACATTGTGGTTTCAAGTTTTGATCTTCGAACTTTAAAAAATAATGATAAGAAATTCAGGATAGGTTTAATATAGAAAGACTTCTAGTTTTAAATTTTAGATTTTATGTTATAAGGTTTGAAGTTTGAAACTTTACACGGTAGGTTTTCAAATTTTAGATCTTATAATTCACGAAAAAAATTCAGGTTTGAAGTTCAAAATATACTAATTCAAGTATTGATGATCATGTTTTAAATGACCTAAATTCGGGTATTAGAATGCAAGAATTTAGTTCATATCCTCCAAGCTTGATGTAAGACACATCTACATTTTAGATTTTATACAATGGTTCTGAAGGTTTGGCATTGAACAATATAAGCATCAGATTTCAAGTATTAGATAATGAAGCTTCGGGCCTCAAGTTTATAAGCATCAGATTTCAAGTATTAGATAATGAAGCTTCAGGCCTCAAGTTTATAAGAATTTCCATGAATGAATCGGTAAGTAAGATTATTTCAAAATTGAGTTTCAAGTTTCAGGACTTTGTAGATGTCCAACAATCAATTCAAACATTAAACAATGAAACTTGATTGGAAAGTGAAAAGTTTAATGATTTAACTAGTATTCAAACCTTAAAAAACATGAGTGTCTATTCAATCAGATTTTAACTAACTTGTCTAAAGATATCCAGATATAGGAATTCCTCTCATAGATTAGGTATTGAACTAGTAGAGTTCAGCTTATTTTGCATAGGTGGAATACATCAACCTTAATAAAATCTGAAGTATCTTTAGCTGACAAGCATTTTTTAATTAGGTTGAGTTTGAAACATTCTATTAGACATATAATCAATTATAACAAAAAAAATTAAGAATTAGTTGGGCCTAACCAGCATAATTAAAATAAGCATTTTCTTTTACTCATAAATAATGCAAAAGCACACAATTTTGAAGGATTTGTACATGCCTACCATGGGTTACAAACCAAATGCTTTCAAGTCCTAATGATTTCAAATTTAAAGTATTAGGCTTAACTAATTAAGCTCTTTTCTTTGGAGCATATCTTTGTGAATGTATTTCTATAAAAGGCCTCATATAAAAAAATTAGTCTTCTTGTACCATCTATATGAAATTAGATTTTCTTTTATAAGCCTTCTACCCATGTCAAGTCAAATTGGACTTAAACTAGAAATTTTATTAAATCTAAACTTGTTGCCCAAATGATCCCCAAACCATTATAAAATTAAAATTCCAATTAAATTAGTCTTTCTGACCTAGTTTAAAGATGACATTCGAACTTAGCATTTTGAGACTTTCTTGCAATGTTAAAGTTATCCTCCAATCTTAATTTTATGGAATGATTGGCATAATTGCTGGCTTTGATCCCTAGAACCTAATCCCATCTTCTAGATATCATTGCATTAGTCATTAAAGTCCAAAATTATGTAGTTTGATTTAGTTCTCTAAGTGCAATCAAATGAGTGTGGACTTAGCCCTCCAACTCCATCATTTGCAATTAGGGTTTTCTCTCTAATCCTTATTTATTAAAACATTGAGTTTAGTCTTCAACCAAAGTAAAATTAGCCACCAAATAGTTAATTGTGAACTTAAATTTTGAAACAAAGTCATCTTCCATATAATAAACTAGACAAATTCAGATCTAAAGAAAAGTTGACCTCCAAAATATCAAAATAGACAAACTCAAACTTAAAGAAAAATAGATCACCATAATTGAACTAGGTAAATCAAGTCTATAATAAATTATTTTGAAAAACAGCATTTGACCCCTAATTTTATTTGAAAGCAAAGCTCAAACACAAATGATGTAAACAACCATCATTTACATAATTTGGTCTAATTTATTTCTCTTAAAATGATGACCACTAACTTTATTCGAAAGTAAAGCTTAAATACAAATTATCATATATTTAACAATTGATGAACACTAGAGGAGTACTTTTAGTTAAACAATAAAAACAAATGGATATCAATACAAATTAGGTCAATTACATAAGTATATCAACTTTAGTTTTTGTTTCCAATATACTCATAGCTTATACAAATTTTGTTTGAAAGTAGAGCCACAATATTAATCAATAATTTATATTAACATCTAGATATCATTTAATGTGCTATCATCATATGAAAAATCAATACAATAATTTGAAACATTTTTTCTTGACCAATTTTGACAAGAAAATAATATATAGATATATAATAATAAGAAGAACTATGCTCTATGATCACCTTATCATTACCACAATAATCTTTTTACCACAATAATCTTTTTATGGTGTAGACCATCTTCATGATGTAGATTTCAACGTTGTTATCCATTTTGGCCTTAGTTAGTCAATAATATATATGAAATATGATACATAGAAAATTATTACTTGCCTAAGCACTTAATTGATAAAAAACCAGTATATAATCTTTATGAGAACATACTGATGTTAGTTCTATAAGGTTGATCAATATAAAATTTGTAAAAAAGTAAATAGTCCTTGTTTCGTGAAAAATAGCATTTAAATAAATGAGATATAAATATAACAAGTAACTCATGACTAGATTCTCGCTAATTCATTAGTTATTCTGGTTTCTTATTGGAAGGTGTAAGTTTATAGGAACCTTCTAAGTTCTTTCTAAGCATTAATAGTCTTTACACTTGTATAGCCTTAGCAGAGGTTCAATATCTTAGGGCCTGTGAGTAATATATTAGTTTAAGGTGATGTGGTCTATCTCTATTTTTAATCAAGTTAATCAAGCATAGGCCCTCTATTTTATTTTCACTATTTCATAATCTTAATGAAATGATGATAGCACTCAATCATGTATTTTCAAAAAAGTATATTAGATAAAAAAATACTATACATCATTAATTAAATATCCTTGGAAAAAGCTTCATTACAAAACAAACCAAAGATAGATAAAACAGAATTATAGAAAACTCAAAGTTTTTCAAAATCTCATTAAGCTCAACATGAGTGTCAATCTTAATAGTTTTGAATGCATTAATGAGTATAACTTGAAATAAAGACCCAATATTTGCATAATTAATGATAGATCTTTATTGAGCCATGTCTCTAAAAACCAAACTTAAAATTGACCCGATTGTCAACCACAGCCCTCTTCATAGTCCTCCTTTACATATCAAGATAAGGGGTGATGATAGAATAGGCTATGACCACCATTGCTAACCATTGTCATTAGGCCATGACTTATGACCAACCACTCAACAATCCATTTTCAAAAAACCAAATAGTGGTGATTGCTCAACTTTTTTTACAAAAAAATGAGTCTTGAATTATGATCCTATTATGGTATTGATCTCAAGGGGACACAAGGATTAATTCCAAGAATTAGAACTTCAAATTAAATCAAAACAAAGAAACTCAAAGAAACCTTAGAATTAAGGATTTAATTAAAATTTGAAGGAAATGTTTGGGACCATCAAATTATGAGGGTCTATATAATTGAAAATTAAAAGCTATAGTTTGTTAGGGCATCGATTAGTAGTAGAAACAAATAATAAATCTAAAAGAGATAATTCCATCTCCAACTAGAACTAAAGTGGTAAGAAAGTAATCAACAAATGAGAAAAGATGATGACATCTGAAATAATTAATAAAATCTTGAATTTTTTTTTTCAAATAATAGTAGAACATGCAAAGTATCAATTTCATTTGCATATGCATACTTAAGATAGTTCATATAAATGCATAGAGCAATGAAAACATAAACAAACTTGATCAATTAAATTCCTAATATCAACTTATTTTTCCTTGAAGATGGTGAAACTGCTACAAACACCCTTCTTGATCAATAACCAACTTATTTTGGGTTAGGATTTTTTCACTATGAAGAAAAGGAATCTATTCAATTTTGAGACATGTTCATGAACACATTCAATTTTCATGCCACATAAAAGTGTAATCATATATATCTCAATCATTCATGGTTATACGCAAGGCAAAATGAAGAGAAAGAAAATCTTACCTAACAATAACCGATCCTTCTTAAAGATACAAAATCAATTGCTAGGAGTTGCATCCTTTTCTATCCAATAATAACTTTGATTAGAATTAATGTTTTATGAGTAGGAGAAAGGGAAGGATCAAGATGACCTTGATATTACATATCACTAATCCTTCCATGAGATGTTCTTACTGCTAACAATGTTTTACCTTTCTATCCAATGATAAATTTGATTAGGGTCAAGATGCTACAACTCAAAAAAAGAAGATCAATCAGATTTTGATACCACAAGATAGCATAATCGATCTTAAATGGAGATGCATGAGATCAAGAGAATAGAGAACAAAACCTACC
The DNA here is from genome assembly GCA_021397845.1 of Areca catechu. Classification (NCBI taxonomy): domain Eukaryota; kingdom Viridiplantae; phylum Streptophyta; class Magnoliopsida; order Arecales; family Arecaceae; genus Areca; species Areca catechu. The sequence goes on along the minus strand of CM038038.1, from coordinate 13,078,589 downwards.
TAGGGATGACAAATCATTTTTGAAGATATTGAATCTATTGTTAAAGCTAGTTCCCCTATATATTTAAAATTAATTTGATTAGGGTTAGGATTTTAAAACTCAAAGAAAAGAGAAGATCAATCCAAATATATACTAAGTGAAAGTGTAATAAATATACCAAGATCTTTCATGAAGATGTATTGGACAAAGAGAATAGGGAACAAATCATACCTAAGGATAGCCAATTCTTTTGGAAGATGTTCAATCCACTGCTAATAACAATTCCTCTTTCTATCTAATAGCAAAGTTGATTAGGGTTAGACTTTTCTTCTTTAGAGAAAAGGGAGACCAATCAAACTCTAACATCATATACAAGTATAGATATTTTATAGAGATGATAGGAGAAAGAAAATAAGGAATGAATCATACATAAGGATAAAATTTTACATTCTAGTGGGATAGGGGGCATCCTGTCCCTTCTATTCTATTTCTATGAGAAAATATCGAGACAAGGTCAAAACTCTGAAACCTATCTCGAAAAGAGAAAAAGAAAGAAAGAAAGAAATGAGGATGAAAGGTAAAAGTGAAAGAAAAATAAAGAACAAAAATGAAAGCAAAAGGAAGAGAAAAGAAAAGGAAGGAAAGAAGGAAGAAAGAAAAAAGAAAGAAGAAAAAAGGAAAAAAAGAGAAAAAAAGAAGGGATAATAAACAGAAAGGAAAGAAAGGAAGATAAAAGATAAAGAAAAGAAATAAGGAAATAAAAAAGAAAGAAAGAAAGAAAGAAAGAAAGAAAGAAAGGAAAGGTAAGAAAAGGAGAGAGATGAAGGATATCTAATGAGATATAAAATTGGAAAAGCTATTGGGATGAGACGGAATAGCAGGACATCCTATTGCATAGATACCATCCCATGAGATTAAAAACCTTTCAAAAGATGATCAATCAATCTCAAAGATATTGAATCTTCTACTAAAAAAGATTTCCTTTTCTATCTAATAATAAATTTGGTTAGTATTAGGCTTTTACAACTTAACGAAAAGAAAAATGAGTCCAACTCTAATAATACATGAGAACACAATCATATACACTGAGATCTTTTGCCAAAATAATGAGATAAAAAGAATAGGAAATAAATCTTACCTAGATGTCCTGTTGTTTGCAAATTTGATTGCTAAGGATGGAAACTCTTCCATCCAACTAAAAATTTGATTAGGTATGAAAGGAATACTATAGAAAAAATATATTTGATATTTAATCTTTGTTGAAAATGTTAAATCCACTCCTAAGGATGGTAGCCCCTTTTGTCTAACAATAGAATTGATTAAGATAAAATTTATGATTTTGGAATTATCAAAAAAAGAGATCAATCTGACTTTGATGCCACATAAAAATAAAATCATATGCACTAGGATGATTCATGGAAATATATAGTGAAAAATAATAGGTAATAGAACATACCTAAGGATGATCAAGTACTTTTCAAAGATGTTAAATCCTTCCTTAGTGATGATCGCCCTTTCAAAGAGTAATGTAGGATTTGCAAGGAGACTTGATAACCTAATATATAATGAGAAAGTCTTACTTTCATAATATCTATCTCGAGGACTCCGTCATCTATTTTTTAGATAAAAATATCTTTTGGTTATTTCTTAAGCATTCATTTTTTCAAAATTATAAAGAAATTAAAAATCTATACTATATTTTGAAAAAAATTAATCCATTTAAAGATAGTGACACCTTCCTCTTATTTGGATTTGCAAAGGGACTTGAACCTAATGTATATAAAGGGAAAGTTTTAATTTCAAAATATCCTTCTAGAAGGTTTTGCTTATCTACCTTTTAGATAAAAATATTCTTTAGTTATTTCTTAAGAAACCACTATTTTAAAAATTATAAATAAATTAAAAATTTATAGTATATTTTGAGGATATAAAGAAAAAGTTTTAGTTTTAAAATATTATTCTAGAAGACTATACCATCTATTTTTTGGACAAAAATATCCTTTATTTTTTTCTTAAGCAACCCCTATTATAATACACACAAACACACATACTCACACATTATATTTTAAAAATATTAAATCCTTTTAAAGACAACCACTTCTCTAAGAGAATATGTAGGTTTGTTAGGGGACTTGAATCCAATATTTAAGAAAAAAATCTTAAATTCAAAATATCTATTTAGAAGATTTTTCCTATTTATTTTTTGGACAAAATTATCCTTAACTTAATTTTTAAGCAACCCCAATTATCTCTTATCTAGGAGCATTTTATGGTTAAAGAAAATATTTTAATTTCAAAATCTCTCTAGAAATTCTTTTCTATCTCTCTTTGGACAAAAATATCATTAGCTTAATTCTTAAGCAAACCTATTATCTATATAACATTTTAAAGATATTGGGTTTCTTCTAACCATGGTCATTCATTCTCTAAGGAAAACTTAGGATTCCAAGGGACTGGGACCTAATATATATCAGAGAAATTTAAATTCCAAAATATCTTCCAAGAAATTCTTAATTAATTTATTTTTCAAACAAATAATACCTTCAACTTAATTCTTAAGTAGCTGTTATTTTCAAAATTTTAAAGAATTAAAAATCTAATAAGAATTTGTAGATGTCGGACTCTCTCATAATAATAGTTGCTCCTTCTTTAAGAGCACATTAAGAAGTGGAGTTGAACTTCATATATATATATATATATATAAAAGTGGACTTGGATACATTCGAATATATGATCAGGTCAAATCCAATCAAGTTCAAACTCTACAATGAAGGTTCTATATCGATGATCTAAGCATTGGATATTATCTACTACATTAAAACTACTCATATATTAAAAATCATATAATTTGGGAATTCCTAGTCTATGCATCAAGTGATCAAAAAATGGATAGCCTAAACAAAATTAAATTAGATATATTTTTGATAACTTGATACATAGGTTAGGGATTTCCAAATTATATAACTTTTGATATAAGTAGTTTTGATGTAGTAGATCATATCCAACAGCTTAAATCATCAATATAAGATCTCTATTATAGAGTTTTGACCTGACTGGATTTGGCTTGAAATACATTCGAATGTACTAAGTATGCCTCTATATATATATATATATATGATATGGGGGGCCAACCCCCCATCCTCGGCATCTTGAGACTTCGCAAGCCAAGCTTTACCTCTAGTAGTCAGGACCCATTGTTCTTCGAGCAAAATAGAATTATGTCTTGGGTCCCTCGATTCGACTAATCTTTGGCCTTGGTAAAGGTGCTTGGATCGACCCTGAGCCCTTGTATCTAAAGGCGGACATGGATTCTCGGGCAATGCTCTTCAAGGCTACTAAAGAAAGAACCAACCAATGCTCATCCCCACACACCTAGTTATATGATCAGGTGACCAAATTTCTTAATCTTCAGTAAATCCTCATAATTAAGAGGAGCATGGCCAGTCTAATACATTGACCAACATCACCATTAAGAGACATAGCCGATTTCATGCAAGAAACAAAGTTTCAATTAATAAAAAGTGTACATGCTGGATAAACAGAATGATCCTCTGATATCTCATTTGATGGGATTTCCAATCCTGTCACTTCTCATCAAACCCACTGAGAGTTTCTCATTCTGAAAATGCCATTGTCTCTTGCCTGTAAAAAGGAGTTTCCTAAAAGCCCCCAAGATAAGAAGCTCTTTCTTTTTCTCTAGTCTCTGCTCTTCTTTCTTCCTTCTGTTCCTTGCCATTTGACTTCATCGTTGAAGGGTTCTCGCCAGAGCACCCTCTAACCAGGAGTTTTTTGCAAGTATAGCTCGCCACCACTGCCTCTTCAACAACCTTGGGCATTCGGATGGGAAGTAGCAATAACAATATATATATATGAAAAAGTTTTAGTTTTAAAATATCCTTTTAGAAGTTTGTGTCATTTTCATAAAAATATCCTAGCTTCATTTTTAAGTAACCATTATTTTCAAATTTATACAGAAATTGAAAATTATTTACTAAGCATATATTGAATATGTTGAACCTCTCCTAACGGTGACCTCCCCTTCCCTTAGAGCATGTTAGGGTTTGCAAGGTTATATAAGATGAAGTATTAATTTCCAAATATCTTTTTTTAATGTTTTGCTCATCCACTTTTAGGACAAAAAAAGTTCAGCCTAATTCTTAATTAGTGACTATTTCAAACTATAAAAAAATGAAATATTTATACTATATTAAAAGCTTAGTTATTCATTCTCATATCATCTATTATTTTTTTTCAATAAAAAATACCTTTCCACTATCATAAACACATAACTAATTCCTATTTAAGTAATCACAATTGGTTAAAACAAGAAAAAAACCCAAAATGTTTGCTTTAAAATATATTCTAATCCTTATTTTTTAAGAGATACATGTTTTTAGCACCCTTTCTTTCACTAAATCCTAACACGGATAAATACTAATCTCTCTTTTTAGGTGTGAGAATCTAAAACAAAAAAGCTATGAGAATCGGATTTATCATTTGTATATTTATATATAATTTAATTTAAGAATTTTTATCATTTTCTTGAAAGTGCATTGCATATGTACAATTGCGAGTACATTCAAATATCATAGTAAATTAGGAAAGAAATTACAATTACATAGCAAATATATTAGGAAAGAAAGAAAATACCATGACATATTAAGAAAGAAGATTTAATTAATTATCTTAACATAACCGGAAAGGTGATGCTATTAAATATGAAAAATGAACACCAAGTCTTTGTTTTAATGTTATTTTATAATTACACGATTAGCATTTTACGGTTAGCATCCCTCTATAATTAAATTTATTTTTATGCTAAAGTTAAGCTTGTTCTGCACATAATTTTTAAATACTTCCACACAAGCCAAGGGTGAATATTAAATGGACATCATATACTCGAATCAAGTATCAAACTCTTAGTTAGTAGGGATTAAACATAAAATGATTGTTCATCTAGATGAGGGACCTCAATTTCCCCAATGTCATAATAAGGAAGAAGATGTAACTAGACATTATAGTATATTACGAAATAAGATGTAATCAAATATCATAATCAATCTCTTATTAGTATCCTAACCTTTGATTTTGTGGTGTTGTGAGAAACACCTATAATTATCTTTGTTAGAATTTTTTTAAAAATATCAAGATATAGATATAATGATATTCTATATAAGGATAATTACAAAGCAGTGTCTAAAACCAATTTGCCTTAACATTTTAAAGAAAAAAATATATAAATTGTAGTGTTTAATGACATCTAATAAATTGACATTTAGCAATTGTCATCTGAATTCTCTTCCTCCCATTTTCTATCAAATTCTTCTTTTAATCTTTGATTAAAAATAAAAAAAGAAATGGCTTGCCTTAAAATAAAGGATATAGGATATCTTTGTTGAGTTGATAACTCGGCCCACAGGAGGCCTCCAGGCATGCATGCACAGGGTGACCCCACAGTTCACACAGTGTGTTCACAGAGTGACCACACGGTTCACACATGATGGATGCAATTTCAAAGGCCTTTTAGAGTCTCTTTCTATTCTAAACTTAGTTTTGGACTCTATAAAAGGGGCACATAGCTTGAGGATTCTGTGTGATAATAAAGGACATACCCATGAGTCACCTTAGGATTTTTTAAGTACTTTGTGAGTTTTTTTGGACTTTTTGTTGAGGGATTATTGTATAAGGATTGAGAGTGTATATTCTCCTCTTGTATTTATACTTTTTCTCTCATAGTAAAGCTTCACATATCCAATTAATTGTATTCTTGCCTTTTCTCATCTTCCCTCTTCTTGTAGTATCAACCATCATCAGTGTTACAATCTTAGACAAGATTTGCATTTCGCAATTATAGAAATTTTCCAATAATTGTATCAAAGTCCTAGGTTATTTGGATTATGGCAATACTGATCGAGCTTGAAGAAGATGAAAAAAATAGGGTTAATAAAGTATATATCAATCGGTACGATGGGAAGAGCAACTTCTCCATATGCCAAGTAAAGATGAAGGATGTGGTCATCTAACAAAGATTGATAGATGCTCTCTTGTGAGAGAAACAACTAACCATCATGGAGAAGAAAAATTGGAAGCAGTTCTTCATGCAAGCGGTGACCACGATCTGCTTATACTTAGCAAATAATATGGTGATCCATATACTTAGCAATACTTCCCTGATGGTGATGTAGATAAAGCTTGAAAAGATGTACATAACGCAGTCACTCACCAATGTTCTCTTCTTCTGGAAGCAGTTCTACTAACTATAGGTAAGTGAGGGACAGAGCATGCAAGAGAATCTCAGCAACTTCTATAAGTTCCTCAAGGATCTCCTTAGCATTATGAGAAGGTTGAGAAAAAGATTAGGATGTTGGTCTTGCTTTTACTACTTTCCTCCTCTTTTAAGTTTTTAGTGATATCTCTTTTTATGGGCAAAAGCACTATCAAAATGGAGAAGATCACTTTTGCACTTCTCCAGAATGAGATTCTTAGCGAGAGGATTAAGCTTCGAGTTCAAGCAGCAACTTAGCTTTGACAGTGAATGGAGATGGAGGTGGCAAAAAACAAAGCAGCAAAGATTTGCTAGGTGGGTGATTTAGGTCCAAGTCGAGGGATTCTAGCAAGATCAAATGCTACCGGTGTGATGAATTGAGGCATCGAGTCAAAGATTGTCCATAACTCCAAAATCGAATGAGGGTTACTATGGCAGTGGTGCATGGTAGCGACATTGATGAATATGATGAGATGCTTATGGTATCTGATAAAATATTTACTTCTTCCTCTAAATGAATTTTAGATTTTGCTTGTCTGCATCATGTTTGTTATAGAGAAGAGTTATTTAACTCTCTAGAGAGTAGAGAGGGTACTATTCATTTACTAGATGGATTAAGCTATCTAATCAAGGATATTAGGATAATCAGCTTATAGACACATAATGAAGTAGTGAAAAAACTGGATGAGATTCGATATATACCCAGTTTCATGAAAAATTTGATTTTACCAAGTAGACTAGATTCAAGTAGCTATAGATGGAGAGTTGATAATAGAATCTTGAAGGTTGTACATAGCAGTAGGGTTGTCTTGAAAGGAAAAAAGTGTAGAGGATACTACCTCTTGGCTGAGAGCCTAGTGCAAAGTGGAGCTCCAGCTATAAGTGGAGCTTAGCATGAGGTGGAACTCCAGGTGCAAGTAGGAGCTTAGCATAAGGTGGACCTCCAAGTACGAGTAGGAGCTCAGTATGAGGTGGAGCTCCAGATGCTAGTGGATTGGGCACAAGATGGGAGACTGGGAGAATGACACACAATGTCATAGAGTGAAGTTCCTATTGCCATAATAGGTTATCCAAAGTAGGTCTCAGGTCAGGCAGGTTATAGCACATGATGAAGATGAGATCGAGTGGCTTGGCTCGACTACCATGTTTGCCCATCCATGAATAGCCATGCATTTATCCTAGGGCATGGGGAAGAGATCATTCACAACCTCTCAAAGTCATGTAAAGACCGAATGCTGAGTCGAGGTGGAGATATTGAATTAACACTTCAGTCCACAAGATGCCTCCAGGTGCTCGATTGCATGGTCCAAGTGGCATGCATATAGGGTGACTGCATGATTCATGTGGTATGTGTGTGGGATGACCGTGCAGTTCACATATGGTCCACGTATAGTTTACACATGATGGATGTGATTCTGAAAGCCTTTTGGAGTCCTTTTATTTTATGAACTTGGTTTTGGACTCTATAAAAGGGACAAATGGCTCGAGGGTTTTGTGTGGTAGTAGAGGGTAGCCCCAAGAGTCTTCTTAGAATTTATTTGGGAGCTTTGTGAGTTTTTTTGAGGCTTCTTGGTGAGGAATTATTGTATAAGGGTTGAGAGCGTGTATTCTCCTTTTGTATTAATGTTTATTCTCTCATGGTGGAGCTTTATATGCCCAATTAATTATGTCCATACCTTTTTTCTTCTTCTTTCTTCTTATGATATCGACATCATCATTGGCATTGCGGTCTTGGATGGGGATCTGTATTCCTTAATCATAGAGATTCTCCAATAATCTGACCATTCATGCCCTCCTTTTTTCCTCCTTTCCTTCCTTTTCTCCTCTCCACCTTTGCCATTACAAATCTCAACACTCCCTTAACAATTAATCTCTCGTCATTGGTACCATCACTCTATTGCTAGAGCTACACCACTAGTGGGGCTTTAATTTTGGAGGAATCCTCATCACCACTAATTACCAAGCTTTCCTCACTACTCCGATGATGCCATTTCTAGAGGTATCACCATCTCTCTAGTTTTTTTTAATAATACAAATGTCCACAACTAGAAACAATGATCTTTGGTTCTTTCTTTTGTTGGTGTTCCAACCTATTTTTGTTATTGAAGAGTCTCTAAAGAGCTTGAGATTTGGTTGAAATTTGATGGCACAATAGAGCTAGAGGTGATCAACTAAGGAGGTTTGCATTTTGATTTGAGTCATTTTATTTTTGTTACATTATTCTATAATAATCCAGAATATAATAAGAAAAGGAAAACCATGTGCTCGGCATGTATGATGGGAGAAGACTCTCAATTGGAGTCTTTTTCTTTTCAAGTTCATCGAACGTAATCTGACATTGAGGCTAATTTTGGCATTCTTTGTAGCTTTATTTAAGATCCCTTCCACCTCCCCTTCAATCTGACATAGAAGACCCAAGCTTGGATGGGGAGATAGCCTAAGTTTTTCCCCGTACATCATCTATCACCATCATGGCCAAAAAATCACTGAAAGCCAAGTTAGGTCCCAAAATCTTTTGATAAATCTACTACGCATCCTTCATGACCCTCATGGCAAGGATTTAGGCTGGCTATTATCGAATTTAGGCCAAGAAAGGTATACCTTGTTCCATTTTGATTGCCCTATTTTCAACCACTTTTTCTTTATCTTTTATCCTTTGGTGCCAATTATTGTTGCTAATCATCGGTTGTAGAACCTTTGGCTATATTGTTATTGCCAAAACCATCACTAGATATGAGGCTCCCCTCTTTTGGGAAGAAGGGCAAACATAATCACCCCTATTTCACCAACAAACCAAGGAAAGAAAAGAGAGAGAAAAAAAAGAAAGAAATTGAAGGACAAAAAAGAAAGGGAGAAAGAGAGATTTTTGTTTTTCTCTTCTCTTCTTTTCTATTTTATCTCTTCCCCTACTTCCTCTATCTTATTTCTCTCTCTAATTTCTCTCTCTATTAGAATTTGCTAGATCTTAGAGAAGGGTCATTTTTTCAATGATTTTGATCAATCTTGATGAAGGGGCTCTTAATCCATGGTTGTTGAATAGCATGTTGGTCCTCTTCTGTCTAGACTAGGCATCGTTGGATTTCACCATCATTACTTTATATATTATTATTTGCATCTTAGTATGACTCTTGATTTATAATTGATCAGTTAAATGACTTAGGGCGAATTGATTGGAATGTCAGGTGCTATAGGTTGGCCAACCCTATGAGACTATTGAAATTTAGAATTTTTTATTTTTAAAATAATCATGATTAAATTTTGATAAAAATATAATTTTAATATTAGATTCTAAAAGAGAAATATCTCAATAGTTGTTGGATTTGTCAATGATTAGATTTGTTTGCTTATTATTCATGCAAGATAAGTAATGATATATTTTTTCTAGATATTTATTATTTAAATAATCTTATTTATAATATCACATAAATTATTCATTGGTTTATATACAATTTATGAGTTTCATGAACTGTATTTATAAAGAAAATATGTAATTTTGAAGTTTATTTTTGGAATATCATCATTTATTGCTTTTATACGGAATATGCATACTTTGACTAGATTATAGTAAATTTATTATTTTGTAAAAAGAACTTTGATATGCATTGATTTGAACTCTCAACTAGACTATGTTGTGCATCCTACCAATTGGAGATTATGCATTGGTACTTTGATTATTATTGATCTCATTGTTTCTATTTCTAACCCTACTATTGGGCATAAATTTGCTATTTTGGCACATTGCATGATATAAGTATGGTATTTTGGCCTACTCCATGAGATATAAATATAGTTCTATTTCTATTTCTGACCTAACCACAAAGTATAAGTATGATCATAGTTAAAAAGCTATTGAATTGAACATGATTTATTTCAAATTAGATTTACGATTGTGTATATGAATATTTAAAAGATATTGATTTTACTAAATCTATAATTGAAAATGGAATTGATTATGTCTTTACATTGATTCATAGTAATAGATATTTGACTATTATATTTTAATTATTATATAATATATCTAGTTAAGGTATTAATTATTTACTAAGCTGTCAGTCTTATTATTTCTTCTTTCTTTTTAGATTCAGATGCTTAGTTGTGGACGTAGTACTACTTTGGAAGTGATACTAGAAGCAAAATTTGATGATATCAATATAGTTTAGATTTAAATTTAGATTTATTAATATATTTTTATACGATTATTAATTGAGATTTAATTGATGTGAAACTTTTAAATTTTATTTACCAATTAAATTTATTAATTAATTAAAATTTTAAATTTTAGTTATTTAAATTACCTTTACTACTTTGCATTTGATATCAAGTTGGAATACCTTGCATGTTAGTGGGCAGAGTTTTTCATGAATACATGGCAGTTGGTGCGACCTTCGGCTTATGATCTCGGGTTGAAGGTATGACATTTTCCTTTCAAAGATCATGGTCATTCTAAGGAAACTAGATTACCAAAGATATATGAGTGTTCTTTACAAACTTGGGCTAGAAGCATAGTTAGTTAGACCTAGTTGCAGCCAAATAGTTAATAATTATCTTCTCTTTTCTATATATTATGCTTTGATTAATTGCATTAAGATGGGACTGCCTATTTAAGGGATAGGGTTGATTCATTACTATTGGCATGTAATCCTTGTGAACATAATAGAAAACCAAAACAATGTCATATTTGTTTTGAACTCTTATTTTGTTTATTTTGACTACTATTAAACCTTTTTTATATAACTTTCTGTAGATAGTGGATATTTCAAGTGGGCTCAAGGATTCATCTCTATTCCATATGCATTTTATCTCTTCAACTGATGTACCTGCTGGTATGTAACACAAGTTATATCCACTTATGTTAGTCTCCTTCAACATATGGTATCAACAAATGGAAAGTAGTAGTAAAATGTTATTTCGATTCTCACACAAATCACTATATTATTTTCAAGTCACATGATTTGATTCATGGTAGATTTATATTTCACATACGATGGTGACTTTTATTAAACTTGGCATCTATTAATATTAACATTTATTGTACAAGAATTTTGAGTTGACTATTGCTTTTGATGTTGCTTATATGGATGTACCATGTAGATACTTTTAAGGTTGATATTTTGTATATATTACTTCAATATTTTAATTAGTTAATTTTGATATTGTTATATTATATATATATGCAGCTTTATATGTTGTCATTTATAAATATAGGCAAGGAAATTAAAATACAAATGATATGAAACTGGGTTAAGGTGATACTTTACAAATGTTGGTACAATATCTGATACAAATGATAAAAAATAAGGCTTTTACAAAATGCAAAGCTACGTACTCTAATTCATTTGTTAGAAGATGAGATTTGACATGGATAATTGAGACAAGGTTTTATGGTTGAGTGTGTGGATGGCACAAGTGATCTATTAAACTAAAAGTAGTGAACTAAAAGAGAAATTGAGACTTTAAGAGAGAACTCCTCATGAATGGAATTTGAAATAGTAACAGTTTCATAAAAATAAAAATTCAATGTAATTCATGATGGAAATATTATATTTTTCATATGTAAGTTTATATTAATTAATATAAAAGTCATAGATTAATAAGAAATTAAAGAGATGATTTTGACAATTCCACAAGAGCAATTAAAACCTAAAGATGACCAAAACCTAGATTATTTGCTATAGATTATAGGGTAAAGATTGCAAAATCTATTCACATAATCCAAGAGACCTCAACTCTTGCTATACTTGAAGACATTTCTCTTCTAGCTCTCATCTACAAATGCTTGTTGCTCATGTTGAAGGTTGTGAAGTTGAAGCATTTGCTTGAAATTTGATCTAAAAGTTTTTGAAGTGGAAGATGAACAATACTCTTTCATTTGATTTGTTTGTTCTAGAAATTTTTTGAAGTTGATGATAACTTGGTGTTTTCTAATTGGTCTTGGATCTTAAGAAGAACATGTAGTCTTAAAGGACATGAAAAGGAGCACAAGTAGTACAAGGATAGGATGGTTGTTAAAACATATAAAACTGATGACCCCTCACTAGACTAGAATTCTTCTCATAAGTTCAGCAAGGTCCAAAGAGCAAAAAGAGATGACTACAAGGAAATTTATCTATCAATCCAAAACTACAAGAAAAATTATCTATCAATCCAAAATCTATCTTCCATTTTGGCTCCCAGCCTCCTTATTCTGTTATATTTTTATTATATGATGCTTAGAACCTTTAATTCCTTTGTTTATTTATGTTTTCCAAGGAGTTACCAAAATTTGCAATTCCTAGCTTGCACCAACCAATTAATCTTCCCAAACCAATATTAATATATTTATTTTTTTATTTTTATTATCCAATTAGCATGACTTGATCCAAACCAACTCCACTAACCAACCAAAAATTACCTGAAATAATTTGGTAGTTCTATTAGTGGTTTTTTGTAATAAGCCTAAGTTTGCAATTTAGGTTATTTGTAATAAGCCTATTAGTGGGGGGGGGGGGGGGGGGGGGGGGGGGCTGGGGGGCGGGCTTGACACCCAAATATGTACTGACTTTATTACAGACCCGTAGAATTTCTTAACCTTTATTAATATGAGAAGGAAAGATTGTACACTAAAAGCCCTACAACAACATTTGGTTGAAAATCCACAAAATGCACCCTTGCGTAATAATTATCAAAGTTATGACTCTAAACTTAGTTGATGGCATGATAGCATGGTCATTGTTAGGAGTTATATCAATACATGACAATCCATAATACTAGTAAGAATATTAACTATTGTGTGCATAATGAATGTACCATGCAAGTGTGGTATCCAATGGCTAGCATATTTTAATGCATCCTATGCATTTCTTGTGGCATAAGGCAGTGGTCATGAGAATGCATCTTTTGGTAAATATCATTTTTAACAAATAATGTGGGATAAGAGTTGACCAAAAATACTTCTTCCACTTGAATTATTCAACATATTTGACATTTCATTCAATTTGTCTAGTGTGATATTTCATTATTATGGTGTATAAATATTCATCTATCAAATATTTCTTCTTCTTGGTTGATAGGAGATGTAGAAGTTGATCATCAAATTCTCCACCTCAATTGATTAATAGGATGATTGTAATAACATTTTATTAAATGACAACCTCATATCCATCAATCATGATGGGTAAAAGTAAGTTAAGTTGATGCAAACTTATGCTAACTTATAGATCAAGTGTGGGTTTTATATTGGAATCCAACTTTCAAGTGGATTGATCAAACCCCTAAAAAAGTTATCTTGATTCAACAAATTATTTCAATTTAGGTCCAATAAAAAACATTGACTTGAATGAAATGCATGATTGATTGAATTTGGTCCAAATATTAGGCCTAAAGCCAATTGGGTTTGGTCTATCTCAAACTAGTCTTGGACCTGGCTTGATCCACTTGCAACCCTGCTTTCTTATGAACGCCACCATTGCACAAGATCCCTTCATCCCATCTACTCATGACGTAGCATAAATATCTATTAGTTTTTTCATTTGCAAATCTTGGTTGCTTTGATAGAAGGCTATGAAAAAGAAGCAATTGCAAGACTCTCAGTACCTTTCATTGATCTAGTCATTTGATTTGTTTGGTGAGTGGCATTAGGTTTGGTTCTTTTGTTTCATCTTGAGGGCTTTCATGAAAAAAAATCTTAAGAGAGATTCTAGAGGTGGCAATGACTTGGTATTCTCTTGTTTGTTTTAGCTACTTGATGTTGAGTCTCGGGTGGTGCGTTCAAGGCTTGTTGGGTCAATATCCATGTATTATTCCGGTCTATCATGGTTTTCTATGATGTATCTAGGACTAGGAACAAGTCCGGTGTGAGTCATAGATGTTTAGGTTGAGTTTGGTTAGTCTAGGTCATAGAGTCGGCTCCTCTGGTGTAAGAGTCGGCTCTGCTAGTTGGCACAGCTCAGAATAGGGGAATGTGTTCTGGTTGAGTCGGCTCGTTGGGTTTGAGTCGGCTCGGTTTCAGTCAGGAAACTCTGTGGTCTGGACGAGTCGGCTTTGATGCTTGGAGTCGACTCGGTTCCAAGGTTGAGTCGACTCTAGTGTCTGGAGCCGGCTTGAATGATGGGTGAGTTATTTTTTAAATGGTGCTAGCTGGGGGAAGTTTTGGGGTACTCGACCATGTGTAACTGAGGTATATATATTATAACTCCTGAGAGGTTGATGAAGAGGTGTAAACAAACTTCTTGGACATGGAATCAAGAAAATCCCCTTTCTCCCAAGAATTTCTCCTTCTTCTCTCTTCTTTCCTTTATTCTCCCGTACTTGGATCTTGATGTGCTCGATCTTCAAAGACCTGTATCCTACTGTGTTCTCCAAGGAGATCGCTGGCAGAGGGTCATCCACAGCCTGGTACGCTTTCCTTATTGCTTTGTAGATCAAGGCATTTGTTCTTGATCTGGAACAAGGCTATTCTTGGGATTTGATTCAACATTCAGATTGAAGTTGGATCCAAAATTCTCAACATTTGGTATCAGAGCATGGTTCGTGGTAGGAAGATCTCAAGATCAAAGTGTTGGAAGGAAAGCTTCTTGCAGGTATGATTTTCAGGTCTCTTGATTTCTTGATTGTGATAATGGCATTAAGTGGTTTTAAGATAGATTTTGAAAAGTACGATGGCAAGGAAAACTTTATCCTATGGCAGCAAAGGGTTAAAGACTTACTGGTTCAACAAAGGATCTGCAAGGTCTTGGTTAAAGAAAGACCGGAAAAGATCAGTGTTGAAGAATGGAAAGAGTTAGAAGAGATTGCTTTTAGCACAAGATGTGTTTGACTGATCAGGTTTTACCTGAGATTTGTTCAACGACTATCGCAAAAGATCTTTGGAGAAGACTGGAGAACACATACATGGAAAAGAACATGACAAACAAGCTATGGTTAAAGAAGAAACTGTATAGCTTGAGAATGCCTAAAGGAGGAGACCTTGTTGCTCATATTCAGAGGTTCAACCAGGTATATTCAGAGGTTATGAATCTGGATGTAAAGATTGATGAGGAGCATCGGGCATTGTTGCTGCTGTGTTCACTCCTTGGATTATATGATGGTCTCATAACAACCTTGGTGTATGGGAAGGAAACCCTAAATTATGAAGAGGTTGTTGGTGTGCTCAGATCTAATGAGCAAAGAAAAAAGATCTGCAAAGGTAATCCTAACTCAGATGTTTTTACTGTGAATGAGAGGCAAGGTAGACCCAGGGAAAGAGCTAAGGGAAAGTCCAAGGGCATATCTCAATCTTGAAACCATAAGAACTTGAAATGCTATAAGTGTCATCAGCTTGGGCATATCAAGAAGCATTGTCCTGTTAGATAGAAAAGGGAAGAGTCAACACAAGTGGTGCAAATATATCAGAAGATAATGGAGGAGATGTACTGATTATATCAGATGGATCAGTAGATTGGGATAATACCTGGATTTTGGATTCTGCATGCTCATACCACTATACCTCACATTAGGAATGGTTTTAAACCTACTATAGGTTAGATGGAGGTAGTATAAGTCTTGATGATGATCATCCTTGTATGGTAGCTAGAGTTGGCACCATTAGGATGAGGATGTATAATGGAGTGATAAAGACTCTATCAACTATCAAACATGTACCAGAGTTGAAAAAGAATTTGATTTCTTTGGTCTACTTGGAAGAGCAGGGATATGCTTTTAGTTGCCAATCTGGTAGTGGATGTTTAGAATAACCAAGGGGGCTTTGGTGGTAATGAGAGGAAGAAGACTGAGCAACAATCTATACAAGATAGAAGGCTCAGTTATGAATGATAGTGCGGAGGTGCTTGTAGTGGCACAGGAGAAACAATTGACATATAAACTATGGCACTATTAGATGGGTCATATGAGTGACCGAGGGCTCACGGAGTTAAGCAGAAGAGGGAACATTCTAGTTTTGAAGAAGGATGGAAATGATCTGTATGAGCCATGTATCTTTGATAAATAGCATAAGGTAAAATTTGATGTTTGTACCAAACTAAGTGAAGGAGTGCTAGATTTGGTGCACTCGGATGTATGGGGACCAGTACCTATTTTATCCAGGGGTGGAGCAAGAAATTTTGTTACCTTCATTGATGACTTCTCTAGAAAATTATGGGTGTATCTGGTGAGAGAAAAATCAGAGGTATTTGCCCGATTCAAAGCCTGGAGGGCTGAGGTAGAGAAGAAAACAAGAAAACATGTGAAATGCCTTTGGTCTGATAATAGTGGGGAGTACTCTAGTAAAGAGTTCAGGAGTTACTGTGAGAAAAATGGAATTAAACGCCATTACACAGTAAGGATGATCCCACAGTAGAATGGTATTGCGAAAAGGATGAACCAAATACTATTAGAGAAGGCAAGGAGTATGAGGCAGCAGTCATCACTGCCGAAAACCTTTTAGGGTGATGCTATTACTCTATCATATTTTTTTGTGAATAGGTCCCCTCATTTCAAGTTGAATGAAAGACTTCCAGAGGAAGCTGGGAGTGGAAAGAAGGCGGAGCTTGGTCACCTGAAGGTGTTTGGTTGCCCAGCCTATGTACATGTGGAGGCAACTGAAAGAAGCAAGCTGGATCCTAGGTCAAAGAAGATGATATTCATCGGGTATCCACAAGGAGTCAAAGGTTACCTACTATGGAATCCTCAATCACAGAGGACAGTGATTAGTAGGGATGTCATTTTTGATGAAATGAGCATCTTGGAGAGATCTGGTAGTACGGATGGAATTGTAGCTTCAAAGGTGAATAGCAGTGACTGTCCTTCACAGGTGAAGGATAAGTCATCTATATCAACTAGCAAGGGTGCTTCAGTTGAGATGGAGTTAGGTGGGAAAGATCCTCTTGTAATGAAGGATCGAAAAGGAAAATCAGTTGTTCAAAGTGAAGTGCAGGAACAGCCATAATCAAAAGACTTGCAGGATAGTGCAAGGGGAGTGGCATTGTATAAATCTCAGCATATAATCCAGAAGCCAGTGAGATATGGCATTGATGAAACTATATTATATGCTCTTATATCTGTTAATGGAGATCCAGAAAATTTTGTGGAAGCCATGGAAAGTCCTGATAAAGAGTCATGGTGTAAGGCATGATGGAAGATATGGAATCTCTCAAGAGGAATAAGACATGGCAGTTGGTGGATCTACCTAAAGATGCTCAAGCAATTGGCTCCAAATGGGTGTTCACAAGAAAATTAGTACCTTCAGAGCAAGGTGGAGTGATATACAAGGTAAAGTTG
This sequence comes from Areca catechu, assembly GCA_021397845.1. NCBI lineage: Eukaryota > Viridiplantae > Streptophyta > Magnoliopsida > Arecales > Arecaceae > Areca > Areca catechu. The sequence continues at coordinate 13,061,113 of CM038038.1, read as the reverse complement.
GTAGCAAAGGGATATTCACAGAGGGAAGGAGTTGACTATACAGAGGTATTTTTTTCTGTGGTATGCCATACTTTAATTCGGGTGTTGTTGTCATTGGTGGCAAAACATGATATGAAATTAGAGCAGATGGATGTGAAGACAGCCTTTCTATATAGAAGTCTGGAAGAGAAGATCTACATGAAGCAACCTGATGGCTTCATTGAGATTGGACAGCAGAACAAGGTATATCTACTCTAGAGGTTATTGTATGATTTGAAATAATCACCTCGTTAGTGGTATCACAGATTTGATACATTTATCATGAGCCTTGGGTTTCTCATATATGAACATGACCATTGTGTTTATGTCAAGGATGTGGATACCGTGGATGCTCTGTATTTGCTTCTGTATGTGGATGATATGTTGATAGCTAGCAAAAGTATGAAAGCTGTGAAAGAGCTGAAGAGAGCATTGTCTCATGAAATTGAGATGAAAGATTTGGAATTAGCACAGAAAATCCTTGGAATGGAGATTTACAGGGATAAATGCAAAGGAATACTCTATTTGTCACAAGGTGGGTACATCAAAAGGGTACTCGAGAGGTTTGGGATGGAGAAGGCCAAACTAGCAGATACACCATTATCAAGGCATATTTCTCTCTCAAAAAATCAGAGCCCCAAGATAGAGAAGGAGAGAGAGTATATGGAAAGAGTTCCATATGGCAATGCAGCGGGCAGTGTGATGTATGCTATGGTTTGTTGCAGGCTAGATATAGTATATGTTGTAAGCCAGGTGTGCAGATACATGGCTGACCCTGGGAAGGAACACTGGAAGGCATTGAAGTGGATTTTGCGATATCTACAAGGGACTCAAAAGCATGGACTGGTATTTGGTGGGCAGCTAGAAGGACATAAATGGAACTTCATAGAATCATGTGAAGATTCGAGTCCTTTGGAAGGGTTTGTTGATGCAAGTTATACATGTGATCTTGATACAAGAAGGTCTACAACAGGTTACATTTTCTGTATGTATGGTGGGCCGATTTCTTGGAGATCAACCCTTCAACCTATTACTGCTTTGTCTATAATAGAAACAGAGTATTTAGGGATTACGGAGGCTACAAAGGAAGCACTATGGCTGAGAAGGCTAGTGGCTGAAATGGGGGTGAAACAGTGTATGGTGGTCCAACGCAATAATAGCCAGAGTGCCATACACTTGACTCAAAATCCAGTCTGTCATGCTCGCACCAAGCATATAGATGTCAGATACCACAGAGTTAGAGAGCTAGTGGAGGAAGGAGAAGTGATGCTGGTAAAGGTCCATACAAAGGAGAACCGGTGGATGCACTTACAAAGGCTCTATCAAGGGAAAGCTTCTACTCTTGTATGTGGTTGGTGGGTTTAAGGAGTCTGGCGTATGTAGCCTTGAAGTACCAAGATGAAGATTGTTGAGTCTCGGGTGGTGCGTTCAAGGCTTGTTAAGTCAATGTCCATGTATTGGTCCGGTCTATCTTGATTTTCCATGATGTATCTAGGGCTAGGAGCAAGTCCGGGGTGAGTCCTAGATGTTTAGGCTGAGTTTGGTCAGTCTGGGTCTTAGAGTCGGCTCTTCTGGTGTAAGAGTCGACTCTACTAGTTGGCATGGCTCAGAACAGGAGAATGTATTTTGGTCGAGTCGGCTTGTTGGATTCGAGTCGGCTCGATTTCATAGTCAGGAAACCCTATGGTCTGGTCGAGTCGGCTTGTTGGATTCGAGTCAGCTCGATTTCATAGTCAGGAAATCCTGTGGTCTGGATGAGTCGGCTCTGATGCTTGGGGTCGACTCGATTCCAAGGTTGAGTCGACTCTAGTATCTGGAGCCAGCTCGAATGATGGGTGAGCTATTTTTTAAACGGTGCCAACTAGGGGAGAGTTTTGGGATACTCGGCCACGTGTGATCGAGGTATATATATTGTAACTTCTTGAGAGGTTGATAAAAAGGTGTAAACAAACTTCTTGGACATGGAATCAAGAAAATCCCCTTTCTCCCAAGAATTTCTCCTTCTTCTCTCTTCTTCCATTTATTCTCCCATACTTGGATCTTGATGTGCTTGATCTTCAAAGACCTGTATCCTACCGTGTTCTCCAAGTAGATCGCTAGCAGAGGGTCATTCACAGCCTGGTATGCTTCCGCTATTGCTTTGTAGATCAGGGCGTTTATTCTTGATCTGGAATAAGGCTATTCTTGGGATTTGATTCAACATTTAGATTGAAGTTGGATCCAAAATTCTCGACACTTGAGAAGATGTGGTCTTAGAAAAGATGAAAAAATACTAAGCACTTGCTCATATGGTACCATCTCTTGCCCTTTAGAAAGATGTAGTTATTTTGCTTCATCTTGCGGGCTTTCAACAAAAACATCTTAAGAGATTCTAGAGATGTCAATAACTTGATATTCTCTTGCTTGTTTTAGGTTCTTGAGAAGATGTGATCTTAGAAAATATGAAAAATCACTAAGCACTTACTCACATGGTACCATCTCTTGCCCTCTAGCATTAGGACTGGGGTTCAATTCTGAGAGGCATCATGCCCTCTCTTCGATATATGAAAAGCAAAGTGATGGTTCCATGAGTGATAGCTTGATCTACCCAAGAACCTAGGCTTGACTTGTATGGGAAGGGGTGGGTATAAGGTAGCGAATGGGGGTTAGCTTTTACTAGACTTAAAAAAGAAAAGAGTACAAGCAATGAAAGGATAGAGTGGTTGTTAAACATTTGAATGATAGAGTGGTGGTATAAAGTATTCATTATATCATATGGAATATATATATATATATTTATATATTTATATTTAAAAATATTTGAAAATTAATTTTTATGGTGTGTGTAACAGAAAATCTTGGTACGACAAAATAAAATAGAATTTAAAAAATAAATAAATATTTGGAATCCTGGTCTAGGAGGTGGATGAAATCACTATTCTAAAGAAGATCCGGTCTCCTTCTCATACAAAGGATAACTGGACCTATCACTCTCATCCAAGGTACAACCCGGAAGCCAACATTCTAATACTTGTAGGTAACATGATCTCGAATAGATGCTAATCAGACTCGTCTTTAGCCCAAATGATTAAATAAAAAAATAATAATATTGAAAGAATGAGAGAGAGATTTAAAAGATTGGAGAGAGTAATTAGAGAGAGGAAGAAAATTCTTGAAAATTTGGAGGGAATAGAAACCAAGGAAAAGAGGCCTATTTATAGGCTCAAAAGTTTCCTAATATCCTAAAAATCCCCTCAAAGAGCTATTAGGCATTAAATAAATAAATAAATAAAAGATATGGGAGGAATGGCCAAACAAGCATCCATGTGCGGGGTGCACACCGGCGCCCACATGCGGCCTCGCATAAGGAGGAACATCCGAAGGAGTTTTTTTGAAACTCCCATAATATCAACAATCCCTCCACAAGTTTCAAAAATTTATAAAAAAAATCAATAAACAATTTAAACAATAAAATCTTTTTAGGCTTTTACCGTATTTAGTACAAGTACCTTCTAGATTTGAATTTGTATTTAGTATAAAAATATATACAGTATGAAGATGAACTAATTATAATATAGGGTAGCGCTATTTAGGCGATGCACTTGTCTTAACTTTTATGAAAGTTACTAGAGATTCACCTTGGTCTCATAGTCAGGCCTCACAACTACTCTCACTAAAATAGATTCTCTAAGTGTACGTGTAATGAAATCATACCTTGCTAAACTTACAGTCTTGGATCTATTAAGAGCTATGCTTAACCTAACCATTACAATAGAGCACCATGCTATAGGAATGGAATAGAGGTAGACTCCAAACTAGTGTTCCCAAATATCATCTCAGAGATTATTTTCCCTTGAACCTTAACCATGAGGTTGTTATAATGATAAGGATCCACTATGGTAACTAATGTATGGGTTTAAGCCCCATCCTCCTTGATGTCTCAAATACTACAACCTTTGAAACGCCTTTGGTCAAAAAATCAACCAAGTTATTTTTTTAGTCTTATAAATCGAGTAATATCACATCTTTCATTTTATTTTTTATAACTCTATACCTGATCAGAATATGATTGTTTATTTTTTTATTAGTTATCCATTATTTTAATAGATCAATTAGAGCTCTATAATCATAATTTAATGAAATTTTTGAAATTTTTGTTGAAGAAATTTCTATATCATTTATTAGATCTTTTAGCCACTATGCTTCAGTACGTACAGTATCAAAAACAGTTAATTCAGATTCAAATATACTTCTAGTGGTGGGGGCACCAGGCTCAGAAAGAAGAAGCTTCAACTAATACCAAGTTCGTCTAAGAGCTCAATGGATCTACCAGGGAGTGATCATCTTGGATAAATAACACCTCCTAATCTCTTAAGTCTGAGTTATTGAAGATCGTTGCTAAGGTTTAAATTCAATATTCATTAGCCCTAATCTTCTCTAGGATTTAAATAACGACATTGCGGCGTAAGTTCCAAATTTTAGTGCTCCTTCCATAGCTTTACCTTAGTACTTTTGATCTGAAATTTAGTACCTGTTAATAGGCTTCATTGCTCTCATTTCTCAATCCATCATTTAGATTGCATTCTCATCATCGTGCCGCGTCATCTAGTAATTATTATTTATTTATAAGAACCTTAAGATACTGCAGCTCCTCTTAACAAGAAGAGATATCCAGTAGTAGACTTAACATCTAAGCTCTCTATTATCCAATTAGCATCACTATAACTTTCAAGTATTTTTGGATAATCTAAATATATTAGAGAGTAATCTAAGATTTTCTTAAGATATCTAAAAATCTTTTTCTAGAGCTTTCCAATATTTTTCACTAGGATTACAGTATACCTACTCAGTCTACCTATAACATAAGCTATATCTAGATGGATTCTATTTGAAACATATAATAAGGATCCTATCCTCTAGGAATATTTTAATTATTTAATAGGTTTTCCTAAAATTTTAATTAAGTGTGAACTATAATCATATGAGATAGAGATAGGATTTAGATCAAAATATTTAAGTTTTTAAAGTATTTTTTCTATTAAATGTGCTAGGCTTATTACTATTTTACTATCTACTCTTTTAAGCTACATTTCTAAAATTATATCAGCTTCTCCTAAGTCTTTTATATCAAAATTATTTGATAGATAGTTTTTAGTTTCATGAATTACTTTTATTGATATTCCAAATAATAAAATATCATCTATATACAAACATAATATTATAAAGTCTATATTCTATCTTTTATAATATACACATTTATTATATTCATTTACTTTAAAATTATTTTTTAAGATAATTTTATCAAACTTAATATACTATTATTTAGGAGCATGTTTTAAACTATAAAAAGATTTAACTAATCTACATAACTTATGTTCTTGTCCTTTTACTTCAAATCCTTAAGATTGGTTTATATAAATTTCTTCTTCCAAATCTCCATTTAATAATGCAATTTTTACATCCATTTGATGAATTATTAATTTATAAATTGATACTAAAGTTACTAATATTCTTAGGGTTATTATCCTAATTATAAAAGTATAAGTATCAAATTATTCTATCTTTTTCTTTTGACTAAACTCTTTTACTACTAACCTAGCTTTATTTCTTTCTATTATTCTATTTAGCCTTAATTTCTTTTTAAAAATCTATTTTATTCTTATAGATTTATTTTTTTGGAGCTAAGTCAATTAAAACTTAAGTTTTATTATTTAGGATTGCTTGGATTTTACTATTTATGACTTCCTTCTAATATGATGATTCTGATGATGATATCATCTTATCATATACAGAAAGATCACCCTCTATTAAAAATATGAAAAAGTCTTCTTCAAAATTCTTTCAACTCTTTTTCTTTTATTTTTTCTTAATTTAGATTCAACTTCAGGTTCAAGTTAAGGTTCTATTGATTTAGACTCTAAAGATCTAAAACTTATCTTACTAGAAATTCTAGTATTATAAGAAAATATATCCTCAAAAAAAGAAGCATCTCTAGCTTCTAAGATTATATTATCTACTATATCACTAACTTCTAATTTTATTACTAAAAATTTATAAATATTGCTATTTTGGGCATAGTCTATAACTATAGTACTATAGTCTTAGGTCCTAGTTTTTTTTTTTAGATTTAGGGATATTAACCTTTTTTTTTGGATAAACAAAAGGAAAAGGGGGAGATGAATCCCGTCGTAGCTACCTCCACTGGGGCCCCCTCACCGCCAGACCATGTTCGATTCGGGTTGCATGTTTTCGCGTGCCCTCCCCACCATAGGTGAGTACGTCAGTCTGACCCCGCTAAGCTGATGGAGTAGTGCGCTTTCCCTCCACCCCGATCATGTGCTCCAGGATGCACCCTGGATTTAATCGAGCCACCCGCAGGGATCATGTCTCGAATCCATGATCGGTGGGTGAGGGGTTTAAGTCCCTACCAACCGGGCTACCATCTTAGCAATAGGGATATTAACCTTGGCTAGGCATCCCCACACTTTGAAAATATCTGGTTTGGTTGGTTTGACTGGTATTATTTATTTGATTAAAATCTAGAATTTGATTTTAGTTTGATATTGCTTTTAGTATGGTATTGTTAGGTCAAGTTAGCTTGGGCACTTAGGACTCTGATTTGTTGGGTTTTGGACATGCATTGGTCTTTTATCTTGATTGAGTTCATAAATTGGGCTAGGGTTAGCTCTCCTTACTTTTGGAGCTGACCTTTGATAAAACCATTCCAGGAAGGAAGGATCTTATCTAGAAGGCTAGAGATCTTGAATCCTTCTAGAATTTATCCTCATTAGCTTGAAGCTTTCTAAGGTACTCTTGGAATTGGTGAAGATAGTCATTTATGGGTTTGTCTTCGATCATGTTATATCGAAAGAATGATATAGTGTTAAATCATTCAATCTCAGCTTCATCAAGGCCATACTTAGATTCTAGATATCCTCTAATTCCTTCACACTCTTAACTGACAAGTAAATATCATAGAGTGAGTCAAAAAATGTATTAAGAATTTTACCTTTATACAAGTAATCCTCTTTTGGGATCATAGGGGTGGTTAAACTAAAAGAATTAGAGAACAAGTCAATTACTGACCAAAGACCTAAAGTGGTTAGTCAAAACTTTATTTAGCTTTGTTACCTCCTAAAATAGGATCCAACAAATTTTTCTGGTTTTAGGCTAACAGAGTCATCCTTAAGGGTTGCCATTAGGTCCAAGTCAGATTTAAAGAAGAAGATCTAAAAAAATAAAATAATTTTATTAAAAAATTATTTAAATTATTTAATTATTTTTTTATAAGTTTTTATTTTATTATTATTATTTTATTTATTATTATTATTTTGGTAAATATTTTTAAAATGTTACTTGATTTATTTTTTTTTAAAAAGATCATAGTTTTATTAAAATGATTATCAAAGTAATCGAACCTATGGTTTATTAAGATTTTTATTCAATTTATTTATCTTTAAATCCTAAAGACTTTGATTTATTTGTTTGTATTGTCTTTTAAAATTAATTTTCTATGCCACAGTATAAGTTTTGTAAAGATCTTTGATTAATTTTATACAACATAAAATTATAAAAAGATACTATGATTAATCAATTAAAAATATAATTTATATAAATATAAATAGACAAAGCATATAAATTATAATTATGTATAAATAATTATATTAATATAAAACTATATGCATGCACTACACAAATATATATCGAATCTCCTTTAGCTTGTTAATTATATTATATGGAATATATATTTATATTTAAAAATATTTGAAAATTAATTTTCATGGTATGTATAATAGAATATTTTGACATGATAAAATAAAACAAAATTTAGGAATTTTGGCTTGGGAGGTGGATGAAACTACTGTCCTAAAAGAGATTTGGCCCACTTCTCATGCGAAGGACAACTGAACCTCTCACTCTTCTCCAAGGTACAATCCAGAAGTCATTACTTTGATGCTCATCGATGACACAATCTCAAATGGATGCCAATCAGACTCATCTTCAGTCCAGATGATCAAATGAAAAAATAATAATATTGAAAGAATAAGAGAGAAATTTGAAAGATGTGAGAGAGTAATTAGAGAGAGAAAGAAAACTCTTGAAAATTTGGATATGATAGAAACCAGTGAAAAGAGGTCTATTTATAGGTTCAAAATTCTTCTAAAATCCAAAAAATCTCTCAAAAAGCTGTTAGGCATTAAATAAATAAATACATAAATAAAATGAGAGGAATAGTCAAACGGGTGTCCACGTACGGGGCACACGTCTATGCCCATGCATGGGCCCACATAAGGAGGAACAGTTCGAAGGAGTTTTTGAAACTCCCGTAACATCAACATAACGAACCACACAGACCACATTATCATGTTTGTTTCCAAGTACTCATGATGATCAAAATAATCTTTAGCTACAAAAAGTAAGCGATCAATACGTTCGGGCATGCTAGATTACAAGAGAGTAGATATCAAAGTATTGTACAATTAGAATTTTAAGTACATCTAATAACTCGATCTCATTTGAATAAAAGTTGATGGACACAAAAACTTAAATAAAAGAGCACTCATTATACCAATTAAACACTGAATTATTATGAAAAGTTAAAATTGATTAGTAGTTCTCAATGTCATGATGCCACAATGAAATATATGAATGGTAAATATATTAATTCATATATAATATTAGATAAATATACCTATCAATCTCTTGCTCCAACAAGCATCAATTAACACTTTCTTATTCTTCGAAATATATTTTCTCCCAGAATAATTTTGACTACGGTCTAGAAATTGTAACAAAAAGGTAGATAATGTTTAGCAACATATATTCAATCTAAGCATAAAATTACTAATTTATAGAAATGATTAGCTACCATTGATTGTTGTGGTTTTTCTCCGATGAATGATACATTCACTATGAAGACAGACTCCCCGAGCTACTTTATTCTCACCATTGCCTCTTCATCTACTATAAAGGTCTTTTGTACCAGTTTTCTTAGTTTTGTACTCCCTAAAATTGTGTCAAGCATATTTACAAAAGAAGATGATAAAGCTTTGGAGGGTTTTATTTCTTGGCCTCTTAAATTATAAAAAATAATATTTCCCATTCATCCAAAACTTTAAGTTGTGGCTCATTTTCACCCTTTTATACTTCACAGTTTTGTACTTCTTGTATTTTTTCTTTATCTCTTCGTTCTCATGGTTAAGTTTCTTTATTTATGCTTCTTGTTCTTCAATTCTAACCTTTGATTATCTTAAGCTCAACCAAAAGGCCTTTTTCATAAATTAATATCTATTTTTCTTCTTTAAGTTGGAGTACTTTTTCAGTATCATCCTTTTGTAATTTCTTGGCTTGCATTGTAGTCACATTTTCTTGACCTTCATTGTTGATGATTTTATGAATATCTTGCACCTGTCTTGGCCTTTTCAAGGATTTCATCTCGAAATGGAAACTTGCATTCAAATCCACTTTTCATTAATTGTTGGTACCGAGACAGTAATGATAATCTATCAATTTCAAGGAATTACAATAAGCACTTGTAACGGTATAATATTAAGATTAAATATCAAATAGACATATAGGATTACCTAACTTAAAGGTACTTTAGACAGGTCTTTCAATACAACATTCTTGTTTGCATAATGGCCTCAAAGTTCTCAATTAAATTAATGAGATATTACTATATCTTTATCCACACATGATGTATGTTTAAATAGCCATGCCTGCATGTTATATCAATTTTTAATATATAATTATTGATATAAATAAAAATTATAAATATTTTTTTCTAAAACAAAACTTATAAGTAATAAAGAAAGTGCATCTACGAAGGCAGCCAACTTTCTTGCACTTCCTCTTCTCCCTCAACTGTATCTTCTTTGCAACGTGCTGTCTTTCACTTAATAAATAATTATGTACAACCATACCTCAAGCACATGTTCATAAATTATTCAAATCACCAATATATAAAAATAAAATTTTGGATACTTCCCAATTTGCTTGAGGAAAAAGGATGCAAAAGATATATAATATTTCAAGCTTGGTAAAATCTCTTGCCAACCTTTCATTTGTCTTTAATTCCATAAGCATATTTTCAATATTTGTTCTTCTAGGGGAAAAAATGAAGGAAAAAATATTTCATATAAATCTCAAACTTCTCAAGATTGACCTTTGCTAATAGTCCAATATTAGATGTATGCCCTATAAACCAGATTGGCATGATACATTAAAATATTACTAGGACATATTTTTGTACTTGATTTATTGAATTTAATAACATGGATAATTTTCTTATCTATTCATGTATGATGTGTTTATAAATTATCCAAGGAGTTAATGGACAATGATATATATTTTCAAGCATTTAAAATTTGAGACACATATCATTATAGATAAACTCCTAAATTGCTCCCGATCATTGGATCATCATAAGGTGATAATTAATCTATCAAGATCGGTATATAGATCGCTTCCCTTTTAGATAGACTAGCCTTGAATCTACAGTATAGAAATACTGGAGCGAGAGTGCAAGTGATTGTTAGAGAATAATGGTACCGAGCATAACTAAAAATGAGAAGCCAGTTGGATGCCTACTCACTTGTTAGTAACTTTTTCAATGCTGTAGTTGTGTGAATAATTCTTAGACCTATAGTGCCTTAACTGCTCACAGTAGGGTTACTGTAGTTTAATAATACATAAACATGGCCCTAGCTATTTAAGTTCTTGCGATGTTCATTGGTTGCAGTAGATTTGCTATAGGAGTAGAGTTTATACTTATAAGAGATCCATCAACCTTAGTAGTTGAGTAGTTCTAAGTGATCTAAGAAGTTGAGTCCTTAAGTTTGTGGCCATAGCAATATTATAATGAAAAGAGTTTTTATGAGATTCATAATTGGACTCAAGCTAATTAAGTCTTGTATATGATGGATGTTTAGGATTTGATGACTTTTTATAACCTGCATCCTGTCGGGACTCTTGATAGAAGAACTCGATCACATGATAACTACACTTAGGGATTCATCTTTTTATTCTGTTGAGTTGCTGCTATATGCTATTAGGCATCACTGGTGAATTGTAAGAACTCACTATGATCATAATTTAGATCAATGATTCTTGTTGGGGTGAGTTGGAATCATTCCAAGCCATCGAAAAGGGTTTCGATGATACTATGATGGAGATCATGGTATATCTCACTATTAAATAAAATAGAGCTTATGGGATCATACATAAAAGGAGTTTGACCTAATCAAGAGCTTGGATCATGATCAAATTATCAATTGGATTGATGATTTGGATCAATTTGTAAAAGTTACAAATATGGAAACTACTTTTTATTAGCATAAGGGACTTAATTGCAAGTGTTGCAATATAATTTAGCTTAATTAAATTACGAAAAAAATTCTAATTCATTTAAATTAGATTTAATTTAATTAAATTGAACTAATTTGAGGTTAATTGGATTTTTAATCTAAGTAGGACTTGGATTTAAATTCTAATTAGATTATGATTGATAGCCTTTCAAATTTAGTTTGAATTGTGTTTGAATTAGATTTGAAATTCATCCGGATCAAGGCCAAATTGAACTAAAAGCTAATTTCTATTTTTCCTAGGATTCTCTCTCCTTTTCTCGATAACTAAGAAGAGGGGATGCTAAAATCAGCACCCCTTCTCTTCTTGCATGTGTGAAAGGGGAGGAGGTGCAAGTTGGCACCTCCCTGTTCTTCTAGGGACTCTCTTTTCTCTTTTGGATAAAACCTATCCTAACTAAAATTCTAATTTGAATAAGATTTGGTTGGGAATTGGTTTTATCATATTTTGGCATGGGTTTAGTGGGGTTTTGTGTGACAAATTAGGAGGAAGAGGGCTAGTGCTAATAAGATCTCACCTTATTTTTTTTTCTTGCTGCAAACCTTCTTTTGCGGTCCCTCTTTTTCTTTCTTTGATTCCACATGCCAAAAGCAATAGAGAGAGAGTTTAGAGAGAAAACTAAGAGAGGAGAAAAGGATTTTCTTCTCTCTTGGCATCCTGTCAGCCATCTCCTTTGAATCAGCGTGAAGAGTTCATGCAAGGTTATTCTTAGGGCTTCTCCCTTTAGTTCTTGAAGAAGGGGTTCGATCCAAGCCAAGAAGAGAGATCTACAAGATTCTAGCACTCCAAGATCTTGGCTCTTTGATCAGGCTTCTGCTTCATGTGGATATCTGTAGAGACCAAGCATTTGTATGGCTATGACAGAAACTTGGAATATACATCGGATCCAATCTGATAAGAAGAAGGAAAGCAAATCAGTAAGTATTCGATCATCCTTCTTTAAATTTTTTGATTTTAGATCTATTTCTTGAATTTATTTTTAGCATGTTAACAAGATCCCTAAGTGATTATTTGATTAGATTTGCATGTTAGGGTTGAAAAATGTTTTCAAATATGCTTCCACTATAAGTTATTGTAATCTAAAAAAATTTGGCATGCCTATAATCACTTAAATCTAACACCTATGACAGCCTTTATACAGAAATCCTAATACGTGTCCAACATCCTCCCCAACAAATGGTAGCTTTTTTTATTTATTAAAAAAGTAATTTTTTTGCCATTCCTCGACTTAAAATATCATCTAACCCATCCCTATTAGATCCTATGCTAGGAATATTAAAAAAATGATAGAAGATTTTTGCCAACAACCTATGGTGTTATCCTCCATCATACTTTCGACCACATTAATCTTATGCCAATTTGTAAAATGGATATAACATCTTATATATATTAATTTACATTTATTATTTTCATTGTATCCCTATGCTCTTTCAAGTTCTTTTCCTTATGAAAAAGCAATTTCTCATTTACATTTCTAACATTTTGTAAATGTTTGATGTTTTTCTTCTGCTTCACTTTCTTGCCTCTTATCATTTTTCATTCTTCTATCTTTTCTCTTTATCTAAATTCTCATTAATTTTTCTTTTTTTTGGTAATTCTTTCTTTTTTCTTTGCTCTCATCTTTTGCATATAGTTTTTCTTGACTATAAACCTTTTTCCTTCTAACCATAATCAATTTGCCAAAAATATGTTGAGGTATAAAATGAATATCGTTAATTTGAAAATAAATGAGTTATACTAATTCATGCTCTTCATTACTACATTTAAATTTTTTCTCTAATTTTTTATCTTTTCACAATTCATATTAATTATATCACTTTAATTCAATATTTTTCTATTTGAGCCATGAAACAAAAGGTATCCATTTAGATACACAACTCAAGCGTTAATAAATAAAAGTTGAATATTTGATAGTGGTTACATTTTTATATCCAACATTCATGTTGCCCAACGTAGTAATCCAAGAGGAGGGGTGAATTATGGTTCTTTAAAAATTTAAAGCAAATATGTGCTACACTTTAAAGTGTTTGTGAAGCAATGCGAATGAGCATACAATGAATAAGAAGCAATGCTATGTATATAAGTAGTAAATGCAAGAGAGCAAAGAACACACACACAAACAAAAAGGTTTATAGTGGTTCAGTGCACACCAAGCACCTACATTCACTTTCCAAGCTATCCCTTGGAAATTTCACTATAATCAACCTAGATTACAGCCTGCTTATTTTCAAGGGCTCACAAGTCAAACCCAAAGTTGGTTTTCTCACTTAGGCTTATCAACAACCTTTACTCAAGCCAACCTAGGCTTGGATTCTAATTTACGGCTTGGAAGGGCCTAATACCTAGTTTCAAACACCCTTGAAATTAGTCATAATAGATAAATTCAGAAGTTCAAGAGTAAAGCACAAGAAAAACTCTCTATATAGTAGAAAGTATAAGCTTTGAGGTTCTAGATGATTGCTTAACTTATCTTCTCCTTGGAATCACTTCAAAGACTACTTTTGGAATGTTGATTTGAAGGCTTGGAAGCTTTTTCAGTAGAAATCTTTTCTTTTGCTCTCTTTTTGACTTTGAAAGTGAAGTTCTCAAAGGTATGTTTTGTCTATTGTGAGTTAGTTCTTCTTGAATGAGTTTGGTGAGAGTTAAATACTTCAAAAACTTTCAAAAAATAGTTTATGACTGTTGGTGAAACAAAACTAGCCATTTGGAGCTTGTAGGATTCAAATATGAGCTTCAGAAATTATAACTGTTATTGCTATCAGAACCCATGAGTCGACACTTGAGTTTGTTTATGAGTCAACACTTGGATCTCCAAGAGTCGATACTTGGATCTGCATGAGTCGACTCAAGATATAAATCTTGAAAAAACTGAGTTCTATTTCATTTTTGTTCTCAGGCTATGAGTTGACCTTTGAGTTGACACTTAACTTTTATGAGTCGACACTTGAGTCTTTTGAGTCGACACTTGACAAAAATATCTCAAAATGACATAGTTCTGTATCATCATTTTTCTCAGGCCATTAGTCGATACTTGACTTATTCATGAGTCGACACTTGACTTCTGTGAGTTGATTCAAGGCATGCTAAAGAGATTTCTGCATGCCAGTCCTTCCGAAGTGTCGACACCTAATGTATCATGAGTCAACACTTGGTATGTGCCACTCAAAAACTCTGTGCCAAGCTTCAAAACTCAAAGTGTTCTTTAATAAAACTTCAATATCTTCTTCATAAAGCCCAGATTGATCTATTTTAAGGATTTTCAAGATGAGAAGACTTCTTATACACTGAAATTCACTTAGCTTCAAAAATAGTGAGTTTGATACCTTTGTAGGGAAAATTTGATGTACATGTATCCTGAAACTCACAACTATAATTGAAACATTAGTATAAAATATATACTCAACGTTTTGTTAGTCATCAAAATCAAGGGCTAAAGCCAACATTACATGATAGATTTAAGATTATTAGAAGAAAGATTTAATAAAAAAATAGCAGGAAAATCAATTTGATCAGGCCCTTGCAACTTAACATGGCACGACTTCATGCTATACAACATTAACATGATTGTGAAAAATAAAATATAAGGTTCACCCATTTGACACTAAAAAAAAAAAAAAAAAACTAACATGACTTTTTTTTGGTTGAAACTCATTTATAATTTTGGATGAGTTTTTAAGTAATTCATGCTTTGTAATCCAACTCATAACTAAAATACTAGTAATTAACAAAAAGATAATTGGAGGTATTTTTATTCTTCACCCTTGAGAATTTATCTTATGATTAAAGTATGTACAACACTCGAGTCATAAGTAGAATTGTTATATTTTGGAAACAAATGTTATATTTTTTATTCCAATTTACTCCATTGGCATAAATTGTCAATCACTAATTATTGTAGTAATTATGCATCATATACATTATTGTACTAAATTGTTGATCCAAGGATTAATTTTGATGATGCTAAAATACTTGAGTATAGTTGGTACTAATGCCAACTTGAGAGTATGACTATTTTGATGCTCAAAGATTGTATATAAAATCAAGAAGAAGCCCTCTTCAACATACTCAAAGATGAAGTTTTCTAAAGCTCTTGACAAAGGATGGAAGAGAAGAGTCTCTTTTTGCATCTTAGTGATCTTTGGCCATTCTATTTTGGCACTTTATGGTTACTTGTTTAGTTTTTATACTTATATGTTACTTGTATTTTGTGCTCCCTGTCATGTGTTAACTTCTCTTTTTCAATGACAACTAAAGTTAATGAAAATTTCTCTTTTCCATCCATGACTCTAAGTAATGAATGTTATGTTTCATTTTGCCTACTTATTGCCTCCATTATGTTGCAAATAATATAGTTCTTTCTTTTTGATAATGACAAAAAGGAGGGAAAAGGAAAAGAATAAAGAAAAAAAAAAGAAAGGGGGAGCAAAGAGAAGAGAAGAAATAGAAAGGGGGTAAGAAGAAAAGGAGTACAAAGGAAAAAGGAAGGCGGAGAAGTTCGATGTTTGTCAATGATAATCATATCATAAGAAAAAGGGGGAGTATTTAGACTCTTCACTTAGAAATTTTTGAATGTATTTCATACTTCCTTAAACTATAAGAAAAAGGGGGAGCTGTACATGTTTTAAATTCTTTTTCCTTTGTGTTGTTAACATGTTTTAAATGTTTAACTTAATTCCCATGTATCAAGCTATTTTATTGATTTTATTGCTCGGTACTTAAAGGGATTTATCAACATCAAAAAAAGGGAGTTTGTTGAACCAATGATTGGTTTTGATGATGCCAAAATGCTTAAGTATGGTTGGTATTAATGCTAGCTTGAGAGTATGGAAGTAGAGATTTTTTTAATTCTCAAAGGTTACATATAAAATCAAGAAAAAGCTCTTCAAAATACTCAAAGAAGAAGTTTTCTAAAACTCCTGACAAAAGATGGAAGATGAGAGTCAATCCAAGACATTAAGAGTTGGCTATGACATGCCTAGAGAAGACTAACATAGCCTACAAGTCGATCCTAGCAAAACTTAAGTCAACCCCATAATAGTTTTAGGGTACCAAATAAAGAGATGTAAAACTAGGACCTTTAAAGAGACAACTTCAGAACATCTTATGTCGATCCAAATAGAGCTTAAGTTGACCACAATAGGACAAAAGTCGACCCCAAATTGATATCAGGGAGAAAGAGAATAATCAAAAATTATTTTAGCTCAAGTCGAACTAGACATGAGTCAATCCCTGATTGGTCTCGAGATAAAGGTAGAGAGTAGTGAAAAATGACCAGCTCCTAAGTCGACCTTAGCATCTCATGAGTTGATCCCAATAGTAATTGAGTCGATGCCAATAGTAGCCAAGTTGATCCTTGAATGCCCATAGTCAAAAGATAGAGAACCAAGCTAAGGCATAGTGCTTTATGAGTCAACCCTTGAAGATCACGAGTCAACCGCTCCGTGTCCAATAGCTTAACGGCAATTTTTTCAAAACTTCTCCAATGAGCAGTAGTATCCCGCCTCCAACCTAAGTTTGGAAGACATGAGATCATGATAACTATTGCATACTCATAGAAAATTCTCTTAAAAGCATGCAAGGCATCTCATCATGATATCATAAACAAGCATCAAAGTAAAATTCAAATTTTTATTCAAATAACTAAATCAAAACTCAATGTCAACAAAATTACAACTAAATGTTTGACAAAATCAACTATAAACAAAGTTTTGCATCAATTCTAATAAACTCTAATCAAATAAATTAGCTAAATTCTATCTCTAGTCATACACCCACTATAAAACCCCGCATCAAGCTAATTTTTTGAATACGTAAGAAAGATATGAAATTCAATAATAAGATAGATAGCCCAATAAGTATTGAATACTTTAACTAAATAAATCAAGCAATAATTATTCATTTATTTACCAAAAATAACATGATAAATGCATTAGTTCAAAATTCAGATCTAGACATAACATATTATAAAATTATCATGCATGAAAATCTAATTTATCATAATATTTTTTTTCATGATTTTAGATTCTTCAATTATCTAGTTCATCTTATCAACCATGAGATATGATCATATTTTTCCTTGTGATGGAGTCATAATACTGCATATCATCTTAGAGCAAAAATCTTTTAAAAATTGCATTCTCATTGTGGTATGTCCCCCTTAGGACAATATAATCAAATCAAATTATGTCAAATCAAATCAATTCAAATCAAAGAAGATAGAATCAAATTGAATCAAATTGAATCAAATCAAATCAAATGCTAGTGTTTGCCCCTATTAGCAAGATACTTAGTGTTATAGGGTAAATGACATGTCTAATCTTTTTTGATCTAGTTATGATCAATTATTGATGGGTAGGAAAGTATTCGGCCAGTCTTTGATCTGTTGTTATGGTAGGGATGCCTAATGGCCAGAGGCCAACCTCTTACCAAGTTGTGAAGTACTTATCGATCAAGAGCTAATTTCTTGCTAAGGCATAGTGTTGAGTCCATTATTAATTTTGATGATAAGCAAAATGGTTAAGTATAAGTTGAGTACTAATGATTTCTTTGAAGTGTGTTTTTGTTGAAAAAGGTGCTCACAATTTTGAAGAAGCTTGGTTGTTTGAAGAAACTAAGTTTGGATGAAAAGGATTGCTCAAAGAGGACTTAGAAACTCATTATTTGCTTGATTAGATGAATGAGTTAAGTAGAAATTTGTTTCAGCTCAAGTTCAGACTTTTCTATGAAGAATTCAGTGAAGTGTCGACTTAAAGTGTCGATACATGACACCAAGTATCAACACATGGAAGTGAAATGTCGACTCAGGCCTGTATGCAAGAATGTTTCAGTTGGCATGGTTGAAGTGTCAACACATGAACCTGAAGTGTCGATACATGGATCAACATATTACCTGAAATTTTTAAGCCACAGAACTTGCTGAAATTGAAGAACTGCTGAAGTGTCGACACATGGAAGCAAGGTATCGACTCAAAGTATCGACTCAACTAAGTAAGTGTCAACACATCTGAGATTTCCAGAGAACCAGATTGGAGATATTTGAATTGGGTGTCGACCTTATGTGTCGACTCACAGCCTGAAGTATCGACACATGGAATTCTGAGAACAGTAATGGCTAGTTTTTCAAACACATAACTCACCCATTTTGCCCTCCAACGGCTAGTTTTTCAAGTCTAACGGCTAGAAACGGGATTTGAGACCTTGGAAAAGTATTTATATGCTTCAAATCAAATCAAAACATATATCATTGGAGACCATTAAAGAGTTTTGATAAGAGAGAAGAAAAGAGAGCTTTAACTCCTACTTATTGAAGATTCAACCACTCTCAAGCACAAGCAAGCCTCCAAGCATTCAAGATCCTTCAAGAGCATTAAAAATCATCCATTCTTGAGCATTCAAAAGGCTTTAACAAGTTCAATGCATCTCTACATCGAGCTTCAAAGAGATACCCACTTTATTTTAGAAAGCTTACTTTGTTACTTTACTTCAAATCTTTATTTGTTGTAAAGGTTCTTGGTTAGCCTATTGGAAAACCAAGGGAGGTTATTGGTGAGCCTTTGAAAACCAATTAGGTTGGTGGTTAGCCTGCAAAACCAAGGGAGGTTATTGGTGAGCCTTTGAAAACCAATTAGGTTCTTGGTTAGCCCGTAAAATCAAGTGAGGTTTTGACTTGTTGGCCTTGTAAAACAAGTTGGGTTTTTTATTAGTGAATTCGCAAAACTAATCAACTATAATCGTGTGTGATTATAGTGAATTTCCAAGAAAATCTTGGAGAGTGGATGTAGGTGCATTGGATGGCACCGAACCACTATATCTTTTAGTCTTTGTGATTGATTGATCTCTCTTCTTGCTTTTTATTTATTGCTCTTTATTTCTGCTGCACTTTTATTTTAGAGCATTACAATTGAATTCATAGAACCTTGCTTATTTATTTGTTGAATTGGATTGCATTGCATTGTTTCAAGTAAAGTAATTTTAATTTTTAGAAACCCAATTCACCCCCCCTCTTGGGTTGCTTACTGGGCAACAAGTGGTATCAGAGTCCTGTTCTCAGTATATAAGCTTTATGGCCTTGAGTAAAGATCTATGGCAGCCCCAATTGGTACTAGCGTAGTTGAGGGTCAAGCCTCAAATAGACATCCATTTTTCAATGGATCAAATTATACATATTGAAAAACTAGGATAAGAATTTATATGCATTCTATTGATTATAATTTGTGGAGAGTGGTAGATAAGGGTCCTCATATTCCTTCAGTAGTGGTTAATGGTGTTTCCATCCCAAAGCTCGAAGAGGATTGGGATAAAAATGACATTAAGTAATCCGAGATCAATGCCAAGGCAATGAATCTCCTCTACTGTGCATTGATCCTAGTAAATTTAATAGGATATCTACATGTACTTCTGCTAAAGAAATATGAGATACACTTGAAGTTACCCATGAGGGTACCGATCAAGTGAAGAACACTAAAGTAAATATGTTAGTGCACACATATGAGATGTTCCAAATGGAACCTAATGAGTCTATCACTGATATGTACACAAGATTTACTAATATTGTAAATGAAATGAGAAGTCTTGGAAAGGTTATGTCTAACACTGATCTTATGAATAAAATCCTCAGGTCACTTCCAACATCGTGGGATCCGAAGGTGACCGTAATTCAAGAAGCCAAGGATGTTGACAAACTCCCCTAGAGCAGCTGGTTGGATCGCTCATGACTTATGAGCTTAATCTGAAACAAAAAATAATGGACATGAACAAAAAGAAGAAGGGGATCACTTTCAAGTCAAACAGACAAGAAGAATCCTCAATAGATGAGTCTAAAGAAGAAAATAATGATGAAGGTGAAGAAGCTCTCCTTGCAAGAAAATTCAGAAGAATTATGAAGAGGAAAAAATTTTCTTACAAAAAGAAATATCAATCAAAAGAAAAAAGAAAAGAGAAGGAGAAAGGGAAGGAAAAAGAAAAGGAAAAGGAGAAGGAAATACCTACATGCTTCGAATGCAAGAAGCCGGGACATTACAAGTTTGATTGTCCTCTCCTTAAGAAATCTAGGAAGAAATTAAAAAAGAAGGCAATGATGGCCACCTGGAGTGACAGTGAAGATTCCAGCTCAGAAGAAGAGCAGACCGAAGTTGCAAATCTTTGTTTAATGGCACATCAAGACAATGATGAGGTAAATTCCGATACCGAGATTGATTTTACATTTGATGAACTTAGAAATGCCTTTGATGAACTCATGCATGATTATAAACTAATTTTAAGTAAAAATAAAAAGTTGAAAAAGCATGCAAAGAGTTTTTCTCTTGAAAACAATTCTTTGCTAAATGAAGTTAATGACTTGAAATCTAAATTGGTTTGTTTTTGAAAAAAAATAATGCTTTGTCAATGGAGAATGAAGTTTTGAAAAGACCTAAGAATGTCATTTCTAACAATGATCTTTTGAAGAAAAATAAAGATTTAGAACTTGAAAAATACTAAGTACAAAAATAAACTTGAAAAGATAAAACCTTTTGTTGAAAAATTTATTTATACTTCAGAAAAATTAAACCTACTTTTGAATAGTCAAAGAGTAGTTTTCAATAAAGCAGGTTTAGGTTTTAGACCACAAAAATAATAAAAATATTTCAAGAACTTTTTTGTACCTGCATCATCTAGCATCACTTGTTTTTCATGTTTTAAGTTATGTCATAAATCATTTCAATACAATTTAAGAAAA
Source organism: Areca catechu (assembly GCA_021397845.1). Classification (NCBI taxonomy): domain Eukaryota; kingdom Viridiplantae; phylum Streptophyta; class Magnoliopsida; order Arecales; family Arecaceae; genus Areca; species Areca catechu. Next base: position 13,040,037 of record CM038038.1, on the reverse strand, counting down.
ATCAATTCTTTTGGTAAACTGTGGGTTCCAAAAGGAACCATTTTGAATGCTAACCCTAAAAGACCCAAGTTGGCTTGGGTACCTAAAAACAAAGCTTGATTTTATTGCAGGTATGTCTTGCAACCAAGGAGAATAAAAGACTTTAGTATCTTGATAGTGGTTGCTCAAGGCATATAACTGGAGATGTGAAGCAATTCACTTCTCTTGAAGCTTTGAATGGAGGGAGTGTGACCTTCGGTAATAATGGTAAAGGAAAAATCATTGGTATTGGTAAGATTTACATAACTCCTTCTAGTAGTATTAGTAATGTACTTCTAGTTGATGGTTTGAAACATAATCTTTTAAGCATTAGTCAGTTTTGTGATAAAGATTTTTAAGTAGTTTTTAAATCATCATATTGCACGATTGCTAGTCCGAATATAAATAGAGTAAAATTCATTGGAAAAAGATATGGAAATGTTTATTTGGTAGATTTAGATGATCTATCTTTGCCTAATGGAGAATGCCTTGTTGTAATGAATTCTACTAAGGATGAGACTAGCTGGCTTTGGCATAGAAGATTAGGGCATGCTAGTATATATTCACTTTCAAAACTTTACAAAAAGAATTTAGTTAGAGATTTACCTGAACTTTGTTTTGGAAAAGATAGAATTAGCCAAGCATGTCAATTTGGTAAACAAGTTAAAACTTTTTTTAAACCAAAAGGTTTTGTGACTACTAGTAGACCACTAGAACTACTTCATATGGATCTCTTTGGACCAACTAGAATGCCAAGTCTAGGAGGCAAGAGATATGGATTAGTCATAGTGGATGATTTTTCGAGATTTACATGGGTTTTCTGTTTAGCTCATAAAGATGAATCATTTTCTGCATTAATAAAGTTTTATCAAAAAGTTTCAAATGAAAAAGGTGTTGCAATTATTTGCATTCGTAGTGATCATGGAACTAAATTTGAAAATCAAGATATCGAAAACTTTTGTAATGAAAAAGGAATAGAACATAATTTTTTTGCACCTAGGACACCTCAGCAAAATGGGGTAGTAAAAAGAAAAAATCATACTTTGAAAGAAATTACATGTACTATGCTTTGTGAAAACGAATTATCGAGATCTTTTTAGGCTGAAGCTGTTAATACTGCATGTTATATTTTAAATCAAGTTTTAATCCGCCCTATTTTGAAAAAAACTTTTTATGAACTTTGGAACCAAAGAAAACCAACTTTAAAAAATATTTTCAAGTTTTTGGTTACAAATATTTTATTTTAAATAATGGAAAAGATAATCTTTGAAAATTTGATACCAAGTCTGATAAAGGTATCTTTTTAGGATACTCTACATCAAGCAGGGCATACAGAATTTTCAATAAAAGAACTTTGGTTATAGAAGAGTCAATGCATATTATTTTTGAAGAGTTTTCTAACAAATCCTCTAGAAAAGAGGATACTTTTGATGAATGTGCAGGTGCTGACAAGCTTCAAAAGTTGACACTGAATGATCAACCTCAGCCAAGTGAAGAAGATTAAGACAAAAATGAGAAAGGTGATGGATCTACCTAAGAAGTGGAAGTATGCTCATGGACATCCTAAAAAATTAATCCTAGGTGATCCATCTAAAGAGGTAAGAACTCAAGCCTCAATTAGAAATGAATGTGATTATATAGCTTTTGTATCTCAAGTAGAGCCTAAATGTTATGAAGAAGCTGTAAAAGACCCTAACTGGATTAATGCCATGCAAGATGAACTAATTCAGTTTGATAGAAATAATGTTTGGATATTAATAGAAAGACCATCTAATATTTCTATTATTGGCACAAAATGAGTATTTAGGAATAAATTAGATGAAAATGGAATTATTGTTAGAAATAAAGCTAGGCTAGTTGCTAAAGGCTACAACCAGGAGGAAGGGATTGATTTTGATAAAACTTTTGCTCCTATTACTAGACTTGAAACAATTAGACTACTATTAGTATTTGCTTATTTTATGAATTTCAAACTATTTCAAATGAATGTTAAGAGTGCTTTTCTAAATTATTTTATAACTGAAAAGGTTTTTGTTGAACAACCACCTGGATTTGAAAACCATGCACATCCTGTTCATGTTTTTAAACTACATAAAGCACTTTATGGATTAAAGCAAGCACCTTGAGTCGGGTATGAAGACTAAGCAAATTTATGATTGAAAATAAATTTTCTAGAGGCAATATTGATAAAATACTATTTTTGAAAAAGAAAGATAATGATTTATTAGTAGTGCAAATATATGTTGATGACATCATTTTTAGTGCTACTAATAAAATTCTTTGTCAAGAGTTTGCCAAGCTAATGCAAGATGAGTTCGAGATGAGCATGATGGGAGAACTCAATTTTTTTCTCGAACTCTAGATCAAGCAAACTACAGATGGTATCTTCATCAACCAAGCTAAGTATACAAGAGAAATTATAAAGAAGTTTGGGATGGAGACTACTAAAGCAATAGGTATGCCTATGAGCCCCTCCCGTAGACTTGATAAAGATGAACATGGTAAATTTGTAGATTAAAAGTTATACAGAGGTATGATTGGCTCTTTACTATATCTAATTGCTAGTAGAGCAGATATAATGTTCAGTGTATGCATGTGTGCTAGATATTAGTCTGAACCTAAAGAATCACATTTGATGGCTGCTAAAGCCATTATTAGATATCTATCTGGTACTGTTGATACTGGTTTATGGTACTCTCGAAATTCCTCTACTGAATTGATTGGATATTCTGATGCTGATTTTGTTGGTTGTAAATTGGGTAGAAAGAGTACTAGTGGTACTTGCCAATTTCTTGGAGTTAACTTAATCTCATGGTTTAGCAAGAAATAAACTTCAGTTGCACTATCCACAGTTGAGGCTGAGTATATTGCAGCAGGAAGTTGTTGTACTCAAATCTTATGGATTAAGCAACAACTTGAAGATTTTGGAATCAAGTTAGCTAATACACCTATTAAATATAATAATACCAGTGCTATTTGCTTGACTAAAAATCTTGTTCAACATTCTAGGAGTAAACACATTGAAATTAGACATCATTTTATTAGAGATCATGCAGAAAATAATGATGTTATGCTTGAATTTATTAGTACTGAATTTCAATTAGCTGATATTTTGACTAAACCTCTTTTGGAAGATCGATTTTGTATGATTAGAAGAAAGCTCGGGATCATTAATCCATTTGATTAAATTTTTCCTATCTTTGACTTAAATTAGATCATTTTGACATCAATCTTTGTTAATCTTGTCAAATTCATTAAATTTAATCATATTTCCAGTAATTTTGATCAATACTTGAATCTCTTAATTTTTTGTTTTTAAGTCGATGTGTCGACACATTAATGTGTCGACACCTGAATGTGTTGACACATTCGTGAGTCGACACTTGAACGACAACAGACCGAGAATAAAGGACTTTTCGAATGATTTTCTCCCCATTTCTTTCTCTTATTCGAGCCGACACCTGATCTAAGGTACTCCTCACTGTTCCTACTCTCTGATTCGTGACTTAATCCCATCATTTCTTTGATTTGGACACTCGGTAGCTCGGATTTTGTTGGATTTCTTCTCATATTTGGATTTTAAGCCTTAGAAGCCCTAGGTTTCTATCCAAACCTTGCCCAATTCTTTAATCCAAGTAATGGGACCTCGAAAGAAAGTAGTCCATTGACCTCGTCAGTCAAATCAGGAAGAAGAGCGAAGGACGAAGGCCAGACATGAGGCTAGAGCTCTTGATCTGCCTGTACAACCACTTTTTGTACCTTCTAGCTAGATGAGCTCGAAGACCATCATTGGGGGACGATGAGTGGACTTTACTTTTTTCGACCAGCAGTATTTTAGGATCAGACAGTGGATTCGACATGCTAGTTTGACCTCCTTTTGCTCACTTAGTGAGAGATATTATCCCGGGCTTATGCAAGAGTTTTATGGATCACTCGCCCATGGGACTGATGGATGGTTAGCACAGGTGAGAGGTCGGGATATCCCAGGTTCATCAGAGGTTCTAAGCAAAGTATGGGATATACCGATGACTGGATCAGTGGTAGACAGTTTGATGGACATAGTGAGTGGACTTTAGAGCATCTTTGAGTCTAATATATTCTGAGGGAGCCACCGTACCTGCATCCCGACTATCTACAGAGATGAGACTGTTACATCATATTGTCGCTTGGATACTTCTGCCAAAGATCGGATGCTTCGATTACATCACTAAGCGGGAGTTGCTAGTGATGGTCTCTTTGGTTCAGTGAATGCCCGTCTGCCTTCCAATGCTTATAATTTACTAGATGATGGAGGCGTCGACTAGCCAGCGACTCTGCCTACCATATGGGATGGGATTGACAGTTTTATTCAGAGAGTACAGTGTCAGCTTTGAGGACGAGCCCTACTGCATCCTACTTCATACTGATGTGTATGACATCAGGTCATTACACCGGATGGGCTATCATCTGTTTCGAGGTCAGTGGACTCGCAGGATATCTGGTCAGGCCGAGGACAGAGCTAATGACGACGATGCTGCAGAGGAGGAGTGCATCATCTCTGATGAGGCAGGACCTAGCGAGAGTCAGCCTGAGACTGCAACATAGCTAGCGATTGTATCTCAGTCTGATCCTACTACTTTAGCACAGCCTCAGCCAGCTCAGATGGAGACTCCAGATGTTTCTGATAGCTTATTGGACAGAGTCAGACGCATTGAGATTGATCTATTGATCGTGAGACAGCGTCTTGACTATTTTATAGCGGAGACCAGAGAGAGCCATATTAGACTTAGTGATGACATCTCAGCTATATTGACTGCACTGTCTAGACCTTCAGCGAGTACTCCGATTGCTGATACTGCACCATCTGCTCCTGCACCTGTTGATGATGTTGATGGTGATGATATTATTGGAGATATTATTGGTGATGATGATGGAGATGATGAGGAGACTGACTTCGACAGATTTGATTTTCTAGATCTTACTTCAGAGCCAGTAGTGGAGGTGATGGCAGACTTGGCCAGGAGTCCTGTTCATGACCCTTCTAGTTCACCTACCCAAACTCCAGTCCCATCCTCTCCTTCCAGATTGGATGATCATATTCCTATTTCTATTCTTTATCCAGTTATCAATACTCCTATTATACATACACCTATTGTTGATTCACCCATTATCGATACACTTATTATTGACACCTCTATCATTGATACACTGATTGCAGACCTATCAGTTCATTCTATAGCTGATACTTCTATTCTTGATACACCTATCGTATTATCAGCTGATACCCCTATTTTTGACATACCAATTATTGATACTCCCACTATTCACACATCCTCACTTATTCGAGAGCTTGGATTTTATACACCTGGCTTTCAGTATCTTGACTTAGATCTTTCTTTTGATCGCATGCCACTTCCGGCAATCGCTGAGACTGTCGACCCGATCAGTTCCGTTCCTGCGGAGGACATTGCTTCTACCTCTACTACTCCAACCAGAGGTCAGACATATGCTCGTCGCAAAGGATGTGGTCGTCGTACCCCTCCACGGCTGACCAGGACCCGACTCAGAGATCTCAGATCCATGTGGCCGCGAGCTCAATCTTCTATTGATACAGGACCGATTGTGATCGATTCATCTTCTAATGATACTGATGATATGGATGAGGATTTTGACACTTATGTATTTTTAGATAGCTTATTTTATACATCTATGTATGTTTTATATTTTGATTGTACAAACTCTGACTAGAAATGAAATATCATGTTATACTCAATGTTTGTAATCTTGAATGAATGAATGGATTTTAAATGCAATGCAATATATTTTTGAGTGAGCAGTTTAGTGACAATTAAATGCAATATCTTGAATATTCAACCTATTTGTCTTCCTACCTTTTTAATGATAACAAAAAGGGGGAGTAGTATTGTGAGATATAAGTATAAATGTAATATATTCTTGGTGATTTATATTTGTGATGTGCAAGGGATGAACAAATTTTGAAAATTATTTTTGAAAACTTGAATTGAAAATATTTACAGATTCCTTAAGAAAGGGGGAGCTATACTTTATTTTCATTGAAAATCCTTTTAAAGTGAATTTCATCTTAAAACCCCTCTTTAAATGTTTGAAAAGATATTTACAAACTATTTTATGGATCATCAATTCAGGGGGAGCTTTGTTCACTGCTGAAATTCTCCTGTAGAGTATCATGATACATATATTCTTTGTCTTAAATGTATCCCAAAACTCTGATACTCTCAATCATCACAACAAGCTCTGACACTATTAATCTTGACACTATTTTTGTTCTGAAATATTTTATCAATATTGTAAATTACATTGATACACTTAATGCATCTAGTTCTATGCACTTTGATGAATTCTTTCAAAAGTTTTTTAAGCAATTTATACTTAATGATTTTGTCATCATCAAAAAGGGAGAGATTGTTGACTCCATTATTGATTTTGATGATAAGCAAAATGGTTAAGTATAAGTTGAGTACTAATGATTTCTTTGAAGTGTGTTTTTGTTAAAAAATGTGCTCATAATTTTGAAGAAGCTTGGTTGTTTGAAAAAACCAAGTTTGGATGAAAAGGATTGCTCAAAGAGGACTTGGAAACTCAATATTTGCTTGATTGGATGAATGAGTTAAGTAGAAATTTATTTCAACTCAAGTTCAGACTTTTCTATGAAGAATTCAGTGAAGTGTTGACATATGATACCAAGTGTCGACACATGGAAGTGAAGTGTCGACTCAGGCCAGTAAGGAAGAATGTTTCAGTTGGATATCTATCGGCCAAGAGATAATATCTTATTAAGGCACAAGGCACCTATTGATTAGAGGCTAACCTCTTACCAAGATATGAAATACTTATCGGCCAGGAGCTGATCTCTTACTGAGGCATAGGATACCTATCAACTAGAACTCAATATCTTGCTAAGAACAGGATGTCTAATGGCCAACAGCCGACCACTTACCAAGATGTGAAGTACTTATTGGCCAGAATTTGATCTCGTGCTAAGTGATAGGATGCCTATCGGTCAAGAGCCAATGTCTTGTTAAGGTGCAAGATGCCTAATGGTCAGAGGCCAACCTCTTACCAAGGTATAAAGTACTTTTTGACTAAGAGCTGATTTCTTACTAAGACACAAGATGCCTGACGATCAAGAGCTAATCTCTTGCTAGGGTGCAAGACATCTATTGATCTGGGAATGATTTCTTATTGAAGCACAGAATGCTTAATTATTCATTAGACAGGTACCGATCACTTACCTAAACTAGGTACAAAGTCTTATAACTGTATTTAACATGAAGTCTATTCCTAAAAGTCATTAAAGCCACTATGACAAGATTGGTAAAATAATTATCAAGAAATATAACAGATCACTCAACAAAGCATTTTACAAACTGACCTCTCAATGGCCTAACCAACTTAACAACTTACTAACGACATAACTATCTTATAAATGGTCATAACCATCTAACCAACTTGTTACGGCCTTAATGATGATGTGGCCGGGCTCAGATTCCGTCAGGTATGATCGAGCCACGTGGAGGTTTCTTCGGCCGAGTCAGCATCGGCTCCCACACTACCGAAGCCGGGCTCAGCCCTTGCCCCCCCCCGGGCTACCTCGCCAGGTGATATCCCGAGACGTTACTGTCCTCGCCGAAGTCGAGTTCGGTACAGGGCTCCTCCTGCCACCTCGTCAGGTGTCCACCCAGGAGGGCTCCACCTCGGCCGAGGTCGGCTGTCCCTTCGCTCCTGCGCCAGGCGGCCCCGGAGATGGGTCCACCTCGGCCGAAGCCGAAAGTCCTCCTGCCACCTCGCCAGGTGTCCACCCAGGAGGGGTCCACCTTTGCCGAGGTCGGCTTCTCCTTCGCTCCTTCGCCAGGTGGCCCCCGGAGACGGGTCCACCTCGGCCGAGGCCGAGCGTCCTCTTGCCACCTCGCCAGGTGTCCACCCAAGAGGGGTCCACCTCGGCTGAGGCCGAGCGTCCTCCTGCCTCCTCGGCTGCTCCTTCGCTCCTTCGCCAGGTGGCCCCCGGAGACGGGTCCACCTCGGTCGAGGCCGAGTGTCCTCCTGCCACCTCGCCAGGTGTCCACACAGGAGGGGTCCACCTCGGCCGAGGTCGGCTGCTCCCTCGCTAGGTGGCTCCCAGAGACGGGTCCACCTCAGCCGAGGCCGGCGCCCTCCTGCCACCCCGCCAGGTGTCCACCCAGGAGGGGTCCACCTCGGCCGAGGCGGGCGCCCTTCTGCCACCTCGCCAGGTGTCCGCCCGGGAAGGGTCCACCTCGGCCGAGGTCAGGCCGCCCGTACAGAGAAGGTCCCAAAGAGCAGAGGCACAGGTCTCGAGGTTGGCCCTCGAGCCGTGCGCACCACAGATGGCGCCCCGTACAGATGGCGACGGCACTTGAAACACCACTTACGTCGGCCCGACAGGTCCTGCAGTCGAGAGGCACGGTCCTGACAAAACAGGGCCCGTCAATGGACAGCGCCGGCACTTAGGAGGGAGAGCGCCCTCACTGGGCCCGAGGTCTGACCGGCTGCCCTGCCGGCGCCACCCCCTTCTGTCTTTACCCTTTCCTCGCTCGGCTCGGCGAACGAGGTCGGAAAGCCGCCTGGCCCTCAACACCAAGAGGGAAAAGAGAAAAGGATGGAGAGGGGAGCCTCCCAAGAGCGGAAGACAGGCGGGCAGCGGGAGGAGATAAAAGGAAGGAGATTGGAGGTGACCAGGTAAGCTGGGATGAGTAAGAAATAGTGGCCAAAAGCCTCGCTCCGAGAGTAAGAACGAGGGTCCCAAGAGGGGATCGCTTGGCGTGAGCTCGGCAAGGAGGCCCGGCCGGGCTTCTGGTCCCTACAGCACCTTTCTTGCTAGTAAATTCTCTGAGTCTGGGACTCCTTCGGGGGCCCATCTTGGAGAATCTGTTCCTTCTCGCCGTCCACTAACTTGATCGTCGGAGCTCCCTCGCCGGGATCCCCGGCCAGGGTCTTCTAACCCTCTCTTACAGGTTCGCTCTAGCCAGGAGGCCCCAGGAGCAAGGCGGTCTAGTAAGATCGGCGGATCCGAAGCATGGGCGCGGCGGCGAGATCGGCAACAGATTGGCGCACCAGGTAGGGGGGCAGGACAACACCCCCTAGCAGGAGCCAGCTTTCTGTAGGTACCGCGCTCTCCGGCAATGGTGGTCACTCGTGGGCGCGAGGCGTCCACCAGTCGTGTGGGGGAGGTCCCCTCCCCTCAAGGGGCCCACAGCCCAGAGAGGGAGCTCCCAGCTCCCCCTCCTCTTCCATTACAGCCGATCTCGACAGACGGGCCCCTCACGACCGTCATCCAACAGCTGCAGACCTTGACCTCGGCGGTCCGGCAGCTTCAACATCAGCAGCGGTCCCTGGTGACGCAGCCATAGCCGGGGACCCCCGTGGCTCAGGCCGTGGGGCCGCGTGGGAGCCTGCGCTCCATTCAGGGCAGGCCATCCCACCCGAGGGCGGTCTCCGACCCCCGCAGGAGCCACCAAGCTCCCGCAAAAAGAAACTACTCCGGTTCGGCGGATCACGAGAGTCGATCCCCGGTCGATGAAGCCGAGACGGTGCATCGCAGCAAGCGGCGCCGAGGCGTGACTTCGCGCCGAGACCGATCGGCGCCCCCTTCGCCAGCGGTCTCGGTGGAAGATTCCATCGACGAGGCCGTCAGGCGTCAGGCCGAAAGGTGCCTGGAGGAGCACGAGCGCAAGTTGGCGGAGTTCGCCTACCGATTTGCCGACCTGCAGAACTCGTCGGCGGACCCGGCGGGCTACGACTCCCATCCTCCCTTCTCTGAAGAAATCCAGGCGGAACCGATCCCAAGACGGTTCCGCATGCCGCAGGTGGATCCCTACGATGGGACCACCGACCCTCTGGACCATCTGGAGAGCTACAAGGATCTCATGAGGGTCCAGGGGGCCACTGACGCCCTTTTGTGCATCGCCTTCCCAACTACCCTCCGGAAGGCCGCCCGAGTCTGGTTCACCCGCCTCGAGCCCGGATCTATTTGCTCCTTCCAACAGCTGGAAGGGAAGTTTGTGGCACATTTCGACGCTTGTCGAAAGGTGCCGAGAGAGGTGGATAGCCTCTTCTCCATCCGCCAGCAGGACCAGGAGCTGCTACGGGACTACATAACCCGGTTCAAGACCGTAACCCTGAAAATCTACAGCCTGGATGAGCCCGTCGCCATGCTGGCTTTGAAGCGCGGGCTCAAGACATCCCGCCTGACCTACTTCCTGGACAAAAAGCCTCCCAGGACATACTCCGAGCTCCTCCTCCGCGCCCACAAGTACATCCGAGCGGAGGAGGCCTACCGCACCCGCCGAGAGCTGGACGGGAGGACCCCGAAGAGGCCGTCCCCGAGGGATCTTCCAGGAGCTCGGAAGCCTGGGCCATCTGCCGACCCTCGCCCGAATCCAAGGCCGAAGGGCGAGGCCATTCCGGAGCGGAGGTTCACCCCTCTCCTTGCACCTCGGACAAAGATCCTCATGAAAATTGAGGGCGAGCATTACCTCCGCCGACCTCCTCCTCAGAACTCGAGGGGCATCCGGGACAAATCGAAGTACTGCCAGTTCCACCGCAAGCACGGTCATGACACGGAGGAGTGTCGCAACCTGAAGCGGGAGATCGAGGAGCTGATCAAGAGGGGCTACCTCAGGAAGTTCGTCAGGAACGAGGTCCCCAGGGAGGGGCAGCCCCTCGCGGCCTTACCACCAGTCCCTGTAATCGATAACCGCCCGATGGAGAAGCCCGTGGGCATGATCTCACTTGGGGTCGGGCGAGCGGCGAAGAGAGCCCGGGAAGTCGGGAACCCGGAGAATGTAATCCCTCCTGAGGAGGGGAAGGATAATGAGAATGTAAACAACGATGCCGTGGTGGTCGAGATGACCATCACGAAGCATCCTGTACATCGAATTATGGTGGATAGTAGAAGCTCGGCTGACGTGCTTTTTTACGATGCTTTCTCTTGGATGAATCTGTCCCACGATCAGTTGAGACCGGTGCATGCCCCTCTAGTAGATTTTACCGGGGACTCCGTGGGGGTCGAAGGGGAGATCACTCTCCCGGTCACCGCCGGATCCCCACCTCAGCAGACGACCGTCCTGATGACGTTTACCATCGTCAGGCTCCCTTTGCCTTACAACGTCATTCTCGGGCATCCCGGGCTCAACCAACTGGATGCCACGATTTTCACGAAAAGGTTGTTGGTGCAGTTCCCCATGCCTTCCGGGCTCGGGGTGATGAAGGGGACGACCCAGCCGGTCCCGCATTGCCTCCAGACGGTCTCGGGCGCCCGGGGCACGGAGCTCGGCCCCGATGTTGACGACCTCGACCTAAGGGAGAAGGAACCCAGGGGGGGCCCGTGGAACGCCTGTTGACTTATCCCCTTGGTTCGGACCCACTGAAGACGGTGCAGGTCGGGGCGCAACTCCCAGAAGAAGAACGGGCCCGCTTGCTGGAGTTCCTCCGCGTGAACGCGGACGTGTTCGCCTGGTCGGCGGCCGACATGCCGGGCATTCCGCCCGAGGTCATCATGCACAGGCTAAACGTGGATCTGAGCTGCCGCCCGGTCTGCCAGAAGAAGAGGAGCTTCACCATGGAGAGACAGAAGGCCATCAACGAGGAGGTGGAGAAACTCCTCGCCGCCGGCTTTGTGCGGGAAGTCCAGTATCCCAGTTGGCTAGCGAACGTGGTCATGGTAAGAAAGAGCAGTGGTAAGTGGAAGATCTGTGTGGACTACACCGACCTCAACCGAGCCTGCCCAAAGGACAGCTTCCCTCTTCTAAAGATCAACCAGTTGGTCGATACCACCTCGGGACATCGCCTCTTGTCATTCATGGACGCCTTCTCTGGATACAACCAGATCCGAATGAGCCCAGAGGACGAAAAGCACACCGCCTTCATCACCGACCGCGGAACTTTTTGCTACAGGATGATGCCATTTGGTCTCAAGAATGCTGGGGCCACGTACCAGCGTCTGGTCAACAGGATCTTCAAGGACCAGATCGGCCGCAACATGCAGGTGTACGTGGACGATATGATGGTGATGAGCAAACCCGATGCGGACCACGTAGCTGACCTGGCGGAAACGTTCGGCAACATCCGGCATCATCAGATGAACCTGAACCCTGCGAAGTGCACCTTCGGCGTCTCCGCCGGGAAATTCTTAGGATTCATGGTGACCCAAAGAGGAATTGAAGCCAACCCCGAGAAGGTCCAGGCCATCCTGGACATGGAGCAGCCCGCCTCCAAGAAGCAGGTGCAGCAACTCACCAGCCGGGTTGCGGCCCTCAGTCGCTTTATCTCCAGGTCGGCAGATCGCTACCATCCCTTTTTCAAGGTGCTGAGAAAGATGAACGACTTCGCCTGGACCGAGGAATGCCAGGAGGCCTTTGAAGAGCTGAAGAAGATGCTCGCATCGCCACCGCTACTTTCCCGGCCCGAGGAGGGGGAGGAACTCGTCCTCTACCTGGCGGTCACCCCGGAAGCCGTCAGTTCGGTCCTGGTCCGGAACGATGACCAAGGAGTCCAGCGGCCGGTGTACTATACCAGCAAGCTCCTCCGCAATGCGGAGCTCAGGTATTCTCGGCCCGAGAAGCTCGTTTTTATGCTAATAGTGTCTGCTCAGTGTCTCAGGCCCTATTTCCAAGCGTATCCCGTCGCTGTCCTGACGGATCAACCACTGAAAGCGGTGCTCAGCCGACCCGACACCTCGGGGCGATTGGCGAAGTGGGCACTGAAGCTCAGCGAATTCGACATCGCGTACAGGCCCAGGTCGGCCATGAAAGCTCAGGTGCTGGCCGACTTCTTGGTCGAATGCGCGGGTCTGGGCAAGGAGCCCGAGGAGGACCCCCTGCACCCGTAGCTGGAAGCGGGCACCGAGGGGCCCGGAGAGGACGCATGGATCCTCCACGTAGATGGAGCCTCGAACACTGGCGGGAGTGGGGCCGGACTCATTCTTGCCAACGGCGACGGGGTCGTCGCCGAATGCGCGCTCCGTTTCCAGTTCGCTGCAACAAATAATCAGGCGGAGTACGAGGCACTCCTCGCTGGGCTGAGGGTCTCCCGCGAGCTGGGCGTGACTAACCTTAAGGCCTTCACCGACTCCCAGCTCATGGCAGGACAGGTCTCCGGGGAGTATGCCGCGCACGACCCCCAAATGGCGAAATACCTGGAGCTCGTCAGGGCAGGCACGGTCGGTTTCCGGCGCTTCAACATCTTCCACATCCCTCGCAGGGAGAATGCCCGTGCGGACACTCTTTCTCGACTGGCAACCCTGCCGGACACGATGCTGGGTCGCGCTCACATGGAGCACCTTAAGGCCCCAAGCTACGAGACCCCAGTGGGGGTCCATCAGGTCGATCGTGAGCCCAGCTGGATGGACAAGTACGTCGAATACATAACCAGCGGCACCTTACCAGAGGACCGCGAGGCGGCCCGCCTCATCAGAAAGAAGGCCGTGCGGTTCGTCCTGATGGATGGGCAATTGTATCGAAGATCCTACTCCTACCCCCTCCTCAAATGCGTAGGACCCGCAGAAGCCAGACTCGTGCTCCAGGAGATTCATGAGAGCGTCTGTGGGAACCACGTGGGGGGCAGAGCATTGGCCTACAAGGCCCTTCGTCAGGGCTACTTTTGGGAGACGATGAAGGAAGATGCCGCTGATTTCGTGAAGAGGTGCGATCGGTGCCAGCGTCATGCCATGGTGCAACGGCAGCCCTCCAACCCCATCTCCCAGCTTTCAGCTCCGTGGCCATTCGCCCAATGGGGGATGGACCTTCTGGGCCCATTCCCGCCGGCGTCTGGACAGCGGAAGTTCTTGATCGTGGCCATCGATTACTTCACGAAGTGGGTCGAGGCCGAACCCTTGGCATGGATCACCGAGGCAAACGTCTCCAAGTTCTTCTGGAAGTCAATCATCTGCTGCTTCGGCCTCCCCCATACCGTGGTTACTGATAACGGGCGCCAATTCGACTGCCGGGAGTTTGAAGAATTTTGCGGTGACCTCGGCATCAGGCATCGCTTCACCTCGGTGGCGCATCCCCAGACCAATGGAGAGGCCGAAGTCACGAACAGGACCATTTTGCAGGGCCTCCGCACGCGGCTGGACCAGGCCAAAGGCAGATGGGCCGAGGAGCTCCCCAGCATCCTTTGGGCATACCATACCACCCCGAGGACGGCGACCGACGAGACCCCGTTCAACCTCGTCTTCGGAGCCGAAGCTGTCATCCCGATCGAGCTCAGCCTGCCCACACTGCGTGTGGAGCAATATGACGAGACAGAGAACCCCGCCAGAATGATGCTCAACCTTGACCTTCTTGAAGAAACGAGGGACAAGGCCCGAGTTCGGATGGCGGCGTATAGGCAGCGAGTGGCCAGGTATTACAACTCCCGAGTGCGGCCGAAGTTTTTTCGCCCCGGAGATCTGGTCCTCCGGCGCGCTGAAGCTTCCCAGCCGCGGGAATGCAGCAAGCTCTCACCAAACTAGGAAGGCCTGTACCGGGTAGCAGAAGCCCTCCCCCATGGCGCCTACAACCTGGAGGAATTAGGAGGGGCCAGGTTTCCCCGGACATGGAACGCCTCGAACCTAAGAATGTATTATCAGTAATGTAAGGTTCCCCACTCCTGCAATGAAGTTTCTTTGCTTCAAATGCTCTTTTCTCACCTCGTAGGGAATTCGACGCATGGCCCTGGGCTCGGCACGCCCGATCGTGGCCGACGGCCGAACGAAGCGAGAAGTCCCAGGCTTCAGCCTGGAAGGTGGGGCAGAACCCAGTTCGCCCATGCGAGCATGGAGAACAGCTCGGCAAGCCGCGCAAGGCTTGAGAAAGCCTGCGGCCCCGGGGTTCAGTCCGAAAGTCCCGGGCTTCGGCCTGGAAGGCGGGGCAGAATCCAGTTCGCCCACGCGAGCACGGAGAACAGCTCGGCAAGCCGCGCAAGGCTTGAGAAAGCCTGTGGCCCCGGGGTTCAGTCCGGAAGTCCCGGGCTTCGGCCTGGAAGGCGGGGCGGAACCCAGTTCGCCCACGCGAGCACGGAGAACAGCTCGGCAAGCCGCGCAAGGCTTGAGAAAGCCTGTGGCTCTGGGGTTCAGTTCGGAAGTCCCGGGCTTCGGCCTGGAAGGCGGGGCAGAACCCAGATCGCCCATGCGAGCACGGAGAATAGCTCGGCAAGCCGTGCAAGGCTTGAGAAAGCCTGCAACCCCGGGGTTCAGTCCGGAAGTCCCAGGCTTCGGCCTGGAAGGCGGGGCAGAACCAAGTTCGCCCACGCGAGCACGGAGAACAGCTCGGCAAGCCGCGCAAGGCTTGAGAAAGCCTGCGGCCCCGGGGTTCAGTCCGGAAGTCCCGGGCTTCGGCCTGGAAGGCGGGGCAGAACCCAGTTCGCCCACGCGAGCATGAAGGCAATCCCAAAGATGGACCCGCTCAAGGCCCCCTCTGACGCCACGCGGTCCGGAATGTCCCAACCTTTGATCTGAGCGACGGACGGGACCGGGTCCACCCTCGTCTCGGCACTCCACATCAACATCTCAAGAAGAAAAAAGAGAAGAGGCGAAAGTGGAAAAGAAGGCGAATTTGAGACAAACTATATTTTCATTAATCCGAGAAAGAAAAGTACAAGCTGTGAATCCCGACAGGCCGGGAGTCCCCAAATTAAAAGAGAAGCACAACAACAACCAAGAAAGAGGAGAAGAGAAACGGTTCAGTTCGGCGCAGTGGCGAGGCCCTCAGCCTGGGTCGCAGGTTCCACTCCCTCGCCGTTGACAGCCACCGGCTCGGAGGGTTGCACCGGGGCTTTGGCCGTGTCGCTCGCCGGGGGTGCGGCTGTGGCCTCGACTGCGTCGGAAGCCTTCCGGTCGGGTCCTTGCCTCCTACCTCCGAGCACCACCCCACTGAGGTCAAGCTCGGGGTAGAAGGACCCCACCTTCTCCCGGCACATCCGGAACCCCTTCAGGAAGGAGTCCACGGCTGCCTCCCGGACCTCCGAGACGTACTCGTCGGAGGCCCAGAATTTCGGGACGGCTTCCTGCGCCTCCCGTTTCGCGGCCTCCAGGAGCCCGTTGACGTAGGTGCTCCGCTCCTTCGCCGCACTCGCCTCCCGTCTGGCCTCTTCCACCTGGCATTCCAGCCACTGGGAATGAGCCTGAAGGCTGGCCCTCTCGGCCACGTCCTCTTCTGCGCGGTGCTGGTTGGAGTCCCTCTCCTCAGACAGAGAGGTCTCCAGGTCCTTGTTTCGCTCCGCGGCGCGTGCCAGGTCCGCCTGGAGGGTCTGGTTGTTCGCCCGTAGCTCGACCCCCTTCTCCATGAGGTCCTTGACGTCGGCCGCGAGCTTGCCAAGCTTCTCTTCCTTCTCGGCGTCTTTCTTCGCGTACCCCGCGAGGAAGTTCCTCAGCAGGAGCACGTCGTTCCCAATCTGCACAGCAAAGCAATCGGGTTAGTATAAAAAGCTAACCTAGGCCAAAGAAGACGAAGGAGCCTAAGCTCGGACTTATCGTGAAGAGCTGCGGGAGGATCCTGAGCAGGGCGTCGGCGTAGTCCCTGCCGCCTCGAGATCGGCGGTCCCGCGCGGTGGAGGCATACTCCATCACTCTCGCCGCGAGCCCTTTGTCGCGGATCATGGACCAGCGGTTGGTGATCATCGGTGGCGGAGCCGTCAGGTCGGCTGCGACGGTGACTGCCCCTCCAGCAAGGATCGCCGTCGACGGTGCGGCGGAGGTCGCGGGCTGCGCTGTCAGAGCCACGACAATGGCGGGGCCGGCGCTGGGCGGAGCTACTGGTGGCAGAGCCCCCTCGTCGGCTGCACCGCCGGGTCCAACGGCGGGCGCATCAATGGCCCCGCCCCGAGGCAGTCTGGGCGGGGGAGCAGCGGCCAGCGGGCTGGGTACGGTCACCGTCACGACCTCCTGGCTCGCCTCTGTGCGAGCCCTCTTCACCGCGGGCTCATCCACCTCGACGACATCCCTCTGGGTCGCGCCCTCCAGAAGGTTCTCCAACAAAAACTTCATGCCTACAACGCAAAAGAAAAGAAGGTCAGCCCTCTCGGTTAAAAGGGAGAAAGAACACAGAAGTCAAGGGAGGACTGAATCTCACCCAGCTCACGGATGGGACTGATCCCGGCCTCAAACAGATTCTGCTCCGAGAGCAGAACCTCGAGTGCCGGGACCACATCGCTCAGGAGCAGGGAGTAGGCCTCTTGGTCCGCCGACTCGACCTGGGAGTTTCGGTTCGGAGACCGGTCCGGTTCGCTCCAGGCCCAGTCAACATCCTCGACCGAGACGAAGAAGAATCGGTTCTTCCAACTCTTGATAGAAGAAGGGAGGTCGAACCGGAGACACCTGGGCCGGGGCGAGATGTACCACTAGCCGTCGTCAGTGGAGTACCTCTTCAGGGTAAACAGAGCCTTGAAAAGGGAGAAACGGGCAACAAACCCGTGGAAGTGGCAAAAAATGATGAAAGAAAAGATGACCCGGATGGCATTGGGAGCCAACTGGGCCGGAACAAGACAGAAATGGCTAAGGAAAGAAAGGAAGAAGGGGTGCAGAGGAAATCGAAGACCCCCGAGGAGGAAGTCTTCATAGAAGGCTATGCGGCCGGGGCCACTCATGGTGACGCGATCCCCGGGCCGCGGAACAAACAGATGGATCGATCCCGGGATGCCGTAGGCCTCCCGGAGTAGAGAAAGGTCGCCTTCGGTCATTGTGGAAGCGTGACCGGAGGGACCGGCAGAAAGAAGAGGTGGAGCAGGAAGAGAAAGAAGCGGAAGATCGGAAGCGATAGGAGGAGACCGGACACCCCTGGGGATACCGATGGTGATACCCCCAGGTTGCAGTCGCCTGTGGATCTCCTCCGAGATCGCTTCCTCTAGGAGGAAGAAGACGGAGTCCTCGGCCGGGACGGGCCGGCCTCATCCGGATTAGAGGAAACATAGCGACGGCGCGCCATGACGAAAAAGAAAACGAGGAAGATTCAGAGAAGAAGGAGAGGGGAACTAGGGAGAAAATGGAGGCACTCATCGAAAATACACTGAGCGAATGTGGGGCAGTGGAAGTTAGCCTGCAGCAAACCGCCCACAGAGCAAGGGAAAAGGACTCATTCCGGAAAGTCCCCTCCTTTTCAAACTCAGTCGACAGCGACCGTACCCGTCATTCCATCTCGAGCCACTGGATGATCGCCGCATGGACGCACGCCCGACACCGACGCCTCGATGGCAGGGAAACGGTCTCTGCTCCGAAGCGACGCATTTATTATGGGCAAGTGGGTGACGCGTGGCGGCTTCCTATAGGACTTCGGGCGCACCGAGAAGCGGCGACGAGGATCGCGGCAATTATGGTGCAAGATCTTCGCTTCCTCACGTCATTTCTGCATTTAATCCCGACGTTCCGTTCTACGACGCCCCAACGGAACGGTGGGCTGGGGGGGCAACTGTTACGGCCGTAATGATGACGTGGCCGGGCTCAGATTCCGTCAGGTATGATCGAGCCACATGGAGATTTCTTCGGCCGAGTCAGCATCGGCTCCCACGCTACCGAAGCCGAGCTCGGCCCTTGCCCCCCCGGGCTACCTCGCCAGGTGATATCCTGAGACGTTACTGCCCTCACCGAAGTCGAGTTCGGTACAGGGCTCCTCCTGCCACCTCGCCAGGTGTCCATCCAGGAGGGGTCCACCTCGACCGAGGTCGGCTGTCCCTTTGCTCCTGCGCCAGGCGGCCCCCGGAGACGAGTCCACCTCGGCCGAAGCCGAGCGTCCTCCTGCCACCTCGCCAGGTGTCCACCGAGGAGGGGTCCACCTCGGCCGAGGTCGGCTGCTCCTTCGCTCCTTCGCCAGGTGGCCCTCGGAGATGGGTCCACCTCGGCCGAGGCCGAGCGTCCTCCTGCCACCTTGCCAGGTGTCCACCCAGGAGGGGTCCACCTCGGCCGAGGTCGGCTGCTCCTTCGCTCCTTCACCAGGTGGCCCCCGGAGATGGGTCCACCTCGGTCGAGGCCGAGCGTCCTCCTGCCACCTCGCCAAGTGTCCACCCAGGAAGGGTCCACCTCGGCCGAGGTCGGCTGCTCCCTCGCCAGGTGGCTCCCGGAGACGGGTCCACCTCGACCGAGGCCGGGCGCCCTTCTGCCACCTCGCCAGGTGTCCGCCCGGGAAGGGTCCACCTCGGCCGAGGTCAGGCCGCCCGTACAGAGAAGGTCCCAAAGAGCGGAGGCACAGGTCTCGAGGTTGGCCCTCGAGCCATGCGCACCACAGACGGTGCCCCATATAGATGGCGGCGGCACTCGAAACACCACATACATCGGCCCGACAGGTCCTGCAGTCGAGAGGCGCGGTCCTGACAAAATAGGGCCCGTCAATGGACAGCGCCGGCACTTAGGAGGGAGAGCGCCCTCACTGGGCCCGAGGTCTGACCGGCCGCCCTGCCGGTGCCACCCCCCTTCTGTCTTTACCCTTTCCCCGCTGGGCTCGGCGAACGAGGTCGGAAAGCCGCCTGGCCCTCAACACCAAGAGGGGAAAGAGAAAAGGATGGAGAGTGGAGCCTCCCAAGAGCGGAAGACAGGCGGGCAGCGGGAGGAGATAAAAGGAAGGAGATTGGAGGTGACCAGGTAAGCTGGGACGAGTAAGAAACAGTGGCCAAAAGCCCCTCTCCGAGAGTAAGAACGAGGGTCCCGAGAGGGGATCGCTTGGCGTGAGCTCGGCAAGGGGGCCCGGCCGGGTTTTTGGTCCCTACAGCACCTTTCTTGCTAGTAAATTCTCTGAGTCTGGGACTCCTTCGGGGGCCCGTTTTGGAGAATCTGTTCCTTCTCGCCGTCCACTAACTTGATCGTCGGAGCTCCCTCACCGGGATCCCCGGCCAGGGTCTTCTGGCCATCTCTTGCAGGTTTGCTCTAGCCAGGAGGCCCCAGGAGCAAGGCGGTCTAGTAAGATCGGCGGATCCGAAGCACGGGCGTGGCGGCGAGATCGGCAACACAACTCAATCTTAAATCTCTATAAATAGGGGATTGAGAGGAACTCTAGAAATTTTTTTTGAACTCACTCTCTCTATTTCTTCTTATTGTTCTTCCTTCCTAAGCTGACTTAAGCATTGGAAGGGCCCCTTTTCAAATCTTTCAAGAAAATGGTGAAAGGAAGACCTCCAACCAACCCTACTTCTCGATGACGATCTTCTTAAAATACTCTTATTATAGTAGAAGTTGAGATAAGAAATTCTCAACCTACTCTTGCTACTGACCAAAGGCTAGATACTTTGATGAGCAAGTCCAGCTGCTAATGAACACTATCCATCTCCTTCAATAATCTACCATTCAACTTCTACCTTTACTAGCTAAGCCATCATCATAGAGCTACTGGCACTTGTTCTTGCAAAGGGAATAAAAGTTATCAACCTCCCCATAAAGAAGAAAAAATTTGGAGATTGATTCCTCCTTAGGAAGGAAGGAACCATCATCACCATTTCTTGGAGGGTTTCCAAGAGGATTTAACTCTGGTGCACCCTTCAAATCATCGCTCTCAAAGAGAGCATGATATCAAGAGATAAGTCTAAGAGCTAGAGGCTAAACTTGGCAAAATTTATATAAAAAATTGCTACCATAATGACTTCCATAATTTTAGTACACAATCTCCCTTTCTCTAAAGGAGTAATGAATGAGCCGATTTTCCATCATTTCAAGATGTCATCAATTAAACCTTATGATAGTTCCACTGACCCAATTGATCATCTACAAGGATACAAGGCCTTCATGAGTCTCTAAGGCACATTTGATGCCTTACTATGCCTAACTTTCCTAGTAATACTAAAGAAAGCTGCCAGGATATAGTTTTCGAGCCTACTGCCTAGATCTATATACTCCTAATAGTTAAGCATCCAGTTGATAACACATTTTGGCAATCATCGATTATAGCCAAAAAATAATGATTGTCTTTTCTCTATCAAGCAAGAAGAAGGAGAGACACTTCCAATCTATGTGGCATGCTTCAATGTAGCCACATTGGAAGTCAAAGACTTCAACAAGTCTATCATTATATTTGTCTTAAATTGAGGACTCCAAAGTGGTTTCTTGAGTTTCTCCTTGGATGAAAACTTTTTAAAAAGTTATTCTGATCTCCTCGTGCATGCAAGAAAATATGCCCAAGCTAAGAAAAGCTATTTCTTTCACTAGAAGGGGGAAGGAAAGGAGAGCAGGAAGAAGTAAGTATGCATGGAAGAAATTTACGTTTAGCCAAAAGCCACTAAACTATCAAAGAATCAAAGCCAAATCATCCTACTCAGTAATTCAACTACACCTCTTTGACTGCTTTTCGATCCCAAATTCTGATAGAGATCAGAAAAAGATTATCAACACTGACCACTATCCATGAAAGGTTCACTAAAGAAGAGGGACAAGAATAAGTACTACCGTTTCCACAAAAACCACGTTCATAATATGGAAGACTGTCAGTAGTTGAAATAAGAGATTGAGAACCTAATCCGTAGGGGCTATCTTAACAAGTACTCAATAGCCAGAAGACAAAGGAGACTCCTTGAGTGCATCCTGAGCAAGAACTCGAGCTAAGTAACCTACCAACTACCAGGACAGTCGATGTGATCTCAGGCCTCTCTAAAGGCAAAGGATATAAATACCATATACTAAGTCACCAAAAAAAAGAGATCAGACAGAGCCGACCGATTCTCTAGATGAGAACAATATCAACTAAAAGACTAAAAAGAATTTTAGTTGATAATAGAATCTTGTTCTATGATGCTTTCCAGAAAATAAAGTTATCAACTAAAAGGCTAAAAAAGATAAATGTTCCACTCACCGGGTTCTTAGGGAACTTAGTATCATAGAAGGAGAAATCCCCTTATTGGTGACTATAGGTCAACCACCTAAGCAAGTGATAGTTCTGCTAATTTTTCTAGTAGTGTGAGTACCATCGACCTACAATGCTATTCTCGGATGATCAAGGTTAAATGCTCTAAAGGTAGTGGTTTCTACTCACCACCTGCTCATCCGATTCCGACCAAATATGGAGTCAGGAAAATTAAAGGAGATCACATGCTGATAAGATAGTGTTTGTGTTGACTCCATTATTAATTTTGATGATAAGCAAAACGGTTAAGTATAAGTTAAGTACTAATGATTTTCTTGAAGTATGTTTTTATAGAAAAAGGTGCTCATCAATTTGAAAAAGATTGTTTGATTGAAAAAGCTAGTTTTAGATGAAAGATCTGCTTAAAGATGACTTGGACAGTTAAAGTTTGCTTAAATGGACACTTAATTTCAATAAATACTTGATTCAGCACAAGTTCAGATATTTTTGTGAAGATCTCAGTGATGTGTCGACTCAAAGTGTCGATACATGACACCAAGTATCGATACATGATAGTGAAGTGTCGACTCAAGCCGGTACGCAAAGAAAGTTTCAGATAGCATAGCTGAAGTGTCAACACATGGACTTGAAGTGTCGACTCAAAGTATCGATACATGGATCAGCTCATCGCTTGAGATTTTTCAAGTCACAAAACTTGCTGAAGATGAAGGACTGTAGAAGTGTTGACACATGGATATGAAGTGTCGACTCACCTGAAGAAGTGTCGACACATCTGAGATTTTCAAAAAGCCAGATTGAAGATATTTGAACTGGGTGTCAACTCAAGAAGTTTAAGTATCGACCTGAAGTATCAACTCACAGCCTAAAGTATCAATACATGGAGTTATAGAAATAGTAACGGCTAGTTTTTCAAACATAGAACTCATCCCTTTTCATCCCAACGGCTAGATTTTTGTGTCTAACGGCTTAAAACCAAATTTGAGGCCTTGGAAAGGTATTTATATGCTCCAAATTAAATCAAAACATATATGATTGATGAAAATGAAATAGAAATATCTAAGAGAGAAGAAAAGAGAGCATTCACTCCTATTCATTGAAGTTCAACCTCTCTCAAGCAAAAGCAAGCCTCCAAGCATTCAAGAGACTTCAAGAGCATTAAAGATCAACCATTCTTGAGCAATCAAAAAGGCTTCATCAAGTTGAAAGCATCACAACAGCGAGCTTCAAAGAGATACCTACTTTTTATTAGAAAGCTTATATTGTTTCTCTACTTCAAACTCTTATTTGTTGTAAGGGTTCTTGGTTAGCCTATTACAAAACCAAGGAAGGTTATTGGTGAGCCTTTGAAAACTACTTAGGTTCTTGGTTAGCCCAGAAAATCAAGGGAGGTTGGTGGTGAGCCTTAAAACCATTTAGGTTTTTGGTTAGCCCGTAAAACCAAGTGGAGTTTTGACTTGTAAGCCTTGTGAAAACAAGTCAGGTTTTGATTAGTAAGCCCGGAAAACTAATCGACTGTAATCGGTTGAGATTATAGTGAATTCTCAAGGAGATCTTGGGAAGTGGATGTAGGTGCATTAGATAGCACCAAACCACTATACTTCTTTGTGTTTGTAGTTGCTTGTCTCCTCTTATTGCTCTTACTTTTATTGCCTTATATTTTGCTGCACATTCACTTAAGAGTATTTCTTTTGAATTCATAGTACTTTGTTTTATTGTTGGATTGGATCACACACTATTGCATTGCATCAAATAATTTTTTAGAAATCCAAATCACCCCCCTCTTAGGTTGCTTACTGGGCAACAAGTGGTATCAGAGCCCTGTTCTTAGTTCATAGGCATTACCGCCTTGAGTAAAGATCTATGGTAGCCCCTATTGGTACTAGCGAAGTTGAGGGACAAGCCTCAAATAGACCTTCATTTTTCAATGGATCAAATTATACATATTAAAAAACTAGGATGAGAATTTATATGCATTCTATTGATTATAACTTGTGGAGAGTAGTTGATAAAGGTCCACATATTCCTTCAGTTGTGGTTAATGGTGTTTCCTTCCTAAAGCTCAAAGATGATTAGGATGAAAATGACATTAAACAATCCGAGATCAATGCTAAGGCAATGAATCTCCTTTATTGTGCATTA
This sequence comes from Areca catechu, assembly GCA_021397845.1. Taxonomy (NCBI): domain Eukaryota; kingdom Viridiplantae; phylum Streptophyta; class Magnoliopsida; order Arecales; family Arecaceae; genus Areca; species Areca catechu. Next base: position 13,016,092 of record CM038038.1, on the reverse strand, counting down.
GATCTTAGTGAATTCAATAGGATATCTACTTGCACATCAGTCAAAGAAATATGGGACACACTTGAAGTTATCCATGAGGGTACCGATCAAGTGAAGAATACTAAGGTGAACATGTTAGTGCATACTTATGAAATGTTCCGAATGGAACCTGAGTCTATCACTGACATGTACACTAGATTTATAAATATTGTAAATAGAATGAGAAGCTTAGAAAATGTAATGTCTAATGCTGATCTTGTTAACAAAATCCTCATGTCACTTCCAACATCATGAGATCCGAAGGTGATCGCCATCCAAGAAGCTAAAGACGTTGACAAGCTACCATTGGAGCAGCTAGTTGGATCGCTCATGACTTATGAGCTGAATTTGAAGCAAAAGTCAATGGACATGGATAAGAAGAAAAAGGGGATTGCATTTAAATCAAATATACAAGAAGAATTCTCAATTGATGAGTTCGAAGAAGAAGATAAAGATGAAAATGAAGAAGCTCTACTTGCAAGAAAATTTAGAAGATTTATGAAGAGAAGGAAGTACCCTTACAAGAAGAAATTTCAATCAAATAAAGAAAAGGAAAAAGAGAAAGAGAAAGAAAAGGAAAAGGAAAAGGAGAAGGAAATACCTACATGCTTCGAGTGTAAGAATCCCGGGACACTACAAATTTGACTGCCCTCTCTTAACAAAGTCAAGGAAAAAACTAAGAAAGAAGGCAATGATGGCCACCTGGAGTGATAGCGAGGACTCCAGTTCTGATGAAGAGCAGACTGAAATTGCAAATCTTTGTCTCATAGCACATCAAGAGCAAGATAAGGTAAATTCTGATATCGAAGTAGATTTTACTTTTGATGAGTTAAGAAATACTTTTGATGAACTTATGCATGATTACAAATTGATTTTATCTAAAAATAAAATATTGAAAAAGCATGCAAATAGTTTTTCTCATGAAAATAATTCTTTATTAAATGAAGTTAATGATTTGAAAACTAAACTATATGTTTTAGAAAAGAAAAACAATGCTTTAACAATGAAAAATGAAGTTTTAAAAAGATCCAAAACTGTTATTTCAAATGGTGATCATTTAAAGAAAAATAAGGATTTAGAGTTGGAAAATGAAAAGTACAAAAATGAACTTGATAAAATGAAGCCTTTTGTTGAAAAATTTATCTATAGTTCAGAAAAATTAAACCTACTTTTGAATAGCCAAAGCGTCATTTTCAACAAAGCAGGATTATGTTATAGACCTCAAAGATAACAAAAATATTTTAAAAACTTCTTTGTACCTGCATCATCTAGCATAACATGTTTTTCATGTAAAAAGCAAGGTCATAAATCTTTTCAATGCAATATGAGAAAAATTAATTCTTTTGAAAAAGTTTGAGTTCCAAATGGAACCATTTTGAGTGCTAACCCTAAAGGACCCAAGTTGGCTTGGGTACCTAAAAACAAAGCTTGATTTTTATTACAAGTATGTCTTGCAACCAAGGAGAACAAAAGACTTTGGTATCTTGATAGTGGTTACTCAAGGCACATGATAGGAGATGTGAAGCAATTCACTTCTCTTGAAGCAATGAATGGAGGGAGCATGACCTTCGAAGATAATCATAAAGGAAAAATCATTAATATTGGTAAGGTTCACATTACTCCTTCTAGTTGTATTAGCAATGTACTTTTAGTTGAAGGTTTAAAGCATAATCTTTTAAGTATTAGTCAATTCTGCGATAAAGGTTTTCAAGTTATTTTAAAATCATTTTATTGTATGATTGCTGGTCCGGATAAAAATAGAGTACAATTCATTGGAAAAATGCATGGTAATATTTATTTGGTAGATTTAGATGATCTATCTTTGTCTAATGGAGAATGCCTTGTTACAATGAATTCTACTAAAGATGTGACTAGTTGACTTTGGCATAGAAGATTAGGGCATGCTAGTATGTATTTACTTTCAAAACTTTGTAAAAAGAATTTAGTTAGAGATTTGCTTGAACTTTGTTTTGAATAAGATAGAGTTTGTCAAGCATGTCAATTTGGAAAACAAGTTAAAACTTCTGTCAAGCCTAAAGGTTTTGTAACAACTAGTAAGCCACTAGAACTACTTCATATGGATCTCTTTGAACCAATTAGAACATCCAGTCTATGAGGCAAGAGATATGGATTAGTCATAGTGGATGATTTTTCAAGATTTACATGGATTTTCTTTCTAGCACATAAAGATGAATCATTTTCTGAATTTATAAAGTTTTACCGAAAAGTTTCAAATGAAAAAGGTGTTTCAGTTATTTGCGTTCGTAGTGATCATGGAACTGAATTTGAAAATCAAAATTTTGAAAGCTTTTGTAATGAAAAAGGTATTTAATACAACTTTTCTGCACCTAGGACATCTCAGCAAAATGGGGTAGTAGAAAGAAAAAATCGTACTTTAAAAGAAATGGCACGTACTATGCTTTGTGAAAATGATTTACCAAGATATTTTTGGGCTGAAGCTATTAATACTGCATGCTATATTTTGAATCGAGTTTTAATCCATCCTATTTTGAGGAAAACTCCTTATGAACTTTGGAATCAAAAAAACTAACTTTAAAGTATTTTCAAGTTTTTGGTTGTCAATGTTTTATCTTAGATAATGGCAAAGACAATCTTGAAAAATTTGATGCCAAGTCTGATGAAGGTATCTTTTTAGGATACTCTACATCAAGCAGGGCATATAGAGTTTTCAACAAAAGAACTTTAGTTATAGAAGAGTATATACATATTATTTTTGAAGAATCTACTAACAAATCCTTCAAAAAAGAGGATACTTCTGATGCATGTGCAGGTGCTGATAAGCTTCAAAAGTTGACATTGAATGATCAACCCCCTCAGCCAAGTGAAGAAGATCAAAACAAAAATGAGAAAGGTGAAGACACTCCAAAGCACCAAAATCTACCTAAGGAGTGGAGGTATGCTCATGGACATCCTAAAGAATTAATCCTAGGTAATCCATCTAAAGGGGTAAGAACTCGAGCCTCAATTAGAAATGAATGTGACTATATAGCTTTTATTTCTCAAGTATAGCCTAAATGTTTTGAAGATGCTGAAAAAGACCCTAACTGGATAAATGCCATGCAAGATGAACTAATTCAGTTTGATAGAAATAATGTTTGGACATTAATAGAAAGACCATCTAATATTTCTATTATTGGCACGAAATGGGTATTTAGGAATAAGTTAGATGAAAATGGAATTATTATTAGAAATAAAGCTAGGCTAGTTGCCAAAGGCTACAATCAGGAGGTAGGAATTGATTTTGTTTGCTCCTATTGCTAGACTTGAAGCAATTAGACTACTATTAGCATTTGCTTGTTTTATAAATTTCAAACTCTTTCAAATAGATGTTAAAAGTGCTTTTCTGAATGGTTTTATAACAGAAAAAGTTTTTATTGAACAATCACCTGGTTTTGAAAATCACGCACATCTTGATCATGTTTTTAAATTGCACAAAGCACTTTATGGATTAAAACAAGCACCTCGAACCTGGTATGAAAGACTCAGCAAATTTCTGATTGAAAATGAATTTTCTAAAGGCTATGTTGATAAAACTTTGTTTCCGAATAGGAAAGATAATGATTTATTAGTAGTGCAAATATATGTTGATGATATTATTTTCGGTGCTACTAATGAAATTCTTTGTCAAGAGTTTGCTAAGCTAATGCAGGGTGAGTTCGAGATGAGCATGATGGAAGAACTCAATTTCTTTCTCGGACTCCAGATCAAGCAAACTAAAGATGGAATCTTCATCAACCAAGCTAAGTATATGAGAGGAATTATAAAAAAGTTTGGGATGGAGACTACTAAATCAATAGGTACACCTATGGTATCAGAGCCAGAGGGGGGAGGAATGGTAGAAGAATATCTTGATAGTAAGTTCAATTGTTAAATTTCTATACCCTGAGTAGGGTTGACTAGGTGTAGGCCGTCGTTGCCGTGGATAGGCGTTTTAAAGGCCATAAGTCACAGCTGTCTAAAGGGAAAGGGGTATAGCAAATTTACATAATGAACCTAGTATCAAGGTCGTTTTCTGCCAGTTCTTCTTCCAAAGAAGAAAATACTAATAGTCTCCAGGAAGTAAGAGATGAACAGTTAGCAAAATGGACTGTTCCAAAAATAAGCAAAAGATCAATATACCAACACAAGATCCTACCAGATAATAAGGTTAGGATAGAAGAAAAAACTGTGTCAATAGCGGGCGACCACACAGTAATCCCAATCTTAACTAAAGAGCTAATCAAAACCCTGAGAACCAAATATGAGTTTATCCATGTAGGTATGGTTCAAGTAGCAGCAAAACCCATGATCAGAAAGGGCCTGGATACGGCCATACTTCTGTGTCTAAGGGACAGCCGCTTAACCAGATTCCACGACTCCCTTCTAGAAATGGTGGAATCTAGCCTATATGAGGGTCCAATTTATTTCAATTACAACATGGACCTGACCCTCAAACTCCATGATCAAAACCTTCTGAAAGCCTTAGAAGTTGATGTAAAACTCTATGAGTTTAACATCATGATAGGATCCTACCCTGTAGCAATAACAATCAAATACTGCTATAAAGTCACCAATGATCTAGACCACATTAGGGTTATCAACAAGAGAAATACCGGAAGCACCACATACTTCCAAACAAACCTTCTGAAAGGAAATATCCATGTCCCAAAAATCCTAGTTTGGGACTAGATTTCCCTTCTAGAAAATTGGCTCATAGAAAAAGTTGGACCTATGTCCATGATTGAATCAATCACTACTCTCCCAGAAGGAGATGTAGAGATCAAATTCAACCGAGACCTTCAAAGGAGTTTTAGCAGCAGGAATTCAAGCACACCCAAAGCTTCTTTTCCTCTTAGGTTTAGTTACTCAACTCCAGTAACTAAACTCAGAAATGTAGATAGTGAGCCCAAGGTCCCTCAAACTATCTATAATGATCAATCATCGCCTCCAATATCCCCGACCTTCTCACAGATCACAGAAGGCAGAGATCTTGAGATCTGTACAATCAATAGAAACTTTACTATAGATAAAGAAAGTCTTAGAAAAGATTTCTATTCAACCAAAAACAAAGAAAAAAGGGATTGGTTCTTTGCAAATTTTAACAAGGAACAGAGAGACAAAATCCAAACAAAGTTTTATGAAACTCTATTTATAATAGAGAAAAACATAAATTTATTTGTCTGGTTTGATTACCACATGAAGGAAAACCCAAAGCAAATCAATATGATTGCGGGAAAGATAGTTATTTCCTGGCAAGACAGCAAGGGGAACAAGGTAGAAAAGATTCATCCCCCTTGCAGGAAATCAAAATCCCCGTAAAAGAAATCCAAGTCACTTCTTCACCATTCAAAATCAAGTATGAACCATTAGAAACATCCAATGGTAGAGACATGAAGAATATTTTAGAACAAAACAATTTCACAAACCAAAATTTGAAAACAATAAGAGATCAATTAATCAGAATTGAGGAAAAAATAAATAATAGACCCCCTATAGCTAGCAGTGAGAAGACCCCAATCTTCATCCCACATGAAATACCCAAAAACATAATCTTTCCCCAAGCCAAAGAAGACAATGTTGTCTTCGAAATCAATAAAAGGTTAGAAAAGATTGAGCTCCTAGCAAAAACTATTCCAAATACACCTGAAAGAGCTCTTTCTCCCCATACCAAAACCAAAATATTTTTATTCTAACTCAAGATGACAGCCTAAGTAGACTAGTCAAAATGGGCCAGAGCCCATGGGCCAGCCCATTTGGTCCTATAAATAGGTCAGGCTGGGCTGAAAAAATTTAGCCCATTTACGTAAGTGGGCTTTTTGGCCCGGCCCCTGTAGCCCATGGGCTCAATAGGGTTAGGACCGGCTCAGCCCATGGACCAAGAATTTTTTTAAAAAAAATATATTAAAATTAAAAGATTTAAAACAAAAGATGATAAACAGGTTATGGGTTACTAGGTCCACTTACCAAAGTAAACCACGGTCTACGTTAAATTAAAAGTTTAAATCTTTAAACTTTAAATGGAAAGATATTTTGATTTTTTTCCTCCAATCATCCGCATTGTTCCCACTTCGCTTCCATGTTCGTAGTATTCGGCTATTCCCATTCCCATTTCTACTTCGATACGACGATACTCAATAGTTCCAGGCTCCCGGTGATTCAAACTTCTTCTGAATTTTTGATTCATTTGGAGTTCGTGATCGGCCGACCGGGGCTTTGCTGCTACTCTGCTCTGCTCTTCTATTCCGACGGAGCAAGGAATAGTCGGTGATGTCGGTGGTGATGCCAGCTCTTTCGTGACGTCGATAGCCATCATCGTGCTGCTATTGGTGAACCAGATCTTCTTCTATGCTGAGGTGATAGCTATATACTTATATGATTTCAATGCCCACGTCCTTAGCCCACGACTTTAATGCTAGCCCACGGTTCTAACCTTAGCCCATGGCCCTAGTCCATGGTCCTAGCCCACGACCCATATAGGGGGCTAGCCTAGCCCACGACCCATATAGTGGGCTGGCCTAGCCCTAGCCCATGACCCTTATAGGACTGGACCGGTTTGGATTTTTTTAGCCCATTTGTATAAGTGGGCCTAGCTCGACCTGGCCCATAAAATGCAAACCTATATGGGTTAGGGTTGGGCCAGCCCATATTGATAGCTCTAAGCCCAAGCCAGAATGAACAAGGGCTCGGATAGTGAGTCAGAACAAAAAAATCCAAATGAAATCAGCCCAATAGGAGAAATTAACAAAATTCATTCTTGGGCCCAAACCTTAAAACCTTACTACCAAAGGCCCACTCCTCCAAACATGCTCATTGAGGAAAGGCCCATAAAACAAAACCACTATTTTGTCAACTCCATTTATGAATGGAACATAGATGGACTGATCGAATACCAAATCCTCAATGTCCTTCAAGAAATAACCATGGTCGCAACGGCTTATCAAACAAAAACTGAAAACTCCGACCAAGGCATTGCACAAGTCCTGGTTGCAGGCCTTACCGGCCTACTCAAAGGCTGGTGGGACTGTTATCTTGATGACATTGATAGAAACAAGATCTTGTATGCTTACAAAAAAAATGAAGAAGGCTCGGTCATCAAAGATGAGCAAGGAGAGCCAATTCAAGATGCTGTTTCCACCCTAATTTTTGCCATAACAAAACATTTCATAGGAGATCCATCCAATATGAGAGATAGGAGCTCTGAAGTTCTAGCAAATCTTAGGTGTAAGAAACTCCGAGACTTAAAATGGTATAAGGATGTTTTCCTTACCAAAGTTATGACTGAGAATGATTGTCAACAATCATTCTAGAAAGAAAAATTTATCGCAGGCCTACCTTTAGTATTCTCAGAAAGAATAAAACAAAAAATTAGAGAACAAAATAATAATCAAATCCCTTATGATAAACTTATCTATGGTGATATAATAAACATTATAAACACCGAAGGTTTAGTTATCTGCAATGATCTTAGGATGAAAAATAAATTAAAAAGAGAACAATTAGCCAACAAACATGCCTTAGAAAGTTTTTACGAACAATTTGGTTATGAACCCTTAACCAAAAAGAAACACTCTAAGCCATGTAAAAATTGTTCCATAAAACCCTATTATAAACACATAGATAGGACAACTAAACAAAAAAGAAAAAACTTTCAACCAAAGAAACATTCAAACAACTTTCAATCTAGGAAACAAACCATTCACAAATCCCAAACTGACATAATAACCTGCTTTAAATGCGGCAAAATAGGACATTATGCAAAAAATTGTAGAGTCCAAAGAAAAATAAATGAAATCAAAATAGACAAGGAAGACTTAGAGAATTCCATCAAAATTTAGCTTGAAAGAATTCTACTTGAATTAGAAGTTGATACCTTCTTTAAAGAATCGACAAATGATTCTGCAAGGGAAGATGAAGTTCTGTCTTCAAGCATCAATATAATAACAAAAGAGAAAGAACTCCTTCTTAATCTTATAGATAAGTTAGATAATCCTGAATCCAAAAGAAGTTATCTCCTAAGATTAAAAGAAATATTAGGAGAAACCTCAAAAAATAAAACCCAAACATATGACTTAAAAAACATACTTAATAAGTTCAACAATAAAACCCAAAAAGAAATCTCCGTCCAAGATCTCCAATTTGAAATTGACCAAGTAAAAACCGAAGTAAATCAAATAATAACTCAAATCAAAACCCTAGAAAAAGGGAAAAGAATAATTGAATCTGATTCAGACTCAGACCAAGATTTGACCCCTCAAGATCAAGACTTTTTAGAAACCATTACCAATATGACAGTACAAAACTGGTATGTCAAAGTAATAATAAATATTGAAGAATTTTTTCTTGAAACAATTGCCCTTATTGATTCAGGGGCAGACTTAAATTGCATTCAAGAAGGGTTGATCCCAACAAAATGCTTTGAAAAAATAAAAGAAAAACTAAAAACAGCAAGTGGATCAAAACCACAAATAAAATATAAGCTTTCTGAAACTAAAGTCCACTTTGAGGACCAATATATAACCACTCAATTCATTCTTATAAAAAACCTCAATAGACTAGTAATATTGGGAACCCCTTTCCTTAATCTCATCAAACCCTTTACGGTTGATAGTGAAGGAATTTCCACAAAAATCCTAGGACAGAAATCAAAATCAAATTTATGACAAGAGAATATATCAAAACCCTAAACTCTCTTAATGAAATAACTAGAAAATCCAAACACATAGAATTCCTAAAAGAAGAAATAAAATTCAAAGGAATTGAAGAACAACTACAGATACCCCAAGTCAAACAAAAGATAGAAGAAGTTAGAGAAAAAAATCAAAACCTCTGCCTGCTCCAGTCTCCCCAGTGCCTTTTGGAATAGGAAGAAACATTTTGTAACCCTTCCAAATGAAAAAGATTTCAATGAGAAAAGAATCCCCACAAAAGCCAGACCAATTCAAATGAACCAAGAGCTTTTATAATATTGCAAGGAAGAAATCAAAGATCTTATGAACAAAAACCTAATTAGACCAAGTCACTCTCCCTAGAGTTGTACTGCATTCTATGTCCAAAAGAATGCAGAAATTAAGAGGGGCACGCCAAGGTTAGTTATCAATTACAAACCCTTGAACCAAGCTCTTAGCTGGATTAGGTATCCCTTACCCAACAAAAGGGATCTACTCAATAGACTAATCGAAGCCGTAATTTTCTCAAAATTTGATATGAAATCTGGCTTCTGGCAAGTTCAAATTGTAGAGGAAGATAAGTACAAAATGTCATTCACTGTACCATTTGGACAGTACGAATAGAACGTGATGCCCTTTGGCCGAAAAAATGTTCCCTCTAAATTTCAAAAAATTATGAATGACATCTTCAATCCCTATTCAAAATTTATTTTAGTCTATATTGATGATGTCCTGATCTTCTCCAAAACCATTGAACAACATTTCAAATACTTACAGACTTTCCTAAACCTGGTTATCTGAAACGGTTTAGTAATCTTTGAGCCAAAAATCTTCTTATTTCAAACCAAAATCAGGTTTCTATGACATAACCTGAACCAAGGAACCATCAAACCAATAGACAGATCAATAGAGTTTGCCAACAAATTTCCTGATGAAATCCTTAAAAAGACATAATTACAAAGGTTCCTAGGAAGCTTAAATTATGTGTCTGACCATCTCAAAAATATTAGAATTTTAGCAAAACCCCTTTACCAAAGACTCAAGAAAAATCCCACGAGCTGGACTCACGTCCATACTGAAACCATAAAGAAAAAAAAAGCCCAAGTCCAGAAGCTCCCTTGCCTCTACTTGCCTGACCCAACTGCAAGAAAAATAATAGAAACTGATGCCTCTGAATTAGGTTTTGGAGGGATCCTCCAACAAGAAAAGAATGGAACAGAACAATTGATACAATTCACCTCTGGTAGTTAGAATGAAACTTAATCAAAATACTCCACTATCAAGAAGGAAGTTTTATCAATCGTTTTATGCATTTCAAAATTTTAAAGTGATTTACTTAACCAAAAATTTTTATAGCAAATTGATTGCAAAGCTGAAATTTTCATTTTGAAAAAAGATGTTGAAAATCTAGCTTCAAAACATATATTTGCTAGATGGCAAGCCCTTCTATCAATATTTGACTTTGATATAGAACATATCAAAGGCCAAGACAATTCCTTGCCTAATTTTCTTTCCCGTGAATTCTTGCAGGGCTTCCAAACAACCAATGGCTCCAAAGAAACCCCTGGCCCAAAAGGCCTTAGTTCTTAAACAAACCAAACAGTCTTATGCCCAATCTGCTGGATCCCCAGCAACGCCCCAAATCACCATTCCAAAAGCCCAAAACCAAAACCTTCCTAAATTATCCTGGTATGATATTGTAACCCAAGAAGAAATGCAAACCCAAAACCCTAAAGAGTCCAACAAACAAAAGGCCCTTACCACTCCATTGTCTACAAAACAAATTGCAGATCTGGCAAAGGCAAATCCAATCCTATTAGGGATTGAAATGTTCCAAAAGGCAGTTGCTAAAGAAACAACCACAACATTACCCCAACAAAATAGAAAATGATAATGGAGTTTTCTAACTCCTTATCCATTCAAAACTTTAAAATGGAGATTGGGATTTCTGACCCAACTCCCCTTCAAAAATCAAACCCCAAGAAATCTGCTTATTTCGAAAAGATAATTTTTCAACCTATTTTCACAATTGAGGATGAATTCATGGACATCTGTCCATTGAAAATAGTTGAAAAAGTCTTTCCAAAAGAATGGCATTTTTTACCAAGAGACCCTTTAAAAATCAATATTTTTTATGAGTTCATATTGATCGATACGGACTCTGTAGCGATCAAACATTATAAAGACCGGGCCGATCCTTCAATAATAACCCATTCAATGGCCTAAATACTCCAAGTCCTATCTCCATCTGCATGGGAAGATAGCCCAAGCATGTTCAAGAAGTTGCCCCAGAAATATAACCCCCAATATTTCAATTATTGGGATTACAAAATAGCTTAGTATAATACATTTTTATTCCAAAACCCTTTGAACCGCCATTCTTGGCTCTTTTATTTCAAAACCAATACCAATTATCATTTCTCATATTGGTTCATTGATTGGTGGAACCAGTATGGCTCAACCTTGGATATCATTACTCAATCCGTCAATGAAGGGTAGTTAACATACCTACAAAAAATTATTTTTTCTGAAAGAGAAAAGAAATTTCCCACGCTCCTTACTTTCTTCTCTCAATTTGCCCTATCCTGGATATTATGCTGGGATTATTCAATTCTCAATGTCCCCAATTTCCAGCCAACCTTGGCAAGAAGATTCAAAATAAAATGGTAGCAAGAGTTCAATCCGGAGAAAGCTACCAAACCCAAAGTTCTTGAATAGTTCAACAAGAATCCTCAACTCTCACTCAAAATTGAGACATCCACGACAAAGTTCCTTACTCAAAAATTCTTTGCAAATTCAAAGTTAGTAGTAGCCAAATCCAGGGCTGAATGCAAGAAATACTTGACACAAATCTTGGCCAACTTCAATGAAGAAGAAGAACAAGAGGACAATAAACCAGGTAGCTCGTCCTCCTCCAACCAAACTCCAGAAGAAGAAGAACATTATTTTGAGATTCTTTAACACGAATCTCGAGGCAAACAAAATCTTAGAATGACCCCAAACAAGCCAAAACAAAAGGTGTACCAGCTTCAGACGAAAAGAAAGATGCTTGTACCTGCTCGAAGGTGACAAGACCAAAAAGTGTACCAGCTTTAAAGGAAAAGAAAGATGCCCGTACCCGCTCAAAGGTGACAAGACCAAAAGGTGTATCAGCTTCAGAAAAAAAGAAAGATGCTCGTACCCGATCAAAGATGACAAGACCAAAAGGCATACCAGCTTTAGAAAAAAAGAAAAAGATGCTCGTACCCAAAAGAATTGACAAGACCAAAAGCCCACCAAGCACTAAACCAAGCAGGCATGTAGACTTCAAAAATCCTCCAATCTAGCAATGAACTCCAACCAACTTAGAATTCCAACACAAGGCTAGCTTCTATAAAGAGGAGAGCCAGAGCAAACTGATGGATCATCACAAATAAACCGGGAGCTGAGGGCTCAACCTTCCGAGAGTAGTCCATAGGTTCCTTCCACCAAAATATTTTGTAGTCCCCAAATATCCAAACCTCTGCAATCGTTCTGAAGATTCTTCATAACACCAAAACCTGTATCAATCTTCAAGCTTTCCTATTACTCAGTAAATGATAGGTGAAGCTTGCAATATGTATTTTCAAATCATATTTCAATAAAAAATTTCCTTCTTCAATTTCTCTTCAATTATTTCAATTTATGTTCAAGCTATCCATAGGACTTCATAGTCCTGTTCTCCAGTAAAAGATTATAACAACAACCGGACAGCAGCCATTGACAGGTTGGGGCCGTCCTGTTATAAGAAATTATAGTAGAAGCGGTGCCTATTATCTTCTTTGAACCAAGAACAACAATGGGAATTTAATTATTCCTTTTTCAACTGCTCTTTTCAAATAATGTTCTTTTCATATTGTTTTCAATACTGTTTTTTAGTCTTCAATACTGCCTTTCTATTTTGAAACACTGTCCCCCTCTTAGATCCTTCAGGACCCATGTATTCTGCGGTTTAATCTTATGGCAACTCAGATTAAGCTTACCACAAGATTGTCCAGATTCACTTCTTCCAACGGCTGCATCATAGTTGAGCATGTTAGTTAAAACAGGTATTTGAGCACGTTAGTTAAATAAAGAAAAAATAAAAAATTATTATAAATTTTTTAAAATAAAAAACTCATTACATCCCTTTTATATATATATATATATAATCATCACGTCCCAAACCTTGTGAAAATAATTATGTGAGCAGGAAAGGTTTTTTTGTTTTATTTTGTTTATTTTTATTTTTACTTTTATTAACCCACTTCTACCGTCTAATCTTATGCAACTCGCTGTTTTCAATAGAAGCATCACAGTTGAGCACGTAAAGCCAAAAAAAAGAAAATTAAACCGAAAAACCATTAGTTTCCTTCTATATGTAAAAAAAAACAATCATCGTGCTCCAAAACTAATGAAAATATTCTCAAGAGAAAAAAAAAATTTAATTTTTTTTACAATTTATAATTTAATTTATTATAAAAAAAAATTAAGCTAAACTTCCAACTAAAATGGAGAATCTTATATATAAACAGTTTAATAAACATCAGCATCTAATTGATATTTCAGCTCCTAAACTACTTGTCCAATAAAAATGGTAAAACCATTGGTAAGAGCTATACCTGCCAATTAATCCGTTATTTTATTCTCCATGCAATTAATATTATGCACCGGTATTCTATAAATTCTATTATATTGATCTAGTTTAATTTTTTATATCCTTCAAATATGTATGTATACAAATAAACTATATTCTTTATATATAAAACAAAATTTTAAACTAATTACATAATTTTAATGAGTTTGCAATATAAACAAGCTATAGGTAGATTGAAGAAAGAAATCATTGTACCATTTATTATGTCATTATCCTTATTTTTTTCAAATCTTCCATTTATGTATATTTTTGTTTTTACGTCTAATAATGTGCCTAGCCTTTCAAGACCAGCATAATATTAATTTTTAATTAATGATCAATAATTGTAATATAACAAAGTAAATAGTTTACTCCAATATCTCACTAAAAATATGTTGTACATTGTTAACCTTCCTTTTCAACATCTCCATCTCATTAATTTCAAAATTAAATATAGTTGGCATAGATATTAATATTATAGATAAAAACAACAATTTCATAACAAGTGCGTTGATTTCCGCTCAGACAATGTTATTTTCATGAACTTGCTTTTACCAACTTTCTATATAGGTACATATTGAAATTACTAACTCATGACTTGTGGACATGCATGGGTGGAATTTGATGACCTTGCTTGGGTGGGCCTGGGCTATTACTTTATTAATACTACATACTAGTATATGAGTTGTAAGCTGAGCAATGAATTCGTGTAAAAAGTATTATGAATGATGTTTTAAAGGCCCACTGGTCATCCTGCAATGAACACAGAATCATGTTAAATGGGTTTAGTGATAATCTGGTCTTTGGCATGTGCTCAATTTCTCTGTGAATGGATTGGGTAATGACCAAAATTATTTGTTGATGCCCAAGTTATGACATTATATTCCTCTTGCTTTTTATCATGTCACCAGCCATGTTAAACCTGTTTGTACTTTTCACTATACGAGATTGTATCCAAGCTTTGCTATAGGATACGTTTGATCTCCCAGTCTGATAAAGATACTCTCTATATGTTTTGTTAAACACATTATCTGCTTGATATAATACTTTGAATTTTAGAAAATAGAATACATTTTAAACAAACTCTCATGCTACAATATTATTTGAAATGTAAAATATATACTCAAGATATCTCATTATAAGCTGTTTAACCATTGAAAGCAAGGAGCCTTGTGATGGTGGATTTTAAGATACTCACGGATGATCAATCGTGACATTTTTATGCTTGGGCAACTGTATGACATCATCCGCGACAGAAAATAAATTTTATCATAGAATTGCTTGCAAGGAATAGTTTGCTTGTTCAACATCATTTAACTGAAAAGAAAAATACTTGCGTCTCTTGGGGTTTGCAACGTTACTAATTTTTGTTGTCTTTTCTTTACATCGTTGCAGGACGTCATGGAAGGCTTCAACATAGTCATAACATGATGATTCTACCTCGTCAAGCATTAGTATAGTTTCTGAAGGAACCTTGGATCTTGATGACAGACCTTCTAAGTTTTATTTGTTTATTTTTTATTTATTTTGCTACAAAATGGGGGTGAAGCCTGATTCCATATTTGTGTCTGCCTGTATCAGCGGAGAAATATCTAAATGAACATCATCCCATGTGAAAACAACATTCTATAAGTTTTTCTTTTTAGCATGCTGCCTGATTTATAGAATCTGAAGTAATTCAAGGAATTTTCTCCCAAAACATGATGGTGAACATTCTATAAATTTTTCTTTTTAGCATGCTGCCTGATTTATAGAATATGAAGTAATTCAAGGAATTTTCTCCCAAAACATGATGGTGAAACTTGGTTCCTGTTGCTTTCCATGATAATTATTTTGCTAAATTCTTGCCAAATTGTAGAAAGTTTTGCTTTTGTTTGTGGAACTATGCACCTGAATTTATGACTATCATTGCACCTATTAGTCCTTGCTCTCTTGCCTTAAAATTCTATTTTAATGTTTCTATAAATTTTAACTCGAGGTTGGAGAAATAGTTGATTGATAGAAATCACTGCCAGAAATACCTACAAAACAAAGTCCTTAACTGGGGTTGGTTCTAGCGAGGACCCTCTAATACTCAAGCTAGGTATTTGGAATAAAAAAAAAAAAATAGTGAGTTTCTGATTTCACTTACCTGGGTTCTCGGGTCTCTCGCTATTTGTAATAGATGGTTAAATAACTATGTAATTCCGAAAGTATCGGGCTATTAATTATACTATTACGAGCATAAAATTTTAGCTCTTATTTGCTCCCTGCATAGGGGTGTGGCTATTATTTTTGATTTTATCTATACAGAGTGGGCACTTTCCACATGTCAAGGGACTAACTGTTCAAAATTGCTGAGATAGATCACATAATTGAAAAGTGTTTGGTTGAGATGTGAAGCAAATCGCAGTTGAGTGTAGATATGTTCGACTCGGCATAAAGGTTGGCTGATAGGTCAGTAATTGAGTCGGCCACTTCAAGATAGCATCCTGACCTTAGACCCCAGGTACCAAAAGTTATCCCATAATACTTGTCCCTTACTTCCAAGTCTAAGCTAGAAAAGGATCAGATGAAGGGAGTATTGCCAACTATACCTTGGACATGAGGATGCTCTCTTATGCCTCCTAGTAAGGTGTCATGCCCTTCATTTAATGTAGGCATCGCTTGCACATTACTGGTTGCCAGTCATTGAGAAAATTGATGTGACTGGTTAATCAATTTGGATCCTTGGATCCTCTACAAATTTTAGATCAATAATGGTGTCTTTTTACCTTCTCCCTTTCCCCTTTTAAGCTTAACCTTTCTTCCACTTGAGCCTATGTGGAAAACTTCTAAAACAAGGCTTCTGCCAACTTCCTTTCTGGCGACCTCGAGCTATCTATTGGGAGACACGAAGCCAAAGGATATGAAAGAGCTTGAGAGACTATCCAGAAAAAGGAAGCAGGGTAGTGTGCTTGTTTTAAAGCAATTGCCCATTAAGCCTCCAGCCTCAATAGAAGGCTATGCCACTCCATTGGAGCCAACTATGGTAGAAATGATGAAGCCTTTGAATAGTCTTCCTTTAGCACATATATCCACGTATCTGCTCCGACCACCATGTCTCACCAGCTCCATGTAAGGGAACACCAATGTTGACTTGAATATGGTTAATAGATTTCTCCTTCCAATTGATAGGTGACTATTAATGGAGCAAGGCAGAGAAAATTAGATGAATGGCATCCTAAAATTGTACATATGACTAAGGGACTAATATGCCTCTTTCTTTATCTTTAGCCATATTCTTTTCAACTTGGCCCTTACTGAATTCTTCTTGTACAACTAGGGCATTACTTGGCCCTATCCATCAATTTCATCATGATAGCATAGGCCTGCCCTTCAATCGCTGATCTATGGATACCTAAGAGGGAGATTCCTATGTAGCATGCTTGTTAGGACGAAAAAAAAAGGGCTTCTAAGATTGCCCCTCTCGAGAAAGAACACGCCATGGCAAAAGAAAGAGAGCATTGATTAGAATACACCCATGGACAAAAAAAATCTGTGAACACCGATCTAGTCAAAGAAATTGATTGCAACGAGGAAGCCCTCCAAGAAGCTCGAGAGAAAATTGATCGGTGGGATGAAGAAATAAGGAAGGCCAAAGAGAGGAACAAAAAGACAGCAATAATCACATATATAAACATAGCAAATTTATAGTGGTTTAGAGCAATCCTAGCTCCTGCGTTCGCTCTCTAAGGACCTTCTTGGAATTTCTGCTATATTCCCTCAAAACTATAGTTGAATTATTTTCTCCGGGGCTTATAATCTAAAATCTAATATAAAGTTTATTTTCTGGGCTCACAAACAAATTCAATTAGCTTTTCAAGACCAACCAATCAAAATCTTAAATAATAAACCAAGTTTCATATCCTACTGAAACTTGTAACAATACAAAACAAATAAAAAACAGAGCAACAAGATAGACTTCCAAAATAACTTAAAGTTACCGATGAAGCTTGAATTGTAGATGCTTGATAGCTTCGATGATTGATCTTTAATGCTCTTTGAGTTGCTCACTAATTGCTTCAAGAGAGTAGGTGGAAAGAAGTTAAGTATCTCTTAAGTTTTCAAGTAACAACTCTCTCATTTTTATGAATATTTCTTTTAAACTCAAGTGTAATCAATGAATGTTTTTAATGTTGACTTCAGTCCTTGTTTTTATAATTCTTTCAATATTTTTTTTTATTATTTTAGAGGGTTTTTTACTTGTTTCTAGTTGTTGGAAGTCAAAAAATAGCTGTTAGAATCAAGAAAATTTAAAATCTAAAAGTTTGCAAAACTAGTTGTTACATTGCTATCAAAGGGCCACAAGTCGGCTTGCCTGGTCCATGAGTTGGCTCATCTATAGAAATCCAAAATTTTAACTTTTTATCCCACTGAGAGAGTCAGCTATTTTGGTGCTCAAGTCGCTCTTCTATCTATGCTGAAAAACTAAATTTTTATATCGCTAAGAGAGTCCTGCTCTATGAGTCAGCTCTTCTAGTGACTTAAAAAATTTCTAGATTATATTTTTCTAAGAGAGTCTGTGCTTATTCCATAGGTGTCGGCTCTTCTATCTAAGGCAGAAAACTATCCTCTATCCAACTGAAAGAGTTGGCTCGTTTATCCCATGAGTCGGCTCCTTTGCATGCCAAACTATGTGCCACTTTCAGAATGTGCCAGAGTTGACTCTTACTTCCGTGAGTCAACTTTTCATTCTAAATTTCAATTCTAATTTCTATTTCACTTAGAATTAAGTATAATTAAGCTCTCACAATATCTTAATACATTCTAATGATACAAAGGATCTCTCAAAGTATTTAAGAGATTTTTATTGATACATAGGATCTCATTAACCATTCCAATAACTTGTAAGGTTTCCAATTTACACATAGTGATTAGTATGCCCTCTATAAAAATATTCTTAGACCAATTGAAAGATATTAGTATAGTTTTCATACATCAACAAGTATGCTTAAGAGATGCCAAGAATATGGTGGTCTTTTCGATCAACGGGCCATTGGAAGGCTATTAAGGCTCTAACCGACCAGAGATCACTTAGAGCCTAGGGGTTGAAAGGCCTTGGAATTTTGTTCAATTGACTACCGAGAGGGTTGTTGGGGCTCTAGCCAATCAAAGGTCATTTGAAGCCAGGGGTCACTAAGAGGTCTTGGGCTATCGAGAGGCCATTAAGGCTCTAACCAATTAAAGGCCACTTGAGGCTAGGGGAACTATGGCCTTGGGGCTTGACTGATCAAAGGTCATTTGGAGCCAGGGGCATTATGGCCTTGACGCTCTGATCGATCAAAGATCATTTAGAGCTAGGGATACTATGGTCTTAGGATTCTGACCAATCAAAAGTCATTTGGAGCCGGGGGGTACTTTGGCCTTGGAGCTCTAACCGATCAAAGATTATTTGGAGTCACGGGCAATAAAAGGCCTTGAGAGCTCTGACTGATCAAAGGCCATTTATAGTAAAGGGTCGTTAAGAGGCCTTAGGTTTATGGCAAATCAAAGATCATTTTGGAGCCATCGGTGTTGGGAGGCTATTGAATTTTAAGCCAATTAAGGGCTCCTTCACTTTCCTGCTAATTAACAAGAACATACATGTTGCCTAAGAAATATATTTTTATTAAAAAATAGGGAAGGTCACATTATTGAGAGAAATTTCATGGTCTACGTAGCGAAGTCCCATCAGGTTTTTGGGTTCATGACCGAGTTGCCTCCCAATAAAGATTTTTATCACCCTAATTGTAGGTCAATTTTTTGTGGCTTTTTATAGACTTGCAGACTTGCAAGAAAGGAGAATATAGTAACAAATGAGGGCTTTAATGCCTCCTACCACATAACCTTCAGGATCTTGGCATCTTTGGAGCTCAACTTTAGGGGGATCTTTGGGAGGTTAGCTTCAAGAGATTGGCTTCCACTTCAGCTTTGAGCTCAAAGGCTTAGCCATGATTTTAATATTTATTTTGGCTGTACCTTGATGTTCTGGAATACTTATGGGCATTGAAAGTGGTTAGAGTGGTGGCAAAGTCGATGTTTATGTTGGCGGTGTCCGACTCCCTACTTGTCAAGTTAAAACAATATCCTTCAATGAAGGCCTCATCTCCTAGTGATAAAAATTTTGATACTCCAATGTGTCACTAGACAACTTCCACCAACGGCACCATGAGGATCCATGCCTTGATCTCCCACTTGGCTCTTTCTCCCCTTCTTAATCATCTTAAATCTCTCCAGCTACACTATCTCCTTTAGTTTTGATGCAATCGTTGCTGCTGGTTTATATGACATGAGCCTTGCCTCCACTTCTACCACCTTCTCCTTAAATAATCCAACTTCTTCCTTTCATTCACTTCATCTTTTTTTTTCATTTTTTGACCTGCCAAAACCAAGCCAGAGGAGAGGCTGAAGTACTCACCGATCCAGCCAGAGGAGGGGTTTTCTAGTGGCCACAAATGCAACTAGAGTTGAGCTAGAAGAGGGGTTTTCTCGTGGCCCCCGATCCAGTTCAAGGAGAGCCAGAGGTGCGGTCTTCTCATGGCCATCAATCTAGCTAGAGGGGAGCTAGAGGAGGGGTCTCCTTGTGTCCACCAATCTAGCTAGAGGAGGGGTATTCTCATAGCCACCAATCCAGCTAAAGTTGAGATAGATGAGGGGTCATGTCGCTGCCACTAGCCCACCTAGAGGAGAGCTAGAGACGAGGTCTTCCTGTGACCACCGATCTAGCTAGAGTTGAGCCAAAAGCGGGGTCTTCTCATGGCCGCTGATCTAGCTAGAGGAAAGCCACAAGTGCACCTTTCTCATGGCCGCCGATCCAGCTAGAGAAGAGCTAAAGGAGGGGTCTTCACATGCCACCAATCCAGTCAGAGGAGAGCCAGAGGAGGGGTCTTTTTATGGCCACCGATCTAGCTGGAGGAGAGCTAGAGGAGGCTAAGGCGATGGCGGATTCAACTAGGACCAAGCCAAAGGAGGCTGAGGCACCATTGACATTGAGGTTAACATCATCGGGATGAATCCTACCACGAGCCATGATGGAGCTGACACGAGCCTCAAGGATGAGGATGCCAAGGAGTGGATCCTTGATGGGGAGGCCGATGACAAAGACCTGGGTGAAGACAATGAGATAAGTGGAGATGACATTAGTAGCAATGCCAACAGAGATGACGAAGGCATTCGAGAATGGAGCAACTCTTGAGAGGGAGCCAATGTAGGTGGAGAAGTTGGCAAGGAGGGTGAGGCGGGAGCCGAGAAGGTCGATGCCACTGTCAAGGATGTCGAAGGTAGAACTTAGGTGAGATTCCATTGGACTGGGAGGAGACGAAGTGGGGAAGCTTCGTATCAATCACCATCCCCATGATGATCCAATGATCGGAAGCAATTTAGAAATTATTCACTAATGATATATTGCCTTAAATTCTCAACTCTTGAAAATATGTATCATCATCTTATTAATTTTCTTGGATGATTTAAGGACATATTAGACAAGAATGGAAATAAAAATGTAATGAATAGATCAATTACAAATTTATATCCTAGATTAATATAATGTGTAAGCTAGATTAGCTTCTAGGACATATATCTAACATGATATCCCTTCATCTTCATTGCTTATGACTCATTGCCTCTCTGGTGTTGCTTGATGCAAAGGTCCTCATCATCTTCACATTGTCCAATAAACTATTTTCTCGATCTTTGATCATGACCGTGTGCTCTCCCCTCCATCAACTACCTCCCTTCACTAGTCTATAACAATCTCTTTGGTGTGAATTCTCAACCATCTTCCTTTATACCACTATTCTCATCTACAGTAGTTGTCAATGCTCGTCAAAGAGAAGGTAAAATACTAGCTAGAAACACAGAATATTGTTGGATTTTGAGATCAAAAATGAGAATACAATATAATGTTGATTAATTAACTTGAGTGCATGAACTTTGATTTAGTATGCTTATTAGTTGTTCCATGATATTATGGTTTTTCATAACTAATTTACCGACCTAGTTTATAGTCCATTTTTAAAGCATAAGAACCAAAGTTTACCGCTTTAAGCCTTTTCCTAACCCTCTTGCTTGGATCAGATTGAGCACTCTTCAGGGCTTGCATATGATGCAGTAGAGTAAGTAACAACAAAACATATATGTAGGGTTTTATTTTTATTTTTTGAATAGCAAGAGATGTTGTATGCTATGTGGTGTTGACTTTTTTTTTTGTTTAAGATTTTTTGGTAGTGGTGACCAAAATGGTATATTAAACGCTATGTGGTGTTAATAAATTGTGAGCTTTCATAATGTATAATCCAACACTATCTTGTAATTTTTTCTATAAAAATTGCTATCTAAAGGAGCACCCGCTTCTATACCTTTCCAAAATATTTCTAATATCCATATATCATGTATAATCCGACACTACCTTTAAATTTTTCTGTAAAAATTGCTATCTAGAGGAGCACTCTGCTTCTATGCCTTTCCAAAATATTTCTAATATCCATATATCGTGTGATGCATGAGCCTTATTGATAAATGCATAAAAATTAAGTATTAAAGCATTAAGTTATATATTAATTATCATTATTTAATTAAATTTTATATTTTTATGCAATGCTTTAGATGATTGAACCCCATCAACATTAAGAGCATAATTTTTGGGATCCAACGGCATGAACGGCATGCAAATCGGACTTGAATTGAGACGGAAAGTCAATTTTGAAGGAATTAACATAAAGTTGCATAGTTTTTAAAGCAGCTGGTTCATAGTGGACCAGCTAAATGGTTCACGAAATGCCAACCGATCCACCATCCTCCATTACAGCCAATCCACGGAGCAGAGCCGTGGACAACTGGCCAAACGAAGAGCCGATCTCACCGGGGAAAATGCTGGAACTCTTCCTTACATCGTCGGGAGTCTCCTCACGACTGGAGAAGCCGTGAATGGCCGGAAAAATCCCAAGAGCCACCACGATCGCTGTTGGTTTTCATCCTCCTCTTGCCGTCACTACAGGTCATCTTCACCAAGCCGCTGTTCATCCTTGTTGCTGCCGCCATCACAGGCCATGGAGAAGATGCCGGACCAAGCTACTGGCCCTTTCGATGCCGAGTTCACCACATTCAACATCACTGGTCCTCCAACCAAACCGCTGCCCATTTTCTCCTAGCCGGTCACCATTCCCCACCTGTGCTCGGATGTCCTCACCATTGCCAAGTCACCAAAAAATCCCAGCTCTCCGCCTCCTCTTCGTCCAAGCACGCTCAGCCAATTCCACCATCTACTTGTCTTCTTCCAAGTTGCTGTTGCTGCCGCTCCCAGGGTCTTTGTCTTCCCCTGTTACCATTCTCAGCAGGTCGCCAGCCATCTTCACCATTATCCGCCATTCGAAGTTCGTTGCCTGCCTCCCTTTCATTCTCCTGATGTCGGTGTGTCTGAAGATTGGACTGTCCGAAAGAAGAGATCAACTACAACATCGACGAATGCGGGATAACACCGCGGTGGAGGTGTTGATCACGGAACATAGGCAGAGACCCGGAAGCAACTGAGAGGAGAGTCCGATGCAGAATTTCCATGCCTTCTTTCCCTTTAAATATAAGAGACTTCGGAAGGCTCGAGGAGTTCATATTTTTATTCAAAATTTTATTTTCTTCTTGAGGGAGGCCCGAAGGAGAGAGTTTTTTCAAGCCTTATTTTCTTCCTCTGAGGGGTGAGAGCAAAGCCGAGAGCCTGAGAGTTTATTTGTTCCGACTCTTAAGCTTTCTTAATATCTTAAGGTTGCGTTTAGAGGACCACCAGGAAATCCTGAATGGTAATCTGGATTACTTGTAAGATAGATTACCACTGGATAGATTGGCAGTAATGCTGATTACTGTATTTGGTATACACACGTAATCTATTAGTAAGATTGATTACTGTATTTGGTATGATAAATAGATTACCAGTAATCTAAGCTCAAATTTCCAAAATATCCCAAAATCAAATTTATTAAAAATATAATATAATATAATATAGTAATATAATATAATATTACATTAATATAATATATTATTTAATATTTTGTAATGTAATATAGTATTATATTATTTGATATTTTATAATATAACTATTTATAAAATTATATAGTTAATAATATATTATATAATATTATTATATATTATATTATATTAAATATATTATACTATATTTAATATAATATAATATATGTTATGTTATAAAATGTTATATATAATTTAAATTATTTTATATTACACTCTATTATTATATAATATATATTTTAAAATATTCTATTATCTAATATTACAAATAAAATAAAATAAAATATATTAATGTAATTTAGAATAATATCATTATATATACTATAATATTGTAGTACATTTTGTTTTATATTTTATAATATAAAATATATTATATTAAATTATTTAATATAATATGTTTTTACATTATATATTTGTATATAATATAAATATATTATATTAAAATTAGTAACATAATATAAAACATTAATTATTATATTATATTATACTACAAAATATAACATTATATAGTATATTATATAATATTATAATATTAATATAATATAACATATTATATTATATATTATATATTTTATTATAAAAAATATATTAGATTATATCATATTTAAAATAATATAATATATTTATATAACATAGTATATTTATTTGAAATATATTTATATATTATATATAATATAATATATTTAAATTATGTATTTATATAGAATATAAATATATTATTTTAAATTTAATAATATAATATATATATATATAAATTTAATATATTACTTAGTATATTTAAAAGATTATATATAATTTCTTTACATTTATTTAGTATAAAAAATAATTTTCAATTTTTCAATTTTAATATAAAAATATTAAATATTTTATATTTAATAATATAAAATATTTAAAATTTATATTTTTATAAATAGTTAAAATATAAAAATTATATTTTTATAAATAAAAATATAGATTTAAGAAGAGTTCAGGGAGAAGAAAAATATTTCGTTCTCATCGAAGCAAAAGGGACGGGACAGTTTTGTAAAAATAAAAAATATCAGATTATCACATCTCTGGTAATCTGGATAGCCACCCCTCCCTGAGGTAATCTGGATTACCACACGAGAGGTAATCCAGATTACCGGTTCAAGATAGATTACCATTTAGTATAAATACCAAACATAGTTATCTGGTGGGCTCACTTTAAAATTATCGGTAATCTGGATAGATTACCGTCTACCAAACGCAACCTAAGAGTTATTTTTTTTTATGAATATTTATTTCATTTTAGCAATACAGTTCCGTTATTTTTTTTATTTTTATTCTTTGTCATGTTAATTTCTGCTCTAGCATTAGTTTAATTTATTGTAACTTTATGAATGTCATTTAAATATTTGCAAAGGTTAGTTTAATTCTTGCACTTTAAATACCTGCAAGTAGGGTAGAATTCTTTCTTTCTTACTTTTTTGTTAGAGTTTTTTTTCCTTTGATCCTCTTGCCACTAATCTTAATGAACTATCATTGGGTCATAGTCCCTTTATAGTTCATATTTGACTTAGTGCAAGAAGGGTTCTAGGTAATAGGCTTATGGTTAATTTTTTTCCTTGTAAACATTCTTGATGGATTATTGTTGGGTCAGAGCCCGTTCATAATCCATACTTGAGTAATTCAAGAGAAAAAGTTGAAGGGAAGGAAACCTTAGAAAGACTTTATTAGTCATTAGTCTAGCAGATTCAAAGATCCTAGGATTATTTTAATTGTTTAATTTTGAAATTACTACTTTAGAATAATTTAGCAATTAATCTCCAATTATTGTTAAAGCTCGCCTAGCAAGGAGTTAGAACACAATTCAAAAATCTATTTTCTCGTGGGATCAACCCATACTCGCCGGACGTGCTACTCTGCACATAGTGCGCTTGCGGTATAATTAAAAAATACACATTAAGTTTTTGGCATCGTTGCCTGGGATCTGGTTTGTTTTTAATTATATTTTAAATTCTTGCTTTAACTTTAGTTTAATCTATTTTATTTTTAAAGTTGGTGAGTGCTGGAAGCCAGGTAAGTTTAAATTATTATTTTTCTTTTAGCATCTTATTTTATCTCATCTTATCTTATCTTAGTTTATCTTAGCTTATCATAGTTTAGTTTTTAATTTAAATTTGTTTGGTTTCCCTTTCATTGTGCATAGCATATTTAAATCATTTTAAGGGCACAAATCCTAAATAAGATAAGGTGGGGATTTCATTACCCTTCCTTAGCCCACAAATCAGACTCCTTTATTTGCATTAACCCAAGCCTCTAAATAAAATTAATTAGACGTTGACTCTAGGGACATCCGAGCTTAATAGGACAAGGAGACCTAAGGGTTATACCAAGCTAGATTCAATCACTAAATTGGTGTTTAGAAAAGTGGTTCAGGGATTAAGTCCCGAAGGAAAGTGCTTTGGTTCCACTTACCTGGCCAATTTTTAATTGGTGTCTAAGGCAAGCAACAAGGGGACCTTTACCAACCTTACACTTACCTGGCCAATTTGGTGTATTGGTTGAACTTGGACTGCCCAAAGGTTAACTTGGAACAGTTAGGAGCTGTCTAGATTTAGATTACCTTAGGATAGAATTAATTTGTGTGAAACTTGTTGGATAAAAAAAAATATAAAAATATATATATTAAAAAATTTTAAAAAATATATAAATCTAAAATTTAGAAAAAATTGAGGACATTGAGAATATTGTAAATTCTCCAAAACCTGTTTGGAGAAGATTATCAGGACGACTAATTAGAACTGATCCAGTTCCTGTTTTAGATCCAACAATGGATATTGTGAATCAACCCCAAATCCTTAAGGATTTATGCTATCCAGTTGGTTCCGTCCAACCATCCTGTATAATGTTGCCATAACCCACTATAAACAACTTTGAAATTAAGCCTCAGATCATTAATATGCTTCCAAAATTCACTGAAATAGAGGATGCATATTTATTCATTAAGGAATTTGAAGAGGTTTGTGCAACAATGAGATAGCAATAGTTGATTTAGGACAAGCTGAGACTAATCAACTTTTCCCTTAAAGATAATGCTAAAAAATGGCTTTATAGTCTCCCAAATCAATATATCATGACCTGGGAGGGTTTTGTTAGAACGTTCCTAAAAAAATACTTTCCTCATCATAAGACAGCTAAGATTAGAAATGAAATAAACCAATTTTATCAATTAGCTGGTGAGTCATTCTGGAAATATTTTGACCATTTTAATAATTTATTAACCCAATGTCCACACCATGGAATAGAAACCTGGAGATTATGCCAAATCATTTATGAGGGTTTAGATTCTAATTCGAGAACCATGCTAGAGTCCATGTGTCAAGGCCAATTCATGTATAAAGAACCCAATGAAGCCTGGCAATTCTTAGAAGACCTAGCTGAGAAAAGTTTACAATAGAAAACAACTAAGGAACCAGAAAGATCCACACCATCAAGAGGTGGAATCCATCAAGTTCAGACTACCCTAGCTGCTAAAGCCAAAATTGCAACACTGACACGTAGGTTAGAGGCCTTAGAACTTCAGAGACCAGCCAGTATCAATCAAGTGTCTGCAACCATGTGCAATGGGTGCAATACATCTGTTCATGTCTTTGAAGAATGTCCCTTCCTGATGAATCAAATAGATAATGGATTTGCACAGGTGAATGCTACATTCCAGAGACCAATGAACAATCCCTATGCACCCACCTATAACCCAGGATGGAGGAATCATAGAAATTTTTCATGGTCACGGAACCTAAATGTAGGCGATCTAAGTTTCAATCAGCAAAACCCAAGGCCTAATCCTGTGATGAACAACCTACCACCACCGGGCTTCAATATTAATGAAAAGAAGCTTAGCGCTTTAGAAAAAAACCTGGAAGCCTTAGCCAAATCTAATGTCAACACCGGTACTACATTGAATAATTTTATGCAAACCACGAGCCAAGCCATAGCCTGATTGGAAATGCAAGTGGGTCAACTAGCATCTACCATTACTGAAAGAGAACGAGGTAGGTTACCTAGCCAACCTGAGACCAACCCAAGGAACCAAACTGGTCCACGATCCTAACAAGGAAATCAAGTCGATCATGTGAATGCTATTCATTCATTAAGATTAGGAAAACAAGTGGATAATCAGGTAGGAGCGTTTGACATTAGAGAAGATTCAACTACTGAATCTACTGAGCCACCCAATGAACAACCTACATTACAAACTCAAGCTCCTGAAACTGATAGTGCACTGAATCAGGTACCCATAATTCCTAAAGCTCCTTTTTCAAATCGATTAATGTCTGACAAACAATCGGAACATTTAGATAGAATGTTAGAGATGTTTAAACAAGTTCAAGTTAATATCCCTCTTCTAGACATGATCCAGCAGGTTCCGACTTATGCCAAATTCCTAAAAGATTTTTGTACCAAGAAAAAAATGACTAATATACCAAAAAGAGCTTTCTTAGCAGCAAGTGTGAGCTCCTACCTATTGAGTCACATGCCTATAAAGTATAAGGATCCAGGTTCTCCAACAATTTCTTGTATCATAGGAGAAACCCATATTGAGAAGGCTTTACTTGATTTAGGAGCTAGTGTGAACATTTTGCCCTATTCAGTGTATGAGCAATTGGGATTGGGGAAACTTCAGCCAACAGGGATTATATTATAATTAGCAGACTGATCTTTCAGAATCCCTAAGGGAATGGTAGAAGATGTTTTGATTAAGGTTGAAAATTTCATTTTTTCGATTAATTTTATCATCTTGGAGACTGAACCAGTATTAAATTCTAAAGGTCATATCCCTGTTATTTTAGGAAGACCATTCTTAACTACTACTAATGCTAAAATCAATTATCGGAATGGACTTATGAAACTACCATTTGGGAATATGACTATTGATCTGAACATATTTAATTTGGAACAGGAATCTATTAGGCATGCTAATGTTAGTATAATTCATGACATTAGCGATGAAGAAGTCGATTTTGAGTAGACTAGTATCTGGCCAACCCATGAAGATGAGAATTTAGAGAAAATATTTGAAGATAATAAAAATGGCCAGAGGTGGGAGCCTCCTACTGAAACACTATTGAAAATGGTTAAATCATCAACCAAGCCATCAATAGAAGAGGCACCCAAGTTAGAGTTGAAACCCCTTCCTGAGCATCTTAAGTATGTGTATTTAGGTCCAAATGAAACGTTGCCTTTAATTATAGCCTCAGACCTAAATCCTAAACAAGAGGAGGAGTTGTTAGCCATTTTGAGAGATAATCAAGAAGCAATAAGCTGGACCATGGCAGACATTAAGGGAATAAGTCCTTCCATAGTTCAACATAGGATACATTTGGAAGAAGAGGCTAAACCAATTAGAGATGTCCAGAGAAGATTGAATCCATCCATGAAGGATGTAGTCAAGAAGGAAATTTTGAAGTTGCTGGATAATGGAATTATTTATCCCATTTCTGATAGTTCATGGATGAGTCTTGTACAAGTTGTACCAAAGAAATCTGGATGACAGTGGTCCAAAACGAAGCAAATGAACTCATCCTAACTAGGACCCAAACGGGGTGGAGGGTCTGTATAGACTATAGGAAATTGAATGCGGCAACAAGAAAATATCACTTTCCTTTGCCATTCATTGATCAGATGTTAGAGAAGTTAGCCGGACAAGAGTTTTACTATTTTCTTTATGGATACTCCAGTTATAATCAGATCCCCATAGCCCCTGAAGATCAAGAAAAAACTACATTTACGTGTCCATTCCGAACCTTTGCATATAGGCGAATGCCCTTTGGGTTATGTAATGCACCAGCAACCTTCCAAAGATGTGTGATCAGCATTTTTTCTGATATGGTTGAACAATTTCTAAAAATTTTCATGGATGACTTTTCTGTCTTTGGCCCTACCTTCTTCAAATGTTTAAACCATTTGAGGCTAGTTTTAGAAAGATGTAAGGAGAAGCATTTAGTTCTCAATTGGGAGATATGTCAATTCATGGTTAGAGAAGGTATAGTGCTTGGCCATGTAGTATCAAAAAAGGGAATAGAAGTTGACCAGGCTAAAGTTGACCTGATTGCAAGTCTTCCACCATCCAAGTCTGTTAAAGAAATTCGTTCATTTTTAGGACATGCTAGATTTTATAGAAGGTTCATATCCAATTTTAGCAAAGTAGCTCGCCCGTTGATAAATCTATTAGCAAAGGAAGTGAAATCTGAGTTTACTCCTGAGTGCTTAGAGTCTTTTGAATTTCTTAAAAAGACACTCATTTCTGCTCCCATCATCCATCCACCTGTCTGGACCAAACTTTTTGAGCTCATGTGCGATGCATCTGATTATGCTGTAGGTACAGTGTTAGGTCAAAGGATTAATAAGTTGCCTAGAGTTGTTTGTTATGCAAGTAAAACTTTGAATGATGCGCAACTTAATTACACTACCACAGAACAGGAGTTCTTAGCTGTTGTCTTTGCTTTAGAAAAGTTTAGGTCCTACTTGGTTGGGTCGTACACTATTATTTATACTGACCACTCAGCCATCCGATATCTTTTAGCAAAGAAAGATGCTAAGGTACGCTTAATACGATGGATCTTACTCCTGCAGAAATTTGACTTAGAAATTAAGGATAAAAAAGGAACAGAGAATGCTGTAGCAGATTACTTGTCCCGAATCATTATTGAACCATCTAGTGAACCACTTGTCAATGAGTATTTTTTGGATGAACAACTTTTGTCTGTGTCCATTGAACCTTGGTATGCTGATATTGTCAATTATTTAGCCATTGGTAAAGTTTCCATTCATTGGACCACTCAGGACAAACATAAATTCTTTGCCCAAGTGAAGTATTTCATCTGGGATGATCCTTATCTATTTAAATAATGTCCTGATCAGATCATTAGGAGGTGTGTCCTGGATAATGAGGTTAAAAGTATTCTATCATTTTGTCATGACTAGGCATGTGGTGGTCACTTTGCATCTAAGAAAATAGCTGCCAAAGTACTTCAGTGTGGATTTTATTGGCCAAATTTATTTAAGGACGCACACGTATATTGTAAGAATTGTACTAGATGCCAACAAGTGGGTCGAATCACCAAGAAAGACATGATGCCACCCAATCCAATCTTAGTGGTTGAAATTTTTGATATCTTGGGGATAGATTTTATGGGACCATTTCCTACCTCTTTTGGGAATGAATATATTATAGTGGCTGTTGATTATGTGTCTAAGTGGGTAGAAGCTGTTCCATGTAGATCCACTGATAGCAAAGTGGTCATCAAATTTATCAAGGAAAACATTCTCTCCCGTTTCGATACTCCTAGAGCAATCATTAGTGATCGGGGGACACACTTTTGCAATCGACACTTTGCCACTTTGATGAAGAAATATAATATTACCTATAAATTGGCCACACCATATCATCCTTAAACAAGTGGGCAAGTAGAGGTATCTAATAGACAAATCAAACAAATCTTGGAGAAGACCATTAATGCCAATAGAAAAGATTGGTCTTTAAAATTAGTAGATGCACTTTGGGCATACCGCACTGCCTATAAGACCAACTTAGGAATGTCTTCTTATAGGATTGTGTTTGGAAAATCATGTCACTTGCCTGTTGAATTGGAACACAAGGCTATGTAGGCAATTAAGAAGTTAAACATGGATTTATATTTATCTGGAAACCATAGGAAGCTTCAGATTAATGAATTAGAATAACTCAGAAATGAAGCTTATGAGAATGCTAAGGTGAACAAGGAAAGAACGAAAGTATTTCACGATCAAGCAATTCACAGAAAATCTTTTACTCCTGGACAAAAAGTTCTGTTATACAATTCGAGGTTACACCTTTTTCCTGGAAAGCTTAGGTCTAGATGGATAGGACCTTTCTTAGTTAAAGAAGTCTTTTCACACGGGGCTAAAGAAATTGAAAATCCAAGCAATTGTGTTGTTTTCAAAGTTAATGGTCAATGATTAAAACCATTCTTGGAATTACCCACAGGATCTATAGAGGAAGCCATGGTTCTTTATGAACCGATATATCTTGACTAGCCTGTTGTCAAGTCTGGCTAAAGACTTTAAATTTAGCGCTTCTGGGAGGCAACCCAGCTTCTTTCTTTCTAATAATTTTTTTTTTAATATTGTTAGGTTTAGCAGAGTTTGACTTGAATAAAGCTCTATTGCCTAAGTTGGGAGGAGATCTCAAGAAAATTCCTCAGGTGTCTTCGTTTCCTTTTATACTATATTATGCATACATCTAGAATCATTTTTATTTATGGGGGGGATAATAAGCTGAATGAATAAGTATTTGGAGCTACCTTCACCTTAATATCTTATATTTGTTGACCTTGGACTTAGGGTGAATCACACACTTTGAATAGTAGTTGATTGAACATCTAGATAATTCTTGAAATATTGAGGGATTACATATTAATAGACTCAAGTAAAAATGGCAAGTAAGAATGAAATCAAATTTCTGGATAATTCTAATCCTTCTATTTGCAAAGAAAAAGAATTTACTTCTTAGGTGTGTGTAGGTATTGTTAAATGCAAAACTTCCCTTATTATTATTTTTAAAAAAAAGAGTTAATAAAAGCAAGTTCTAAACATCATTTCACCAAGTAACCGGGCCTCATCGCCTAAGTAAGTGGTTGAGTCTCACGTCAAAAAGTGGAAATGTGAAGAAACCTTGCCTTATAGCTAGTTTTGATCTGTAGCCTTTCTGACTCAAGCCAGTAAGCCCGAGGGATGTTCTACACCTAGTGCCCTAAGGTCAACTGATCTGGGAGACATTGGTCAAAAACTTGTTACAAGAGTCAGATAGAAAGCTTAAGAGATTATGACATTGCACGGTCTGTATAAAAAAGAAAGAAAGTGTAATAATAAAAGGAACATAATTGTACTAAAACAATATCTCACCACTCCAAGGAGGAAAAAGATTTGGAAATAACAATAGAAGTAGTCAAGAATTATCTTTGAAAAATGAGAAGTTTGTACTAAACCAATTTACTTGAAGCTATTAATATCCCAATTGATGTGGCAAGACTGCTGACGTGAGGTAGCTGTCAGACACCATGTCAGGGAAAGCCGCCATGCTAGATGCTGCTCAGTTCCCCTGCTCGGACTTCTTTGCCGGACTGAGCTCCCCCAGGACAATGGGATCGCCTGTCAAAGTTGAGCTCCGTCCTCCGCTAGGTCGGACCCGCGAGCCCGGGATACCTAGGCCGGAGCCGAGCGGCGCCCTCCAAATCGAGCCCCTCTTCGAAGTCGAGCCATCTGGTCCGGACCCGCACTCTACCCTCCTGAGCGAGCCCCTCGGGGATCGAGCCCCGTGGTCGGAGTCGAGCTTAGCCCTCCCCCGCCATGTGGAGCCTCTTCGAGATCGAGCCCTCTGGACCGGGCCCGCACTTCACCCTCTTGAGCGAGCCCCTCAAAGATCGAGCCCCGTGGTCGGAGTCGAGCTCAGCCCTCCCCCACCACGTGGAGCCTCTCCCAGGTCGAGCCCTCTAGACTGGGCCCGCACTCCGCCCTCCTGAGCGAGCCCTTCAGAGATTGAGCCCCGTGGTCGAAGTCGAGCTCAGCCCTCCCCCGCCACGTGGAGCCTCTCTGAGGTCGAGCCCTTTAGACCGAGCCCGCACTCTGCTCTCCTAAGTGAGCCCCTCGGAGATCAAGCCCTGTGGTCGGAGTCGAGCTCAACCCTCCCCCACCACGTGGAGCCTCTCCGAGGTCGAGCCCTCTTGACCGGGCCCGCGCTCTGCCCTCCTCCACCGAGACGATCCTACGAGCTCGGGGTACTTAGGTCAGAGTTTAGCCCTTCCTTCCCAGCTCAGCCCATGGCTCAGACGTAAGCACCGGTGAACCAAGGGACAGCACCGCCATCCCAGGACACTGGCGAGCTGCCCAAGGATTGAACTGAGACATCCGCCAGACTGCAGTGACTGCCTGCAACCATCAGTTATACCAGAAAGGGAAGAGGCCCACTGATCGAGGTGCCACGCTCCTCACCAACCACCTAAACCACCTGAAAGAGGAAGTCAACCAAGAGATTCGAATCCTAGGAGCGGCGGCCCACCAATCGAGGTACTGCCAGGTTTTCCAAAATGAGGCGACCAGAGGGAATGTCAGAATACATGACAGCTTCCCTTATCACGAATCGAGAAAGGTGCCTCGGAACACTGCCGCACGCACCTGACAGCCTAGCGAAGATCCCAAGATGAGCGCCCAACGGTAACCTAGACTACAAAGCTCAATGGAAGCAAGACAAAGGAGGTAACACATGCAATACCACTAAAACACAAGTGCAAGCTCAACCAGAGAGCACAGCACCACAAGCAAATCCAAGCAAGGGCGGGCGGAAAGGCAACACAGAGAACCCCTCTAGCCAGGTCGCTCTTCCCCCGATACACTTACATCCCACTCTCACACTACTCACTCCTCCTAGCATGGAGTCCATCAAGAGGGGCTCGACCAGGAGAATCTGTTCCCCTGGATCGTCACTGACTTGACCGTCGTAGTGCCCCCACCGGAAATCCCGGCCCGAGTCACTAACCCTTGTTTTGCAAGTCCGGACGGCCAGACGGTGAAGGGAGTGCACTCCAGCGCCGACAGCAGCTACGGGCCATGATGATCTTGGCGATAACACCAATGATTCATTTTATTTGCTATCTAATGGAAAATCTTCTAATTATAAAAAGGGTGTGAGAGTAACTTTTAAGTCCGAATAAACTTGTATATGGTATTAAGAGTTTTTGGTAGGCTCCTCTATTATTTCTAATAAAAATTCATGAACTATCTTTTATCCTTACTCGTGGACGAGTAAGATTCAAGTTGGGATGAGTGATAAATGCATAAAAATTAATTATTAAAGCATTAAGTTATATATTAAATTACCCTTATTTAATTAAATTTTATATTTTTTTGTAGTGTTTTAGATGATTGAACCCCACCAACATGAAGAGCATAATTTTTTTGATCCAACGGCATGAACGGCATGCAAATCGGACTTGAATTGTCACGGAAAATCAATTTTGAAGGAATTAACAAAAAGTTGCACGATTTTTAAAGCAGCTGGTTCATAGTGGACCAGCTGAATGGTTCACGAAATGCCAGCCGGTCCACCATCCTCCATTGCAACCAGTCCACAGAGCAGAGCCGTGGACCATAGGTCAAACGAAGAGCCGATCTCATCGGGGAAAATGCCGGAACTCTTCCTCACATCGTCGGGCGTCTCCTCACGGCTGGAGAAGCCATGAATGGCCGGAAAAATCCCAAGAGCCGCCACGTTTGCTACTGGTTTTCATCCTCCTCTTTCCATCACTGCAGGTCATCTACACCCGCCACTGTTCATCCTTGTTACTGCCACCACCGCAGGCTATGGAGAAGATGTTGGACCAAGCTGCTGGCCCTTCCGATGCCGAGTTCACCACATTCAACATCCTGGTCCTCCAACCAAACTGCTGTCCATTTTCTCCCAGCCGGTCACCATTTTCCACCTATGCTCGGATGTCCTCACCATTGCCAAGTCACTAGAAAATCTCAGGTCTCCTCCTCCTCTTCATCCAAGCACGCTCAGCCAGTTCCACCATCCACTCGTCTTCTTCCAAGTTGCTACTGCTGCCGCTCCAAGGGTCTTTGTCTTCCCCTGTTACCGTTCTCAGAGGTCGCCAGCCATCTTCACCATTATCCACCATTCGAAGTTCGTTGCCCGCCTCCCTTTCATTCTCCTGATGTCGGTGTGTCTGAAGATTGGATTGTCCGAAGGAAGAGATCAACTACAACATCGACGGATGTGGGATAACACCGTGGTGGAGGTGTTGATCACGGAACATAGGCAGAGACCTGAAAGCAACTGAGAGAAGAGTCCGACGCGGAATTTCCATGCCTTCTTTCTCTTTAAATACAAGAGACTTTGGAAGGCTCGAGGAGTTCATATTTTTATTCCAAATTTTATTTTCTTCCCGAGGGAAGCCGAAGGAGAGAGTTTTTTCGAGCCTTATTTTCTTCCTCTGAGGGGTGAGAACAGAGCCGAGAGCCTGAGAGTTTATTTGTTCCGTCTCTTAAGCTTTCTTAATAGCTTAAGAGTTATTTTTTTTTTATGAATATTTATTTCATTTTAGCAATATAGTTTCATTATTTTTTTTTAATTTTTATTCATGTCATTTTAATTTCTGCTCTAGGATTAGTTTAATTTATTGCAACTTTATGAATGTCATTTAAATATTTGCAAAGGTTAGTTTAATTCTTGCACTTTAAATACCTGTAAGTAGGGTAGAATTCTTTCTTTCTTACTTTGTTTTTAGAGTTTTTTTCCTTTGATCCTCTTGCCACTAATCTTAATGAATTATCATTGGGTCATAATCCCTTTATAGTTCATATTTGACTTAGTGCAAGAAGGGTTCTAGGTAATAGGCTTATGGTTAATTTATTTTCCTTGTAAACATTCTTGATGGGTTATTGTTGGGTCAGAGTCCGTTCATAATCCATACTTGAGTAATTCAAGAGAAAAAGTTAAAGGGAAGGAAACCTTAGAAAGGCTTTATTAGTCATCAGTCTAGCGGATTCAAAGATTCTAGGGTTATTTTAATTGTTTAATTTTGAAGTTACTATTTTAGAATAATTTAGAAATTAATCTCCAATTCTTGTTAAAGCTCGCCTAGCAAGGAGTTATAAAACAGTTCAAAAATTCATTTCCTCGTGGGATCGATCCATACTTGCCGGACGTGCTGCTCTGCACACCGTGCGCTTGCGATATAATTAGAAAATACACATCACTTATCCTCTTTCTTGATCATACTACCATAAAAGGAAAACTTGGATTCCTGCAAAATGGTGAATGTTACAATCATATACATATACTAGCATGTTTTGATTTTTATTTTAGAATATTAATACGAGCAAATTAGAAATTGCACTCATACATAATAACTCTTTGATTAGGTGCAACATCACCATACTTCTCACTTTTAAAAATTAAATTTAGGCAATTTGCCATTTGTAAATTCAAGTACAAGAAAATATAAGGAAATGTACATAGGAAAACTGTGATGGCAATTATTTCTTTACAATATTCAAATATATAAGGGTGGCATATTATCAAGTTTGGGAGAATTTTACATCAAAAAGCAACTTAAGATAACATCTTCTTATCTAATTCAAAGTTAACATAAACCAAATGATAGGGACCTGAGAGCTATCCGATGATCCAGGAGCCATCCGATGATCATATCTAAATTGGAGCATCGGCAAAGAGCAAATCCGATGATATTTGATTGAGTTTGTTCTAGTTTATTATATTTTATTTGAGTTCATTTCGAGTCCCTATGTATTTGGGTAGATCGAGTCCGGTTTGGATTTCATTTAGGTTGAGTCAGTTTAGTTTATTGAGAGTCTAATTAGGTTGATTTGGCCTAGCTATTAATTTGGAATTTGGATTGTATTTGGAAGCTCATAAAATCATAGACCTTATCCATCCAACCAACCATAAGTGTCATCCCTATGTTTTATACCGCCCCCACATTCCATCATTATCCACATCCCTCACCTAGAATCCTATTTGGGAAAGGATTCTTCCCATAACCACCTATATTCTAAAAACAACCATATTTGTTCCTTTCCATAACCATCCATATTCTAAAACCATCCAAATTTCTTAGAAAGGATTCTTCTCATCCATATTCCAAAACCACCCAAATTTCTTGGTAAGGATTTTTCCCATTTAAATTTATTTGAATTCTAATTTTGAATTTAAATTTTGAATGGATCCATCATTCGTCACTTCCAAATTCAACATCCATTCAAATCCTCATAACTCATCCATAACCCATCCTTCGTATTTAAACATCGTTTAAACCCCTCCTTTAAATTCTCAATTCATCCAAATTTATTTGAGTTCAAATTTTGTTTAAATTCAAATCAACCTTTCTATTTAGGCCCCTAGTCCACACCCCTTGAATCTAGCCTACCTAATCCATCCATATGTTCATATATGCTATATCCTGAGTTCTTAATTAGGATGAGTCTAGGTTAATATATTTGGATTTGAGGCAAGTTTATATAAGTGTATCCATGTAATTAAAAGAAAATAATAATGATGAA
The DNA here is from genome assembly GCA_021397845.1 of Areca catechu. NCBI lineage: Eukaryota > Viridiplantae > Streptophyta > Magnoliopsida > Arecales > Arecaceae > Areca > Areca catechu. The sequence goes on along the minus strand of CM038038.1, from coordinate 12,978,676 downwards.
GAAAGAAAGAAAAGAAGAGTTTTAGAAGAGAGATTCTTCTTCGTTTGCTCCACATGGAGAGGGTGAGAGGCCCACTTTTCACTCCGCAAGAAGAGCACGAGAGGTGCATCCCTGGACATGTTGCTTTGCATCATGTCTAGTTATCCCCTTCCCTTTTGATTCCATCTTCTTTATCACCTTCATGACCTTTGAGATTTACCCTAACGGCACCATGTAGCGAGATGGGTGAGATGCCCTAGAGGTGAAAGGTCTCTCCGTGAGTGTGAGTCTCAAAGTCCATGAGAGTCCAAACTTATATCTTCCATCTTCATTGTTTCCTTCACCACCTCCTTAGAAAAAAAATATCTAGTGGTACCTTAATCTTTGGTGACTTTTCAGCTTGCCGACGGTCCTTCGTCTCATTTCGTCCCGCATCAATTTTAATATCAGAGCCAGTGGATTAGGATATGCTTCATCTTCCTGATTTGATTGGATTCGGTTCCACCAAAGTCACCGCTGATCCAAACTCGACGTAGTCGAGTTCTCTCCACTCTAAAAAAATGATGGAGACCCGAGAACTATCCGATGATCCAGGAGCCATCCGATGATCAAATTTGGATTGGAGCATCAGCAAGAAGCAAATCTGATGGTATTTAATTGAGTATGTTCGAGTCTATTATATTTTATTTGAGTTCATTTCGAGTCCTCATGTATTTAAATATATCAAGTCCGGTTTGGATTTCATTTGGGTTGAGTTAGTTTAGTTTGTTGAGAGTCTAATTAGGTTGATTTGGGATAGCTATTAATTTGGGATTTGGGTTATATTTGGAAGCCCATAAAGTCTTAGACCTTATCCATCCATCCAACCATAAGTGCCACCCCTATATTTTATACCGCCCTCACATTCCATCATTATCCACATCCCCCACCTAGAATTCTATTTGGAAAAGGATTTTTCCTGTAACCACCCACATTCCAAAACCAACCATATTTCTTCCTTTCCATAACCATCCATATTCCAAAACCATCCAAATTTCTTAGAAAGGATTCTATCCATCCATATTCCAAAACCACCCAAATTTCTTGGTAAGGATTCTTCCCATTTAAATTTATTTGAATTCAGATTTTGAATGGATCTATCATTCACCACTTTCAAATTCAACATCCATTCAAATCCTTCTAACCCATCCATAACCCATCCTTCCTATTTAAACATCATTTAAACCCCTCCTTTAAATTCTCATTTCATCCAAATTTATTTGAATTCAAATTTGGTTTGAATTCAAATTCACCTTCCTATCTAGGCCCCTAGTCCACACCCCTTGAATCTAGCCTACCTAATCCATCCATATTTTTATATATGCTATATCCTGAGTTCTTAATTAAGATGAGTCTAGGTTCAATATATTTGGATTTGAGGCAAGTTTATATAAGTGAGTCCATGTAATTAAAAGAAAATAATAATGATGAAGAAAGAAAAGAAGAGTTTTAGAAGAGAGATTCTTCTTTGTTCGCTCTGCATGGAGAGGGTGTGAAGCCCACTTTTCACTCCGCAAGGAGAGCACAAGAGGTGCATCCCTGGACATGTTGCTTTGCATCATGTCTAGTTATCCCTTTCTCTTTTGATTCCATCTTCTTTACCGCCTTCATGACCTTTAAGATTTATCCTAACGGCTCCATGTAGCGGGATGGATGAGATGCCCTAGAGGTGAGAGTCTCTCCGTGAGTGTGAGTTCCAAAGTCCATGAGAGTCCAAACTTATGTCTTCCATCTCCATTATTTCCTTCACCATCTCCTTAGGAAAAAAAATATCTAGGGGTACCCTAATCTTTAGTGACTTCTCAGCTCGCCAACGATCCTTCGTCTCATTTCATCCCGCATCACCAAATTCCAACCATATGAAGTCAAGCACTGGCCTAAATTAAAAATCATTGGAAAAGGTTACTGTCTAACAATATCTCACTTCTTTTCTCTTTTAAAGATGTGATAGAGTAGGGGGTGGGAGATGCTTTAGAGGGCTCTCTCTTCTTCAAACATCACTCTTCATCCAAATCACAATGAAGGTGACATTTGAATTTAGGTCTCTTAGATTACCAGATATTTTACCAACTTGTCAATTAACATATTTAGCTTAATGCTATTATCAAAACCCCTTTTTTCCAAATCAAAGGAGTTGATTAAATGTAATAAATAAAAATTTTCACCATTAATTATTAAAACCAAAGATAAGGTTGGTTTTTTGATACAAAAAATGTTAATATTTACATGTGTTGCACCTAATCTAGATTTAAAATTTTGAATTAAGGGTGGTATAGTGGTGGATCCTATCTTGACCTTTAATTCTATAGTGGTGATGAAAATGATATATTAGATGCTATATGTTGACTCTGGTCTTGATTTTGATGATTGACAAAATACTTATGTATATATGAGTACTAATTATATTTTTAAGTATGTTTATCAGATCTTAGTACTCATCCATGTTGAATGAAGAAATACATATTTTCAGTTGAAGAAAGTCCTTAAATTAATGAAAAATCAAGTATATGGACTTTGAAATTTATAAGGAAGAACTTGAAGATGCTAAGAATCAATTTTGGACAAGTTTCAGCATTGGTCAAGTCAAGTGTCAATACTTGGAAGTGTCGACACTTGAAGTATCAACTCATAGAAGGCTTGGGCTGATATACAGAAAAAATTTCAACCAGCATGCTGAAGTGTCGACTCATGGTTAGCCAAGTGTCGACTCATGGACAGTGAAGTGTCGACTCAAGGTCTGAGACTAAACAGAGGATAGAACGAGTAGATTTCAGAAGTTTGGTTAAGTATCGACTCATTGTTTTAAGTGTCGACTCACCAAATGAAATGTCGACTCACCTGAGATTTTTAGAGAGCTCCAGAGAACTTTTTTCTTTTTGAGTTGACTCATGAATCTGAAATATCGACTCAAGATATCGACTCATGACCTGAAGTGTGGACACTTGAATAGACGACATGTCTACAATGGCTAGTTTTCTGAAGAGCAGAACCTTTCCAAAATATTTGTAATGGCTAGATTTTTCTCTCCAACAGTCTCTAATAGTCATTTAAAGTTTGGAGAGCTATATAATCAACACAGATCAAATGGGAAGGTAATTCTTTGAGAAAAAATTCCATATACTTCAAGAATTCATATTGTGAGAGAGTTGAGCCTTTAAGCATCCAATTTCAAAGAGAGCTTCCAAGTCCACACTATTAAGCTTCATTCAAAGGTTTTAATAAATTGAAGACAAGCTTCTTCAAAATTATCCAAGAGCTTTAAAGAGATAAAAGTTTGTATTGTATTCTTTCATGTTGTTCTTATATTATTTACTCAAGGTTATTAGTGAGCCTTTGTGAAAAACTAACTTGAGATTGTTGGTTAGTCTTTGTATCAAAATCAACGAGGTTGTTGATAAGCCCACAAAATCAACTAGGTTGTTGGTCATCCCGCAAAACTAACTAGGTTGTTGGTTAGCCCGCAAAACCAATAAGATTTTTGGTTAGCCTATAAAACCAAGGGGTTTGACTTGTGAGCTTGGTGAAAATAAGTTGGATTTTGGTTAGTGAGCCCAGAAAACTAATCGGCTGTAACCTTGGTGATTATAGTAGAATTTTCAAGGAAAACTTGGAGAGTAGATGTAGGTGCTTTGGAGTGCACCGAATCACTATAAATTTATTGTATTTGTGTGATTATTTTCTTTGTGTATTTACTTTATTAATTTTGCTATACATTATTTTGAAGCACACAAATACTAAAACACAAGTATTTAATTATAATTAGTACATCTTATTTAGTTGATCATTAAATCATTATAAAAAGTCTTATAAAATCTAATTCACCTCCCCTCTTGGGTTGCTTCATTACTGAGCAACAATTGGTATCAGAGCCCGGAACCCAAAATCGTTGGTATTTAAACTTGGTGCTTGGCAAAGAATATAACAGTTTTGAGTTAAAAGATCATGGTAGCCCTAGAAGGTGCTTGTTTTGCTATAGGACATGCAACTAATAGACCACCATTTTTTAATGGCACTAATTATACTTTTTGAAAAACTCGCATGCGTATCTATATTCAATCTATTAGTTATTATCTTTGGAAAGTTATAATTAATGATCATCATATTCCTTCCATTTTGGTTAATGGCATTTCCATTCCAAAACTCGAAAAGGATTGGAATGAATATGATACTAAGTAATCTGAAATTAATACTAAAGTAATGAACTTGCTTTATTGTGCATTAGACTCTAATAAATTCAATAGGATCTTCACATGCACATCGACGAAAGAGATATGGGATACACTTGAAATTACTCATGAGGGTACTCTTCAAGTAAAAAATACTAAAATTAATGTACTTGTTCATTCTTTTGAAATGTTTAAAATGCTGCATTATGAATCTATATCTGATATATATACTAGATTTATGACTTTTGTTAATGAATTAAAAAGTCTTGGCAAAGTATATACTAATGCTAATTTGATTAATAAAATTCTTAGGTCTTTACCAATATCATGGGATCCAAAGGTAACGGCGATCCAAGAAGCCAAAGATATTAATATCCTATCTTTGGAGGAGCTTATTGGTTCACTCATAACCCATGAGCTGAATTTATGGTACAAAGAAGTGATTGCTAATCAAGAGAAGAAAAAGATAATAGCCCTCAAGGCTAAAAAGAAATTCAAGGTAATGATGATAACTTGAAGCGATAGCGAAGATTCAAGTTTGGATGATGAATAAGAAGTTGCCCATCTTTGCTTCATGGCAAATAAGGAAGAGATATGTTCTGAAAATAAATATGATTTTACCTTTGATGAATTATATGATGTATTTAATAATCTTGTGCATGAATGCAAAGTATTAAAAATTGAGTACAAAAAATTAAAAAGACATGTAGATTTTTTTTCTCTTGAGAACACCAATCTTGCCAATAAAAATCATGATTTAAATATAAAGATTAATATTTTAGAAAATGATAAGAATAAACTTTCTAAATTAAAAAAATAGAAAAAAAAATATTGATTTGAAAGATTTATGTAATAAGTTTTCAAATGAAAAAAATATTTTATTGAATGAAATAAAAATTCTAACAAGGCCGAAGATTTTTGTATCAAATGATGAACTTTTAAAGAAAAACAAAAATCTTGAGTAAAAAAACAAGAACTTCTTTGTTGATGCATCTTCCAATCTAACTTGTTCTAGATGTTATAAAATTGGGCATAATGCATATCCTTGTAAATTAAAAAAACTGGATTCCAAAAGGAGCCATATTTACTAACCCTACAGAAAGTTTGGGTTCCAAAATTATCCACCTAATTTATTTTGTAGAAATGTCTTGCAGCCCAACATGAAGAAAGGAAGTTGTTAAAAAATGGCTATACAAGATAATACAAAAAGTGGGCAAGCTACATTTTAGACTAAATGGTAAAGAAAGGATTATATATATTAATAAATTCTAAATATTTTCTTTCATAATTGAAAATGTAGTTGAATATTTGTTATGAATGTTGCATCAATTACTTTGAAAAATTATTTTAAATGGTTAATTAGAAACAAGTTTAGATTTATAGTCATTGGTTATGATCATGAATAATTTGATGTTGATAAGTTTCATATTATCATGATTAAACTTGTGATTATAAGATATTCACTTGATTTTAATTAATGTATCTTACATTACTTCATGAAAAATACTTTTAAAGTTGCATATTGCTTTAAAAATTATTTCAATTGATTAATTAGAATTAAGTTTAGACTAATAGTCATTTATTGTGATCATGAACTTTTTGATGTTGATAGATTCATGCTCTCATGATTAAATTTGTGATTATTAGACTTTCACTTGATTTTGATTAATATAGTTTTAAATTATTTCAAGTGAAATATTATGATTTATGTGTTTTCATTTTTTTAGCATCTTTGCTTAAGTTAGAAATGATCTGGATCAAGACTAGAACTGGTAGTTAAAAATTATATTTAAGAAGAAGGTATGCATATTGATAAATCCTTACCTCAATAGTTAAACTTGGTACTAGATTACTTCTAACATTTGTATGGATAATCAAAATCATTTCAAATCATATGATTTTCATGAAATATATTCTAATTTGTATCCATGCTCATACTATAAATGATTTGGAATAAGTATAGAACTGGTAGTTAAGGATTACATTTAAGAAGAAGGTATGCATATTGAAAAATTCTTAATCCAGTAGCTAGACTTGATATCATATTACTTCTAGCATTGTATGGATATCAAATCACTTTAAATAAATTTGAAATCATATTAAATTGAATCTTTAAATGTCAACCTCCTGTATTTTGAAAATTTTGTATATCTTGAAATCTCATATATATTATTTCAAACTTAGTATTTATGTTCAAATCTCAAATTATCTAAAATTATGTTATTTGTGCTTTCATGTTTTATTCCTCAATGAATGCATATTTTTAAGGGGAAATAACTTTTAGGGAGATCATCCAAAGATTTGTTGTCATTATATACATGTATGATGCTTTCAATATTTTCTTGATATCATGCTTATATTACTCTGATACTCCTCATTGTTTTTTAAATCTAATCTTTTGAAGGGAGTTACATTCAATTAGTATCAAAATTTTTTTCATTTGTAATCTTCAAAAAATGTGAAAATTATTTCTTGCATGTGCTTATCATTTTGTGGTATCATATTCAATTAGTATCATATTTAATTTGTATCATGATTAATCGATTTTATATATTGATTTTGATGATCTACTTGCTATTCTTTCTATCTTCATTCCCATTTCGTATTGCCTTTCACCCTTTTTCATGATGATAAAAAGGGAGAGAAAAATGTTAAGTATGAAAAGGGAAAAGATTTGATAAATATGAAAAATTATATGAGATATGAAAGAAAATGCAAAAGCAAAATGTTTTAATCTTAAGGGAAGAATTAGCAAGGAAAAAAATGTTTAAAAATTTTGAATGATTTTTGAAAATATTTTTGAAAATATTTTTGAAATCATATTTTGAGGGAGAGCTTGATATTCATTGATTTTGAGCGTACATGTTCATCTTATTATTAATCTTTTTAAGCTTATTCTGTTCATATACTTAAAGATTTTGTCATCATCAAAAAGGAAGAGATGTTCACTCTGGTCTTGATTTTGATGATTGACAAAATATTTAAGTATATATGAGTACTAATTATATTTTTAAGTATGTTTATGTTGCCCAGAGAGCAACCCAAGAGGGGAATGAATTGGGTCTCTAAAAAATTTAAAGCTAAGCTTGATAAAACTAGTAGCAAACTTCACAAGACAAGATATGCAATTCAATTCAACAAAGTACTAAAATTAAAGTGCAATGCTCTAATGTAAAAGTGCAGCGGAAATTATAAGTAATAAGCAATAAAGTAAAGAGCAAGAAGGGAGAGAACAAGCAATCACAAGCACAACAATATATAGTGGTTCGGTGCCAACAATGCACCTACATCCACTCCCCAAGATCCTCTTGGAAATTCACTATAATCCAATGATTACGGCTGATTAGTTTTCCGGGCTCACTAATCAAAATCTAACTTGTTTTTATAAGGCTCACAAGTCACAACCTCACTTGGTTTTACAGGCTAACCAAGAACCTAATTGGTTTTCACGAGGCTAACCAAAAACCTCCCTTGGTTTTCCAGGCTAACCAAGAACCTTAGTAGTTTTGCAGGCTAACCACCAACCTAATCGGTTTTCAAGGCTTACCAATAACCTCACTTGATTTTCCATAGGCTAACCAATAACCTTTACAAGATAAAAGATTGAGAAATAAAGAACCAATATAAGCTTTCAATAAAAAGCAAATAAGTAGATGTAGCTCGATGTAGTATTGCTTTGCTCTTATTGAAGCCTTTTGAATGTCCAAGATTGAATGATCTTCAATGCACTTGATAGCTTTGAATGCTTGGAAGGCTTCCCTTTGCTTGAGAGTGGTTGAGCTTTGAATGAATAGGAGTTAAGGCTCTTCTCTTTTCTTTTCTCTTTAAACTCTTTTTGGATATTCAATTCCTTTTATCTTGATTTGATTTGGAGCCTTTATATATCTTTCCAAGTCCCCAAAACCAAAATCTAGCTGTTATACTTGAAAAACTAGCCGTTGGAAGGCATTTGAGAGAGTTTCGTGCTTGAAAAAACTAGCCGTTACTGTTGTCAGAACTCCATGTATCGACACTTTCTCTTCATGTGTTGACACATTAGGTCGACACATGTTCTTCTTGAGTCGACACAAGTTCAAAATGTTCCATTCAGATTCTCTGAAAAAATCAGCTGAGTCGACACATTCTCAGTTGAGTCGACATATTGAGTCGACACAATAGATCCGTGTGTGACACATCAACTATTCCTTCAACTTCTGCAAGTTCTGTAGCTTGAAATTCTCAGGCGATGTGTTGATCTATGTGTTGACACCTTGAGTCGACACATAAGGTCCATGTGTCGACACATCATCTGTGCCATTTGAAATTTTATTGCGTGCCGGTCTGAGTCGACACACTATCTTCATGTGTCGATACATCATGTCATGTGTCGACACGTTGAGTCGACCATCATCAAAAAAGGTGCAGAAATTGTTGAACTTGTGCTGGAACATGTTTTCATTTGCCTTGGTCATCCATTCAACCAACTCTTTGAGTGTCCAAGTCTTGTTTTGTTCGTTCATTCCATTCAAACTTGGTTCTTCAACACAATTGGGCTTCTTCAAATTTTGTGAGCATCCTTTCATTGAAAACATACTTAAAGCAAATCATTAGTCCTCAAATTATACTTAACTGTTTTGCTTATCATCAAAATTAATTAGTGGAGTTAACAATCTCCCCCTTTTTGATGATGACAAAACCCTTAAGTATAAATTGCTTTAAAAGTAAAGCTTTAATAGAATTGATCAAGATGCACAATATTGAAAGCATTAAGTGTCAATCATTACTTAAAATTATAATCATTCAAAATACAGGTGATAGAATTTGAACTTGTTTCAAAGATAGAGAGTATCAGAACTTAGCCAGAACTTTGATATTCATTTAAATGCAATAAAAACATGTATTATGATACTCTTACAATGAAAGTTTCAGCAATTAACAAAGCTCCCCCTGAATTAATGATTCATAACAAAATTTGAAAGAATCTTTTCAAAAACATTGAAAGAGGGGTTTTGAGAATCAAATTTACTTTGATAAAAGGTGAAGCTCCCACTTTCATAAATTCAGGTTTTCAAAAAGTAAAAGCTACTCTCCCTTTAGTTTGGAGAAGTAAACATATTTATACTTAAATAACATCATGAATTACTCCCCCTTTTTGTTATCATTAAAAAGATAGAAAGTAAGGGAAATGAAGTAAACAAGACAAAGTATAGTCATTGAATGTATAAAAGCAATTCAAGACATCAAAGATATAGAAATGAGAAAACACAAGATTTTTCATTTATGTCAGGAACTTGTACATCAAGTATACAACAAAGATAAAAGTATATGTAAGCAAGAGAGTAAACTGTCTAGAAATATAAAACTATCAAGAAATACATCAATGTCCTAATCCTCATCCATCGAGTCATCAGAAGATGAACCGATCTCGATCGGTCCGGTATCAGTAAAAAATCGAGCTCGTGGCCATCGTGGTTGAAGATCTCGAAGTCTAGTCCTGGTCGGCTGAGGAGGGGTACAGCGTCCATGTCCTCTGCGACGAATATAGGTCCGACCTCTGGCTGAAGCAGTAGAGGTAGAAGCTATGTCCTCCGCAGGAATTGAACTAATCGGGCAAATCATCTCAGCAACAACTGGAGCAGGAGTACGATCAAAAGTGGGACCTGAATTGAGATGCTGAAAGCCGGGTGTATAGAATCCAAGCTCTCAAATGACTGATAAAGTATGAAGGGTAGGACTATCAAAAGTAGGTGTAACAGCTGATGATACAGGTGTATCAAGAATAATAATATCAGTTGTAAAAAGTATCGGTGTATGTACAATAGATGTATCAAGTGTGGGTGTCTGAATGATAGGTGTATGAATGTCAGGAGAATCAATAGTAGGTAGATCAGTAACAGGTAGGTCAATAACAGGACTAAGAATAGGAATCGAAACTAGAACTGAAGTGTGATCAAGCGATCTGGAAGGAGAGGATGGATCAGGTATCGGAGCAGGTGAGAAGGATGGATCAACAGATCTCGCAACCACATCATCCATCACCTCCATAACTGGCTCTGACATAAGATCATCAATATCAAACCAGTCAGAGTCAGTCACCTCATCTCCATCAATATCTCCAACAATAGTATCTCCAACTCCATCTCCGATAGTAGTCTCAGCACCAGTATCAATATCACCAATGTCATCAGCTGGTGCTGGAGCAGGTACATCAGCAGGAGCAGGAGCTGTGTCTGCAGCAGGAGCACTCGTAGAAGCTCTGGACAGTGCTAAGAGAAAAGCCGAAATACCATCACGAAGACCAATGTGGCTCTCTTTCGTCTCAACAATAAAGACGTCTAGACACTGCCTCATGATGAAAACATCGATCTATATGCATCTGACTCTGTCCTCTAGAGTATCTGAAATACCAGGAGTCTCCGTCTGCTCTGGCTGTGGTTGTGGCTGGGCAGATGTAGAAGGATCTGATCGAGCTAGCTGTGCTGCCGTCTCAGGCTGTGTCTTGCTCGGTCCAACCTCACTGGAAAAAATCCGCTCCTCCTCTGCTCTATCCTCATCAATGTCAGTTGCATCCTTGGCCTGTCCTGATGTCCTCCATGTCCACTGGCCTCGGACTAAGTGATAACCCATGCGATGCAATGACCTGATGTCATAGACATCATATGGATCAAAGTACGATAAGGCTCATCCTGGAAGCTGACTCCATACTCTCTGAATAGTACTGTCACACCCATGCCATACGGCAAGCAGAGCCGCTGGCTAGATGTTGCCTCAGTAATCTAATGGATCATCAGAACAGGAAGACAAATCGGCGTCCGCTGAATCAGGGAGACCATCACTAGCAGCTCTCGCTCGGCAATGTAGTCAAATTGACCGGTCTTCGGTAGAAGAATCTGGGCAACTATGTGATGTAGCAGTCTCATCTCCACAGACAGTCTCGAAGCATGAATAGTAGCTCCCTCTAGTAAGATATCAGACTTAAAAATACACTGGAGCCCACTAACTCTATCCAACAGACTGTTCATAACTGATCCAGTCATGGGTATATACCATACCCTGCTCAGAATCTCAGCTGAAATGGGAATATCCCGTCTCCTGACCTAAGCAATCCAGCCATCTGATCCACGGGCAAGTGATCCGTAGAACTCTCTCATCAGCCCACGATAGTATCTCTCGCTGAGCGAACAGAAGGATGCCAAACCAGCATGTTGGATCCACTCTCCTATCCAAAAATGCTGCTGGTCCAAGAAAGAGAAGTCTACTCGGCGTCCTCCAACCACTGTCTTGGAGCTCATCCGACTAGAAGGTGCAAACAACTGTCGTGCTGGCAGATCCGGAGCCCTAGACTTGTGCCGTGCCTTCATTCTCCGCTCTTCTTCATGATGTGACTGACGCAGTCGGCGAACAACTTGTTTGCGAGGACCTATTATCAATAATCAAGGTTTAGGCAAGGTTTTTGGTAGAAATACAGAGTTTCTAGGGTTTAGGAGCTAAAACCTAAGAGGATTTCCAACAAAAATGGCTACCAATGTCTCAAATCCAAGAAATCCACGACTAAAAACCAAGAAATGGGAGGATGAACAGTATGGATACCTAGAATTGAGATATCGGCTTGGAGGAGAATGAATTTTGGGAGAAAAACAGTTCGGAAACCCTTAAAATCTCAGTTCCCCATCAGGCATGTGTCGACTCATGCATGTGTCCACATATGATGTGTCGACTCATGATGTGTCCACACATCGACTTAAAAACTGGAAAAATTGGAATTTCACTGAATGATCAAAATCAATTGAAGAAACATGCATTTGGAGTCAAATCATCAATGATTAATCATGATTTATCAAAAAAATAAGGTTGAATAGATCTAATTTGAGTCAAATTTGGAGAAAAGATTTAATCAAAGGAATTGATGATCTCAAGCTCTCTTCTAATCATACAGAATCGATCTTCCAAGAGAGGTTTAGTTAAAATATCAGCTAATTGAAATTCAGTACATATAAATTCAAGCAAAATATTATTGTTTTCAACATGATCCCTAATAAAGTGATTTCTAATTTCAATGTACTTGCTCCTAGAGTGTTGAACAGAATTTTTAGTCAAGCAAATAGCACTGGTATTATCATATTTGATAGGAGTTCTAGCCAACTTGATTTCAAAGTCTTCAAGTTGTTGCTTAATTCACAAGATTTGAGCACAACAACTTCCTGCTGCAATATACTCAGCCTCAGCTGTGGATAGAGCACCTGAAGTTTGTTTCTTGCTAAACCATGAGATTAAGTTAACTCCAAGAAATTGGCAAGTTCCACTAGTACTCTTTCTATCTAATTTACAATCAACAAAGCTTGCATCAGAATATCCAATCAATTCAATAGAAGAATTTCTAGCATACCATAAACCAATACTAATGTACCAGACAGATATCTAATAATGCGCTTAACAGCCATAAGATGTGATTCCTTAGGTTTAGACTGATATCTATCACACATGCAAACACTGAACATAATACATGGTCTACTAGCAGTAAGATACAATAAAGAGCCTATTATGCCTCAATATAATTTCTGATCCACAGATTTACTATTTTCATCTTTGTCTAGTTTACATGAGGGGCTCATAGGCATACTTATTGACTAAGTAGTCTCCATCCCAAACTTTTTGATAATTTTTCTTGTGTACTTAGCTTGGTTGATGAAGATACCATCCGAAGTTTGCTTGATCTGGAGTCCGAGAAAGAAGTTGAGTTTCCCATTATGCTCATCCCGAACTCACCCTGCATAAGCTTAGCAAACTCTTGACAAAGAGTTTCATTAGTAGCACTGAAAATGATGTTATCAATATATATTTGTACTATCAATAAATCATTGTCTTTCCTTTTCAAAAATAGTGTTTTGTCAACATTTTCTCTAGAAAATTCATTTTCAATAAGAAATTTGCTTAATCTTTCATACCATGCTCTAGGTGCTTGCTTTAATCCATAAAGTGCTTTGTGCAATTTGAAAACATGATCAGGATGTGCATGATTTTCAAATCCGGGTGGTTGTTTAACAAAAACTTTTTCATTTATAAAACCATTTAAGAAAGCACTCTTAACATCCATTTGAAATAATTTGAAGTTCATGAAACATGCAAAAGCTAACAATAGTCTAATTGCTTCATGTCTAGCAACAGGAGCAAAAGTTTCATCAAAGTCAATCCCTTCCTCCTGATTGTAGCCTTTAGCAACTAGCCTAGCTTTATTTCTAATGACAAAACCATTTTCATCTAATTTATTCTTAAAAATCCATTTAGTGCCAATAATAGAAACATTAGATGGTCTTTCTACAAGTGTCCAAACATTATTTCTATCAAATTGTATTAGTTCTTCTTACATAGCATTGATCCAATTAGAGTCATTTTTAGCTTCTTCAAAACATTTAGGTTCTACTAGAGACACAAAAGCTATGTAATCACATTTATTTCTAATAGAAGCTCTAGTTCTTACCCCTTTAGATGGATCACCTACGATTAATTCCTTAGGGTGTCCATAAGCATACCTCCCCTCCTTAGGTAGATCATGATGCACTGGAGTGTCATCTTCTTTCTCACCCTTGTCATAATTCTCTTCATTTGGTTGAGCTTGATCATCCAATGTCAGCTTCTGAAGTTTGTCAGCACTTGTACATTCATCAAATGTATCCTCTTTTCTCGAGGACTTGTTAGAGCATTTTTCAAATACAACATGTACTGACTCTTCTATAATTAAAGTCCATTTGTTAAATACTCTGTATGCCCTGCTTGATGTAGAGTATCCTAAAAAGATACCTTCATCAGACTTGGCATCGAACTTTCCTAGATGATCTTTTCCATTGTTCAAAATAAAACATTTACAACCAAAAACTCGAAAATATTTCAAAGTTGGTTTTCTTTGGTTCAAAAGCTCTTATGGAGTTTTCTTTAAAACAGGGCATATCAAAACTCGATTCAAAATATAACAGGCTGTATTTATAGCTTCAACCCAAAAATATCTTAGCAAATTGTTTTCACAAAGCATAGTGCGTGACATTTCTTCTAAAGTACGATTTTTTCTTTCTACTACCCCATTATGCTGAGGTGTTCTAGGTGTAGAGAAATTGTGTTCTATGCCTTTTTCATTGCAAAAGTTTTTAAAATTTTGATTTTCAAATTCAGTTCCATGATCACTACGAATACAAATGACCGAAACACTTTTTTCGTTTGAAACTTTTCTATAAAACTTTATGAATACAGAAAAAGATTCATCTTTTTGTGTTAAAAAGAAAACCTAAGTAAATCTCGAAAAATCATCCACAATAACTAATCCATATCTTTTGCCTCCTAGACTTAATGTTCTAGTTGGTCCAAAGAGATCCATATGGAGTAGTTCAAGTGGTCTGTTAGTAGTTACAAATCTTTTTGGTTTAAAAGAAGTTTTGACTTGTTTTCCAAATTGACATGCTTGGAAAATTCTATCTTTTTCAAAACTGATGTTAGGTAAATCTCTAACTAAATTCTTTTTGCAGAGTTTTAAAATAAGGTATATACTAGCATGCCCTAACCTTCTATACCATAACCAATTAGTCTCTTCTTTAGTAGAATTCATTGCAACAAGGCATACTCCACTAGGTAAAGATAGATCATCAAGATCTACAAGATAAATATTTCCATGCCTTTTTCCAATGAATTATACTCTATTTAAATCTGGACTAGAAATCATGCAATATGATGATTTGAAAACTACTTGAAAACCTTTATCATAAAACTAACTAATACTTAAGAGATTATGCTTTAAACCATCTACTAGAAGTACATTACTAATATTATTAGAAGGAGTTATGTAAACCTTACCAATTCCAATGATTTTACCTTTACCATTATCACCAAAGGTCACACTCCCTCCATTCAAAGCTTCAAGAGAAGTGAATTGCTTCACATCTCCAGTCATGTGCCTTTAGCAACCACTATCAAGATACCAAATTCATTTGTTTTCCTTGGTTGCAAGACATACTTGCAATAAGATCAATCTTTGTTTTTAGGTACCTAAGCTAACTTGGGTCCTTTCGGGTTAGCATTCAAAATGGTTCCTTTTGGAACCCACACTTTACCAAAAGATATGATTTTTCAAAAATTGCATTGATATGATTTATGACCTAATTTTTTGCAAGTAAAATAAGTGATACTAGATGATGCAGGCACAAAAAAGTTTTTGAAATACTTTTATTGCTTTTGGGATTTATATCCTAGATCTGCCTTGTTGAAAACTGCTCTTTGATTATTTAAAAGTAAATTCAGTTTTTCTGAACTAAAGGTGAACTTATCAACAAAAGGTTTAATTTTTTCAAGTTCATTTTTGTATTTTTCATTTTCAAGTTCCAAATCCTTGTTTTTCTTTAAAAGATCATTGTTAGAAACAACATGTTTAGGTCTTTTTAGAACTTTATTTTCCATAGCTAAAGCATTATTCTTCTTTTCCAAAACATCTAGCTTAGTTTTCAAAGAACTAACATCATTAAGTAAAGAATTATTTTCTAATGATAAACTATTAGCATGCTTTTTTAATTTCTTATTTTCAGATATTACTAACATATAATCATGCATCAATTCTTCAAAAGCACTTCTAAGCTCATCAAAAGTAAAATCAACTTCAGAGTCAGAACATATCTCTTCGTTATCCTGATGTGCCATGAAGCAGATATTTGCAATTTCAGTCTGCTCTTCTTCTGAACTGGAGTCTTCACTATCACTCCACGTGGCCATCATTGCTTTCTTTCTTAGTTTCTTCCTTGATTTCTTGAGGAGAGGACAATCAAATTTGTAGTGCCCGGGCTTCTTGCACTCGAAGCATATAGGTACTTCCTTCTCCTTTTCTTTTTCTTTCTCTTTTTCTTTTTCCTTTCCCTTTTTCTTGGATTGAAATTTTTTTTTGTAGGGAAACTTCCTCCTCTTCATGAATCTTCTAAATTTTCAGGCAAGGAGGGCTTCTTCACCTTCTTCTTCTTCATCATCATCGGGCTCATCAATCGAGGATTCTTCTTGAACATTTGATTTAAAGGTGATCCCTTTCTTCTTTTTATCCAAGTCTATTGATTTCTGTTTCAAGTTAAGCTCATAGGTCATGGGTGATCCTACTAGCTGCTCAAGTGGAAGCTTGTCTACATCTTTTGCCTCTTGAATTGCGGTCACCTTTAGATCCCACGACATCGATAGTGACCTAACAATTTTATTCACAAGATCAGCATTATATATGACTTTACCAAGACTCCTCATAGTATTTATAATATTTGTAAAACGAGTATACATATCAGTAATAGATTCATTTGGTTCCATCCGGAACATCTCATATGTGTGCACTAACATATTGACCTTAGTATTTTTCACTTGATCGGTACCCTCATGGGTAACTTCAAGTATGTCCCATATTTCTTTGGCGGACATGCATGTAGATATCCTATTGAACTCACTAAGATCTAATGCACAATACAAGAAATTCATTGCATTAGCATTGATCTCGGATTGTTTAATATTATTTTCATCCCAATCCTCTTCAAGTTTTGGGATGGAAACACCATTAACCACCATCGAAGGAACATGAGGACCATTATCAACTACTTTTTACAAATTGTAATCTATAGAATGCATATAAATTCTCATCCTAGTTTTCCAATAAGTATAATTTGTACCATTGAAAAATGGAGGTCTGTTTGAGGCTTCTCCCTCAACTACACTAGTACCAATTGGGGTTGCCATAGATCTTTACTCAAGACGGTAAAGCCTATATACTGAGAACAAGGCTCTGATACCACTTGTTGCCCAGAGAGCAACCCAAGAGGGGGGGTGAATTGGGTCTCTAAAAAATTTAAAGCTAAGCTTGATAAAACTAATAGCAAACTGTACAAGACAAGATATGCAATTCAATTCAACAAGATACTAAAATTAAAGTACAATGCTCTAATGTAAAAGTGCAGCAGAAATTATAAGCAATAAGTAATAAAGTAAAGAGCAAGGAGGGAGAGAACAAGCAATCACAAATACAACAATCTATAGTGGTTCGGTGCCAACAATGCACCTACATCCACTCTCCAAGATCCCCTTAGGAATTCACTATAATCCAATGATTACAGCCGATTAGTTTTCCGGGCTCACTAATCAAAACCTGACTTGTTTTTACAAGGCTCACAAGTCACAACCTCACCTGGTTTTACGGGCTAACCAAGAACCTAATTGGTTTTCACAAGGCTAACCAAAAACCTCCCTCAGTTTTCCGAGCTAACCAAGAACCTTAGTGGTTTTGCGGGCTAACCACCAACCTAATTTGTTTTCAAGGCTTACAATAACCTCACTTAGTTTTCCAATAGGCTAACCAATAACCTTTACAAGATAAAATATTAAGGAATAAAGAACCAATGTAAGCTTTCAATAAAAAGTAAATAAGTCGATGTAGCTCGATGTAGTGTTGCTTTGCTCTTATTGAAGCCTTTTAAATGCCCATGATTGAATGATCTTCAATGCACTTGATAGCTTTGAATGCTTGGAAGGCTTCCCTTTGCTTGAGAGTGGTTGAGCTTTGAATAAATAGGAGTTAAGGCTCTTCTCTCTTCTTTTCTCTTTAAACTCTTTTTGGATATTCAATTCCTTGCTTCTTGATTTGATTTGGAGCCTTTATATATCTTTCCAAGTCCACAAAACTGAAATCTAGCCGTTATACTTAAAAATCTAGCCATTGAGGGCATTTGGAAGAGTTCTGCACTTAAAAAAACTAGCCGTTACTGTTGTCAGAACTCCATGCATCGACACTTCCTCTTCATGTGTCGACACATTAAGTCGACACATGTTCTTCTTGAGTCGACACAAGTTCAAAATGTTTCATTCAGATTCTTTGGAAAAATCAGCTAAGTTGACACATTCTCAGCTAAGTCGACACATTGAGTGGACACATTAGGTCCATGTATCGATATATCAACTGTTCCTTCAACTTCTGCAAGTTCTGTGGCTTGAAATTCTCAGGCGATGTGTTGATCCATGTGTTGACATCTTGAGTTGACACATAAGGTCCATGTATTGATACATCATCTGTGCCATTTAAAATTTCACTGCATGCCGGTCTGAGTCAATACACCATCTTCATGTGTCGACACATCTTGTCATGTGTCGACACCTTGAGTCGACATATCATCAAAAAAGGTGCAGAAATTGTTGAACTTGTGTTGGAACATGTTTTCATTTGCCTTAGTCATCCATTCAACCAACTCTTTGAGTGTCCAAGTTTTGTTTTGTTCATTTATTCCATTCAAACTTAGTTCTTCAACACAATTGGGCTTCTTCAAATTTTGTGAGCATCCTTTCATTGAAAACAAACTTAAAGCAAATCATTAGTCCTGAAATTATACTTAACTATTTTGTTTATCATCAAAATCAATCAATGGAGTCAACAGTTTATCAAATCTTAGTACTCATCCATGTTGAATGAAGAAATATATGTTTTCAATTGAAGAAAGTCCTTAAATTAATGAAAAATCAAATATATGGACTTTAAAATTTATAAGGAAGAACTTGAAGAGGCTAAGAATCAATTTTGGACAAGTTTTGGCATTGGTCAAGTCAAGCATCGATACTTGAAAGTGTCGACACTTTCAAGTATCGACACTTGAAGTGTCAACTCACAGAAGGCTTGGGCTAATATGTAGAGAAAATTTTAACCGGCATGTTGAATTGTGACTCATGGTCAGCCAAGTATCGACTCAAGTGTCGACTCATAGACAGTGAAGTGTCGACTCAAGGCTTGAGACCAAATAGAAGATAGTACGAGTAGATTTCAAAAGTTTGGTCAAGTGTTAACTCACTGTTCTAAGTATCGACTCAAAGTGTCGACTCACCAGATGAAGTTTCGACTCACCTGAGATTTTCAGAGAGCTCCAGAGAATTTTTTTGTTCTTGAGTAGACTCATGAACCTGAAGTATTGACTCAAGGTATCGACTCATGACCTGAAATGTCGATACTTGAACGGACGATAGCTCTGTAATGGCTAGTTTTCTGAAGAGCAGAACTTTTCCAAAATGTTTGTAATTGCTAGTTTTTTCTCTCCAATGGTCTCTAACGGTTATTTAAGATTTGGAGAGCTATATAATCAACACAAATCAAATGGGGAGGTAATCCTTTGAGAGAAAAGTTCCATACACTTCAAGGATTCATATTTTGAGAGAGTTGAGTTTTCAAGCATCCAATGTCAAAGAGAGCTTCCAAGTCCATAATATCAAACTTCAATCAAAGGCTTCAATACAATGAAGACAAGCTTCTTCAACATCATCCAAGAGCTTCAAAAAGATATTTGCTTTATTTTAGAAAGCTTTTATTATACTCTTTCATATTGTTCTTACATTATTTACTCAAGGTTATTGGTGAGCCTTTGTGAAAAACCAACTTAAGGTTGTTGGTTAGCCTTTGTATCAAAACCAACGAGGTTATTGGTGAGCCCATAAAATCAACTAGGTTGTTGGTCATCCCGCAAAACCAACTAGGTTGTTGGTGAGCCCACAAAACTAACAAAGTTTTTGATTAGCCTGGAAAACCAAGGAGTTTGACTTGTGAGCCCGGTGAAAACAAGTTGGGTTTTGATTAGTGAGCCCGAAAAACTAATCGGCTGTAATATTGGTGATTATAGTAAAATTTTCAAGAAAAACTTGGGAAGTGGATGTAGGTTCCTTGGAGTGCACCGAACCACTATAAATTTGTTGTATTTGTGTGATTATTTTCTTTGTGCATTTACTTTATTAATTCCGCTACATATTATGTTGAAGCACACAAACACTTTGACAAAACACAAGTACTTAATTGCAATTAGCATATACTTATTTAGTGGATCATTAAATCATTATAAAAAGTTTTATAAAACTCAATTCACCCCCCCTTTTTAGATTGCTTCATCACTGGGCAACACTATATGGTGTTGATACTTTATATGCATATTTCACAGTCACATGTTAACAATCATTCTTCACAAATATAAAATCCCTTTAACTTATAGTACAAAAAATTGTAAATTGTATTACAAAGGGTTT
Source organism: Areca catechu (assembly GCA_021397845.1). NCBI lineage: Eukaryota > Viridiplantae > Streptophyta > Magnoliopsida > Arecales > Arecaceae > Areca > Areca catechu. Next base: position 12,958,466 of record CM038038.1, on the reverse strand, counting down.
GCATATCCTTGACCTATTACTTCTATGGAGCTCTTCCAATTATCTAAAGTATTTCTTGGACTTAGTTTTTCTTCCATTATGGCTTTTGTTTCTTTGACAACTCAACCTAAATTACTTAAGGCGCCAAACGAGAAAAAAATGAAATGGACTACTCTTTAGAGCATTTTTGCAAGGGGCATGCATGCATGGTAGCATACTATCATAAGTTGCTATCCCTACAATATAAAAAAATAATTATTTCAATATATTAGCAGCCAATTTTGTTCTTAACATAAAATTCATATATGTAGATCATAATTACTACATAATGCGGCCACTATATATACACAAATGGACTAATAAAATATAGAATACCAAAAAAAAAAAAAGAGTGCAAAGAATTCATTTATCATCTCATATCAAGTACCACATTGGTGGCTTTAAGGAAGGATGCTGAATGATTGACAATCATCTCAATTATAGCGGCACCTAACTTGACATATATTTCATGCATATTATTAACATTTTTATCAGCCATGATCATAACAAGCATTTTCTAATTGTTTAGAACATAGACTTTTATATCTAACATTTTAGGATTATCAGCCATGATCATAACAAGCATTTTCAAATTGTTTAGAACATATACTTTTATATCTAACATTTTAGGAGATAGATACTTCTACCTCTCCACTATTTTATTATAAATGTAATTAAGACATGTATCTTATGAAATTGAAATGATATAAATTTCATTGCCATAAGAGTACACAGCAATAAAAACTAGACTACTTGTGTCCTTTGAAGCTATGACTATTAGAATGCTTGATGAGACTATTTAAAGATCAAGCATGGATTTTTTCAAGGGATTCCTCTTCCTCAAGAATGAAGAGGAAATGAAAAGAGAATAATCAAATAACAAGAAAAACTTTTAAGATGTTCAGGAGAAACTAAATAGGGAAATTAAAGAGTTTTAAACACGAAGGAAATATCCTAATGGAAAGTTTATGGTGTGAAAGAGATAACCTAACAGGAAGAAGTTTAGGCCGTGAGTGATATAACCAAATGGGATAAATGGTTTTGAATGTCAAAAAGATAACCTAACGAGAAGAAATTTAGAACGTCAAGTAGATAATGTAACTGGAAGAAGTTTAGGACCTGCCAAGCTTTAAGGGAGGAATGGGAAACCATAATGCAATGGAGGGACTAGTATAAAAAAAGATAACATATTAGGAAAAAAGTTTATGTCATGCAATTTTTGCTTTGATGCAGGAATCAGGAAAACTTACCACATTGCATGCGATTTTTGATCTAAGGGAGGAATTATGCCATGCAATGTTATCTATTAAATAGGAATCGGCAATGTCTTGTTTGGAGAGACCGCATATAGTGGTATCTTAGAAATTTTTTAAAATTAAATCATGGCTTTGGGACCTGTGTTATTTGATTATGTGATGGAGGGGTTGGGAGTTTAAGTCTAGGTCAATAGGGAGGTTTCGCTATACCATGGTCCATAGAGAGATCTCTAATTAAATCTTGCAAAGTATTATTGCTTACCTATCTTGCATCCTCAATGACCCATCTACCCATTGTATTAGCTATCATTGGCAAAATCCTAATTAGAGATAATGTCTAGCATAAATTCAATCAAATGCATCTCCTTCTTATCACTTTTATTTCTTTTAAAATCTAATGCATCCGTTGTTGGGTGGGCCAACTCACACCCTCTTGGTTCGTCCAGATGAGGGTCTGGGCCTACGGAATGTGGGTGCCACTGTTAAGATAAGGTTGGTGCCATGTCAATGTCCCTTGGATGGTGCTGCAGTGCTCATCCCTAGGCGGGAGCCGGCTCGATGATAGTATGCTGGGTTGGTGCTGCGGTGCTCGGTAGGGGGGTCGACTCGTACGCCCGGGGTTGCTACGCTGCCTACGTTAAGAAAGATAAACCGCCACTTCTAAATAGGAAGCTTCCTTTTGGATAGTTGGTTGGGGCATCGATCCTACATTTGGTATTGGAGTCGAGGTCATGGGTTCGAGTCCCTGCATGCGGAATTCTCGAGGGATTTTTTGCTGGGGGGAGGCCGGTACCATGTCAACATCCGAGGGTTGGTGCCGTGTGGTCGAGGTCGAGCTCAGCGCTCACCCACCAATATGGAGCCTCTCCGAGCGCGCGCCCTCTGGACCGGGTCCGCCCTCTGCCCTCCAGAGCGAGACCTTCGAAGGTTAGTGCCCTGTGGTCGAGGTCGAGCTCAGCACTCACCCACCAATGTGGAGCCTCTCCAAGCGCACGCCCTCTGGACTGGGTCCACCCTCTGCACTCTAGAGTGAGACCCTTGGAGGTTAGTGCCCTGTGGTCGAGGTCGAGCTCAGCGCTCACCCGCCAATATGGAGCCTCTTCGAGTGCACGCCCTCTGGACCGGGTCCGCCCTCTGCCCTCCAGAGCGAGACCCTCGGAGGTTAGTGCCCTGTGGTCGAGGTCGAGCTCAGCGCTCACTCGCTAATGTGGAGCCTCTCCGAGCACGTGCCCTTTGGACCGGGCATGCACTCTTCCCCCTTCTATCAAGGTGGCCACACGAGCTCGGAGCATCCAGACCAGAGTAAGCCCTGCCATCCCGAGATACCGGCGAGCCGCCCGAGGACCACGGAACGGCGCCCCCCATACCGCCATAACTACTTGTCCGACCGTACTTCCAGGAAGATGGGCCAGCTAGAAAGCACAAACCCCTAGGGCAGCGGCTCCCGGATCGAGGCTTTGCCAAGCTTCCTGGAATGGGGCGATCGGAGAGGATGTCAGAACGAATGGAAGCTTTTCTTACCACCTGTCAGGAAAGACGTCTTGTTTACGGCACGGAATCCTGTCGCACGCGCTTGCCAGCCCAGCAAAGATCCCGAGGCGAGCACCTAAACGGTCAATTTTCAACCACAAAGAATGATCGACACCCCCGAAAGGGGGAGGTAACAATAGCAATTAACCACAAACACAAGCACAAGCTCGACCAAGAGGGCGAGCGCCACCACTACCACCACAGTCGAAGGAAAATGAGGGATACAAGGAGAGGCGGAGGAACATGGAACCCCTCTATCCTCGCTATCATTCTTCCCCTGCAACGTTTTCATCTTCACACACATCTTTTACTCCTCCTAGTACGGAGTCCATCAAGAAGGGCTCGACCAGGAGGATCTGTTTCCCTGGATCGTCACTGACTTGACCGTCGGAGTGCCCCCACCGGAAATCCCGGCCCAGGTCACTAACCCCTATTTCGCAGGTCCAGGAGTAGAGGACCGCCAGGAAGCGAAGGGAGTGCACTCCGGCGCCGGCAGCAGCTACGGGCCATGGTGATCTTGGCGGCAACACATACAATATGAATTAGAGCTCTTCACATGAAGCCACAAGCTAATCAGATATTCTGGTATTCCTGAACCTATCCCCTTTGGGCAGACTGGCCCAAATAAGCTAGAGTACCTCAGCAACATAATGCTTCATGCCATATTTTCTAGTTAAAACACACAACAACCCCCTTTGGGCAGGCGGTTGTATGTCATAACCAGAAAATATCCCTCATATAATGAACAATTCGATAGACTGACACAAACAAACCACTTTGATGATAAATATTTATGCTAACCCACAAAATTATGCATACAAAGAATAAATATTTATGCTAACCCACTTTGATGCTCCCCTGCTCCGACCGAGGTGGTCCCGTCTCCAGGCGCCACCTGGCGAAGGGGCGAAGGGGCCCGGCTCGACCTCGGCCGAGGTGGGACTGTCTCAGGGTGCCACCTGGCGAGGGAGCAGGGGAGCCACCGGCCTCGGCCGAGGTGGACCCCTCCTGGGTGGACACCTGGCGAGGCAGCAGAAGGATGCTCGGCTTCGATCGAGGTGGTCCCGTCTCCGGGCGCCACCTGGCGAAGGAGCGAAGGGGCCCGGCTCGACCCCGGCCGAGGTGGAACCGTCTCAGGGTGCCACCTAGCGAGGGAGCGGGGGAGCCGCCGACCTCGGCCGAGGTGGACCCCTCCTGGGTGGACACCTGGCGGGGCGGCAGAAGGATGCTCAGCTTTGGCCGAGGTGGTCCCGTCTCCGGGCACCACCTGGCGAAGGAGCGAAGGGGCCCGGCTCGACCTCGACCGAGGTGGGACCGTTTCAGGGTGCCACCTGGCGAGGGAACGGGGGAGCTGCCGACCTCGACCGAGGTGGACCCCTCCTGGGTGGACACCTGGCGGGACGGCAGAAGGATGCTCGACTTCGGCCGAGGTGGTCCCATCTCTGGGCGCCACCTGGCGAAGGAGCGAAGGGGCCCGGCTCGACCTCGGCCGAGATGGGACCGTCTCTGGGTGCCACCTGGCGAGGGAGCGGGGGAGCCACTGAACTCGGCAGAGGTGGACCCCTCCTGGGTGGACACCTGGCGGGGCGGTAGAAGGATGCTCGGCTTCGGCCGAGGTGGTCCCGTCTCCGGGCGCCATCTGGCGAAGGAGCGGAGGGGCCCGGCTCGACCTCGGCCGAGGTGGGACCGTCTTAGGGTGCCACCTGGCGAGGGAGCGGGGGAGCCACCGAACTCGACCGAGGTGGACCCCTCCTGGTGGGACACCTGGCGGGGTGGCAGAAGGATGATTGGCTTCGGCCGAGCTCGACCTCGGCCGGGATGGGCTGCAACTGACTCAGCCAAAAAAAAAACTCCACATAGCTCGAATCATGCCCATCGAAATCTGAGACATGCCACGTCATCGTTACGGCCGTAACAGTTGCCCCCCAACCCACCGTTCCGTTGCGGCATCGTGGAACGGGATGTGGGGATTAAATGCAGAGATGACGTGGGGGGACGAAGATCTTGCATCATAATTGCCACGATCCTCATCGCCGTTTCTCGGTACGCCCGAAGCCCTATAGGAGGCCGCCACGCATCGCTTACTCGCCCGTAATTAATGCGTCGCTTCGAAATAGAGGCTGTTTCCCTGCGAACGAGGCGTCGGTGTCGGGCGTGCGTCCACGCGGCAATCACCCGATGGCCCGGAGCGGAATGACGGGTATGGCTGCTATCGATCAAGTTTGAAAATGAAGGGACTTTCCGAAACGATGCCCTTTCCCTTGCTCCATTGGTGGTTTGCTGCAGGCTATCTCCCACTCCCCCGCGTCGCACAGTGCATTTCGGTGAGCGCCTCCATTCTCTTCTTCGTTTCTCCCCTTTCCTCTAGTCTCTCTTTCTCATTACTTTCTTTGCCATGGCGCGTCGTCGCCATGTTTCTTCTAACCCGGACGAGGCCGGTCCGTCCCGGTCGAGGACTCCATCGTCTTCCTCCTTGGAGGAGGAAGTGATCCCGGAGGAGACCCGCAGGCAACTCCAGCTTGGGGGTATCACCATAGGCATCCCTAGGGGTGCCAGGTCTCCTCCTGTCGTGCCCGCACTTCCTATCTCTTCTCTTCCTCCTCCGACCCTTCCTTCTATCGGTCCCTCTGGTCATATTTCCACGATGACCGAAGGTGACCTTTCTTTGCTCCGGGAGGTCTATGGCATCCCAGGGTCAATTCGTCTCTCTGTTCCGCGGCCCGGGGACCGCGTCACCATGAGTGGTCCCGGCCGCATAGCTTTCTACGAGGACTTCCTTCTCGGGGGTCTTCGGTTCCCTCTGCACCCCTTCTTCCTTTCCTTCCTCAGCCATTTCCGTCTAGTCCCGGCCCAGTTGGCTCCCAATGCTATCCGGGTCATCTTTTCTTTCATCGTCTTCTGTCACTTCCACGGGTTTGTTGCCCGTTTCTCCCTCTTCAGGGCTCTGTTTACCCTGAAGTGGTACTCCACCGACGACGGCTGGTGGTACATCTCGCCCCGGCCCAGGTGCCTCCGGTTCGACCTCCCCTCTTCCATCAAGGGTTGGAAGAACTGGTTCTTTTTTGTCTCGGTCGAGGACGTCGACTAGGCCTGGAGCGAGCCGGATCGATCCCCGAACCGGAACTCCCAAGTCGAGCCGACGGACCAAGAGGCCGACTCCCAGCTTCTGAGCGACGTGGTCCCAGTGCTCGAGGTTCTGCTCTCGGAGCAGAACTTGTTCGAGGCGGGGATCAGCCCCATCCGCGAGCCGGGTGAGGCTCAGCTCTTCTCTTATTCTGCCTTTCTGTTCTTTTTCTTTTAGCCGAGCTGACCAACTCTTTTTCTATTGCAGGTATGAAGTTTTCACTGGAGAACCTTCTGGAGGGCGCGGCCCAGAGGGACGCCGCCGAGGTGGACGAGCCTGCGGCGAAGAGGGCTCGAACCGAGGTGAGCCAGGAGGTCGAGCGGGCGCCCGTGCCTAGTCCGGTAGTCGCCGCTCCCCCGCCCAGGCCACCTCGGGCCTGGGCTACTGATGCTCCAGCCGTCCGACCTGGCGGTGCTACCGACGAGGGAGGTCCACCGGCTGCAGTTCCACCCCGTGCTGGCCCCATCATCACCGCAAAGCCGACGGCGCCGCCCGCGACTCCAGCCATTCCAGCGGTGGCGGTTCCTCCCGGGGGGTTGGTCGCCCCTGCAGCCGACCTGACGGCTCCACCACCGGTGATCACCGACCGGTGCTCTGTGATCCGTGACAAGGGGCTCGCGGAGAAGGTGATGGAGTTCGCCTCCACCTCCCGGGACCACCGATCTCGAGGCGGCTGGGACTATGCCAACGCTTTGCTCGGGATCCTCCAGCAGCTTTTCACGGTGAGTCCGAACTCAGAGCCCTTCTCTTTGCTACTTCAGTTAGCTTTTCTATTAACCCGTTCTTCTTGCTGTGCAGATTGGGACCGACGTGCTCCTGCTGAGGAACTTCCTCGCAGGGTACGCAAAGGACACCGAGAAGGAGGAGAAGCTCGGCAAGCTCGCGGCCGATGTGAAAGACCTCATGGAGAAAGGGGTCGAGCTGCGGGGGAGCAACCAGGCCCTTCAGGCGGACCTGGCATGTGCCGAGGAGCGCATCAAGGACCTGGAGTCCTCTCTGTCCGAGGAGAGGATCTCCCACCAGCGGCGCACGGAGGAGGATGCGGCGGAGAGGGCTCATCTCCAAGCCCATTCTCAGTGGTTGGAGCGTCAGCTGGAGGAGGCCCGGCGGGAGGCGAGTGCGGCCAAGGAGCGGAGCGCCTACATCAACGGGCTCCTGGAGGCCGCGAAGCGGGAGGTGCAGGAAGCCGTCCTGAGGTTCCGGGCCTCCGATGAGTACGTCTCGGAGGTCCAGGAGGCCGCTGTGGACTCCTTCCTGAAGGGGTTCCAAGTGTGCCGGGAGAAGGTGGTGTCCTTCTACCCCGAGCTCGACCTCAGTGGGGTGGCGCTCGGGGGCAGAAGGCAAGGACCCGCCGGCGGGGCTTCCGGTGCGGCGGGCGACACAGCTACGACCCCAGCGGGTGACACGGCCGTAGCTCCAAAGCGGTCCTCCGAGCCAGCAGTCGCCGACGGCGAGGACGGGGAGCGCGCGACCCAGATTGAGGACCCTGCCACTGCACCGAACTAAGCTGCAGATGTATCCCTTTCTTTTCCTTTTTATTTTTTTTGGGGACTCCCGGCCTGTCGGGACTCCCTTGTTGTAATCCTTGCTTTCGAATCAATGAAGATTTAATTTTGCTAAGTCTCGACCTAGCCTTCCTCTTTCTCCTTTCCTTCTTTTTTTTTTTTTTTTGATGTGTTGGTGTGGAGTGCCGAGACGAGGATGGACCTGCTCCGGGCTGAGTCCGCGGGTAGACCTGGTTCCATCAAGCATTCAGATCAAAGTTCGGAGCATGCCGGACTGGGCGGCAGTAGAGTGGGCCTTGCGCGGGCCCTTCTTAGGGCTTGCCTTCGTGATCACGTGGGCGAACTGGGTTCTGCCCCGCCTTCCAGACCGAAGTCCGGGACTTACGGACTGAACCCCGGGGCCGCAGGCTTTGTTCAAGCCTCGCGCGGCTTGCCGAGCTGTTCTCCACGATCGCGTGGACGAGCTGGGCTCTGCCCCGCCTTCCAGACCGAAGTCCGGGACTTCCGGACTGAACCCCGGGGCCGCAGGCTTTGTTCAAGCCTTGTGCGGCTTGCCGAGCTATTCTCCATGATTGCGTGGGCGAGCTGGGCTCTGCCCCGCCTTCCAAACCGAAGTTCGGGACTTCCGGACTGAAGTCCAAGGCCGCAGGCTTTGTTCAAGCCTTGCGCGGCTTGCCGAGCTGTTCTCCGTGATTGTGTGGGCGAGCTGGGCTCTGCCCCGCCTTCCAGACCGAAGTCCGGGACTTTCGGACTGAACCCCGAGGTCGCAGGCTTTGTTCAAGCCTTGCGCGGCTCACCGAGCTGTTCTCCGTGATTGCATGGGCGAGCTGGGCTCTGCCCCACCTTCCGGACCGAAGTCCGGGACTTCTTACGTCCTCGGGGTTCGGCCACAGTCGTGTTTGCCGAACTCGAAGACATGCACCTGTTTCCCTACGAGGTGAGAAAAAGCATTTGAAGCAAAGAAACTTTATTGCAGGAGTTGGGGGAACCTTACATTATTGATAATACATCCTTAGGTGCGAGGCGTTCCATGTCCGATAGAACCTGGACCCTCCTAATTCCTCCAAGTAGTAGGCCCCGTGAGGGAAGGCTTCCGCTACCCTGTACGGGCCTTCCCAGTTCGGGGAGAGCTTCCCGCACTCTCGTGGCTGAGAAGCTTCAGCACGCCGGAGCACCAGATCTCCGGGGCGAAAGGACTTCGGCCGCACCCGGGAGTTGTAATACCTGGCCACTCGCTGCCTGTACGTAGCCATCCGGACTCGGGCCTTGTCCCTCATCTCTTCAAGAAGGTCCAGGTTGAGCATCATTCTGGTGAGGTTCTCCGCCTCGTCGTATTGTTCCATACGTAGTGTGGGTAGACTGAGCTCAATCGGGATAACCGCCTCGGCTCCGAAGACGAGGTTGAATGGGGTCTCGTCAGTCGCCGTCCTCGGGGTGGTGTGGTATGCCCAGAGGACGCTGGGGAGCTCCTCCGCCCACCTGCCCTTGGCCTGGTCCAGCCTCGTGCGGAGGCCCTGCAAAATAGTCCTGTTCGTGACCTCGGCTTCTCCATTGGTCTGAGGGTGAGCCACGGAGGTGAAGTGATGGTGGATGCCGAGGTCGCTGCAGAATTCTTCAAACTCCCGACAGTCGAACTGACGCCCGTTATCAGTAATCACGGTGTGGGGGAGGCCGAAGCGGTAGATGATCGACTTCCAGAAGAACTTGGTGACGTTTGCTTCGGTGATCCGCGCCAAGGGTTCGGCCTCAACCCACTTCGTGAAGTAGTCGATGGCCACAATCAGGAACTTCCGTTGTCCGGACGCTAGTGGAAATGGTCCTAGGAGGTCCATTCCCCATTGGGCGAATGGCCACGGAGCTGAGAGCTGGGAGATTGGGGTGGAGGGCTGTCGTTGCACCACGGCGTGCCGCTGACACCGATCACACCTCTTTATGAAATCGGTGGCGTCCTCCTTCATCGTCTCCCAAAAATAGCCTTGACAGAGAGCCTTGTAGGCTAGCGTTCTGCCCCCCACGTGGTTCCCATAGATGCCCTCATGAATCTCCTGGAGCACGAGTGCGGCCTCCGCGGGTCCCAGGCACTTAAGGAGGGGGTAGGAGTAGGACCTTCGATATAGTTGCCCATCCATCAGGACGAACCGTGCAACCTTCTTTCTGATAAGGCGGGCCGCTGCACGGTCCTCTGGCAGGGTACCGCTGGTTATGTACTCGGCGTACTTGTCCATCCAGCTGGGCTCACGGCTGACCTGATGGACCTCCATTGGGATCTCGTAGCTTGGGGCCTTGAGGTGCTCCACATGAGCACGGCCTAGCATCGAGTCCGGCAGGGTCGCCAGCCGGGAAAGAGTGTCCGCACGGGCATTTTTCCCGCGGGGGATTTAAAAGATGTTGAAGCACAGAAACCCGGCCACGCCCGTTTTGACAAGCTCCAAATACTTCGCCATTTGAGGGTCGTGCGCGGCGTATTCTCCGGAGACCTGTCATGCAACTAGCTGGGAGTCAGTGAAGGCTTTGAGGTTAGCCATGCCCAGCTCGCGGGAGACCCTCAGCCCGGCGAGGAGCGCCTCGTATTCCGCCTGATTGTTGGTTGCGGCGAACTGGAAATAGAGCGCACATTCGGCGACGACCACACTACCATTGGCGAGAATGAGTCCGGCTCCGCTCTCGCCGGAGTTCGAGGCTCCATCTACATGAAGGATCCACGCATCATCCTCTCCGGGCTCCTCGGGGCCCGGTTTCAGCTGCTGGTGCGAGGAGTCCTCCTCGGACTCCTTGCCTAGGCCCGCGCACTCGACCAAAAAGTCGGCCAGCACTTGCACTTTCATGGCCGACATCGGCCTATAAGCGATGTCGAACTCGCTGAGCTTGAGCGCCCACTTTGTCAATCGCCCCGATGTGTCGGGTCGGCAGAGTACCACTTTCAGCGGCTGATCCGTCAGGACGGCAATGGGATGCGCTTGGAAATAGGGCCTGAGATGCTGAGCAGACACTATTAATGCAAAAATGAGCTTTTCGAGCTGGGAATATCTGAGCTCCGCATCACGGAGAAGCTTGCTGGTGTAATACACCGGCCGCTGGACTCCTTGGCCGTCGGTCCGAACTAGGATCGAGCTGACGGCCTCCGGGGTGACTGCCAGGTAGAGGATGAGCTCCTCTCCTTCCTCGGGCCTGGAAAGCAGTGAGGGTGATGCGAGCATCTTCTTCAGCTCTTCAAAGGCCTCCTGGCACTCCTCGGTCCATGCGAAGTCGTTCATCTTCCTCAACACTTTGAAGAAGGGCCGGCAGTGGTCGGCCGACCTGGAGATGAACCGGCTCAGGGCGGCTATCCAGCCGGTGAGTTGCTGCACTTGCTTCTTGGAGGCGGGCTGCTCCATGTCCAGGATTGCTTGGACCTTCTCCGGGTTGGCTTCAATCCCTCTCTGGGTTACCATGAACCCCAGGAACTTCCTGGCGGAGACGCCGAAAGCGCACTTCGCCGGGTTCAGCTTCATCTGATGGAGTCGGAGGTTGCCGAAACTCTCCGCTAGGTCAGCCACGTGATCCGAGTGGGGCTTGCTCATCACCAGCATATCGTCCATGTACACCTGCATGTTGCGACCGATATGGTCTTTAAAGACTCTGTTGACCAGACGCTGGTACGTGGCCCCGGCGTTCTTAAGGCCAAACGGCATCATCCTGTAACAGAAAGTTCCGCGGTCGGTGACGAAGGCAGTGTGCTCTTCGTCCTCCGAGTTCATCCAGATCTGGTTGTAGCCGGAGAAGGCGTCCATGAAGGATAGGAGGCGATGCCCCGAGGTGGTGTCGACCAACTGGTCAATCTTTGGAAGAGGGAAGCTGTCCTTTGGGCAAGCTCGGTTGAGGTCGGTGTAGTCTACACAGATCCTCCACTTACCACTGCTCTTCCTTACCATGACCACATTCGCTAGCCAGCTGGGATACTGAACTTCCCGCACGAAGCCGGCAGCGAGGAGTTTCTCCACCTCTTCGTTGATGGCCCTCTGCCTCTCTGCAGTGAAGCTCCTCTTCTTTTGGCGGACCGGGCGACAGCTCGGGTCTACGTTCAGCCTGTGCATAATGACCTCGGGGGGAATGCCCGGCATGTCAGTCGCTGACCAGGCGAACACGTCCGCATTCATGCGGAGGAACTCCAGCAGGCCAGCCCGTTCCTCTTCTGGGAGCTGTGCTCCCACCTGCACCATCTTCTGTGGGTCCGAATCGAGGGGATAAGTCAACAGGCGCTCTACGGGTCCTCCCCTGGGTTCCTTCTCCCTTAGGTCGAGGTCGTCGACGTCGGGGGTGAGCTCAGCGCCCCAGGCGCCCGGGACCGTCTAGAGGCAATGCGGGACTGGCTGGGTCGTCCCCCTCATCACCCTGAATCCGGAAGCTGTGGGGAATTGCACAAGCAACCGCTTCGTGGAAATCATGGCATCCAGTTGGTTGAGCCAAGGACGCCCGAGGATCGCGTTGTAAGGCGAAGGAAGCTTGACAACGGTAAACATCATCAAGATGGTTGTCTGCCGAGGTAGGGATCCAGCGGTAACCGGGAGAGTGATCTCTCCTTCGACCCCCACCGAGTCCCTAGTAAAGCCTACCAGGGGTGTGCACCGGCCTCAGCGATCATGGAACAAATTCATTCGGGAGAAAGCATCATAAAAAAGCACGTCAGCCGAGCTCCCATTATCTACCATAATTCGGTGTACAGGATGCTTCGCGATGGTCATCTCGACCACCACGACATCATTGTTTACATTCTCATTTTCATTCCCCTTCTCGGAAGGGGGTACATTCTCTGGGTTCCTGACCTCCCGGGCTCTTTTCGCCGCCCGCCCGATCCCACGTGAGATCATGCTCACTGGCTTCTCCGTCGGGCGGTTGTCGATTGCAGGAACCGGAGGTAAGGCCGCGAGTGGCTGTCCCTCCGCCGGATCCTCGTTCCTGACGAACTTCCTAAGGTAGCCTCTTTTGATGAGCTCCTCGATTTCCCACTTTAGGTTGCGACACTCCTTCGTGTCATGGCCGTGCTCGTGGTGGAACTGGCAGTACTTTGACTTGTCTCGGGTACCTCTCGGGTTCTGAGAAGGAGGTCGGCGAAGGTAGTTCTCGCCCTCAATTTTCATGAGGATCTTCGTTCGGGGAGCTAGGAGGGGGGTGAACCTTCGCTCCGAGGTGGCCTCGCCCTTTGGCCTCGGATTCGGGCGAGGGTCGGCAGACGGCCCGGGCCTCCGAGCTCCTGGAACGTCCCTCGGGGCCGGCTTCTTCAAAGTCTTCCCATTTAACTCTCGGCGGGTGCGGTCGGCCTCCTCCGCTCGGATGTACTTGTGGACGCGGAGGAGGAGCTCGGAGTACGTCCTGGGGGGCTTTTTATCCAGAGAATAGGTCAAGCGGGACGTCTTGGGCCCGTGCTTCAAAGCCAGCATGGCGACGGGCTCGTCTAGGCTGTAGATCTCCAGGGCCGCGGTCTTGAACCAGGTGATGTAGTCCCGGAGCAGCTCATGGTCCTGCTGGCGGATGGAGAAGAGGCTGTCCACCTCCCTCGGCACCTTTCGACAAGCGTCGAAGTGGGCCACAAACTTTCCCTCCAACTGATGGAAGGAGCAAATAGATCCGGGCTCGAGGCGGGTGAACCAGACTCGAGCGGCCTTCCGGAGGGTAGCGGGGAAGGCGATGCACAAAAGAGCGTCCGTGGCCCCCTGAACCCTCATGAGAGCCTTGTAGCTCTCCAGATGGTCCAGAGGGTCGGTGGTCCCGTCGTAGGGATCCACCTGCGGCAGACGGAACCGGCTCGGAATCGGCTCCGCCTGGATTTCTTTGGAGAAGTGGGGATGGGAGTCGTAGCCCGCCTGGTCCGCCGAAGAGTTTTGCAGGTCGGCAAATCGATGGGCGAACTCTGCCAGCTTGCGCTCGTGCTCCTCCAGGTGCCTCTCGGCCTGGCGTCTGATGGCCTCATCGGTGGAATCTTCCATCGAGGCCGCTGGTGAAGGAGGCGCCGATCGGTCTCGGCGCAAGGTCACGCCTCGGCGTCGCTTGCTGCGATGCACCGTCTCGGCTTCATCGGTCGGGGATCGACTCTCGTGATCCGCCGAACCTGAGTAGTTTCTTTTCGCGGGAGTTTGATGGCTCCCGCGAGGGTTGGAGGCTGCCCGCGGCTGGGATGGCCTGCCTTGAATGGAGTGTAGGCTCCTACGCGGCCCCGCGGCCCGAGCTGCGGGGGTCCCTGGCTGAGGCTACGTGGCCAGGGAGCGCTGCTAATGTTGTAGCTACCGGACCGCCGTGGTCAAGGTCTGCAGCTATTGGATGACGGCCGCGAGAGGTCCGTCCGTCGAGGTCGGCTGTGGTGGAAGTGGAGGGGGAGCTGGGAGCTCCCTCTCCGGGCTGTGGGCCCCCTGTAGGGAGGGGACCTCCTCTACACGGCTGGTGGACGCCTCGCGTCCACGAGTGACCACCATTGTCGGAACGCGCTTTGCCTGCCGAAAGCTAGCTTCCACTGGGGGTGTTGTCCTGCCTCCCCTACCCGGCATGCCAATCTGTTGCCAATCCTGCCGCCGCGCCTGTGACTTCGGAACCACCGATCCGACTAGACCGTCTCGCTTCTGGGGCCTCCTAGCTGGGTCGGACTTGTAAGGTAAGGTCAGAAACCCTGGCCGGGGATTCCGGCGAGGGAGCTCCGACGGTCAAGTTAGTAGACGGTGAGAGGGAACAGATTCTCTGGGACGGGCCCCCGAAGGAGTCCCAGACTCAGAGAATGTGTTAGGAAGAAAAGGTGTCAAAAAGACCAGAAACCCGGCTGGGTTCCTTTACCGAGCTCACGCCAAGGGGCCCCCTCTTGGGACCTTGGATCTTGCTCTTGAAACGGAGTCTCCAGCCTTTGTTTCTGGCTTCACCTCACTTACCTTGTCGTCTATCCTCTCCTTCCTTTTATCTCCTTCTGTTGCCCCCTCGTTTTCCTCTCCTGGGAGGCTCCTTTGTCACTTTCATCTCCTCCCCTCCGTCCCTTTCTCTTTCCCCTTTTGGATCAGAGGGCCGGGCGGCTTTCTGGCCTCGTTTGCCAAGCCCAGCGGGGAAAGAGTAGGGGAGGGGGGTGCTGGTCAGACTACTGACCAGACCTCGGGCCGAGCGTGAGAGCTCTCCTTCCCAGGCACCGACGCTGTCCGTTATCGGGTCCTGTTTTGTCAGGGCCTCGTCTCTCGACTGTGAAATATGTCGGGCCAACGTAAGTGATGTTTCGCGTGCCGCCGTCATCCGTACGGGGCACCTTTCTCGGGGTGCGGCGCGCACGGCTCAAGGGGCAACCTCGGAGCCCGCGCCTCCATTCTTTGGGACCCTCTCTGTACGAGCTGGCCTACGTCGGCCGAGGTGGACCCCTCCCGGGTGGACACCTGGCGGAAGCAGCAAAAGGATGCTCGGCTTCGGCAGAGGTGGTCCCGTCTCCGGGCGCCACCTGGCGAAGGGGCCCGGCTCGACCTCGGCCGAGGTGGGACCGTCTTAGGGTGCCACCTGACGAGGGAGCAGGGGAGCCGCCAGCCTCGGCCGAGGTGGACCCCTCCTCGGTGGACACCTGGCAGGGCGGCAGAAGGATGCTCGGCTTCGGCCGAGGTGGTCCCGTCTCCGGGCGCCACCTGGCGAAGGAGCGAAGGGGCCCGGCTCGACCCCGGCCGAGGTGGAACCGTCTCAGGGTGCCACCTGGCGAGGGAGCGGGGGAGCCGCCGACCTCGGCCGAGGTGGACCCCTCCTAGGTGGACACCTAGCGGGGCGGCAGAAGGATGCTCGGCTTCGATCGAGGTGGTCCCGTCTCCGGGCGCCACCTGGCGAAGGAGCGAAGGGGCCCAGCTCGACCTCGGCCGAGGTGGGACGACCGTCTTAGGGTGCCACCTGGCGAGGGAGCGGGGGAGCCGCCGACCTCGGCCGAGGTAGACCCCTCCTGGGTGGACACCTAGCGGGGCGGCAGAAGGATGCTCGACTTCGATCAAGGTGGTCCCGTCTTCGGGCGCCACCTGGCGAAGGAGCGAAGGGGCCCGGCTCGACCTCAGCCGAGGTGGGACCGTCTCTGGGTTCCACCTGGCGAGGGAACGGGGGAGCCGCCGAACTCGGCCGAGGTGGACCCCTCCTGGGTGGACACCTGGCGGGGCGGCAGAAGGACGCTCGGCTTCGGCCGAGGGTGTCCCGTCTCCGGGCGCCACCTGGCGAAGGAGTGGAGGGGCCCGGCTCGACCTCGGCCGAGGTGGGACCATCTCAGGGTGCCACCTGGCGAGGGAGCGGGGGAGCCGCCGAACTTGGCCGAGGTGGACCCCTCCTGGTGGGACACCTGGCGGGGCGGCAGAAGGATGATTGGCTTCGGCCGAGCTCGACCTCGGCCGGGATGGGCTGCAACTGACTCAGCCGAAAAAAAAACTTCACGTGGCTCGAATCATGCCCATCGAAATCTGAGACATGCCACGTCATCGTTACGGCCGTAACACATTGCATTGCAAAATATACATCATCAATAAAAACAACCATAAGGATTCGCCCATGCTCTTCCATCATTTTATTTTAGACCAAAATATAATTATAAATTTGTCAAGGTCTTGATTAAAAAAGAACTAATTTATAATTCTAGAAAATTCAAGGATCTAAATGTAAAATGATCTTTTGGATCAAAAAGTAATTATAAATATTGGAGGGACTTAACTGTAAAAGGGATTTATATTGCAAGATGGTTTTTTTTTTTTTTTTTTTTTTTTGATAATGGGTTAACGGATTTTGGTTAAAACCCGCAAACCAACCGGGCCTTTCTTCCTCCCGATCAAAACCAAAAGAGGGCTGTTCCTAAAACCGCCGGCTACGACCCCTTGATCCCTCACCCGCCAGCGCATCCACCGGCGAGACCACCGCCCGGGCCGGCCGAGAACTTCCGATCGCCAATTCCGGTGAAGACCCCGGAGATCTGGAGCAAGTCCACAGCCGGCAAGACGGGTAAATTCCCTTTTTTTTTTTTTGACAAACTGTGCCACCGGTGAGCCACCGGTCGCTGCCGCCTGGAAGGGGGGGGGGGGTCCGGTCCGGGAGACCGGCCGGAACGCGACCGGTGGTGACGGCCCAGGCATGGCCGATAGCGGCCCACACGGTCGCCGCCGTTGGGCAAAACCCTTCCCTTTTTTTTTTTTTTTGGTGTTTTCCGGGGTGTCAAAAGAAATAACGGAGACCGCCGGTGATCTTGCCGGTTTCTCCTTCCATCTACGGTCACGGCAGCATATCTCGATGCTGCCGGTTTCCCCACAGCACGGATGTCCGTGCATGCACAAATCTCTAAAGATCGATGGAATTTTTTTTTTTTTTTTTTTTTAACAGATCTAATATTTCTAATCTTTTAGATACCAGGGCTCTGATATCAAATGTAGGAAAAAACAATTCCTAAATTCCTATAATCGATCAGAAAATTAGAAGCTTGCATTCTTTTCTGTCAGATCTTTCATTCTATTTGTATTTTACTGAAAGGAGACGGAGTGCTTTGTTGATGTATGATCATTCTACCATAGTATTTTTGTTAAGACCAAATAGAGGTATGAAAATCTCAATTTGTTATGTACACATACACCAAATTTTAGATCAACTAACTGAAGATAAAAGCTCTAATATAAAATATTTAGCAAATAGCATTCAGAAAAGGTGGATGTCATAAGATTAATTCAGGAGTCCAAATACTTCCTCCTCATGCAAGTTTCTGTCATTAGATCTGAAATGGAGTTGGGAACTTTGTACACTGTTCCCTATAATAGCTAAAGGAAACACAATATCTGTTCCTTGCAGTCCTTCTTCCGCTCCTTTCCATTAGACCAAAGGCAGAGCTTTGGTTACATTAGTTGTCTAATAGTCTACCTGTTGCTTCCAAGATGATAAGGGAGTGATTTTCTATGCTGGATCATCTCTATGCTTGGAAACTTGTACTTACTACTTACTCTCATTATTCCTAATGGCTTTGGGGGGTCTAATTTTTTTGACAAAAGCTGGAAGTTTAATTTGAACAACTAAGACTAACATGGTGAAATCATATGGTTATCAAATTCTTGATTCCAAGTCATGATGACCTGGCTACTATATGCTTGTTGAAAAGTTATTGGTTTTGCTAATCACCACATGAGAGATAAGTTTAAATGTGAAACATATCCTTCAAAAGTGGATGGTCTTTACAATTGATAATAGCAACTTGCATTGACTTGTCTTAATTAATTCATGAATAAGATTCAATATTGGGTAATTTCAGAATTCAGAACTACGTTATGCTTCTAGGACTTTAGTTATCTAACCTAAAGTAGGCCAGATGATCTGCTTGCATTTTTTTCCTTGCTGTATTCCATTTTAAAATCGTCCACCTCTCACTTTTTCTCCTTTTCTATTTATTGTTTATAATGTATCATTTTTTAGTTTGTGTGAAGTCATTTAGTGTAAGTTATAGGTGAAGTGCTAATGCTGTCTGTTCCTTCAGGTTTTCTTAAGAATGATGAGTGTGCTTAGGGTCTTTCAAGAATTCTTCAGATCAATAACTAGGGGAAGCTATCCTCAGGTCACTATGCTTCTTTAATCTTACCTATTATGTTTGTTATGCTTATCTTGTGTTTAAGAGTAACATTTTTGCATAGTTAATTTTGTTTGATTTTTGTAATTTCAGTTAGTTTTTGTTGACTATCATCGTGTTGGATGCCTATACTAATAAGATTAGATTAATGTCATAGTGCTTTTTTCTTGATGTCAAAAGTGTCTGCATATGAAATTCCATAGTGATCCAAAATTTATAAATCTTTTTTTTTTCAATCATTTTCTTTGGGTGCTAAGGGATCACTTTGTGAATGTTTTAGTGAAATTTTCTTTTCCAAGTGATTAGAGGAGTCTCATTGTGTCTCCTTGGGTTATTTTCTCATCATATTTTTTGCTCATGATACTCTAAGAACCTCTAATTGTTAGATAATAACCTACCTTATATTATGAATTTTACCTTTAAATATTATCTTTCATATCTGTTGGTGCTGAAATCTATCAAGGTGCCGGAGATGCTGGATTGGTGGTGCAGGTAGGGTATCCGAGAGATGAAACCTACAAAAAAGGTCTTGGCTGAAAAGTATTTCGGCGTGGTTTCTTTGATGCTTAAGTCAGCTTTCCGGCATAGCAACAATATGAGAAGCATGGTAGAGAAATTTTGCTTATCTCAGGAGCCCCCAGGGATCTCATTTTATAGGTGAAGGGCAAGAACATTTTCGAAATGATGAGAATCTTGGCAGATTTGGTGAGAAGTGACAGGGTTTATTAGCAGGCTATCAAAGGATTTTTCATTTACAGGGGACATCCATTTTGTTTTAATTAAAATCTTATCCTGTGTAAAATTTGTCATGTTTCTTTAATGATGATGTTGACTATGGCTTGGATCTAGGCATGTTTTCCTTAATTACGAAGATATAGTGGTGATTAGAGATTATGATACATGATGTGACATTTTAGCCGTATAATCAGGGATGCAGAAATGAGCATCAGTTGTATTAGCTTTTAGTGGATCCGAGTAGGTATATCATCTAAGGACCTGTTCGCCATTAGATTTATGGATCAAGGATCAGTTCGAGCACTTCTATTGAATTCGAGAAGTGGTCGGTTAGAGGATGCCCGATTGGATAGCCTCAGTTGAAGGTGGGATATGCTAATGGTCTTTGGACCGTCCGATCGATGTGAGGCTAGTCATTGCTGAGGCTGTACTAGACGAAGGTGGTCGGCTGGCGACACTTGGCTTGGTCCGGCCAATCGGGATGTCACTTTTTTCAGTAAAACAATGGACGGACAAGGGGATCGCTAATGTGTTGAGTACGTAGTCAAGCAATATCCAGGTATATTGGAGCGAAGGAATTGCTAGTTGATCAAGGGTCGGATCCAATGAGCGATCGACGAGCGCATGTTGATAGCTTTCGGGGACCAGTCGATAGAAATGCAAGTAACTACCAAGACTTGCTTGGATAATGGTATTCAACAGTTTGGCACTCAGCTAGGTTTGGTTGATCGGAAGAGGTGCCAGTTTCTCTAGTGAAAGGATGGACAAACAAAGAAGCCACTTATATGCTGATCATGTGGTTGAGCCTTGTCTAGGATATAGCCATCATCGAGGCTTGTTCATATCAGGGTACTTGGCAGTTTGGTGCATGGTTGGACTCAGTCAATTGGAAAAGGAAAGACACTGGCTTCTCCGATGAGGGATCGATCGAGTGCTTGGACCTATCAGGTGCTGATCTTGTTGGCTTGTCTGATCACATTGGGACTAAGAGAAAGTCTTCTTTTGATTAAAACCTCTATATGATTAATGGTCGGTGATGTGTACCAGGGCTGTTCGACCAATATGTCGACCCGATAATGGGGTCGAGCGGTAGTTTTTGCCAATCGAGGTCCCAATCCGATGAATGGTCGGAAAGTATGCAGTCTGGCTGCATGACCAGGTTTACTAGTTTAGGCTTTATATCCTTGGTGATGAATGGTTGACGGTCGTGTAGCAGTGCCAACCGACTAGGTTTGTTAACTTGGACTTTATATCCCTGGGCTAAAGCGGAATTTTGCGCAACAATATCCATTTTAAACTTATTTAACCATTTATCTTCACTGTGTTAGGATTCCATTTAGCTATTGTTGAGTTGACTTGACTCCTTTCTTGTTGCAATACTGAAATTCCCTCCGTATTCCCTTTTTTTATGTTTGAGTTATTCCCTCCTTGTTGATGAATATTAACATTGGTGCCATGTTCTCAAGAAATTCATATACTTGATTTTGGAGCCAATGACAACAAGGGGCCATCTTTTCATTGACGTGCTTGGACATAGATCCTTTGATAATGATTCCACAAATAGCATGGTTGGATGATTGGGATATGGAGAACAAAAGAAAGACTCTAAATTCCACTGAAGAAATTGATGATATTTGGTGCTTTAATAGACTGGATGTGTTCTTGACTGATTGATCCTTGTTTGTTTAATACTATTTTTTTATATAATGATAGCTGGTCACTCTTGTTAGTGCCGCTTATTATATCACATTTTTTTTCCTTTTTATGGAAAAAATTGATCAAGCATTTTACCATTTGCCTTAGACTCCATGGATGGGCTGGTTGGTTCCTTGAGAGTTAGAACTTTGAAACTTACCCTAGGCAAAAAGTTGGTGATGTCATCATGTCAAGTATTTCCTCCTAGTTGAGTGAAGTGCCCTAATATTGTTGACTTGGAGGTTCTTCTATATTTCTGGATTTTTTTTTTTTTGCATTTGCTTGATAATGGGGATATATTACACTAGGATCCTTGTTTCTTCTAAAGCTGTTTTAGTCCATATGATTTTTCCCCTCTGATTTTGATTCATTGTCTCATGAAGTAGAGTGCAAAGACTTATTCATGGTGAGTTTGCATCAGTATCAGCTTAACTAGTGTAGGTCTAGTTCATAGGAGGTGTGAGCCCACAAGTTCAGCCTGGTATGGTTCTTGTTGGGCCATATATGCATTGAATGATGTTGGGCAGCTTATGTTGTTTGTACCATTCTTTTTCCAATACCCTTTAGAAGACAAAATGAGGAAATGGAGAGGAAGAAGGGTGGAAAGAAACGACAATGAAAACTCGAATAGGAAATCACATCAAAATCTATTGGTTTAGTGGTTGCACGTGTCTATTGTTGTTGAAAAATACAATCTTCAAGTAAAAGGTTTTGCTTGATTTATATCAAGGTTGGCCAAATCGTTACGAACCAGGCATTTTAGCTTTACCAAAATTCGATCTTCTTAAAGATAATGTTAATAGTGACATCAGATAAATTCTAGATCAGGGCATCATTCACACAGTCTGAGTTTCAGATTATGTTGATCATTACTGACATTTAGATTGCTTTTCTTTTAATGGAGACATTATATTTTAAAGTGTTGTCCATGTACTGTTATTTATGGAGATGTTATATTTTAGAGTGTTATCTACTACATTTTCATAATATTTTGAATGGCATAAAATATAGTTTTGCTAGCATGTTTCTCATTGGTTTTGTTATCATTGTCATCATCATCTATAATTGGATACATTTTTATCATCTTGCAATTGAAAATGCTCTCTACCGTCTTTGGCATCTCTCTAAATAATGATTTATGTTTGTAGTTTATCCATTTGCCAACTGCAAGGGAAACTTCAGCTTTTTCTTATCGCCATCTGGTCAGTGCTGCTGCATCTTCAGATAATGCCAGTGTGCAGATATCATCAATAGCTGCTTCTAATGAAGGGAAAGGGCCTAGAGAATCAGATCAGACTGGTCCTACAAAGAAGCCTATTCGAGGAGGGGTAACTAAAATTGTCACATGCTTCTTGTAAAGTAAAGCGAAAAAAAGTTTGATTTAAATGGGAGAAAACTTATTTAAATTTACAACAATCAACCTTTGTCTATAAATAATCTAATAGTTTGGTAAAGGCCATGCCCTCCTTTCTCTGTACGTCTCAAATTGCTTCTGAATTTCTCCTACTTGGAGGAAAAAGGACTAGAGGACTGAAAGAAAAGAACTATTTGTTTCCAGCAAAAAAAGAAGAAATATTTTTTTTGTGTGGTTCATGTGATTTTATCAAAGTTGGTATGCTTGCTTGCTGCAAAAAATGCGACATCCTTGCTTTTACAAAGGGACTAGCCAATATACATTGTCTCAATCTGGACTAGTGGTATAAGCTTGTGGGTTTCCCTCCCATATCTACTGATAAGTGGGTGGTCTTTGCAACTTAAGTTATTACCCACTTCTTCATTTGCAGTCCATGTGTACATTTTTGACTCTATATTGAAAACATAGGTCACAACCCTACTAATTAAACTATGAAAACAGACTAGGTGTAGGCTCATGCAAGAGTTTTATAGGTTCTCTCTCCATTTTAGGTGTTTTGTACTATTCAACTCTGAAAAATTAGGTTTGTCATTTTGAACTGGAATCTTCAAACTGTTGTATTGCTGGTACTTTTCTTTCCTCGTAGACAATAAACAATGCAGATGGCATGATGAATTATTTGGTATTTTCATCGATGCCTTAATGCATACGATAAAATTTGCTTAATAGAGAAATTGCTCCAGTGCTGATTCGGTCCTTGTAGGAAACATGAAGGATTAATGTGCTGATTAGGTGCATATTACCATATATTGATGTGGATCAATAAATCTCAAATTGGTCTATGTGGATACATTGTGGTATGATGTTGTGACCTACTTTGCCATTTTTAAACTTGTAATTGGCCTGTCCTAAACAGCCTCTTTTGTACTTTTAATGGCATGAAACTCTGCCCCATTATTTTTTCTTTCTTTTCTTCCAATGAGGATTAGGACTTATCTATTGATATGACATGGTAATAACAAAGGACCATCAATTTACATTAGATCAAAAGTTAAAAATCATGGTATCCAATGGTATATAAGCCTCCCATGCTACTGCTGATATGTAATCTTTGCCTCATGTCATTAATATTTATACAATTGTTAAAATGCTAAATGTTATAAATGTATAAATATATTTTGATATCATATTTTAGTTTTTTACCCTGAATTTTTTATTTATAAAATTGTTGTCTAATGCCAATTGGCATAAGAAATTACATCTAGCTATTCAATACACATGCAAAACTACAATAATCACAGAACTTTAGGTTTGCTTATGGTCCTACATTTCTTCTATCTAGTTTAGAATGACAACTATTTATTTTGAACATGTCCTGATGTCCAGTATAAAGCAAAAGGAAACAACCTTATGTCTTAAAACAAAATTAAGGTGTTTAGGTATTTTTCTGTGCTAGTGCAAATCTTTTAGTACACTAGTTGTGAATCGTTTTGTGACATATGTTTTTGAGCTAGTGCTTGCTTGGTATGAGCACAACATGACATTGTAAGTGTGCCCTTGGTCGGCACAATCGTGGTACATGATACTTGAATTCTTGGGAAACACTATTAATGCATTCCACCTGTTGCAACATCTTATACATAGCTTAAAAAATTTGTAACTTTCATTGTTCTATGATCAATGCTTTCAAAAACTGTCTCATTCGAAACCTATTAGTGAAAAACTTGGTGTTCATTTTTGTAGTATTGAGATACTTTTGACTTCATCCGTTCTGCTGAAGGATATTTTGAGGGAAGGTGATTGGTTTCAATACCAGTACCAAATACCTTATCATTTTAGAGCATACTCTAGGGAATTCTTAGGGGCATAGGATTATATATTTAGGGTTTAGGATTTTAGAGCTTGAATTGGATTTTAGGGGCTTTATGTGATTGAATAGCCAAAATCAAAAGGTTGCTGGAATTTTTTGTTGGGAAAGATTTGATTATATATGACATAAAAGATCTAGGGAAGATAAAATATGTATTGATCAAAGAAGATTAGAAGAAAAGAAAATAATGACTGGGATACAGGAATGAAAAGCAAAAAAAAAAAAAAGGGATGATAATACTGGGCACGGTGAACGTAAGAATCACATGTAGTGTTCTAAGCATCCTGCTTGTTCTACAGCATCTCACCAAGAAAAGGAAAAGAAGCTGGTATTCCGTTCATCTTCTGCATTAGACAATCATCTAACATTGTTACATCAAACTCTAAGAGTCCCTTTTTATAACAAGATGGGAACTAATTCAAGTTGACTTTAAAATGTCAAAATTGCACCTAATTAGGCATAGTTATTGTTCACAGTTACTGCAGCATGATCAGTGCTGTGAATAGTAATGCACTACGGTAATTAGCTTTATCAGATTTATAGATGAATATTGAGATCCTTTAATCTCAGCCATTGGATCCAAAATAACCCACTAAAACTGAAATAACTAGAAATAAAAAGAAAATAAGAAAATTGATAAATAAATTAAATCCAATCAATTTCCTGAGCTGCAGCTCTGTGATGCATTGTAGCGAGGATGCCGATCACAATCATATAGACTCGTGAGATTTTCTTTTTGTTGTTCTGGATAATGGTTTGCAGTGAGCAGTCCTTTTGTTCAGAGTAATTAATATTTTTTTGGTTTTCAATATCTTTGGGGCAAGATTTAAGTGCTTTTTAAAGTCAAAATCAATATATTATTTTAAACTTGTCCATATACTGTCTCCAAATCATATAAAATGATGGCCTACTTACAAGTTTTAGAAAAATTAAATTTCCTACATGCAGCTTACGGGATCAGCATTTTATGCTCCAAGCATCAGAATAGCTGGTTAAGTAGGTTTCCAGGTAGTTTAAAAAACCCCTCCCTCCATTTTATGTTATAAATTTGACAAAGAAGATGGGTACCTAGTCTTGGTGTAAACCAAAGTCAGTAGTCTATCAGGGATTTTCTTCTTAAAGGGTACAATCATTTTGATAAGCTGCAGATGAATCCAACTTCAAGGTGTCAGTAATATCTCTTTTAATTTTTTTTTCAAATAAACATTCTATATGTGCTAATGGTTGTTAAAGCTTCTCGTTAATGAAACTTGGTTCAAGCATTTTCCAATGATGGAATTGCCAGCTTATTACCGTTTTGATCAAACTATTTGCCAAGGTTTGTAGATGGGTCTACAGTTTGATGTAGATAGAAGTAGTTGGAAATCTTAAATTAAGCTATATATTTGACAAATTTTAATAAGAGATCACTTCAGTGCATTCTATGGTGGCAATTCATCGGCTTAATCTTGAAAATGATATAGCAATCTTAGAAGAGATGTGGAAATCTGAGGTTTCCTCATTTCCAGTAGGGAAGAATTTCTTATATTTTATCTGATACAATGCTTTCACTGTTTGGGCCAAGGTAACACAATCAATCTATTGGTGGATCATGCCACTTATACCAAACCTGCTTGTTCCAGAAAGATCTCCCAAATATCTTAGAGGACTTACAAGGTCCTATCAATGTCAATTTGGAGCATTGCCAAAAATTTCTCTGCTTGTAATGTTTTTTTCTAATCCTCTCCTTAAGTACATCCTCTGCAATTCAAGTTATGGTGTATTCTGTGAATTTCAACCACAATCGCTTAAGCTATGTATGAACTTAGGCTCATATGTTCAATGCGATCTCATATATTTTTTTAAAAAAAATTTAGTCTCTATATTGCAAATGATATTATCACTCATTAAAATCGTGCCATGCAGAATGAAGCAAACTCCAACGCATTGTCCACTTCTTCCCCCTGTTTTGTTGTGTTCATGCCTTTCCTAGTTTCCTTCATAGACTTCACTGCAGTATCTTGTAGTTGATTCACATCATCTTGGGGATGTAATAGTCCAACTACTTTGCATATAGATCTGGGATCTTTGGAATTTTAGAATGGGGTAGATCATTAGCAAAGTTGTTCAAGAGCTATGCAAGAGTTAGGTCACCAATTCTGTATATAGGGATGTGGTTTGGTTATTTACAGATGCAAGGGAAACATGGTGAATACCTGATAAGGAGTGAGAGTTTTGTATTTCATTTATGGAGGGGGATGCTAACCTGTAGATGCGTATGTATTTTATGTCTCAAATTGGATCACATTAAGGTGGATCAAATGTAAGTGCACACCCAAAAGTGTTGTTTATCATCATAATCTCTTAAGAATTTTGGTTCTTAAGAGCATACTTGAAGATGTGTTATTATGTTTGGTTTAACAGTTTATAGGAAAAATACAATAAGATAAGTGATTATGTAAGACAGGATGCAGGAGTCACATGACTAGTGAACAAAGGGTTGCTTGAAATATATCATTGAAGGTTTAAATAGTAGTAGTGAAAAAATTCTTGAAATGGTAAAATATGATCTTGGAAGCCATTGCCAAAAAGACTAAATCAACTAGCTTGTTATTTTTTAAATGCTCGGAAAACAAAAATCGAAATATTTATTAAGTTTTAATTTTATAAGCTTGTTAACTTGTGTGCAACTCATTTTGTTAATGATTATTTAAGTGTGTGTTTTCCCCTTTAAAAGCCATGGATTTACTATATTAAAATATGTTACCCAATTATGGTCTTGGCAATTTGAGGTCTTGGGAGGGGCAAAATGGGGACAACCTAACTTTTAGCATTTTTTGGCACAAAGTGGCTGTCTAGGGCTTGAATCCGTGCTATTATGCTTGTCAGCTGAAGCCTTTTACCTTTGCACCATTGAATGTCCCCTATGCATTTATGTTATTAATCTATTAAATTTCATGACAGATGTTTTCTTTAGGTGTCTTTTAGACAATTATTAGTCTATTAAATTTCATGACAGATGTTTTCTTTGGGTGTCTTTTAGACAATTCAAATATCTTATGTACAAGTACAGTAATTCAAGACCGACCATTACTTTTCATGAAGTTGAGTGCTTATACTTCCAAAATAATAATTTGATGACTTGATTCTGCAGCCCGTCTCATGGTTGAGCCTTCTTTTGCTTATTATGACTGGTGGAGGACTAATGGTTTACTATGACAAGGAGAAGAAACGACACATTGAAGGTAGATTACTATGGTGAGTAGGATTGTAGGAATAGGAATCTTATCTTTGGCAGGAGATCAATTTATTGGTTTGGAGATCAATTTATTGGTTTCTTCTCAAAGTTAAGATTAGTTGTATAAGTTGTAACAATTTTTCTTGGCAAATGCTGCAGTTGGTTCTTTTTGTTTCCATGCGTAAAAGCTTGTTTTCTGATTATTTTTTGTTTTGCATCAAAATGTTAATTAATAGAAAAGAAATTAATCATGTTAGTCTTTGCATTGTCAAATCAATGGGAGAGTTTGAATATGATGTAGTCCATTATCCTTTAGTTGTAAATTTAGAGTTATAATTCTGTGCCTTCTCCCTACTTTAATGTCCTTAATGCTGCCAAGATTTTTTCCTAGCTTTTGAGGTGATGATGCCTGCATGGTAGGTATGATATCCATGTTACATCATTCAGAGTTACTGTTTTATATTTTTATTTCTCTTTTACTTTTAAATTGCGGTATCTTTGATACCATCCTAGTTTTTTACTAGTCTTTAGGATAACTTATTGGGATGCATACTCAATGTATCGATGTAATATCTCCTGAATGGGTGGGAATTCACCAAGAGTAGGTAGAACTAGGCAAGTGGGAGGGTTTAGAATGTCTGAGTCCTGAAATCCCTATCTTCAGAATGCCAGAATTGATCCAAAGGTGATTTTTAGTACACTAAATATTTTGTGGTTGTTGGATTGACCGCCTCTCTACTCCCTCCTACTTGCTTATCTCACTGTCCCCTCTTGATCGGCCATTTTTCCTATTCTCTTGCTTCCTTTTTCCTTCTCTCCTCCCTTTTATCGAAAAAAGTGTCAATTTTGCATATTTTCTTTGTTTCTATTAGGTTTAGTTGGTTTTCTTTTCATGCTTACAGAACTGAAGACTGGATCGAGTGCGGTGAAACAAGGACCACCTGTAGGAACCGCTGCTATTGGTGGTGCATTCAACCTTGTGAACCATGATGGAAAATCAGTTACTGAAAAGGATTTTCTGGGGCAGTGGACGCTGATATATTTTGGATTTACACACTGCCCTGATATATGTCCCGATGAACTCCAAAAACTGGCTGCTGCGGTCAATAAAATAAGTAAGTTGCTGTCATTTGATGCACACAAAAGCCAAAATATTGGAATAAGATGATTGTGCCACCAAAAAGCATGATGCAGTATTGCCTACTCTAGGATAGTGATAATGAAATATTTTTCCTTTCTTTGATTTCACATTTGATGAAAAACTGTGTTATGGTTAGCAGATAAACTTAGCTACATTTTAACAGCATATAAACTTAGCTGCATTTTCTTTCCATCGAAGTGTTTTAAACAAGGATAAACAACTTTGAAATTTTCTCTACTTGACAACAGTCCAAATTGAAGCATAGTTTGTGACATGCTTCTACAATTTTGATGTCTCCATGGTCTTGTCATCCATTTTGCAAGGTGGACCTGATGTTTTGTTGCTTTGACATAATTCAGCATCTAGTCCTGGAAGCTTACAGCTTGGTGCATTGAAATATTTATCATAGCAGAAAATGTTGTGATAATTTCTAAGTAGAAAACTGAGTTTGCTGCTGGTATCTTTTTTGACATTTTTCATTTGGAGAATAGATACCGCCATCATCTTTGTCTAGAAGGTTATTTTCTTGAAGATAACTAGTTGCAGGTTACCATATCTGCACTGCCTTGGTTATGTACCCTAGTTACTAATTGAGAAGTGTTTCGTCTCTTGTTTGCATTTGGCCCATAACTATTGTTCATTGCTTTCAAAATGAAAAAGGCCTTCAGTGTTGTTTTTGCAGCTACTATTTTCAATACATATATTACCATTGGGATCAGGGTTTTCGGAATTGTAACGAAACACTAGGTTCAGCCCATTCCGAACCATATCAAGTCTAATAGGGGTCAGCTTGGCTGTAGGAATTGGTTCCAGGGCCAAAGTAGCAGGAACTGCACGGAACTGGGTGTCTCGACATGGTTTCAAGTTGAACGGGGTGGTTCGGCTTGGCTCCCCTTTTTTTAATTTTAAGGTAGCTAGGATGAGAGGAGAAGGTCCAAGATTTCTCTTCTTCTCTTTCAACTTGTTTCCAGAGTGAAAAAAGAGAAAAATATAAGGAAAACATGGAATAATTAAAGATTAATTATAGAAGAGCTTTTTTTCTACTTTGTCCTTGTAAAATCTATAAATATTTTATTTTGTTCATTTGAATCTTTTGAAGTACTTGATTTTGGATGATCAATTTATTAAAAATTTCAATAATATCCTAATCTAAATCTACTAAATATGACTTATTCTATATCTTGTCCTATTTTTAAGTTGATTTTTATCAAACGAAAATTTGTTTCTTAATTTCTTGGGACAATATTGGTGAAGGCTAATGTATCTCGTCTGGGAGGATTTGCAATAATTTATTGTTTATTTTCTTTTAAAATTTTTAGTAGAATTTTCGATCATAAGCATTACAATTTTCAAAATTTACAAGTTTTTTGCATAGAAAATACTTGTTTGATTAGAATTTTTTGTTTGAATTGGCTGGTTGATGCTCACAAATATCCCAGTCTGGTCATTATTCTAGGAAAGTAATATATCATTATGATTATTATATGAAAATGGAGGAAAGCACAACCATGATTATATAAAGATAGAAGGGTATCAATACATTTGGACATAAAGGGGGTAGCATGAGAAAAAAATTATATTAGCCATTTCATACCATAATAATATATTTTATAGTAATTAGCTATGGCTATTCTATGAAAATGGAAGAAAGCATGTTATATAAAGATGGAAATGCATCATGATATTTAAGAAAACAAGTAATCACATTATCCATTTTATACTATAATCGACATTTAGAAAAATAAGTAACCATGTTTTTTCTCGTGCTATCATATTAAAATGAAAGAAAATATATTATATAAATATGGAAAGGCATCAACACACTTGAAAAAAAAGGGACAGTATAAGAAAAAAATCATATTAGCTATTTCATACCATGATAGTATATTTCATAGTAATCATCCATGATTCAGGACAATTCAGCTATGGCTATTATATAAAAATAGAGGAAAGTACGTTATATAAAGATGGAAAGGCATCAAGACATTTGGAAAAATAACTAACAAGATGGAAAATTATCAATTAGGATTTAAAATTATTCAAGAAACTTTTAAAAAAATGATTAAATATCCAAAGAAACAAAAAAACTTGAAAAATATAATGAAAACAAAAACTGGCATGCTTGTCCATATCGTGTATGGGTATGGTAACAAACCGGTATCATACTATACTGGCTAGTGACCCGTACAAGTATCGGTACTTGTTCAGAAATCCTTGATTGGGACCATTGTTTTTTATGCTATATCTACAGGAAAGGGCTTGAAGTGTTAGTGCTATATGGAATTAAACTTTGTATTGCATACATACATATGTACATGTATATATGCATATGTACCTAGGTATGTATGTGTGTCACATTTTTATGTCTAGCATGTGCAATGCATGCTTGAGAGAAATTATATTATGATGCATTGAGTGTTATTAAAATCTGGTATTTTATATTACTAATACATTGTTTATTCATTTATTAGAAAAGGGAAATACTTAATACATTCACTTTGCAAAACCCCCAAGTCTACTCCCTTTCGCTGTCGCATGGGCTCCACCCTATGTGGATCTCATTTGTCAATTTAGGGAGTTGACTTAAGTGTTCTGAAAAGTTGGTATATTGAATATTACTCTTTAAGAATTCCTAATGCCAGAGCTCGTTCATCATTGCATCTTCGTGGTTAACATATCTTTGTCAAGTATTTGTAGAAAACAAGGGAGTAGATGAGGGTGAACGAAGAGCCAAAGAGGCATTTTAGGATTTATTTCCATAACTAATAAGTAGCTAAAATATTAATGAGTACGAGACATGGAAAAGGTTTAAAAAATAGATGAATTAGGAGATCTTACCAAGCTAGAGGAGATCAATCAAGATATATGAGATCGTGTAGTAGGAAATGGGGTTTGAGAATGGAATATGTCACTTGAGTCCTTGATCAAGAAAGTTAATTGGAAAACATTATCAAGGATCTCAAATGCTAGATAATTTTGGATTATTGAGAAAGAATATGGTGCGATTCACAGGTTCTATTACTATTGAATAGTGCTTTGAGACTCAATTGGGTTGGCTTGTTTGACATCATCAACCTTGGTGGGCTGGGTAAGGTTGGGTCGGACCCAAACCCTTATCTGGCCAAAAACTGTCCAAACCATCTTACCCGGTGGTTCAACCATCTGAACTTTCCAGGCAGAGGCTAATTTAAGCCTGTTGAATTAGAAGAAAAATCGGAAAGGAAAAATCTAATTGCTTCTCCCACCTCAGACCTTGATACAACGATCTCTTGTCATCTTGATTGAAGCACTGGATTGACAAGATCGATGATGATTGATGAGATTCGTTCGTGCTCCTTTCCTCTTTTTCATCCTGATCTTCTTTTGTGCTCAGGTAGTGTGTTGGGAGGGGATCAAGGCTGTTCAGTTGGAGGGCATTGTGGTGGTGGGAATGGTGCAGTGTCTAGGTAAAGTCAAGCTGATAGAGGGGGGTTGACTGCCGGTGCTAGAGAGGTGAGGCTGAAGGGGGTTAAGGTTATAGAGCTGAGAGGGGTTGAGGGGTCTAGGCTTTAATTGAGGGGAGGTAAGATAGCAATGAGGAGGACTTGAGGTCGATGAAATGAAAGTGGTTTGAGTTCACAATGGATGGAACCTAGGTGCTGGTGGAGTGTTCTATTGGTCAGATTTTGAAAATAAAGAAGTGAGGGGTGGAGAATGCATTTGAAAATGGAAGGTAGAAGAGAGTTGGGTTCAAGTGATAATCGGGGGCCTGTTATCCAGTTGAATTGTGGTTCAGCCATGGTCAAACAAGTGATGTGTGACCTGAACCTTTTTTTCTGCAAAAGAAGGGTTTAGTCTGGGTTGCTGGTTTCAGAACATTGGTATTGAGAGTGAAATATATGGAAACAAGATAATTGATGACAGGGAAAGTAATATGTAGTTTTGGGAGTATTTGATCAATATGCCTTGTTGGTTCACTATATTATAAAATTTGGTATTATAATATATTATCTCTTATTGATTGTTTTACAGAAATATGACAATTCTTGTTAAAATCATTTGTTAATTTTGTGCAATCTTTACAGGTTTGTTCCCATATGGATTTTCCTTTTTTTCTTCCATATAGTGGATCTCTGTTGTTCTAATAATAGACTTTTGTTCTTGTAGAAGGGAAGGCAGGGATAGATATTGTTCCTGTTTTTATTTCAGTGGATCCTGAGAGAGATACTGTTGAGCAGGTTCATGATTATGTCAAAGGTGTGTTCCCGTTATTCTTTTGTTGGTAATAATGGCTGTGGGCAGAGTGCTCATATTTTGATTTTTTTATTAAGATAATGAAGTGTGATGTTCTAGGCTTTTCCTAGTATACCACTTTTTGTACACCTGTGATGCAATTGGAATCTAAGCATTAGAATGGCTGGATTTATTTTCAATTTTTAGGCTTTTCATTTCTGTTTTTGCGGATCGTTATATTTTTTGAGATGTTTTTTAAATGGTTTTGAGAGTACAATTGTTAGTCAAAGTGGGATCTGGTCAGTCCATATTCTATTGGGCTTTGGTCAGCTGTCATTAGTTATAACTTATTTAAGAGTCCTAGAAGTCAATGGAGATTTTGTTTTATTTTCAACTATGAGAATGCTAATTTGAGTAGGATTGGGGGTTGGATGAATTTATCGTGAAGAGTAATACTAAGGGGTGGCTGTTTCGTGCATATGAAAAGTTCTCCTGGCATGTGGCTTGAGAGGTTGGAGCAACTCTCAGAAATTGGTGCCATACATGGTTGAATGTGTAGTTACCGAGTCAGAATTAGTGGGCCTGAGAAATTTTTATGCACATGTGATGGGCATGCTAAAGCATTTTCCTGTTGAAAAAAATTATGGCTGGCTGTTTTGAGCTCTTGGAGATTGTATGCTGAGTTTATTTGAGACTGAAAATTGGCTGGAGGGCCTTTCTCCTGTCTTATTTTCTTCCTTTTATTCCTTGCATTCTTCTTTTTTCAACATGTTCCCCCTCTTTCACCATTAATTTTCTGCATGCATGAGATACAATTTCCGCTGTATCATAGCTGATCATATCTGAATAAGGACTGAACTAATTTGCTTCTTGCTAAGGCAGAGAAGCTGAAGGACAAGGAATTTATTCAGATAAATCTAGATCTGAACCAAATTAAGTATTGTTTCATTCTCTTGTATTCTAGATCTATGATACTGCATCATCATGTTTCTCATGGATGTGAATAACGCAATTTTAATCTATATTAAGGCATTGTTTCACCCAGATAAATGCTGTGTTTTTTGTTGTGCAGAATTTCACCCAGATTTAGTAGGCTTAACTGGTACGCCAGATGAGATAAGACAAGTTGCTCGTGCTTATCGAGTTTATTATATGAAGACAGAGGAGGAGGGCTCTGATTACCTTGTTGACCACTCAATTGTTATGTGAGTATGGCCTATTAATTACTCTACACGGATTAGTTCTGTGTTCAAGTTCCCTACATTTTCGGCTTATATTTTTCTAGAATGCAATTGCTAACTGTATAAATTTTGTATTTTTCTTGCTTGAGCATATAAGTTGGTATCTAGGGTAAGTAGTGATGACTTTTGTG
The DNA here is from genome assembly GCA_021397845.1 of Areca catechu. Taxonomy (NCBI): domain Eukaryota; kingdom Viridiplantae; phylum Streptophyta; class Magnoliopsida; order Arecales; family Arecaceae; genus Areca; species Areca catechu. Next base: position 12,924,885 of record CM038038.1, on the reverse strand, counting down.
AGCATGATAATGTATTGTTTTTATCACATGTATATTGGGCAATCCAGGCATTTTTGTAGTGGTTTTTGTGATGATCATTTCTGCTTAAGCATGGTTATGGTAAATTTTTCTGAAGCAACAGAATAAATATATACATATTATGTGGATTCTAATAGGAAGAAACTTTTTTTGTCAATTGCTTATTTTGTAACCCATAAATCCCTTGAATCTGCAGCAATCCTAAACAGTAAATTCTGATTTGTGGTTATTTTTGTTCTTGATTGGACAAAAACTTCATAGGTATCGTGAAATTTTCTAACCATAACTTATGAAAACTTGTGGTATAAGTTTCATTACATTCCATTCAATTTGAATGCACAAATTATCTACAAGTTTCTTATCTGAGCTCTTTTCCTTCTATCTCTTATCTGATAGAAGAGGCTTGTATGAATTCCATGTTATTGAACATCTCAATTTGGAAGAAAAGCAAACTTTGAGCTGAGATCCAAATATGCACTTTTGAGTGCAATGCTAAATAGGTGGCCTTAGGTTTTGGACCAAGGTTCAATGAACCTATATTGGAGGGGGAATCGGCTGGTGATTAATTCAGCATGGTATGGGTTCGTGCAATGTCATTCCAGGACATATTGACACAAGGAGAGCTGCAAAGGGAAGAGAGGGAGAAGGAGAGAGAATAAAAGAGAGAGGTAGTGAAAGAGAGGGAGAGGAATGTGGAGAGAGTGAGAGCAGTTGAGAGAGAGAGAGGGCTCAAAAATTGATAGAGGGTTTCCTTTGTTTCATTTTGAAATAGGAGATGTCCTTTTTTTTTGTAAACATTGAACTGAAATCAGCAAACCATTTTCTAAATTTCAATTCAAAATTTTCAAGAAAAAGGGCATCTTTTGTTTCAAAATGAAACAAGGACAACCTTTGTTTCAGTAGGGGAGAGAGAAAGAGAGAGGAAGAGGAAGGGATGGAGAGAGAGGGAGATGGAGGGGGAGATAGGTTGAGGGAGAGGGAGAGAAACTCACTAGGACCTAGGAGACATTGTTGTTGGCAGCAATGTTGTTGAGCACTAGCGGTGGAGGATCAGGTTTTTGGGCAGGGGATGGGTAGTCAAAGCCATGATCAAGGAGAATTAGGCATTTGGATCATCGTGGGGGAAGTGGGTGAACTGATTTGATTTGTCGAATTGGTCCGGTAGCCGATTAGTCTAGTTTGATATGTTTGGAATTGGGCAGTTCGACATAGTTTGACAAACCTCATTTTGGATCGAGACATCCATTGACTTTGTTAGAAAGCAAGATATCTTATATTATTTTCTAGAACATCATACTCTGTCTTAGTCATATTAGAAGTATTGCTACAGTCCTATTAGGAGTTACATGTTACCGTATATGATAATATTGTACTTTATTTAAAGGCCTTTAGGGCCCTAATATCAAATGAATAACACTCTTTTTCTTTCTCTTAACATGGTATCAGAGCAAGCCTTCTGTCCACAACTCTAGTTGGTCATTCGAGGTTTTTTCTTCGAAGGGGGATCCAGGCCCGCCATCGGATCCCCCTTCGGGATCTCCATTGGATGTCGAAGAGAGAACTCTGACACCCTTCCTTTTTTCTATTGCTCATCCAGCCTCCATCGTCATCGTCGAAGCTGCCACCACATACAGGTAATATGCCGCCATGGATAGGAGGTTCCTCTCCCTCTATCACTGGAGGTCCTGCAGCCAGCTCTCATAGTCCCAAAGCCCCAGTTCGACCACCTCCAGCTTTAGCACCGTGATTGTCGAATCCACGCTGCTGCCAAATCCCATGGGGTTCCTCGGGTTGTCTTCTCCAGCACGGTAGATGCGGCGATGGCCTTCCTTTGGCTGGCCTTTCGTATGCTCTGTCCCTGATCTTACTAGCCTCTGCTCTGCTTCTTCGCAGGATCCCTCGCCATCTTCATCCCTGACCAAGGAAAATGGAAAAGGATGACTCATCGTCCTCTCCTCTTCTAGTAACCCCTCCGGTGGCCTGCTTGTCTCCGTCACCCTCGCCAAATCCAGCACTCTCGTCTCTTGGGGGATCGAGCTCATTGACGCCGAGCACCCCGAAGCTGTCCTCCCCACCATAGTCAGACCACCCTCAACTTGGCCGGCACGGCCATCCTTAGCATCCCCTGCTGCCTTCGCCGCCAGGTTTTGAATCTGCCCTTTGCTTCTCCCGCAACCATCTCCTCCCTGTTTCCTTGCTGCGCATGATTGCCTCCATCCTCCACTTGTTCCGTGTTAACCCTGACCTCCATGAGGGCATCGACCTTTTCGGTCCTTTGCTCTTCCTCATGGCCTTCTACCTCTTCAAGCTCCTCGCTGGTGAGTTCTACTTGCCGCTCATTATCTTCTGTCACACCTTCTCTGACCATGAGCACTTTGTTTCTGTCTCCTCTCGAGCTTGATTGGAGATTGCCATGGACTTCGTGGAAGCTCTGGTCACCCACGTCTAGGTGCTATCAGGGAACTCCGAGGAAGTCTCCCACCTCCATTCTCTCCTGAAGCAATAGGACTCCCTCCGATCCTAGGCCTCTCACCTCTTTTCCCTTTTGGGGCAGCTCGACCCTTCCAAGCACTCCCTTGGCTATCTTTATCTTCTGGAGGCTTACTCATTTGGACCAATTTTGGGAGAGCAAGCTAGTGGTTATGTTTTGATCGGGGTTCTCCGAACCGTGCCGAATTGGCCGGTTCGGGGCGTACCGAACCGGACGGGTGGCCGACCGGCATGGTTCGGCCACATAAATTGGTTCCCATCCCATAAAAATTAAAAAACAAATTTTATATCGGACCGAATCGGACCCGAATCGGGCCGAACCGGTGTTGAACCGATCGAAATGAGGCCGAACCGCTCGGTTTGGTTGGTTCGAGTCTGGTTCGGCCTGGTTCGGGTCAGTTCGGGTGGGTGGGGATTTTTTTTTTTTTTTTTTGTCACATGGCTACTGTAGCCATGTGACAAGGTGGGGGGATGTCTCTGAGAAAGCTCTTAAGAGCTTTAAGTTTAACAATAGAGAGCTCTTACGAGCTCTCTGTTCATTGTTTGTTTTGCAACGAACCATTTAAAAAAAAATTTAATCCATTTCAATGCAATCAAACATCTAGAAGTCGAAGAGGAAGGTAGAATCAAGGTACATATAGCTTTCCTTTTCCGTATTTCTCTCTTTCCTCTTGTTTTTTTGTTAAAATCCATGCAAAACAGAAAATTAAAGAAAAATGCTGTCAAAATTTATTTATTGGCTATGATTTTAGAATGTGGTAGATGTATGATAGATCTACACAATGATACTAAGATCTTGATTTTTTGTTAAGTATATAATTTTTTAAATTAAAAATTAATTTTAGATTAATAAATTAATTAAAAAAATAATTAAAAAAATATAATTATAAATTATTAATTAGGGCTCGTAAGCTACTTTTGCTATAAATTTCATGTCGATTTATTCAAGTTTTGATGTCTCATGACTAGTGCTCTAGGTCTTAAATGGAAGAAAAATTGACTTTTAATGCATTTATAGGATCTTAAAAAAATATATGTAGTATGTATAATAGAATCCTACATGAATCTAAAATTTTATTTTTTTATTATTTATTTATTTTTTAAATTTTTTAAATAAAAAAATAAAAAAATAAATTAAATTTTAAAAATTAGGTTAATAAATTATTAATTAATAAATATTATTATTGACCTTATATGTACTTTAAATATTCAGGTATGGATCCATCAAGGAGGAAGAAGGATTCGGAGTGGGACATTGACTGGTTGTATGAAGAGATGCTCTCGGGTCGGCATTATTGGAGGTGTAAATGGTGCAATACTGAATTCAAAGATGGGAGTAACAAGGTTGAAGCAGCACTTGGCTGATGGTTATTTTGATGTATCTGTATACCGACAGTGTCCAAGTACTTTGCTGATTTTAAAGCTGGGAAGGAAAGAGCAGCAAAGAAGAAGGTCGAGGTGGATCGCAAAGCTGCAGAACCACCTTATTACTCCAGGGAGTCAGAGGGAGCATCTATTCCTTCTGATGAGGAGGCACAGTTGGAGACTGCTATTCAGGCGAGCTTGTATGAACAGAGGCAGCAGGAGGAAGCCAGGCATAGATAGCGATTTGGGCTATCAGTTTTTGAGTCAGGATCGAGATCTGCTTCTGCTAGTGTTGCAGGAGAGTCTGAGACAATTTATAAGGACCTCATCAGTTAGAGAGTCCATCAGGAGAGGCACTAGCCGTATTGCATCCATGTTGGGAGCATTTGGTAGTAGAAGAAAGTCTTCCAGGGACATTTCAGAGGGAGTCATTATCCATAATGTCGATCCACATGCCTTTTCCAGTAGAAATTCCAAGCAACAGAGGATTGATATAATGCTGAAAAAAGATAAGAAAGATATGTGGCGGGCCATCTCCTCCTGGTTTCATTTCAATCATATCCCAGCCCATGTAGCAGACAATCCATATTATTGCTCTGCTATTTCATTTATACAGGTTGCTGGTGCAGGTGTAGATCCTCCAGCATCGAGGGATATCCATGGTCAGCTTTTGGACAGCAATAAGGAGGATCTACAAGGATGGTTATCCTCATATCAGAGTAAGTGGCCCGTGTATGGGTTGACGGTGATGTGTGATGGTTGGACTGGTCCTACTAGACGGAGCATCATCAATTTCTTGACTTATTATGATGGAAATACTTTTTCCAGAAGTCTATTGATGTTTCAGATCAGGTACACGATGCCAGTTATATTTTCAGATTGATGGTGGAGGTGATTGATTAGGTGGAAGAGCATAATGTCGTGCAGGTCATCATTGATAATGGACCACAGTACAGGGTTGCAGGATAGATCTTGATGGAGCGGCGACTGCATATTTTCTGGATTCCTTGTGCTGTAAATTGTATAGATCTCATGTTGATGGATATTGAAAAAATCCGCAGGGTGCAGAAGATTGTTGAGCTAGCACAGTCTATCACCAGATTTATATGTAACCATACATGGGTCTTATCATTGATGAGGAGCTTTACATGAGAGAAATATTGAGATCGGGTGTTACTAGGTTTGCTACTAATTACATTGTACTTGATAGTCTTCTTGGTAAAAAAGCAGAGCTGCGTCATATGTTTGTCAGTCAGGAGTGGCAGTAGAGCAGATATGCCAGGACAAATACTGAGGGAAGCAATGTGAAAAATTTAGTGACGAGATATACATTTTGGCAGCGGACTGAGAGTATAGTGGAGGCTATCAAGCCTTTATATGAGGTACTTCGCGCCGTGGACTCCGAGAGGTATGCTCGGATGGGTTTCTTGTATTTCATGATGCTAAGGGCAAAGAAAAAGATCCAGGAGACAGATCCATCACATGCATTTGAGTATATCCGGATCATTGATGGACGGTGGAGTTATCAAATGAGTTCGAATTTGCATCTAGTAGATATGTAGTAATTTATGAAGTCCCTAAAAATTAAAATTTAATTAGATTTGTACAAGTATGATTGACTAATTCTTAAAATATATACAGCTTACTATTTGAATCTGAGATTTCAGTACTCTATACCGGACATTACCATGGATGAAGATCTTATGTCTGCCCTATGCAATGTTATATATAAGATGGAGCCCGATCCAGATATCACTGCTATGTGCCTTGAAGAAGTAAGTTAGGTTGAAATTATTGAGTGATTTTTAAGAATATTAATTTCAACAAGTAGCACATGCTAATAAAACTTTTTTCTGGCAGGCGAAATTTTTTAGGAAGGGCACAGATTCATTTGGATCCACTGTAGCAATCAGAAGTAAATCAAAGATGAATCCTGGTAGGTATTACTAAGGAGTAAGTGTAATATTATATCAGGATTAAATTTTTTATTTTTCCAAATCTAATATTTTAAATGATGTAATGTCTTTTGCAGTTGAATGGTAGTACATTTTGGTGGATCTGCTAAAAGTCTGAAGGTTCTTGTAGTTAAGATCCTCTCCCAGACGGTTCATCCAGTTGATGTAAGCGCAACTGGTCTACATTTGGCCTTATCCACTCCAAGCAGAGGAACCGTCTGAAACAGAAATGTTCAACAATCTTGTGTATGTACACTATAATTTAAGGTTGAGGCTAAAGTGTATTCAGGAAGTAGAATTGAAATATCCCGATCCCACTGCAAGTTCATATATTGATGAGGATGAAGATCCAATAATTGGGTGGGTCATGAGTCAGCAGCAGCAGCCAGAGCTTGATGAGCCAGGATCTCCTCCTCGACCAGCCAATTTTGTAGCTAGTGAGGCTGGGGTGGATGCTGGATAATGGGCAACAAGTCATATTTCTCACAGAGCTCCAGCAAAATATAGCTAGGGTTCACGGAACTGTCCCATACCGCCCAGTACGGGACGTACCGTACCATACCGGCAAGAGCCGATACAGTTTACGTATAAAAATCGATACGGGATTTAAAAAATAAAAAAAATTTATTTCTGTATCGGTACGGTACCGTACCGGTATGAACTGTCTGGTTTGGGGTCGGCTCGGGCTCGGTTCATGTAAGGTTCAGCAAATCCTTGCTTGAGAGGGGGGAGATTTTTTTTTTCAATTTTGCACCACCGGTACACATGCCGGTACGGTACGGACCATACCGTACCGTACCGACTGCTGACCGATATGGGTCCTGGTACGGGTTCAGCGATCCTTGGATACAGCACACCATATTGTACCGTTGATTGGTTCGGGTCCTGCTACCGGTTCAGCGATATTTGGATACAGCACATCGTCTCTCCCCACCATCTAGTAGATCCGGAGACAGGAAAAGGAAAGCCAGTTGCACCTCCATCAGAGCACTCAGTCCATTCAGATTCAGATACCAGAGAGAGTGATGATAGTGCTTTAGATAGTGGAGGATCTAGTAATCAGGGAGGGGTCGGAGGACAGGAGTCGCAGCCATCTATTCATATTCGATTCACTGGAGAGTCGCAGTTTAGCCATGCTATGCATGATACAGATCATGGATTACCATCTGATAGACCCCGTGGTGATACGATTCCATATAGGCGACTGGCTCCGCGAGGTCGTTCGGGATATGATGTAGCTGTAGCTCCTGCGCATGGAGTAGGATCCATGGATGTATCTGGGTCATTCTCATATCCAGGATCTTCTTATCCGCAGTTACCGGTAGCTTCTGGTTCATATGATCCATATGGTGCATATGAGACGTCATCTTTCAGTGATTATCATCCCATGCAGTCCGGAGCATCTTATGATTTGAATTTGCTACTGGTATATTCGGATGGGCTCCTGTACTGCCATATCATCAGTCTCTGGATAGCTCTCAGAGTCGGGACATCAGAGAGGGATCTGCGATGAATTATGATCCATCACGCATACCTCTTGGGATGATCTTAGAGGAGTATCATGCTGCTTGGCTGGAGGGATATACCATCTGCCTATAGAGTATATAAATGATTCTTATATTTATGGACATCGACATTTACCTGATTCTAGAAATTGGTATATAATTATATGTTTATGTTACATTTCACTTTCATTAATTACTGATAATTTTAGTTTAATTATCATTTTATATCTTATTTTAATTGGAAGTAGTTCTAAATCTTAGTATTTAGTTATAAACCTTGAAATCGAACATATCTTAAATTCTAAGTTTCAAGCATTTAGGACTCTTAAACATTAAATTCTAAATCTTAAACCCTAAACCCTAAACCCTTAAAAAATAAAATAAAAATCTTAAAATCCCAAAATTCATCAAAAAAAAAAAAGGTGTAACGGTTTGAACCGGTACACCCTGCCGTACCGTGCCGATAACCGGTATGCCCTGCCATACCATGTATCGGCACGGTACGTCACGGTACTGTACTGGTACCGGGAGCCGACCGGTACTAGTACCGGGAACCTGGGTTTTGACCATTATTGAATTTATCAATTTCTGCTCAGCAGAACAGATACGTTTGGCACCGATAAATTTATTTCTGTTTGTCAGAGTTTCCAGGATCAAGTTATGCAGCTTCAAGTAGCAATACGAGGAGTGGCTCCCTTGCGGACAGCTCTTCATAAACCTCTAACTTCCTCTGAACGTTTGACTACCCTACACCCAGACTTTCTTCTTTGTTTTCTATCTAAGTGCTACAAAGCTGGCCTAAGCATTTTAGAAGATGATATCTTTGGGGGTTGATCAGCCAAGTGACCTCTTCCTCTATTGCTGTTATTGGGGAATGATAAATATAGGACTAAAGCGTTTCCATAAAGCCCTGGAGTGTCTTCACAATGTTGTTACTGCACCAATGATAGCTTTAAATGCAATTGCTGTTGAAGCATTCAAAAAAAATGTCCGAGTTTCACTTATTCACAATGGGCAGGTTCCTACATTCCCAAAGTAATACATCTGCAACTGCTTAGAGAATCTTAAAAACTACACTCAGCCTCATATTGATTTGGCTAGTTGCTATGTGACGGAAATTTTCCGAATTAAAGACCACTCCATCCAGACAAATATTGAGAAATATTAAGCTGACAACAACCTTGGGTTGGTGAAGCAAGTTCTATCCTCTCTATACAAGCGTAATACACAAAGACTGACTCAAACTTACCTGACTCTGTCACTCTAAGATATAGCCGGTGCTGTGCAACTCAAGACCCCAAGGGAAGCTAAGATGCATGTACTTTTTTTTTTTGGTAAAATGAAAGGGTAGGGGGGGTTTTACCCTGGTGTAGCTCCCCGTAACAGGCCCCCAGCCTGCTAGACCATGTTCGTTTCGGGCCGCAATTTTTCGGCGATCCCTTCCCGCACAATTGGGCGAGTACGTCAGCCTAGCCTCACTACAGCGCCAGAGTTACGGCTGCTCAGCCCCCCAGTCACGTGCCCCAGACTTAATCTGGAATTTAATCGAGTCACCCGCCGGATCATTCCTCGAACCCGTGACCAGTGGATTATACATAAGAGCTGAGCCGCGCCTTAATCTGAGATGCATGTACTTTGGATGATTCAAGATGGTGAGATATTTGCTACAATAGGCCAAAAGGATGGAATGGTCAGTTTTCACGAGGATCCAGAGCAATACAAAACTTGCGAGATGATAGAGCATATTGATTCATCAATCCAGTGGTTAATGGCATTGTCCAAGAAGTTAAGTTCAATAGATGAGCACATTTTATGTGATCCTGCTTAGTTGACAAAGATGGGTAGAGAAAGACAAAGGTTTGACTTTGATGATTTCGATTCTGTTCCTCACAAGTTTTTACAAACATGAGCTCGTACGTATTTGGAAAAGCTTCACTTTGCGGTGAACACATTTTCATGCAAACCTTTCTCAGGTTACCATGTCATGGCAGGCTTTGTGATGGCATTTCATTGATTTTGTTATCCTCAAGTCTGATGGACCTTACTTTTTTTTTCCTCTGCTGCACAAATGATCATGGTGGTTTGATGTAACTGATTATTATATATGTTTATCCATCTTTTCTGTATGGTAGAAGCATCAGATTATTTTTACTAAATTGTTACTTGGAAAAAGGATCAAGTTATCAGACTTTTCGTAAAAAAAAAAAGATGCTACATTCTCTATACCTTCAAGTTGACTAGTGATAAGTTCTCTTCCTTGATCTTCGCTTCCTCTATGCGGTGATCCGGTCTTTTCTTTCTCGTATTGCTATCATCGTTATCCTCGCCTTTTTATGGTATCATTTTTGTAAGTAGCAGGAAGATGATATTTAGCTCTCACCTGACTAGCTTTGTGGACAAGATCGACGTTTCTCTGCCACCTTCTCTCTGATAGCGAGATAGTGACCAGCTCTGTGGACAAGTGGCAGGAAGATGATTATGCAGCTCTTACCTGACTACAAGTGGCAGGAAGATGATTATGCAGCTCTCACCTGACTACAAGTGGCAAGAAGATGATATTCAGCTCTTACCTGACTACAAGTGGCAGGAAGATGATATTCAACTCTTACCTGATCTTGTTCACGTAGTCCAGGAAGATGTTTATATAGCTCTTACCTGGTTTTCTTCACTTTGTCCAGGAAGATGTTTATATAGCTCTTACCTGGTTTTCTTCACTTACTCTCTTGGATATAAAAGATGTATAAGTGTTATGATCTTGTGACTTGATGATACTTTGTTTTGTCTGATATTATTTTGAATGTCTCATTCTTCTCTCCTTTCGAGAAGCAAGTAGAATCCTTGTCTGGATCTTCTCTTCTCCGTCCTAACAAGGTGTTCTTTTCTTGGATACTGAGCAGTCTCTGAAATTTTTGTTGACAGTTTGTCCTATTTTGCAAGATTCAGACATCTAGATCAGTTCAGCAGATCAGCTTGTTGACATCTTTATCAAAGCTATCAACACTATTTTTGGTTTTCTACTATATGTACTCAGAAGGGTTTAGTTAATGTATATGCTCCAGCTTGAGGGAGAGTGTTAGAGAGCAAGATATCTTATATTATTTTCTAGAACATCATACTATGTCTTAGTTATATTAGGAGTATTGTTGTAGTCCTATTAGGAATCATATGTTACCATATATGATAATGTTGTTCTCTATTTAAAGACTTTTAGGGTCATAATATCTATGAATAATACTCTTTTTCTTTCTTTTAACATACTTAATAGTAAAGGGTCAATATTTAATACTTTTTTTTTGTAGAGTTTTTGTGTTTAATTAGGTTAGCTTTATCAACTTTGCTAAAGTGACAACTAACTGGGTCTAACCATTTAGGTTAGATATATTTTTTGAGACTAGTTTTGAGATTAGATGAAAGACAGATCAAGGTTCATCATCTCGGTTCCGGATCTTATATCAGTACCATTCTGTTACAATATTTGTAAACCTGGTACGGTACCTAGTTCGGCATACTAAGTGTTGGTGCACCCCTTGTATCACTCTTTGATTTAGTACTGGTATGGTATGATTGGTATGCACCAGATTGGTATGGTAAGCCATGGTACAAATATTTGGTCCTTGTCTTGTGTTATGTCAAATATGAAAGCATATGGCCATTTATACTCCTAGCAAAATTTTAGTAATCTTCATGATCACATTAGACATCAACATGTGGTTGAAAGAACTATAAATAGTTTTATTTTGGTGCACAAATGCCTGTCAGGATCGTGCCAACCATTTTTCCTAACTTATATCAGGTCCTTCCAAACTCTCTTCTACTGCCATGCATAACAAAAGCTTGTGTTCCTTCCCAGCCATGAATTTGTGGGTTTGGCTGCCAGTCTAGATCCAACATTACCCATTGGTTTTGAAGTCCTGTGATTGCTGTCAATATCATTGCTATAATATTATCGATGATTCCATATACTGCTACTGTAGCTGATGAGCATATTCACCACCACAAACCAAAGCCTTCTCAGCCAAGACATGAAACAAGCAAGACTTTGCTCTACAGTTGAGAAAACTGCAAATTCCCTTTCCCTTCTATTTACTAATTCACGGCACTCTTCCTCCAACCGATGTAGCTGTATCTTAATGGTAAAATGATAAAGATAATGCTGTCAAGCTGAATGCCCACCCCAACCATTTGATTAAACAATCATAATCAAGGACTCTGAGCTTGGTCCATCCTGGCTAGGACTCCCTAGTGTTTAAAATGCAGTTCATGCAGCAAGTCATGTGCCCATATATCCAAATGCAGTCCCTAGACTGCACTAGATTGTACATATATGGTTTCTATGTGGTCATACTACATGCGGACTGGAGAGTCAATTCCTTTAGCATTGTGGCTAACCTGGTCCACCTGGGACTTTTAGCCTGGATATGCAGCCTACTCTTATGTGGTCTGTGTAGGTTAAATAGGTTCAAAATGATAATTAGGTTTGATATGGTTTCATGTGCACCCGATACAAGTATTAGTAATGTTAATATTCTTAATTATATTATATTCATTGATATTAGGTATTAAGTAATAAGTAGTAATTAGTGGTTACTGTTTTTAATATTGCTAGTACTTCCAAAAAACTACCATCATTAATATTATTTTTATCATATGTAATATAGTTTTTTATTTTTAATAGTTAGAAAATTGTAATTGCATGTGCACTATGCAGAGCTTGCCCACATTGAGTTGCTTTTCACGACATTGGAAGCGACCTGGCCTTATGACAGGTGCAGGCCCAGGTCTCTCAAAACCAGGTTGCCCTAATCCATCTAGTTCAAGATAAACCAGTACCAGTTTTTGTTATGATACTTTGGATGCCCTAGTGTCCTTGCAATTCATTGAGATGCCATTTCGCTAATTTATCCTTTTTATTTTTTCTTGTAGTTACTTTTAATGGTTATTTAGAGGCTTTCTTCTTTTATTTAAATTCATGGTCATTCTTGTTCAAGATTCCATTGACAAGTGGTGTTTACTGTTATTTTTCATTTTTTCAAACGATTAATGCCAGTACCAATAGCAGCATGATAAACCTAATCATGGCTTAAGAAACCTGTTTAAGAGTCTAAAAATATTTACAAACTCATTTAAAACAAAATAATGAAGTATACATAAAAGAGGGGGATGTCCTGATGCTTTCCTGGGATGCCAGCCTATCCCCACTGTTGGAAATGGAGTGACCCAGTAATGTCCCAACCTGGTTCCAAGCAGGGACAGCTCCCAATACTGGGGTTTGTATCCTGGATTCTAGTCCATGCTCATTCTTTAATCAGATATGCCACAGGTGATACGTTTTATGATGCCTTGATAAAATATTTCTCTACACCTTTTTTCATAGCCTTTCCGCCATCAGTTCTTTTAAGTACGCCCTTGAGAAATTGGTAATCAAATCTTGTCACACTGTTCATATTTTCTGAATAACTTTTATCTAATCAAGTTAAAATGTTAACTTAGGATTTTTGGTACCTTTTAAGCATTTATTTTATATATCACTTTTTAGAATAGATATATACTGAACTTTATTCAGGTCAATGTAAATCTGATTTTTCACATGCATCATGCATGCTTTTACAAGGTTCATCACTGTATTAATACCTAGTAATTGGTTGAACTCTTTCAGCTTATCCTCATTTTAAAAAGAAAATCATGAACCATCTGAAACTATAGGCATTGGGCAGTGTGCCTGCTGCATGTCTCCCACCTATGGTGATGAGAGTAAAGAAGGTAAGACGAAGGACGTGGAAAAAATGGCTAGTCTGATGATGACATGGAGGCAGTAAATACAGCCAAGGTGGTTGCCCAGAGAATTTGAGGGCAAGGACTTGGGAGAGGGAGGAAAATGATTGAAACGGCATTACCGCCGCCGACTCCCTAATAGAGGGCTTAAGCTCACATTAACATTGTTACCATCAGGTAGGGAACCTGTGTGGTTATTTTTTTCTTAATCGATACAGTTTTAGGATTAAAAGCAAGCATGATGATAAAAATGGACGGGTTTTGGCTTTTGAGCCATCTTGGTTAGGCGTGATAGGAACACTGCATGATGATCTGGTATTGATTTTGGAATGCAGGACTGTGTTGGGTGTAAGTTTTTATCTCATTTAAAATTTCTTGATCAAGTCGATGTCTAAGATATAATTGGCTTTAATTCATTTCTTTTGCATCCACCATTTACCTGGTTAAAAATTTACTCTAGGTTTAAGTCATGAGCCTGGCCCACGGTTTCCATCTGTTATGTTGACAAATTCTGAATTTGTGTCCTGACAGAACTCTTATTTACTAGAATGGATCTCAATCTTCTGTTATGCCATGATGGTTGTATCCATATTATTGATTTATGCTGGTCAATTCAGGTACTTGATGAACCCAAACATGGAGTTTGTCAAATTCTTTGGCAAGAACTATGATGCTGATGCACTTGCTGAAGGCGTAATCAAAGAGACAAAAGGAAACAAGGGGGTGTAACGCTATATTTTCCTGATGCGAAAGATGGTCATGCTGACTGAAAGTAAACCTTTTCCCTATTTATCATCTCTGGAATGTAACTTGGTAATAAGCTCATGATCAAACAAATTGGACTATGAAATATTTTGGTGTACTAATTGTTGGTTGCAGGGGAATCTCATTTTTGACTATTTTTTGAAGTAAAATCAATTTATGATCCTGCCATTTACCATGTGCATCATTTTTTCTGGGGAAAAACGGAAAAGATCAGGTGCGATGCATCTATGAGTCATGCTGCATTTGTTAAAAGCCAATAGAGCTCGCCATTTGTAGTGTTACCAGTCCAGAAATTCTATCAGGCCCTCGTTTAGGAACGTTATCATATTATCACTTCATGTAATTTAAACTTGTTATGGATTCAACTTGGCATGAATTCGAATAGAAATGCTACTCAAAATCTTGTGCTTCCCACTAGAGGTTTCTTGCAAGATCTAAAGTCTCCGATTAGTTTTAACCCACATATTTCCAAAGAGGACAGAGCCTAAAAGGAGCTTCCTCTCTATGCCAGGAGATGATCACGACAAAGGAATTATTGCCCTCTAGAAGGCAGCACGAACCTTGCTCATGTGAACTACAACCTCTTCTGAAACCAGTTGTCCTTGTAGATAAAGAAAGCACCCATGGATAGCAAGTCAAGATCCATTCCTAGGCCACTCTTGTATGGAAGACTTCGATCCCAACTTTGATTTGTATTATTTGATGTCTCAAATGTGGATTCTTGATTAACCAAACACTTTAAATTTCTTCTCTTTTCTAAATGCAAAATCTACCATAAATGTTAACCACAAACCTTTGAGACTAAACAAAACTAGCAAATTAAGTGAAAGCAAACCTCAACAATTTAAAAGCTGAAGTAAATCTAATTTTAACACAAATTACATTAGCCACTTGCACTGTATGGTTCTTGTTGTCGGGATATGATGTCTTCATGCATAATCTATCATTTGGATTGCCATTGGTTGATGATGAAGTCCGTCAAGGGGTATCTCACCATCAAACTGTTGTTTTGGTGTGTCTCGATTGATAATCTCAAGCCCTCCAATGACACGATAGATATATCAGTTATTCAAGGTTTGGTCTCATAATGGACCAGCTTAATGTCTAATCTTAATGTTGGTCATCCAAACATCATAATTGTTTTCTTCAACAGTTGAAATCTCTACTTGTTCCACGAATGTCTAGGTAATGACTAATTCATAGTTGCTTCCGCTGAGGATCAAATTTTCAAATGAATGGATCTCCGGTCAAAAGAGTTTTAGACGGTTGACACTTGGATTCACCCAAGTCCTCTGATATTGAAAACACTCTTGAAGGTCTATCAACCAATTCACCAGACCTTCAGCTATCTGGCCCTTCATTAGAGAAATGAAAGATTCCTTTTGCTTTCCCTCTTTAGAAATGCCTAGGGACTCTCTGCTTTCTTTCTCCTCTCTCTTAACCTTACCCCCTTAACTTTAAACCTAGAGAAACGCCTGCAACCAAAAACTCTGCCAGCAACCTTAGACATTTAGATCTACACTATCCAAAGCCTAGATATTCTGTGTCTAGCCTCCCACCATCTTCTTAAACCTAGATCTACACTTTTTTTTAAGATTAGTTCTTGAAGGAAAAGCATAAAAGGAGCCTCTGAGTTCGTAGCAAAAGAGCCTCCAAAAGGTCCTGTTTGAGAAGGACACAAACTTCCCCTCCAGGATTTGATACTCTTTGCCCTTTTTCTTAATCAATGCTGGATATTTGCACTTGTTGTTTTGCTGGTGAGTAGCTTATGTTCCTTTATTTTCGCTTTATTTTTCTTTAACAAACCTCAAAAAGGGTCTTTTCAGGACAAACCCCAATTGCCTAGCCTTATAACCATCCCAAAGGCATAGCAGATCTTGCCTTTAAGCCATAGGATCACCCAGATTTGAGGCTGGCATGGATTTGCTATGAAATTTGAGACGGACATTTTGCAAACACTAATCAAGTTGGCGTCCATATTTTGTTCTAGACGTGGCTTAACCCAATTTGGGTTGTCCTGGGGTTGAATCCTTTCCCTCATGGTATCCTCGGCCTTACCCTAGCTTTCATTCCCTTCCATTTTGTAACACCCTGGCCCTAACCAATATTGAACTAGCCTTGGTGAGTTGACCGGCCAGCAACCAAGGAACAAGGGCCCAATTGCAAAACAAGGCTCAAATCGGGAAAAAAAAAGGGGTAATTCTTTGTGCACCGTATGCGGTGCAGCAAATCCAGCGTGGCCTGCACCGCACGTTTTTATTGGTCCAAAATATTCACTATAGCATGATGGGACAAAAGCTGAGATGACTAGCATTAATTGAAATTTTTGTCCAGACCAAAATATCCTTACGATATCCTAGTTCAAAAGCTACGACATTCCAGTTCAAAATCTACGACATCCTGGTTCAAAAAATGATCTGAAACAGTATTACGACACCCTAGTTTAAAACCTACGACATCCTAGTTCAAAACCTACAACATCCTGGTTCAAAAATGATCAGTATTACAATATCCTAGTTCAAAACTTACGACATCCTAGTTCAAAACCTACAATACTCTGGTTCAAAAATAATCAGAAACTATATTACGATATCCTAGTTCAAAACCTACGACATCCTAGTTCAAAACCTATGACATCCTAGTTCAAAACCTACGACATCCTAGTTCAAAACCTGCGACATCCTAGTTCAAAAATGGCCTGAAACAGTATTACAATACCCTAATTCAAAACCTATGACATTCCTGCATAAAATATAAATTAAAACATATTTCGACATCCTAGTTCAAAATTTACGACACTCCTGTAGAAAATATAAATTAAAACCTGAAATAGTATTACGACATCCTAGTTCAAAAGCTACGACATCATAGTTCATAATCTAGGACACCCCTGCAAAAAAATATAAATTAAAACCTGAAACGGTATCACGACACCTTACGACATCCTAGTTCAAAAGCTATGACATCCTAGTTCAAAATCTACGACACCCTACTTCAAGGAACTGGAGGGAATGGTATTTTGATATGGATAAAATTTCAAATAAAAGCTGAATGATAATTAATGCTGGTCACGCTCAGCTCCCGTCCTGTCATGTTGCAGTGGATATATTTAGACAAATAAAAAAATGCAGTGCAGGCCATGTTGGATTTACTGCACCATACACGGTGTACAAAGTCTTTTCCAAAAAAAAATCGAGAAAGACTCCCCACAAGAGACTTCTTCTTTGATGAGATTGAATTTGAGTGGGTTTCAAAGGCTCTTCAATAAGAAGTATTAAAATATTTTTGTGAAAGAAAAAGAAAATAAAAGAGAGATGGAGAGAAGTAACTGGACTTTATTCCCTCTATTTCAATTTTATTCGATACTTTTTAAGATTATTTATAATAGTACATAGATTCTATATAAGAAAAAATAATAATAGCTGATACAGAATAATACTAATAAAAGAAAATAATAATAACTGATATAGAATTATACTAATAAAGAAAAATAATATGAGATTATGTTAATGAAAAAAAAATATTATGGATTGATATGTGATCCTTAAAATTGTGCTAATACTCTCTCTCAAGCTCAAAGTGGATTATAAGTGCTAACTTGAGTTTGAGAATTATTATTCTTTTTATAGACAAAAATACCATAGAAGAGAAGATTGGCGTTTAAAGAAAAGACAGCTGAAGACTAATAATCCTCTTAAATAAAAATGCCATAGAAGAGAAGACCGGCACTCAAAGTAAAGGTGATTGAAAATTAATGATTCTTGTAGACAAAAAATGATGCATAAGAGAGGATGGTGCTCAAATAGAAGATAGTTAAATATCGATGATTCTTATAACCAATAATATCATAGAAGAAAATAAAAATGCTTCAAATTAGGTGGCAAAGGAGTTAGAGATAGAAAAATATCCAAAAAGAAAAAGAAAAAGGTCTCGAACCGATAATAAAATATTTAAAGAAAAGAAAAATGTCTCAAAATAGATAGCAAATCAAAAGATCTTGTTGCCTAGGATAAAAACCTAGGGGGGGTAAATTAGGTTTCTAATTTTTTTTTGATATGAGATAAAATTTGTTCTAAAAAATAAATTCAAAAGTATTTGTATAGTGCTATATATAAATTAAATAAGTAGTGAAAAGATAAAAGCAATAACAAGTAAAAAATCATAAATACAAATAATTTATAGTGGTTCAATGCTCAACTTAGTACCAATGCTACTTTCCAAGTAAACCGAATCAAAAATTTCAATTATAATCTCTTAAGGTTACAGTTCGATTATTTTCATGGATTGATAACCAACTCAGTTGGTTTTTCCTGGCTTATCAACTGAATTCTTCTAAACATTTAATTTTCACAGGTTCACTAGTAAGAACCTTACTGTTGGTAAAAAATATGATTGGGCTGGGGACAAGAGGTCCAAGCTAGCAAATACAGCCGAATTGACCTAGCAGCATAGTTGTAGACCGAGAGCCTAAAGCCTAGAAGCTGGTTGAACCTGACAGTTCAATAGCCTGTATCATCCAACCTTGCATCAGATTGGCGAAGGTAGTATTGTTCGAGTCCACTGTATGCTTGCCGACCGTGCATCGGATTAAGCACCTACGAAGAAGGTAAGGCTTCAATATTGACGGACAATTCTAATGTTGATACACAGACCATTCATCAGATAGAATCCCCGATCATAGAAAGTCCCAACTCCAATGCTATTAGGCAAGACGATATAGCTGAGAAATGGTCAGCCTCCCCATTTGGTTGGTCCTTTGTCGAGAGAAATAATGCCTACCTAGCTCAATCGACAAAGTATCAAGCCTTTGAGCAACCCAATATGAGCAAGGCTCGGTCGCGCACCTGCTACATGCCTCGACCACTTCATTCATCCACTCGCTAGGAAGCTAGGCACCCATCTCACTTGGATAAGCCCAGCTAGGTGTCGAACCTCCGAACATACATGTTCAAGTAGGCCTCGGCTGTGTCTAAATAGCAGGCACCTGTCGACCACTCATCTGAACAAATCATGCACTTAGCATGCAATAGCCTTTCCACCCATCCATGGAAAACACCCTAATCGCCCAAATTGCATTGGATGCCACCCATCATCCTTGTTCGAGTAGGCCTTGGCAGTGGTTAGTGCATTTGACCAAAGATCCTGCAAATGCTCACCAACTGCTCATCAGACTATTGGCATAGGTGTAGTGCTCCCAAGCCTTGGAAGGTTAGAAGAGGTGTCATAGTAATGACTCCAAGAGTCTAGGATCGATTTGGGTCCTTGGGATAGAATCGATTTGATCCCAGGGTGAAGGTTCGTCCCTTCATGATTTCAAGATCTAGGATTTTGGGTCTTCAAGGGGCTAATCAATATTAGATCGGGTTTGGAACCAAGTAGGTGTGAGAATGGGTCAAGTCATAGGTGTTCTTGGGCTTGGTGAGTGCTCTCCTAATTAGATTAGCCTTGTAAGAATTAGAGTTAGGTTTAGGTTTGTATTTCTAATCCTATTTAAATTAGAAGAACCCTTTAGTCTATAAAATGATATCTTATGCAAACAAAACTTGAATGAATAAGAGAATCCCTTTCTCCCTAACCTCTTCTTCTCTCTTTCTAATTTTCTAGCCATCCAAGGAGTAGAAGCAAGAAGCTTTCATGCATGTATGGAAAACTAGTTCTTAGCACTAATGCTAAGGAGAGAGACCAATCTGCCTATGAGTCTCTCTCGTAGTAGGATTTAGGTGCCCAAACTCCTTATGCCTCAGGAGGAGAGCATGGAGGGCTGATTCTCACGGTGATTTGGAGAGGAGATATGCTCTAGAGGCGAGGAAAAGTGAGGCGTGCAGTGGAAGTACTTTGTGCGGTATGATTGTTTGGTGTTAGGATTTTGAGTTCACTAGAATCTCTCTCCCAATGCCCAAAGGAGGTTCCACAATCAGGAAAGGCTAGGAGGAACAATGTTTGGACACTTGTAGAGAGATCATCAGACTATCCTGTTATAGGTACTAGATGGGTCTATAGAAATAAGCTAGATGAACAAGGTAATGTAATTAGAAATAAGGCTAGACTGGTAGCTCAAGGTTATAACCAAGAAGAGGGAATAAATTTTGATGAGACCTATGCACCAGTAGCTAGACTAGATGCTATTAGATTACTTCTAGCATATGCATATTTTATGAACTTTAAATTATTTCATATGGATGTAAAGAGTACTTTTCTAAATGGTTTTTTTATTCGAAGAAGTTTTTATAAAACAACCGCCTAGTTTTATTGATCACTCTTTTCCAAATCATGTTTTCAAGTTAAATAAGGCTTTATATGGTCTTAACAGGCACTTAGAGCCTGATATGATAGATTAAGTAAATTTTTACTTGAAAATGGTTTTTTAAGAGGTAGTGTAGATACTACTCAATTTATTCAAAAGAAAAATAATGATATTTTAGTTGTTCAAATTTATGTTGACGATATAGTATTTGGATCTACTAATGAATCTATTTATTCAAAAAAATAATAATGATATTTTAGTTGTTCAAATTTATGTTGATGATATAATATTTGGATCTATTGATGAATCTTTATACCGAGATTTTGCTAAGCTAATGCAGGATGAATTCGAAATGAGTCTAATAGGTGAGCTAAACTACTTCCTCGAACTTCAAATCAAATAATCAAAGGAAGGGATTCTCATCAACCAAGCCAAATACATTAAAGATATTATCAAAAAGTTTGGCATGGAATCCAGCAAGGAAGCTGGAATACCCATGAGTCATGCATGCAGATTAGATACAGATGAAAATGGCACAAGTATTGATCAAAAGTTATACAGAGGTATGATTGGATCTTTACTCTATTTAAATATTAATAGACCTGATATTCTATTTAGTGTTTGTATGTGTGCTCATTTTTAATTAGATCCGAAAGAATCACACATTATTGTTGTTAAAAGAATTATTAAATATCTTAAAGGCACATGTAATATAGGATTGTGGCATTCATCTTTAAAGTTAATTAGTTATTTGGATGCTGACTATGGTGGCTGTAAGATTGATAGAAAAAGTACCAGTAGCACATGCCAATTTCTAGGTGTTAACTTATCTAATATCACTGTAGGAAACAGAACTCCGTAGCACTGTCCATTGCTGAAGCAAAATTTATGGCTGTAGGGAGCTATTGTATATAAGTGTTGTGGATTAAGCGCTAGAAGATGATGGTGTTATCCAATCTAAGATTCCTATCAAATGTGATAATACAAGTACTATTAATTTATCTAAAAATCCAATTCAGCATTCTAAAATAAAGCATATAGAAATAAGGCATCATTTCATTAGAGGCCATGTTTTGAATAACAACGTAGAATTAGAATTTGTCCCTACTGAGAACCAACTGCTGATATTTTTACCAAGCCTCTTAGCCAAGATAGATTTGAAAAGATTAGAGGAGAGTTAGGTCTATGTGACCCATATTAAGATTTTAGACCTATTCTTTTTCAAAATTAATAAAAATTATCGAGAGTCTTTTAAATTCATTTTAGAGCTATTGACCACTTCACATAGTATTAATTTAACTATATAAATCTTTAGTTTGACCTTTTGAACTTTAACCTCTATTTTTGCTCAAGTCGACTAGAGCAATCCCCTATTCTGTCGAGCCAACTCGAAGGACAGGTTTGGGCTTTTTTAAATAGGGTTCCGTAGCTTTCATTCTTTAACTTCTTTCCATTTCCACTGTTTAGCTCCACCCGTTTCTTCCCCTAAGCCATAGAAACTCCTCTAGAACCCTTCCTAAACCTTAATCCAAGCTTAATGGCACCTAGAATGGTTGTAGGAAAAAGACCTAAGAAGGTGATCCGATCCATTGCGGAGGAATGGAGGACAAAATGAAGATTAGATGCTTCAGCTTCTTAACCCACTGAAGAATAACTTGAGCAGCAGCCGACCGATGCTCCAGATGCTCATCGACAGGTAACCTCTAGAAGAACTGTGGATTTTAATTTTCTAGAAGAAGAGAACTTGAAGATAGGTGATTGGCTTGATGCTCCGGGTTGGAAACACTTTTGCATGCTTAATCTTCCTACCTATCCAACCTTGGTCAGAAATTTCTTTGAAAATTTGTTTCTTGGTACATTTCATCTGGAATCTATTGTTAAAGGGAAGAATGTTGTTGTGGATGAACAAAAATAAAGTACATTATTGCAAATTCCAAAGGAAGGAGAATGTTTTTTAATGATGAAAGAAAAACAAAGGACTTTAAGAACTATTTTAGAAAGAAGTGATGAATCAGGGGTTGTTCATGTTCAAGCCAACCTATTATCTTTGGAGATGAGGCTCTTACATAACATTATTAGTAGAATGTTTTTACCTAGAACTGGAAGATTCGATTGGGTAAGTGAAAGAGATATGATGTTTATGAGATGTCTGATTGAGGGAGAGGCTCTCAACTTGCCTTATATTATGATTTCTCAGATGAGGGAAGCAGCTCGCAGGGCACGAGCCTGTCTTTCTTACGGCATGGTGTTTACTTTACTTTTTTAGAATGCTGGTGTTGATTTGTCAAGTGAGGATAGGAGACCTTTATTGCATACTAATAGATACAATGCCAAGTCACTAAACATAATGGGCTTTCATAAGGTAGAAGACAGATGGATTCGGAAGACCTCAGGACAGAGAGTGGCACATTCTGATCATGAGGAGTCTTCTGATGATGAGCAAACTGGACAGCCACAGGACATCGAGACTGAGCGACCTACTGATGAGGCTGGATGCTCTGAGCCAGCACCTACTTCACCTCAATCACCTGTAAGAGATTCAGTTTCTGGTGGTTTGCATGATGATCAGAGATTGCAGACTCTCTTGGATGAGCTCTCTGCTCTACAGCGAGGCAGAGCTGAGACTGATGCCAGGCTAGATGCATTACAGGCTGAGATGAGGGATGGTTTTCAGCAGATCTTAGCAGTTCTTCAACACAAAGCAATAAAGATTGTAGGGATTAGAAAGTGTGTCAATGTAGTTGTCCTACAAAAACTTGTCAATCATTTAAAGAGTTGTTAGATAACTGAATGTATGCTCCAATATTTTGTTAACATCAAAATCACTTTAGGAGTCAACAATCTCTCCCTTTTTGATGATGACAAAACACTGGGCATGAAAAGAATCTATTCTATTCACAAGTAGATGTATATCATAGTAAGCATTTACACTTGTTTAACAAATCATAATATCAACTGTATTCTCAAATGTATATCAATATATGCTATACAGTCATACACAAGGTCAAATTTATAAACTATAAGTATCAGAGAATGATTGCTTGTATGTATCAAGCAGCATTAAGTATTGACAGATAGATGTAATAAGTAGAGACCATCATAGTAATCATTGAAGCATGTAAATTAAACATGTATATCTCTCCCTTTTTATAAAATTTCTAAATAATATGAAATTTCTCTAAGTTTCTCCCCCTTTAACATTCATTTGAACATTTTAACAGAAAAGTATGCAAAAAATCATTCAAAACTAATTAAGCTCCCCCTGTCTATTACAGTTCATTGAGTTTCTTCTTTCATGCACTCTATGGTTCTCCCCCTTTTTGTCATCAAATCAAAAGGATTAAATAGTTAAGCTCAGATTTTTAAATAGATTAAGAAAGTTTCAAGATTTGTTTGAGATAATTTCACTTTCTCAAACTTAGAGAGAGAATTCTATTTAAGAAAATAGAGAGTGTAAATAGGATAACATAAGTACACACATTACACAGTGATCAAAAAGATGTTCATTGCATTTCTATCAAAAATTTCAGTACATCAACTATTACATAAGTTTCAAAAAGCTTTCAAAAAAAAAGTACTAAAACTACAAAAGATCTACTCAGAATCATCCTTATAAGGGTCTAGGATGTCTACTAAAGGAAGCATGAGGAGGAGGTGCCCTAGGGTGATGAGAAGTACTAGGAGCCCTAGTGAAAATAGGAGATGGATCATATAAGGTTCTGGTCCTAGAAGTGACCTCCAAGGATCTGACAGTGCCACAGATAGACATCATCTCCATCCAGATTGCTCCAAGCTGTTGCTCCATATCCTTGAGGCTTGCTGGCACTTTGTTCACTGCCTCTTTCATGTCACCAATTTCTTTCTGCATTGATATAAGCTCAGAAGCTTGGACATTGGCGAATGCCTCAACTGATCCTCGAAGTCTTCTAAGCTCCAACCTGATGATCCCAATGCCTCAGTGTAATCATCTGCCATGCTTCTTGTCTCTATAACAGTACCCATCTTTCATCTGAGCTCCCTCAACTCAGTTCTGTATTCATTTAATGTAGCATCCACAGACTTCAATATTGCTTCAGAACTTGAAGAGATACAATTCAAGATTGGTTAAGTTCTATCTGAGGTGTTGATCTTGAAGCTTCCATAGCTTCAACCTTTCCTTGTAGATTTGAAACATGCTCTTCCAGTCTATCCAGTCTACTATCCATTGACTTTTTCAGATCACTAAATAAAGAAGTAATTGTACCTATTAGTGTATCTGTCAAGCTTTTCATTTGTTCTTCAATTTGAACTTGAATGATTGGAGGTTGTGGTGCTGCAGAAGGGTAGTCAGGTAGAGGAATATCAGCTGCAGGTAAGTCAAACTCGGGTGCAAGCAAATCAAACTCAGCAACAGGCATATCAAAAATAGGAGAAGGTAGTCTAGTCTCCTCAATAGCAGCAGCTGGCTCAGAAATAGGTGCAGAAGAAGTTCCAGCAGCTTCTACATTCTCTTCTTCTTCTTCTTCTTCTTCACTACTAGAGCTACCTGTAGTCCTGACATTTGTACCTTTCTTCCTCCATACTCCTTCAACTTGGAAATATCCCATCCTCTCTAGAGATTTGGAGGTGTACACATCTGTGTGGTGAAGTTCTACTCCATCTTCACCCTCCAAACTCACTCTTTGAGATTTAAACAGAAGGGTAAGCATCATCCCATAAGGTAGACATGATTTAGCCTTTCTAACTGTCTCCTTCATTTGCATAATTATGATGTAGGATAAATTAACAGGAGTTTTCTCTAGAAGGCATAAATCTTTTTCACTCACCCAGTCAAACCTTCCTGTTCTTTGCAAGAATATTCTACAGATAAAATTGTGTAGCAATCTCATTTCTAAAGATAGGGTGTTAGCAAACACTGTTCCAATTCCTCCAACATCTTCTTTGTTCAATATTGTTCTTAATGTCTTTTCTTTATTGTCAATTACTAGAAATTTCACTCCCTCTGAAGATAAGTCTAGTACACCATGAAGAAATTTCTCATTGACAATAATCCTCTTTCCTTTAATAGTGGACTCAACATGATTAGTTCCCAATCTCATATTTTCATAGAAACATCTAACAAGAGTGGGATAAGTCTTTTCATTCAAAGAACAAAACTTCATCCTTGATCTTCAATTAAGTCTCCTATTTTCTATCCAATTCCCTTAATAAACTCAAAGTTAATGCATCGGCCAGAGGTTACCGGACGTATAGACATCGAGGAAACTTGACTAGGAACTGTTGGAGCATCCCTTGAGACCTCTTTTCCAGGTTCCTTACTGTGAACGGTGCTACTTGGCTCTTCTTGACGCCTTTTTGACCTTCTTTCCTTTTCAACAGATGGAGCAGCCCTAACGGAGCGTTTATCCGTTGCATGCTTGGGTGCCATTGCTAGGAAATATGGAAAATTGAGATATTGGAGTGCTTAGAAAGGAGATAGAAATCTTTGGAGCAGGTTTTGGAGAGGAACGAACCGTTAGAGAAGACAAAATAGGGGTTGAACGGCTCGAAGAAGGGTTTATAACCCAAGGCAAAACACTTAGGCGCGAGATTCTAGTCGACTCGAATTGTCCTAAAAAGTCTTGAGTTGGCTTGCCCAGAGCTCTCTCAAAATCATCAGAAAATCTAGTCGACTCGAAAATGCTCAAGCCGGCTAGGCCAGAACTTGCTTAAAACTCTCAAAAAATCTAGTCGACTCGAATTAAGATCCATTCAACTCGAACAGAGAAATTAGAGTTTTGAAAAAAATTGATTATAAATATTTTGAAAAGAATTTCAAAGAAAATTTAGGCTCAATGCTATAGAATGAATTCAAGAGGGTCTCTAGATAATGTTTCCTTAATTTGAAGGAATTAGGTTAGCGAATTTAGAAAGGATCACAAAGTCCTAATTCACTCCTAATTTGCTCAAATCTATCTTGATTGAGAGGCTTAGTAAATATGTCAGCTAATTGATCTTTAGTAGGAACAAAATCAAGCACTATATTACCAGTAGAAACATGATCTCTAATAAAATGATGTCTAATTTCAATGTGCTTGGTTCTAAAGTGTTGAATTGGATTCTTTGTCAAATTGATAGCACTTGTGTTACCACATTTAATTAGAATTTTAGATTGTGATACACCAAAGTCTTCTAGTTGTTGTTTAATCCATAACACTTAAGTATAACAACTACCAGCAACCACGTACTCAGCCTTAGCTGTGGACAAGGCTATAAAGTTTTGCTTCTTATAGTGCGATGAAATTATATTCAATCCTAGAAATTGGCATGTACCGCTAGTGCTTTTTCTATCTATTTTACAACTAGCATAATCAGCATCAGAGAATCCAATCAAATTCAGAGTAGAATATTTAGAATACCAAATTCCTAAATTACTTGTTCCTTTCAAATATTTAATTATTCTTTTAATAGCAAGCATATGTGTTTCTTTTGGTGATGACTGAAATCTAGCACATACACATACACTATATAATATGTCAGGTCTACTTGCAGTCAAATATAACAAGGATCCGATCATACCTCTATATAGCTTTTGGTCAACATTGGATCCATTCTCATCTTTGTCCAATCTGCAAGCTGGGCTCATGGGTGTGCTCATTGATTTGCTACTCTCCATACCAAACTTTTTGATGATTTTCTTGATGTATTTGGCTTGGTTGATGTAGATGCCTTCCTTTGTTTGTTTTACTTGAAGTCCAAGGAAGTAGTTCAGCTCGTCCATTAAGCTCATTTCAAATTCTTCCTGCATAATCTTAGCAAATTCTTTACATAGAGATTCGTTAGTTGCACCAAAAATGATATCATCAATATATATTTGTACAACTAAAATGTCATTATTCTTGTTTTTGATAAATAGAGTTTTGTCTATATTTCCTCATGAAAAATTATTTTCAATTAAGAAAGTGCTAAGTCTATCATACCAGGCTCTAGGTTCTTGTTTCAAACCATACAATGCTTTATTTAATTTGAATACATGGTTTGGAAAAGAGTGATTTTCAAAACCTGATGGTTGTTCCACAAAAACTTATTCAGAGATAAAACCATTAAGAAATGCATTTTTTACATCCATTTGAAAAAGTTTAAAGTTCATGTAGCAAGCAAATGCAAGTAGTAATCTAATGGCTTCTAGTCTTGCTATGGGTGCATAAGTTTCATCAAAATCAATACTCTCTTCTTGGTATATCCCTTAGCCACTAATCTAGCTTTGTTTTTTATTATATTTCCTTGCTCATCTAATTTATTCCTATAGACCCATTTGGTTCCTATTATTGGATGGTCAGTAGGCCTATCTACAAGTGTCCATACCTTATTCCTTTCAAACTAGTTTAATTCTTCATGCATAGCCATTATCCAGTTTAGGTCAGTCTCAGCCTCTTCTAAGCTATGGGGTTCTATTTGTGACACAAAGGCTAGGTAATCATGTGCATCCTTATGTGCAGCCCTAGTCCTAACACCATGTGAAGGATCTCCTATAATTAATTCTTTAGGGTGAGATGTAACATACTTCCAGTCCCTCGGTAGATTTGTGTGATCCTTACTTATCGTTTCTTCTCCATCTTGAGTGTCTTTGTCTTGAATGCTCAAGTCATCCATTCCTTTTTGCAATGTACCTGCATCATTGTCTATGCACTCTTCTTGTCTAGAAGGTGTATGGTTAGTTTCAATAAATGCAACATGAATTGACTCTTCAACAGTAAGAGTCCTTTTATTAAAAACCCGATATGCTTTGCTATGTAATGAATAACCTAGGAAAACTGCATCATCAGCTTTAGAATCAAATTTTCCTAAATTATCTTTTCCATTGTTATGCACAAAGCATTTGCATCCAAACACATGAAAATACAAAATATTGGGTTTTCTATCATTCCAAAGCTCATAGGGGATTTTCTTTAAGATAGGACGGATCAAAACGTGGTTTAAAATATAACATGCAGTGTTCATCGCTTCTGCCCAAAAGTACTTTGAAAAATTGCCTTCATACAACATTGTACGAGCCATTTCTTCCAATGTCCGATTTTTTCTCTCTACAATACCATTTTGTTGAGGTGTTCTAGGAGCGGAGAAGTTGTGATCAATGCCAAATTCAGTACAATAATCTTTGAAAAATTGATTTTCAAATTCGGTTCCATGATCGCTTCTAATTGAAATCAAAGATAAGTTCTTTTGATTTGAAACCTTTTTATGAAATTTTCTGAAAACATGAAAAGTTTCATCTTTTGAAGCAATAAACAAAATCCAAGTAAATCTTGAAAAATCATCTACTATCTCAATAGCATATTTCATACCTCCTAGGCTTGTGGTCCTAGTAGGTCCGAAATGATCCATGTGAAGTAGTTCAAGTGGTCTTGTTGTAGAAACTATATTCTTTGATTTAAAACTCCTCCTAGTTTGTTTACCCATTTGACATGCATCACAAACATGATTTAAATCAACTTTAAACTTAGGCATGCCTCTAACAAGATCTTTAGAAATTAGTTTGGCAATAGTATGCATGCTAGCATTACCTAATCATCTATGCCATAGTAAGCCTGACTCTTTGGTCTTAGCATTCATTGTAACTAGACTAGGGCTACTTGACATGGCAAGATCATTAAGATCTACCACATAGATTTTTCCAAGTCTATGTCCAATGAACTTATTGCTAGAATCTAAAGAGTTAATTACTATACACATAGAAGATTCAAAGACAACCTTGAAGCCTTTATCACATAATTGACTTATACTTAAGAGATTATGCTTCAACTTGTCTACTAGCAAAACATTTTCAATAAAAATGAAGGGAGTTATTTTGATCTTACCAATACCGATTATTCTTCCTTTGCCATTGTCTCCAAAGGTGACCATTCCTCTTTCTTTCATTTCAAGGGTGATTAATTGATCCTTGTCACCCGTCATATGTCTTGAGCAGCCACTGTCTAAGTGCCACCTTTTCTTCAATCTTTGGGCTGCAAGACATTCCTGCAAAATAGTCAATGAATTCTTTTAGGTATCCACGCTATCTTGGGTCCTTGCAGGTCAGCAGAGGTGGTCCCTTTGGGAACCCAAATCTTTCTTACTTTCCTAAGGACATTTATAGAATTATTGCATTCAAAAGATTTATGTCCTATTCTTTTACAAACATAGCAAACAACTTTAGAATTTTTAATAGAAGCAGAATTTGAAGTTCTAACAGTTGATGCACTTGATGCAGATTTTGAACTTTTTGAGATGTATG
Organism: Areca catechu; assembly: GCA_021397845.1. Lineage (NCBI taxonomy): Eukaryota > Viridiplantae > Streptophyta > Magnoliopsida > Arecales > Arecaceae > Areca > Areca catechu. The sequence continues at coordinate 12,895,539 of CM038038.1, read as the reverse complement.
CATTTTTGCTCAAATTCTTAGGAACATATAACAATGACTTTGAAGTAGAAATAGTTTTCGGTGTAGCTAGAACCTTTTGAGATAAACCATTTTGAACGGGTGTTTTGGATTTTACAAAAGTAGTTACTGAAATTCTATTCATAAAAGAAGTTTTAAAACCAATTCCAGCTTTGTTTCCTGAAATCCATTGTTCTTTTAAAATTAGCTCAAGCTTATTTGAAGATAAAGTGAGTTTTTCAACTAAAGGCTTGAGTTTTGTAATCTTATTTTTCAATTCATTATTTTCAGCAAGTAAATTACTGTTTTTCTTTTCACATAAAATATTTTCATTTTTCAGCTTTTCAAATTTTTCAGAAAAGTCATGCAGTTCTTTTTGTAATAAAAGGTTCTTTTCTGAAATTTTATCTTTTTGTTTGAATAAAGAATCATTCATATTTTTCAATGATTTTATCTTTACTCCAGCTTTCTTAAATTCAGATAGTAAATCATGAAAAGCATAATTTAATTCATCAAATGCAAATTCAGTGGAATTGTTAGGGGATGTTATCTCGTCTTCGAGATCCATTAAGCATAAATTTGCAGTCTTGGTGGTCTCTTCTTCTTCAGATGAAGATGATTATTCACTGTCGGACCATGTGGACACCATGACTTTCTTTTTCTTCTTCTGTCTGAAGGATTTCTTTAATAGTGGACAGTCTAGATGTATGTGCCCCGGCTTCTTGCATTCGTAGCATGTGGGGACTATTTCTTTATCTTTCTCTCTCTCCTTCTTTTTTCCTTTCCATAATCCTTCTTATGAAATTTCTAGTTGTATCTTCCTTTCTTTCTTCCCATAAATTTTCTGAATCTCCTCACAACCATTGCAATGTCCTCGTCTTCTAGGTCGTCATTAGAGGAGGTGCTTTCTTCTTCAGATTCTTCATCATCCCTCTTTGATTCGGAAGTAGCTTTGAAGGCTATTGTCTTCTTTTTCTTTTGTTCGTCTTCCGTTCTATGCTGCATTGTCAGCTCGTGGGTGATGAGTGATCCCAGCAGTTCATCCAGTAGAAGTGTGTTGAGATCTTTGGCCTCTTGGATTGCAGTCACTTTGGGATCCCATTTGTCAGGTAAAGAACAAAGTATCTTCTGAACTAAATTTGCATTTGAGTATACCCTGCCAAGACTCTTCAAACCATTAATAATATCTGTAAATCTAGAGAACATGGCAGAAATTATTTCAGAAGGTTCTATTTTAAATAATTCATAATTATGAACTAAAAGATTTATTTTTGAGGTTTTCACTTAGGAAGTACCCTCATGGATCACTTCGAGTTTATCTCAGATTTCCTTTGCTGAAGAGCAAGTGAAAATTCGGTTGAACTCGTTTGCATCCAAAGCACAATATAATAAATTCATTGCTTTGGCGTTCAATTCCCCCATCTTCATGTCATGATCATCCCAGTCCTCTTCAGGCTTAGGGATGTCCATGCCATCAACTTTAATTGTGGGAATGTGTGGCTCTTTTAAGATGACCTTCCATAATTGAAAATCTACAGCTTGTATATAAATTTTCATTCGTGCTTTCCAATATGAATAATTAGTGCCTGTGAATAGTGGAGGTCTATTTGTTGACTGGCCTTCGGCCAAGGATGTACTCATGGGATGAGCCATCAAACTTTACTCAAGTAATCAGAGACACTACTCTGATACCAGCTGTTGCCCTGGTGGCTTTTTCCAAGAGGGGGGTGAATTGGGAATTACAAAATTTTTGCAAGTATGTGCACAAGTAATTCCTTTTAGTGGAAGGGTGCTGTGTTAATCAGAGAATAAATGCAAAAGCTAAAAGTAAATCAAGCATAACATAAATAAGGCAGGTTTATAGTGGTTCGGAGCAACCCAGCTCCTACGTCCACTACCCAAGTTCACCATTCAGGATTTCCACTATATCTCCTAAATCGGAATACAGTCGGATTGTTTTACAGGCTCACAATCCAAACCTCTACACTTTGGTTTATGAACCGGGCTCACCAAAGAAATCCACACTAAGTTTTTACAGGCTTACCTAGAACCTCTACACTTTGGTTTTGAAAAAGGCTCACCAAAGAAACCTATTTGGTTTTTACAACCGGCTCACCAATAATCCAAATATTCTAAAAATAGAATAAAAAAGTAACAAAAAATGACAAACTTTATTGTCTGGTGTTGCCGATATAGCTCGAGTGAAGCTCAATTGAATGCTCTTCAATGCACTTCAATGGCTTCCTTGCTTTCCTCAAAAGGTGCTTCAAGCTTCTGGTAAGAGTTGGTGAAGGCTTGAAGGCTGACTTGAAAGCTCAAGTGCTCTCTCTCTTCTAACTTCAATAAGTGTTCAATAAATATCCATTAACTCATTAGTCTCTCCAAAGATGTTCTCATACCTTATTTATAGAGACTTTAACTGCCTTCCCTTGATTTTGAACGTTGTAGACCGTTAGGAGGTGACAGGTTACCGTTGGAGCACTTTTGGAATTCAAAAACTGAAAATTGGAACTAGCCGTTGAAGGTGACCCCGTCATTCCAGTCGGCTCGGATAATCTTCGAGTCAGCTCGGATCAAGTTCGAGTCGACTGGGCTGAACGCCAGTCGGCTGGGTTCCACAGTTGAGAGAATGGGTCACTCTGGATGAGTCAACTAGACTGAATTCCAGTCGGCTTGGATCTTAGAGGCTCTTAGAGCATTCTCAACCAAGTTCTGGACAAGTCGGTTGGGCTGAATTCCAGTCAGCTCGGATCCCTGAGAATCTCAGCACTTTCTCAACCATGTTCTGGACGAGTCGGCTGGGCCTTGGTGCCAGTCGGCTGATCTTTGTGCCAGAGAACTTTCTTGTGCCAGTGCCAGAATCGGCTGGTTCCTCCATCTAGTCGGCTCGAAATTTGTTCTTCAGCCAGATCAAATTCAATCTTCCAGAACTTCTTATGCCATGCTTTGAAGACATCTTCAAGGTCTTCTTACAATAAAATCAAGAAAAATTTAAGCTTGAAAACTACTAGAAGTAATCCTTTATCTTGATTTAAGTAGGAAATTTTTATAGGTTCTTGTTTACAAGATTCTAAACACTTTACAACTCAACACAAAGCAATAAAGATTGTAGGGATTAGAAAGTGTGTCAATGTAGTTGTCCTACAAAAAATTGTCAATCATTTGAAGAGTTGTTAGATAACTAAATGTATGCTCCAATGTTTTGTTAACATCAAAATCACTTTAGGAGTCAACATCCAGTCTTTTGTTATTTTATGTAACTTCAACACTTAGGTATGAGCTAATATTGTGAGTTGATGCTTGAAGTCCTTAAGTCGAAACATGGCATGTCGGCTGAAAAACTTTGCATGCTACTTTTCTAAAATTGATAGTTGAGATCCTTGAATCGATACTTAAGTTGTGCCACTTCAAAAATATGTACCAAATTCTGAATTTTGAGATTTTAATATGTATTCTTTCATTCTAACCTTCAATTTTCTAATGAAACACTATTTCTTTGACTTTTTCACATATGAAGGCATCCCCAAAACATAAAATTCTTCTTGCTTAAATATTGATCACTTTAATTCATCATTTAACAATTTGAAGAGTACCTGAAATATTAATCTCACAACTCTAACAAAACATTAGTACTTATGTATACTTACTATTTTGTTATTAATCAAAGTTAATGTCATAGTCAACAAAATGCCTTTGGAGTGGTTGGTGAGACTTGTTGATGCATTGGGACATAGGAGTTGGCCTTTGTTGGTGCCCGCTCGGGGGTCATGACTGAGCATCTCTAGAGTGATTGATAAGGCTCACTGATGCCTTGAGGTATGAAGTTAGCCCCTTCTAGTACCCACTTTGGAATCATGATTGAACACTTCTGGAGTGGTCGATGAGACTCGATGATGCCTTGGGGCATGGAAGTTGGTCTCTGCCTGTGCCTGCTTGGGATCATGATTGAATGCCTTCGGAGGGGTCGGTGAGGTTAGCTGATATCTTGGGGCATAGAAGTTGGCATCTACCGGTACCTATTCGGGGATCGTTACTAAACATCTTTGTAATGGTCGACGAGGCTCGTTGATGCCTTGAGGCATAGGAGTTGACCTCTATCAATGCTCGCTTAGGGATCATGATTGAATACCTTCAGAGCGATTGGAGAAGCTCACTGATATCTTGGGACATAAGAGTTAGTCTCTGCCAATATCCGTTCGGGGATCAAGATTGAACACCTTCAAAGCAGTCGACGAGGCTTGCTTATCAGTCTTAGGATATAGGAGTTGGCCTCTGTTGATCCTTGCTCAGGGGTCATGACTGAATGTCTCTGAAATGATTGGCTAGTCATTGGCTCTATGTCTCTAGCACGACTACATTTCCTACTAATAGTATTATAATATTAGCATAATTTAATAAATATAATATATATTTTATAATATAAACTATATTATATTATATATAATATAATATAATATATTTAATAAAATGTAGTATATTAATATTAAATATGTTAATATTTATATATAATATAAATATATTAAATTAAATTAAAATTAACAATATAATATATAAATTTAATATATTATTTAATATATTTAAGTAATATATTAAATATATTATCTATTTAATATAAATTTTTTATATTAAATATATTTAGTATAAAATAAATTTTTAATTTTTTCAAAAAAATTATATAAAAATATAAAATATTTTATATATTTTGTAATATACAATATAAAAATTATATTTTTAATAAATAGATAAAATATAAAAATTATATTTTTTTAATAAAATATAGATTTAATTTATGAATATTTTAAAATTTTGATTTTATAGTATATAACATTACTTGTATATACTATATATAATAATCCATATTACTTATAATCTACATTGCTAGCAATTTACATTACTGGTAATCTACATTACCTTTCAAGATTACCTGACAATGTACCAAATGCAACCTAAGTTATTAATAAATAAAGACTAGGTTATTAATGACCACAAGCTACCCATTCAAGAGAGAAGGGGCCTTTCAACAACTAGCACTTTCTATCTAGAGTGTAGAAATAATACCTTGCAACATATCAAAGAGCAATGCAACAAATTGCAATCGAGCCCACAACTCAAATTAATTTATGCTCATATAGCACATTTTATAATAATCACAATATGAACCACAGATTGTGGAGAAGTCACAAATTTTAAGACAAACATAAAAAAAAAGGGTCTTAAAGAAAAATTCTTAGAAATAGACAAAGAGATTGAAATCCACATGATCAAGATCAGATAGCAGATATTGAACGACACCAATCCAAAATATGAAATATCCCACCACTTCACAATGTCAAAACCAACCAAGAATTTAACAAAACCAAAAAGATTAAAAAAAACAAAGATATAAAATACAACATATATCAAATTGATTTGGAAAAAAGATTGCATCTTTGGCAGACAAGCAACATCGCAAAAATCTTGAAAAGGAAGGAAGAATGGTCAAGAACAATAGAAAAAAGAAGAGATCCAAAGAAAGATCTTATCTTTTTCTAGGTGCTCTTTAAGAGGGATCAAAGACCCGGGAATGAATCCATTGGCACCGGCCTTCTCATCCTCCTCTCCTTTGGCTTCCTCCTTATCGAGTTCGGCGTTCCTCTCATTAATCAAGGTATCATTACTACCTCGCGATGGAGTTGTGAGGATGTCCCTGAAAGTTCTCGAGGGGGAGGAACACTCTGCTTCTGCTATCCATCCTCTCTTGCCAAAAAAAAAGGCTTGCCAGGATTTTTTTTGTTTTCTATTTTTTAACTGGTATTTTGAAGATGTCGGATTGATATACTCTCCTGATGATAGAAAGAGGTTGTAAAAATTTAATGTAAGCATCTCTTGACAGGATGGGACCTTCGGTGTAGCTATGCTTGGTCACCCATCCCTTTTGACTTATAAAAAAAAGGGCCCAGCTCGAACTTGGCCCACCAGCCAATTACTTTTAGGGTTTTAGGGGCTATCCCTAAGCCCGTCTCGGCATCTCCTGAGTCTCGACTCCCCAGTCCTCACCTCTGGCTCCCGTTCGCCAGTCCGCGTGTTCTGATTGCCATCCCCAGCTCTAGCGATAAACGTGGCTGGCCGTCCCCTTTCCCTCTCTAGATTTTTATTTCCATTATATTTAAGGGGGGAAGCGGGGCCTTAGGAAGGATTCCTCCACCGATGTCTCTCAAAGGATTCAATCCAAGGCCATCTCTCCAATTTTTTGTATGGTATTTTTCCCATCTCCTCTAATGTTTTTTTGCTTTTCCCCTCTTCAGTTTTTCTTTGATTTGATTAATTTTTGTATTTTCTTTCTATTTCTTTGTCGATATTGTTCTTGATTGCATCCAAGCGAACACTTTCTCTAATCATGTTTTTTCTTTTTATTTTTTTGTTGTCATGTGTTTTTCCTCCTTTAAGAAGAGGTGTTACAATGAGTTGTTTGTTTATGTATATATTATGTAAAAAAAACATAAGAAATCGAGGATGAGTTGTCTGGTTGTTGATGGTCGAGGAATCTTCCTTAAAAAATTGGGTTCTTGCCTACATGTAGATGGTGATATTGTAAACAGGGCATCGATTTAATTTTTTCCAATTTAGGGCATCTTTCTTTCTTCCATACTTGATTGTCACTATTCTTCTTTCTTGAGTCTTCGTGATCAAATTCTTGTATTTTGATCATCCCCAGCCCCTCTTTCTATCTTGAAGTCTATTTTTCTTCGACTTCATTCATGCTTCTTTCTTTGGATTTTCAATCAGACTTTGATTTGGGTTGGCCCAAATCAAAGCCTAATTCAGGTCAGTCCAATTGGGCCCATTCTTAGTTTTGTCAAAATAAATCAGGCTTAAGCTTGGCATGATGCTAGAGTTTTTTTGGGACTTGGCTCTGGTAGGGGTATGCCCTTCCAGTCCTACTCATCGATCACCTCCATCTGACCCAGCCTTAGTGATGACCAGTCTCTCATTGATCAGTCCTTAGAAAGTCATTGACATATATTCATCTAACCAGGGCAATCTAATCATGCATCTTCTTGCTGACAACTCATTAGCTCTTGTTGCCCAGTGGCTTCCCAAGAGGGGGGTGAATTGGGATTAAAAAACTTTTGCAAGTATGTGCACTTTGAAATTCTTTTAGTGTAGAGGTGAAGTGTGCAAAGCAGAAGTAAATAAATTTAAGCAATCAAGCAATAAAAGCACAATCACAAACACCAAGAAGTAGAGTGGTTCGGAGCAACCGGCTCCTACATCCACTATCCAAGGATCGCTTGGGATTTTCACTATATCCTCCAACCGAAATATAGTCGGATTGTTTTACTAGGCTCACAATCCAAACCTATACACTTTGGTTTTACCGGGATCACCAAAGAAACCCAAACTTCCTTTGGTTTTACACGGGATCACCAAAAAAAACCCAAACACTTGGTTTTAAACCGGGAAAACCAAGAACCCAAACTTAGATTTTATAAGGTTTACCTAAAAACCTTCAACTCTCTCTCTAGATATAGCTCCTTGCTGTTCTAAGAGAGCAATCCAAGATAAAGAATGTAAAATAAGCAACTACAACAAACCAAGTTTGTTTTGATGTTGTCGATGAAGATCAAAATGAAGTCAAGCCTTAAGTGCTCTTCAATGCTCTTTAATGCTACTTCTTCCCTTCTTTAATGAGTGGATTCAATGATAGAGTGGAGTTGGTGAAGCTTTGAATCTCACTTGAATGCTCTTTTAGGTAGGTAGAGGAATAACTTGGAAGCTCTTTGTTCTCTCAAGAAAATTCAGCAATAAATCTTCATTAATCGATTAATCCTTCAAAAATAATCCCCTTTATAGTTTTCCATGAGATATGGCCATTGTAGGGCCTTGGGATTCATGAAATGACCGTTGGAGTTGATTTGGAATTCAAATTTCAATTTCAGCAACTAGTCGTTGAAGTGCAGACAACGGCTCTACGAGCCGGCTCGAGCTCCAGGAGTCGGCTCGAAGTCTCAGACAGGCTAAAAACAAACTTCTGTGGGAGCCGGCTCTTGGACTAGCAGTCGGCTCTTGTCTTCAAGCTTTTAGTCATGACAAACATACATACCTAGAGTTTGCTCTTGAACTGGGAGTCGGCTCTTGTTCTCAGAACTTCAAAAAATATACTTCTGGAAGAGTTGGCTCTTAAACTGGGAGTCGGCTCTTAGTTCTGAAACTTAGAATCTGCCTCCGTGCCGTGCCACCTTGAGTCGGCTCTTACAAGTCTTTTAAAAAAGTGCTTCAAGCTTTCCAAAAACTTCATCATTAAATCAACTAGAAGCTAATTTACATACTTTATCAAAATATTTACAATTTTGAGCCCATTTTTCATAATTACAGCATTCATAAGTTAGGGCTTTTACAAACTCAATTGAATTACCCTTAAGTGAATTTGAATACCATTTTAAACAAAGATAATCAATTCCTGCAAAACTTCTTAAACATTTGTAAAGAGTTAGTATCAAATACATGCTCCAATATTTTGTGATCAGCAAAATCATTACAGGGGTCAACAATCTCCCCCTTTTTGATGATGACAAAACACTGGGCATGATCAAAAAATTGAAATCACTTTACAATTGCAGTATTTTCAAGCTATGCGTATCATATAGATTAGGTACCAGTGTATCAATACAATGTGCCAAAATGTATCAAATGTATATAACTGAATACCAGGTATTATGTGCATCAAGTGTATCGAAACATGAAATATCATATGTATCATGACATGATGTATCAATACAAGATGTATCAAAGATATTAACTATACAAAGCGTATTGAAACTTATGAAAATTTTCAAACTTTTGAAGTAAACTTAAGTTTTATCAAATTTTCATGAATCAAATATTCATTTTATCAAAGTTTCATAACATTCAATTATCCATATATCAAAGTTTCATAACATTCAATTATCCATATAGTATTTGTAAACAATTCTTGATTAATTTTCATGAATCAACATAGATTTCTAAGAAATTTCCAAGAAACTTTCATGAAACAACAGCTTTTGTATTTTTTACTTTTTCATGCCCACACACAGTCTCCATTCTCCCCCTTTTTGCCATCAACAAAAGGTAAATGAGAAATGGACAATCATTCACAACGATCACATAACAGTAATTTAGTAACAAGTGAAGTATATATATGAAATAAGTCAATACATACCAATATGTGATACTTTTACAAATGTGCCACGGCACAACAAAATAGTATCACATAACCAAAATACAATAACATCAAGTCTCAAAAAGATAAAAACCTAATCATCAAAATGAAGTGCTAGGATCACTATCAGGTTCTTCCTCATCAGAGGAGGAACCAACCTCTAGAATACCTGGACTAGGTTTGAACTTGGGGAATCTAGGGTGGAGATCCCTAATCCTAGTCCTAGTGGGTGTAGAAGTCGTAGTTACTTTAGATTTAGGTTTAGGTTTGGTTTTTGATTTAGATGAAATGAAGATGGGTGTAGGTCTGGCAGTAGGTGGATCAAGAGATAGGGCCAAAGTGTTGGTGGATGAAAGTATCTGAGTAGCCGGAGTCACTCCAATATCAGCAGATCCAGCAGCCTCCATACTATCCTGAGGCTCACCAACAGTAGGTGTGGCATGATATGGTGCATCAGCACAATGTGTCTCCTGTCCCTGCTCAGCATGTGTGCCAGTACCAGTCTCAGTGCCCGTGCCAGTCGCTATGCTAGTAGCTATGCCAGTAGAAGTGCCAGTAGAAGGTGCATGCTGGCTGGCCACGGATAACGGTCTCAATATAACTATGATATCATGAAAGCCCTGCTGCATCTCGGATGTAGAGAAGTAATCCTCCTGTCAGTGTCAGCCCTAAGACAAAAAATCTTCTTTAAAACTCTGTGGAGTCTATCATCAGTATCAGCTCTATCAGCAGTAGGAGTCCTGACTGGTGAATGTGGTGAAGTAGGAGCTAGCTCAGATGGACCAGCCTCATCAGTCTGTCCCTCAGTCTGCTCATCATGTCCCTGTGCAGCCTGTATGTCATCATCTGAGTCCTCTGAATATGCTACAGGAACTCCTGAAATCTTTCTGATCCAATTTTCATCAACCTTGATAAATCCCATTCTAGTAAAGGATTTCACTGTGTATTTGTCGGTGTGCAGCAACAACCGACAGTCCTCTCCAGTAAGATCTATATTAGCATCCTAGAATGACAAAGTGAACACCATCCCGTAGGGCAAACAGGCTCGTGCCCTACGTACAACCTCTCTCATCTGAGAAATCATAATGAATGGAAGGTTGAGGGGCTCCCCCTCAATCAGTAGCCTCATGAATATGAGATCTCTTTCACTAACCCAGTCGAATCTCCCTGTCTTGGATAGGAAAATCCAGCTAATTATGTTGTGCAACAGTCTCATTTCCAATGAGAGCTGATTTGCATGCACATGAATGATTCCTTTCACATTGGATCTTCCCAAGATGAGTCTGAGAGTCTTCACTCTTTCCTTCATAACCAAATAGCAGTCCCCTTCTTTAGGTATATTCAAAAGATTTGATAATTTTTGCTCATTTATTTTTATCAATTTCCCTTTTACTGTTCCTTCAATATGAAAAGCTCCTAGTGACATGTTCTCAAAGAATTGTCGAACCAAATTTGGGTAAGTTGGAATATTTAATTGACAAAACTCCTTCCAACTCTGTCTTTCAAGCCACATACCAATATTCAACTGTTCTTGTTCAATAAAACTGAAATTGATGCACCTACTAGGGGTCACTTGACGATTTCCCATTGGAATGATCTGCCGGGGTGGTGGAATGACTTCTTCTTGCTCAGTCTACTGCTCTTCTTGTGGAATCGAAGTATCCAATCGCCTCTTGCTCCTTTCCTCGGCCACAGTCCGAACAACCCTTGTTGCTTTCTTTGCCATTGCCTTTCGAGGCCCTATTCTCCAAAGATTAAGGATTTGAATAGGTAGGGAGGGTTTTTGGAGAGGTTTCTAGAGTGGAGTGAAGAGTCGGCTAGAGAGAAACGGTCGAAATCTAGAAAATATAATGAATAGGAAAAGTGGAAACCCTACTTAAAAAGTTTCGGTCCGACCTGCGAGTCGGCTCGCCCAGAGTACTGAGAGTTCGAGTCGGCTCGAGCAAAAATCTATTCTAAAAATCAAAATGAGTCAAACTCAGTTTCTAAGGGTTCTTAGAGTTTAAACTATGTTGCCCTATATTCTAAAGAGAGGTTTGGAATTTCTAGATAATTTTTTCTTAATTTTCAAAAATTAGGTCAGATAGGTTTAAAATGGGTCACATAACCCTGATTCTCTTCTAATTTTTTCAAATCAATCTAGATTTAATGGTTAGTGAAAATGTCCGCTAATTGGTCTTCAGTAGGTACAAATTCAAGTTCTGCAACGTTGTTTAAAACATGATCACAAATAAAATGATGTTGAATTTCAATATGCTTAATTCGTGAGTGCTGAATTGGATTTTTTGATAAATTAATAGCACTAGTATTGTCACATTTGATAGGAATTTTAGATTGGACAACACCATAATCCTTTAATTGTTGCTTGATCCATAACACTTGAGCATAACAACTCCCAGCAGTTACATATTCTGCCTCAACAGTAGATAAAGCTATAGAGTTCTGTTTGCGACAGTGCCAAGAGATCAAGTTAATACCTAGAAATTGACAGGTGCCACTTGTGCTCTTTCTATCTATTTTACATCCTCCATAATCAGCATCAGAATAACTAATTAGTTTCAGTGATGTGTGCTTAGAATACCACAGATCTACATTACAAGTGCCTTTCAGGTATTTAATAATTTTCTTAACAGCTGTGATGTATGATTTTTTAGGATTAGATTGAAAACGTGTACACATACAAACACTAAATAATATATCAGGTCTACTAGCTATTAAATAAAGTAATGATCCAATCATACCTCGATACAGCTTTTGATCAATATTTATGCCATTCTCATCTTTGTCAAGTCTACATGCAGGACTCATTGGTGTTCCAATTACCTTGCTTGATTCCATGCCAAATTTCTTGATTATTTCTTTAATGTACTTGGCTTGGTTGATCAGAATACCTTCTCTAGTTTGTTTAATTTGAAGTCCAAGAAAGTAACTTAATTCGCCCATCAAGCTCATTTCGAATTCTCCCTGCATTAGCTTAGCAAAGTCTTGACACAAAGATTCATCAGTAGATCCAACGATAATATCATCAACATATATTTGAACAACTAAAATATCATTTTTCTTTCTTTGAATAAACAATATGGTGTCAACACTACCTCTTACAAATTCATTTGCAATTAAAAATTTGCTTAGTCTATCGTACCAGGCTCTAGGTGCCTGTTTCAGACCATATAAAGCTTTATTCAGTTTAAAAACATGATTTGGAAAAATATGATCGATAAAACCGGGAGGTTGCTCAACAAAAACTTCTTCAGACAAAAGACCATTCAAAAATGCACTCTTTACATCCATTTGAAATAACTTGAAATTCATAAAACATGCATAAGCTAGTAGCAATCTGATGGCTTCTAATCTAGCTACAGGTGCATAAGTTTCATCAAAATCTATTCCTTCTTCTTGATTATATCCTTGTGCAACCAATCTAGCCTTATTTCTAATTACATTTCCATTTTCATCTAGTTTGTTTCTGTAAACCCACTTAGTGCCTATAACAGGATGATCATTGGGTCTTTCAACTAAGGTCCAGACATTATTTCTTCTAAATTGGTTTAATTCATCATGCATAGCTAACATCCAATTAGGATCAGTTTTGGCTTCTTGTATATTATGAGGTTCTACATGAGAAACAAAAGCAATTAAATAATGTGCATCTTTATGTGCAGATCTAGTTTTAACACCTTGAGATGGGTCTCCTATAATTAATTCTTTAGGGTGTGATTGTACATACCTCCATTCTTTAGGTATATCATCATGCTTTTTACTCACCTCTTCTTCATGTAGTTGACCTGATTGTGTGTCTTTAAGAGTCAAATCTTTCATTTCATGCTCTAGTGTACCTGCATCATCATCAGCAAAATCTTCCTTTCTCGAAGATGTAATGTCAGATTCATTGAAAACAACATAAACAGATTCTTCAACAGTCAAAGTTCTTTTATTGAAAACTCGATAGGCTTTACTATTTAAAGAATATCCAAGAAAAATAAGCTCATCGTATTTTGCATTAAATTTACCAAGATTGTCTTTTCCATTGTTGAGAACAAAACATTTACATCTGAAAACATGAAAATATTTGATATTTGGTTTTCTATTGTTCCAAAGCTCATTGGGGGTTTTTCTAATAATAGGTCTAATCAAAACTCTGTTTAAAATATAGCAAGCGGTATTAACAGTTTCTGTCCAAAAGTATTTTGGAAGATTTCCTTCACAAAGAATTGTTCTGGACATTTCTTCCAAAGTATGATTCTTTTTTTCTACAATACCATTTTGCTATGGTGTTCTAGGTGCAGAAAAGTTATGATCAATACCGTGCTTTGTACAAAAATGATCAAAATACTGGTTTTCAAATTCGGTGCCATGATCACTACGAATTGAAATGACAGATAAGTTTTTCAAATTTGTAACTCTTTTGTAAAACTTTTTGAATACATTAAAAGTATCATCCTTGTGTGTAATAAACAAAATCCATGTGTATCTTGAAAAATTATCTACAATCACAAGTCCATATTTCATACCACCTAGGCTGGTAGTCCTAGTATGTCCAAATAGGTCTATGTGAAGTAGCTCTAAGGGTCTAGTTGTTAAAACTATGTTTTTGGATTTAAAACTTCCCATCACTTGTTTTCCTAACTGACATGCATCACAAACATAATCAAAATTGACTTTAAACTTCAGCAAATCATTGACTAAGTCCTTTGAAATCAATTTAGCTATTGTGTCCATAATAGCATAACCAAGTCGCCTATGTCTTAGTAAACTTGATTCCTTGCTCTTGTCATTCATTGCTACAAGACTTGTATTACTTGACATGGCTAGATCATTAAGATCTACCACATAAATGCTACCAAGTATATGTCCAATGAACTTAGTACTAGAGTCAAGTGGATCAACTATTATACACATTGATGACTTAAAGAATACATTATAACTAATGTCACATAGCTGACTAATACTCAAAAGATTATGCTTTAATTTTTCTACCAGTAATACATTTTCAATAAATGTAGAAGGAGTAATTTTGATTTTACCAATACCAATAATCCTTCCTTTTCTATTGTCACCAAATATTACCATTCCACCATACTTCTGTTCTAGGGGAAAAAATTAATCAGGATCACCCGTCATGTGTCTTGAATAGCCGCTATCCAAATACCATCTTTTCTTTATGCTTGTGGCCGCAAGACATCCCTGCAAAGCAATCATTTAATAGATTTAGGTACCCAAGCTCTCTTGGATCCTTGCAAGTTAATGAAAATGGTTCCTTTTGGAATCCAAACTTTCTTAATTTTTATTTTGTCATTGTATTTCAAATGACATTCAAAAGCTTTATGACCAATGTTATTACATGCATAGCATAGAATCCTTGAATTTGAATAATAACAACGAGATGATGCAAATTTAGGTCTAACATGTTTAGGACTAATGAATTTATGAGCATACGAAGTAGAAGTAGAAAAAGTGTTTGAAATAGAACCTTTATAACCAATTCCAAATCTATTATTTATTTCTTTTTGATCTTTTAAAATTAACTCAAGTTTGTTAGAACTTAGGATTAATTTTTTAACTAATGGTTTTAATTTTTGAACTTCTTTCTTTAGATCATCATTTTTATTTTTCAAATTCTTATTTTTCTTAAAAAGCTCTTCTTTTTCAATTTGAAATATCTTAAGTCTTTCACAAACCAAATTTAGTTCTCTTTGTATGATTTTGTTTCTTTCACAAGATTCATTTTTGTCATTTTCAAATACATCATATTTATTTTTTAAATCTCTCAATTTCATACCATCTTTTTTATATTCTATCAATAGTTCACAAAAAGCATTATGTAATTCATCATAAGTAAATTCTAAATTAGATTCAGACGTACTTACCTCATCCTCAAAATCTATAAGACAGATTTGTGCTATTTTTGTTGTCTCTTCATCCTCTTCAGTAGACGTAGTATCATCGCTGTCACTCCAAGCAGCTAGAATTGCTTTCTTCTTCTTTTTAAGAAATATCTTTTTCTTTCTTTCAGGGCAATCAGGGTGGATGTGTCCTGGTTTCTTGCATCCATAGCAGATAGGTACTTGATTTTTATCTTTCTCTTTATCTTTTTCTTTATCTCTTTCCTTTTCTTTTCCAAAGTCACCTTTTCTGTAATGCTTTCTCCATCTATTCATTTTTCTTCTGTCCATAAATCTTTTGAATTTTCTCATGACTAGGGCAATTTCGTCACTTCCAAGATCATCATCATTTGATGAATCAGATTCTTCATTCTTATCTTCCTCGGTTGCTTTAAATGCAATGGCTTTCTTCCTTTTTGTATCTTCTTCAATCCTTTGTTGCATAGCCAATTCATGTGTGATTAAGGATCTAAGCAGTTCATCCAGTGGCAGTGTATTCAGGTCCTTTGCTTCTTGAATTGCTATCACTTTGGCTTTCCACTTATCTGGCAAAGATCTTAATACTTTTTGAATAAGATCAGCATTAGAATAAGTTCTACCTAGACTTTTAAGACCATTTATGATATCAGTAAAACGAGTATACATGACAGATATAGTCTCACTAGGATCCATCTTAAACAGCTCATAATTATGTACAAGCAAATTGATTTTTGATGTCTTAACTTGAGAGGTACCTTCGTGTGTGATTTCTAATTAGTTCCAAATTTCTTTAGTAGAATTGCAAGTTAAAATTCTGTTAAACTCATTTGGATCCAAAGCACAATACAATATGTTCATTGCTTTGGCATTCAATTCAGCTAATTTCATATCATTCTCGTCCCAATCCTTTTCTGGTTTGGGAACCTCTACATCATTAACTTTAATTGTGGGTGTGTGAGGTCCTTTCATGATGATTTTTCATAGGTGAAAGTCTACGGCTTGAATGTATATCTTTATTCTTGCCTTCCAATAAGTGTAATTAATTCCAGTGAAAAGTGGTGGTCTATTTATGGATTGACCTTTGGCCAATGAAGTGCTCATGGGATGTGCCATATGTCTTTACTCTAACTAACTTTCAGAGAATCTGCTCTGATACCACTTGTTGCCCAGGTGGCTTCCCAAGAGGGAAGTGAATTGGAAATAAAAAACTTTTGCAAGTATGTGCACTTTGAAATTCTTTTAGTGTAGAGGTGAAGTGTGCAAAGTGAAAGTAAATAAATTTAAGCAATCAAGCAATAAAAGCACAATCACAAACACTAAGAAGTAGAGTGATTCGGAGCAACCGACTCCTACATCCACTACCCAAGGACCGCTTGGGATTTCCACTATATCTTCCAACTAGAATACAGTCGGATTATTTTACTAGGCTTACAATCCAAACCTATACTCTTTGATTTTACCGGGATCATCAAAGAAACCTAAACTCCATTTGGTTTTACATGGGATCACCAAAGAAAATCCAAACACTTGATTTTAAACTAGAAAAATTAAGAACCCAAACTTAGGTTTTACAAGGTTCACCTAAAAACCTTCAACTCTCTCTCTAGATACAGCTCCTTGGTATTCTAAGAGAGCAATCCAAGATAAAGAATGTAAAATAAGCAACTACAACAAACCAAGTTTGTTTTGATGTTGTCGATGAAGATCAAAATGAAGTCAAGCCTTAAGTGCTCTTCAATGCTCTTCAATGCTACTTCTTCCCTTCTTCAATGAGTGGATTCAATGATAGAGTGGAGTTGGTGAAACTTTGAATCTCACTTGAATGCTCTTTTAGGTAGGTAGAGGAATAACTTGGAAGCTCTTTGTTCTCTCAAGAAAATTCAGTAATAAATCTTCATTAATCGATTAATCCTTCAAAAATAATCCCCTTTATAGTTTTCCATGAGATATGGTCGTTGTAGGGCCTTGGGATTCATGAAATGGCCGTTGGAGTTGATTTGGAATTCAAATTTCAATTTCAGCAACTAGTCGTTGAAGTGTAGACAACGGCTCTATGAGCCGGCTCGAGCTCCAGGAGTCGGCTCGAAGTCTCAGACAGGCTAAAAACAAACTTTTGTGGGAGCCGGCTCTTGGACTAGCAGTCGGCTCTTGTCTTCCAGCTTTTAGTCATGACAAACATACATACCTAGAGTTTGCTCTTGAACTGGGAGTCGGCTCTTGTTCTCAGAACTTCAAAAAATATACTTTTGGAAGAGTCGGCTCTTAAACTGGGAGTCGGCTCTTAGTTCTGAAACTTAGAATTTGCCTCCGTGCCGTGCCACCTTGAGTCGGCTCTTACAAGTCTTTTAAAAAAGTGCTTCAAGCTTCTCAAAAACTTCATCATTGAATCAACTAGAAGCTAATTTATATACTTTATCAAAATATTTACAATTTTGAGCCCATTTTTCATAATTACAGCATTCATAAGTTAGGGCTTTTACAAACTCAATTGAATTACTCTTAAGTAAATTTGAATACCATTTTAAACAAAGGTAATCAATTCTTGCAAAACTTCTTAAACATTTGTAAAGAGTTAGTATCAAATACATGTTTCAATATTTTGTGATCATCAAAATCATTCTAGGAGTCAACAACTCTATAAAGGCACTTAAAAAAACTTCTGGTCCTTACGGCCTTGGGCTATATTCCCACTTAGATTTCTTGAAAGGCCAATACTTCGATGCTCACTCCCATGCCCCCAACTATATGATCAAAAAGTCACATCACATCTCATGATTCATAATCACTACTATATCTTCGTAATTAAGAGAAGTGTACCAAGATCCAAGCAGTAGTTCACATCTCTATTAAAGAAATATGATAAATTCCATACAAAAGATAAGGTTTCAATTAAAAGGGAATACACATACTCTACAAATGAAAAACCCTCTAATAGCTTATTGATAATCCTTGTCACTTCTCACCTTATCTGTCAAAATTCTTTCCATTCCAAATGGTCCTTGTCCTTCACCTATAAAATTAGACCTCTTGGGGATTCCCGAGATAACATAAAATTTTTCCACCATGCTTCTTATTCTATTATCGTATCGAAAACTGACTTGAGTATCATATGTTAGAGGGTCTATATCGGAACATCTTCCGATCATGTTTTTTTTATAGGTTTCACTTCTCGGAGACCTGTTTGCACCATCAGTTGTATCAACTCCGATGTCTTGACGGTTTCAATACCAATACCAGTAATCTGATTATTGTACTAAATAGATCAATCAAGATTTCTAATAATTTTATTATAATATTACCAATATACTAAATATAATAATTAATATTATTAGTATTCTAAATCATTAGTAATCCATGTAATTGATAATCTAGGTTTGCCTTGCACCAAACATAACCCAAGGGTGCCAGGTGGTTCAGCTGGCTAGTTCACTGCTCCAAAGTGCAAGGAAGTAAAAACGCTAACCCACCTTGTCTTATCCGATTTTATCTGGTAGCTGCCCCTCTCCTCCACTTGTTCTAGCCATGGTAGCCATCCCTTTTCTTTTCTTTTTCTTCTCTCATTCAAACCCTCATCTAAACCTAACTTCAACGCAACCGTCGCCGCCATGACACCATGACACCATGAACCGCAGCGCCACCATGCTACCCCGCCATTCCTCTACGCTGTCAACTGTAGCATCGCCACTCCTCTAGGTGGCCACAACCTCCTTCCAGACCTTGTTCCATGGTGGTTCTTGTGGTTGTTCCCATCGTCTGAAATGGTTGGAGAAGTGGACTCGTCATGGTAATCTCTAACATTATGTCCCCAAGGGTAGATCTTACCCTCATTCTTCGGGATTTCTCCTCGCTTTCTTCGTCGTCTTATTGTTCTTACTTTTCATCTCTATTTCTGGCATAGCAGTGATTCGCCTTACTCTTGGATTTGCTTCTTAATCTGAGTGTTCTCCATGCAGAACATCGGGTTATCTCCTTGGATTTGGGATTTGGATTAGAAGAATCATAAGCTTTTGCTTTTGTTGCTGTTATTTGCAGTGGCTATAGTGTTTGTGGGTGAGGTAATGACATGATTTGTAGAGTTTTTTCTTTCTTATTTCCTTATAAATCCAACCATCAAAGAGGGGACCTCCAAGGTAAGTTTTATGCACACCTAGGTAAAAATTTTTAATAGTTATTATTGGGATAAACTGGTTCAAAGATATAATTGCTAGTTCAAAGATTCAATTGATCCCACCCAGATTGGTTGACCAAATGGATTAACACGATGACACGCCTGACTTCTGACGAGAAAATAGATCAACGCTATGCTTCGGCTAGTAATGACATCAACTTGAGATCAACCTTCAACAAAAAGTCGATCTACAATACAATATATGCTCCGAAGTAAATGGCCAATCCATAATGTATGCTTCGAAACAAACAGCTTCGAAGTAAATGGTCGATCCACACAGTTACGAAATGAATGGCTGATCTACAGTCGGCTCACTCCGAAGAGTATAACTCTAAAGTAAATAGCTGATCTATAGCTAATGAAATAATTGTCGGCCAACTTCGAAGAGAATGGCTGATCTACTTCAAATTAAAGCCATCAAGGACGGACTTGGTTGTTATAACCAACCAATCATATATCTGATAGCCCCGATTTCAGTAAGACCGAGGTAACTAACCTCCGACAGTAACTACAATTAGTTGAAAAGAAGTTAGATTGACTAACTTTCCTAATAGAAATCGAGAAGGCTTAACTACTTTCAGTTACAGCAACATCTATAAAAAGCAGTAAGAGGGGACCTCCAAGGTAAGTAAGGCTAAGCCATTCCATGCAAGTCTGAGCCAATCCATGACTAGCTTGCACTATGCAGAACTGACTCTCCACTCATTTTATCTCGCTTTCTTTCTTTAAGCTGTCCATTATGTGTCCTAAACTTTACTGACTTAGGCATCGGTGTGTCCTCCACTAGAGAAAATCCAGTCAGGGATTTGTTTTGTAGGAACCCAAGAAGGTGAACCGATGATCTATGCACTCCACCCGGTCCGTGGGGATCAGTATCAATAGATTGGCATGCCAGGAATGGACGAGTTTTGACTGTAAAAATTGTTTCCTTCCAGGAAAGGAGAGCCTTCAAGAATGTCTCAGCAAGCAGGGGATGCCCTATTTTCTAGAAGAATGAACCCTCCATTAGAGAACGATATGGCACCTCCTACATTCATTGTAGGCCAACAATAAATGGAAGCCCTCATTAATTAAGTGGATGTACTGACAACCATGGTGCATAATCAAGGTTTTAAATCCTGTGGAACAGGGCTGTCCCGATTTTTTCCTAGAATGGGACGCATCGGTGTCCCGCCCCGTCTCGACACTCAGGATAAGGGGATGTCCCAAGGTGTCCCGATTGGGACACTGGGATGCTGACAGGATGTCTTGTCCCGACACATGGGATAATACCCCATCCCGGTCTCGTGGAATGTCTCGCCAGGACCTGAATCCTTGTGCAGAATTTCTGAGAAATTGCACTTCAGGGAAGATACCCCCAGCGATCTCCAGACACAGCCATCAAGCTAGCAGGAAGGAGGATCAACATCAGGAATTCACTCGACGCTCCTCTCAGGATCGATAATCTTGTGAACCCCGAAGTTCTCGGTATCACTGGCATGCAGAGAGCTGACCCGACAAAAGGAGAACTAGAAGGTCTTCCTCAACTTCTTTTGGAGACTGTACGACAGGAAGCACCATGCAAAGGAGAATATGCACTGATTATGAAGAAAAATTCAAAATACTGGAACTGTAAATCATGAGACTCAATTGTAGGGATCGCTTCACACCGTGAGATGAATAGATTACAACCTACTTTTTAGAAGAAACAAACAAAACCAATCGGCACAAACTATTTCTTGGAATCAAGAATCAAGAACCACACACAGAAGTAGAGAAGAAAGATGATTCAGGAGACAAGAGAGATTGTTCTTTATTAATCTTGGAGAAGAAACTCTAGGCTCTGTTACAAGACCCTGTAAACCTTTCTTCTCTCAACCAAGAATGTCCCACACACGAACCAAGGAGAACCACTCTAACCTCTCTCACATCCATGAGAGTCTTTCATGCACGCCCTCTTACTTGATCGTGAGGGAGTCTTCACAGCAACCAACACCCCACAAAAAGGGGTCTTCATGCGATCAAGAAAGTGTCTTCACATATGCACACACCTACGAATTAGGGACTTCACACATGCATGCAAGAAAAGCCTCCAAACCGTGGCCCTCTTCTTGAATTCACATGGCGTACAGTTTTTCACATGTGGGCATGTCTTCTTCTTGGTCTTGGTCTTGGTTGGTTGGCTCTTGGATAGGTCCAAACTTAATTGGTTACAATCCTAGGTGGTTGGGCTAACCAACTAATTCCCTAACCACCTAACCAATTAACTAATTAGCCCTTTTCACCAATGAGGGGAAATAGGCTATACCTTTGGACCTAAAATAAAATCCCATAACCCAACTGGGTTATGATACAATCTCTTAAAAACTCTCCCCAACAAGTCAATTGAGAAAATCCTAAAATCCGAGCCCATGTACACCCAGGTCTCTATAGTTCTCTCATCCCTGGGTCAAGCCCCCTTTGACCCAACATGACTCTGGGGCCCTGGAGACTTATAAGCCTAAACCTCCAAACCTATATGGCTCCCCTGGGCTTTAGGTGCACCACACATGAGCCTACAATCTTCACCTTGGCACTCCAAAGCTCTAGTAAGCTCCACTCGGTCCATCAGTCCCATCTACGCTCCACATCTATAGAATATATCCCTTGGAAGAACCTTGGTAAGTGCATCAGCCACGTTCTCTGCAATAGACACCTTGGAGAGTTTCACTTCACTATCTTCCACCAGCTCACGAATCCTGTGGTACCTGATATCAATATGTTTGGTCATAGCATGATAGACCTGATTCTGGACCAAACACAATGACTCTAGCTATCAAAATATATCTTGACTACTCCCAGTGTAATGCCCATCTCCAATGCAAGTCCTTTCAGCCACATAGCTTCCTTGGCTACCTCAGAAATACCAATATACTTTGACTCTGTAGTAGACAATGTTGTAATCACCTGTAGACTTGATCTCCACAAGATTGGACCACCATTCATCATAAACACATAACCTGTTGTGGAATGTCTCGTGTCCAAATCACCACCATAATCAACATCCACAAATCCAAACATCCGATCCTGAGCCTCCATGAGCACCATAGAGTCATCCTCCATGCCATGGTGCTTGTAGCATGTGCCAACTCCAACTGTGCCCACTAAGTACCTGAAGATACCTTTTAGTGCTCTCCAATGCTCCCTACCCGGATTAGCCATGAACCTGCTGACCTGGCTAATTGCATGCCCAAGATCTGGTACTCTCATCATCTCCTCGACCTCCACCTCAGTCCTAGGCGACATCATCTTTGAGAGCTTAACATGACCGGCAAGAGGCAATGCTACCGATTTCGCACCATCCATGCTGAATCTCTCTAAAACTCTCTTGATGTAACTCCCTTGAGATAAATGAAGCATCCTTCTGGCTCTGTCCCTGAAGATCTCCATCCCTAGTATCCTTATAGCAAGACCCAAATCCTTCATTTCAAATTTATCTGACATTGTTGCCTTTAAGTCCTCCACAACACCTCTACTTTCGCATGCAATTAACGTATCATCCGCATACAAAATCAGGTACAATCTAGAGTTATCTTCAAGTATTCTAACATAAACATTAGGATCATACTCATATTTGATCATGTCAATGCTCCTCACATATGCATCAAACCACGAGTACCACTGTCTTGGTGACTGCTTTAATCCATACAGTGATCTTTGAGAAAGACAGACCTTTCCTTCTGACCATGGCTCCTCGAATCCCTGTGGCTGCTCCATATATATTTCTTCCTCTAAATCTCCATGGAGGAAGGCCATCCTGACGTCAATATGTTCTAGCTCCAAATCCTGTACTGCTACAATGCTCAATAAAAATCTGAAAGATGTACGTCGAACCACCCGTGAGAAAATCTCGTTGTAGTCGATGCCTTCCTTTTGGAAGTATCCTTTGGCCACCAACCTGGCCTTGTACCTTGGCCCTTCTTTCTCTGAGACTCCTTCCTTGAATTAAAACACCCATTTGCACCCAATGGATTTCTTTCAACTTGGCAGTGCCACCAATCGCCAAGTCTTATTTTTATGTAGAGACTGCATCTCCTCTGCCATGGCTTGGACCCACCTGTCATGATCCTAGCTCGCCACCACCTCCTCGTAGGTCTCCAGGCCCATATTGGCAGCCACCAATGCATACGATATGGTTTCAACAAAACCATATCGCACAGGCTGCCTTACAATTCGCCTAGGCTTATGCAGTGCGACTCCGATGCCTGGACTGGGATGTGGCTCCTTCCCCTGCTCATCTGGGCCATGAGCATGCATCTCACTACTCTCTACATGTGGAGGCACCGCTGAAGAGTGCTCCACTTGAATCTTATGTTCTCTCGATGTACTTGTAAAAGGTAAAATTGTATTGAGGTCAGTTGTTGCTCAGCTGCACCCTGTTGAGCTGCATCTTGCCTAACCGCATCCTATTGGACCTCCTACTGAACCTCCACCTCCTTCTGCCTCCTGAGGACTAATTCTTCATTAAAGACCACATCTCGGTTGATCGTGGCCTTCTTCTCCAAAGGATCCCACAGCCGGTATCCTTTGACTCCTCGCGGATATCCAATGAGCACCATTTTTCGGGCCTTGGCGTCCAACTTGCTCGTTGACTGGGATCAATGTGCACAAATGTCGCGCACCCAAACACTCTGAGATGGCCAAGCTCCACCTTTTTTCCAGACCATAACTCCTTTGGAACCCTTCCATTAATCTTTGTATGAGGAGACCAATTCACCAAATAGACTGCTGTGTCAATTATATCCACCCAAAACACCTTAGGAAACCCTACTTGCAACCTCGTACACCTCGCTTTCTCCATGAGAGTCCGGTTCATCCGCTTGGCCACTCTATTCTGCTGAGCAGTCCTTGCTACTGAAAATTGCCTCCTGATCCCACCATCCTGGCCAAATCTTAGGAACTCTTTGCTTGTAAACTCTCCACAATTATCAAACCACACAACCTTCACATGCCACCCCTTCTCTAACTCTGCCAACCAGGCTTTGAACTTGGTGAAGACTTTTGACTTCTCCCTCAAGAAGAACACCCACACTTTCCTTGAAAAGTCATCAATGAGGGACATAAAGTACTTAGCTCCATTTCTTCCTGAAATTGGAGCTGGACCCCAAACATCCATGTGCACTAGGTCCAGGGCCCTCTGCTGTGCGCTGAACTTGTGGAGAATTTCACTTGGTATTGCTTCCCCATCTGGCATGGCTCGCATACCTCCGCAACACCTGTATCCAGGTCTGGAATCCATGCATCCTTCATCAGCTCCTTCATACTGCATTCTCCCATGTGGCCAAGGTGATAATGCCACAACCGGTACAAACCCTGCTGATCATGTGTTGCCGCTACTTTGTCAGATCCTCCATACTCTACGGACCCTTCAATCTGATATAAATTATTATCCAACATCTTCCCTCTTATCACCACCATGGAACCTTTCATGATGTTCAAGACACCACTCCTGGAATGGCAACTGAAGCTGAAATTGCTCTTCTCCAGGTACCCCAGTGACACTAAGTTTTTCTTCAGCTCTAGGACGTGCTTCACATGTGTGAGAGTCCGTATAATCCCATCAAACATCCTCACCCTGACTGTACCAACTCTAGTCACCTTGCAAATATGGTTGTCCCCAAGTGTCACAGTCCCCTCATCGATTTTGGCATAGTCAGCAAACCAAGATCGACGCGGTGTGTAGTGATGTGAGTATGCAGAATCAAGGATCCAACTATCCACCGCCTTCTAGTGTAGATCTGAAACAATTATGAGGTCCTTCGCAGACCCCAAATCAGCCACTGTGCTCATAGATTCCTTATCACTCTTCTCTCCTTGTTGCTTCTTCCAAAAAGGACAATTCCTCTTTGTGTGCCTGACCTGATTGCACTTGAAGCATCTGAATTCCCTCTTGCCTTTCTGGGACTTAGACCGCCCCCTGCGCTTGCTGCCTTCATTCCCTCTCCTGGTCCTCTCTCCAATCTTGAGGCCCTCTTGAGGTACTCCATCTATTGTCATCTTCTCCCTTTGCTTATTGGACCTTAGCACTGATACAATTTCTTCATACACCAGTGTCTCCTTTCCATATAGCAAAGTAGTGACAGGTGGGTCGAATAAACTCGGCAACGAGCATAGCAAGAGGAGGGACTTATCTTCTTCCTCCATCTTTACTCTAAGGGTCAGCAAGTTATTGCAGACCTAGTCATACCTCTAAATATGAAGAAGTACATCTTCACCTTCCTGCATTCGAAAGCTATATAATTACTTCTTCAACATCAACTTATTGCACATGTTCTTGCCCATGTACATGGCATGCAACTTTGACCAAAGACCCTTCGGCATCTTCTCCTCCAGGACACTATACAATGCCACATCAACTAAGCATCCTCTGATGGCTGCACATGCCTTCTTATGCAAAGACAGCCACTCCCGTTCTGTCATCTTCTCAGGCTTTTCCTTCAAAGCCAAATCTAGGGAATTTTAGACTAACAGATCCTCAACCCTAACCTTCCATATGGTGAAACTTTCCTTCCCATTGAATTTCTCAAACTTCACCTTGCTACTGTACTCATGGTTGATCAGGCCATAGAAAACCAACTCAAAATCAAGATCTAAGAAATACTGTAAAGGGACCCTGGGATAAAACCTCTCATACCATGTGGACCGCGGGAGGAAGAGTGCTTCTTCTACCTTCTTGAAGATGAACCAGAGAGACGCCTCTTCTTGAATCCTCCTTTCTCACGGAGTAACCCCGCTCTGATACCACTTATAAGGATCGCTTCACACCGTAAGATGAATAGATTGCAACCAACTTTTTGAAAGAAACAAATAAAACCAATCGGCTCAAACTATTTCTTGGAATCAAGAATCAAGAACCACACATAGAAGTAGAGAAGAAAGATGATTCAGGAGAAAAGAGAGATTGTTCTTTATTAATCTTAGAGAAGAAACCCTAGGCTCTGTTACAAGACCCTGTAAACCTTTCTTCTCTCAACCAAGAACGTCCCACACACGAACCAAGGAGAACCTCTCTCACGTCCATGAGAGTCTTTCATGCATGCCCTCTTACTTGACCATGAGGGAGTCTTCACGGCAACCAACACCCCACGAAAAGGGGTCTTCACGCGATCAAAAATTATGGTTGATAGTGGAAGCTCTGGTGACATCCTTTTTGTGATGCTTTTGTAAAGATGAACCTATTTACTGATCAAATAAAGTTGGTATTCATACCGTTGGTCAGCTTCACCAGAGATTTGGTCGGGGTTGAAGGAGAAATTACACTCCTAATCACCACCAGAATGCCACCTCGATAGAGTACCGTGTTAACGACCTTCACCTTTGTAAGGCTCCCCTCGTCTTACAACACGGTCTTGGGGCATCCTGGACTCAATATACTCGACACCACCATCTCTACCAGATGTCTCCTCATCTGGTTCCCAACTCCTTGAGGGACCAGGAATATGAGAGGGTCCCGATAGCCAGTCCAACACTGCTTGCAGACCATCCCGGGGGTACGAGAGGCTAGGCAGAGTACGGTTATTGACCAGTCGAGCCTGACGGAGCTGGAGCCGAAGGGCGGGCTGGTCGAGCCCCTGCTATCTCTCCCTTTAGGATAGGACCCCATGAAGACTATGCAAGTGGGAGCCTTGCTGCCTGAAAAGGAGAGGTCCCGCTTGCTTAATTTTTTATAGCCAATACGGACATCCTCGCCTGGACAGCAGCAGACATGCCCGGGATCCCACCAGAAGTAATCACTCACAAGCTGAACATCAACCCCAACAGCCACCTAGTCTTGTAGAAGAAGTGAAGCTTC
Organism: Areca catechu; assembly: GCA_021397845.1. Taxonomy (NCBI): domain Eukaryota; kingdom Viridiplantae; phylum Streptophyta; class Magnoliopsida; order Arecales; family Arecaceae; genus Areca; species Areca catechu. The sequence continues at coordinate 12,868,522 of CM038038.1, read as the reverse complement.
ATGCCAGAAAGGCAGAAGGCGATTGACAAGGAGGTCGACAAGCTCCTCACGGCAGGTTTCATCCGAGAGGTACGGTATCCTGACTGGCTGGCTAATGTAGTAATGGTCAAGAAAGAATCAGAAAAGTGGAGGATCTATGTAGACTACACTAACCTTAATCGAGCATGCCCAAATGATAGCTTTTCCCTTTCCAAGATTGACTGCCATCTCGAGCCATAAACTCCTTAGCTTCATGGATGCATTCTCCAGGAATAACCAAATCTGCATGTACCCGATGAATGAAGAGCACATGGTGTTTGTGAATGACAGAGGTATGTACTGCTATAGGATGATGCCATTCGTTCTCAAGAATGTCGAGACCACGTACCAATACCTGGTCAGTAAGGTCTTCAAAGACCAGATAGGTCGCAATATGCAGGTCTATATGGATACATGCTCGTCATGAGCGGCCAGGAGTTGGATCATATCGCTGACCTGGTGGAGGCCTTTGACAATCTTCGACTTTACAAGATGAAGCTGAACCCCATCAAATACGTATTTGGTGTTGCGGCAGAAAAATCTTTGGGATTTATGGTAACCTAAAGGGGGATAGAGGCCAACCCCGAGAAGATCCAAGCAATCAATAACATGAGATACCCTGTCTCCAAGGAGGTTCAGCGCTTGACCGGGCACATTGCGATGTTAAGCCATTTTATTTTGCATTTCCCCGAACACTGCTAGCCATTCTTCAAGATGCTGTGCAAGATACAAGACTTCTCCTGGATGGAGGAGTGTCGGGAGGCCTTCGAGGGCTAAAAAAGCTCCTCACCTCCCCATCATTGCTATCCATGTCGAAGCCCAAAGAGGAGCTCCTCTTGTACCTGGCGGTCTCACCGGAGGCGGTCAGCTAGTGCTGGTGCACGTGACAAGGATGGCTCCTAGTGACCAGTTTACTATACCAGCAAGCTACTCTATGATGCAGAAACCAGGTACACCCGATCTGAAAAGATTATCTTTGCACTCATTGTCTACATAGCATCTCAGGCCCTACTTCTAAGCACATTCGATCGTGGTCCTCACCGACCAGCCTCTGAGGGCTATTCTGAGCCACCCTGATATGTCAGGGTGCCTGGCCAAGTGGATGATAGAGCTCAATGAATTCGACATCACCTACCATCCATGACCGGCACAAAAGGCATGGGTCCTTGCTGATTTCCTGATGGAGTGCACCTGGGTAGCTGAGGATCTAGAGGAGGAGAGCAGGGGACCTGAGCCCGAGCAGGGCTCAGTCCTGAAAGTGATGATGTGGATTCTCCATGTTGACGGCATGTCCAATGTCGGAGGGAGTGGAGTCGCGCTCATCCTCGCCAACTCTGATGGAGTCATCACCAAGTATGCAATACGCTTCCTCTTTAAGGCAACTAATAATCAAGCTGAGTAGAAACACTCCTCATAGGGCTGAAGGTGTCCTGTAAGCTAGGCATGAGATGCTTGAAGGTCTTAACAAATTTGCAACTCGTGGTGGGCCAAGTCTCCGGTGAGTATGAAGCTAGGGATCCTATGATGACGAAGTACCTGGACAAGGTATGCTCATACACAGCGAACCTCCAGCACTTTAGCATCTTCCACATCCCTTGAACAGAGAATGCTCAGGCTGACGTCCTCTCCCAGCTGGCGACCTTGCCAGATTCGTTACTGGGGTGCACCTTTATTAAATATCTGGAAACCCTCAACTACGAATTTGTGGCAGAGATCCAGCAAGTCACCTTTAAGGCAAGCTGGATGGATCCTTACATCAAATACATAACCACCGACGCCTTGCCCGAGGATTGTAAGGAAGCCAGCCTCCTTAAGAAGAAGGCCGTGCGCTTTGTGCTGATGGATGGGTAGCTCTATCAGAGGTCTTATTCCCAACCCTTGCTAAAGTGCTTGAAGCCCTCCGAAGCTGCCTATGTGCTCCAAGAACTATACAAAGGAATCTACAGGAATCATGTGGGGGGCAGGACTTTGGCTTATAAAGCTCTCCGACAAGGACACTTTTGGAAGAACATGCGGGAAGACACCGCTGACTTTGTAAGAAAGTGTGATAGCTATCAGCATCATGCTTACATCCAATGTCAGCTGGCCACACTACTTTCCTAACTCTCTGCTCTATGGTCGTTCACCTAATGGGGAATGGACATCTTGGGTCCCTTTCCTCCCGCGTCTAGCCAATGGAAGTACCTGATCATGGCCATCGACCACTTCACCAAGTGGGTTGAGGCCGAGCCCCTAGCACGGATCATCGAGGCCAAGGCCAGATTTTTCTTCTGGAAGTCAGTCATCTACAATTTTGGATTCCCACACTTGGTCATCATCAACAATGGGCAACAGTTCGACAATCAGGCTTTCGAAGAATTCTGTGCTGATCTCAACATCTGCCATCATTTCACTTTGGTGGCTCACCTTCAGACCAATGGGGAGGCTGAGTTAACCAACCAAACCATCTTGCAAGGGCTCCGCACCAGACTGGACGAGGTCAAGGGTCGATGGGCTGAGGAGCTTGCCAGTGTATTATGGACCTACCACACCACACCTCGGACAGCAACAGGTGAGATGCCTTTCAACCTCATTTTTGGTTTAGAGGCTGTGATTCCAATAGAGGTGGGTCTGCCCACATTGCATGTAGAGCAGTACAACGAAGCTGAGAACCCGACCCGCCTTCTCCTCAACCTGAATTTCCTGGACGAAATAAGGGACAAAGCTCGACTCCGGATGGTAGCGTATTGGCAATGAGTAGCTTGCTACTACAACTCCCGCGTCAGGCCCAAGACGTTACATCCAAGCGACCTGGTTCTCAAGTGAATATAAGTATCCCAACTAAGAGAATGCGGCAAACTCTCCTCGAATTGGGAGGGTCCTTATAAGGTGGTCGAGGCTATATTGAGCGGAGCCTACTACCTCGCCAGATTCGATGGCGTCCAATTCTCTCGAACATGGAATGCTAGCAATCTGAGGATGTACTACCAATAATGTAAGACTTCTCCCTAATTATTAAAGTTTTTTTTGATGCAACACTATCTTTCACGTATGCAGGAACTCATCCGCCCGACTCCAAGTTCAGCGAAGAAAGTCGGGAAACTTGCGAAGCCCCGCACTCAAAGCCAGAAAACTTACGAAGCCCCGCACTCAAAACTAAGAAACTTACAAAGCCCCTCACTCAAAGTCAGGAAACTTACGAAGCCTCATGCTCAAAGTTGGAAAACTTACAAGGCCAAGAAACTTACGAAACCCCGCACTCAAAGCTGGAAAACATACAATGCCCTATACTCAAAGCTAAGAAACTTACGAAGCCCCGCACTCAAAGCTAAAAAACTTATGAAGTCTCGCACTCAAAGTAGGAAACTTACGAAGCCCCGCACTCAAAGTCGAGAAACTTACAAATCCCTGCACTCAAAGTTGGGAAACTTACGAATCCCCACACTCAAAGCCGGGAAACTTACGAAGTCCCGCACTCAAAGCTAAAAAACTTACGAAGTCCCATATGCAAAGCTAGAAAACTTACGAAATCCCACACTTATCACTCATTCATCTCATTCCTCCTAACTGGAGATGCAAGCCGGGAAACTCCATAAGTCCCACACTTATCACTCATTCATCTCATTCCTCCCAACCGGAGATGCAAGCTAGGAAAACTCCAGAAGCCCTGCATTCACACCCGCGGGACCTCAAGACTAGCAGGAGGAGTCGGAGGATTCCTAGAGTCCTCCCAGCCAGATACAAGGTTCCAGACTTAGCCAAAAATGGCTTGAACTTGGGAAGTCTTATGCTTCACTATCATAAGGCCAATCTTCCTACCATGAAAAATGTAGAGAAGCTAAAGAGGGAAAGACAAGACAAAATTTGTTGGCGAACAGAAGCCTACCCCTCATGGCTGAAATGAGCCCTCCATAATGCGACAAGTCCTTATTTAAAAATTCTTTAAAGTATGTAAAAAAAGAAAGAAAGAAAGAAGAGAAGTACTCATCAAGTGAAAAAAAATTGTTTCTATCCTTGGAGATTTTTTACAATTGTAAAGGCTCCCGACAGGCGGGAAGCCCTTCGAAAACTCAAGTACAAAAAGAAAAGAAAAAATCCTAACTAAGCTTCGACCGCTGGCTCCTTCTTGGGTCGGCAAGTCACTTCCTCTGGTGTTGATGGGTCCTCGATCGATGGGGCATCCTAGGCGGCGGCAACCTCAGTAGTAGCCCCGACTTTGATCTCCAGCACCGCTTCTGGCCCCGGCTCGGCCTCGGGAACAGGCGGACCCGGCGCCCTTGCGATGGATGGTAGATTTTCAGCGATGTTCTCCAGGCCTTTAAGCTCGAAGAGCATTCGGGTCTTCTTCCTGAAGTCCTTGAACTCTTTCTGGTAGGAGTCGAGGACCGCGTCCGTGACCTCATCGGCAAAAGCCTCGGATGCCTTGAACTTTGGGAGGGCTTTGGTGGCCTCTTTCTTTGTCGCCTCCATCAGCGCCACCGTTGCTGTGACCTTCTCCTCTATCACCAATGCCCGAAGTGCCTACTCATCGAGCTGCACCTGGAGGGTCTGTGCCTGTCCCTCCAAGTGCGCCATCTTCGTCACTATGTGGACCTCCCTCTCAGCCTGGCGGGAGGTCTTCACCTTTTCTGCCTTCAGAGCCCCATCAAGCTTGGCAGACTTCTTCTCAGCTCCGTCATTATCGCCTGGGAGCTGGCCAACTGAGCCTGGAGGGCCTTCACCCGACCTTCCAGCTCTTGCACCTGGGCTGCCTAAGTCCGGGCTTTGGCCTCGGTGGCCTCCTTCTCCTTGTAGAGGCAGTGTCTCACTTTATCAGCCCCAGGCATGAGTCTCGGATGAGTTGGGTGTTGGTGACCACCTGCAACAGTAACAGAAAGAAGGTCGCTAACATTTATATGGCCAAGAAAAGAAAATAAAGCAACTTGAAATATAGCTTACTAATAAAAGTTGGGGGAACACCTCAGTGAGAACGTCCACCAGCGACCGACTGCCCTTCTCTTGGTGGTCTTGTGGCTAGATGACGACATTCATTATTTGCTCCGCGAACTTGGCGTCCCTCGTCACTGTCGCATCCGGAGGCAGGTAGGCTGTCATCTTCTTCACCCACAACCTCATTATCATAGAAAGTTATGCGGGCCCCGGCGTGGCCATTGGCGGGGGCGCGGTGGCTACGGGCCGATTGTCGGTGACTCTAGTTGCTGGCGATGATGCCGGTCTCTTTGTGGCAGCATCTTCCACTACCTCCTCCACCTCCGACTGAGGTGGAGCTTTGGTTCAAGGAGGGGCCACCGAGGATGCTGGCACGTAGAACTATCAACAGGTCGGGTCCGGACCCGAGACCCGCGGGTCTGGATCCAATGGGTTCGGGTATGGATCCTAATCTAGACCCGTTTATCTGGACCCGAACTCGATTAGTCATAGTTAAATGGATTCGGATCTAGATATGTAATATTCAAATCCGACAGACCGGAGACCCGATTAAATAAAATAATATTATATATATTTATATAGTTATATATATTTATATTATTAGAATATATTTATATTATTTGGGAGCATTATTAGAGAGCGTTAGATTGTAATTAAGGGTTCGTAATCAACCCTTGTTCTTAATATAAAAACCCTTCTTGATTCGATGCCCTAGACTTTTTCCTTCGACCGAATCCACAATCCTCCCCAGTTCCCCCTCGATGGCTAACGGCGATGCCTCCCCCCTCGACAGCCGATCCAACCCCTCGACGGCGGATGCCTCCCCCCTCAACAACCGATCCCTCGATGACCGATGCCTTCCCCCCCTCGACGGCCAACCCCTCGACGGTGGACGCCTCCCCCCGCAGCGGCGGCGGTAGAAGCGATGGTTCTTGATGGCGAGGAAAGAGAGGATGCATGACTGGAGGGTGGGAGGGAGGGCGTGAATCCAGATGATTTCGTGGTGTTTTGGTTTTGGAACCAGAGAGATGCTTCTCCCTCGGGTGAGGGAGAGTGGAGGAAGATGCGGAGAAGAGGAACCCACCGCTCCATTCTCGAATCGTAGGAGATCACGAACCCTTTAAAATAGACTTGCTAAAGAGTCATTAGGCCGTCACTCCATCACCCTTCTCCCTGTCTGACCGTTCGCGACTCCGACATCAACTAGTTTCTCTGCTGCTCCGACATCGGCCTACCCCATCGACTCTTCCTTTCTCAACTCCGAGCCCCATCGGCCGCCGTTACTTGGACAACATCCTCCAGATCCTCCCTATCCTCAATGGCAGATGGTCGATGCCTCCCCCTCATTATGCTAAGGTGAGGAGGGATTAGTAATGTAGGTTATTGTTGTGCTTGATTTCTTTGGTGTTGATGGTCCGTGGCTTCAGGATCATGAGCCATATGTGTCCTTCGAAGGGCTTCCACCATTTCATTTTTTTTTCTTCTATTAAATCTTGTTTCATCATGAAGTAATCGGGTCTCGGTTCAGGTCTGGATACTCAGGATCCATTCGGGTCCGGGTCTGGTACTTCAAAATTAGATTTATCAAATATTCGGGTCTGGATCCAGTAGCTAAGAATGAGTCTGGGTTTGGATATCTGGGTTCTGACCCAAACCCGATCCGTTGATAGCTCTACTGGCATGGCCCCCTCCTCTGATCCAGCCCCTCTCTTGGGCCTGCAGGCCGAGGGCTAGATCGCTAGCCCAAGTACGGACATTGTCGGGTGGGCCCCTTTTTGGCCAATCCTGCATAGGGTCTCTTGTTGGGCCATCGCTCTAGTTCCTCCTGGGCCTTCCTCACTGGCTCCTTTCTGGGTCATGCAGAGGTGGCCTTCTTCCTCGACATCAAGAGGAGTTGCTCCATGGAGAACTTCATCCTTGCAGAAAGAAAAGAGAAGGGTTAGTTACTGACTGAAGTAAAATCTACTTTTGAGAGAAAAAAGCCCTGACATTGAGCCTTATCCTGAGATTGGGCCGGGCTAACCCCAGTGTCAATGAGGTTTTGCTTGGTCAGCAGGTCGCAGAAAGCCGAGACCTCGAAAATGATGAGCCGGTCATACACCTCCTTGCCGGCCAGCTTGATAGAAGACTACCGATTGGGAGAGCGGTATGGGTCACTCCAAACCTAGTCCACCTCCTTAATCGAGGCGAACAGGAACCTGCTCTTCCACCCCTTGAAGAAGGCAGGTCCAGTTTGATAGCCCCTGGGCTGGGTCCATATACCACCACCTGTTATCAACCGGGTGGCGCTTCAGGGTGAATAGGGTCTTGAAGAGAGAGAAACATGCTTCAATCCCGTGGAAGTGGCAAAGAACAATGAAGCAAATGATGGTCCTAACTGCATTAGGAGCGAGTTAGGCTAGAACCAGATGGAAGTTGGTCAAAAAAGAAAAGAAGAAACGGTGGAAGGGAAGGCGAAGGCCCTCGAGGAAGAAGTCGTCATATAGGACGATCCGGCCTGGGTCACTGGAAGTGACCCACTCCTTCGGTCCTGGAGCCAAGAGCTGGATGGAATCCAAGATCTTGTAGGTGTTCTGAAGATGGAGGATGTCCTCCCGGGTCATCGTCGAAGTGATGCCGAAAAGGCCAACCGACTCCCGGATGGGAGAAGGGGGAGGAGGAGCTATAGGGGGTCCTATGACTATCCTCATTCGATGGGGACCCTGTGGATTACTATAGGAACTTCCTTCTCCTCCCTATCCGAGGAAGGAGGCCTCGGCTGTAATAGCCCTGCCTCACTGGAATGATCCGGGTGGCGGTGCCCTCTGTCGGAGGAACTCATGAAGGCAAGAAAGGATTGAGACCTAGGGACTCTACAGGAGATCCCCTTTAGCATAGGCTAAAGGAGAAGAAGGAAAGAAGAAGGAAGGAGAGGGCTGACCTGCAAAGGACTCCGAACTCTCGATCAAGAAGACAGGAGTGGGATTGAAGAGGAAGAAGGATTTTTTGAAAACCTCACCCTCCTTACTCGAAAGTCCTTATGGAATGATCCAAAAGTGCCCTTTAAAAGCCGACCGGCTCCCATCACATCGTACTGATAAAAAACGTGCATCCTTTCCTCTCCCCAGCCAACGAGAGTCTGCCATGCATCGAGTTCTGTTGGAGGTGATGCTTCGATTCGGAGGCAACCGCTTTGGGCCCGATGCAGCAATTATGGCCCTCTTGAATGGACTGACGTGGTGTCTCCTTGTTGGCACAGAAGCACGATCTCTAGGGCACCGGCGCTCGAGGTATTAATGGCACAGGATAAGCGCCCTTCCACATCAGCATCATCATTACTTCTTTAATCCTGAGCATCATGATGTGCTTTGGGCTCGAGAGTGGGAGGCACCTGATGTCGCACTATCGCTGATGTGGAACCCATGCCGAACCCAGCTGGCAGCCATGCTAATAGAAGATGCCACCTAGATGTGGTGACCAAATGAAGATCCAAGGTCGAGCCCCGGTCGAGGTCAGCTCCCATCCGAGGTTGAGCTCTCGACTGAGGTCATGCTCTCGCCATCTGAGATCGAGCCCTCGGTCGAGGTCAGCTCTCATCAGAGATCGAGCTCCCAACCGAGGTCGTGCTCCCACCATCCGAGGTCGAGCCCCAGGTCGAGGTCAGCTCCCATCCGAGGTCGAGCTCTCAGTCGAGGTTGTGCTCCCGCCAACTGAGGTCAAGCCCCCAGCCGAGGTCAGCTCCCATTCGAGGTCAAGCTCCCGGCCGGGGTCATGCTCCTGCCATCCAAGGTCGAGCCCCTGGTCAAGGTCAACTCCCATTCGAGGTTGAGCTCCCGGTCAAGGTCATGCTCTCGCCATCCAAGGTTGAGCCCTCGACCGAGGTCGAGCTCCCGGCCAAGGCGTGCTCTTGCCATATGAGGTTGAGCTCCCGAGATAGTGCTCTCACTTTCTAAGATAGAATCACTGCCTAGGATCAAGAGGCGTCATCGATCGATAAGGGATCAACCAGGGATAAGGAGAAGAAGACCAGGAGGAATTCAAGACATGGACCAGAAATTCTATACTACCTACGACCATCAGAGGGTGGCGCGTGCCCTATAGGAGGTTCCAGGCTCTGCAACATGCCACCTGCATCCTCTATGCGATGCATGCTCCACCAGACTCCAGGCCCTGCAGCGCACCGCCTGCGCCCTCCGCCGTCCAACCGAGGCTCGAGTTCTTGCGACACGCCAGCTGCGCCTCCTCCAAGAGGAGTATCCTATTAAGATCCCAGGCCCTGCAACACTCTGATGGTCCTTCTTGGAATAGAAACGCTTCACCATGGTTCGGAGCTCAGCAGTATGGCACCCATGCCTCCCATGAAAAATTGCTCCACCAGAGAGATAGGACTGTATGCTGCTGACGAATGCCCCTTGTTACAGTAGTGACCAGCCCATTCGGCCCTGACACAACGATGGGTCCACTTGAAGAGATCAGCCCCTATGGCGGCCAGGTCGGCACCTCGGCTAGCCCAATTCGACGTGCCTAGAGCCCAGCCCGGCTAGCCCGCTTCAAGCATACATGGGGCCCGGCCAGGCATGAAGGGCAGCCCACTTCGGCCCATGAAGCTCTTCAGATCAGCCTGGCTCCGCTCCGCACATCCCAAGCATCACTAGGAAGCGGCCGCGCCCAGCCCGGCGCCTCCGCACGCTCCGGCTCGGTGCCTCCGCATGGCTCCACCCTGCAAGCGCCCGTGCGCACGTCCGCACCAGGGTAGGCCCGTGCCAGGGTCACAACCGCAGCATACCTGGGTGACTCGCCTCCGTCCAGTCTGGCAAGACCCCATGCCAGCAAGCCTCGCGCGCCCACCTCGGCTCTGCCGCTCTAGTGCCGGTCCACCTTGGCTCCGCCCTCTGCGGCATGCCGTCCACCCGCGGGAGGCCCGTAGTCCAGCTTCGCCCGCTCCGGCACCCAGTTCGCCCACGGGAGGCCATCGCTACGCCGGCGTCTAGCCCACCTCGGCTCCGCAGCTCTGGTGTCCCGAGCACTAGCCCCGGCATCCTGCCTCTCCGACGCCCCATTCACCCACGGGAGGCCACCGCCTGTTCCCGCATCCAGCTCTGCCCGTCTGCCAGCTCGCCCGCAGTGGGCTCGACCCGTTCGCCCGCAACACGGCTTCACGACGAGCCCCAGATTCGCCCACGTTCAGCTCCTACCGGCCGGCACCCTGGCGCGCCCGCGGCAGCCCTAGATCCTTCCATGCCAGCTTCGGCATCCAGCCGACCTCAGCGATGGTGCCCAGCTCGCCCGCAAAGGCCTCCACCTCGCCTCTGTCCGCCCGCGGCATGCCCCCGACGCGCCCGCGGTGGCCTCAGATCCTTCCATGCCAGCTCCGACGTCCTACACACCAGCCTCGGCATGCAGCCGACCTCGGCACGACAACTCCTGGCTCAGCACGCCCGGCGGGACCCAGCTCGGTGCTCCCGCATCCAGGGCAGCAGGTTCCCGCTGTGGCTCCTCTAGCTCCACGGACCCAGCTCGGCACCGCAGCACGCCCGCCTGGCACGCCCGCACCTCAACCCGGCGGGACCTCGACTTGACGACATTGTGCCCAGGACCGGCTCCTCCGACTCTGGCCCGCACACCTCCGGCTCTGACTCGCACGCCCGCTGCGCGCCAGGCTTCACCAGGCTTCGCCCGTGCATGGCACCCAATTTGGCACGCCCCCGCATGCTAAGTTCGGCATGCCCGCGTGGCGCCCAGTTCCGTCCACACTTGCTCCGCGCCCCAGCACGCCCGTGGTCCAGCTCCGCCCCCCCATGGTTTGGTTTTGACCAGGAGCAGCGTGTGGGTTCGCAATACGTGGGTGCGCATCCACACGCATGGAGCCCTCCACCTCGCCTCGATCAGCATTTATGGAGGCCCCCACGGGCCTTCTCTCGATCCGCGTGCCCACATGGCAACCTGGATAGCATCCCAGCCAGTTCGGCACTTCGGCATTTCGGCCCAGTTCGACGACCACCGGGAGCGTCGCATGGGTCTGTCTCATCCACATGGGCCTGGCACTCTTTTCGAGGATCCCACCCATGTGGGTCCTATGGCTCGCCGCCTGACACACCGTCTGCAAGGAAGGTTTGTATTTAAGTTTCCTAAGCTACTGTTTATACTAACTGATGAATAGCACTCTATCCAAGGCACTGTTCCCCTGTACCAACTTCCTGAACCATCCAGAAGAATAAGGTTCACCAGCCCATCATAGCCTCACAGGCTATCATAGTATGACAAGTCTACATCAAGACCAGCACGCCTCTCCTGAACGACAGAAGCTATTCGTCTACATAAAGACCGGCATGGAGAGGTAAGGGAAGGTAAGAGATAACACACTCTCTTCATTCTTACATTATCGTCCATTTTCTATCACACTCTGGTAGCAGAGAGTCCCTTAAGCTCTCCGTCTTAGAGGTCTCTTATTTCTTTCGATCGTTCCACTGACTTGATCGTCGAAGTGTCTTTGTCGGAATCCCCAGCATAGGTCTTCCCTGTTTTGCAGGTCTGCCCGACAGAAGGACGATACAGAGAAGATTTCTTCCACCAGAGAGGACCACAGCACAATATCAAGCCCCTTCATCCCTATAATGACCCCTTCGAGCATGGTGGCTCCACCAAGCCCCGTGGTGAAGGATATGTTCCCCTTGATCATCTCCAATCGACGAGCCTGATGATGCTGGTGGGGAGTCCACTCACCTAGGCTACGTAAACAGTTGTAGGCCATGACGATCTAGACGGCAACACCCCTAAAAGAAAGATCTCCTTCCAAGGACCAGTCTGACAGGGGGGAGGTTGCTAACAGAAAAAATCCTATCAAAAGAGGGTACCACGAAAGTGACATCCCGACGAAGCCCCAGACATGGTCTGGGCTATTTCTCTCATATAAAATGAAAGAAGGGATCTCCAACAAGAAGGGGCAATTGGTAAGAAAAAAAGAGCAAACGGGCAAGGAATCGAAAGGAGGAACCTCCCTGCTCTCTAGCTCCCATTCACACCATTTTTCTTTACTCCATTTCATTTACTCTATGCAGAGGTATCCCAATCCTCTGCCATAGAGACTATATTCTCCTTGATCGTTCCAACTGACTTAAACGTTAGAGTGTCCCGACCAGAATTTCCGACCCGGGTCTTCTCTTTTTTACAGAACAATCCGACCAAGGAGCTGACCGGAAACAGGACCAAGCATCCAAAGGGAGCCCGATGCGTACATCACACATCAAGCTACAGCTACGACGATCTAGGCAGCAACAAGGGATATCTGATTGTATCTTGGGATGGAGTTTTCGAGATTAAAACCGTATGAAGGTCAGGAATCATCTTAGGATAGTACGCTGTGTACCTCCGGTCAACTATATTTTCCATTTCGTAAATTTTATAAGTTGATTTTATATCTATTATTATTATTATATTGTTTGATTCATAATCGGATTCTTACTTGGATATGGTTTTACATTAAACCTATTCCTAACATAAGAGTATTGAGTCTGACATGTTTCAACTTTCAGCATATTAAAAATCTGATTTCAATTTGAGTGAGGCATAAATCGTATACAGTTGGACACCGATAGATGAGCCTGACTTGTGTCTACTTAGGAGAGAAGAATAGGAGAGAAAAGAAGAGAACACTATAAAAAGTTGATCCTTTCTCTTAGATTGGGGTTTTTTTAAAAGAAGAAAAGAAAAGAAAAGAAAAAAAAGAATGGAAAAACAAATCCTTTCAAAACAATAATTTTTTCTTCCAAAATACTTGAATGAGAGAGAAAGGAATAGAGAATAAGTGAAACGTTTTATAATTTCAATCTTACCCCTTTAAAAATAAGAAAAAATTGTATCATTTTATTTTTTTTCCCTCTCTACTTCCAATCAAGAAGAGGAGAAAATTTTTTTTCCATTAAACTTTCAATCAAGATAAGAAATTTTTTTTTTTTCTTTTTTTTCTTTTACCATCATTTTTTTTTTTTCAAACTCCCAACCAGGTAATTTGATGAAAGTTAGGTCTACGGCTCAATATAATCTTGAAAAATTTACACCAACTCCACAGCGAACCTGAAAGAAAACTTAGACCGGCCTGGATCTGCTAATTAAGCGATGCTAAATCTAGACCGGAGTAAAATCAGACCGCCATCCAAAGACCCCCCCCTTCTCTCAAATATTGCTCTAATATTGGTGATCAGGTCCATATAGGGGTCAAAATGGACTCAGATCCGACCCAACTCAACTCCTGCGGGCGGCGGCGTCTGGTCTGAACCCTATTACGGAGGGTTCTGGTGCAAGAACCCTCGGTATATCATTGCTGGCTTCCTTTTTTCCCCCGCCTGGCCGTGACCATCTGCGACTTCTCTTTCGCCGAGTTCGAAGTCTTATCGTCCGTTGCCGTCTCTACGGTTTCCTTCCAAGTAAGTTGGGATCTCTCGGATTTTACCCAATCTCTTTCTTCAATGCGTTTCTTTTTTGCTGGCAGCAAATTCGATCTCAATATATCTACCGTGCATTAGATTAAGTGAAATAGCTAGAGTCCATGCGGTTCTTGATGCCTTCTTTTACTGTGTTTTTTTTTTTGTTTTTGCTTTTGTCCTTTACTTCTTATGATTATGTGGGCTCTGAACTTGTGTTTATTTTGATTTTTTTTGTTAATATTTGATGTTAATTGTGCCCTGCTTCTTGTTTGGCTAGGTTTCAAAATTGGTCTTGAATTCAATCATTCTTTTTTCTGTTTATTGTATAATGATAAATTACGAATGGGAATCTATCTTGGGATGTATCAAATTGAGTTGTTTGCTGGGTTGTTGATGCTAATAAATGAGCTGATCGTACAATTTTTGGGTAACAAGTGGGTAACAGATGCACGACCTTCAAAGTAGTGGAATTTGATAACTGACATCGTGTGAGAGCAACAGATACCATTGCTTCATTACATTTTTTCCCCCTGCATGTCTAGGTTGTTTTTTTTTTAATTTTTTTTTTTAAAGCACTAAAAGTTTGCAAAGTTTAAAATGGGGATTTGTAGAAGACATAAACCTCTTTTATTTTTATATTTTCAAAAAGAGGCCATAGTTATCTAAATATTTATTTATTTTCTTTCTTGGCAGAACAATCCATTTTGGCTTTCCTGCACCATTTGCCTCCCCTCTTGGATGACTGTAATTGTTCATTCTGGTGGATGCACACATTTTTCCTATGGATGCACTCATAATACAAGTCAATTCACGCATGTTTATAATGGATATACACATAATACAAGCCAATTTCACATGTAAAAATGTGCTTATAAGAAATAAAAAATGGAGTATGATGGTTCATTAAAGTTTTTAAAAGAAAATAAAAAATGTTTTCACAAATGTGGAAATATTTCCCTGCAAAACACCCTGAATGGGGATTTTGCCAAAGGATAAAAACTGCCTTCATATATCATTGTTAATTTACTGGTCTATTAATCATTTGAAATTAACTGCTTTCCTATATAATTGACAATATACTGTAAAAAATGATTAAATAGTCCTCTATGTAACATTTACGGGCAGCAATGAAAGGAATACCCATGCTTTAAAATTCATAATTTTGTGATGAATTACTTATGTGTGGATCATAAACTTTATTTGGTGTTCTATGCAAGTGAATGGTAATGTATATACTATGTACTACACGTTAATGTAAATGACAAATGACCCTTGATGAGACACGTATCTTGGTTTTGCTTAGTAATTTATTACCCTTAATCATGGAATGCCATACCAGGCTGAACTGCTCAGTACATCCTGTAGCATACCGGTCTCGTACTGTATTAAGTCTCGTACCATACCGATATTTGGTATGCCATCTTGTATTGTACTGAACCATGTACTGACATGGTAATAGGATGATACTAGTATGGGGTCTGGTACCGAGATGGCAAATCTTGCCCTTAATACTCTGTTATGATTTCCATATTAGAATGCTTTATCTGAATTTTGTTCTTCCATTGTGTTTCCCGCAGAACCAATCATTTGCACAGATTTTGTTTCTATTCTTTTATGCACCTGATAGTAGAGTAATGCACCAGTTATTTTTTTTTCTTTTGCTTAGTTTGGATGCTGTGTGTAAAAAGGTTTTGCATATTTTTCAATTTTGCCGCTCCAAATTCTTGCAAACACCACATCCAAATTTCTTATGTTTTCAGGTGCTTCCACCGTTACTGAATAATTCAATGAGGTGGTTAGAGAAATGGTTAGGCTTTGCCAAAGCTGTGAAGATTACTAGGAATATCTCTAAGTTTGGTTCCTTGTTAAATCAGACTGCAGATAAATATCGAATAAGTCCTTATAATGACAGAAAGTCTATGAGTAACGGTTATGTTGATGAACTACATAGAAAAGGTTGGCTCTGTTGCCCACTTTCACAACAGTATGGCTTAGGAAATGCAAATATACATCTTCCCACAAACATGATCTCTTTCGACAACTTGTCTAAGCTACAATATGATATGGGAAACCACCACAACATGCTACAAATTCCATTATCTCGTAGATTTGGTTCTGTTGGGAAAGATTTTTCTATGAGTAGAGAATGGCTAACACAGCTTTGGCTAGAAGAGAAAAGAAAAAGGGCTGTCAGAAGAAGAAGAAGAAGAAAACAAGGTATCACTCTGCCTACTCAAAATGCAAACACCTTGTTAGATACTCTATCTTCTTTTTCATCTGCCATCTATTCTTTTACGAACCAGTTCGAGCTGAGCAAGAAATCCAAGTTAAAATTGTGGAGCAACCACCAATTAGTCAATATGATGAAGATCTTTGTTACCCAAGTTCTCCTGAAGAGGCAAGTAGTAATTTATTATTCTTTCATCTATTTTGTCTTGCTGAGTTATGCATTTAGTTGGGAAATTTTAGCATCATTGGAGCTGGTTATTTATATTCTGTTTCATTAAACACTTATATATTTTTGATAGATTTGTGCATGTGCTTAATCAGAAGATTACATAAAGATGCCACAATATCAATATGTTAGTATACCATGCACACCATTTCTACAGAAGCAAAGCGATCTTAATTCCCTTTGTTTTGCTAAGAAAGAATGGACACTTTATATTTTGTGCAGGATCATGGTGCTTTTTAGGCTTGAAGCCAGGGTTTCATGAAGGGTGGCTCAGTTTTGACTTCATTGTTCTTATAAATGTTTTAACACAATTAAACTATGCATGACCATGCCTCATCACATTGATCTCTCTGTGTGTCTGTATGTCTGAGTATCTCTAAGAATAATGGTGGGAGCTCCATCAGTTAGAATTAAGTCAAACACTTGGAAAACACCTCCAGAGGTTCAAACTTAAAGCTATACCTAGATGGAGGAGTGCCAACATTGAGTCCCAGTTTGCACTACATTGGTTATCTTAATCTTTAATGAACATTATGAGAAAGTGATTTCCTTATTTGCACCCATGTAATAATGAACAATATCCTTTAGAAAAGTAAAATTCAATAATGATATCCATGAACTTGTCACAAATTTGGAATTTATCTAGAGTGACATTATTTTTCACAAATTTTTATGAGAATCCAACTGGGAGTCCCCATCTGCTTCAATAGCACTTGGGAGTAGAAGGGGGATAGGCTACAGTTTTTATAAATGCTACATGAGCTACACTTTACATAGAGTGAGATGAATTTGACACATTTAAGACTAGCGAGTAAGAGTTAAATTTCAAATTTAAATTATTGTTATTAATATTTAGGTAAATCCACTAACCATTAAGTCTTGTCCCAGGTATCTTGCTTGGCTTTATGATCCTCATTTGCAACTATTTCTATGTAGGACAACTTCTGGTTATTAGAAAAACATCAAATGAAAAATAAAAGATGAAAATTTTGTTAAAGCACTCTGAATTTGACACCTTGAATTCATTAAAAAGTAAAAGGTGTAACCCCCTGGGTCTAACATAGACTAAAGCATTCAATCCAGGGCTCCATCCATGAAGATTCCGTCTATGTTAAACCCATTAGAGCCCCTCTAAGGCCAGCTTGAAATCCAATTGGCCCTAGATTTTCAGGCCCAAGCCCAACCAGAACATTCTTGGTGTGGGCCCAAAGCCTGGTCCAAGTTGGCCTTGCCCAACAGGCCTAGTTCTGGCTCTGGTCCATTTCCAGCCCTACATAGATCAAACTGATTAAAGCTAAGTTGACTAGGATTGTCACAAATCACATATAGGTCTGTCGATTCCCATGTTGATCTCCGTGTCTAAAAGCATTGGACTGCACACCTCTGTTTGTAAACATGTGAACTGACTGAAAATTAGAGGGGGGTGAGTTCTTATACTTGCATAGAATAGATGCGGGTTTGAAAGAGGATGTGAGCCACGCGAGGCTGCACAAACAGGAGATAGCAGGCTTGGTGCACTCATTTTCTGGGGCCAGAGGGCATGTGTTCCTGTTGGACCTCACCTCTTGCTTGCCCCCCCAATTCTGATAAAATGCATATACGTACATGTTGAATTCTGCATATCCTTTCTTATTGAATTAATGATGGAAGAATAATTTTGCTGATTTTGACTGTTTTCAGGCTCCTTTAGTGGCTATTTGCATTGTAGACTGGTAGACTGTAAACTTTTGCAATGCTAACCTTTTAAATCACTATGTAGTTATTAATTTACTTTGATATCCCATTTTAATTAGCTAGATAAACATAAAAACTGCTTTACTAGAGTCAACATTTTGTAGCTTACGGAGACAAAACTGGCCATTCTGTCAAGTGGCTGATGATTGATAGCTTAGATTAGTTTCTATTCGACATAATACGTTCTATTTTGTTCTTGCTGAAAAAAACTGCTATATAATTGGTCTGAAAAATGCGATAAAACTTGTTTGAGCATCCTATCTTCCAGATTGATCCACAAGAAGTATTGGATGTTACCTTTTAAACTAATCCTGAAACCATGAATAATATGAGGTTGCTAACTAATTTATTCTAATTCTCTGGCATGACATTACTGCTGTTTGGAGTTGGATAATCTTGAAGAACTACTGTGCCAGAGCCTACACTCAAGGCACCTGGAGTTGCATGAATGAAATATTTGGAGCACATTGTCATGCATTTATAGAATTTACCCTATCCAATGCCTGTGCAATGCCCAGACTACCTCCACATAGCTGTGTAAGCCTTTTACCCCTCTTAGGCAAAGCCTTCAAATGAAGCTGCAAGAGAGTGAAAAATAAAGTGGGCAAAGGGTTAAAAGAAGACTTCTATTACAAATAAGGAGAGTACAAGGTAATTGGGGAGTTTCTTCTCTTTGGGGAGCCCTGTACTCTTAGGAGTTGGATTGCAAATGAGGACTCCTCCCCTCCCCTTTATATAGACCTAAACTAGGATCCTAGGTAGCTGGGATTGTGCCACTTGTACTACATTTCTAGGTTAGAACTTTCTAGATACAAGATATTTACAAGCCATGAAAATTTCTGAGAAACATATAGAATCTAGCTGAAATATCTCCAGTCCTAGGGAACCCTGGAAGCTTCTGTAGGCCTCTAGGGTTTGAGTGAATTCTTGGACTGTTTTGGTGAGGTCATGACAACATGTTGCATTGTTTCGGTCATGTTTGACAAGGGCTAGACTCTAGAGACTGTGGGTACGAGAGGATAGAAAATTAATAAAATGACCTTCTACAATTGACAGGACAACTATTGTAGGCTATGACTTGAACTATGTGATTATGTACTTCTTTATTTAAATTTATTGATTTATTTTTGTGATACTTGACTTTACTCATTGACTCCACTCATTCCTTTAGACGTCTAATAATTCAGTAGAATGGGACAAAGGTTTTTTTTTTTTTTTGTTGGTTTGTTAAATTCTCCTGTAAATATGTCTTTAATAAGAAGTATGATTGTGATGATAACATTTATCTTTTTCTATGGAGTCTTTAAAGCATCAATCATGTTCCATATATTCCCCTATGCTATATATAAACCTATATATAAACCAGTTCCTATATATAGTTGGATGTATGCATGTATATATAGTAGTCTCAAGATGTATTGATATGGCCTTGACTGCTGAAGAAACTTATTGCACGTGTTTTTCTATGTGTGACAGGTGAGATTGGCACCTCTTCTTGCCAGAGCCAACTTGCTTATCACTAGAGACATAGAATGGGCAAATATCATGTTTGCTTTTGAACAGGTGATATACATGAAAATTTACATTAGGTAAATTGTGTGAGCAACTGCCAGTTAGAAAATATCTATCTGATGTTTGAATGTGACTGTAACTTAGTGTATATATATTATTTATATTTGTTCAAGTTGCATACTTCATCTGTTTGTCTCTGTCTTTCTGTCTATTCTCAATGAATCATATCTGCACCAGTTGGGTTGTTTCATGCCTTTTATACTATCTTTTGCTATACCTATTTATTGCAACTGCTGACTTCTTGAAGCTATATTTATGTCTTTCTTTGTGGCTAATTTTGTTTTGAAAGCTGAAGTAACTTCAAAAAGAAACAATCTAGTGAAGTTCCTTTTTTTGGTTTGTTTGTGGTTCTATTTTTAGCGTGGTTCTATTTTTAGCTTATACACTAATTAGAAATTTATTTTTATTAGCGGCAAGCTTGCAGCAGTTGCTTGAACCACAGTGATAATTTTGTAACTAAATTCTCAGTAAAAGAGGAAAACAAAAGTTTAGAAGAGATAAGACAGAGATACATTAGAATAGAGATTATATAAGAGAATAATAAAGAAATTAGATAGAAAAGGGACACATGAGAAGAAGGGATAAGATGGGTAAAGTTGCCCAATGGAATATTGTAGTTTTCCACCAAAATAATCACCCACAACAGATATCTGGTTCAAAGATCTATGAGAAAGCTCCTAAATGTGGCCCCTAAGACATTCTTTGATAGGTCCTTCTAAGACAGCTGCATCTGGTTCGGGGTTAGAGGAAGGTTAAGTGAACTAAAAAGTGACCATTTTATTCTGATGGTAAGGTGGACATTTTAAAAAGTTGGTGAAGCTACTTTTCGACCAGAATTGAGTAGCCCATTTACTCCAGGTTAACTTATTCAACAATCAAAGGCACTCTACAATCAGCAATTGAATCCAAGTTATTCTCCAACAATTGGCTAACACATTTTGCCGTTAAAGTATTAACATGGCTCTTAACAAGGAGTCTAAATACTTTCACTGTTCATGGTACTCTTTAATGAGCGGTGCTGTGAACACTGCCGCTTCCATAGAGAGCATCTAGACATTCTAATATCTCCCTAAAGTTTAGGTCTTAAAATTGGACTGTAAAGGGTGGTGATTAAATTTTGATCTTTGGTGTTTTTAATTTTCTGATTTTCTTTTTTTTCACTTTATATAGTTTGTTGTGGATTCGAATCTTCATGTAATCCCATGTGTTATACAATCCCATTTATTTATTACATCACTTTGTGCCTACTTTCCTTGTTCAAATTGTTGAAAACTAAGTTTGTATGCCATATGTGCAAAATAGACAATTCTTAGGCTCCAATAGACAAAAAACATAGAAGCCATTATTTCAGTAGCATCCAAGAAAGGTCCAACATCAGATAGTTGGCCATTAACACTAACCTTGAGGGCTGCGGTCACAATACCAGAGTTAGTCAAGCAAGCACAAGACACGTTAGTGCCATGTGCTCCTTATTGACATCTAACACACGAGATAGGAACTAAATGGAACCTTGCCTGAGAAGCGTGGTCCCGTGGGCCTTGGCCAACAAGAACTCTGTAAGGCTTAAACAAAATGGCTAAGGAGTGAAGGCTGGGTTGGCAGAATTATACCAAACCAGCTGGTTCGGGGTGTACTAGATTGGACTAGTTGGTTACTGGAATGGTTCAAGGGCTTGGTTTGTGACATCCACAAATCCCCACAAATCCAACGCGATGGCATGGGAGAGGAAAACAAAGCCTCAATAGCTTCTCTTTGGCCCTCAAAAGGGAAATTGGAAGATGAGGGCTTGGAGTCAGCTCCGATTGCTTCACTCTAGGGGAAGATGATGGTGGAATTGGGTCGAAAATGGCTCTGGCTTTTCTGTCTCTCTTCCACCTCTGGATCTGGCCTCTCTCTTGTCGTGAAGCTGTCGAAGGCCATCCAAACCTATCAAAGCCTATTGGTAACGATGTGCCCCCCACTCTCTCCCCTCCCCTTTTTCCTCTTCCCCCCCCCCCCGCTCTCTTCCTCCCTCTCCTTCTTCCTTTCCGGTCCTCTCCCTCTCCACGTGGTTCCGGTACACTGTGGTTCGATGTGATACAGATCAGTACAATACCTTACCGGTCACTGGCCGGTATGCTTGTTGGTACAGGTTCTACAATCCTTGAGTGAAGGTACTTTCAACTAGTGATGCAGGATTGATTGGTAATGGAATGAATCCGGTTGGTTCCTTGTTCGTAATCATGGTTTACTATATTATAGAAAAGTGAATTTTAATCATATCAACACTGCAAGTATTCAATTGCAGTCATGTGCTGGCATGCAAAACCACATAGATCTGCAAAAATCAAGGTTCTAAAATCCTTATAACAGCCTGACTAAAACTGCTACATATTATGACTGTTATATGGCCATTATGAGCCCCTTCTTGGTGTGATTTGGAATCATTTAATATTAAAAGAATGGTTGTTGTATAATGGCCATCATGAAGAAATTATAATGGGCAATATGGAATAATATAGTATTATTGTCCAAATCACTATTCAATCAATAAAAAATATTTTGAGGTGACACTAACTTTATTGGATCAAAAATTGATACATCAATTTGGCTTGCAATAAAAAATATTTTATTATGGTAATGCTGCAAAACTGCAAATGCCAAAGGATGATAGTTGTTCCATGTATGTAATGCCCATTAAAATGGGATTATTGTCAAATAACAACCATTAGTTATACCTGCTTTTTTTTTTTCACATGTTTGTTTTTATGGTTGGTTTTGTAATCATAAATCAATAAATTTTGAATAATTAATGAATCAAGCACATACCATTCATTTGCTAAGGATGTTTATTTTTAATAACCCTTTATTCTAATATTAGTTCAGTAGGAGCTTTTAGCAATTTATTGTACTCAATAATTCAAAATGCTTTGGCTGAAGGCCTCTGATCTATGGAAATAAGAAACTTCTTTTTCTTCCTTTGTCTCTTTCAGATCTAGGATGGGTGGAAAGCTGGCTGATGATCGAGGCATGGGTAGATTGAACCCTGGTCTTTTTTATCCACTTGAGAGACTAACCAACTCAATTGGTCCTCACCTTGTTATGGGAACAAAAGACTTAAGTTTAACCTTTCCATATTTCAGCTGTTAAGATACTTGCTATATACTCTTGATATATTTATCATTGTATAAAAAACTTAGTTTTCATGCTTAAAGCTAATCACCGTTGTCAAAGGAGAAGAGAAGAGAAGGCAGCAAGAGGAGCATCGGTACAAAGAAATGGAAGACCTAAGCCTTGAAGATATAATGAGCACCAATCAACTTGATTAGGGTACTCAAAGGAGTAGACTTTTGCACTTCCAAAGACGATGCTATAAAGAGTCGAGGATAATGATGATAGTAATACGAGAAAAAGAAATTTGGATCACTACATGAAGGAAGTGAAGATTATGGAAAAGAAGTTATCACCGGTCAACTTGAAGGCATAGATAAGGTAGCACCTTTTTTTTGGAAAGTAAAATCAGTAAAGATTCTTTAATAGATCTCAACGATCATCACTGAGACAACTGTTAGATCTAGATCAGATGCCAATAGCAGAGTCAACAAAGGCAGCGGCTTCCCTAAGAAAGGAAAGGAAGCCTGAGCTTGCCGACTTTGGTGGTAGTCATTTTCAGTGCTGGACTGGTGGCAGTCCGCTATTTTTTTTTATGGATTGGGTCTACAGAAGGCGACCTATAGTAGCCCTGTAGACTGTGAGGAAACAAGGGCCTGCGCCCCTCTTTGGCTGTGAGCAACATGGAGGCAGGGCCCTGTGACGTGGATGGTGGTGGCTGTCCTAGCAGGTGGTGACAGCGATGGAGAATAGGGGAAGGTAGCGACGGGTGTGATGTTGCGATCGGGACTGAAGAGGATAGTCCTGAGGTGGGTGGTCTTGGCCTAGTAGACTTGACCAAAATAACCCAACCATCTAGAAAATCGCCATCCATGCCTTTTATATCTTTTGACCTTCTATTGTTGCATATCTTACAAAACTAAAACCTTTAGAATATCTTGGTATGCGATCAATCACAACCCTCGCATGGACTACTTGTCCAAACTTTGAAAAAAAACTTTTCTAAGTCCCTTTGATGTAGTATGCTTGCTAAGCCTGGAGATGAAGAGATTGGTAGAAGGCTTGGGACAAGGGAAGCAGTGGCGGCATAGGGAGACAGTGACGGTGAGGAGATTTTTTTTTTCTTTTTCGCATCGGGAAGTGCCTCATGGTTTCAGAGGGAGGTGAGGCAGGCGAGGGAGGGAGAGAACAAGGGGGGATCCGTTCGGAGGTCAAGCAGAGTAGAGAAAGTGCCGACTTTGTCCTAGGTGAAGAAGATGTTGCAGGAGCACTAGTGAACCTTGACGTCGAGGACTGTGAGCAGGGTTTTCGGTACTATCCCGAACCGCCAGGTTTGGGGCATATCGTACCGTACTGTACTGGCCAAGAACCGATAGGTTCAATCTAAAAAATGGTTCGGGATCCGAACTATAAAAATTGATCTAAATCGGATCGGTACGGTATGGGTCAATTCGAATCAATACGACCCGGTTTAGTCTGGTTTGGGCTCGGTTTGGTCTGGTTCGGGTCTAGTTCAAGTTCGGTTCAGCGATCCTTGCTTGAGAGAAGGGAGGAAGATAGTTTTTTTTTTAATTCATCATGTATCGGTATGGTACGGTACCGTACCGGTCAGCGACCGGTACAGGTCCCAGTACCAGCTCAGCGATCCTTGGCTGTGAGGGTCGCGTTGAGGATGGTAGTTTGGAGGGAGCCGGAGATGTGGGTACCCTTCAAGGGCTAGGAGTTGCCATATTCGGATCGGCAGGCCATGAGGCTGAGCATCTCCACCTTGGAAAGCTCGATCTCAAGGTGGCTGAAATTTTCCTGGGAGCAATCCTTCTTCACCTTGTACTCGCACTCGAAGGAGGTCATCGGAGGAGGAGCGGGCGAGGGATCAGGTGAAGGTGGTGATGAATCCCGTGGGGTGAAAGGGATTGTCATCGTCTGGCGGTTCCTTTTTTTGTTTTTCAATTGGCGACGGCGAACAAGGAGAGAAGGGCGGACGGGAAGGCACTCATGATTGGGAGGCTGGTTGGTGACGGTGAGCAGGGAGATGCTAGGGGTGGTGGTGGTGGTTTGGAGGCTTCACGGAGATGTCGGGGGTGGTGGTGGCCTTATGGAGATGCCAGGGATGGTGAGCAAGGAGGAGATGCTAGGGGCGGAGGGACCAAGTGGAGGAGGAGGTTTTAATCGGCGCTAATGGCGGCGGCTGTGGTAGGGGGGAACGCGCGGATTGTGGTAGTAGATTGGACAGCAGCAGGAGGAGAAGGGCAGCGGCAAGGAAGATACTGGGGGTGTGGGTTGTTGGTGGGCTTTGGGACTATGAGAGCCAGCTGCGGGACCTCCAGCGATGGAGGGAGAGGTAGGAGACGATTGTAGGAGTAGTGGGCAGATCCATATTTTGGTGGTGAAGTTGACGGTGGCGATGACAGGGAGGAGATTTTGGACAAGGAAATCTTGGACAGGTCGGAGATCTGGAGAGGAGATCACGGGTTGGAGGAGATCACAAGTGGAGGGGAGGATGCTCATGGTTTTTTTTTCTCATGAGAGATGATGGGTGACAGGGAGGTGGGGTGGGTGGCGACTAAGGTTGTGGAGGGAAGGGAGGCTCTGATACCATGTTATGAGGAAGAAAAAGATTGTTGTTTATTGATCTTAGAATGCTAGAGGCCTTTAAATAGAGTACATGACCATCATATATGGTAACATATAACTCCTAACAGGACTGCCATAATATTCCAAATATAATTAAGACAGAGTATGATATTCTAGGAAATAACATAAAAGATATCTTGCTCTCTAATAGACTATTAGATATCCTTTTCACTTTGTACATATATAGCAAGACATGTACAAATGAGTTTTATGCATGCGTCATGAACTTTTTTTTAGAACTTTAGGAATCTCTACTTTGGCAATAATTCATCTAGAGTTAACTTACATTCAATACAAATTAACTATCATAAGATAATTTAAATAATATATTGTAACTAATAAAAATAAGCTTTTTTATTTTAAAAATTTGAAAATAGATAAATAAAATATATGATAAAAAGATTAAATTGTAACGAGATCACACTTGTTGGCCCAATAAATTTATGTTATGTATTATGAGAAACTTGATTCATTTGACTACTACGTATTTTATTTCATAAATAGCCATTTCCCCCTTTATTGGATAATGTTTTTAATGTGGAAATAGAAACATTCCTCCGTACTCCAAACATTCAATGGCTCATATCAGGGTTTGCGGTACTGTCTTGTATCGTCCGGTACGGGGCGTACCATACCATTCATCTACAAAAAACGGTCCGGCCTTCGGACCGTTGAAAAAAATAAAAAAATTATATTCCGTACTGGTAGGTATGGTATGGTACCGTATCGATGCGTACCGTTTGGTTCAGTCCAGTTCGAGCTCGATTTGGCTCGGTTCGGGTCTGGTTCAGATCCGGTTCAATGATTCTTACTTGAGAGGGATGAGGAAGATAATTTTTTCTTAAATTTTCAAGACCGATACATGTACCGATACGGTATGGTACCATATCATGCCGTACCGATTGCTGACCGGTACGGGTCCCGATACCGGTTCAGCGATCCTTGGCTTAGATGCTTGCGTGAACGTGTTGACACTTGATTGTCTGAAATTCTATACATAATCCATGCAATGAAGTAGTCCATGGCAATAGAAATGCAACAACCCAAGACCTCAACCAAAAAGTTCTAGCCAGAAAGTTACTAATTGGGTTCCTTGGTCCTTAAGTGGCCAAAACTTTGGGAACCCACAACCACTATGGATTAAACACAAACTCACACAAATCCTTACACGCTCCCCTTGTTTAGGCCTTGTGTCCTTGCCACACGAGTAGTCCAATCACAAACACCATGACTAGCCCATGGTCATTCCCAAATGGGTCTGTTCTATAGCATCCCTTACAAGGAACGTGGAACCATAATCGGACCTTGTTTTGTCTAGCCAGTGGTATGAGTTGGTATGGCCTGTGTTAGATCAGACTAGTGCGAATTGACATAGAAACAAAGGAATGGATTGGGGAGGAGGAAAAGAGAGGGAAAGAGAGAAAGAGAGAGAGAGGAGAGGAGGGAAGGAAGAGGCGGTGACAATGTTGGTGGTGGCCACCGGAGGGTCGCTAAGGCCTTTGATTCCTCCATGAAATTATGGCCAAAAGAGATAGAGAGAGTGGGGAGGGAAAGAAAAGGAGGGAGGGGAAGGCCACGGAGAGATCGTCATGGCCACCCGATAGCGAAATTGCCGCTTGTGGCTCCATAGGCATGAAACAAGGATGATCGCTTTTGTTTCATGGGTTTTTTTAAAAACATTGTGCATAGTGAAGCCAGCAAGCAATTGCCGGCTTCAGTATTTATCATCGTTTTAAAAAAAAATGCAGTGTTCATCTTGCCCCTGTTCTGAACTTGCGGAGGCCGCGGGAGGTTTATTGCTGCCCGGTAGCCCTCTAGTAGTCTCTTTGCCACCTTCCATCCCTTCAGTCCCCTTCTTTCCCCGCTTTCTTTTTATCTTTCTTGATTAAAACCCCTAGTGGAGGACATGGAGCCTCGGAGACCTATGCAGCCCTCCGGCGGTGGTCTACTCTTTCCATCCCCTCCTCTCTTTGTCTTCCTCTCTTTCCCTCTCCCTCATTTGCTATCGCCAGTGTTTCAATTCGGGTGGTGGAATCACCACGGTTTGTCGCTGGTATGGCTTGGAATGCTTTGAACTGCCCGGTTCGGTCCAATTCCGAAAATCATGGTCCCTTGGCGGCCAAGGATTCAGGTCCGGACGGGACGTCCCACGGGACACCAGGACGGGGTATTATCCCATGTGTCGGGACAGGACATCCCGCCAGCATCCCAGTGTCCCAATCGGGACATCTTGGGACATTCCTTGCCCTGAGTGTCGCGACGGGGTGGGATGCGTTAGCGTCCCATTCCAGGTTAAAACCGGGATAGCTTTGTCCCACAGGATTTAAAACCTTGCCTTGTGTCACGCCGGATATCCTTGGCACAGATTTTTCGGCGTACGGCACTAAGGATCCCGTCCTTAGTCAGCCTTCTCTCGGGTGCTTGCACCTTTGCTGGAGCTTGCTGCGGTGCACAGCAGCCCTTCAAGCCTGCGGCTCGTCTAGAATAGCTCCAAACCCTCAAGACCCCTTGTACGCACAGGTTTACGGGGAAGATCCCCAACCAGAATTTACTCAAAATTGGGTTACAAGCTCTCTATTCTGCTCCCTAGCAGAATCCCCAACAAGGCTTTCAGGTTTGCCCAGAAAACTCACTTGCTGGAACAGCAATGGCTCCCCTCTGCCTTGCTGCAGGCTCTCACAGGCCTTCTGCTGGCTGGAACTGCAGCACTCTCCCAGCAACTGCTGCCAACTACCCAGCCACCTTGGCTGGTAGTTTTTACCCATTTGCCACTTGCCCATGGTGGGGAGTTGCTGGAAACTGCCCAGCAACCATTGGTAACCTCCCAGCCAACTGTTGCCTTGGTTCCTGCACGCCTGTGCCCGCGTCCGTGCCCGCGCCCGCGCGCGTCCCAGCCCGTGCTTGCGCGCGCCCGTGCACGCCCGTGTCCGCGCGCGTCCTGACCCGGGCCTGCGCGCGTCCTGGCTTGCGCACCCCCGCGCGCACCCGCGCCCGCGTCCTGGTTGTGCCTGCACGCATCCTGGCCCGTGCACGCCCGCGCACGCCCGCGCCCGCGCCCGCATCCGTGCGCATCCTGACCCGCGTCCGTGCGCGTCCCGGCCAGTGTGCGCCCGTGCCCGCGCCTGCGCGCGTCCCAGGCTGTCCAGACACGAGTCCTGGCTTGCTTTCGCCTGTGCGCGCGCCTGTGCACGTCCCAGGCTGTGCCTCCGCGCGTCCGCTGCCTTGCTTGCGCTTGCATGCCTTCGTGTGCGCATAGCTTTGCACGCACCGTGTCTTGTGCCACGCCCGGCTGCCTTCATGCCCGTGTATACGAGGTCATGCCTGTGCACGCCCTTAGGAACCTCACCCGGGCCAGTGCCGCCTTGCACACCTCCTGTGTGCGCCTGGCCTGGCATCACCTTGCCAAGCCAGCCCCGCTCCGCCTTTGGCTATGCCGAGCGACAAGGGCCTAACAATTCCCTCGCAACTATCTGGCAACTGTCCTCGGTTGGCAGCCCAGGGATCCGAGTCCGGCGCCTCCGTGCCTCGAGTGCACCTGCGTCCCGCGTGCTGCACCCATGTTCCGCGCATGCCCGAGTCCGGCCTGCTGCTGCCACTTCTTGGAACTGCTGCAACTGCCCAGCAACCATCCAAACTGCTGGTCACCAAATGACTCGAGTCCGCCCGAGTCCAGCAGCCACATGACCCGCATCCAGGTTTCTGGCAAATGTCCCGCAACCGCTCAAGGCCCAACTGCCCTGGGACTCGAGTCCAACGACCAAATGACTCGGGTCCGGTCCTGGCGCCCATCTGGTCTGGCTGCATCATGCCTAGCAGCGCGCGCACACCTGCGCGCCTGCCTGGTTCGGTCGCTTCGCCCCTTGGCACCGTGCACACCCCCGCGCACCTACCCGGCCCGGCCGCACTTGACCTCATCGCGCGCGTACCCCGCGCATCCGGTCTGGCCACTGTGCCATGCACATCACCGTGCGCGCTCGCACCCAACCTCGTGCGCGTGTCTTGGACATGCTCTAGCATGCCCAGCCTTGGCTCGACAGCACCCTGCCCAGCCTGCACACCTGGCCCCGCCTAGGCCAAGTGTTGGGGATGTGACAAACCCCCCGCACTCGAAACAGACGACGTCCTCGTCGTGTCCCGAGCCAAAGATGTTGGCTCTCCATTCTTCCTCTCACACTTGAGAGCTCCTCCATCTATCTTCATGAAACAGGGATTTCCCTCATCCCCGATTACAAGTCCCTTCAAATAAGGCATCAAGATCACCTTGGCCTTCACAAAGAACTCCATCCCCAGGATGAGATCAAAGTCATCCAAAGAACCACCATGACACGGCATTGACCTTGCCACTTGCCCAGCTTCAAGGAGATTTCAGCAGCCCCGCAAACCGGTGTCGCACCCGAGTTGACGGCCTTGATAGCGCTGCTACTTTCCATCAGGTTCAGTCCCAACCTGCTGGCTTCTCTTCTTGCCACAAAGTTGTTTGTGGCCCCCGTATCCAGCATAGCTTTCACCTCCTTCCCGTTGATCTGCACCATGCAGTACAGCAGATTCCCAAAATCTGCTGGTCGATGTCCAGAAATCGCATTGAGCAGTAGCAACGGGTTGACACGGGAGGGACCAACATCCTCCTCGACAGCCTCCTTGCTTATGATTGCAGCAACCTTCTCCTTCTTCAGGCACTCCTTGGCCCGATGAGGGCCGCCACAAATGAAACACCCCGATTGGAACGGGGTCTTGCTTGGGCCTTGGTCCTTCTCGCCGTTGTCCTCTTTGGTAAACTTCTTCGGTTTGCCCTTCCACTTCTCCCCTTCGGCCGCCTTCTTCTTGTCCGCCGCCGTGGAAGGACTTGTTATCCGGAAATCCACCAAGCCCTCGGCCGTCGCCATGGCCGAAGGAAGGTCCTTCACGCCTTGCCTCCTTAGCTCGGCTTGGGCCCATAGTTGCAGCCCCGATGTGAAGTTGAAGAGCTTGTCCTCCTCTGACATATTCTTCACGTCCAGCATCAACGAGCTGAACTCCTTCACATACTCTCTGATTGAGCCCATCTGCTTCAATCTCTTGAGAGCTTCCCTCGCCATCCACGAGGTGTTGCATGGTAGGAACTGGTCCTTCAGTTCCTTCTTCAATGACTCCCACGTGGTGATGCCCAGTCGGTTGGCGTTAAGGTCGTCCTGCACCCTTGTACGCCACCAAAGCTTGGCATCCCCCACAAGATACATGCTGGTGATCGACACCTGCTCCTCCACAGGTATCTTTGTCGCCCGGAAGTACTGCTCCATGTCCCAAAGAAAGTTCTCCAACTCTTTGGCATTTCGGCATCCGGTGAATTGCTTCGGCTCTGGGATTTTGATCTTCGAAACAGAGCCCTCCTCGTGCGGGTGGACTGCTGTGCGCTTCAGCAGTTCAACCTCCATCTCCAAAGCCCGAATGGTCGCTTGTTGGCTCCGGATCACCTCCGAGTTCTCCATCTTCATGGCGTCCAACTGGACCCCCACCTCTCGGAGTAGATCATCCAGCGTGGCTTGCATGCTAGCGACCCTCTTGGCATTCTCCATGGCCGTCACCACCAGATCCGAATATCCTTCCGGCAAGTCACCAACTATCTCTTCCAGCCTTCGAATCCTCTCCTTGGCTTCAGCTAGAGTCATCTTCGCGCAGGATCAGCAGCAAACTTTGAAACGCTGCTCTGATACCAATTTGTCACGCCGGATATCCTTGGCACAGATTTTTCAGCGTGCGGCACTAAGGATCCCGTCCTTAGTCAGCCTTCTCTCGGGTGCTTGCACCTTTGCTGGAGCTTGCTGCAGTGCACAGCAGCCCTTCAAGCCTGCGGCTCGTCTAGAATAGCCCCAAACCCTCAATACCCCTTGTACACACAGGTTTACGGGGAAGATCCCCAACCAGAATTTACTCAAAACTGGGTTACAAGCTCTCTATTCTGCTCCCTAGCAGAATCCCCAACAAGGCTCTCAAGTTTGCCCAGAAAACTCACTTGCTGGAACAGCAATGGCTCCCCTCTGCCTTGCTGCAGGCTCTCACAGGCCTTCTGCTGCTAGCTGGAACTGCAGCACTCTCCCAGCAACTGTCGCCAACTACCCAGCCACCTTGGCTGGTAGTTTTTGCCCATTTGCCACTTGCCCATGGTGGGGAGTTGCTGGAAACTGCCCAGCAACCGTTGGTAACCTCCCAGCCAACTGCTGCCTTGGTTCCTGCATGCCTGTGCCCGCGCTCGCGTCCGTGCTTGCGCCCGCGCGCATCCCATCCCGTGCCCGCGCCCGCGTCCGCGCGCATCCTGGCCTGCGCACCCCCGCGCGTGCCCGCGTCCTGGCTGTGCCTGCGTGCGTCCTGGCCTACGCTCGCCCGCGCACGCTTGCGCTCGCGTCCGTGCGCACACTGGCCGCGTCCGCGCGCGTCCTGACCTGCGTCCGCGCGCGTCCCGGCCAGTGTGCGCCCGTGCTCGCGTCTGCGCGTGTCCCAGGCTGTCCAGACGCGAGTCTTGGCCTGCTTTCGCCCGTGCGCGCGCCTGTGCATGTCCCAGCCTGTGCCTCCGCGCGTCCGCTGCCTTGCTTGTGCTTGCGTGCCTTCGTGTGCGCACAGCTTTTCACGCACTGTGTGCCTTGTGCCACGCCCGGCTGCCTTCATGCCCGTGTATGCGAAGTCATGCCTGTGCATGCCCCTAGGAACCTCACCCGGGCCAACGCCGCCTTGCACACCTCCTGTGTGCGCCTGGCCTGGCATCACCTTGCCAAGCCAGCCCCGCTCCGCCTTTGGCTATGCCGAGCGGCAAGGGCCTAACAATTCCCCCGCAACTATCTGGCAACTGTCCTCGGTTGGCAGCCCAGGGATCCGAGTCCGGCACCTCCGTGCCTCGAGTGCACCCGCGTCCCGCGTGCTACGCCCATGTTCCGCGCACCCGAGTCCGGCCTGCTGCTGCCACTCCTTGGAACTGCTGCAACTGTCCAGCAACCATCCAACCTGCTGGTCACCAAATGACTCGAGTCCGCTCGAGTCCAGCAGCCACATGACCCGCATCCGGGTTTCTGGCAAATGTCCCGCAACCGCTCAAGGCCCAACTGCCCTGGGACTCGAGTCCAACGACCACATGACTCGGGTCGGGTCCTGGCGCCCATCTGGTCTGGCTGCATCATGCCTAGCAGCGCGCGCACACCTGCGCGCCTGCCTGGTTCGGCCGCTTCGCCCCTTGGCACCGTGTGCACCCCCGCGCACCTACCCGGCTCGGCCGCACTTGACCTCATTGCGCGCGTACCCCGCGCATCCGGTCTGGCCACTGTGCCACGCACATCTCCACCGTGCGCGCTCGCACCCAACCTCGTGCGCGTGTCTTGGACATGCTCTAGCATGCCCAGCCTTGGCTCGACAGCGCCCTGCCCAGCCTGCACACCTGGCCCCGCCTAGGCCAAGTGTTGGGGATGTGACACCTTGGCCATGTAGGCCACGAGCTGTGTTAGCTTTGATACTGTTTATAAAACCCACGAATTTACCCAAAAAGGACTAGTCAATTGTAAATGAATCCCTCTTAGTGGAGAAAGGCATGAATGAAAGAAGCAATACGTTTTATATTCCATTTTAGTAATGGATCCTTGGCCTTGCTTAAGTACCTAAAACCTCTCCGATGCACACTTAATATGGGACTAAATACATGCCTATGTGAATTCTTTCACCCACTCACTATTTAAGCCCTAACATCCTCTTCAAGGAAAGTGTCCAATCAAAAATACTATGATTGGCTTGTGGTTAGCCCCAAAAGGGCATGGTTATAGCGTCCCTAGCCACATGGTTCGTGAGCCAAGCTGTTAATAATAGCATCAGAGCCAACTTAAACCATGGCTTGTAGCTTGGGGACACAATAGCACAAACCTTTTTGGGGATTATGAAAAGCAAATCTTAATATTTATGTCCCTTGATGAAGATGCCAAGGCTTAAATGGGGGGAGTATGTGAGGATTCACACGAGGATGTTTAGTCCCATATTGACTATAGGTTGGAGAGCTCTTGGGTACTTCTATAGGGCTGACCCAACAATAATCTCCTGACTACTACTTTTTGGGTAAGGTCTTGGGTCGTTACATATTACAATATGACCATGTGGTGATGATTTAGCTGTTTAGGAGTAGGAGGTTTTAGTCAATGATTTTGGTGGAGTGAACCGCATAAGTTTGTTATTGCTTTTAAAATTTTATTATTTGGATGAACAACTACTTTGTTTTTCTTATTGGTGCCCTAGCATCTATGGCTTCTTGGCTTATAATGTTGAAACTAGTGCTTTTTCATCTGTGGGTCACATACACACTAACACAAATAGGTTGCCAATCAACGAGGTTTTTTTCTTGCCTTGTTGGCTAGCAACATTAGAACTAGCAAGGCATAGATATTGCCCTATGATAAAATGTTTGGAAGCAAGCCCCGTATACCATCCTGTGGAGTCACCACTAAAAGTGAAGAAAGTTGTGGAGCACCAACAACGTCATGCAATGGTCCAACCCAAGCTGAACTCCACATCCAATCTGTTGTTTGTTTTCCTTTCACCTCCTCGGCATTTTCCAGCACTTAACTGAGTTTCTGCTGAGAAGCTTCAACTAGGATTCTTTTATCGGTTTTGAGACTTCCCAAAAAAGAGCAAAATTTATACATCTTTACTTTTGTCAATTCATTTAAAAGGGGGTTTTGATGGATTTTGGAGGCTTTCCAGGAATGAACGAAATCTAGATATTTTCTTTGCACATGATGCTTTGGAGAATAAATTGAAGTTATCATCACACACAAGCTATGTTGAGTTGGGGCAGTAATGGAATGGGGATTCTAGCTTTGGACCAATTTGGATGCTTGGTGCAACAAGTGATGAAACTATGTCTCCTTGGGAATTATCATTTGCTTAATAAGGGAGCTGTTAATCCCTCTTAGGTGGGAGGAATGGTCATTCCCATTCCCATCAAATGGATGAATGATATTTTTGGTATGAAATAGTTATCACTGTTTATTCTATAAAATGAGATTGAATTATATTTTTGCTTTCAGTTAGCAGCATTTGCATTATAAATGGAAACAACTAATTTGATTAAGATTTGAATTTAAAAACATTGAAATTTCTAATTTGGTTCTATTCATTAGTTATGGGATTCTTTTAAAAAATTAATATAAAATTCATTGCATTCTTGAATTTAACTAGCTAAATCAAACATTAGAATCAAAACCTTTCATTTCTTGTGCATTCCTTTATTTTGTGACCAAACAATGGAATATGAATGCTGATTGTAATTTCTGTATTTTCTATTTCCATTTGAATATCTTATTATTCCTATGTACCAAAAACCATGGTCTATGGCTAGAATGGAGATGAGTTTGCAACAATTGTATTGATTCATCATCTTTAGTAATCTGGACAACAATGAACAATGTGCATCGATCTAGAAGAAAAAACTCTTAAGATACCAAAACTATAAGACGAATGGTATGAGGAGCTGAGATGAGAGCTGCATCCACTAAAAACTCGGGTTCAATTAGCTGAGAATTGGTGCTCCAATCCCCTTCATCTTGGGCTCGATGTGCTGAGAACAAGATGACTAGTGCATGTTAGTCCTGAAGTTTTCTAGTCTCTGCTTCCTGCTTGGATTCAGTAAACTTCTCTAATGGTGATCTTAAGAGGGGAGAGGTGCAATGCGTAGAAATAAAAATGTGATTGATGTTATGTTTCTCAAATATTGTCCCTGGAGCAGGTGTAAACTCGGTTTTTGGTGTGACAACATGGATCGTTGAATTGGTACTGGATGCCTTACTAGCTGGTAATGGGTATGATATAGTACCAATATGCACCATACTGACACATGGTTTGGGTTGATTCAGGCTGGTATCAAGTTGACTGCTTGAGCTAATCCAGTCATTGATTGATACAAGCGAGTATGCTCCTAACAGGGCTGTTCAGACCAATTCAGCCAACCCCATGTGACACACCTGGGGTTCAAGTATTACTTTGAGGGCAAATACTTTTCTTTTGATGGTTCCTAAAGAACTATTGTTCACTTCACTTTTGTGGATGTTTTGAGGAGAGAACATTTTCCAAAAACCATTTTTTGAACAAATGGCAAGAAAGAGAGAGATACATGATGTTTGATAGTGATTTTTAACTAGCTGAAAGATTGGAGAAGAATGTAATTAGGATTTTGAAAAACTCAATTTGAGGATTTCATATGTAATGTGATTATTTACATACTTGAATATTTGACTATTATGGGCACATTATGTGCTGCAAATAACTCATGGATATGCATTGTATTTTTTGATAATCATTGAAAATTCTTTTAATATTCAGTATTATAAACTTCAAGCTTCTAAAATCAATAATGTAAGAAAATTGGGTCTACTACCCTATCCTCAAAACTAACTAAAAGAGAAGTTTTCAGTCTCTTGGGTGTGTATCAATTAATACAGTGTGTAATACTTGTCCATTAACATCATATAATAGCATAAATGGGATATGATATCTACAAACCAAAGAAGTATTGGTGAACATGACAAAATGACATGTCTCTTCTAGGGGTGGCAAAATGCGACTCGACCTATCAACCCAACTTGCATTCGAACCACCATAAACAATTTTGAGTTTGGGCTAAATGGGTTCAGGTTGTAAACGGGCTAGCCCATTTAACTTATTTGTTATTTGGGTTGGTTCTATCATGCTGACTAGTTTAATCTATTTAACCCATTTATTATACAAGTCAGGTCGGATCAGATACCCATTTAACATCTATTTTGTTTAAAATAAAACCTGCATAGTGTCTATTGTTTCTATGAAATCCCTTGTTTAAATTTTAAAACCAAGCCTATTTTAACTTTCAAGCAAGGATCGCTAAACCGGTACTGGGGCCCATATCAGTCAATGACCATGCGGTATAGTATGATGGTACCATACCATACTAGATCGGTACATGTACTGACCTTAGTAAAAGTGAGAAAGAAACTCTTTCTCCCCCATGACTATATTATCTAACCTGAACCGGATCGAACCAAGTCCGAATTGGACTAAACTTGTGCATACTATACCGAACTGTCCCGAATTGGTCTAATTCGGATATTGTTGGACTATCCGTCATCTCAGACCATTTTTCAAGGCCGAACTGTACCAGTTCATGGCCGGTATGGTTCGGTACACCTTGAACCAAGCAGTTTGGGATGGTTCTGAAAACCCTGCTTTCAAGCATTGTGCATTTGACCAAAAAAAAAAAAGAGTGTGCTGCATGCCATGGAGGCTACGGTCTATCATCCATGTGATTTACACTTGTGAGTTGTGCTGTTTCTTTTTAGTTTTGGTAGAATGTGCCATTTATCTTTTGAGTTTTGAGGCTACACCTTCGCCATGGCCCATGGCTCTTTGCCTTCTCTCTTTGTAGCCCATATTGGCTTCGACGCTCCCCCTAGTGCAGCCCTTCATGCAGACAGGATGCCCTCCTACTCCATGTATTGAACAAAGCCCATCATCCTTCTTTATGATCTCCCTCAGTCTTATCCACTTCTTTATTCTCTTTTCTTGGAGTGTCTCATGTTTTGTTCCGCATCATTTTGTTTTCTTTTGCCATTTTTGGCTTCCATTTGGTTTTTTTTGATCTTTGATGGGTATTGGATTGATAGTCTGATACGAAGTTTGGTTAAATTGTGGTTCAAGAAATGGAGTGGGAGCATAAGGGCAAAGTAGATGGGGCCATGCATGCTTGTAGGCACGTTGCTCATGTCGTAAACTTGCAATGCTCCTCGGAGCTACAAAATGCTCAACCAATGCAAGTACAGTATCAAGGCAAAAGACTTTGCTTGATAATTGGGCGATCATAAAGTTTTGTTGTTTTTTTTATAATCAAATCTTTCCAACAACAATCCAACAATAATAAAGGCCACCTATTGGCCCTGCTCGTAGGCCCTTAGGGGGATTGGTGCTAGGGACATGGTTGTAGTCCTCGGCAGCAGAGGAGGAATCAGATATTCGGGTCCTAAGGAGGAATCTCCGACATGATCCATTGTTGAGTGAGTGTGCTCCTTGCGGCAGCAATTGGAAGAGACAAGAAGCTTCAAGGAGTGGGCACAAATCTTGGATTAGGGTTTGAGGCACCAAGAAACCACTCAAAACTAAGATGTGTGTGTATGTGTGTGTGAGAGAGAGAGAGAGAGAGAGAGAGAGAGATGGACCTATGACAAAGATGACGGTCTGGTTGCCATGGCAAGGTAAAGAGGAGGGATGATCTATAGCAGCATTGGTGCGGGAGCGGAGGAGAAGAGAGGGCCCAAACCCCCACCATATCCCTTAAATAGGCTAAACAAGCTGGTTGGATTGGGCAAACAGGTGACCTGTTCATTAAACAGGTTAAACGGTTTGGTTGGGTTGGGTCACCTATTCTACCTTGTTTAATAAACATGTTAGGTTCAAGTTGGAGCTTTTCTAACCCAACTTGCATTTGACCCGACCCGTATATGATCCGACCCAGCCTTATTGCCACCCTTAGTTTCTCCTGATGGTCAACATGTAATATGTGAATTTATATAGACTTTTTGATTGTATGTTATATGTGATATTGTTTGTGATAAGGCTATAGTAGTATAGTCTGTCGTTAGTGTGCATGTTCTAGCCTATGTTTCCCCGTACTCATTCATTTATTTTCTGTAAGCAATTCAATTTACAATACAAATATGATTTGCTTTCTGATAGTATGATGCTTGGCAAATTCTTTTCTAGCCAATAAGTTTAAACTATTACCTAACCTTGCTTTAACTTCTATGTGCTTATTACCGCATTGTTGTCATTACAGGAGAGCCGATATGTAATAGTGGATGCTAGCTATCCTCAATCTGTGTGTAACTGATCTTCTTTGTTAGGCTCCATGAAGTTTTATAATTTGTAAAGGTCCTTCAATGATTTTTGACCATGGGGAGCTTGGAATATTAATTTCTTCTATTTCTTTCCAGCCTGTGGGTTTTATTCGTGAGCAAAGTAATATCATCTTTAGGCAGGTATGCTACTTGTTGACTAGTTTTTACTCCTGACTAATTGAATGCTTAGATAACAATATGGCTTTCATCTGTTTCACTAACGTTTCACATTAATCCTACTGATTACTGGGATAATGCAATTTACATTGTAGGATTGCACCATTTCCTAAATCTTGTGATTACAATGTTTATGAGTTTCCCTGCTCTTCCTAACTTTTCATTTTCCCTGCCTCCTCTCCTCGCCTGACTCCCACCATTGTGGCAGATATCTTGTGGATCTGGTAACTGGACATTGATACAATACCATCATGAATATTTAGTATGACAGATTATGGGAAGAAAAAGAAAGATGATAAACTAATCCTTTTACACTTAGTGCATTCATACAAGACCTTGCATCATGCGTATGATCTATCTTTTTTATCATTAATTGAAGACATTCTGCTCATATGCCTTGGATTCGGATATAATGGGTAACATATCCTTGGTTGTGGTTTCTGAAGGGTCAAATGCGGCATACAGACTAATTTTGGTGAACATTTGGATATTTTCTCATATTGTTTTTTCTACCAAAAAGGAGGCAATACGTGCTCATACTATTTGGGCTATATATTGATATTTCATTATCGTTTGGTTAGTTTCTGTTATCTTTATACCCATGAAACAATAGGTAAATGGATTGTTATTTTTTTTATTAATTGGTTTCTTCATATATCATGTGTTGTACCTTGAGACTCTTGGCCCCTGCTTAAAAGGACTTGTACAAATGTGTAGTTTCTGCAATGTGTGCATCTTGTGCTAGTTAAACACTGATTTAATGTGTTTCCTATGATCATCTTGTAATTGTTGCTGAAGCATGAGGATGTTGTTTCCGAATCTTACAGGTACTTCGTTCAAGACGCCCATTCATTGCTTACATATTTGACGGCATGGGTAACGAAATATTTAGGGTAAAGACCTGTATCTGATGCTTGGAGAAATTGTTTACTATCTTTTGGCTTTAAACACTTGCTTTGCATCTTCATGCTATATTTACTTTTAGGTTTAGGTTCGCAGGCCTTTTTGGTTGATAAACAGCACAATTTATGCAGAAGTAGATGGTAAGGTATGTGATATTTTTAAATCTGCATGTGACTTTATTTTAATCAGCAGCATGACATAGAGGTATAATTTCAATTTCATTAAAATGATTTTTTAAAACTATTTTGTCTTGCTTAGGAAATTGGTGTGGTTAACAGGCGTTGGCATCTTTGGCGGCGAATTTATGATTTGTATTTGGGGTAATAAGTTGCCTGAATATCTTTTTATTTTTTGATTAATAAAATTTATTATTGCATGCATTTTTGTTTTTTGTGCAATGTGAGTTCAAATATTAAATGTCTATCTGAATATTGCACAGTGGGTTGTGATCATCTATAAGAACTTGTTGTTAATGCACTAATTTCAAGAACAATAATCAAGAAATATTGTTAGATATTGGAAGAGTGGTAGACTTGTAGTTCTTGAAACTTCAGCAGCAACTAGTTCCACTAATGTTTCATTAGTTACATGAGGCAAATCCATATAATTTCTCGCACTCAATGAGCAAGGCAGCAAGTGGGAATGCTTCATGCATGTATTTACAAAGTCAATGTATAGAAATACACTTGTGGTCTCATGTAAAGAGATAAAATATGTACATAAAAGTTTTTAAACTTGTTTATGTTGTGTTGTATAGTATAATAATGTCCTTTACAATAACAACTTGGTCTAACATACACTTTCTTCACTTTGAAACCCATAATGGATTCTACACCCTGAGTTCACCACTAGACAATGGACCAATCACATGCGATGAATAGTAGATCTGATTGGATTGGAAAGCAAGGATGCTATGTTAGAGGAGATTGAGGGGAATTGGATGTGGACAGGTCAAATTGGCAGGCCTGTATATTCTTGATGGCATATGGATGAAGTAATTACATGATAAGTCAATGCAATAAATGTGTGTAGTTGGGAATTATGCAATATTTCAAGATACCTATGATGAAACAAAAAGAGGGATCGGCAGACCAACTTTGTTAGTGATGATAGTATGAACAATGATGAAGATGATTGGATATAATTGATATGCCAGAAACAAGTCTGATCCAATGTTTCCAGGAAGGTGTTGACAGTTGAGAGTTTTGTGCAATTGTGATCTTGACTTATGAGAAATGCAACCTGACGAAAGTTATTGTGTAGGCAAGCATAGGGCTAAACTAGTTGATGTAGTCTAATTGAAGCAAAGAAAATTTCAAGGACTCAAGTGTTGCCCTGCCACATGTCATGCCAAACCAAAAAATATTAAAAAAGAAAAAGATTTTTTAGTTTGGTTTTGAGAGTTTTGGTACAGGTTGGCAGGGGTCCAAATCCCATGTTATGTAGGATAGATACCATGGCAGACATGCTCACCTAATGCTAGCACTTGCCCACCTCAACATGGCATGGTCGACAGCCTAATGCTAGCACTTGCCCAGCACATGGAATGGCTGGCATGAACTGGCATGGAGTGAGACTTCAATCCTCATCAAGTTTTCTGGCATAATCAACTTATTGGATTATAAACTGGTATGAAGAAACATCAACACAACTTTTGCTGGCAAAATGTAAGTGATCTATAGGTAAACTGTGCTAATAAGATAAACTAGCAATGAATTTTATGCATGAATAAATAACAGAAGGATCTGAAGTCATGCAGTGCTAAAGGAAGCCAAGCTGCTAATAATCGTCAAAGATGACAACTAAGGAGTCTCCTGGCTGTCTCATCTTAAATATCTCATATGCTGAAGCAACATATAGCCATGGATTGTTGTGTGCCCTTGCATTTGGTGGAACTAGCCAGTCTTGGTGTTTTGGGTACGCTAAGGCCAGGAATGAGACTGAGCTGATTGATGCAGATCATGATTATTTTGTTGTGAGCATACTGAACTAGTGAATGAATGGCAGCATGAAAGATTAAAGCACAAATTCTAATGGTGGCATTAACATGTGGGCTGTGGAGATATCAGAAATCACATGTTAATGCAAAGTTAATATGGTATGGAAATGCTAAGATCAAGGATTGCTGAACCTGTAATGGAATCTATACTGGTCAGCAACCGGTATGGTATGGTACCATACCGTACCATACCGGTACATGTACTGTCCTTGGTAAATTGAGAAAAACTATATTCGTTCCCTTTTTAAGCAAGAATCGCTGAACCGGACCCGAACCGGACTGAACCGGGCTGTACCGGTCCGAACCGACCCGTACCGGTTCGGTTCTAGCCAATTTTTATGGTTCGAGTGCCGAACTATTTTTTAGGACTGAACCGTATCGGTTCTTGACTGGTATGGTATGGTACACCCTGAACCGTGGAGTTCGGAATGGTACCATAAACCCTGGCTAAGATTATCCAACAAACCCCATAAGCTAGTAACAAAGAGTTTAGGAAGGGTCCAGGACATGAAATGGATATTTAAATTTACATGCGTGCAGTGAATTTCTCCGGAGGTTTGTCAACTAAGGCAGAAACTTAGGTTTGCTGTCTATTAACAACTAGTGGTGTTTAAGTTGATGACTTTAAAAATTAATGGCAATGGAGCAACAACATATACACACGAGAATGGTTGGACATAAAAATGCCCTAAATTCTACCCCCATAATTGGTACATCTCAGTTTCCCATATATGTCCAAAAAGGCATTACACAGGTTAGAAGGATTTGTAAACTGAAAAGGTGTTATGTTTAGGTTGGAAGAAATGGTGGTGACCTTAGAACTATAAATAATTGGGGCTTCTTAGTAAAAAAATTTGGGCCTTGCAAAATCCACAAAACTATCCAA
Source organism: Areca catechu (assembly GCA_021397845.1). NCBI lineage: Eukaryota > Viridiplantae > Streptophyta > Magnoliopsida > Arecales > Arecaceae > Areca > Areca catechu. The sequence continues at coordinate 12,826,878 of CM038038.1, read as the reverse complement.
ATTTAAGCAAAAAGCAACCATTGAAACATGCAAACTGGGTTACGACTGATAAATTTCACAATAAACAATGTAGTGGATTCACTTGTGTCTCATATTCAAACTCACAAATTATGATATAAATTAGCAAAATTGGCAACTAATGGCATGCAGCAATTTTTAGAATATTCGCTTGTACAAATTCTAGGTATAGTGCCAATTGAACTCGTGGTTTTAATGTGATTTAAGTCTCTGTATTTTGATTGATTTTGCATGTTGGAGGCTATTTCAAATGTAACGGATGGTTCAGATTTGAATAGGGTGCAAGTGGGGTGAGTTGGGCCTTGGTCTAGCTTGATCCACATCTAACCCAAATCAGCTACATGTCTAATATTAGATTCAACTAATTCCTTGGATGAGATTTGTGTTTAGTTTTTGGTTGGGTTTAGAGTGGGTCTGAGTTTCACCGTCTAGAATCTCTAGATCTTTTTTTTTTTTTTTTTGTAAACTTAGTTGAGTTGTGCTTGTGTAGTCTAATTGGTGCAGATCCAATCTTGACTACCCACTAGCATCACAATTGCAGATTTAGATCTTAGTTTGTAACTGGTGTTCTGACCCATAGTTCTAGAGGCATAAATTGGGTATGGATTGGATCCTGTTTTCCTTAACCCATGCACACCCAAAGATGCTAATGAGAGTGTTGCCAGGTCTGTTACTGATTGTGCATTTGCTTGTGGATAAATCAATGTTGAAAATAGCAGGGGCTTTGGTGAGATATTTGGATCTCATAATGGCTAGGTGTATTTGAAGGTGTACGGCAAGAATATCGTGGATTTATTCTATCCATTAAAGATCTACTATGTAAAATAATTCAATACCAAAGAAACAAGGTTGTAAGCATTGTGCTTGGGCTTTGGGTAGTGTGTTGAACTTCTGTAACTTCTTCAGTAACTAAAACCTCAAGCTCCTAACTTGCAGACAGCAACTTGATTTAGTTCAGCATCATTATGTTTCAATATTTGCACGACTTAAACAATACCATAACATATCCTGACATACCTAAATTTGGTGTTCAAGTCCTCATGGAACATGGAACATAGATAAAAACTCACCACTTTTTTGTGGAAACGTTTAAAGTTTAATGTCGGTGTGTTGAGCTTCATGTGTTTTCATCACCTAATACAACTTCATGAGATCCAAAGATATATATTATTCAAGTCCTTTCCTTGAATTGTGAGGTGAAAGGGGCCCTTGTTATAGAGTTAGTGAAATGGCTCGGTTGTATCGTAATAGGAACCCTAGCTGCATAACAGGTATGCCCGAACAATGGGTTTCACACTATTATCTTATGGATAGATAAAGCTGCAAATACTGAACATTACATCAGAATATGAGAACAGACTGAATAGCTAGTAGTTTGGTGACATCTTGTGTCTTCTTTATTCTATTTGCTCTGCTGTATGTTCGAGTAATTGTTATGCCGAAGCTAATAGTCTAAACTAATTTGCATGCTAGAGGAAATTCGCTTTTCATTGACACTGGCATCTTTGTTTGTTTCTTTTTTGTGACCAAGTCCAGAACAAAAATATTGTAGACACAGTGTAGCGTCTGAATGCAAAGCTGTTTCTATATATATGTGTTGTGTTGATAATGAGCAGAACTTTGATTTTTGCTGTTATCTTAATTACAGGAATAAGCAGTTTGCTGTGGTAGAAAACCCTGGCTTTTGGGATTGGACATTCACTCTGAAAGATGAAAATGACAATGTGTTGGCACAGATCAACCGTGATTGGAGGGGTCTTGGTTTAGAGGTTTTCTCATTTCTTTTACTAGATAGCATTATCATATGAAGGAAAACTTATTTAGTTTATTTAGTTTGTTAAAACTGTAGTCTAAAGGTTTTTGTGGAATCTCCCTGTACCAGGTTGCGTGTGGAGGGATGAAGGATTTTAGTAAATGTGATATAGGATTCTGGATCTACGTACTAATAAAATGAATATGACTTTAGATAAGAACCACAGAAACAACCTCTTTGCAAGCAGTTGCAAGGCTGCATACATTTGACCCTCCACGGCCGTTGCAGTGGAGGGAGCCTTGTGCATTGAGAAACCCATTTTAAATTATTCTCATCTTGTATAAGTGTCAAGGATAGGATGTTTTATTCCCATTTTAATAAAGATGCATTTGAGATGACCTGATATGCTAACGCCATTATTAGAAGACTAAAAGCAGTAGTTGATTCCTGCAAACGTTAACATTGATTGTAGTAATAATTAAGGAAACAACCTATAATTAGAGAACATGGGTTAGTTTCTGATAAGATGGGATCCATAGAAAGAGAAGTCTCTTTATCTGGAAACGTCAGCCACTGAACCTTAGTTTAGTGCAGAAGTACTGGTGTATCGAATAAACACTTGCAAGTCACAACCTGCCCTTTTTCTGTGTAGGTTAAATGATATCCTCTTCTTTCTAAATGTTTCTGTGCTAACAAATATTATTTTTCAAAATGTATAAATTTTCATTATTTTGTTTTACCAATTTTTACAGCTCAACCTTTAGATTAATTTTGACAAACATTTCTTCTGGACCCATGGACATGCAAACCCTTTTTGCTTATGCATTTAAGGGAAACCAGCTACTCATTTTATGAACCTTTATGATAAGCCTGCTAGTAGCAAGTTGCAAGATTTATTGGTCCAACTCCAAAATGCATGGGCTCCAATCTCGGAAGTATGGATAAGTGATCTGGATATAACAAGATAAGGATATGCCAATACGGTAAATGTTAAAAAAAAACATGATACACAGGGATATGATACAACAATAAATAATAATTATTATTTTGTCTATATGCTAAAACATCCAAAAAGATTGAATTGTTTATTGTAAAACACCATGATCAACATTTAATATTACAGATTCTAAGATAGTTCAATAAATGAAAATAAATAATTAACATCATAATAAATATAAATCCAGCAAATATATATACTAGTGGACATAAATGCAGCAAACATTCTCTATTCTAGAAGTATAAATACAGCAATGAAGCAATATAATTAAAATAAATGTAGCAGGCATGAAATGAATGCAGCAACATAAAGATAATGCAGTTTGATGAACAAATCATATACAGAAGATATTATTCTATCTCCAGAAAGAATGATATCATGTCACAATCCATCACGTGATGCACATGAATGAGAAATCCTCGCATCCTAAGCAAATGAAAAGGGTCTCTAGTCCTGCTAGAGACAAATGAAATGAAATAGGATAAACTAAAAGGGGAAAAAGTTTGAAGGAAGAATGAAGGAAAAGGAGGAAAGAATCAGGAAAAAGGGAAATAACCTATTGGTGTTGGATGTCATTGCTGTCTCATGTGTTGTCCACCACCGGAACAGGTAGTGGAACACTAGTTTTGGCACGGAAAAACTGGGATGGTCCATTCCTATGGTATTTTAAACCTTGTATTTAGTCAGTGTAAAGTATGTAATTATTATATTACTTTTTTTCTGCATTGTGATTGGTTTTGACTGACTAAATTCTGAATCTGTTCTGATTTTTCAAATGGTTTATCACACTAGTTCATAGTCAGGTTATCTGGTCAAAAAAATCTTCTCATTGTAATTAGGTTAGGACACACTTGCTTGACTGTGTCAAGAACCATCCAAACTGCCAAGGAATTCCATTCATAAGTTTGTGCAAATAAGTTTTGGAATTTTGCTGCCTCAGGTTTGTTGAATGATGGAATTTTCTATAAAATATCAAGTAAATGAACCAGGTGAATAAACATAATTACAACATTTAGTAATATAGCTATGTTTTAAGAGACAAGCAATTGATCAAGATAATCATCTATACCTTCCCCATTTTTGAACTCATCCAGTCCAATTTATTTCTCATTTCAACCCCATCATGTTGTTTGAGTTTGATTTTTGCAGAACACTTCTTGCCCACTGTAACTTGTATAGTTGCCTTAGAAATTGCCACCTCCCTCTTCTAGAGATATTTATTGTAGAATTTTCTACTATTGTTTTATTCACCTATTTAAGTATTTCTTCACAAGGACTTACCCAAAATAACTAAGGCACATGATTTCAAAAATGCCTATTTTTGTGCATATGCATGAGCCATATGAAGTGGCTGAACTTTTCAATCCACTAGAATCTTTTCTCATGTGCAAAATGTTGGGTCAAGATTTGAGATGAGATGCTGGTTCTGGAAAGAGCTGCTGAACAGGCTAGCATAACAATGGTTTGAGGTTGAAGTCTAGGATGTCCTTACCCAAGTATGAACATGCAAATTTTGGGAGTGCTGTTGCAGAGCTACTGACTTTTGAGCAGGTCGGAACTTCTTTAGTTTCATGCCTGATTATGGTTGGTATTTTGAGGAATGATATATAATTTTCATAAATATTGTTTGCATTTGCTATTCATTCTTATTGCATGTCTGTGCTATCAAACTGGATGACATTGCTTTACGTATTAAAATTTGCATCCTTGTTCTCCACAAAACAACCCCATCTATATTCTATCGGTACATGAGAAATAATGTGAATCACATCCCCATTGAACCCATGCAAACATGCATGTGTCCCCAAATTAGAAATTAAATAAGAAAGAGGGGGAAAACCTGAGTCTATTTTATGTACTCTTCAGCTCTTCACCGATGCTGGTCAGTATGTGATTCGATTTGGAAATGCTGATTCAAGTTCTGGCCTGGCTTCAGCGGTAGGTGCTACTGATTATTACAAGTTATATAATTTTGATGAAATTTGGTTGACATATATTGTTTTAATCTGTGCTTTTTTGACCTTTTTAGATCCCAGAATTAAAAGTTGCTCGTCCGCTCACTCTCTCTGAAAGAGCTGTAGCTGTTGCTCTTGCCGTTTCTCTAGACAGTGACTATTTCTCTAGGCGGGGTGGCTGGTAAAATTACTATCATTGAACCTTCCTTTTGATTACTGAATTTTTTTGTGGTGAAGGAACATTGATTACTGAATATGTTTCAAATCTTGCTTTAAAAATACATTCTCTTTGACCTAAAATCTTTCCTTATTGCTCTTCAAGTTTGGATAGCTGTACTAAAAATATGAGACAAGTGTGCATCATTTTCCACTTTAATCTTATAACAGAACAGTCCTTTTTTAACATGCACACACAGAAATGAAAGATGTTGAGAGAATGTTTTGAAAAATTTAGTAAGAGAGAGATTGTGTAAACAGATGAGAGGCAGCAGCTGGCAGATTGGTTTCGATTCATCATGTGCAATTAACTGCTAGGTTAGGGCTTAGCAAGATAATTGCTTTAGATTTTCTGTATAGGGTGGAAGGGGAATAACTAAATCTGAGTAGAAGTTGCAAGGGAGCCTGTTCTAATAGGGGATTTGATTTTTTGCAGATTGCACTGCTAAATATGTATAAAACACATACAAAATAGCTGGAATAAACAAAGTTTTACATCTTAGTGGGATAGGGGGCATCCTAGTTTTCTCATTTTGTTCTTGTAAGAAAATGGGACCAAGATGGGGTCGGGACTTTGAAACCCATCTATGCAGGGAGAGAAGAAGAAAGAGAAAAGAAAGAAAGGAAGAAAAAATGAAGAAAAGGAAAAACTGAAAGGAAAATAAGAAAAAATGAAAGAAAGAAAGGAATGGAGAAAAAAAGAAAGGAAAGAAGAAACGAAAGGGAAAGAAGAAGAAAAAGGGAAAAGAAAGCAAGATATTAGAAAAGAAAGAAAAAGAAAAGGAAAGAAAAGGTAGAAGGAAAAGAAAGAAAAGAAGGAAAAAAGAAAGGAAAGAAGAAGGAGAGAAATAGAGGATATCTAACAAGATGCATGATTGAGATTGCTACTACCGGGACAAGACAGTGGGGCATTCCATTCTATGAAGAAATAAGAATACCATTCCATTGGGTTTAAAATTTTGGAAATAATGTTTGTTGGTTTTAGATAAAGTTAGCAAACTTGATATTGAATACTATATAGGTATGGTATCATATGGTTACTAAGGGTGTAATCGAGCTGAGACAAGTTGAGTAGCTAGAGGCTTGAGCTCAACTCAATTTAAAATACTCCGGCTTAAAACTCGACTCAAGATTGATCGAGCCTTACTTAATATCCAAGCTTGAACTCGACTTGATCAACAAAAAAAAAATGCTCGAGATTGACTCGATGATTTGAATATCAATCAAGCCATACTCGAGTTCGAGTTCGAGCTTGAATTCTAGCCTTGATTGTAATTAAAAAATATAGTTAAAAGTTAGGAGTTATGTCAAATTTAAAAAATATATAAATATTATATTTTAAGATACTAAATTAATATATATTATAAATAAAATATAATATTTTTGAAAAAAATATATATACTCGACTAGGCTTACAAGCTTTTGAGCCATGGCCCATGTATTTGCTACTCGAGCTCAACTCAAAACTATTCAAGCTACTCAAGCTGGGTAATAGTTGAATTGAATCGAGCTTGGACCCAAGTTGAGCTCGAACAGCTCGTGAGTTACTCAACTCATGTGCACCCCTAATGGTTACCGGCACTTGGTATGTAGAAGTGTATTAGCATAGTACAAATTTACTTTTTATTTTTTCTAATTTTTTGCTTGTTATGGTTATTATAAAGCTTAAGGATCTTGAAATTGTGATTTTAAGGTTGTTTTAATGTTGTTTTATTTCATATTGGTCTTGGTGACCATATGATTGTTTGGTAGATGCAATTATATTAAGAAAAATAGAGAATGCATAGTTTGTAGCTTGAAAATATAAATATTAAATAGTTTTGAAGTACCATAAAGGGATGTCTGGCCCTCGTGGAGTTCTTATGCCGCTTGTAAATGTTAGGATCTCCTCAAGGTTTTAAATAATTATATGCAGGAGACGAGCGATCAGGGGGCTGCCTAATGCTTAGGCGCTAAATGAGCACTTAGAGTTCAGGGCAGTCTCATGAATTAAAAATTACAAAAAATATCAGGAGATTCAATGGAAATTTAGAATAATAATCAACAATATTTTCATATAACAGTAACCAAATTTAAAATTATGAAATATCCAAAACATTTAACATTAGAATGAACTATTATTTGATATGATATCATGAAAATATTAAAAATTGATACAATAATGAAGAATAGCAATAAAATAATGAAGACAATAACAATGACAAGCTAATGGATAAACTAATCAGATTATATACTATACTGATTTGTTTCCCAATCTTCCTTTTCGTGTTTTTTTTCTTTTTCTTTTTGGCGCAATAGATGTTAAATTCATGTGGAAAACCACCATTGCCACTGGAAGTAGTTTTGACAGCACCACCAAGAGCAATCAATGATGGTCACAATAACACCTCCACCATCACCAGCAGCAACAATGGATGGCTTAGATATTTAAATAAGCTAATGGGTCAAAAAGTGGGTCAAGAATTAATATCCAACCAAAGCTATTTGACCTGCTAAAAACCCACCCAGGCACCCTGCAACAACAAGAAGAAGACATCTTTCCTGCCTTCCAGTGAAGTCCCAGGATGCTAGTCACAGCTATTCATCTTTTTTCTTCCAATCTAGAAATGAGTTCACCGCTATTCATCTTTATTCTTCCTAATCTGGAATGTTGGTCACCACTTCTAGTAGCATCTCTATTTGGAAGGGAAAGTTGGGATGGCTTGGATATTTAGATAAGCTAATGGGTTGAATAGCAGGTCAAGAACTAATACTCGGCCAAAGCTATTCAACCTGCTAAAAACCCTCCCAATAAGAGTTCACATTGTAAAATAGTGGATCTCGTTCATGGTCAGGGCTAAAATGCAACATATCATGAATCATATCAAAATTTAATATTTTGGTATGATTTTTTCTTATTTTACCATTGCTTGGCTTAATTTAGGCATAAAGAGAGAGAGAGAGAGAGAAGCATGAAGAGGGTGGGGATTGTACCTGATCTTGACTTAGATTGGGGTTTAAGTTGCCAAATCCCTTGATTTTCCTCACCTTCTTGCCCTTCCCTTCATGTTCTTAGCGGAAAATAGAGGTGAAAAGGCTTTGGGATGCCATCTCCACCCTTTTTACACCAGAATCGAGTCATACTATCTAGTTCTACTGAATTTGGACAAGTTTAAATTGCTTTAAACTAAGTCCTGAATCGAACCAGCTAATGGACTTGCAGTTTTGCACTGGTTTGGTTTGGTTCTTCCCAAATCAGGCGGTTTGGGTTGGTTTTGCAGGCTTGTTTTAAGTTGATGACTAGTGAGCAACTGTGCTTTGTTAGTGTCGATCAAGCATTGCTAACCGTTAGGTCTTCTATAGTTTTTATGATGATTAATTCTTTTTGTATTTTGTGATTGGAGTCTTTTCAGCTTTCTTTATTAAATTATTTTCTCTCAGGGGGCTCCCTATTATCATTGCCGGAGAGTAGAGCATCCAAAGATTAGCTGCCATTGCTTCTTGTGAGGAATTGTCATGGAGTATCATTTGGTGTCACGTCTGCTTTGGCCCTTTTTGGTTAAAGAGATTCGGCTACATCATTGAAAAACTGCAGCATTTTGCAAATTTGCATCAACCAACCTTCAGTTTCTTAAATAAATTTTCTTATGTTGTAGCAATCAAGATATGTAACTGATTGTTTTCTAGCTCACCATTTTGGTGGTTTAATATGCTTCAGAGCGGAGAATTCCTCTGTTGCAGTTTGACAAATTACTGATAAAATAGATTGAGAAGACGGTAAGAAAAGTTTTTTTTTTCTTCTTATATATATAAAAAATGCATTTCTTGTTCTTCTAGGCATTATTTTGTGCTCTAGTTTTGATTTGAAATGTACACTCATTTACCACAGTAGAGATGTTATAATGAAAGGTGCAAGCTAAGGGCAGCTTACTCTGCTGATGGCTGGGTTAGGGTCCTAATCTAATTCAAGGCAACTACTTAAGTCACTCAAGGGGATGCTCTAATTGATCTTGCATTGCTGTAAAGGCCCCTCTAAGGTATGAGAGATTGTGATGCTGTTGGAGGAGATGAAAAGGAGAGACGGATGTTGTTGATAAAGAGAGAGGACTTCAGATGCAACATGGTAGGTAGAAGATCCCCCAATAATGGACTCTCCCAAAACAAGAAAATCACTTTATTCTCTCACTAGTTTCAAAACTACAGCTGCGAATGGGTGGGTCTGGCTGATCGGTTCCTGATCAGATGAGATCCGGTCCAACCCACTCTGAAAGACCTGGAGGGTTGAGCAGAGCTGATCATGGGTTGGGCATTGGGTACAAATTATATTTATTTTTTGTTGGTCATCGAGCCGAGCTTATTTAAAATTTAACATTTTCTATGCCCGGGCTTGGCTCATGATCAGCTCAAGCAACGCCGGGTTCAAATGCTAGACCTATGTTAAATACCATGCTGGGATTGGGTTTTATAACTTTTGATCCAATCCAATTGACCTTTTTGGTAAACTACCTTAATCTAACTCAGTTCCGGCCAATAGTTGCCTATCCTCCATTTCTATTAGATGTCGCGTTCCTGACTTCTTCCAATCAGGGGTTCAAGTCTGGGTCAGGAGGAAGGTTTTGTTGTACCATGGTATAGGGGGGACAGATAATTAAATCCCGGAAAGTATTACTGTTTACCTATCTTGCATTCTCAATGATTCATCTACCCATAATATTTGCTATCATTGGCAAATTTCTTATTAGAGATAATCCCTAGCATAAATTTAATCAAATGCATCTCCTTCTTACCGCTTTCGTTTCTTCAAAATCTAATGTACTCATTGTAGGCCTTTTCTTGAAGTTCATCATGAACTCCAAAAGCTAGTCACCTTATTATTATTATTATTATTATTATTATTATTTTGGGCCTGTAAAACCCAATTCTATCGATCCCATTTTGAACCTTTTTTTTGTGGGAAATGATTGAGAAGGTTTTGATTCCATTTTGATGCTTTCTACTATCAATATGATAATGTGATCATTTGAATGTTCTATGTCAATCCTCTTCTAAGCCAAGCTTAACCATATATTTTTTTTTTTTTACAGTAGGGCGGTGATACAGTTTTGGTGCGAAGACAGCCCAAAAAATCGAGAAAAAAACTTCTAACCATAATTCTTCAAAATCCAAATAATTTTGATTCTTGAACAAGAAGTCACCAACTTTGTTTAATAAAGATGTGTCACATCTAAAAATCTGTATTTGAAAATTTTTAAGAAAATATTTCTAGAAAATATAAATATAAAAAAATTAAAGGAATTGGAAGTCAAATAAATAATGATGCCATCCATACTTTTATTCCAATCAATTTTCTTAATTCATCTATAAAAGTATATGGAGCCAATATATTATTTATGGGTTATTTTTTTTCAATTCTCATGCTGTATTTTTACTTAAAAATGCCATGATATGTTTTGATATGATTGCTACTTGCAAGTAATTAAACTCAGAAAAAGAACTCTGGCTAATCATCTTTGAAAGTTATATATTTTTCATCCATAAATAATTGTTTGTATCCTTCAATATTTAAAGTCATGATTATAATGTGTAGTAGTTCTCTTAAATTTATTTTTGATTTTACATTCTTTTCATGTACAATTTTATTAACATATATTTATTTTTAATTTAAGTTTACAAAGCCAACTTCTCCTAGTATTTAATTATTTATTTACATAACAGTTATTTTATTAAAAAATAAATGCTCTAAGATCTCGGAGGGGTCCCTCCTCCCCTCAACCTAAAGCCCCGCACTGTCTCACTGCCCAGCCATGGCGGCGAGGTAACTGCTCCAAAGAGCAGCGAAAATCCTATCCCTTCTCCTCCATCCTCCCTCCCCAGCGTCCGGCTCGATCATCCCCACCGCCGCGATCTCCCAATGCCTCCGTGGCCTCCACTTCCTCGCTTCCCAGCGTCTCCAGCCTCACGGCTGTGGCCGAATACGGCCGTCTCCCCCGTGCTCGACGTCGATACCCAGGGTTCCGGCCACCGTGATCGCTGCTTTTTTTGGGTGTCAGAAAGGTCAGCTTTTTATTTAAATCTCTTTATGTTATACATTTGGAGTGCAGATGGTTTCTTTCAATAATTCAATTCTGATATACCGGGATAGGAAACCAAGGCTTGACGTTAATAATATACCGAGATTTCATCTCAAAATTCTCTTAACTGGTAAAAAGGCAAAAAATGATTCAATTTTGATAGAATTTCATCATGATAATAGTTTGGCATGACGTTACAAGTGGTTTGTGTAAGAATTATGATTCACTGTGTCAATCTTTAATTTAGTTGGTGAGTCTAGTTATGAGCATGTCACAGCCTGAGTAAAATGATTAACCGAATTTAGAAAGGGACCAATAATGTCACGAGCAATCAAGAGAAAAATATGATTTTCCTCCACTGCGGATGAAAAGTTACGTCAATTGCTTTTTTTTTTCCTAGATACATAAGATGGGTCAAGCCCATAGACCTATTCGAGTGGTAAACGATTGTTAGGGGAACACTTAGTAGGCGTTTTAATGTTGGCAGATAGAGCGAAATGTTCCAATCGTTTTGATTAAGCTATGTTCTCATTAAAGATCTTCGGATTTCAAATGTCGGTTATCTGTATGACAAGCTCAATGGAGGTAATCAAGGGTAGTATTCATCTAATCTGAAAAGGCTTGATGGTCCTAAATGAGGAAACTGCTACTAGTTTTACCGTCCACTTTTTTTTTTTCCAAAAAAAAAAAAAGAAATAGGGTTTTGGTAATATTCTGCAAGCATTGTAATAAGTGATAACAAATTGCTCAGAAATGAAGTTCTATAAAAGAGGTCCTTGGCAGTAATTTGTGAACTTGGTGATAACCAACTTGCTATTTGATATTCTTTTAGCACTCGAGAGCTTCATATGAAGAAAGATCACCAGGATGCAAAACTTTATATTATAGAAGAGTGCATTACTCACACCTATCATTATATTCTTAAAGGCAACCATAAAATAAAGTAATCATGTTGCTTTTGAAATTGGAATTTATGGTGGCCATTAGAAGTTCTGCATTACAAGTTACCATGGAATCTATCAGCGGAAAACAATGGAGATGGACATTTGACATGGTCCCCCCTGTGTCACTATCTATCCTTATTCACCTCTTTTTCTATTCCAAGGTTTTGGGTCCCTTTTTTTTGTTCTTTGGATACATAATAAAATATTTAAAGAAAAAAATTATAACCAAGGATACTGGTACTGGTATTGAGCCGGTACGGTATAGTACTGGTACCATACCATATCGATACTTGGTACGGTATGGCATGCCGGTCCAAACCGGTATATTCAAATTTTTTTGTTTTGTTCTTTTTAGGGTCTATGAAATATTTTTAGATCTAAATAGATATTTGTCAATACTAATTGATGTTTGTATCACTTCAAAATATTATAAAATGCTGTCTAGCCTCCAGCCATGATGTATTTTTTTAAAAAAATTCTAATTGAAGTAAGATTACCAGCAATTAATTAAAGTAAAAAGTAAAATATAAATATAATTACATACCGATATTTAGAATCGGGTTAAATGTCAATGTCCATAAATATCGGGATCATTAATGTACTGAGTAGAAAGATCAGTAAATCCATCTAAACAGGTAACATGATAATCCTTTAAGCTCATCCCAGGAGGTATGCATAATGGATCGTAATTCATTACAAATCTTTTGCTGAGGTCCCGACTTTGAGAGGTATCCAGAGATTGATGATATGGCTGTGCAGGAGCCCATCCAAATATACTGGCAGCAAAATTAGATACATAAGATGTTGGGATAATAATCACTAGAAGATGTGTCTCGAATGTATTATATTCATATCCATATCGATCACGATCACAAGCTACCGGTGCCTGCAGGTAAGAGGATCTAGAATATGAGGATGATCTTGATACATCTATGGATTCTACTCCATCTTTGTTTTTGTTATTTTGGTGTTTGCTTGATTTCAAATCCTGGAAAAATGGGTTCTGCAATCTTCCTTCACTATTTTTATCAAAACTGAGAGCTCTCGGGCTCTCAGTTCCTTCTTATCAATCCCATCCAAACCCAACAATGTACCAAAAAAAATTTTTGAACTAGTCTGAACTGGTTCTGAAATGGTGGTTTAGGACCAGTTTAGGCCGGTTTACTAATTATATATATATATATATATATAAAGGGGAGAACTGAAATTTAATGTCGAACCGTGCCGATTGGGTGCTGGTCTGATTCAATTCGGCCCTAACCGACCGGTTCGGCACGGTTCGACGAACCATGATTATAACTATTAGTAATATTTTTAACACATGGCATTATATGTCGCATCATGATTTCTCTTTTTCTTCATATTCCTTATTATGTTTCACAAGTACATTAGGAGAAAAGGATCTTGCCATTAAGATATAATTGGTTGCTTATATTCTCTACAAATGCACATCTCTTGAGCATATTCTTCATTCACTCTTAGGTAAATTTGAGACTTTTGATTATATCTTTTCTCTTTGTGCATCTTGTCCTTGTTCTGCAAACATCATCTCATCTATATAAGGTCAGGTTTAGTTCCAGTAGCTTGTTAACTCAAATATGGCAAAGAAAATTTTCATGAACCTTCATTTTGTTAGACGTTACTTTTGTGAATATTGCTGCTTTAACACTTTTTATCTGCACTTATGCTCTTTATGTAGCTATAATGGATCTGTTAATTTTTGTCAATGTGAATGCCTTCTATGCAGACAACTCTCTTGAATCACATTTTAACTGCACAACATGGTAAGAGGATTGCAGTCATAGAGAATGAGTTATTGGAGGTTTCCGTCATTGATTTCAGTTTACATTTCCTATATTATGGCTGCCTCTACTGCTTCATGACCCTTTACTAATTTATCTGCTTTCCATCACCTTGAAGAATAACTATTTATACAGTAAATGGCATGGAATGATGCCTTGGCTTTATGCTAAGTATGCTTTTTGGTGAACTGCAGTATTTCTTTGCTATGGTTTTGTCTTCTGGCTTTTCTCATGCAAATGAGGCACTGAAGTTTCAGATTGGTGTTCTTATTTGATGCATATCAGTACTCCATAGCTATAAATCTTCAATGAAAGAAACTATTGCATGAGATGAAATAATGACCTTCAATGAAAAACTTGCAGCTCCATCCTTGGTGGACTTATCAAGTCTTGTATTCTAAGCCTGCCATTACCACTGTACAAAGTTCGTTCATGTTTTGGACCTTTCAACTGTCTGATAAAGATACTCTCTGTATGTTTTGTTAAACAGATCATCTGCTTTTTTTTACCCTGCTAATGAAACAGATCATCTGCCTGATAGCAAACTTTGAATTCTAGAAGTTAGAATACGTGTTAAACAAACTCTGTGTGCTACAGTTCATTTGAAATGTAAAATATATACTCTGGATATCTCATAATAAACTGTTCCTTTTGAGCACAACTATCAAAAGCAAGGAGTATGCAATGGTGGATTTTAAGATGCTTGTGGATGATCAATCATGCCATTTATGTGCTTGAACAACTGTATGACACAATCTGCAGCACAAAATAAAACTTGATCTTTAGAAGTCTTTTCATTGTCTTTAAAATTGCTTACCAGGAATGGTTTGCTTGTGTTATTGTTCAACATCATTTAATTGAAAAGAAAATACTTGCATTCTGTTGCGTGTGCTTAATGGGCTTGTTTATAAGCATTCTCCTTTCGAGTAATTTTTGTTATCTTCTCTTCATTGTTGCAGAACATCGTGGGGGACATCATCATGGTCATAAACATGATTTTACTGTGTCAAGTGTTGGTATAGTTTTTGAAGGAACCTTCGATCTTGATGAGGTACGATACAAGTTTTATTGATTTATTTCTCTATTTTTTAACAAAATGGGGGTGAAGCCTGATTACATATTTGCATCTGCCTGTATCGGCAGAGAAAAGGTCTGAATGAACAGCATCATACCACGTGCAAACAACATTCTATAAGCTTTTCTTTTAACACGCTGCCTAATTCATAGAGGCTGAAGTAATTCAAAGATTTTTCTCCCAAAACATGCTGGTGAAGCTTGCATTTTTTTATGGGTTCCTGTTGCTTTCCATGATCATTATTTTGCTAAATTCTTGCCAAATTGTGAAAGTTTTGCTTTTGTTTTTGGAACCAAGAACCTGAATTTATGACTATCATTGCACGTATCAGTCCTTGCTCTCTTGCCTTAAAATTCTATCTTGATATCCAGGTTAATGACTGGCTTGAGAGACTTGTTGATGACAAAGGTGAAGATTTGTACAGCATAAAAAGGTGTAATATCTGTGAACGATTCTACTGGACATTATGTATTTCAGGTTAGTTTATGTGCCAGTCGTTGTCTGCAACTTGTAGTTCTGAAGTGTGACTACTGCCTCAGAGAAATTCTTCAGGAAATACTGATTTTTTGTTCCTCTCTCTCTCTCTATCTCTCTCTAGGGTGTGCATTCCACGTTGGAAGGATGCCCTCCTAAACCTTGGGGCCTTGATGAGTAAAGTATCAACAAGCTTGTATTGTTGGGAGGAACTTGAATGAAGCTGCCTTGAGAAAAGGTTTCAAGCAAGGATCGTTGAATTGATACCGGGATTTATACCGGTTAGCAATCGGTATGGTACGGTACCGTACTGGTAGGTATATTGTGCTTAGTGAATCGAAAAAAATTATTTTCTTGTCTTTCAAATAAGGATCGCTGAATCAGGCCTGAACCGAATCCGAACCAAGTCCGAACCAGACTGAACTGGGTCATATCGATTCGAACCGATCTATATTGGTCTGGTTTAGATTAATTTTTATGGTTCGAGTCCCAAATCATTTTTTTAGGACTGAACCATATCTATTCTTGGTCGGTACGGTATGCTCCGAACCGAGCAATTCATGACAGTATCGAAAATCATAGTTTCAAGGGTTGTTTAGTGTGAATATATACTTTCGAAGCATCAAGTGTATCGAGAATTTTGAGAATTTCAATAGTTCGATATATTTGTTGTAGGGTTTTGCTAGGGTGCTCTATTGTGGCAGATTTTGGCTCGAGATCGGAGAAGGTGATAGCTTGTAAGGATCATTGCTGGAGTGACCTGCAAAATAAAGTTTCCAATGAAAGTTGGCTTCGGCAAAGACTCTCCGATACTCAAGTTAGAGATTTGGAATAGAAAAGTAGTGAGCGTGGAAAATAAATTACTTACCAGAGGTCCTCGAAATCTTGATTATCTATAGATGAGGGTTGAGTAAGACTGGTAACTTTGAGAGGATCAAGCTATGATTGTGCTGTTACGGGATTATAGCCATGATTTGCTCGTGAGGATCATGGAGGCTTCATATACTAATGATATCTTTGGCATGAGTAGCTATTCCCACGACCTGGACAATCAATCATTTGAAATCTCGAAGATGGGTCATGTGAGGAGTGTACTAAAGATCTGCATTCGATAATGGCTAATTATTGCATGTCTCGGCATATTGCTCGGCTTAGTTGATAGGCTAGTAGATGGTTGTTAGGTTGAACCACAGCATCAGTTACTGGGCTGTGATGATACCCCGGCGATAGGCTTTAGCTGACGGATATGTTGGTGGATGGGTCGGCGAGTGATGCATCCATTTCTAGAGTTGGGTTCATAATCTATATCGGAGATATATGAAGTATCTCGTTTATAATATTTTGTTACGAAGGATGTGTAAGATATTTCATCACCATCATTTTTTAATATTTTATTATTATCTAAAAAAAGCCCTTCTTCTCCGCTGCTGCTGAACTTCTAGAAAATATTTGCTGAAACTTGACGAGGACAACTAGCAAACTGTGTAACATTCAAGTATTCTATACAAAATTATGCAAACAAGAATTCAAGAAAGGTACAAGTGTGAGTTTAACTATTAATTTGAGGATCACTTCAGTTGAATGGTAGTTTTCTTTTGATCATCTTATTGTCATCTTTGTTTCTTGTTTTTTTCCTTCCACTTCTTGTTTCTCTTAGCAGTCACCTGAGACTTGAGATATGCCATATTGCTAAGCATTAGCAAATGGCTTGTTCAGGTCATTGTAATGCAATTGCATGACCATATGTAATCGATATGGCTTGTTCAATACAGTGACTCGGGAAGTATACAACTTTGACTATGTGGTTATCATGACTATCATGAAAAGTAGACTAAAAAGGTGTCCTTTTCTTTTTCCATGGAAAAGAGAGCGCTGGCGGACTTCTCAAAAATACTAGCCAGAGCGGAGAAGTACACACGCATTGAGGAGGCGTACAAGGCACATGACCCACTATCTAATCCTGTAATCAAGGAGCGATCTTCGGCCCAGGAGTTCTGACCATGAAAAGAGGATTGAGGAAAGGGAAGGCAGAGAAGCCGATCCCTCCGTAGTGCCGAAGAAGTCTTCCTTGGATCTAGCACCACCAAAGTCCTTAAAACCAACAAAACATCTCGTCACCAAGAAAGTTTGACAAATATACTCCTTTGAATACTCCATGTACACATATTTTGATGTAGGTTAGGAGGCAATTGCCTGAAGTGAGAAGGCTATAGACGAAGTTGAGAGGTGCAATCCAAACAAGTACTGTCTTTACCATCACGACCACGACCATGACTATAACATAGAGAAGTGCATTCAACTCCAAGACGAGGTTAAGGAGTTTATCTACCATGACCAATTGGATAGGTTTGTCCAGAATCGGAGGGAGAGGTATGATGCCCAAGAGGCCCCACCATAACTGTCAAAGCCATCAACAAGGATATAGGATCCGGCTGACCGCCTTGCCATAGGGAATGTCAACACCATCATTGGTGGGTTCGCAAAAGAAGCCAACTTGAACAAATGATAAAGGGTTGAATAAGTCATCACCTTCACCTAGGCTAACATCAAGGGAATGCAGTATCTGTACAATAATGCCATGGTCGTAACTTTGAACATAGCTAACTACAATGTATACAGCATGCTCATAGATAACGAAATTTTAGTAGATATTTTATTTTATGATACTCTCTTCAAGATGTACATTCCTTCAGAATGGCTGGATAGGATGGATGCACCGGTAACAGGGTTTTCTAGGGAGCTAGTTCCTAGTGAGGGAACCATTGTGCTACTGGTGATGGCTGGAAGTGGCCCTCGATGATTCTAGGTGCATCTGGCCTTCACAGTCACAAAGATCCCCTTGACGTATAATGTCATCCTCGGCCAATCGGAGTTGAATGTCCTTTGTGCAATAGTTTCAACCCTTTACTTACTCATAAGGTTCCCAACTATGCATAGGATTGGAGAGGTTTGCGGGAATCAGACATTGGCAAGGCAATGCTACTTGGTGCTGCACAAATCAAACCCTCGAATACCTTCTCGATTGAGGGGTTGGATATCAAGGATAAACTAGCTGAGAAAAGGGGGGAATACATGAAGGATCTTATAACCATCCCTCTATATGATGGGAACCCCTAGCATACTGTTCAGGTTGGCTCCAGGTTAGACGAGGCCACAAAATAACAACTCATGAGTTTTCTACAGAAAAATGCTGATATCTTTCTTTAGTCTCCTATAGATATGCCTAGTATTGAACCAGAAGTAATGGTGTACACTTGAATATGGATCCTACCCATCGACCTGTGAAATAGAAAAGAAAGAAGATTTGCCCCGAAGCGATAAAAGACCATTGTCGAGGAACGGATAAGTTGACCAATGCTGGATTCATCAAGGAAGTGTACTATCCTAATTGGCTGGCCAATAGCATGCTACTGAAGAAGGCTATTGGGACATGGTGAACATGCATCAACTTCACTAATCTAAACTAGGCATGCCCGAAGGATAGCTACATGCTTTAGCTAATGAATGTGACTGCGGGCCATGAGCTTTTTATGTTCATGGATGTATTCCCAGGATATAACCATATTCACATGGGACTTTGAGGATGAGAAAAAAATAGCCTTTGTTATTGATCGTGGTCTGTTTTATTACAGGGTGATACCATTGGGCCTAAAGAATGCATAAGCGATTAACAAAGTCTTCAAGGACTAAATTGGTTACAACATGGAAGTCTATATAAACGACATGCTAGTTAAGAGCCGTATCTTGGAAAACCATATTGATAATCTGGAGGAGACCTTTGTCACTCTATATAAGTATCATATAAAATTGAACTCGACAAAGTGCACCTTTAGGATAATGTCAGGAAAGTTCCTTGGGTTCATGGATCATACTGAGGGATTGAGGCCAACATAAAGAAAATACAGGCTATAAGACAAATGGGTGCTTCGAAGATGATGGAGTTGGAAAGACTTACAGGAAGGATTACCACCCTCAGTAGGTTCGTCTCTAGTTAGTCAAGTAGTACTTACCTTTCTTCAAGATATTAAAGAAGCCGAAGGACTTTTATTGGACCGATAAATTTTAGAAGGCATTCAAAGAGTTCAAAAGCTATCTTAGTACTCCTCTGCTTCTCAGCAAGCCTGAGCAGGTGAAGAGTTGTACTATATCTGGTGGTCTCCCCATATCCATTGGCTCCATCTTTGTCCGGGAGGAGGATTGGGTCTAAAAGCCGGTGTACAATGTTAGCCGAGTTTTGTAGAATGCGGAAACTAGTTACACTCAGCTCGAAAAACTAATTTTTGCTCTTATAACCTTCGCTAGGAAGATGTGCCCATATTTTCAGGCTCATACCATGATTATTCTTATGGGCCAACCACTCAAGATGCCCTTGCATAGATTGGACACAGCAAGCAAGCAGAGTGGCCAAGTGAGCCCTCAAGCTCTTTGAGTTTGACCTTATATTTCAACCATGACCCTCCATAAAGACTTAGGTGCTGGCTGATTTTGTGATAGAGTGCACCATCCCAAAGGGAGAATAGGCGTGAGATCACCCGATGGAAGAAGACCTGGAAAATTAGCGGGTGATGTATGTAGACAAATCCTCGAGTGCCAATGGCTCTAGGATGAGGCTAATCCTTACTAGCCTTGAGGGAGATGTCATCCAATATGCCCTCTCCACAGGAACCTCAACCATGCCAGACTTCACCGCCTACTTTACCTTCTTCATAATCGAGGGATCCATGTTTGTGACAACCAAAAAGCTATTAGAAACATGAAAGTAAAAATCTTGGAAAAAGAAGGAAGATAAATAACAAGATCCATCTCCTACCTCTCGGTTGTGCCTGACTGATGCCCATCTCGAAGAGGGTCTTGTTGAACAAAAGGACCCTTAGCTCAGGGATTTCAAAATGGAGAAGGGCCCTATATTACTTTTCCTCTTCCTTGCTAAGGGTGGGGGATTGGACCACTTGATGCCGGGGAACACCACATGACTCCAACCCCCAGTCTTTGGATAGATGCTTTACAAAAAAAAAAAGTGCTTCTTCCACTAATGCATTGAAGGAGCACCTTGGATAAGAGGGCAAATACCCTCCTCCTCCAGGGATATATATACTACCATCAACAGGGGTGTTTCTTAAAAGAAAAAAAATGATCTAAAAAGGTTGGCTAGATACTAGCCAAGAGACAAACTATCGTAAAACTATAGATGTACTGCCATGAGTTCGTTATGACTATGCATAGAGATATCCTAAAGAGCTGAAGGAGTTCAATAAAATAATCAAAAAGAGGGAGCCTCAACCTGGCTTGGAATCACTCTTCATATAGAGCATTCCAGCTCAGGAGAGGATTGCATGCTCGGTCTATCGTGAGTGAGATTTCTAACTCAAAGTTCTACGCGATTTGGTATTGATACCAAATTTGGTATAGATTTGCTTCATAAAGTTTGGATTGGAAGTCCTCAGGAAAAAGCTCTTGTTTATAATCCTTATGCCCCGAAGAAGCCCCTAGAGCGTTGGCAGGAATCCAATCTTCAATCGATCCTAGCTTCAAAGGCCAAGAACTAATTGAAGCAAAGGTTTTACTCATCTATGAAAATCAACAAAAATCAGTAAAAATCAAGAAATATTGATCCAAAAATCGATGACAGAGCAAACCTGATGGACCTAAATGAAATAAAGATGAAGAAGGGAAAAACAATGAATGAAGCGAACAAGGCTGTTGCCGATCCCGCCGCAGCGCCTGTGACTTCGGAACCACCAATCCGACTAGACCGTCTCGCTCCTGGGGCCTCTTAGCTAGATCGGACCTGCAAGGCAAGGTCAGAAATCCTGTCCGGGGATTCCGGTGAGGGAGCTCCGATGGTCAAGTTAGTAGACGGCGAGAGGGAACAGATTCTCTGGGATGGGCCCCCAAAGGAGTCCCAGACTCAGAGAATGTGTTAGCAAGAAAAGGTGTCAAAAAGATCAGAAACCCGACTGGGTTCCTTTGCCGAGCTCACGCCAAGGGGCCCCCTCTCGGGACCTTGGATCTTGCTCTTGAAGCGGAGTCTCCAGCCTTTGTTTCTTGCTTGCTTACCTTGTCGTCCATTCTCTCCTTTCTTTTATCTCCTCCTGCTGTTCCCTCGTTTTTTGCTCCTGGGAGGCTCCCTTGTCGCTTTCATCCCTTCCCCTTCGCCCCTTTCTCTTTCCCCTTCTGGATCAGACGATCGGGCGGCTTTCCGACCTTGTTCGCCGAGCCTAGCGCGGAAAGAGTAGGGGAGGGGGGCGCTGGTCAGACCGCCGACCAGACCTTGGGCTGAGCGTGAGCGCTCTCCTTCCCAGGCACCGACGTTGTCCGTTATCGGATCCTATTTTGTCAGGGCCTCGTCTCTCGACTGCGGAACATGTCGGGCCGACGTAAGTGATGTCTTGCATGTTGCCGCCATCCGTACGGGGCGCCTTTCTCGAGGTGCGGCGCGCACGACTCGAGGGGCAACCTCGGAGCCTGCGCTTCCATTCTTCGGGGCCTTCTTTGTACAGGCTGGCCCGTGCCGGTCGAGGTGGACCCCTCCCGGGTGGACACCTGGTGGAGCGGCAGAAGGATGCTCGGCTTCGGTCGAGGTGGTCCCGTCTCCGGGTGCCACTTGGCGAAGGAGCGAAGGGGCCCGGCTCGACCTCGGCCGAGGTGGGACCGTCTCAGGGTGCCACCTGGCGAGGGAGCGGGGAAGCCGCTCGGCCGAGGTGGACCCCTCCTGGGTGGACACCTGGCGGGGCGGCAGAAGGATGCTCGGCTTCGGCCGAGGTGGTTCCGTCTCCGGGCGCCACCTGGCGAAGGAGCGAAGGGGCTCGGCTCGACCTCGGCCGAGATGGGACCGTCTCTGGGTGCCACCCGGCGAGGGAGCGGGGAAGCCGCCGACCACGGCCGAGGTGGATCCCTCCTGGGTGGATACCTGGCGGGGCGGCAGAAGGATGCTCGGCTTCGGCCGAGGTGGTCCCATCTCCGGGCGCCACTTGGCGAAGGAGCGAAGGGGCCTGGCTCGACCTCGACCGAGGTGGGACCGTCTCTGGGTGCCACCTGGCGAGGGAGCGGGGGAGCCACCGAACTCGGCCGAGGTGGACCCCTCCTGGGTGGACACCTGGCAGGGCGGCAGAAGTATGCTCGGCTTCGGCCGAGGTGGTCCCGTCTCCGTGCGTCACCTGGCGAAGGAGCGAAGGGGTCCGGCTCGACCTCGGTCGAGGTGGGACTGTCTCTGGGTGCCACCTGGCGAGGGAGCGGGGGAGCCGCCGAACTCGGCCGAGGTGGACCCCTCCTGGGTGGACACCTGGCGGGGCGGGAGAAGGATGCTCGGCTTCGGCCGAGGTGGTCCCGTCTCCGAGCACCACCTGGCGAAGGAGCGAAGGGGCCGAGCTCGACCTCGGTCGGGGCGGGGCTTCATCTGACTCAGCCGAAAAAAAACTCCACGTGGCTCGAATCATGCCCAACGAAATCCGAGATATGCCACGTCATCGTTACGGCCGTAACAGTCGCCCCCCAACCCACCGTTCTGTTGGGGCGTCGTGGAACGGGACGTGGGGATTAAATGCGGAGATGACATGGGGGGACGAAGATCTTGCATCATAATTGCCACGATCCTCGTCGCCATTTCTCGGTACGCCCGAAGCCTTATAGGAGGCCGCCACGCATCGCTTACTCGCCTGTAATTAATGCGTCACTTCGAAACAGAGGCCGTTTCCCTGCGAACGAAGCGTCGGTGTCGGGCGTGCGTCCACGCGGCAATCACCCGATGGCCCGGAGCGGAATGACGGGTACGGTTGCTGTCGATTGAGTTTGAAAAGGAGGGGACTTTCCGGAACGAGGCCCTTTTCCTTGCTCCGTCGGCGGTTTGCTGTAGGCTATCTCCCACTCCCCCGCGTCGCACAGTGCATTTCGATGAGCGCCTCTGTTCTCTTCTTCGTTCCTCCCCTTTCCTCCAGTGTCTCTCTCTCACTACCTTATTTGCCATGGCGCGCCGTCGCCATGTTTCTTCTAACCCGGACGAGGCCGGTCCGTTCCGGCCGAGGACTCCATCGTCTTCCTCCTTGGAAGAGGAAGTAATCCTGGAGGAGACCCGCAGGCGACTCCAGCCTGGGGGCATCACCATAGGCATCCCCAGGGGTGTCAGGTCTCCTCCCGTTCTGTCTGCCCTTCCTGTTTCTTCTCTTCCTCCTCCGGCCCTTCCTTCCGTCGGTCCCTCCGGTCATGTTTCCACGATGACCGAAGGTGACCTTTCCTTGCTCCGGGAGGTCTATGGCATCCCGGGGTCAATCCGTCTCTCTGTTCCGCGGCCCGGGGATCGCGTCACCATGAGTGGCCCCGGCCGCATAGCTTTCTACGAGGACTTCCTTCTCGGGGGTCTTCGGTTCCCTCTGCACCCCTTATTCCTTTCTTTCCTTAGCCATTTCTGTCTAGTCCCGGCCTAGTTGGCTCCCAATGCCATCCGGGTCATCTTTTCTTTCATCGTCTTCTGTCACTTCCACGGGTTTGTTGCCCGTTTCTCCCTCTTCAGGGCTCTGTTTACCTTGAAGCGGTACTCCACCGACGACGGCTGGTGGTACATCTCGCCTGGCCCAGGTGCCTCCGGTTCGACCTCCCTTCTTCCATCAAGGGTTGGAAGAACCGGTTCTTTTTTGCCTCGGTCGAGGACGTCGACTGGGCCTGGAGCGAGCCGGATCGGTCCTCGAACCGGAACTCCCAAGTCGAGCCGGCGGACCAAGAGGCCTACTCCCAGCTTCTGAGCGACGTGGTCCCAGTGCTCGAGGTTTTGCTCTCGGAGCAGAACTTATTCGAGGCAGGGATCAGCCCCATCCGCGAGCCGGGTGAGGCTCAGCTCTTCTCATATCCGCCTTTCCGTTCTTTTTCTTTTAGCCGAGCTGACCGACTCTTTTTCTATTACAGGTATGAAGTTTTCACTGTAGAACCTTCTGGAGGGCGCGGCCCAGAGGGACGCCGCCGAGGTGGACGAGCCTGCGGCGAAGAGGGCTCGCACTGAGGTGAGCTAGGAGGTCGCGCCGACGCCCGTGCCTAGTCCGGTAGTCGCTGCTCCCCCGCCCAGGCCGTCTCGGGCCTGGGCCATTGATGCTCCAGCCGTCCCACCTGGCGATGCTGCTGACGAGGGAGGTCCACCGGCAGCAGTTCCACCCCGCGCTAGCCCCATCATCACCGCAGAGCCGACGACGTCGCCCGCGACTCCAGCCGTTCCGGCGATGGCGGTTCCTCCCGGGGGGTTGGTCGCCCCTGCAGCCGACCTGACGGCTCCGCCGCCGGTGATCACCAACCGGTGCTCTGTGATCCGCGACAAGGGGCTCGCGGAGAAGGTGATGGAGTTCGCCTCCACCTCCCGGGACCGCCGGTCTCGAGGCGGCCGGGACTATGCCGACGCTTTGCTCGGGATCCTCCCGCAGCTTTTCACGGTGAGTTCGAACTCAGAGCCCTTTTCTTTGCTACTTCGGTTGGCTTTTCTACTAACCCGTTCTTCTTGCTGTGCAGATTGGGACCGACGTGCTCCTGCTGAGGAACTTCCTCGCAGGGTATGCAAAGAAGGACGCCGAGAAGGAGGAGAAGCTTGGCAAGCTCGCGGCCGATGTGAAAGACCTCATGGAGAAGGGGGTCGAGCTGCAGGGGAGCAACCAGGCCCTTCAGGCGGACCTGGCACGCACCGAGGAGCGCATCAAGGACCTGGAGTCCTCTCTGTTCGAGGAGAGGATCTCCCACCAGCGGCGCATGGAGGAGGATGCGGCGGAGAGGGCTCGTCTCCCAGCCCATTCTCAGTGGTTGGAGCGTTAGCTGGAGGAGGCCCGGTGGGAGGCGAGTGCGGCCAAGGAGCGGAGCGCCTACATCAACGGGCTCCTGGAGGCCGCGAAGCGGGAGGCGCAGGAAGCCGTCCCGAGGTTCCGGGCCTCCGATGAGTACGTCTCGGAGGTCCGGGAGGTCGCTGTGGACTCCTTCCTGAAGGGGTTCCAAGTGTGCCGGGAGAAGGTGGGGTCCTTCTATCCCGAGCTCGACCTCAGTGGGGTGGCACTCGGGGGCAGAAGGCAAGGACCCGCCAGCGGGGCTTCCGGTGCGGTGGGCGACACAGCTGCGGCCCCAGCGGGTGACACGACTGTAGCTCCAGAGCGGTCCTCCGAGCCAGCAGCCGCCGACGGCGAGGACGGGGAGCGCGCGACCCAGACTGAGGACCCTGCCACCACGCCGAACTAAGCTGTAGATGTATCCCTTTCTTTTCCCTTTTGTTTTTTGGGGACTCCCGGCCTGTCGGGACCCCCTTGTTGTAATCTTTGCTTTCGAATCAATGAAGATTTAATTTTGCTAAGTCTCGACCTCGCATTCCTCTTTCACCTTTTTTTTTTTTTTTTTTTTTTTTTTTTTTTGAGGTGTTGGTGTGGAGTGCCGAGACAAGGGTGGACCTTTTCCGGGCTGAGTCCATGGGTGGACCTGGTCCCATCCAGCGTTTAGATCAAAGTTCGGAGCATTCCGGACTGGGTGGCAGTAGAGTAGGCCTTGCGCGGGTCCTTCTTTGGGCTTGCCTTCGTGATCGCGTGGGCGAACTCTGCCCCGCCTTCCAGACCGAAGTCCAGGACTTCTTGCTTTCTTGGGTCTCCGGCCACAGCCGTGTTTGCCGAACTCAGAGCCATGCGCCCGTTTCCCTACGAGGTGAGAAAAAGCGTTTGGAGCAAAGAAACTTTATTGCAGGAGTTGCGGGATCCTTACATTATTGATAATACATCCTTAGGTTCGAGGCGTTCCACGTCCGGGGGAATCTGGATCCTCCCAACTCCTCCAAGTAGTAGGCCCCGTGAGGGAGGGCTTCCGCTATCCTGTACGGGCCTTTCCAGTTCGGGGAGAGCTTCCCGCACTCTCGAGGCTGAGAAGCTTCGGCGCGCCGGAGCACCAGGTCTCCGGGACGGAAGGACTTTGGCCGTATCCGGGAGTTGTAGTACCTGGCCACTCGCTGCCTGTACGCCGCCATCCGGACTCGGGCCTTGTCCCTTGTCTCTTCAAGGAGGTCCAGGTTGAGCATCATCCTGGCAGGGTTCTCAGCTTCGTCGTACTGCTCCACCCTCATGGTAGGTAAACTGAGCTCAATCGAGATGACCGCTTCGGCTCCGAAGACGAGATTGAAGGGGGTCTCGTCGGTGGCCGTTCTCGGGGTGGTGTGGTACGCCCATAGGACGCTCGGGAGTTCTTCTGGCCACCTGCCCTTGGCCTGGTCCAGCCTCGTTCGGAGGCCTTGCAGAATGGTCCTATTTGTGACCTCGGCTTCTCCATTCGCCTACGGGTGAGCCACGGAGGTGAAGCGATGGTGGATGCCGAGGTCGCTGCAGAATTCTTCAAACTCCCGGCAGTTGAACTGACGCCCGTTGTCGGTGATCACGGTGTGGGGGAGGTCGAAATGGTAGATGATCGACTTCCAGAAGAACCTGGCGATGTTTGCTTCGGTGATCCGCGCCATGGGTTCGGCCTCAACCTACTTCATGAAATAATTGATGGCCACAATCAGGAACTTCCGCTATCCGGACGCTGGTAGAAATGGTCCTAGGAGGTCCATTCCCCATTGGGCGAATGGCCACGGAGCTGAGAGTTGGGAGATAGGGGTGGAGGGCTGCCGCTGCACCATAGCATGCCGTTGGCATCGATCACACTTCTTCAAGAAATCGGCGGCGTCCTCCTTCATCGTCTCCCAAAAATAGCCTTGACGGAGGGCCTTGTAGGCTAGCATTCTGCCCCCCACGTGGTTCCCACAGATGCCCTCATGAATTTCCTGGAGCACGAGTGTGGCCTCCGCGGGCCCTAGGCACTTGAGGAGGGGGTAGGAGTACGACCTTCGATACAGTTGCCCATCCATCAGGACGAACCGCGCGGCCTTCTTTTTGATAAGGCGGGCCGCTGCGCGGTCCTCTGGCAGGGTATCGCCAGTTATGTACTCGACGTACTTATCCATCCAGCTGGGCTCACGGCTGACCTGTTGGACCTCCACTGGGGTCTCGTAGCATGGGGCCTTGAGGCGCTCTACATGAGCGCGATCCAGCATCGAGTCCGGCAGGGTCGCCAGTCGAGAAAGAGTATCCGCATGGGCATTTTCCCCGTGGGGGATGTGGAAGATGCTGAAGCGTCGAAACCCGGCTGTGCCTGATTTGACAAGCTCCAAATACTTCGCCATTTGAGGGTCGTGCGCTGCGTATTCTCCGGAGACCTGCCCCGCCACCAGCTGGGAGTCGGTGAAGGCTTTGAGGTTAGTCACGCCCAGCTCGCGGGGGACCCTCAGCTCGACGAGGAGCGCCTCGTATTCTGCCTGATTGTTGGTTGCGGCGAACTGGAAACGGAGTGCGCATTCGGCGACGACCCCACCGCCATTGGCGAGAATGAGTCCGGCTTCGCTCCCGCCGGAGTTCGAGGCTCCATCTACATGAAGGACCCACGCATCCTCTTCGGGCTCCTCGGGGCCCGGTTTCAGCTGCTGGTGCGAGGAGTCCTCCTCGGACTCCTTGCCCAGGCCCGCACACTCGACCAAAAAGTCGGCCAGCACTTGCGCTTTCGTGGCCGACCTCGGCCTGTAAGCAATGTCAAACTTGCTGAGCTTGAGCGCCCACTTCGCCAATCGCCTCGATGTGTCGGGTCGGCTGAGTACCGCTTTCAGCGGCTGATCCGTCAGGATGGCAATGGGATGCGCTTGGAAATAGGGCCTGAGACACTGAGCAGACACTATTAACGCAAAAATGAGCTTTTCGGGTCGGGAATACCTGAGCTCCGCATCGCGGAGAAGCTTGCTGGTATAGTACACCGGTCGTTGGACTCCCTGGTCGTCGGTCCGAACTAGAATCGAGTTGACGGCCTCCGGGGTGACTGCCAAGTAGAGGATGAGCTCCTCTCCTTCCTCGGGCCTGGAAAGCAGTGGGGGTGATGCGAGCGTCTTCTTCAGCTCTTCAAAGGCCTCCTGGCACTCCTCGGTCCATGCGAAGTCGTTCATCTTCCTCAACACTTTGAAGAAGGGCCGGCAGCGGTCGGCCGACCTGGAGATGAACCGGCTCAGGGCGGCTATCCGGCCGCTGAGTTGCTGCACTTGCTTCTTGGAGGCGGGCTGCTCCATGTCAGGATGGCCTGGACCTTCTCCGGGTTGGCTTCGATCCCTCTCTGGGTTACCATGAATGCCAGGAACTTCCCGGCGGAGACGCCGAAGGCGCACTTCGCCGGGTTCAGCTTCATCTGATGAAGTCAGAGGCTGGCGGAGACTCGGCGCACTTCGCCGGGTTCAGCTTTATCTGATGAAGTCAGAGGCTGCCGAAAGTCTCCGCCAGGTTGGTCACGTGATCCGAGTGGGGCTTGCTCATCACCAGCATATCGTCCACGTACACCTGCATGTTGCGGCCGATCTGGTCTTTAAAGACTCTGTTGACCAGACGCTGGTACGTGGCCCCGACGTTCTTGAGGCCAAACGGCATCATCTTGTAACAGAAAGTTCCACGGTCGGTGATGAAGGCAGTGTGCTCTTCGTCCTCCGGGTTTATTCGGATCTGGTTGTAGCCGGAGAAGGCGTCCATGAAGGATAGGAGGCGATGCCCCGAGGTGGTGTCGACCAACTGGTCAATCTTTGGAAGAGGGAAGCTGTCCTTTGGACAAGCTCGGTTGAGGTCAGTGTAGTCTACACAGATCCTCCACTTACCACTGCTCTTCCTAACCATAACCACATTCGCCAGCCAGCTGGGATACTGGACTTCCCGCACGACGTCGGCGGTGAGGAGTTTCTCCACCTCTTCGTTGATGGCCCTCTGCCTCTCCACAGCGAAGCTCCTCTTCTTCTGGCGGACTGGGCGGCACCTCGGGTCCATATTCAGCCTGTGCGTAATGACCTCAGGGGGAATGCCCGGCATGTCGGCTGCTGACCAGGCGAACACGTCTGCGTTCATGCGGAGAAATTCCAGTAGGCGGGCCCGTTCCTCTTCTGGAAGCTGTGCCCCCACTTGCACCGTCTTCAGCGGGTCCGAACCGAGGGGATAAGTCAATAGGCGCTCTACGGGTCCTCCCCTGGGTTCCTTCTCCCTTAGGTCGAGGTCGTCGACATCGGGGGCGAGCCCAGCGCCCCTGGCGCCCGGGACCGTCTGGAGGCAATGCGAGACTGGCTGGATCGTCCCCTTCATCACCCCGAATGCGAAAGCTATGGGGAATTGCACCAACAACCGCTTCGTGGAAATCATGGCGTCCAGTTGGTTGAGCCCGGGACGCCCGAGGATCGCGTTGTAAGGCGAAGGAAGCTTGACGACGGTAAACGTCATCAAGACGGTCGTCTGCCGAGGTGGGGATCCAGCGGTGACCGGAAGAGTGATCTCCCCTTCGGCCCCCACCGAGTCCCCAGTAAAGCCTACCATGGGGTGTGCACCGGCCTCAGCTGATCATGTGACAAATTCATTCGCGAGAAAGCATCATAAAAAAGCACGTCAACTGAGCTCCCACTATCTACCATAATTCGGTGTACAGGATGCTTCGCGATGGTCATCTCGACCACCACGGCATCATTGTTTACATTCTCATTTTCATTCCCCTTCTCGGAAGGGGGTACATTCTCTGGGTTCCTGACCTCCCGGGCTCTCTTCGACGCCCGCCCGATCCCACGTGAGATCATGCCCACTAGCTTCTCCGTCGGGCGGTTGTCGATTGCAGGAACTGGGGGTAAGGCCGCGAGCGGCTATCCCTCTGCCGGGACCTCGTTCCTGACGAACTTCCTAAGGTAGCCTCTTTTGATCAGCTCCTCGATTTCCTGCTTCAGGTTGCGACGCTCCTCCGTGTCATGGCCGTGCTCGCGATGGAACTGGCAGTACTTTGACTTATTTCGGGTACCTCTCAGGTTCTGAGGAGGAGGTCGGCGGAGGTAGTTCTCGCCCTCAATTTCCATGAGGATCTTCGTTCGGGGAGCTAGGAGGGGGGTGAACCTTCGCTCCGGGGTGGCCTCGCCCTTTGACCTCGGATTCGGGCGAGGGTCGGCAGATGGCCCGGGCCTCCGAGCTCCTGGAACGTCCCTCGGGGCCGGCTTCTTCAAAGTCTTCCCGTCTAGCTCTCAGCGGGTGCGGTCGGCCTCCTCCGCTCGGATGTACTTGTGGGCGCGGAGGAGGAGCTCGAAGTACGTCCTAGGGGGCTTTTTATCCAGGGAATAGGTTAGGCAGGACGTCTTGAGCTCGCGCTTCAAAGCCAGCATGGCGACGGGCTCGTCTAGGTCGTAGATCTCCAGGGCTGCGGTCTTGAATCGGGTGATGTAGTCCCGAAGCAGCTCCTGGTCCTGCTAGCGGATGGAGAAGAGGCTGTCCACCTCTCTCGGCACCTTCCGACAAGCGTCGAAGTGGGCCACAAACTTTCCCTCCAACTGATGGAAGGAGTAAATAGATTCAGGCTCGAGGCGGGTGAACCAGACTCGAGCGGCCTTCTGGAGGGTAGCGGGGAAGGCGATGCACAAAAGAGCGTCCGTGGCTCCCTGGACCCTCATGAGAGCCTTGTAGCTCTCCAGATGGTCCAGAGGGTCGGTGGTCCCATCGTAGGGATCCACCTGCGGCATGTGGAACCGGCTCGGAATCGGCTCCGCCTGGATTTCTTCAGAGAAGGGGGGACGGGAGTCGTAGCCTGCCGGGTCCGTCGATGAGTTCTGCAGGTTGGCAAATCGGCGGGCGAACTCTGCCAACTTGTGCTCGTGCTCCTCCAGGTGCCTCTTGGCCTGGCGCCTGATGGCCTCGTCGGTGGAATCTTCCACCAAGGCCGCTGGTGAATGGGGCACCGATCGGTCTCGGTGCAGGGTCATGCCTCGGTGTCGCTTGCTGCGATGCACCGTCTCGGCTTCATCGGCCGGGGATCGACTCTCGTGATCCGCTGAACCGGAGTAGTTTCTTTTCGCGGGAGTTTGATGACTCCCGCGGGGGTTGGAGACTGCCCGCGGTTGGGATGGCCTGCCTTGAATGGAGCGCAGGCTCCCACGCGGCCCCGCGGCCCGAGCTGCGGGGGTCCCTGGCTGAGGCTGCGTGGCCAGGGACCGCTGCTGATGTTGTAGCTGCCGGACCGCCGTGGTCAAGGTCTGCAGTTGCTGGATGACGACCGCGAGAGGTCCGTCCGCCGAGGTCGGCGGTGGAGGAAGAGGAGGGGGAGCTGGAAGCTCCCTCTCCGGGCTGTGGGCCCCCTAAGGGGAGGGGACCTCCCCTACTCGGCTGGTGGATGCTTCGCGTCCACGAGTGACCACCATTGTCGGAGCGCGCTTTGCTTGCAGAAAGCTAGCTCCCACTAAGGGTGTTGTCCTGCCCCCCTACCTGGTGCGCCAATCTGTTGCCGATCCCACCGCAGCGCCTGTGACTTCGGAACCACCGATCCGACTAGACCGTCTCGCTCCTGGGGCCTCCTGGCTGGATCGGACCTGCAAGGCAAGGTCAGAAACCCTGGCCGGGGATTCCGGCGAGGGAGCTCCGACGGTCAAGTTAGTAGACGGCGAGAGGGAACAGATTTTCTGGGACGGGCCCCCGAAGGAGTCCCAGACTCAGAGAATGTGTTAGCAAGAAAAGGTGTCAAAAAGACCAGAAACCCGGCTGGGTTCCTTTGTCGAGCTCATGCCAAGGGGCCCCCTCTTGGGACCTTGGATCCTGCTCTTGAAGCGGAGTCTCCAGCCTTTGTTTCTTGCTTGCTTACCTTGTCGTCCATTCTCTTC
The DNA here is from genome assembly GCA_021397845.1 of Areca catechu. Classification (NCBI taxonomy): domain Eukaryota; kingdom Viridiplantae; phylum Streptophyta; class Magnoliopsida; order Arecales; family Arecaceae; genus Areca; species Areca catechu. Next base: position 12,794,925 of record CM038038.1, on the reverse strand, counting down.
TTTCTTTTATCTCCTCCTGCTGTCCCCTCGTTTTTTGCTCCTGGGAGGCTCCCTTGTCGCTTTCATCCCTTCCCCTCCACCCCTTTCTCTTTCCCCTTCTAGATCAGATGGCCGGGCGGCTTTCCGGCCTCGTTCGCCGAGCTTAGCGAGGAAATAGTAGGGGAGGGGGGCGCTGGTCAGACCGCCGACCAGACCTTCGACCGAGCGTGAGCGCTCTCCTTCCCAAGCGCCGACGTTATCCGTTATCGGGTCCTGTTTTGTCAGGGCCTCGTCTCTCGACTACGGAACATGTCGGGCGACGTAAGTGATGTCTTGCGTGTCGCCGCCATCCGTACGGGGCGCCTTTCTCGATGTGCGGCACGCACGACTCGAGGGGCAACCTCGGAGCCCACGCCTCCATTCTTCGGGGCCTTCTTTGTACAGGCTGGCCTGCGCCGGCCGAGGTGGACCCTTCCCGGGTGGACACCTGGCGGAGCGGCAGAAGGATGCTCGGCTTCGGCCGAGGTGGTCCCGTCTCCGGGCGCCACTTGGCGAAGGAGCGAAGGGGCCCGGCTCGACCTCGGCCGAGGTGGGACCGTCTCAGGGTGCCACCTGGCGAGGGAGCGGGGGAGCCGCCGAACTCGGCCGAGGTGGACCCCTCTTGGGTAGACACCTGGCAGGGCGGCAGAAGGATGCTCGGCTTCGGCCGAGGTGGTCTCGTCTCCGGGCGCCACCTGGCGAAGGAGCGAAGGGGCCGAGCTCGACCTCGGCCGGGGCGGGGCTGCATCTGACTCAGCCAAAAAAAAACTCCACGTGGCTCGAATCATGCCCAACGAAATCTGAGACATGCCACGTCATCGTTACGGCCGTAACAAAGGCGATGGAAGGAAGAGACCTATGAGACAATGGTGAGGACCTAACCAAGATAACAAAGACAGAAAGGATCACTCGAAGGGATAACCGGTGATGCTACCTTGCTCCCCGCCCTGACCCTTCAGGAAAAAAAAAAAAAAAAAAAAAAAAAAGAGGCTAGGATAGCAAGGCAAGCCCGCATTCTAGCAATTTATAAGGCCTATCGATGGCTAGGATTTGCTGGCCAGGGGGTCACCACCATCAGATGTTTGCTACCTAGCTGGTTGAGGGTGGCCAGATCCCTCCCTCGTGGATCATGGGATAATAGGCATCCGAAACCAATGATTTATCTCCCTTAAATGAAGAAGATTCATATCACCTTGAGCTCCGCACCCTCATTAGCCATTGCATCGTAATTATAGTTTGGCATCTCACTCTTTATAAAACCTGTGACGGGATGCCACCTCGAATGCCAAACCCCATCAATTCAGTGTCGGCCTCATTCTCGTATACATTGATGGACGGCTCCCTTGGTTATCCTAATAAGGAACCAAGGAATGGATCTGCAAAACTTATGTTTTCTTTAGACTTGAAGTGCCCAAGATCGATTCACCACATTGGGTGGGCTTAGAATAGATCTAGGCCTACAAAACTAGCATCGGGCATCTAATCCCCAAAAATAACCCCAAGACATATAGTTCCAGAAAATTTAATTTTATTTATTCTTTATCCAACTAATTATATGAACATGGAAAAGAAAAAATATAGACTACAGCAAACACAATCCAACAAACAAGAAAAAGAAGAGATCATCATCCTCAACCTCGGTCGATGTGAAGGATGGCTAAGATGTGAGAAATTACCGGGATGGGGATCTGAACTAAACTCACCTCAGTCGATAGAAGGATTTGTATCGCTAAGGCTTTGCATTCTTCAAACCAAGTGTCGTAGGCCTTCCTCTCCGCGTGCTGAAGTCGAGTGTAAGCTAAACCCAGGTGTGCCTCAAGCTTGCTCCATAGCATCCTGACCTCTTGTCCGATCCTATCGATGTCTTTCTGCAGGCTCTCAATAATCTTCTCCATAGTCTTTAGTGTGCCCTTTAGGGCCACTGTCTCTAGTGCATCCTCAACATAAAGATTGTAAGCCCATGTCCTTTCTATTGTGTTCCTCTTTTTCTCCTCTTTGGCCACTTGATGAAGGAACTGAGCTTTGGCTAAAGCTTCATTCTAGGCTTGCTCCACTTGGTGGACTCTTTCTTGCTCTTGACTCAAAGATCCTTGGCTATGGATCCGGGTTGCGAGCCTATTGGAGTTCACTCCAAAGCCATCTATTTTCATCTCTCACTGACTGAAGCTCATCCCATAGCCAATGAACTAGGGCATCAGAATCCTTCTTTAGGTATGTAATTTCAGCATAAAAGCCTTCCTTCAAATTTGCAATTTTTGCCCTTGCCTCCTCGGTAACTTGAACTTCTCGCTAGCGGGCATCGATCATTCGCTGGCACATCGAATTGAGCCATTCTCCCACCTACTTTAGCTTTCTCACCAAGTCCTTGGCATCATCCATTGTGGCCTCAGTGTGCGTCTTTGCTTGCTAAAATTCCAGTTCCACCTCCAATGCTCATCCTTTAGCCTCGCCGGCCAACATCTCGATGGAGGAGGCCCTTTGCTCGATCGCCACCACTTTGACCTTTGTTGTCTCAGTCAACTCCATAAAGAAGTTGAGATACTACCCGAACCGTATAACAAACCATTGTTAGGAAGATACAGAGGTGAAGTACTCGGAAAAATATACCATCATACCTAGATAACTAATTGAAAAGCCCCATGCCTATAGAATTTGGGGTCAGCTTTGCACATCTTCAAGCATGTTTGTGGGGAAAAAAAGGGATTGAACTAAATCTTTTACTATCCTTGGACCCTTAGGAAGACTCGGAGTCGGCAACTCCGAGGCACACTTCTCCAGTGCTCACTCCTTCGATGGCAGTCTCATAGGTTGGTTAAACATCAGCTCGGTCGAGGTGCTAGACTTCTGAAGTGGCTCTTTGAAGCTTCTTTGGATCGTTTAGATCCATCGATCTTTGTGCCACACCAAAGAGTCACAGATGATTATAAACTCCGATGTCGAAAATTGCAATGCTCATTGAAAATCACCTCTCAGCATGCAAGACCTTCCCCTATTAAGCTAGAACAATGCCAAAGAGGATGGCCTTGGATGACCTTTCAAAGGGATAAGCCATCATAAATTCTTCGCTTTCCTAGAGGAATGTTATAAATGTGGCACGTGGTGGCCTCTCACTTGCTGGCTCACCATGTACTTCTCTTTGGAGCATCTCAACTCTAGATTGATGTCGGGATCCCTCGAGCACATGGCCAAGTTTACTTCTCAGTCCGAGACCCTTCACACTCAGACTAGGGAGTGGGGGGCCAACCCCACCCTCAGAATCTTGAGGTTCTACAAGCCGAACATCACCTCTGGCAGGCAGGATCTATCATCCTTCGGGCAGAGGAGAATCACATTGAGTCACTTAGCTTGATGACCCTTGGCCTTGGTGCTTGGGCCGACTTGGGATTCTTGTATCTAATGGTGAGAGAGAATCCTTAGCCTCGATGTTTATTTCCATGCACTTGATTCATGGTCAAGAAGCCATATCCCATAATGCTCAGTAAATCCTCGCAATTAAGAAGCATGGCTCACTCCGTGTAAGAGACAAAGTCCCAATTAAAGGAGAGAAACCATTTTGTATAAACAGAATGATCCCCTGATAGCCCACGTGATAGGATCTTAAGTCTTGTCACTTCTCTCCAAACCTATTGAGAGCTTTTCATTCCAAAAACACTCGTCTCTTGCTTATAAAAAGGGATTTTTTAAGAACTCCAAAGGTACTATCTCTTTCCCTGGTCTTCGCTCTTTTCTTCCACTTGTTCCCAGTTCCTGACTAGGATGTCGGAGGGTCCACATCGGAGTTATCTCCAGTCATGGACTTTTCTTGTAGATGTATCCTACAAGTGCTACCTCTCCAGTAATCTCTAACATCCAATTGGAAACCAGGACAACACGTATACAATTTTTAATTAATTATATAATGGGTGTGCATATTGGCAAATATAATCTATGTTAGATGTCATTCCTAACTTGTTTAGCAATACCTACAAGATTTAGAAAGATCTTGGAATTTAAAATTAAAATCTATTAGGATTTAAAATTTATGCTTTAAATACTTACTACCATATTTAATTATATATATAATAATTTTTTATAAAAACTAGATATTGGCCCTTGTGATGCATGAAATATAACAAATTTGATATTTAGTATAATTCAAAATCTATTTAATAATATATATTATTTATTAAATTTATTATATTATATCTATTATTTTAAATCTATTTAAAATTTATTTCAAAATTTTGATATTTAGAAAATTCTCTCTAAAATTAAGTCAAAAAATATGGTATAAGTTTTGGAGAGAAAACTCTCTCCAAAACTAAGCATAGAAGGTATAATTTTGAGCGAAAAAAAAATTATGAAAAGATGACATGTGGTAGCCATTAATCCAGGTAGTAAAAATTCAGTTATATATGATAGATATATAAATAATAAAAGAAAATTAGAATTTGAAGCCAAAATTTTTGAATGATCTTATCATTATCTTAACAAATAAAGGTAGAGGAAAAATATGGGAGAAGAACTCAGGGCTGGAACATATCATTGACCTAGACACTAACATCAAGGCGACGTGCCTTGTCAAAGATGCCATCGGTTGCAACCCTACTGGCGCCACCCGTGCCCAGTCCCTTAGCTCGCTCTAAAAGCCCATTGGCCTTGTCATCCCCGTCCTTCATTTCCTCCACAGCTACCCACTCTCACTACAATAGAATTGTGTAAAGCCAATCCTTTTTTCCCGATGCTAGTTTGAATCGTCAGGAAGTTCCACATACCTGCTGATGCTTTTTTAAAGTGTCAACAAATTACGATGCTTAAAAGCATTGATAAATATTTTAAAGAAACTGTCGATGCTTTGCATGTGTTAGATTATAGTGGGTTTTAATGACACTTTAAAGCATCAAAGTGTTTTGCCTAAATTCCAAACCCACCTTCTCCTGGCATGTTTTTTTCCCCTCTCCGAAATCCTATTCCCGGTCGCCACTACTTCACGGCACCTCCCTTCATCACTGATCTTATTGGTTTTCCCTTCCATCCTCCCTCATCATCCATTTCCGTCAGATTTGTGTTCTTTCTCACCCTCGTGATCTCGATCTCGAAGCGAGACCCATCTCTGATTTTTTTTTGTAGGTTGGAGATCTTCGAAATAACAGAAAGGTGGATCTTCGATCAAGAGGAACCAACAACATTGATCGGATTTTGGTGCGTCTTTCTTTTTATTTTCTATTACCACTACGGTATGGTACAAAATCACATTTTTTTCTTTTCCTGTTAAGATTTTTGCTAGTTTTCGTTTTCCCTTTTTATGATTGATCCATGCTGATGTGGCAAAACCACTGACGTGGGATAGCTGTCAGACGCCACGTCAAAGAGAGTCGCCGCGTCAGACACCGCGTCAATCCCCCTGCTCGGACTCCTTCGCCGGGCTGAGCTCCCCCAGGACAATGGGGCCGCTGTCGAAGCCGAGCTCTGTCCTCCACTAGGTCGGACCCACAAGCCTGGGATGCCTAGGCTGGAGCCGAGCGGCGCCCTCCAGAGCGAGACCCTCAGAGATTGAGCCCCGTGGTCGGAGTCGAGCCCAGCCCTCCTCCGCCACGTGGAGCCTCTTCGAGGCCGAGCCCTCTAGACCGGGCCTGATCTTTGCCCTCTAGAGCGAGACCCTCAGAGATCGAGCCCCGTGGTCGGAGTCGAGCTCAGCCCTCCTCCACCACGTGGAGCCTCTTCGAGGCTGAGTCCTTTGGACCGGGCTCGCACTCTGCCCTCTAGAGCGAGACCCTCGAAGATCGAGCCCCATAGTCGGAGTTGAGCTCAGCCCTCCTCCGCCACGTGGAGCCTTTTCAAGGCCGAGCCCTTTGGACCGGGCCCGCACTTTGCCCTCCAGAGCGAGACCCTCGGAGATTGAGTCCTGTGGTCGGAGTCGAGCTCAGCCCTCCTCCACCACGTGGAGCCTCTTCGAGGCCGAGCCCTCTAGACCGGGTCCGCACTCTGCCCTCCAAAGTGAGACCCTTGGAGATCGAGCCCCATGGTCGGAGTCGAGCTCAGCCCTCCTCTGCCACGTAAAGCCTCTTCGAGGCTGAGCCCTCTGGACCGAGCCCGCACTCTGCCCTCCTCTGTCGAGGCGACCCCGCGAGCTCAGGATGCTTAGCTCGGAGTCGAGCCCTGCCTTCCAAGCTCAGCCCCTAGCTCAGGCGCAAGCACCGACGAACCAAGGGGCAGCACCGCCACCCCTGGACTCCGGCGGGCTGCCCGAGGATTGCACTGAGGCATCCGCCAGACCGCAATGACCGCCTGCAGCCGCCGATTACACCAGAAAGGGGAGAGGCCCACTGTTCGAGGCACCACGGTCCTCACCAACCACCTGAACTACCCAAGAGCGGAAGTCAACCAGGAGATTCGAATTCCAGGGATGGCGGCCCGCTGATCGAGGTACTGCCAGGTTTCTCAAAATGAGACGAAAAGAAGGAATGTTAAAGCACATGACAGCTTCCCCTATCATGAATCGGGAAAGGCACCTCGGGACACCATCGCATGCGCCTGACAGCCCAGCGGAGATCCCAAGACAAGTGCCCAACGGTAACCTAGGCTACAAAGCTCGAAGGTAACAGCAGCAACACAAGAGATACCACCAAAGCACGAGTGCAAGCTCAACCAGAAGAGCACAGCACCACAAGCAAATCTAAGCAAGGGCGGGCAGAAAGGCCACACAGAGAATCCCTCTACACAGGCCGTTCTTCCCCCTTGCATCCCACTCTCACACTACTCACTCCTCCTAGCGTGGAGTCCATCAAGAGGGGCTCGACCAGGAGGATTTGTTTTCCTGGATCGTCACTGACTTGACCGTCGGAGTGCCCCCACCGGAAACCCCGACCCAGGTCACTAACCCTTGTTTTGCAGGTCAAGAACCATCGGACGGTGAGACAGCGAAGGGAGCGCACTTCAGCGTCGATAGCAGCTATGGGCCATGGCGATCTTGGCGGTAATAGATTGGCGCGCCAGGAAGGGGGGTGTTCCCGTGAACGGTCCTTGATCTAGTTCAAGTCCCCCCTCTCTTTTACAAGCAAGTTCCACGGAAGAATGGTGACGACATGGGCGCGAGAGGCCTCCACCAGTCGTGCAGGGGATTCCCCCTCCTAGGGGAACCTGCATAACCCAGAGGCGGGGCCATCCGCTCCGGTTCAACCACCTCCGGCGGAGTCTCAGCTGGCTGCACTCGCCTAGCAAATGCAGGTCCTTGCCATAGCAATGCACCAGCTTCAGCAGCAGCACCGGTCCTTGGCTACCCACCAGCAGCCAGGGACTCCCGTAGCCCATGCCGCGGCCCCCCGCGATATCCTGCGTTCCTTCCAAGAAAGGCCTTCACAGCCGTGGGCCATTACTGACCACCGGGGTAGCCATCAAACTCCGGCAAAAAGACAACGAGCGGGATCTACCGATAGGGAGAGCTGCTCACCAAACCTCGGGCAGGCAACATCCAAGCCCGATCGAGGTAGGAAAAGCACGACCCTTTGCCATGGGTGCCATGCACTCATGTCACCTTCTCCGTCTCCTTCGACGCAGGGGTCCACTAACGAAGCCATCAGGCGTGCGGCAGAGAAGCGCCTGGAGGAGCATGACCACAAGTTGGCGGAGTTATCCTACCGATTTGCCAATCTACCGAGCTCAGCTAGCGAGCCAGTGGGCTACGACGCCTATCCCCCTTTCTCCCAAGAAATCCAAGGGGAGCCGATTCTGAGTTGGTTCCATATACCGCAGGTGGATCCTTACGACGGAACCACCGACCCCCTGGACCACTTAGAAAGCTATCGGACCCTCATGAGGGTCCAGGGGGCCATTGACGCTCTCCTCTGCATCGCTTTCCCTGCTACTCTCCAGAAGGCAACCCGGGTGTGGTTCACCCGCTTGGAGTCAGAGAGCATCAACTCTTTTGCCCAGTTGGGGCAGAAGTTCATGGCCCACTTCGACGCCTGTCGGAAGTTGCCACGTGAGGCAGACAGCCTCTTCTCCATCCGGTAGTAGGATCGCGAACCGCTACAGGACTACGTGGCCTATTTTAAGGTTGCCGCATTGGAGATCTACAATCTTGATGAGCCAGTCGCCATGCTGGCACTAAAGCGAGGGCTCAGGACCTCCCGCCTGACCTACTCGCTCGACAAGAAGCCCCCCAAGACTTATTCCGAGCTCCTCCTCCAAGCCCAAAAGTACATCCGCGCCGAGGAGGCGGTTCGTATGAGGTGGGAGCTCGATGGGAAGCCACTGAAGAAGCCGACCCCTATCGAGATGCCCGGAACCCGGAAGCCAGGACCTCAGGTTCCGAACTTCCAGAGGGGATCAAGACCGAAAGGTGCTCCATTCCTGAGGAGAGTTACACCCCTCTTCTCGCCCTGAGGACAAAAATCCTCATGGAGATCGAAGGCGAAGACTATCTAAGACGCCCGCCTCCAATGAAGTCCTCCGCTGGCCATGATAAAACAAAGTACTATCGCTTTCACCGCGACCACGGCCTTGACACCGAGGAATGCCACAACCTCAAGTGGGAAATTGAAGAACTCATTAAGAGGGGCTACCTCAAAAGGTTCGTGGGAGGCAGACCTCAGCTGAAATCCTAGGTGCTTGTCGCTCTCTCGCTAGCTCCAGCCATCGACAACCGCCCTACCGAGAAGCCGGTGGGCATGATCTCCTGGGGAGCCGCGCGCGCGCCAAAGAAGGCCTGGGGGGCAGGGGATCCTGAGAATGTACTCCTCTTTATGAGGGAAGGGAAAGACGGGAAGAAAAATGTAAATAATGATGCCGTGGTCGTCGAGATAATGATCGAGAAGCATCATGTAAAACACATCATGGTTGATAGTGGAAGCTCCATATATGTGTTTTTTTATGATGCCTTCTCCAGGATGAACCTTTCTCCCGATTAACTCAAACCTGTGCATACCCTCCTTGTTGGTTTTATAGGTGATTCTGTAAGGGTGGAGGGAGAGATCACTCTCCCGGTCACCGCCGGGACCCCACCTCGACAAAGCACCGTTATGATGACTTTCATGGTTGTAAGGCTTCCTTCCGCCTACAACGTGATTCTGGACAGACCCGGGCTCAATCAACTCGATGCTGTTGTCTCGACCAAGAGGCTACTTGTACAGTTTCCCACTGCCTACGGTGTTGGGGAAATGAGGGGAGCACCCCAGCCTGTGCAACACTGCTTTCAAACCCTCCCTGGGGCCAAGGTCCCCGAGGATGATCCCAAGGCAGATGATCTCGACCAAAGGGCCCAAGACCCTAGGGGAGGCATGGTCGAGCGCCTGCTCTCTTATCCGCTCGGAGATGACCCCACGAAGATGGTGTAGATTGGAGCCCAGCTATCCGAGGAGGAGAGGGCTCAACTACTGGAGTTCCTACGGGCAAGCACGGATTTATTCGCCTAGATAGCGGTGGACATGCCAGGTATTCCTCTTGACATCATTACTCCCAAATTGAGTGTTGACCCAAAGCACAGACCAGTTCGACAGAAGAAGAGAAGCTTCACCCCGGAGAGGCAGGTAGCCATCAAGGAGGAAGTTGACAAACTCCTAGCCGCCAGTTTCGTTCAGGAGGTCCAATATTCGAGTTGGCTGGCGAACATAGTGATGGTAAGGAAAAACAATGGCAAGATTCCTGCCATCGGTTTCATTGGGACCGTTTCCCCCTGCACCAGGGCAGCGAAGATTCTTGCCGGTGGCGATCAACTACTTCACCAAGTGGGTCGAGGTAGAGCCACTAGCCCGGATCGCAGAAGCCAATGTTCGTCAATTCTTCTGGAAGTCAATTATTTGCCGTTTCGGACTCTCCCATTGTATCATCACTGATAATGGACGATAATTCGACAATCGAGAGTTCGAAGGGTTCTGCGCCGAACACGGCATCCAACACCAGTTCACCTCAATAGCTCACCCTTAAATAAATAGGGAAGCCGGGGTGACTAATCGGACCATCCTTCAAGGACTCAGAACCAGGTTGGACCAAGCCAAGGCAGGTGGGTGGAAGAACTCCCAAGCATCCTGTGGACCTACCACACAAAACCTAGAATGGCAACCGACGAGACACCTTTCAACCTTGTTTTCGGCACCGAGGTGGTCATCCCTGTTGAGTTCGGCGTGCCCACGCTACAAGTACAGCAATATGACGAGGTGCGAAACTCGACACACCTCCTGTTCAACCTGGATCTCCTCGAAGAAACAAGGGATAAAGCTCAGCTACGAATGGTGGCATACCAGCAACGAGTAGCCTGGTACTACAATGCCCGGGTCAGGCCAAAAGCCTTCAGACCCGGAGACTTGGTGCTACGCCGGACAGAAGCATCTCAATCTCGGGAGTGCGGCAAGCTCTCACCGAACTGGGAAGCCCCTTACAAGGTGGCTGAGGCCCTCTCATAGGGGGCCTATTATCTCGAGGACCTCGATGGCGTCAGGTTCCCTCGAACGTGGAATGCCTGCAATCTGCGAAGATACCATCAATAATGTAAGGCTTTATCCCCAATAATAATAATAATGGTTTTCCTTTTGCACGAGTGTCTATCTATCTTGTAGGAAAAACTCCATCAACGTCTTCGAGCCCAGCTCCGAGATGCCAAGACCTGAGCCCAGCTCTCAGGCAACCCAAGACCGGAGCCCAGCTCTTCGGCCAAGGGATCTTCGAGCCAAGCTGCTCTCAAGTTATCAAAGTCTTCGAGCCCAGCTCCGAGATGCCAAGACCTGAGCCCAGCTCTCAAGCAACCCAAGACCGGGGCCCAGCTCTCTGGCCAAGGGATCTTCGAGCCAAGCTACTCTTAATCATCAATGTCTTCGAGCCCAGCTCCGAGGTGCTAAGACCTGAGCCCAGCTCTCAGGCAACCCAAGACCGGGGCCCAGCTCTCCGGCTAAGGGACCTTCGAGCCAAGCTGCTCTCAATCATCAGCATCTTCGAGCCTAGCTCCGAGATGCCAGGACCTGAGCCCAGCTCTCAGGCAACCCAAGACCGGGGCCTAGCTCTTCGGCCAAGGGATCTTCGAGCCAAGCTACTCTCAAGTCATCAACGTCTTCGAGCCCAGCTCCGAGATGCCAAGACTTGAGCCCAGCTCTCAAGCAACCCAAGACCGGGGCCCAGCTCTCCAGCCAAGGGATCTTCGAGCCAAGCTGCTCTCAAGTCATCAGCATCTTCGAGCCCAGCTCCGAGATGCCAAGACTTGAGCCCAGCTCTCAGGCAACCCAAGACCGGGTCCAGCTCTCCGGCTAAGGGAGCTTCGAGCCAAGCTGCTCTCAATCGTCAATGTCTTTGAGCCCAGCTCCGAGATGCCAAGACCTGAGCCCAGCTCTCAAGCAACCCAAGACCGAGGCCCAGCTCTCCGGCCGAGGGATCTTCGAGCCAAGCTGCTCTCAAGTTATCAATATTTTCGAGCCCAGCTCCGAGATGCCAAGACTTGAGCCCAGCTCTTAGGCAACCCAAGACTGGGGCCCAGCTCTCTGGCCAAGGGATCTTCGAGCCAAGCTGCTCTTAAGTCATCAACGTCTTCGAGCCCAGCTCGGAGATGCAAGGACCTGAGCCCAGCTCTTAGGCAACCCAAGACCGGGGCCCAGCTCTCCGGCCAAGGGATCTTCGAGCCAAGCTGCTCTCATGTCATCAACATCTCTGAGCCCAGCTCCGAGATGCCAAGACCTGAGCCCAGCTCTCAGGCAACCCAAGACCGGGGCCCAGCTCTCCAGCCAAGGGATCTTCGAGCCAAGCTGCTCTCAATTATCAACGTCTTCGAGCCCAGCTTCGAGATGCCAAGACCTGAGCCCAGCTCTCAGGCAACCCAAGACCGGGGCCCAGCTCTCCGACCAAGGGATCTTCAAGCCAAGCCGCTCTCCAATCATCAACGTCTTCGAGCCCAGCTCCGAGGCGTTAAGACCTGAGCCCAACTCTCAGGTGACCAAGACTTGGGGCCCAACTCTCCAGAAGAAAAAGCCTCGAGCCTAGCTCCAAGGCACCAAAGACCTGAGCCCAGCTCTCAAAGCAACCCTTGGACCGGGGCCCAGCTCTCCAGCCAAAAGGGCCTTGAGCCTAACTCCAACGCATTCAAGCCCTAAGCCCTGCCCTCAGGCACCTTGGATCGGAGCCCAGCTCTCCGGCCAAGGAATCTTTGAGCCCAACTGCTCATAACTGTCAAAATCTTGCGCCCAACTTGCCAATGCCAAAACCTGGTAGCCAAATCCCAGGCAAGGTGAGACCCTCCTCTCTAATCTCCCCACTCATCTCAAAAAAAAAAGAAAAAGAAAGGAAGAAGAAAGAGAGAGAGGGGAAGGAAAGAAAGAGAATAAGAGGGAAACATCAGGCAATGAACAGGTAGCAGCAAAATTCACATTTTATTGACAGAAGTCCATTACAAACATCATTTTTCTGGTCCCCGACATGGCAGGTGACCCCAACCAAGTACAGAAAGAAAACAAAAAGAAAATAAAGTACTCTACTCTGGCTGACCCCCCGGCTGGGTTGTGAGGCTGAGAGGTCCCACCTTCGGGAACCTCTGGCTGAACGGCTCTGGCTTTGGGTGGCCCAGTCTTGACCTCGGCGACGGCGAAGGCTCGGAGGCCACAGCTTCTTCAACGACTGCCTCCTGTCTAGGCTCCGTGTCCGAGGCTAAAGGATACCTAAGGCGATTGCGGCCCTCATTAGGAATGAATGCCTCGACCCGGCCATGCAGGAACATGAAGCCTTTGTAGAAGGAGTTCGACACCGTTTGGTGAATCTCGGTGATGAACTCTTCTGAGGCCTTGAACCTGGCGATGGCCTCTTCAGCATCCTTCCTGGCCCCGATGGCCTCCTTTGCCTCGGCAGCCTCCATCCTGGCTGCCTCCGCCGACTTGGCCGCCACCTCTGCCACCTTCTCAGCTGCGGCCAACTTCTTACTCTCTGTCGCTAGCTCGACCTGAGCAGACTGGGCGGTCTCTTTATGCCGATCAGTCTCGGCATTGTACCACCTTAGCTTCTTCTCAGCGAGAGAGAGCTCGTCAGCGCTCTTCCTCGAGCGGCTCCGCTCTAGGTCAAGACATTCCAGGAGCTTTTCGCTCGTCCCTCAGCATCGGCGAGCTGCTTCTCCAGGTCCTTGACCCTTCGCTCAAGCGCTCCATTCACCCTGGCCTTCTCCTTCAAATCGGCCTTCAGTGCCTCGATCTCAGCCACCCGTCGCTGCTCACTGCACTCCTAGTTTCGACAGCAGCCCCTGATGAAGAGGGTCTCGGCACCGATTTACACCATGTAAAAGGTCAGCCAAAAAAAACAGAGAGAGAAAAGTAAAGCAACTCACCGAATAGAGCTGGGGGAAGATGGCGCTGAGCACATCGTCCAGCCGTAGCTCGGCCATCTCCTGCCAATCGCATGGCTGGATCGAAAAATCCATCATGTGCTCGGCTAGCAAGGGGCTCCGAAGAAATGAACTCTCTGGCCCCATCTTGAAAGGAAGTCGGCGCCGCGCCTCCTCCCTCCTACTCTCTCCGGGGATGGGTGGCCTTGCCCCACCAGTAGCAGGGCCCCCGGAGGCAGGCTGAGGACCTGGCACCCATGCAGGTGGCACCTCGGTCATGGTCTCAGCCCCAGCTCGAGCCTCCTCATCCCCAACCTCGATCACAGCCGGACTCGGGAGGTTGGGGGACGCAGCGGCAGTAGCTGCGGCCCTTGCCCGGGCAACTACCATGGGCTCCGCGATGGGGGTCGCTCCTTGACGATCGTGCCGCTCCGGGACCTTCCGGACCGCCCCCTGGACTGGTCCCGGTGCCGTAGATGTCGCCCTCTCCATTGGTGCAGAGGTAGTTCTGGTCGTCCCCGAACTCTGGCCAGCCGGTGCAGCAAGAGCAGCTTCGGTCGCTGGTCGACTCTGGTCGGCCACCGCGGGGGGAGCGACCGCATATGCGCTCTCGCCCCGGACTCGCCTCGATGGAGGCTCTTCGACCAGCCTGGTTGGCGGCCTCTTCTGGGTGATCGCCAGCAGGTCGCTCTCCATGAAAATCATCCATGCATGCAAGCCACACGACAGTCAGAGCCTACAGAAAGCAGTGTAAGAAGTACAAAAAAGAAGAAGAATTAGAAGAAAAGTTCAGGTCGAACTCACCCAACCCATCTGTTGGGTCAACCCCGGCTTCGGAGAGGTTTTGCTCTGACAACAGAACCTCGAGAGGAGGAATCTGGACGATGCAGAGCTGCTCGTAGTCATCCCGGTCAGTCGCATCGATCATAGAGTTTCAGTTGGGGGACTGGTCAGGGTCACTCCAGACCCAATCGACCCCTTCAACTGTAGCAAAAAAGAACTTACTCTTCCATCCCTTGACGGAAGAGGGGAGTTCAAACCTAATGCCCTTCGGGCAGGAAGACAAGGACCACCACCCGTCCTCAGTCGGGTGGCACTTCAGGGCAAAGAAAGTCCTGAACAGGGAGAACCGGGCAACAAACCCGTGGAGGTGACAAAGCACAACAAAGGAAAAGATGACCATAATGGCGTTTGGCACTAACTGAGCAGGGACCAAACGGTAGTTATTCAGGATGGACGTGAAGAATGGATGGAAGGGAAAGCGGAGACCCCCTGAAAAGGTCTCCTCATAAAAAGCAATATGGCCCGGGCCACTGGAAGTGACCCGTTCCCCCGGACGAGGGATCAAAAGCCGAACAGAATGTGGAATGCCATAGACATCCCAAATGGTCCCCAGTTCCTCGCCGGTGATCGTCGAGGCGATCCCACCGGGACCTGTGGACCAGATGGACTCGGAAACAAGTTCAGAAGAAGGAGGAGGAAGAGAAGGATGAGAAGGACCGGACCCTGACTCCCTGATGATCACTGGACCAGGAGGACGCCTCCTGCTAAACTTGAAATGAGTCACATCCTCCTTACCAGAAGAAGGAGATGCTGGCCTTTGCTTGAAAGGACCAGCCTCACCCTGGTTGGTAGAAGGGTGGAAGCCCGGGCCAAAACGAGACATCCCCAAAGAAAGGAGCAAAAGACTCGAAGAAGTGGATGAAAGAATGGACTTGACCCGAGAGAAATCCTAGACTCGGAGGAAGGACCCTACTCTGGCGAAAGGGGAGGAAAGAGCGAACTAACCTGGTTCCTTGGAAGATCTGAGGCAACTGGGAGGAA
The DNA here is from genome assembly GCA_021397845.1 of Areca catechu. Classification (NCBI taxonomy): domain Eukaryota; kingdom Viridiplantae; phylum Streptophyta; class Magnoliopsida; order Arecales; family Arecaceae; genus Areca; species Areca catechu. Next base: position 12,779,819 of record CM038038.1, on the reverse strand, counting down.
GAAGAAAGCTCGGATACTGCAGCGGGCGCGAAGAATTCAAAAGATATGATATTTTAGGTAAGAACTTCTTTTCATTTCAAAGTGACCCGGAGCATCCGTACCGTTACGACCTCTCCGCCAACGGATTCAAGCCACGTGCCGCCATCGATGGAAAAGGCATTCGGCAGCTCTGAATTCTGTGCTAACATTAACTGCTCCTCGGACGTGGCCACGTGGTGCCCCTGCACTGGCCTACAGGACCATCCCATGGAGTGTCGGCAATCATGGCCATCATTGTGCCAGATCTTCGCCTTTCCACGTCAGCATCATAATTACTCCCTTCGACCCGAGCGCCATGCACTAACGGGCCTCGGGAGTGGGGGGCAAATGATATGGCAAGACCCCTGACATGGGGTAGCTGTCAGACGCCACGTCAAAGAGAACCGTCGTGTCAGACGTCGCGTCAATCCCCCTTCTCGAACTCCTTCGCCGGGCTGAGCTCCCCCAGGACAACGGGACCGCCGTCAAAGCCGAGCTCCATCCTCCGCCAGGTCGGACCCATAAGCCCGGGACACCTAGGCTGGAGCCGAGAGGCGCCCTCCAGAGCGAGACCCTCGGAGATCGAGCCCCATGGTCGGAGTTGAGCCCAGCCCTCCTCCGCCACGTGGAGCCTCTTCGAGGTCGAGCCCTCTAGACCGGGCCCACACTCTACCTTCCAGAGCGAGACCCTCGGAGATCGAGCCCCATGGTTGGAGTCGAGATCAGCCCTCCTCCGCCACCTGGAGCCTCTTCGAGGCCGAGCCCTTTGGACCAGGCCTGTACTCTACCCTCCAAAGCGAGACCCTCGGAGATCGAGCCCCGTGGTCGAAGTCGAGCTTAGCCCTCCTCTGCCATGTGGAGCCTCTTCGAGGCTAAGCCCTCTAGACCAGGCCCGCACTCTGCCCTCCAGAGCGAGACCCTCGGAGATCGAGCCCCATGGTCAGAGTCGAGCTCAGCCCTCCTCCACCACGTGGAGCTTCTTCGAGGCCAAGCCCTCTGGACCGAGCCCGTACTCTGCCCTCCAAAGCGAGACCCTTGGAGATCGAACCCCATGATCGGAGTCGAGCTTAGCCCTCCTCCGCCACGTGGAGCCTCTTCGAGGCTGAGCCCTTTGGACCGGGCCCGTGCTCTGCCCTCCTCCACTGAGGTGACCCCGCGAGCTCAGGATGCTTATCTCAGAGTTGAGCCCTGCCTTTCAAGCTCAGCCCCCAGCTCAGGTGCAAGCACCGGCGAACCAAGGGGCAGCACCGCTACCCCAGGACTCCGGCGGGCTGCCCGAGGATTGCACCGGGGCATCCGCCTGACCGCAATGACCGCCTGCAGCCACTGGTTACACCAGAAAGGGGAGAGGCCCACTGTTCGAGGTGCCTTGCTTTTCACCAATCACCTGAACCACCCAAGAGCAGAAGTCAACCAGGAGATTCGAATCCCAGGGATGGCGGTCCGCTAATCGAGGTACTACCAAGTTTCCTGGAATGAGATGACCAGAAGGAATGTCAAAGCACATGACAGCTTTCCCTATCACAAATCGGAAAAGGTGCCTCGGAACACTACCGCACGCGCCTAACAGCCCAGCGGAGATCCCAAGATGAGTGCCCAACGGTAACCTAGGCTACAAAGCTCAAAGGTAACAGCAGCAACACAAGAGATACCACCAAAGCACGAGTGCAAGCTCAACCCGAAGAGCACAGCACCATAAGCAAATCTAAGCAAGGACGGGCGGAAAGGCCACACAGAGAATCCCTCTATACAGGCCGTTCTTCCCCCTTGCATCCCACTCTCACACTACTCACTCCTCCTAGCATGGAGTCCATAAAGAGGGGCTCGACCAGGAGGATCTGTTCCCCTGGTTCGTCACTGACTTGACCGTCGGAGTGCCCCCACCGGAAACCCCAGCCCGGATCACTAATCCCTGTTTTGCAGGTCCAGGACCACCGGATGGCGAGACAGCGAAGGGAGCGCATTCTGGCACCGACAGCAGCTACGGGCCACGACAATCTTGGCGGTAACACATGGCATTAACCCATAGTCTGTGATTTATATCGAAGTTGTTCATTATTGGCATTGTTGGATGAATGACCGAATGATGTAGTTGTTGATGCATGGGATTTAAAGAGGGTTCAAAGCATGAAAACAAAACCTAAATGCCCTTAAGGGAATGGGGAAAATAAGAAACATGATCCAATAAATGCATTGAAAAAATTCTAAGTCAAATAATTTAGAGAAGGTTTGCTTAATTTTGAACTTAGACGAAAAAAATAATATTTTTTTGGCAAGATAAAGTGCAATAAATTAATTTGGTTTATATATTTAGCTGTATAATTACTCTTAACCATATTTATGATCATTCCTTTTTTTGATGAATCCACTTGAAAATTGGTGGATGAATATATGTTTTATAAAATATACAAAGTTTTATAATGCATCAAATGTGAAAGATCGAAACGATAGATGACTGGCTTCCAAAAAAAAGATCTGGCCTTACCTTCATTGATATGCACCAATGCTTCGACCTCAACTCACTTAGTAGTCGATGGCCACAATCAAGTACTTCTGTTAACCAGATATGGGGAAAAAGGACCTAGGATATCCATTCCCCACTGAGCGAACAGCCACGAAGCAGAAAGTTGGGACACCGGTGAAGCTGTCTAACATTGTATATGAGCGTGCCGTTGGTAGCGATCGCACTTCCTCACGAAGTCGCTGTGTCTTTTCGCATGGTTTCCCAATAGTATCCCTACTAGAGGGCCTTGTATGTCAGCATCCTGTCCTCCACGTGGTTCTCGTAGATGCCTTCGTGTATCTCTTGGAGCACGTAGGCGGCTTCCAAGGGTCTCAAGCACTTCAACAAGAGGTAGGAGTGGGACCTCTGGTATAGCTGGCAATCCATAGCATGAAGCGTGCGGCCTTCCTCTTAAGGAGATCGGCCTCTGTGTGATTCTAGGGCAGGTTATCATTTGTGATGTACTTGATGTATGGATCCATCCAACTTGACTCAGGGGCAACCTATTGGACTTCGCTCGAGGCCTCGTAACTGAGGGCCTCCAAGTTCTAGATGTAAGCACACCCCAGCGACGAGTCTAGTAAGGTTGCCAATCTGGAGAGGGCATCGACATGGACATTCTCTCTACAAGGGATATGGAAAATGCTAAAATGCTGAAAGCCCGATATGCTCGAGCGCACCTTTTACAAGTACCTCACCATCTAAGGATCTCGGGCTTCAAATTCTCTCGAGCCTAACCCACAACTAGCTACGAGTCAGTGAAAACCCTCAGGCTTGACATGCCCAGCTCACGGGATACTCTTAACCCTGCAAGAAGTGCCATGTACTTAGCATGGTTATTTGTGGCTTTGAAGAGAAAGCGCAACGTGCCTTCTGTGATGATCCCGTCAGAGTTGGTGAGGATGAGGTCGGCTACACTTTCTCCAGCATTGGACGTGCCATCCACGTGGAGGATCCATGCCATCTCGTCTATCGATGATTCTATCGGGTACTCGAGGGTGGCCTTGTATAGTTTCTCATTTATCCAGGTGCACTCCACCAGGAAGTCAGCCATTACCTAAGCCTTCTGAGATAGCCTTGGACGATAGGTGATGTCAAAGTCACTGAGCTTTACTACCCACTTAGCTAGACATCCAGATGTGTTCGGGTGGTTAAGGATGGCTCTCGGAGGTTGGTCGATGAGGATCACAATTGGATGGGTATGAAAGTACAGCCTAAGGCATTGGGTAGACATTATAAGTACAAAAATAATTTTTTCAGAATGGGTGTACTTGGTTTCTACATCTTGGAGCAGCTTGCTGGCATAGTACATTGGTCTCTGAACTCCATCTCTGTCCGTGCGGACCAGCACCGAGCTAACGGCCCCTAGAAAAACTACCAAAAATAGGAGGAGTTCCTTCCCGACCTTTGGCTTGGAGAGTAGTGGAGGAGAGGTGAGAAACTTCTTTAACTCCTCGAATGCTTCTCAACACTCCTCCATCTAAGTGAAGTCGTGCATCTTGCGCAACACCTTAAAGAAGGCAAGCAGCGCTCAGCGAAGCGCGAGATAAACCGGCTTAGGGCCACGATCTGGTTGGTCAGGCTTTGGACCTGCTTTTTCGAGGTGGGGTGCTCCATGTCAACTATCACCTAGACCTTCTCGAGGTTGGCCTCGATCCCTCTTTGGATGACCATGAAGCACAAGAACTTTCTAGCGATGATGCCGAATGCGTACTTGGCTGGTTTCAGCTTCATCTGATGAAGATAGAGGTTATGGAAGGCTTCAGTAAGGCCCACCACGTGGTCTAACTCATGATCACTCATTACAAGCACGTCATCTACATAGACCTGCATATTGCAGCTTTTCTGGTCTTTGAAGATTTTACGACCAAACACTGGTATGTTGCCTCGGCATTCTTTAGGCCAATCGGCATCATCTTGTAGCAGTAGGTTCCTCAGTCCATCACAAAGGCTATGTGCTCCTCATCTTTCAGGTGCATTTGGATCTGGTTGTATCCAAAAAATGCATCCATGAAGCTGAACATACGGTGTCCCGAGGTGGCATCCACCAGCTGATCAATTTTGGAGAGAGGGAAGCTATCTTTTGGGCATGCTTGATTAAGATTGGTATAATCTACATAGATCCTTCACTTCCCAATGGCCTTCTTGACCATGACCATATTTGCTAGCCAATTTGGGTACCAGACCTTTTGGATGAAACTTGCAGCGAGGAGCTTCTCCACCTCCTCATTGATCGCCTTCTATCTCTTTGGGGTTTTCTTCTATCATACTGGATGGCACTTCGGGTGGACATTCAACCTGTGGGTGATGACATCGGGTGGAATCCTGGGCATGTCGATCGCAGACCAGGCAAAAACATTAGCATTCGCTTGGAGAAAGTTTAGGAGGTGAGCCCTTTCCTCCTCAATCAAGTGGGCCCCCACCTATATTGTCTTCAAAGGATCATCCTCGAGGGGGAATAACAACAGGCACTCGATAGGGCTACCTTTGGCTTCCTACATTCTTTGGTCCAGCTGGTCGGTGGCCGGGTCCTTCTCGGTGCTCCTGGCCCTAGGGACAGCCTGCAGGCAATGTTGAACCGGCTGTGGAATCCCCTTCATCTCACCAACTCCATAAGGAGTCGGGAACTGGACTAGCAACCACTTGGTAGATATGACTGTGTCGAGTTGATTAAGCCCTAGATGACTAAGGATTATATTGTAGGATGAGGGGACCCCAACAACCGTGAAGGTCATCAAGATAGTACTTTACTGGAGAGGCATCCCAGTAGTGTCTTATAGGATGCTTTTTTATCATCATCTCGATGATGACGACATCATTATTTAAATCTTCTACCCCAGCTCTCCTCTCCCCCATGAAGGGGAGTATATTATCAGTCCCTTCCCTCGTCCTGGTCTTCTTTGGACCGTGCTTTGATCCCAGAAAATCATCCCGACTGGCCTCTCGATGGGCTGGTTATCGACAGGAGGAAGGGCCGCAATGCCTTGAGATTTGATCGGGGTCCTGCCTCCCACGAACTTTCAGAGGTAGCCCCTCCTGATCAGATCTTTGATCTCCCTTTTAAGGTGGCGGCATTCTTCAATGTCGTGGTCATGGTTACGATGAAATTGGCAGTACTTCGACTTATCACGGTTGCCTGACAATCTCAGCGATGGAGGGCGATGCAGGTAATGCTCACCCTCGATTTTCATGAGGATCTTGGATCTTGGGGCAAGGAAAGGAGTGTACTTTTCTTCTAGACTGGAGCTTCCTTCAGCTTGGGGCCTGCTCGGAGGTTCGAGGTCGCCCTGGGCCTGTGCATCTTGGAGGGCTCCCCCTGGGGCTGCTTCTTCAAGAGCCTCCCATCCAACTCCCTCCTGGTATGATCTACCTTTTCCACATGGATGTATTGTGGGCACGGAGGAGGAGCTCGGAGTAGTCTTTAGGGACTTCTTGTCGAGAGAGTAGGTGAAGCGGGAGGTCCTGAGCCCCCTCTTCAATGCCAACATGGTGATGGGCTCATCCAAGTTGTAAATCTTCAGGGTGGTAACTTTAAAGTGGGACACGTAGTTTCGTAGGGACTCATAGTTCTGTTGGCGAATGGAGAAGAGGCTGTCAGCTTCGTGTGGCACCTTCCAACAAGCGTCAAAGTGTGCCAAGAATTTCTTCTCCAACTATTCGAAGGAGCCGATGCTCTTGGACTCGAGATGGGTGTACCAGACTCGAGCAGCCCTCCAGAGAGTAGCTGGGAAGGCGACACAAAGGAGGGCATCAGTGGCCACCTGGACCCTCATGAGAGCCTTGTAGCTCTCAAGGTAGTCTAAGGGGTCGGTCATCCCATTATAGGGATCGACCTGAGGCATGCAGAACCGGCTGGGAATCAAATCTTCTTGGATTCTATGAAAGAAAGGTGGGTGGGCATCATAGCTCGTAGGCTCGCGTAAGGAGCCTTGCAGGTTGGTAAACTGGCGAGACAGCTCAGCCAACTTGTGCTTTTATTCCTCTGGTAACTCTCAGCTCGGTGCCTGATTGCTTCATCGGTGGACCCTTTTGCCAAGGCTGTGGAGGAGAGGGAGATGAGGGTTGGGGGAGATCATGTCGAGGGCCTTGTCGTGGCGGCGTTTGCGATGCCATGAGGCACCATGGTCGGAGACTGGGAACTAGCTATCCTGGTTAGCCGAACCATCCCACTACCTCTTCCTCGGTGTTCATAGACTCCCTCAGGGATAGGACATGGCCCGCGAGTGTGATGGCCTTCCTTGGAAAGATCGTAGGTTAGTGCGGGGTCTAGTGGCTTGAGTCGTAGGGTCCCTAGTTGTTGCTAGGTTGCAAGGGACCGGTGCTGATGGTGCAACTAACTCATCACCACAGCCAAGGTTTGGACCTACTAGGCCAGTGCGGTGATCTGTGGATCCACCGAAGGCGGTGGTGGCGGAGTGAGAAACTCTCTCTCTAAACTGTGCTGGTCGCCGTGGTGGGGAGGGTCCCCATATGGCTGACTGAAGCTTCCCGTGTGTGCGTTATCACCACGGGGCCGCAGGCTTCCACGAAATGCTCTTCTAATGGTGGGAGCCAGTTTAAACTGGCCATTGGCCTTTCTATAGTCACCCCCTACTTGGCGCACCAATCTGTTGCTGCCTAGATTGTCGTGGCCTACAGCTCTGATGTGGCTCGGTCGAGTGGGCTTCCCACCTGGAGACCTCCGAATGTAGCTGGTCCTACAAAATAGAGGGGACCCAAGTTGGGGATCTCGGTGGGGGAACTTCAACGATCAAGTCACTGGGCGATCAAGAAAATTGACCCTCCTTTGCAGAGCCCAGAGTGGCCTCTATGTTTAGAGGGTGTTGAAAAGATAGAGTAGAAGCTAGAGCAGTGGAAGTTTGCTGGGGAGTATTCGGATGTCTTCCTGTCTTTGGCTCAGCTCCTCTTTGTTTGCTCGTACTTGTGCTTATCTTTGCCAGAGGCCCCTTCGGGCTTCTTGTAGAAGCAAGCCCTTGTTTGATGCTCTTTTGGTGCAGCTCCTGTGGGCAGAGTGCAGGTTTGTCTTTGCCTCCCCTAATAGGAGGGGGACAAGATTTGAGATTCTCGGAGAAAGCTTCTGCCATGAGTGCAGGTAGAGTGATGTGAAGTGCGTGTTCTCACCGTGGTGAGTGCGAGTGGCATGCCATGGGACCTAACACCCTGACAGGACACTTCCTCTTACGGGCATCGTGCTTTAATACTTGGGGACCTAGCGGAGCACGAGCTTGGTGGGAGATACTACAGGGTCTGAGACTTGGTAAAATATTTCTCTTCCGGGTAGTGTAGGTAGTGGATTGTAGGATGTGACATCCCGGGTGACGTGCCATTTCAAAGAAGGTGCCGATAGTGTACTGCAGGGCACGGTGCTCCGACGGAGCACCTTTCCATAGGGGATGCATGTGGCATACCCTGGCAGAGTGTTCCTCCATAGGAGGTGCAAGCGGTGAGCCTTGATGGAGCATTCCTCCACAGGAGATGCAGGCAGCGTGCGCTATTGGAGTGTCCCTTCGTAGGAGGTACCACTTCTCTAAGTAACGGGGGGGGGTCCGGCGGGGATAGTGACACCACTTGCTAGGGTCGCTATCCCAACCGCTCCTAGGATCGCCTGAGGGGGGACTAGACCTATTTATCTTTATTTAAGTTTGACTTTAGGTGAGGAGCTTGACTTTGATTAGGAGCTCGATTCGGACGGGAGCTCGACCTCGATCAGGAGCTCGATCTCGAATGGAAACTCGACCTCGGATGGGAGCTCGATCTCGGACGGAAGCTCGACCTCGGTGCTTATCTAGTGGTAGCATCCAGGTGGCACCTTCAGTCAACCTGACTGCTAGCTGGGTCAGACGCGGGCTCCATGTCCATGATTGTGCCACATCAACATCCTTTATATATATATAACTCTGCGGTTTAATCTTATGGCAACTCAGGATTCAGCTCACCACAAGATTGTCTAAATTCACTTCTTCCAATGGTTGCATTACAGTTGAGCATGTTAGTTAAAACAAGTATTTGAATGCATTAGTTAAATAAATAAATAATAAAAAATAAAAAAATATTTTAAATTTTTTAAAATAAAAAACTCATTACATCTCTTTTTTATATATATATATATATAATCATCACGTCCAAACCTTGCAAAAATAATTCTGTGAGTAGGAAAGGTTTTTTTGTTTTATTTTATTTATTTTTATTTTTACTTTTATTAACCCACTTCTACCGTTTAATCTTATGCAACTCACTGTTTTCAATGGAATTTATTTTTATTTTTATAACCCACTTCTACCATTTAATCTTATGCAACTCACTGTTTTCATCGGAAGCATTACAGTTGAGCATGTAAAGCCAAAAAAAAAAAACCGAAAAACCATTAGATTCCTTCTATATGTAAAAAATCATCTTGCTCCAAAACTAATGAAAATATTCTTAGGTGAATTTTTTTTAAATTTTTTTTTTTGCAATTTATAATTTAATTTATTATTAAAAAAAATCTAAGCTAAACTTCCAACTAAAACAGAGAATCTTATATATAAACAGTTTAATAAGCCTCAACATCTAATTGATATTTCAGCTCCTGAACTACTTGTCCAATAAAAATGGTAAAACCATTGGTAAGAGCTATACCTGCCAATTAATCCGTTATTTTATTCTCCATGCAATTAATATTATGCACCGGTATTCTATAAATTCTATTATATTGATCTAGTTTAATTTTTTATATCCTTCAAATATGTATGTATACAAATAAACTATATTCTTTATATATAAAACAAAATTTTAAACTAATTACATAATTTTAATGAGTTTGCAATATAAACAAGCTATAGGTAGATTGAAGAAAGAAATCATTGTACCATTTATTATGTCATTATCCTTATTTTTTTCAAATCTTCCATTTATGTATATTTTTGTTTTTACGTCTAATAATGTGCCTAGCCTTTCAAGACCAGCATAATATTAATTTTAATTAATGATCAATAATTGTAATATAACAAAGTAAATAGTTTACTCCAATATCTCACTAAAAATATGTTGTACATTGTTAACCTTCCTTTTCAACATCTCCATCTCATTAATTTCAAAATTAAATATAGTTGGCATAGATATTAATATTATAGATAAAAACAACAATTTCATAACAAGTGCGTTGATTTCCGCTCAGACAATGTTATTTTCATGAACTTGCTTTTACCAACTTTCTATATAGGTACATATTGAAATTACTAACTCATGACTTGTGGACATGCATGGGTGGAATTTGATGACCTTGCTTGGGTGGGCCTGGGCTATTACTTTATTAATACTACATACTAGTATATGAGTTGTAAGCTGAGCAATGAATTCGTGTAAAAAGTATTATGAATGATGTTTTAAAGGCCCACTGGTCATCCTGCAATGAACACAGAATCATGTTAAATGGGTTTAGTGATAATCTGGTCTTTGGCATGTGCTCAATTTCTCTGTGAATGGATTGGGTAATGACCAAAATTATTTGTTGATGCCCAAGTTATGACATTATATTCCTCTTGCTTTTTATCATGTCACCAGCCATGTTAAACCTGTTTGTACTTTTCACTATACGAGATTGTATCCAAGCTTTGCTATAGGATACGTTTGATCTCCCAGTCTGATAAAGATACTCTCTATATGTTTTGTTAAACACATTATCTGCTTGATATAATACTTTGAATTTTAGAAAATAGAATACATTTTAAACAAACTCTCATGCTACAATATTATTTGAAATGTAAAATATATACTCAAGATATCTCATTATAAGCTGTTTAACCATTGAAAGCAAGGAGCCTTGTGATGGTGGATTTTAAGATACTCACGGATGATCAATCGTGACATTTTTATGCTTGGGCAACTGTATGACATCATCCGCGACAGAAAATAAATTTTATCATAGAATTGCTTGCAAGGAATAGTTTGCTTGTTCAACATCATTTAACTGAAAAGAAAAATACTTGCGTCTCTTGGGGTTTGCAACGTTACTAATTTTTGTTGTCTTCTTTTCATCGTTGCAGGACGTCATGGAAGGCTTCAACATAGTCATACACTACAGTAATTATAGGAAATAATAACGGATTTTTGCCGACGCTTTTTCTTAGTGTCGATAACTCCCCGTGCATGCCGATGCTTTTAAAAAGCATCGGGAAAAAAATATATATTCCGACGCTTATAAGCATCGGAATTGGAAATTTGCCGACGCTTCTCAAAACCGCCGGAAAAATACTTGGTTTGCCGACGCTTTCTTTTTGCATTGGGAAAAAATGGATATAACGTCGCTTTAAAGCATCGGGAATTACCAATTACTTCCCCCACCGAACCCTAGCCCTCATTTCGTTCGCTTGCACCGCGCGCAGCCTCCCTCCTCTTCCTCCTCGATCCATCTCCTTCGTTCGCACCACCGATCGTCATCTCCGCATTTCTCCGGTCATCTCCGCATTTCTCCGGTCATCTCCGCATTTCTCCGGTCATCTCCGGGCTTTTCCGGTCATCTCCGGGCTTCTCCATTCGTCTTCGGGCTTCTCGTCGATCTCCGGGTTTCTCCGGTCGTCTCCGAGTTAGCTTCTCGTCTCCGGGGTTCTCCGGTCAGCTCCGGGCTTCTCCATTCATCTTCGGGCCCCTTGTCTCAAACTATTTCTCCGGTCATCTCCGGGCTTCTCGTCTCCGGGCTTCTCCGATCATATCCGGGCTTCCCGTCTCTGGGCTTCTCCATTTCCTTCGTGAATCACTGCCGTCTCTGGCTAATTAAGGTAATATGTACTCTTTCCCCATCCGTGAATCACTGTAATATTAAAAGAATTTTAATTTTATATGTTTTTAATTTTTATGCTTTTTTCTCTATAATTTATGTTTTTTATATGTTTTTCACTATATTATTAGAAAATTTTTAATTTTATATGTTTAGGGTTTAGGGTTTAGGGCGTGCAATTTCTTTGTGGGCACAATGAGAGAGAGAGAGTGGAGGGAGGGTAAGTGATGGGATGCTTACGTGGGTTTCATTGGTTTCATGGACTAATTGCCGGCTTCCGGTGCTTGACTCGTGTTTTCACGCCTTCGGTTTTGCTGATGGCCCTTTGGGTAGCAGAGATGGTGCTCGCTAGGTCCGGTCAAATTGGGAGAGTGAAAACAAAAGAGAAGTTGGCCCGCGACCGCAAGGCGGATCTCGGTTTATCGTTCGAGAACCAAACTTCAAATGGGTGGCAATCTGGCGATGTCGAATTTTGGATATTTTGGAGTGGAGCTAAGGACGACCTAGGCATGAGTCACCCATGCAAGGCCGGCAGTGATAGCTAACAACCAGGTCATTGAGGATAAGTTTCTTTAGATCATCGGCTAGGTTACAGGGATAAAGAGGAGCCTATTTTATTTCTCCTCTCTTGCATGATATCTGAGATATCCTGAAGAAATGTGTCTTTCTATATAATCAATACATATAATCAAAATATAATTCATTTAAATTAAATCTCGGTCATAAAGTTGATAAGAGCATGTCCACTTGTTAACCAAGCACAATCTAAAATTGAGTATGGTTTTAAAATGCATATCCGGCCAGTCACTTCGTAAGAAGTAGGCTAGGTTTACTTTTAGAATGGATTTATGTTCACTCTAATTTTCAGAGACTGAGACCTTCTTCTTTGACAATTTTTTGTCAAATTTAATCAAGTCTATTTGGCGTAGATTAATTAGATCAAGTCCAATTTTGTATGGTCAATTATTATTATTATTATTATTATTACATATACTCATTAATCTTACTTCATTTTTTTTTACTTTTTTTTATATATATTTTTTTACTCTCTTTTCTATCCCCTACATAACAATGGTATTTTGCTAATAGTTCTTCAACTGAATCTCAAGAGAATATGCATGATATCTACTTAGACATTTCTTTTAGTTAGAGGTAGCTTTGGATAAAGCTGCATAAAAATAACAAATAAATAGATAAATAGATAATGAATAAATCCTGAGAATTCCAATGAGATAGCTCCAACTAAAGCTCATTCTTAAAGAATTGTCAAAGAAGTTGAATGCTCAGGGAAAGCAAATATGAATATGAGAATTTATAAATAAATTAATGAAATATATCATAATCACCATCTTGTGAACTATGAGCCAATCACGGAATTGTGCTCATTAGAGTCTACTTGGTGATCAGTTAGAATGTGGAAATAGGTTTGGAGCATGTATGTGTACTATAAGAGGGTTGAACACAGGAAACAAAATACATATACGTATCCCAAATTATATGTATACAGCCTTATCTATCCAATTAAAAAAGAAAAATGTATGTTTACTCCATTAAATAATGGTCACCAGCTTAGTCTTACATACTAAATGGAAGGAAAACAATACCCAACAATGAGGCACCATCATCCAAAGAATGTCTATACCATTTTAATAAGTTTACCACCTCAACAAATGAAGGTAATACAAAGAAAAAGTCACTAGATATGATTGAAGGACAAAGGAGAATTAGACAAAGTGAGATTAGAACTTTCAGGCTTTCAACTCAATAGTATAATTCAAAGAACTAGCAAAAGTCTTCTTACTACTAATCTCTTGGGAGTTTATGTTAGATCTACAACTCAAAGCCTATAACACTAGACCTAGCTAGACTGAGCTTATACATTGGGGCTCTGACAGGTTTCAGAAAGCCTTAAGCGGAGCTATAGTTTTCTTGTCATGGTTAACCCATTTATGATGAAGAGCAAAATCCCAGCCTAACTATTATTGAGAATCACTTCTTTTAATTGAAAGACATATCAGTTTGTCAGACAATATGTAAGGTTTATCCTCATCCATAATCCAAATATGCTTTACATGTTTTGTTGTCTTTTTGTTATCAGGTGCTTGATTGCTTCGACGGTAAAGAGGGTTTCTACCATATTTTGAAATTGGTTTAAGGTTTGTATATGGAGGCTATGATGATTTTGGATGTATGTTTTCCTGATTCAACAATTTCTAATGGCTGCAATCTTGGATGGCCTTTTTTTGTAGGTAACCGATTGTAGTCATTTTGATTTAGTTGATTGAGGTATATTTTGCTGATTCAACAATTTCTAATACCTATAATCTTGGATGGCCTTCTTTTGTAGGCAACCGATTGTAGTCGTTTTGATTTAGTTACGGATTAAATAGTAGATCTGAGCCTCCTAGTTATTTTTCTTTATTTATTTTTCTTTTTCTTAGTAGAATATTTATGTTTTTTTATAAATTTCTTGGTATATACATGTATTTTACTGAATATATTATGCTTCAAGATTTGTTTAGTATTGCATAGCTTTCATTTTAAAACCATCAATAGCTTTGTTATGATCAATAATAATTTTTAAAATATTTTTTACAAAACTTGTATTGCATAGAAACATAGACCCGTCAATTGATTAAAGTACATATTCTACAATATCTGTATATTTATTTTATTTTTGTACGGATGGGAGAAATATATACAGTGGTCAATTGATTGTCCAGTTTGGACAGTTTGAGAATTGCAAATAATTTTATAGGTGCTTACGGTAATCAAGCGGTATGGATAGAGACAGCATTTTCTTTTAGTTATCCTCATACATTTTTAGTTGTATGGGGGAACTAAAGGGAAATGCTGCCGAAATTTTTCTGGAATTTCTATTGCGTATCGTTTGGTTACTGTAAATGACCTATATAATTAAAGCAATTCTTGAATGGGATAGGACCTCTTTACCTATTAGTTGATGATAGGGTACATTTATTAGTTAATCTATGTTATTTTTCATATATTTTAAACAAAAAATTACTTAGTGCATTGTTATTAACTAAACTTTTTTTGATATTTAGATAACTTGAAAGTTGGATCATTTTATCTTAAAATGGATAAAAGCTGGATAAATAAACAAAGAAATACCATAAAAATATTTAAATGGAGTTCATGATTTCATTAAATTCGGTATGGAGAAAAGTAGTTTGAATGGAAAGATTTATTGTCCATGCCAACGATGTGTTATTAGTCACTATCTAGATCTACAAATAGTAGAAGAACATTTGATATGGAATGGTTTTGCAAGAGGTTATACTCAGTGGATTTTTCATGGAGAACTTATGTTGCCAGAATCAAGTAATCAACCATCGTCTGATCCTGGATCCAGTAATATGCAAGAGAATCTAGTAGGAGATGATGATATATCGGGTTTGATCACAGATGCTTTTCGACATGGTGTTCAAAACTTTGTAGGTTCAAGTGGTACACATGAAACAACGGGAGCTCAGCAACCATCAACTTCTGAGTCAGCTCGGTATCATAATTTAATGAAAGAAGCAGATGAACAATTATATCCGGGCTGTTTGAAATTTTCTAAGATCTCTTTTCTTATACATTTATTTCATATAAAATATATGAATGGATGGTCAGGTAAGAGTTTTACTATGCTTCTGAGGTTATTAAAGGATGCATTTCCAGAAGGTAATGGTTTACCATCCTCTTATTATGAAGCAAAGAAAGTTGTCAACGATCTGGATCTTGGATATCAAAAGATTCATAGTTGTCCGAAAGACTGCATATTATATCATGGTGAAAATGCTGATCGAGAGTCATGCAATGTATGTGGATCTTCACGATGGACAAGTCATGAAGGAGATGAGGATGATGTAGTGAACGCAACAGATACAATGGGCGTACAAAGAAACCGGCAAAGGTATTGCATTACTTTCCACTTATTCCTCGGTTGAGAAGGATATATTCATCATCAAAAATAGCTTCATTGATGAGATGGCATCATGAAGGGTATACGAAGGATGGAATGTTGAGACATCTAACTGATAGTTTAGCATGGAAGGATTTTAATGATAGGCATTCTGATTTTGCCTCTGATATTCGTAATGTTCGGTTGGGTTTAGCTTCAGATGGCTTCAATCCTTTTCGTACTCTAAATTCTACATACAATACTTGGCCAGTTGTTCTGATACCATACAATTTACCACCATAGTTATGCATGAAACAATCCTCACTTATCTTATCAATGGTTATTCCGGGTGATAAGGGTCCCGGAAATGATATTGATATTTTTCTACAACCTTTAATAGAGAAATTGAAATAGTTGTGGGAAGGTGTCGATGTAGTTGATGCTTCCAATGGTGAAACATTCAAACTACGGGCTGCTTTGTTATGGACTATTAATGATTTTCCAGCATATGCCAATTTATCTGGCTGGAGTACAAAAGGACGGTTGCATGTCCTTGTTGTGCAGATTCGGCATATTCGATTTGGTTAAAACATGGAGAAAAATTCTGTTATATGGTGCATCGTCGATGGTTAGAACCAAATCATCCGTTTCATTTTCAGCAAGATTTATTTGATGGTACCATAGAAATAGGATATGCACCTATTCCACCTTCTGGAATTAATGTTCTTAGACAAATGGATTCCAATAGTTACACATATGGTAAATCTTCAAAGTCTAATAAAAAAAAGAGGAAGGGATGATCAAGAAGGTTTGTTAGAAGAAATGACTACTGCTACGGTGGATGCACAGGTATTTGAAGATCCTGATAATTTTTTTGAAAATAAAAATGAGAAAGATGTACAGATAGCATCTACAACTCAGTCTAGTAAATATTTATGGAAGAAAAGAAGTCTCTTTTTTTGACTTACCTTATTGGAAACATAATCTGATTCGGCATAATCTTGATGTCATGCACATAGAGAAGAATGTATGTGATAATCTGCTTGGAACATTGTTGAATCTTGATGGAAAGAGCAAAAATAACATGAAGGCCCGAATGGATTTACAAGAATTGGGTATCCGACATGATCTTCATCCCAAAATGCTTGCTAATGATAGAATTTATTTGCCTCCTGCATCTTATACCATGTCTGTTCAAGAAAAAGATAATTTTTTGACAGTATTGAAAAATATTAAAGTACCTGATGGATATGCATCTAACATTTCAAGGTGCATGCATCTTAAAGACCAGAAAATTTTCAATCTGAAAAGTCATGATGGTCACATATTGATGTAAGATATCTTTCCAATAGCTTCAAGATCATCGGTGTCTAAACCAGTTCTTACAGTTATAATCAGGTTATCATCATTCTTTAAGTCATTATGTTCAAAGGTTATTGATCCTGGAGAGCTTGATCGGTTGGAGTCGGAAATTGCGGTTACACTTTGTCAGATGGAGAAGATCTTTCCACCTGGATTTTTTACTATTATGATACATCTACTCATTCATTTAGCTTCGGAAGTCAAGCTTGGTGGACCGGTACACTACCGATAGATGTATCCTATTGAAAGGTATTAATATTAATGTTTAATATTTAGATAATTTTTAATAAAAGTAGCATCATGATGATGTATAAATAAAATTTTTAAATGTTGTAGGTATCTTGGACGATTGAAAGATTATATACGAAACAAAGCCTATCCAAATGGCTCTATTGCGGAAGGATATATTGCTGAAGAGTGTCTGATATTTTGTTCAAGATATCTTCAAGGTGTAGATACTGTGTTTAACAGACCTCAACGGCATAGTGATTTCGTAGCCAATGCAGAGTTGTATAAGTTCTTAACTGCAGGGAAGATTAATTGGAAAAGGTGAAAGTATTGTATTGGACCATAAATCAATTGTACAAGCACACTATTATGTGTTACTTCATAGTAAAATAATATCTAACTATCGAAGGTTGGCATATTTAATGTATTTCAATGGTTTTAAATATCATATATTATTTTTGAAACTATTTTAATAATTATATTTTTTATGCAGTGAATTTTTAATGTCTCAGCGACAAGCTAGTCATAGCACTTGACCTAATCCAAGGATTGAGCAGCGATGGTTAGTCGAGTTATTTCCTACATGACTTTCAAAACATGTTTGACATATATTTAAAGAATATATGTATAGATTTCATATCGAATAACATGTTAACAATTTTTATGATTCTTTAGGTATCAACAATGATGGAGAAGAATTGTTCAAGTGAATTAATAGCCCTGGCTCGAGGACCGAATAAAATTGTCATCAGATATAATGGTTTCATAATCAATGGATTTAAATTTCACACTAAAGATCGTGAGAGATTTAAAAAACACAGAATAGCGGTGTTATGGTAGAAGCTGATGGAAAGACTTATTATGGTACACTTAAAGATATATACGAGTTAGATTACTACGGAATTTTTAAAGTCATATTATTTAGATATGATTGGTTAGATATAAATTCATCAAGGGGTTTGATAAAAGATGCAAATGGATTTACACTTGTAAACTTTACAAGGTTGATACATACTGGTGTCTTATTGAAGGATGATCCATTTATCTTTTCTTCTCAAGCTTGTCAAGTATTTTTCGTACAAGAAGCAAAGGACAAAGATTGGGCTATTGTTATTAAGACAAATCCTCGGGACTTATATGATATGGGAAGACAACTAGAAAATGATGAAGATGATGTAACTTATACGCATTCCATGCCATTCAATTTTGTACCAGTTGATGACGTACATGCTACAATACCCTTGGTTTGGACAGAACTTGAAGAAAACGCTAATGATTGATTCTTATTGGTATTAAATTTTATAATATTTACAATTTGTAGTAATTATTATGTTAAATTACTATTTATCTTCACTAATTCTGTCTCTGATGTAAATGATAGGTCATACGATGCCTCGCGGGCGATGCTTTCTTGGGGTGCAGTTCCAGCATTCCCGGACAGAGGCCGACAGTTCTTCTGGACAGCATGCTGAGGCTAGTACTTCGGAGGATGTTCATGCCGGTCCTTCCTCTCCTTCCATACAGCATACTACTGCAGCTCCATCATCATCGGGGCATCATGACCCTCCCATTGATCCAGTAGATGATGGGATACATATTCAGGATAATTTATTCCAATATCCTTGGTAACTTTAAATTTGATTACACTTTTTTATTATAACTTACTTTTATCTATTTTTGTGCAGATGGATCGGGGAGTGTCAGACGTAAGCGCGGGCCTACAGTAGTACACAATGTTTGGCAGATGCCCGAGGGTGAGAGGATATTGGTTGAGTGCAATGAGCTGGGGCAGCTAATTAAGAAAGCCGCCAGCTTATTGAGCTCTTTTCTGGGGATGGTTGCACGGAGGCATCAGCTTTGTCCACTTAACTATGCTAAGTGGAATGATATGCTTCCGATGTATAAAGTAGAGATTCTTCGAGTTATACAGGTAAAAAATTTATATTAAATTATTTGTTATCATGTATAGTTTAAATATTACTATGTTTTATATTATTATTAATTATTTTGTTTTGTAGGGTAAGTTTATACTTCCTCCATCCTCCCATGACTTTGTACTGAAATCTCTCAACCGGAAATGGAAAGAATATAAAGCCCAGTTGAAGACGAAGTACAAGTTGCCGGGTATGACAGAGGAGCAGGTAGTTGGTACCTGTCCTCCTGATGTACCCCCGCATCAGTGGGTGGAGTTGGTTCACTATTGGTTTTCTGACAGGGGACAGGTATCTTCTAATTTATTTGAAGCAAGTTTATTAAAGAATATGGTATATTATATATATGTATATACATTACTTTATTGATATGAGTTCTCTTTTTGATTTTGCAGACATATTCTGATATTGATAGAGCTGTCCGAGCATCTCAGTCTGTTCCCCACATATCAGGATCGAAGAGTTACGCGCGAGTCAGGCAGGAGTTCGTAAGTTTCTTAAACTATTCCCTTAATTTTTTGTGATATAGATTAAGTAGTTCTTGTTAAGTCTTTACAGGATATTTCAAAATTGTGTCCTAGTCTTGCAACAGATCACTTGATGACAACATCAAGGTACCTAAATACTAGGATTTAGAGGTGCTAGGATAAGTTATTTCTTATAACGGTACATTTATGTATCGCGGTACATGTATATGTATCGCGGTACATGTATATGTGTCGCGGGACATATATATGTATCGCGGTACATGTATATGTGTCGCGAGATATATATATGTATCACGGATGATGTATTGCGATATATATATGTGTCGCGGACAATGTATCGTGGACGATGTATCGCGATACATATATATATCGCGGATGATGTATCGTGGATGATGTATCGCGATACATATATATATCGCAGACGATGTATCGCGATACATATATGTATCGCGGACGATGTATCGTGGACGATGTATCGCCATACATATATATCTTGATACTTAAATAATTTTTAAAATAGTTTGAGTTATTTTCTTAAAATTATAATATTTCTTGTAGGCCGATGAGCATGAAAGGGAACCCGGTCAGGTAGAGTTTTATCGAATGACTCATATTCATCGTGACGACACTTTTGTCAGAGATGAGTCGAGGGATATATATATATGTAAGTTATTAACATTTAATTCATCTAACGATTTAAATTGTAATTTATTAATCTTTAAAACCCTACTAATTTGTCTAAATTTATACAAGAAAGAGCTACAGCTCTTATTGCTGAGCGTGTTGATGATTCTATAGCATCTATGTAGAGTAGTCGTGTCGAGGCCGAGGTATTTACAGAGTTGATGGGCCCGGAGCGCTACGGTCGAGTGAGGGGATATGGAGTTGGAGTCACTCCCACTCAGTTATCTGTGGTTAGTACACATACACGTCAGGCTATAGATAGTGCTCAGGATGCACGAGTTCGCAGACTCGAGGAGGAGATAGAGGATATGTGACAGAGTCGTGCTGAGGAGATTCGACAGAGCCGTGCCGAGGTAGAAGAGATACGACAGAGAGCTGATGCCGATAGAGCAGCGATGGATAGCATGAGACAGCATATTGAGCGGCTTATATCTATCATATAGATATTTGTTCCACATCAGGTACATATATATTTTTATGTTAAATCAATAATTTATATAATTCCCGTGTCATTAATAGTTTCGTAAGTTAAATATTTTAAATATTTTTTTATAGGCTTCTGGAGCATCAGATCCACATGGACCGAATGACGATCTACCTCCTGCAGATCATTGACCTCGACTTTTTTATTATTTCACTCTATGCATTTTCATGTATTTTTTAATTTTGTTAAACAGACAGGGGTAATAAACTAATATTAAATTGTAATGTATTATATTTTTGGATTTATATTTTGATTTATGTTTGGATATATGATGAATGCCTGGAATGAAATTGAAATATATCTTATTTATGTACAGGTTAAAAAAATTGTATAGATTTTAAATTTTGAAATAATTAATTTTTTTTTTTCGAAAAATGAAATTCCCGATGCTTTAAAGCATCAGGAATATCTTTATTCCATCGATAATTACCGATGCTTTAAAGCGTCGGGAATAAGTTATTCCCGACGCTTTCAAAAAGCGTCGGTAATTATCGTTATTACCGATGTTTTAAAGCATCGGTAATTACATTTTTAACGACACTTTAAAACATCGGAAATAATATATTTTCGATGCTTTTTAAAAGCATCGGAAATAATATATTTCTGACACTTTTAAAAGCATCGGCAATAACTGTAATTACCGATGCTTTAAAGTGTCGGAAATATGCCCGACGCTATTGCAACACTTTTGCAAAGCGTTGGGAAAAACCGTCTCCACTCTTCGCTTTACAACGCTTTTGCAAGCGTTGAAGATGCTTATACCGACGCTTTAAAGCATCAGTAAAGATCAATTTAAGCGTCGTTAAAAGTCCTGTTCACTGTAGTATAACATGATTCTAATGCATCAAGCATTAGTATAGTTTCTGAAGGAACCTTGGATCTTGATGACAGACCTTCTAAGTTTTATTTTTTTATTTTTTTATTTATTTTGCTACAAAATGGGGGTGAAGCCTGATTCCATATTTGTGTCTGCCTGTATCAGCGGAGAAATATCTAAATGAACATCATCCCATGTGAAAACAACATTTTATAAGTTTTTCTTTTTAGCATGCTGCCTGATTTATAGAATCTGAAGTAATTCAAGGAATTTTCTCCCAAAACATGATGGTGAAACTTGGCTCCTGTTGCTTTCCATGATAATTATTTTGCTAAATTCTTGCCAAATTGTAGAAAGTTTTGCTTTTGTTTATGGAACCATGCACCTGAATTTATGACTATCATTGCACCTAGTAGTCCTTGCTCTCTTGCCTTAAAATTCTATTTTAATGTTGCTATAGATTTTAGCTCGAGGTTGGAAAAATAGTTGATTGATAGAAGTCGCTGTCAGAAAGACCTGCAAAACAAAGTCCTTAATTGGGGTTGGCTATAGCGAGGACCCTTTGATGCTCAAGTCAGGTATTTGGAATAAAAAAAAAAGTAGTGAGTTTCTGATTTTACTTACCTGGTTTCTCGAGTCTCTCGCTATTTGTAATAGACGGTTGAATAGCCATGTAATTCCGAGAGTATCGGACTATTAATTATGCTGTTACGAGCACAAAATCTTGGCCCTTATTTGCTTCCTGCATAGGGGTGTGATTATTACTTTTTATTTTATCTACACAGAGTGGGCACTTTCCACACGTCAAGTGACTAATTGTTCAAAATTGCTAAGATAGATCACCCAATTGATAAGTGTCTAGTCGAGATGTGAAGCAAATCGCGATTGAGTGTAGATATGTCTGACTCAGCATAAAGGTTGGCTGATAGGTTAGTAATTGAGTCAGCCACTTCAAGATAGCATTCCAACCAAAGATCCCACGTATCAGAAGTTATCCCATAACACTTATCCCTTACTTCCAAGTCTAAGCTAGAAATGGATCGGATGAAGGGAGTATTGCCAACTATACCTTGGACATGAGGATGTTCTCTTATGCCTCCTAGTAAGGCGTCATGCCCTTCATTTAATGTAGGCATCGCTTGCACATTACTGGTTGCCAGTCATTAAGAAAATTGATGTGACTGGTCAATCAATTTGGATCCTTGGATCCTTTACAAATTTTAGATCAATAACGGTATTTTTTTACCTTCTTCATTTTTCCTTTTAAGCTTAACCTTTCTTCCACTTGAGCCTATCGGGAAAACTTCTAAAACAAGGCTTCCACCGACTTCCTTTTCCGAGACCTTGAGCTATGTATTGGGAGACATGAAGCCAAAGGATATAAGAGATCATGAGAGACTATCCAAGAAAAGGAAGCAAGGTAGTGTGCTAGTTTTAAAGTAATTGCCCACTCAGCCTCCAACCCCGACTGGAGGCTATGCCACTCCATTGGAGCCAACTATGGTGGAAATGCTGAAGCCTTTGAAGAGTCTTCGTTTGGCACCTATCTCCACCCATCTGCTTTGACCACCATGTCTCACCAGCTCCATGTTGGGGAACACTAATGTTTCCTTGAAACTAGTTAATAGATTTCTCCTTCCGGTTGATAGATGACTGTTGGTAGAGCAGGGCATCAAAAATTAGGTGAATGACATCCAAAAATTATACATATGGCTAAGCGACTCATATGCCCCTTTCTTTATCTTTAGCCATATTCTTTTCAACTTGGCCCTTACTGAATCCTTCTTGTGCAGCTAGGGCATTACTTGGCTCGATCCATCAATTTCATCATGATAGCATAGGCCTGCCCTTCAATCGCTACTTTACGGGTACCTAAAAGGGAGATTCCTATGTAGCTCGCTTGTTAGGATGAAGAACAAAGGGCTTCTGAGACTGCCCCTCTCGAGAAAGAACTCACCATGGCAAAAGAGAGAGTGGATTGGTTAGAATACACCCGTGGACAGAAAAAAAATCTGCCAACACCGATCTAGTCAAAGAAATTGATTGCTACAAGGAAGCCCTCCAAGAAGCTCAAGAGAAAATCGATCGGTGAGATGAAGAAATAAGGAAGGCCTAAGAGAGGAACAAAAATCTAGGGTGATGGGTTGCTAAGGATGAGAATGACTACTTCAGGGCCTGTGAAAAAAAGCATCTGAGAAGGGTCCTAGATGAAGAAAGAGGGAAGAGGAATCGAGGTGATGCTTCCATCGAGGTTCATCCCTTGAGAGGCTCCATCACTAGAAGAATAGATACTTCGGCTAGGAGTGGCTCTAAGGTTTCAGGTGAGGCCAGCCATTTGAGGGAGCTACTTCAGAATGCAAGAGTCAGCTCACTACGGAGAATGCTTGGGTGGCCGATGTCCAAAAGGGGGCCTCCAAGTTATAGACCACACTTCAGCTAGTTAGCAGATTATGCAGAGTGTTCATTGGATGAAGAGAGAATTTGCATAGAAAGCCTTCGAAGCAAACTCTTAGTTCAAGAAGCTCTAGCTTAGGTTGTTGATGGAAAGGCATCTAGACTAGAGTGGAAAGGGATCGAGGTTGTGGCAAAGACCAGTCGAGCAGCCTTCACTGTGGGCTTCAACAAATGCAAACTAATGATTCAGGCTTACTTCCCTGGAGCATATATCGAAGAATGGCATGCCCCCACTAGGATGATGGTCTAATTACCACAGCAAGTGACTGTGTCACGATGATCATGGAAGTCACCAAGAAGAATGCCTACAGGGTTGATACTACTCTCTAGACTAGAGTCATATCTATTGATGATGAAGATGATGACATCATCGATCTTGTTATGTGCATCACCAATGGTCCTCCCCAAGCTGATGC
Source organism: Areca catechu (assembly GCA_021397845.1). Taxonomy (NCBI): domain Eukaryota; kingdom Viridiplantae; phylum Streptophyta; class Magnoliopsida; order Arecales; family Arecaceae; genus Areca; species Areca catechu. The sequence continues at coordinate 12,755,772 of CM038038.1, read as the reverse complement.
TAGTCCCTCATGCATCATTGAAGGTCCTTTCGAAGTAGCTAGTGCTGGTCCCTCTTCCAGTATCCCGAGGCCAAAATAATGTATTTTCCCCTTTTTTATATATAGTTAAGCTTTTCATGCAATAAAAAGGATTTTCTAAAGTATCCATGCTTGTCATGTTGTAAGAACTTTTGAGCTATCATGTCATCTTAACCATCCACAAATCTATACCAACCTATAGCCCTGAAGCAAAGAGGCATATTGACCCAATCAAATATCTAATCCATAACTTATATGAATACCTCCAAAAGATCTGTGTAGCTATCATGTCTAGAGTCCCCACTTTGAGCATAATGTAAAGAATAATTTGCTTGTTGCTCGCATTAACTACCATATCTACAACAATGACTGTGCCAAACGAAAAGATGCCACATGTCGATCATTCAGTGAGACCCCATCAGATCATGACTTTTTGCTGCCTTCTAGAAATTAATTCGAAAGAGATGCCCCCCATGGGGGCTCTTGGTCTCCTACCTCATTTATAAATTGGCCAAAGCAATGCCTACTATCCTAAGGCTTCTTAATCATCTCCCTACTACAACTTGGAGTTTCGTAGTACTCTAGTCCTTCAACTTCTTTTTCTTTCTTCTTTCTTGTTCCATCTTCAAAACTAAGATGAGTGCATTTGGGGACTCAAATACTCCATCTTTGACCTTGGATGCACCCATTTTGGAGGTAGAGGAAAGGGAGTTGGAGTTTTTCGCTCCCCTGAACTTCTATTTGATGCTTACCGAGATGGATCCAGTCTTGCTCCATGGGCAGTTCTGTTGAAAATTATGTTCCAAAGCTAATCATCTAGGCTGTAGATGGTTGTGCAACTCATGTATATGTATGAATTATTGAATTGAATAAAAAGGTTTATTCTGATTGTTCATCACATGTCATCTTCCTAATTAAATTCCTGTGTGATGATGTCCTTTGAGTTACCTTGTATGCGATGTAGACAGGATGCATTGTGTAGTTCATAAATTGGTTTGTGACCAAAGAATATGCTGTTTAGGATGATGGTGTATCGAGAGTAGGTCGTTGATGTCATATCTATTGGTTATCCTCTTAACCAAGTAGCATGAAGATGCTGGTATGACATCAGGTGTTGTGTTTGACACTTCACTAAACATGACTCTCATGCGAGATTCTCTTTCTGTCGAAGAGGAGTCTTGCATTAGAATGCAGACATGAATTATTCCTCTGACTTGAGATCACTATGGTAGCTTACAAGAAACTCACTATGCTTAGGTGCTGGACTACCCGGATTTCTAATCTAGTAACGAAAGGTTCTGGGTACAGTCAAGTACTTGTATAGCAGTAGTAGGAACGAGATAGGATTGACCTCTTCAAATGGTTTGGATTGAATGCTTAATATGTCTCAATTGAGAAAGACCTTGGTCAGGGCATTCCTTGTAAGGAGTTACAAGGATTCTTTGTTTGAGACATATTGAGATGGATTAATTAGGGTTGGACAGTTTAACCCTATGCCATCCAGAGTATTAAGAGGTTCAAGGAATAAGTTCAGTACTATTCCATATTCGATAGGTTCATGTTGCTCTGTAATTTTCAACCTATCCTGACGTCGGGTGTCATTGCTAGATGGTGACTTTAGCTGGTACTAGAAATGTTCTCGTGCTATCTGATGTGGCCGGATCGCTGACGTGGAGCAAGGAGCCTGACGTGGAGCCCCCATTGGGCACCACGCTGGATTACCGCCATAGGCCCCTTCGAAGGGCTGAGCTCCCCGATGCCAATGGGGCCTCCCGTTGAAACCGGGCTTCATCCCCTGCCAGGTCGGTACCCTCCAGGTCGGGATGCCTAGGTTGGAGCCGAGCTCAAACCCCACCAGAGGTAGACCTCTCGAGCCCGAGCTCGGGTCCCGTGGTCCGGAGTCGAGCTCGAGCCTCCTCCACCACGAGGAGCCCCCTCGAGGCTGGGTCCCCTAGCCTGGGCGCGCCTCATCCACCTCAGCCAGCCCGAGCTCGGTCAAAGCTAGGCCCCTCTGGCCGGGTACCGAGCTCGGCCCCTCTCCGCACAGCCGAGCCACTGTAAGGCGGGTCCCCTGCAAGTAGGTCCCATCTTCCCAGCTTGGTCCCCAACGCAAATCAAGATATCAACCGCCAAGGAAACAGCATCTCCCAGCCGAAGACTTGGTGGACCCCCTGAGGACCGTGCGACAACACCCGCCACGTCACCATTAATGCCCACGGCCGCCATTCATACCAAGAAGGAAAGCTCACATCAAGGCACTGTGCCCCCTACCGGCTTGCTGTACGACCGGAAAAAAGATACCAAATAGCACGATTCCCAAGAGCGGCGGCGCGACAGTCGAGGCCTTGCCGTACTTCTAGGAAAGGCAAATCAAAGGAATGTCAGAGGCTCGTGGAAGCTTTCCCAGATACCTAATAAAGAAGGCATACTATTCACGGCACAACATCACATCATACCCATCTGCCAATATGGGAGAACCTCGAGGCAAGCCGCAAAAGAGGACCCAGCCAGTGTAAGCAAAAAGGAGGTAACACTTATTTTCTCAATTCCAAGCAAGAACAACACAACCACCATAAAGAAGAGAGGAACCAGAGCGACACAAGGGAAGAAGGCCAGAGAGGAGGGCAAGACCATCTCGGCCAACACCATTCCCAGCTCGTCCTCATCTTCCACACACACTATATTCACTCCTCCTAGCATGGAGCTCATCCAGAGGGCCTCGACCAGGAGGATATATTCCCCTGGATCACCACTCACTTGATCGTCGAAATGCCCCTGCCAGAATTCCCGGCCCGGGTCACTGATGTTGCTTCCTTGCAGGTCCCGAGGCACTGGAGGCGTTCCCAGGCGGGCGGACGCGGCACACCCGACGCCATCAGCAGCTACGGGCCACGACGATCCGGGTGGCAACAGATTGGCATGCCAGGAAGGGGGGAGAATGACACTTCCTCCAGTTCAAGTCCTATTTGGCCAGTCCATTGGGAGGATGGTGACCACCCGGGCAAGGGAAGCTTCTCCCAGCCGTGCGGAGGCATCCCCTTCTCACGAGAACCCGCACGGACCGGAGATGGAAGTGCCTGCCCCAGTTCAGCCACCCCCACTGGAAACCCAGCTGACCGCACTTGTCCAGCAGATGTACACTCTCACTGCGACGATACACCAGCTCCAACATCAGCACCAGCATTGGTCCCTGGCCACTCACCAATAGCCAGAGACCCCCACGGCCCATGCTACAGCACCCCGTGAAATCCTGTGTTCCTTCCACGGGTGGCCCTCACAGTCGCGGGCAGTTACGGACCCTCGGGATACCCATCAAGCCCTAGAGAAGCGACGGCGAGCCAGCTCCACCGAAGAAGAAAGCTGCTTACCGCATCTTGGCCGGGGGGCACCCAAACCCCGCCAAGAGCGGAAAGGCAAGGCTCCCCGCCATGGGCACCGTGCCTCCGGGTCACCATCTCCGCCCCCCTAAGTGGAGGGATCCACAGACGAGGCCATCAGGCGCATGGCGGAGAAGCACCTGGAGGAGCACGACCGCAAGTTGGAGGAGTTTGCCCGCCGGTTCGCCAACTTGCCTGGCTCCACCAGTGAGCCGGCGGGATATGACGCCACCCCCCATTCACCCAGGAGATCCAGGCGGAGCTGATTTCCTGATGGTTCTGCATGCCGTAGGTGGATCCCTACGATGGGACCACCGACCCTTGGACCACCTGGAAAGTTACCGAGCCCTCATGAGGGTCCAGGGGGCCACTGATGTCTTTCTGTGCATCACCTTCCCTGCTACCCTTCGGAAGGCCACTCGAGTGTGGTTCACCCACCTCGAGCCAGAAAGTATCAGTTCTTTTGCTCAGCTGGAGCAGAAGTTCGTGGCCCATTTCGACGCCTACCGAAAGATGCCTCGTGAGGCAGATAGCCTCTTCTCCATCAGGCAGCAAGACCATGAGCCGCTGCAAGACCACGTGGCCCGCTTCAAAGTTGCTGCCTTGGAGATCTATAGCCTGGAGGAGCCGGTGGTAATGCTGGCTCTGAAGCGAGGGCTCAGGACTTCCCGTCTGACCTACTCGCTCGACAAGAAGCCCCCGAAGACCTATGCCGAGCTGCTCTTCCGGGCTCAGAAGTATATCTACGCTGAGGAGGCAGATCGTACGAGGTGGGAGCTTGACGGGAAGCCGCTAAGGAGGCCGGCACCCACCAAAAAGCCTGAAGCGCGAAGGCCGGGACCACCAGCTCAAAGCTCCCGACCGGTGCCAAGGCCAAGGAACGCTCCCGTCCCTCAGGGGAACTTCACTCTCCTCACCCCAAGAACGAAGATCCTTATGGAGATTGAGGGCGAGACTTATCTGAGGCGTCCTCTGCCGCTGAAGCCATCCTTCACCCGTGACAAGACGAAGTACTGCCGCTTTCACCGTGACCACGGGCACAACATCGAGGAATGCCGTAATCTCAAGTGGAAAATTGACGAGCTCATTAAGAGGGGCTACCTCGGAAAATATATGGGGGGCGGACTTCAACCAGAGTCCCAGGTGCTCGTTGCTCTCCCGCCAGCTCCAGCCATCAACAACCGCCCCACCGAGAAGCCGGTGGGCATTATCTCCTAGGGAGCTGAGCGCGCGTCCAAAAGAACCCGGGGGGCAGGAAACTCTGAGAATGTACTCCCCTTTATGAGGAAAGGGAATAATGGGGAGAAAAATATAAATAATGATGCTGTGGTCATTGAGATGATGATCACAAAGCATCCTATAAAGCGCATCATGGTAGATAGTGGAAGCTCTATGGATGTACTTTTTTATGATGCTTTCTCCTGGATGAATCTCTCCCCTACTTAGCTCAAGCCAGTGTACACTCCCCTTGTTGGTTTTATGGGAGACTCCGCCAGAGTAGAGGGGGAGATCACTCTCCCATTCACTGCCGGGACCCCACCTCGATAGAGTACCATCATGATGACGTTCATGGTTGTCAGGCTTCCTTCGCCCTACAACGTGATCTTGGGCCGACCTGGGCTCAACCTCCTCGACGCTGTTGTCTCGACCAAGAGGTTGCTTGTTCAATTCCCAACCCCTTGCAGTGTGGGGGAGATGAGGGGTATGCCCCAGCCAGTGCAGCACTGCTTCTAGACCCTCCTCGGGGCCCAGGTGCCCGAGGAGGATTCCAGGGTGGACAAGCTCGACCAGAGGGCCCAAGACCCTAGAGGAGGCCTGATCGAGTGCCTGCTTTCCCACCAGCTCAGAGCTAACCAGGGGAAAACCGTGTAGATCGGAGCTCAGCTGCCCGAGGAGGAGAAAACCCTGCTGCTAGAGTTCTTGAGGGCGAATGCGGACATGTTCGCTTGGACAGCGGCCGACATGCCAGGTATTCCCCCTGAAGTCATCATCCACAGACTTAATATTGATCCAAAGTGCAAGCCAGTTTGACAGAAGAAGAGAAGCTTTGCCCTAGAAAGGCAAGCAGCCATCAACGAGGAAGTTGAGAAACTCCTCGCCGCCGGATTCGTCCGAGAAGTGCAATACCCGAGCTGGCTGGCGAATGTGGTGATGGTGAAGAAGAATAATGGCAAGTGGAGGATTTGTGTAGACTACACCGACCTCAACAAGGCATACCCGAAGGATAACTTCCCTCTGTCAAGAATAGACCAGCTGGTGGATGTCACTTTGGGGCACAGGCTACTCTCCTTCATGGATGCATTCTCCAGGTACAATCAGATCCAGATGCACCCAGAGGATGAGGAGCACACTGCCTTCATCACTGACCGGGGGACGTACTGCTATAGAATGATGCCCTTTGGCCTGAAGAATGCTGGGGCCACGTACTAACGCCTGGTCAACAAGGTCTTCAAGGACCAGATTGGCCGGAACATGCAAGCGTACGTGGATGACATGCTCGTCATGAGCAAACCGAGCTCGGACCACATTGCCAACCTCGTTAAAGCCTTCCACAACCTCCAGAAGCATCAGATGAAGCTTAACCCGGCGAAGTGCATCTTTGAGGTGGCGGCTGGGAAATTCCTCGGCTTCATGGTCACTCAGAGAGGCATCGAGGTGAATCCGAAGAAAGTCCAAGCAATCCTGGACATGAAACACCCTACGTCCAAGAAGCAGGTTCAGCGCCTGACAGGAAGGATCACAGCCTTGAACCGGTTTATTTCGAGGTTGGCTGACCGCTGCCTCCCCTTCTTCAAGGCGCTGCGCAAGATGCATGACTTCACTTGGACTGAAGAGTGCCGGATGGCCTTCAAAGAGCTGAAGGAGTTCCTGACCTCCTCGCCTCTGCTGTCTAGACCTGAAGAGGGAGAAGAGCTCCTGCTCTACCTGGCGGTCACCCCAGGGGCTGTCAGCTCGGTCCTCGTCCGTACAGACCAGGACAGAATGCAAAAGCCAGTGTACTACACTAGCAAAATACTCCATGATGCGGAGATCAGGAATATCCACTCCAAAAAACTCATTTTTGTACTAATAATGTCTGCTAAGCATCTCAGGCCCTTTTTCCAAGCACATCCCATCGTGGTTGAGACTGACCAGCCATTGAGGACCATGCTAAGCCATCCTGAGACTTCCGAAAGGTTAGCCAAATGGTCCCTGACGCTGAGCGAGCACGACATCGCGTATCGGCCGAGGTCATCGCAGAAGGCCCAAGTCCTAGCTGACTTCGTGGTCGAATGCACATGGTTTCCTGAGGAACCAGAGCAGATGGTCCCGGAGAGCCAAGCCGAGCCCGCCCCGCTAGGGGACCCCTGGATCCTCCACGTGGACAGTGCCTCCAATTCATGCGGGAGCGGAGAAGGCCTTATCCTTGCCAATTCCGACGGAGTGGTGACGGAGTGTGCGCTTTGCTTCAAGTTCCCTGCCACAAACAACCAAGGGAGTACGAGGCGCTCCTCGCGGGGCTGAAGGTGTCCTGCGAGTTGGGAGTACAGAACCTCAAAGTCTTCACCGACTCCCAGCTAGTTGTCAGACAAATCTCCAGGGAGTACGAGGCCTGAGATCCCTAGATGATGAAGTACTTGGAGAAGGTCCGTTCGAGCACGGCAGGCTTCCGCTACTTCCGTGTTTCCCACATTTCTCATGGAGAGAATGCTCGTGTGGATGCACTGTCAAGGCTCGCGACCCTACCGGACTCATCCTTAGGACGTGCCCACATCGAATATCTCGAGAGCCCAAGCTATGAAAATCCCGAAGAGGTGCAGCAAGTAGCCCCCGAGCCGAGCTGGATGGACAAGTATGTCAGGTACATCCAAGACGGCCTACTACCGAAAGACCGCAAGGAAGCTGGCCTCGTCAGAAGGAAGGCCACCCGCTTCGTCTTGATGGATGGCCAGCTTTATCGCCGATCCTATTCTTATCCTCTCCTGAAGTGCCTCAGGCCCATAGAGGCAGCCTTCGTACTCCAGGAGATACACGAAGGCCTCTGTGGAAATCATGTAAGAGGGAGGACCCTGGCATACAAGGCCCTTCGCCAGGGATATTTCTGGAAAACAATGAGGGAGGACGTCGCTGACTTCGTCAAAAGGTGTGACAAGTGCCAGTGCCACTCCCACATTCAGCGCCTGCCGACTGCGCCGATCTCCCAGCTATCATCTCCCTGGACTTTCGCGCAATGGGGGATGGACATCTTGGGACCGTTCCCCACCGCACCAGGACATTGGAAGTTCCTGCTGGTGGCGATCGACTACTTCACCAAATTGGTTGAAGCAGAGCCGCTAGCTCGGATCACAGAGGCCAATATCCGCCAATTCTTATGGAAGTCTGTCATCTGCCATTTCGGACTCCCCAACTGCATCATCATCGACAACGGGCGACAGGTCGACAATCAAGAGTTCGAGGGGTTCTGTGCCGAGCATGGGATCCAGCATCGGTTCACCTCTGTCGCCCATCCCCAGATGAATGGGGAAGTCGAGGTCACCAACCGAACCATTCTTCAAGGACTCCACACCAGGCTGGATCAAGCGAACGGTAGATGGGCGGAAGAACTTCCAAGCATCCTGTGGGCCTACCACATAATGCCTAGGACGGCAACGGGCGAAATGCCTTTTAACCTGGTCTTCTGGTCAGAAGCGGTCATTCCAATGGAGCTCGGCGTGCCCACGCTCTGCGTATAGCAGTATGACGAAGCACAGAACTCGGCACACCTTCTCCTCCACTTAGACCTCCTCGAAGAAACAAGAGACAAAGCTCGGCTCCGGATGGCAGCATACCGGCAACGGGTCGCCCGGTACTACAATGCATGAGTGAAGCAAAAAGCTTTCAGACCTGGCGACCTGGTGTTGTGCCAAGCAGAAGCGTCCTAGCCCCGGGAGAGCGGCAAACTCTCGTCGAACTGGGAAGGCCCTTACAAAGTGGCCGAGGCCCTGTCGCAGGGGGCCTACTACTTAGAAGACCTAGATGGCGCCAGGTTCCCTCGGACCTGGAACGCTTGTAATTTGAGGAGATACTATCAGTAATGTAAGTATTCTCTCTATGAGAAATAAAGATTTCTTTCCGTAACATGATTTATCTACCTTGCAGGCATCAAAGCCCAAAGAAGAGTGCTCTGGCACAAAGACCTGGGAAGCCCCCAAGCACCGGCGAGCCTAGCTCCCCGACATCAAAAGACCGGATGACCTCCGGCATCGACAGGCCCAGCTCCCCGGCATCAAAAGACCGGACGACCTCCGGCATCGGCGAGCCCAGCTCCCCGGCATCAAAAGATCGGACGACCTCCGGCACCGACGAGCCCAGCTCCCCGACATCAAAAGACCGGATGACCTCCGGCACCGACGAGCCCAGCTCCCTGGCATCAAAAGACTGGACGACCTCCGCACCGGCGAGCCCAGCTCCCTGGCATCAAAAGACTGGATGACCTCCGGCACCAGCGAGCCTAGCTCCTCGGCATCAAAAGATCGGATGACCTCCGGCACCGGCGAGCCCAGCTCCCTGGCATCAAAAGACCGATCAACCTCCGGCACTGGCGAGCCCATTTCCCCGACATCAAAAGATCGGACGACCTCCGGCACCGGCGAGCCCAACTCCCCGGCATCAAAAGACCGGATGACCTCCGGCACCGGCGAGCCCAGCTCCCCGGCATCAAAAGACCGGACGACCTCCGGCATCGGCGAGCCCAGCTCCCCGGCATCAAAAGACTGGACGACCTCCGGCACCGACGAGCCCAGCTCCCCGGCATTAAAAGACTAGACGACCTCCGACACTAGCGAGCCCAACTCCAGGACGCCAGCCCAAGGCCGGAGCTCAGATCTCCGGCCAAGGGGATTCTCTCAATCGCTGTGCCTACGGGCCCAACTCCAAGGTGCCATCTCAAGTTCACAACGTCTTCGAGCCCAGCCCCAAGATGCCTGCTCAAGGCCGGAGCTCAGACCTCCAGCCAGGGGCACCCCCGAGCCATGCAACTCATCATCGACAATGCCCCCGGATTCGGTCCCACGACGACAGCCGAAGCCGGGCCCCGTCCTCCGCCAGGTCCGCTCCCACAAGCCCGGGATGCCTAGGCTGGAGCCAAGCACGAGCTTCCACCCAAGGCAGACCCCTCGAGATCGGGACCCATGGCCAGGAGTTGAGCCTAGCCTCCTCCACCGCGAGGTGCCCCTCCGAGCTCAGGTCCCCTGGCCTGGACAGCATCGTCGCCAATCAAAGAACGGATCCCACGACCCTCCGACACAAAAGACCTGGGAAGCCTCCAGGCACCGGCGAGCCCAACTCCCCGGCATCAAAGACCGGATCCCATGACCCTCTGCCATAAAAGACCTGGGAAGCCCCCAGGCACCGGCGAGCCTAGCTCATCGGCATCAAAGCCTAGAGAAGAGTGCTCTGGCACGAAGACCTGGGAAGCCCCCAGGCACTGGCGAGCCTAGCTCCCAGGCATCAAAGACCGGATGACCCTCCGATACCAAAGACCGGACGACCCTCCGGCACCGGCGAGCCCAGCTCCCCAACAAAGGACCTGGGAAGCCCCCATGCACTTAGTGCCTCCGAGCCCAACTCTAGGATGCCAATTCCCAGAACTCAGATTTCTGGCACCGTAATTCTCAAGCATCAACGTCTTTGGAACTGGCTCCGAGACACTAAGGTCCAAGACTCAGGCTTCTGATATCGAGGATCTCATATTTCGACGCCGCCAAGCCGCCAAGCCTAGCTTCAAGATGGTGACCACTGAATTATGTCCCTGAGAAACTGAGTCCAATGCCAACATACATCGACGACGTGATCTCAAGCTCAACGCCGAGTCCATGTCAGTCAAAGTTCCTGACTCCCATCTCGGACCTCCCTATACTGAAAAGAAAGAAGTAGCAAAGAAAGGGAAGGGAAGAGAGAGAAGGGACATCCCATATTGCAGATGATGGAGACACCAAGATTACAAAAGTGCATTTCATTACTGGAAGAGTTAATTACACTATCTACCGGGCCCTGACAGGCCGGGTGACCCGGTCAAGAAAAAGAAGAGACAAAAGGAAAATACAAGTATAAGAAGAAAAGGGAAGGAATCCTATCCTAAGTAGCTGGCTCCTTCTTCGGATGTTGCACGGCTGGCACCTCTCCCTCCTCCACCTCCATCGCTTGGGCATGCCCCTGGGCGACCTCCGCTGTAGGAGTAGGTTCAACTACTGAAGCCGCTGAGATCGGATCAGCAGCCCCCGTTGATGTTGGCTCCTTGAGGCCGAGCACCGCCGAGGTCGCTGGGATGCTAGCCTCGGTCGAAGTAGCCTCTTGCCCTGCCGCCACCGTCATCGTTACAGAGGAAGCCTTCCTCCCCGGAGTCCGGAGCATGGCCAACCGCTCCTCAGATAGAATACCCCTCAGTTGCTGGTGGCAATAGGTGAACCCCTTAGCAAAGGAGTCCGTCGCCGCCTCCTTGAAATCTTTGAGGTACTCAGGAGAAGCTTTGAAGGCGGCCATCGTGCTGGTGACGTCCCTTCGGGCGCCCTCCACCTTGCTCCTTTTGGTGGCCACCAGGTCCTCAGCACGCTCAGCCTGACGGATCGCCGCCGCCATTTTCTTCTCGGCGGCCTCGATGGCATGGCTGGTGGCAGTAGCTTTCTTCTCGGCCTCAGCGGCCCTCCCCTCGGCCTCAGTGGCCCTCTTCTCCGTGGTCACCACCTTCCTCTCGGACTTAACCCGGAGCTCCTTCAACCGAGTTCTCTTCGACTCCAACTCATTTTCGAGCTCCTTCTTCGTCTGGACGAGGTCGCTAACCTCGGTCGCGAGGCCCTTATTTCTAAGGTGAGCATCCTAGGCATCTTGGCTCTTCTCTCTCACCTCGGCCCGCAGAGATTCGAGCTCAGCCATTCGCTCCTTCTCCCCTCTGGCCCAATGCCGGTAGAAGTCCCGAATGAGGAGAAGCTCTCTGCCTTGCTGCATCGAGGAAGGGGTGTCAGCTATCAGGTAAGAAGAAAAAGAAGCGACTTGGAGAAGCAACAACGAGCAGAGGACTTACAGCGTAGAGGTTCGCGAACGTCGCACTGATGACGTTACCTAGAAGCCTCCCGCTTTCATCTCGCTTGTCGCAGGACTGGATGGAGAAGTCCATCATCCGCTCGGCGAGGTTGGGGTCTTTAACCAGAGAGACGTTCGACCCCAATTTGAAGGAGACCCTTTGATAATCTCTGTCCCTGGTCCCTGCCAGCTCAGCTCCTTCATCGACGGGTGGCACCCTCAGCACCAACTATGGGACTAGAGCTGCATCGGACCGCACCTGGGACGTCGACTTGATCTCTTCCGGGTCCTCCTCCTCGATGTTGACGACCTCCGGGATGGGGAGTGCCGACCTGGTGGCAGCGGCAGCCGATCTCGCGCTGGCCACCATCTTGGGCTCGGGCGCCGCCACCAGCTCACGCTGCCCGGCAGGCATGGGAACGGGCTCGGCTGCCCTTTTCCACCATCGTTCTTGAGCCGGTGCGTCCATCCTGGCCTGCACCGACCTCGCCCCATCCTCGGCTCGAGCCCTCTTCGGAGCGGGCTCACCTGCCTCAGCAGCCTGCTCTCATTCCTCAGAAAACGAGAGCAGCTCATCCATCGAAAACTTCATCTCTACACCAAAGGGAATGAGGTCAGCCCAATAGCAGCAGCAAAAAAAATGGAGAAAGAGAAATAGATAAGAAATGAGGGGGGGTGGTCAAGTCGAACTCACCCGACTCCCACGCTGATCTGATCCCGGCCTCGCGAAGATTCTGCTCCGACAGTAAGACCTCCAGTGATGGGATCTCGGCCGATCTGAGCAGGTCATACATGTTGAGGTCGGTAGCTTCGACGGTGGAGTTCCTGTTCGGAGATCGATCTAGGTCTCTCCAAATCCAGTCGATCCCCTCTACCAAGACGAAGAAGAACCTACTCTTCTACCCTTTGATGGAAGAAGGAAGTACAAATCTGATGCCCCGAGGGCGGGACGAAAGGGACCACCACCCGTCCTCGATAGGGTGGCGTTTCAAGGTAAAGAAGGCCCTGAACAAGGAAAAACGGGCAACAATCCCGTGGAAGTGGCACAGAACGATGAAACAAAATATCGTTTTGATGGCATTGGGGACCAACTAGGCTGGGACAAGCCGGTAGCTGGCCAAGAAAGAAAGGAAAAAAGGGTGCACAGGGAGGCGGAGACCCCCAGCAAAGGTCTCCTCGTAGAAGGCGATCCGCCGAGGACCACTGGAAGTGACTTGCTCCCCGGGATGAGGAACGAAGAGCTGGATGGATTCGGGGATGCCGTAAGCCTCCCGGATGAACGTAAGGTCCTCAACGGTAATCACCAAGGTGATCCCTCCTGGACCTGACGACTGAGAAGACTCAAGCTCAGAGAGAGGAACAGAAACAGAAGTAGAAGCAGGAGCAGGAGCAGGAAGAGAAGCCAAGCGAGGAGGAGGAGAAGACCCGGGTTCCCTAATGGACACCGGGCCATGGAAAGGCCTTCTACTAAACTCGCACCTCACCGCCTCCATCTCCTCGTCGGAAGAGGAAGGAGTCTTCGGCCGGGAAGGACCGGCCTCAGCCTGGCAAGAGGGATGGAAGTTGGGCCCGAAGCGGTCCATGGAAGAGAAAGGGAGAGAACAGGGCAACGACAAGGAGGAGGCGAACGAAAGAAGACCTACGGCAACTTCTAACAAGCAAGAGGGAAGAGCTAACCTGCTGGAACTCAACGAAGACACCGGTGGCCGGAGAAGAAGAAGAGGGAGGCTCCTGTATGACTCTGGGCACGAAGAGTTTGGAAAAAGGTATGTTTCGAAAGGACTTACCCATCCCTTCGAGATAACCTGCATCTGACCGTACCATTACAGCTTCTCCAAAAGTCATGCCACGTGTCATCGATCAACGGAGCCAGCACCCCCATCTGACCGCAGCCACTTTAGCTTCCGTGCTCACCATAACTGCTCCCAAGACATGGCCACACGGTGCCCCCGCACAGGCTCAAGGGCTCGCCGGGCAAGATGCCATCGATATCGATCCTTATTGCACCAGATTTCTCACCTTTCCATGCTAGCACCGCAATTACTCCCTTCACCCTGAGTGCAACGCGACAACGGGCCTCGAGGGTGGGGGGGCAAATGATGTGGCCGGATCGCTGACATGGAGCAAGGAGCCTGACGTGGAGCCCCCATTGGGTGCCACTCCGGATTACCGCCACAGGCCCCTTCGCCGGGCTGAGCTCCCCTATGCCAACGGGGCCGCCCATCGAAGCCGGGCTACGTCCCCTGCCAGGTCGGTACCCACCAGGTCGGGACGCCTAGGTTGGAGCCGAGCTCAAACCCCACCAGAGGCAGAACTCTCGAGCTCGAGCTCGGGTCCCGTGGTCCGGAGTCGAGCTCGAGCCTCCTCCGCCACGAGGAGCCCCCTCGAGGCCGGGTCCCCTGGCCTGGGTGTGCCTCATCCACCTCAGCCAGCCCGAGCTTGCTCAAAGTTAGGCCCCTCTGGCCTGGTACCGAGCTCGGTCCCTCTCCGCATAGCCGAGCCGCTGCAAGGCGCGTCCCCTGCAAGTAGGTCCCATCTTTCCAGCTCGGTCCCCAACGCAAATCAAGATGTCAACCGCCAAGGAAACAGCACCTCCCAGCCGAAGACAGTGGCGGACCCCCCGAGGACCGTGCGACAACACCCGCTACGTCACCTTTAATGTCCACGGCCACCATTCACACCAGGAAGAAGGAAGGCTCACATCAAGGCACTGTGCCCCCTACCGGCTTGCTGTATGATCGGGAAAAAGATACCAAGGAGCGCGATTCTCAAGAGCGGCGACATGACAGTCGAGGCCTTGTCGTACTTCCAGGAAGGGCAAATCAAAGGAATGTCAGAGGCTCATGGAAGCTTCCCCAAATACCTAATAAAGAAGGTGTACCATTCACGACACGACATCATGTCATACCCATCTGCCAACATGGGAAAACCCTGAGGCAAGCCGCAAAAGAGGACCCAGCCAGTGTAAGCAAAAAGGAGGTAACACTCATTTTCTCAATTCCAAGCAAGAACAACACAACCACCACAAAGAAGAGAGGAACCAGAGCAACACAAGGAAAGAAGGCCAGAGAGGAGGGCAAGACCACCTCGGCCAACACTATTCCCAGCTCGTCCTCATCTTCCACTCACACTATATTCACTCCTCCTAGCATGGAGCTCATCCAGAGGGGCTCGACCAGGAGGTTCTGTTCTCCTGGATCGCCATTGACTTGACCTTTGGAGTGCCCCCGCCGGAATTCTCGGCCTGGGTCACTGACATTGCTTCCATGCATGTCCCGAGGCACCGGAGGCGTTCTCAGGTGGGCGGACGCAACACACCCGATGCCATCAGCAGCTATGGGCCACGACGTTCTGGGCGGCAACACTATTGATTTAGTGTTTGAACCTGAGGGGTCACACATATTAGGGGCTTAAGTAACAAATCAACAAATCAATTTGGACCTAATTGTAAGTGTTACAATTAAGATTTGACCTAATTAATTATGAATTAATTGTTAATTAAATTAAACTAAATTAAATTTTATTTTAATTAATCCAAATTATGTTGGATCAACAGCCTTTTTGAAATAGGTTCGATTGGATTTAAATCTGGCTTTTAATTTGAGTGTCAAATTAATTTGAAATATGACCATGAATTAGAGCCCAATATGACTGGGACTCTCTCTCCTCATGCCACATGGTAGTCTCCCTCTCTCATTGTTTCACATGCCACATGGCACTCTCCTTATTTCCACACACCACATGGCATGATGTTTGCATGAATGAAGAGGAATGACATAAGCAATTCAAGTCTCCTCTCATTTATGACTTGAGTCTTGTTTTCACACTAGTCTCCTATTTTTGACTTGGTAAGCCCTTCATTAATTTATCATGATAAATGAAGGTGGTGACATGGAATGGAGAATTTGACCTTGTCCATGCATGAGGAGAAGTGGAAGAAAGTCTTCCTTGTGAAAACAAGAAAAGACTTAAGAAAGTTTTTTCATGAAGTGTGAAAGCATTAAAAAGGAGAACTTTTTCTTCTCCTCTTTTAATGCTTTTATACAATTAGTCTTGTGCCATTAATGGGGAGATGGGCTATATAAGGAGGGAGGGGGGGGCCTTCTAAGAGTGCTTGGATGAGGGAATGCTTGAGTGAGTGAAGAGAAAGGGAGAAGGGAATGAAAGATCATCCACTTGGGTGTGAGGCATTTTGCTACCAAAGGTTCCCTCTCCCTTCCATTCATTCTTACTTCTTCTTTTAAACTTTCTTCCAAGTGTTGAGAGGCTATTTAGATAAGAGCAAGAAGAGGAAAGGAGGTCCTAAATCTTGCAAAGGCCAGTTTGCAAGATAGAAGCCAGAAGCTGGCCCAGTTGTCGATCGGCATAGCTTTTGAAGCAAGGTGATTTGCTAAAAGAGAAGAGGGCTGCAAGGATCTAGCAGTCCAGTGCCCTCTACGACTCTGCTACAAAAGGCCCTGTGTGGATACCAGCAGAGGCAGGATGCTTGTGCTATTGGCATAGCTCTGTAGTCCTCATCACAGTACTGTGCTTGGCGGTGATCATCACTTTGCAGAGGCCCTCGTTCACCCAGGAGTCGTACTATCCGGAGCTGCTGGTGATTTCTTAGTGATCGTCATTCAGGAACACTTTTAGATTATATGTTAGACATATTATTCTTTGTCGTATTATGATTTCATATTTATATTTCTCTAGATGCATCTAGATCTTGGTAGGGGCTTATGTTAATTAGATTAACATCTTGAGATAAAATTATTTTATCGCTTTCTGCTGCTGCATGCCTTTAAAAATATTTTATAAATACATGTATTACCCCTAGGAACAGTTTCCTTACAGTGGTATCAGAGTCATCGAGATATGCATCTAGTTTAATGTTTTCATGAAATTGATTTGATTTCCTTCATGTAGTACTCGGATTAAGGTGGATTCACCATGGCCGTCCAGTCATAGGAGAGAAGCATGGTTTAAAGACCATCTCTTCCCACTCCAAGGGGTTCTTCTATGGCATGTAAGGGTGCCGCTGTGTCATGACCTTATGAAGAAAAAAGTGAGGAATTTAATAGATTAAAATTATTTTAATCTATGATTTATAGATCATAACTATGTTTGGATAAGATCTAAAAGAAGTTTGATCTAAAATTTTGAAAATATTTCAAATAGTGTGACACACTTAATTAGAAATTAAGATATATAATTTTAAGATTTAGGATATGATTCTAATCTTAAGTCATGATTTATAAATCATGGGTTGAAAAGGTTAGCTAGAATTGGGTCATTAAATGTGTCAGACCTAGGTTTAGATGAATGGATTAAATAGAGAAAAGACTAATCAAAAGTTGAATTAGGTCTCTCATCTATAGATCTCTCTAATAGTTAGTTAGATCAAGCCATACATCTAAATGAACTTGATTCATGGCTTCGTGGTGAGCCCGGGTCTTTAGGTTAGTCTGATTAAGTCTGGTAAACCACTTGGTGTCTAAGGTAAGTTTGACAGTTGTGATCAAGGTTCTTTGGGGCTAACTCTTACCTGGCTAACTTATGGTTGGTGTCTAAGGCAAGAGGCTTACCTAGCATAACCCATCCCTTGATCCTACTTACCTGGCTAATGTGGTGAATCAGATTAAATTAGACTATCTATTGATTCGAGTTGACCCATGTCAACTAAGGTTAATCAGTCTGACTGGTTTATAGGTGCCCATGGACCAAATTGATATATAAACCCTCTAAGTATTTGGTGAAAGTTTTCTTGATCAAGGTCCATGTCTTCCTCTCAGATGTCATAAAATTGAAATCCTCTAAATTATTAGGTCCATAAAAAGACTAAGTTATGAGATAGCCCGAGTCTTAGCCTTCCATTAAGTTGGATTGGCAATGAGTCCATAAGTTGGGTGATCATCGGCAGTTCCAAAAAATGAGTGGTCATCAGGCAAATGGTATGATGGCTCAGTGCGACTATCTTAACATGTGGTCAGGTGGGCTGGCCAAAGTCGGGCTTGATCATGGATTAGTTAGAAGTATTGAATTTGATCATGTTAATGGTTGGACCTAACCAGGACCTTCAATAGGAGGCCCAAAGGCCGATTGTGAGGACCCTTTGAGCAAAATAATTACTAGGAATTGCTTGGAGAAGCAATTGGTATTGAACATACCTTTAGATGCATTTGGGTTGGTCGGCCAAAGTCAGGCTCATATGTAGTCTATTGGATCCTAGTACCCGCTAAAGGATAAATACTATTCTTCGGATTAGAGTGTAGAGGCTACCAGTATGAATAAAATAGTGGGAGAAACCTTTAGACAAAAATCTGTCTTTAAGATTTTTAAATACTTCATATACTGATAGGTCTTGTTCTCCTTTTCAGATAATGTCAAACACTTTTTCGCTCCGGTCATTATTAGATAATGACAAACTGTCTGGACCTAACTTCGATAGCTGGTATCGAAAACTCAGGATAGTCCTGGAGCACGAGCATATCCTTTATTTGATAACAAATCCGGCACCTGAGATCCCAGCCCCCAATGCTCATGGCACTATCAGGGATACTTACCAAAAGTGGATCTCTGACCGCACCACAGTGCATTGCATTATGTTGGCTGTGATGAACGACGAGTTCAGTCACAAGTTTGAGGAGGCTTAGCCAGATGAGATTCTTCAAAAGTTGAAGGAGTCTTTTGGCACTCCGGATGATAGGGAGAGATATCGGATCTCTTCCACTATCTATAACATGCATATACATGATGGAGCTTTAGTGACTGATCATGTAATGTATATGATCGAGTTATTTGAGCATTTGGGCAAACTCGGATGTCCTTTGCATGAGCAGCTCGGCAAGGACGCGATTCTGAATTCTCTATCCCCTTCCTACCAGGTCTTTTTTTATAATTTTAGAATGAATAGGCTTGCAATAAACTATCATGACTGCAGACTTATGAGAGAGACCATAACCTTAACAAGGGGTTAGTGAATCTGGTGGGAGACTTTGGAGCAGGACGTCGTCCCTTTGGGAAAGGAAAGAAGAAGAAAAAGAATAAGAAGGTGCTATGATGGGGACCCGAGAGTCTATTTTATTTTATTCGAGTCATGTAGTCTATTTGATTCCATTTAAATCTATTTGAGTCTATTGAGTCCCATAATAAAGATTGAGTCCTGTGATCAACCGAGTCTAGTTGAGTCCACTTAGTCAAGTCCAGTTGTTTTCAGTCCAGTCAAGTTCAATCGAGTCAATGTAGTTTTCATTCAAGTCATACTCAAGAGGAGAGTCAGCAGACTCAAAAATTCACAAGGCCCCCCATCCAGAGCTAGACTTCATGCACCTGGGCTCCTACTCAAGCCCCAACTAAGTACCTGGGCCCTTTCATGCTACCAAGCCCACAAGAGAGCGCCCCAGTCCAAGCTTCATCAGTTGGCACCCCAACCCAAGACAAAGGCTGTAGTTGACCAAGTCCACCAGGGTTTCTTGGCGCACAAGTCAGGATTTATTGATCCTTAAGTCATGTACCCTAGGATGAATTTATAAATACCCACCCCTTCCCTCTTGTATGAAACATCTTTTTTTTCATGAATACAAATTGAAAGATATTTTGTTTAAGTTTTTTTCTCCAGATTGAAGTGGGTGTGAGGCCCATGCACCCTGTTCTTGAGTGCAAGCCCTAGCTGCCCTGCTCCCTCTTCTTTCTTCTTCCAAGCAAGCCCTAATCTCTTGGTGACTTCTACGCTCGTTAATGATCCTCGCTTTCCCGTCCCGCATCAGTTTGGTATCAGAGCTAGAGGATTAGGATTTTCTGTTCCTCCTCGACTCCACATCCTTCCTCCCCGAGCCTATTATCAAACCATCGTCAAGCATCCTGAAACCTCGATGCTTGCAGCCCATCGAATCTACACCACCGATGCTGTCCCCTTCCATCCATGCTGCCATCTCCAGGAACAGAGCAAGCCGCGACACCTTCTTCATGGCCACCACCTAAAATGCCGATTCAGGCTTTGAGCCCTTCGCCTCCTCCGACAATCAATCCCATGCAACTCCTCCAATCCAACCACTCCACCCACTGCCTTGCGTGAAGCCTCCCATCTTCGCCATCCCTGACCAGATCCATCGCCACCAGCAGCCCCAGGACTTCATTGCCATTGGCCTTCGGTCGATGCCCTCGACCACCGTGCACCACCGCCGCTCTCGACATATGCGATCGGCCTTTCCTCCGACATTGCACAACACCATTAGCACAGATCAAGTTGCCCATGGCCCCCCAACCAGAAGTTCCTGCCCTGGTCTCCTCCTCCCATTGATCCGATCCGGCTCTGTTCGATCGTGCCGCCATCTCCTCACCCATCCTCCACCTGGAGTCATCCACAACCAGCCAATAGCCACCGTCCATGGAGATCTCACGGTGCCGTAGATCCACACGATGCCCTTCCCATTGGAACTCCTCCCCGTTACTATCGCCAGCCACCGCCGACTTCACTGTAACCATCGCCGCCTTGCCATGCCATCTCCGCCCAGCACCGACATCGGCGAACTCCTCCAACATCGCTCCTCTGCTCCCTGGTTCCATCCATGAGGAAGAAGAGGGGCACCGCACGAACGTGAAAGTAGTTACCTTTCACGGTTGCCGACTTCAAGCCTGCACGCTCCTCAAAGCAACATGGATTTCAAAGTTGCATGGATTTCAAAGTCACACAGATTTTAGAGATGCACAAATTTCATAGTTGCATAATCCTCAAAGCAGAGCCTCTTTATTCCAAGTTTATTTTGGTATATTTGGGTTTATTTGATTGTGTATATTTTATGGGTTTGTCTCTTTTGAAATTCTTGGATTTGGTCCCATCAAAGCTCCCGCTGAGCCAAACTAGACGGAGTCGAGTTCTCCCCATTCCAGTGGAATTGATGGGGATGCGAGAGTCTATTTATTTTATTCAAGTCCTGTAGTTCATTTGATTCCATTTGAATCTATTCGAGACTATTAAGTCCCGTAATAAAGATCGAGTCATGTGATCAACTGAATCTAGTTGAATCCACTTAGTCAAGTCCAGTTGTTTTCAGTCCAGTCAAGTTCAATCGAGTCCATGTAGTTTTCATTCAAGTCATGCTCAAGAGGAGAGTCAGTAGACCCGAAAAATTCACCAGGCCCCCCTAACCAGAGCTGGACTTCATGCACCTGGGCTCCTACTCAAGCCCCAGCCAAGTACCATGGCCCTTTTATGCTGCCAAGCCCATAAGAGAGCGCCCTAGTCCAAGCTTCATCAGTTGGCACCCCAGCCTAAGACAAAGGCCGCAGTTGACCAAGTCCACCAGGGTTTCTTGGCCCACAAGTAGGATTTCTTGACCCTTAAGTCATGTACCCTGTGGTGAATCTATAAATACCCACCCCTCCCCTCTTTTATGAAACATCTTTTTTTTCATGAATACAAATTGAAAGTTATTTTGTCTAAATTTTTTTCTCCAGATTGGAGTGGGTGTGAGGCCTGTGTTCCATGTTCTTGAGTGCAAGCCCAAGCCACCCTGCTCCCTCTTCTTTCTTCTTCCAAGCAAGCCCTAATCCCCTGGTGACTTCTATGCTCGCTAGCAATCCCCGCTTTCCAATCCTGCATCATGCTAAGAGCTAGGACAAGTCAGACTAGGAGGGTAAAGGCTGACAAGAGTAAGGCAGAGTGCTTCTTCTGCAAGAAGCCGGGTCACTGGAAGCAGAACTATTTTGCTTACCTTGCAACACTAGACCCGAACAGGCAAAGGAAGGGAAAGCAGTAAGTTGTTGCTCGTCAAGGTATTTATATGATAAATTCTTATAGTTTCTCTGTTTATGATACTACTAGCTAGGTATTGGATACCGAAAGTCCTTATCATATTTGCAATTCTTTGTAGGGACTTCAAGTTAGTAGTAGATTCGAAAGCGAGGAAAGGTTTCTGAATGTTGGGAACAGAAGTCAAGCTCCAGTTCTGGCATTGGAAACTATTTCTTTGTATTTCAAATCTTATACTATCATTCTTAATGAATATCAATTTTGTCCTTCTTTTTTAGTAAATATCATTTCTGTAGGCCTATTGGCCAATGATGGTTATGAATTATCAATAAAGAAAGATATTTCCTATATCACTTTGAATGGTTCTAATGTGATGAATGGATAATTGAAGAATGGCGTATATGTACTGTCATAGCCCGTTACTGTATTGTATACTGCTAATAAATGCCCTAGGATAGATATGGCCAGTGATATTTATCTCTAGCACTGTAGACTAGGTCATATAAACAAGAACAGGATAAATAAGTTGGTGGAAGAAGGTTTCCTAGATCTCACTGAGAGTGAATCCTTACCGACTTATGAATCTTGTCTTCTTGACCAAGTCACTTTTTACTGGAAAGGGTGAAAGAGCCAGTGATAATAAGTATGGTACATACTGATGTATATGAACCTATGAATATTAGTGCAAGAGGTAGATATAGTTATTTCATTATGTTTACAGACGATCTTTCGAGATACAGTTATGTCTATCTCATGAGACATAAATTTGATATGTTTGAAATATTCAAACGTTATCGTAATGAAGTTGAAAAATAAACTGGAAAGTTTTTTAAAACCCTTCAATCAGATCGAGGTGGTGAATATCTTTCAAGTGAGTTTCTGACTTATCTTGAGGAGAATGGGATTCTCTCTCAATGGACTCCTCCAGGGATGCCTCAGTTAAATGATATGTCTGAAAGGTGGAATCGAACTCTGTTGGATATGGTTTGATCCATGATGGGCTTAGCTAGTCTACCTAATTCATTTTGGGGATTTGCTCTATAGTCAGCATCCTACCTTCTGAATAGGATTCCAAGTAAGTCCATTGACAAAACACCATATGAAATATGGACTGGACGGAAGTCGACTCTCTCTCACCTTCAGGTTTGGGGGTGTTTGACCTATGTCAAATATTTGGAGATGGATAAACTAGGACCTAAGTCTGATAGGTGTCTTTTTGTTGGGCATCCTAAAGAATCCAAAGGGTATATTTCTATCTGCATGAGGAATATAAGTTGTTCGTCAATCTTAGGGCAACCTTTTTAGAAAGGGAGTACCTTGGTGAAGGCACTCAAGCTGCTGAGGTTGAACTTGGAGAAGTTCAATAGATAGAAGAATCTTCTCACTCTAAGACCACTATAGAATTGGATTTGATTAGATCAGATCCAGAGCCCATAGTGCATCCATTAAGGAGATCTAGTAGAATACCACGTCAACCGGACAAGTACTATGATTTCCTGATCCAGGACGGTGATCCTGTTGAACTTGATGAGAACAACGATGATCCAATCACCTATATGGTTGCAATGACAAGGTTTGATTTTGAGTCATGGCTGGGAGCCATGAAATCCAAAATGGAGTCCATGGAAATCAACAATGTATGGACATTGGTTGATCCACCTGAAGGGATAAAATCCATTAGGTGTAAATGGATCTTCAAGCGAAAGCGAGGTGTAGATGGGCAGGTGGAGACCTATAAAGCCCGTCTAGTTGCAAAGGGGTATCATAAGTGTTATGGTATTGACTATGATGAGATGTTTTCTCCTGTGGTAATGCTCAAGTCCATTAGGATTATGCTTGCTTTGGCAGCACATTTAGATTATGAAATCTGGCAAATGGATGTCCGAATAGCTTTCCTAAATGGAGAGCTAGAAGAGGAGGTGTATATGATGCAGCCTGAAGGGTTCATATCCATAGATGAGTCTAAAGTATGCGAGCTTCAGAGGTCCATTTATGAACTGAAGCAGGCTTCTCGGAGTTGGAACATGCGCTTTGATAAATGTATCAAGACATATGGCTTCATTAGGAATGGAGAGGAACCTTGTATATATAAATGGGCAAATGGTTTTGTAGTTATATTTCTTGTTTTGTATGTAAATAACATTCTCCTAATCGGGAATGACATTCTAGCATTACAAGGAATAAAGGTCTAGCTTTCATCTCAATTTCTTATGAAAGACTTGGGTGAAGCCTCATTCATACTGGTATGAAGATCTATAGAGATAGATCTAAGAAGCTTCTGGGACTGTCCCAATCTATATACATAGACACTGTGTTGAAGTGGTTCAGCATGAAAAATTCTCAAAGGGGCTATCCTTCGATAGGTCATAGAATTACTCTTTCCAAGAAGGATTGTGCTACAACTCCTGAGGAAAGAGAGCATATGAGTAGGATTCCATATGCTTCGGCAGTGGATTTTATTATGTGTGTTATGCTGTGTACTAGACCAAACGTGGTATACTCACTAAGGGCAGTGAGCAGATACCAGTCTAACCTAGGTGAAGCTCATTAAAAAGTTGTTAAGAGCATCCTCAAATATTTGAGAAATACTAAGGACCAACAACTTATTTATGGAGATTCTGACTTAAAACTTGTGGGATATACTGACTCCAATTTTTAGTTAGATAGAGATGATAGCAAAAGTGTGTCTAGTTTTATGCTTACCCTTAACAGTGGAGCTGTATGCTGAAAAAGTTTCAAGCAGCATATAGTGGTTGATTCTATTTGCGAGGCAGAGTATATTGCCACATCAGATGCAACCAAGGAGGCCGTGTGGTTGCGAAAGTTCCTAGGCAAGCTGGAGTGGCACCTTCCTTGGATGGTCCTATTTCGGTGTATTGTGACAGCACTGGAGTCATAGCTCAAGCCAAAGAGCCGAAATCATATCAGCAGACTAAACATATTCTGTGTCACTATCACCTTGTCCGGGAGATCATTGAATGAGGTGACATCAAGCTTCTGAAAATTGATGGAAAGGAGCACTTGGTCGACCCCTTCACTAAAGTCGTTGGAATTCAAGAGTTCGACAACTGTAAATGGAAGATGGGAATTAGATTCTATTCCGATTGGCTTTAGTCCAGGTGGGAGTTATTGGAATTGTATCCCAAAGCCAATCATCTAGGCTATAGATGGTTGTACAACTCATGTATATGTATGAATTATTGAATTGAATAAAAAGGTTTATTCTATTTGTTCATCACATGTCATCTTCCTAATTGAACTCTTGTGTGATGATGTCCTTTAAGCTACCTTATATGTGATGTAGAGAGGATGCATCGTATAGTTCATAAGTTGGTTCACAACCAAAGGATACGCTGTTCAGGAGGATGGTGTATCAAGAGTAGGTTGTTGATGCCATATCTGTTGGTTGTTCTCTTAACCAAGTAACATTGAGATGCTGGTATGATATCAGGTGTTGTGTTTGATACTTCACTGAACATGACTCTCATACAAGATTCTCTTTCTATTGAAGAGAAGTCTTGCATTAAAATATGGATATGAATTATTCCTCTGACTTGAGATCATTATGGCAGCTTGCAAGCAACTCACTGTGCTTAGGTGCTGGACTATCCGAATTTCTAATTTGGTGATTGAAGGTTCTTGGTACATTCAAGTACTTGTGTAGCGGTAATAGGATCGAGACAGGATTGACCTCTCCAAATGGTTTGGATTGAATGCTTAATATGCCTTAATTGAGAAAGACCTTGGCCAGGGCATTCCTTGTAAGGAGTTACAGGAATTCTTTGTTTAAGACATATTGAAATGGATTGATTAAGGTTGGGTAGTTTAACCCTATGCCATTTGAAGCATTAGGAGGTTCAAGGAAAAAGTTTAGTGCTATTCCATATTCGACAGATTCATGTTGCTCTGCAATTTTTAACCTATCCGGACGTCGGGTGTCATTGCTAGATAGCGAGTTTGGCTGGTACTGAAATGTTCCTGTGCTACCGGTTTAGTGTTGAACCTGAGGGGTCACACACATTACGGGCTTAAGTAACAAATCAGCAAATCAATTTGGACCTAATTGTAAGTGTTACAATTAAGATTTGACCTAATTAATTATGGATTAATTATTAATTAAATTAAATTAGATTTAATTTAATTTTAATTAATCCAAATTATGTTGGATCAACAGCCTTTTCGAAGTAGGTTCGATTAGGTTTAAATCTGGCTTTCGATTTGAGTGTCAAATCAATTTGAAATAGGACCATGAATCGGAGCCCAGTTATATTGGAACTCTCTCTCCTCATGCCACATGGCAGTCTCCCTCACTCCTTGTTTTCACATGCCACATGGCACCCTCCTTGCTTCCACACACCACATGGCATGATGTTTGCATGAATGAAGAGGAATGATATAAGCAATCCAGGTCTCCTCTCATTTATGACTTAAGTCTTGTTTTCACACTAGTCTCCTCCCATTTTTGACTTGGTAAGCCCTTCATTAATTTGTCATGATAAATGAGGGTGGTGACATGGAATGAGGAATTTGACCTTGTCCATGCATGAGGAGAAGTGGAATAAAGTCTTTCATGTGAAAACAGGAAAAGACTTAAGAAAGTTTTTTCATGAAGTGTGAAAGCATTAAAAGGGAGAACTTTTTCTTATCCTCTTTTAATGCTTTCATACACTTAGTCTTATGCCATTAATGGGAAGGTGGGCTATATAAAGAGGGAGGGGGGTGGCCTTCCAAGAATGCTTGGATGAGGGAATGCTTGAGTGAGTGAAGAGAAGGGGAGAAGGGAATGAAAGATCATCCACTTGGGTGTGAGGCATTTTGCTATCAAAGGTTCCCTCTCCCTTCCATTCATTCTTACTTCTTCTCTTAAACTTTCTTCCAAGTGTTGAGAGGTTATTTAGATAAGAGCAAGAAGAGGAAAGGAGGTCCTAAATCTTGCAAAGGCCGGTTTGCAAGATAGAAGTCAGAAGCCGATCCAGTTATCGATCGGCACAGCTTTTGAAGTAAGGCGATTTGCTAATCTGCAAGGATCTAGCAGTCCAGTGCCCTCTACGACTCTGCTACAACAGGCCTGTATGGATACCAGTAGAGACAGGATGCTTGTGCTACTGGCAGACCTTTGTGGTCCTCACTACAGTACTGTGCTTGGTGATGATCATCACTTTGCAGAGGCCCTCGTTCACCCAGGAGTAGTACTATCCAGAGCTGCCAATGATTTCCTGGTGATCATCATCCAGGTATACTTTTAGATTATATGTTAGACATATTATTCTTTGACGTATCATGATTTCATATTTATATTTCTCTAGATTCATCTAGATCCTGGTAGGGGCTTGTGTTAATTAGATTAATATCTTGAGATAAAATTATTTTATTGCTTTCCGCTGCTGCATGCCTTTAGAAAAGTTTTAAAATGCATATATTGTCCCTAGGAACGGTTTCCTTACAAGTTCCAGATCCCCCAGAGTTTCGACCAAAAGTTCTAAGCCTAAGAGATTAGGTTTTTTTTGTCTCTTGAAGGCCATTTAGCCTTTACAAAGAGTATTTTTGGGCTGGATTGAGGCTTCCTCTCCTCCCCTTCTCCATCTATCTTTTTTTACTTTTGGATATGTCATCGAGTGTGGTCATGCAAAACTCATGGCAACATATTAGTGACTTCACCACCATGTATGTCTTAGTTGGGATTCAACCAAGCATTACACTTTTTCGAGATTTTTTAAACTTTTAAAAACCATCCTAGATCTTGTGGATGGTGGTACGTGTCACCTTGGAAGAAACGAGATGTCCGACCCTTAATCCACAATGTTCCTTCTTCCGTACATGACTAGAAGGAGCACTTCTTTTTTGTGTCGAAAGTGTTCAGAGATCAACGGGGGTTTGCTTCATGAGGAGAACCCTGGGAATCTATCCTTCAAGAGTCTAGCCTTGACAGCTAGTAGGGGCAGAGCTTTAAAAATGCTACGTGACTTCAGGATCCCGATGCTAAGGGATCTCTTTTCTAACTAGATGTTGTACAACACTGAGATTAGCTAGGCTGACCCTCAAGGTGCGCATGGATTGCCTACCCCTCAATGCTTTTTTTTTCTTTCTTTCTTACTTCATTTCTATTCTAAAATCCAACTAGTTTGCTGCATAGATGATCTAGAGGTGAAAAGGATGCTGGAGCAGATCTTAAAGAGAAAGAAAGTCACAAGTCCCAAGGCTAACTGAAGCAAATACCCCAAGATCGAGGATCCATCTCCAATGCCTACTTCTACAGAGACTTCGAGTCAGGATTGGCCACTTGATCCGAGGCCATTATAGCTAGCTCAGCCCAAGTGGCTTTAGCAAAAGATAGGAGAGTATGCCCGACTCCTTCAATTGATCAGAGAGCTTGTCTGGATCCTTCTACCCGTGGATCCAAGCTTCTGCCAGCCAGGCTACACCAGTCGAGGCAGCTAGAATGTTCAAAGCTGCTTCTACCAATGATGAATGAAAAAAGGCTGAGATAATTCTTAAATTTTTAAAAATCTTTCTTAATGCTACTAAAGTATTTTCTAGTTCTAAGTATGCCATATCTAATTTGCACCTAAAAAAAATTTAGAAAATTTGGATGGTGTTGATGAATACAAGGGCTCATACTGATGAAACATTAAAGCAATTGATAAATAAAATGTAAAAGAAATTTAATAAATATTGATTTTAATACAATAATTTGTTAGTGATTGCTTCTATTTTGGATCCCAAATAGAAGTTGATATTTATATAATTTTATTATGAAAGGGTACTTGATGTGGAAGAGACAAAGAAAATGATTGATAAAATTCATGTTTGTTTCTACAATCTTTATTCAGAATATGCAGAGCAGCAAAAGTGCAATTCTTTATAGGTTCGAGTGAGCTAATAGATGAAATTCGTATATAAAGTGATACAACCTTAGTTTCTTTATTTTTCATGGATATTGTAAAACTTGTATGAATTTTGTTTAGTTTAAAAGTCAAAGTTCCTTGAAACGGCCAAAGAGATCAGAGTTAGATAGTTATTTAAATGATGATGTGCTTTCTGGTTTGAATGATAAGAACTTTGATATATTGACATGATAGAAGAATAATGTAGTTGTCTATCATATATTATCAAGAATAGTTAGAGATATTCTGGCAATTTCGGTCTTTACCATTTCTTTAGAGTCAGCATGTAGCACTGATGGTAAAGTTGTGGATCAGTATCGGAGTTCTTTGAATCCATCTACTATCGAGACCTTGGTTTGTATATAGGATTGGCTTCTTGAAGATTATGATGAATGTATATAAATATTTTACATTTATGTTTCTAATTTATTATGCTTATATTTCAAATATTTATAATTAATATTTATGTTAACATTTACATGTACAAATTGCTCGAGTTTTATAAAGTTGAATGCAGATGTACCCTACAGCAGGCCGAGCATTAAATTGTTGACTTTTTTATACTTTTTGCAAACAAAACTATTTCTTTTTATGCTGACATATTTACCTATCTACCTATTTACCTCTTAGCTGATGCTATTATTCCAAAGGCTATGGTGGATAAGGTTGAGCACATTCTTCGGGCTTTCCTGTGGCGGTCGAATGCAGTGCCCAGGGGTATCAATTTGGTAGGTTGGCAGTCAGTGTGCCAGCCTATTCAGGATGGTGGACTCGGTATCCACTCTCTTGCCAGTAGAAGAGAGGCTTTGTTGGCTCGTCATGCTACCAGACTATTTTTAAATCCTGATAGTCTGTGGGCTTCCTTCATACGAGCGAGATATGATATCCAATCCCTTGAGGGGGGTGACTTTTTGCCCTCCTCTCGAGGGTCGGCTATCTGGAGGAAGATCAGGAGGACTCTGGAGGTCATTGACTTTATGAGATGGATGGTAGGCGATGGGAGATCTATCAGTCTTGTCTGATGTATGGATCTCTGATATGCTACCAGACTATTTTTAAATCCTGACAGTCTATGGGCTTCCTTCATACGAGCGAGATATGATATCCAATCCCTTGAGGGGGGTGACTTTTTGCCCTCCTCTCGAGGGTCGGCTATCTGGAGGAAGATCAGGAGGACTCTGGAGGTCATTGACTTTATGAGATGGATGGTAGGCGATGGGAGATCTATCAGAGTCTTGTCTGATGTATGGATCTCTGATATGCTACCAGACTATTTTTAAATCCTGACAGTCTGTGGGCTTCCTTCATACGAGCGAGATATGATATCCGATCCCTTGAGGGGGTTGACTTTTTGCCCTCCTCTCGAGGGTCGGCTATCTGGAGGAAGATCAGGAGGAGGACTCTGGAGGTCATTGACTTTATGAGATGGATGGTAGGCGATAGGAGATCTATCAGAGTCTTGTCTGATGTATGGATCTCTGATATCTCTCTTCACAGATGGCCCACTTTTGTATCCCCTGATTTGTCGGCTTCCAGTGTGGTCAGTGGTTTTATTATCTCAGGGATGCAGACCTGGGATTCTATGCCGCTCTTTCGGTATTTTAGGGATGCCCTGAAGGATCGGATTCTATCTATTGCTTTACCAGTGTCACCTTGCCCGGATACTAGAGTCTGGGGGCCCACTTCTTCCTCCTCTGCTCCGTTATCGAACCTCTACTCCATTTACCATCTGGTGCAGCAGAGGAGTGTCCAGGCTGGTTGGATATGGTCTCTTTCGGTGCACCCACAAGTGCATCTCTTTATCTGAAAGGTGGGTGCTGCCTCCCTACGAGATCCTTTCTTAGCACGCGTGGGGTCCATCTTCTCTCGTGCGCATTTTGTGCAGCTCTGGAGGAGTTCTTGGACCACGCTCTTTTTCTGTACTTGAGAGCGTGGCATGTGTGGTCCCTGGCGGGTTGTAGATCCTTGCTGTACTCAGGCGATGATGTGGTTGACACCTTCCTTCACACCCTTCTTTCTCCTCCCGTTACTATTTCTCGGGGTTTATAGCTTATCTGGCTTACCACCTGTGGATCACCCGGAATGCTATGGTCTTCAAGTTTGATACTTGTTCGGCCAGATTTATTGTTGAGAGAGCTAGGGCTCAGGACATGGAGTATCATGGTATGATGTAGCATCGTCTAAGATATGGGGCTCTTGTTCAACTCTTCGAGCGCCTCGCCGGGTTCTGGTTTCTTGGAAGCCCTCTCCTCAGGATTATGCTACTTCAGCTTTGATGGGAGTGTCAGAGGGTCTATTGCTGGAGCTGCTTTTGTCATTCGGTCTTCTGGTGCTGGCTTCTCGCTGCAGGGACACCCATCTCGTGCAGCAGACTGTCCCCATAGTGGAGCTTTATGGAGCTTGGGCGGGCATCAGGTATGCCAGGAGGATCCTTCACCTGGATCGCCTCGTTATCGAAGGCGACTCCTTGACAGTTATTTCCTGGATCCAGAGTGCTCTCAGAGAGACTCCCTCCCTACCTCTTTTATGGGACATAGCTCTGTTGCTCTGTGTTGTATTGGGCTTATTGTCCGTCATGTTTACCGGAAAGCAAACTCGATTGCTGACTGGGTAGCTTCATTTGTCGCGTTTCATTCTGGAGGGTTTATCTACTCCTTTCTTTCTGACATGCCTGTGCAGTTTAGAGATATTTTGTTAGCTGACAATTTGAATTGTACCTTTTTCAGGACTATTTTCTAATATATCATGTTTACCAAAAAAAAACCGAGAGAGGACTTAAGATGCAACATGGTAGGTGGAAGATCCCCCAATAATGGACTCTTCCAAAATCAAGAAAATCACTTTATTCTCTCACTAGTTTCAAAACTACAGCTGCGAATGGGTGGGTCCGGCCTGATCGGTTCCTGACCCGATGAGATCCGGTCCAACCCACTCTGGAAGACCTGGAGGGTTGAGCAGGGCCGATCATGGGCCGGGCATTGGGTTCAAATTATATTTATTTTTAGTTGGTCTTTGAGCCGAGCTTATTTAAAATTTAACATTTGCTATGCCCGGGCTTGGCTCATGATCAGCTGAAGCAACGCCGGGGGCTAGACCTTTTTTAAATACCATGCTGGGATTGGGTTTTATAACTTTTGACCCAATCCAATTGAACTTTTAGGTAAACTACCTTAATCTAACTCAGTTCCAGCCAATATTTACCTATCCTCCATTTCTATTAGTTTTCGCGTTCCTGACTTCTTCCTATCAGGAGTTCAAGTCTGGGTCAACAGGGAGGTTTTGTTATACCATAGTACAGGGGGGACAAATAATTAAATCCCGGAAAGTATTGCTGTTTACCTATCTTGCATTCTCAATGATCCATCTACCCATAATATTAGCTGTCATTGGCAAATTTCTTATTAGAGATAATCCCTAGCATAAATTTAATCAAATGCATCTCCTTCTTATCGCTTTCGTTTCTTCAAAATCTAATGCACTCCTTGCAGGCCTTTTCTTGTAGTTCACCATGAACTCCAAAGCTAGTCACCTTATTATCCTCTTTTTTTTCTTTTTTTTTTTGGGGTGGGGCCTGTAAAATCCAATTCTACCTATCCCATTTTGCACCATTTTTTTTGTGGAAAATGATTGAAAAGGTTTTGATTTCATTTTGATGCTTTCTACTATCAATATGATAATGTGATCATTTGAACGATCTATATCAATCCTCTTCTAAGCCAAGCTTAACCATAATTTTTCAAAACCCAAATAATTTCGATTCTTGAAGTCACCAACTTTGTTTAATAAAGATGAGCCGCATCTAATTAATCAACCAAAAATCTGTATTAGAAATTTTTTTAAAAAATATTTCTAGAAAATATAAATACAAAAAGGTTAAAGGAATTGGAAGCCAAATAAATAATGATGCCATCCATACTTTTATCCAAATCAATTTTCTTAATTCATCTTTAAAAGTATATGGAGCCAATATATTATTTATGGTTTTTTTTTTTTCCAATTCTCATGCTATATTTTTACTTAAAAATACCATGATATGCTTTGGTATGATTGCCACTTGCAAGTAATTAAACTCCAAAAAGAACTCTAATTATCTTTGAAAGTTATATATTTTTATCCATAAAAAATTGTTTGTATCCTTCAATATTTTTAGTCTAATCTAATTTAAAGTCATGATTATAATGTGTAGTAGTTCTCTTAAATTTATTTTTGATTTTACATTCTTTTCATGTACAATTTTATTAACATATATTTATTTTTAATTTAAGTTTACAAAGCTCCTAGTATTTAATTATTTATTTACATAACAGTTATTTTATTAAAAAATAAATGCTCCAAGATCTCGGAGGGGTCCCTCCCCCCCTCAACCTAAAGCCCTGCACTGTCTCACTGCCCAGCCATGGCGGCGAGCTAACTGCTCCCAAGAGCAGCGAAAATCCTATCCCTTCTCCTCCATCCTCCCTCCCCAGCGTCCGGCTCGATCATCCCCACCGCCGCGATCTCCCAATGCCTCCGTGGCCTCCACTTCCTCGCTTCCCAGCGTCTCCAGCCTCACGGCTGTGGCCGAATACGGCCGTCTCCCCCGTGCTCGACGTCGATACCCAGGGTTCCGGCCACCGTGATCGCTGCTTTTTTTGGGTGTCAGAAAGGTCAGCTTTTTATTTAAATCTCTTTATGTTATACATTTGGAGTGCAGATGGTTTCTTTCAATAATTCAATTCTGATATACCGGGATAGGAAACCAAGGCTTGTCGCTAATAATATACCGGGATTTCATCTCAAAATTCTCTTAACTGGTAAAAAGGCAAAGAATGATTCAATTCTGATAGAGTTTCATCATGATATAGTTTGGCATGACGTTACAAGTGGTTTGTGTAAGAATTATGATTCACAGTGTCAATTTTTTAATTTAGTTGATGAGTCTATCTATGAGCATATAACAGCCTGAGTAAAATGGTTAACCAGATTAAGAAAGGGACCAATAAAGTCACGAGTAATCAAGATAAAAATATGATTTTCCTCCGCTCGGGATGAAAAGTTATGTCAATTGTTTTTTTTTTTTTTTCCCGGATGCATAAAATGGATCAAGCCTGTAGACCTATTCAAGTGGGAGACGATTGTTAGGGGAACACTTAGTAGGCGTTTTAATGTTGGCAGATAGAGTGAAATTTTCCAATTGTTTTGATTAAGCTATGTTCTCATTATAGATCTTCGGATTTTAAATGTTGGTTATCTGTATGACAAGCTCAATAACTATAGTTTTACCGTCCACTTTTTTTTTCCAAAAAAAAAAAAGAAATAGAGTTTTGGTAATATTCTGCGAGCATTGTAATAAGTGATAACAAATTGCTCAGAAATGAAGTTCTATAAAAGAGGTCCTTGACAGTAATTTCTGAAAATGGTGATAACCAACTTGCTATTTGATATTCTTTTGGCACTTGAGAGCTCCATATGAAGAAAGATCACTGGGATGTAAAACTTTATATTATAGAAGAACGTATTAATCACACATATCATTATATTTTTAAAGGCAACGGTTGTCGCCAAGATCGTCATGACCTGTAGCTCCGACATATCATGGATATGTCAGGTTCCCGTTAGGCGTTTGTCCCTTTCTTTCCGGATCGAATTCTTCGTCCGATCGTCCTACAAAAAAGAGGAGACCCGGGTCGGGATTTTTGATGAGGACACTCCGACGATCAAGTCAGATGGGACTGTTGCTGCCTGGACTGTCATGGCCTGCAGCTCTGGCATGGTGTCAGGTGTCGTCCTCCTCACCCGGAATCCGGTGCACATACCCGGTCCTGCAAAAGAAAGGAGATCCTGGCCGGAAATCCCGGCAGGGACACTCCGATGATCAAGTCAGTGGACGATCTAAGAGAACAAATCCTCCTCCGTGGATCCCTATATGGTCTCTACTTTCGGAGGTTTTGAAAGAAAAGAATTGTTGACCCCTGGAATGATTTTGATGATTACAAAACATTGGAGCATGTATGCATGACTAATTCCTTCAATCACTCAAGAAGTTTTGCAGGAAGCATTTATCTTTATATCAATTGGTTTTCTATCCAGTTGGAATGTATTCCAGTATTATATGAACTCATGTACATTTCAAGTTGTAAAGCACTAATTTTTCATCCATGTAATCTTGTAAAAAGGGCTATAAATTAGTAAAAAATGAGTTTAAGTAGGTTAGACATGTGTGGTAAGCTTTTTAAATTGTTTGGAAAATCTACTCTTGTTGGATTCTTGATTTGAAGATGTTTGGAGAAATTTGAAAGCATAAGAAGAATTTTTGCAATAGCCAACTCATGGACCAAGAGCCGACTCCTGTTCTGGCACGGTACGAAGATTTCAAAGTTTCAAAAGTTCGAGCCGACTCGATCAGAACTTATGTTTTTCATGACTGAGACTTCAAGCCAACTAAAGCCTAGAAGAGTCGACTCGTCTAGAGTTTGTATTGTTGGTGACTGAGACTTCGAGCAGAATCAGCCTTGAAGAGCCGACTCAACCAAAATTTATTTTTTCATTATCTGAGACTTCGAGCCGACTCATGGTTCTCGAGCCGATTCGAGTGTCAGGTTTTGGCCTGTAACAGCTAGTTGCTGGAACAGTTTTTTGAATTCCAAAGTGGCTCCAATGGCTATTTTCTGGTTCCCTAGGCCCTACAATGGCTAGTTTTGCTTGAGAACTATAAAAGAAAGTATTTATGGAGGATTAAACAATTATTTAAGATTATTCATTGATTATTCTTTGAAAGTTAAGGAGCATTCAAGTTGATTTCAAGTCTTTCACCAACCAATTTCAAGTGAGCATTCAAGAAAGGATTCAAAGCTTCACCAACTGATCTTCATTCTTGAATCCAACCTTTTGAGGACGTTAAGAAGCAGCTTGAAGAGCATTCAAGAGCATTTAAAGCTAGGCTTCACTTTGATCTTCATCGGCAACTATCAAACAAATTTGGTTTGCTATAAAGTTGCTTTTTCCATTTGATATATCTTATTTTCTCTCTAAGAACGTCTTAAGAGTGTGTTGGGTTTCTTTGGCGAGCCCAGTTATAAAAATCAAAGGGAGTTGGATTCTTGGTAAACTCGGTGTAAAACCAAGTGTGGGTTTTTTTTGGTGATCTCGTATTAAAATCAAAGTGATGGGGGACCCGAAACCCATCTGGGTTTTCTTTTAATTTTTCTAGTTTTTCTTATTTTTCTTATCCCTGCTATTCCACTTATTCCCTTTATTCCCATTTTATACCAAGTTTATCCCCGAGTTATCCCGGCTAAACCCTTCTTCAAACTTTCATCCCGTAAAATTTTTTTTTCAAAACCTAGCCGCCGCCACCCCGCCTTCCCCCATCTGGGCTGCCCAACCCCCGGCCGCCCCAGCCGGCCGACTCGTCGGTGCCCGCCGGCCCCGCCGCCACCGCCTGCCGGCCGTGCTGCCGCCCGCCGGTCGCGCTGCCGCCCGCCGCTCGTTGGCTCCCGGCGACCAGAGGTCGGGTTTTCCCCCTGTTGCTTGGCCGAGAAGAAGCTTCGGCATGCTTCTCAAAGCACCCCAAGGGAGAAGCTGTTCTACACGCTTTTTGGAGCTGCTCGATTTTCAGAGCAGCATGATTTTCAGGGCAGCACGAATTCTAGAGCAGATGGAGATTTCAATTCAAATAAAAGGGATTTATTTGATATTTATTTTAATGAATGTAATTTGGGAAATTTGGGATTTTTGATTTTGAATTTGAATTCAAAATCAAGGGAGGATTTTAGGAGATTTTATTTTTGAATTTCAAAAGGGATATGGGCATCTATAAATACCCATACTCCTCTTGTAATAAAGTAGTTGAAAAAATAAATTTTTGAGGTTTCTTTTCCACTTGTTTGTAGTTCTGGGCTTAGGCCCGTTGCCTTCGTCCTTCGGGACGTCGAGGGGTGTAAGGCCCCAACTTGCCTTCGTCCTTCGGGACGTCGAGGGGTGTGAGGCCCCAGGTATCTTCATTCTCTCTCCCACCTTCATGTCTTTCTCTGCTTCCCCTCGTGACCTTGAGATCTATCCTAGCGCCTCCAAGTATCTAAAAGGGTGTAATGCCTTAGAGGTGGATGGTCTCTTCGTCAGGGTGAGTCCCAAGGATCATGAGTCCAGTCCCTAGTCTCCCATCCCCATCCTTCCTTCGCCACCTCTGCCAAGAAAATTTAAAAAGTAAAAGAGTCCAGCCATTTTAAGGGTTTTCAAGGGTCGTTCTATCCTAGTCCCGGGAGGCTTCTTAGCCCTCTCACGATCCATGGTTATTTAGGTCTTTCCCATCTCAGAATAACCATGGGTTTTTCGCTTCCGTTCCACACCATTTTTTGGTATCAGAGCCAGCAGCGGACTAGGATTTGCTTTGTCGGCAAACTCGACGAAGTCGAGTTCTTCACGTTGCAGGAGAATGATGGGGGACCCAAAATTCATCTGGGTTTTCTATTAATTTTTCTAGTTTTTCTTATTTTTCTTATCCCTACTATTCCACTTATTCTCTTTATTCCCGTTTTATACCAAGTTTATCCCCGAGTTATCCCGGCTAACCCCTTCTTCAACCTTTCATCTCGTAAATTTTGTTTTTTCAAAACCTAGCCGTCGCCACCCCCCCCGTTCCCCCATCCGGGCTGCCCGACCCCTGGCCACCCCTGCCGGCCCGCCCGCCGGTGCCCGCCGGCCCCGCCCTCGCCGGAAACCCGGCGTTCACCGCCCTCGTCCGTGGAAGACGAAGGGACTGCCTTGGGAAGTCCAACCATCGCCTCCACAGCCATTGCTGCCGCCGCCGCCCGCATGCCGCCGCTCGCCGTCGATCCGTCGCCCCGCCGCCCCACCGGCATCCCTGGGCCCCACGCCCGCGGGACGATCGAACGGCACGCTCGTGCGTGCCGTGTGGCCGTGCCACCCCTGCACCGTCGCCTACCACCATCGTCCACCGTCGCCCCGCCGTCGCTCGCCACCGATCCGCCGCCCGACCGCCGCTCCGCCGTCGCGCCGGCGTCCCTAGGCCCCATGCCCGTGGGAAGACCGAACGGCACACTCGTGCATGCCGTGCGGCCTTGCCACCCCTGTGCCGCTGCACGCTGCCACCGTCCGCCACCTGGTCGCTGCCCCGCCACCACCGCCCGCCGGCTGCGCTGCCGCCCGCTGGCCCCCGGCCGACCAGAGGTCGGGTTTTCTCCCTGTTGCTTGGCCGAGAAAAGCTTCAGCATGCTTTTCAAAGCACCCTAAGGGAGAAGCTGCTCTGCATGCTTTTTGGAGCTTCTCGTTTTTCAGAGCTGCACGATTTTCATGGCAGTATGAATTCTAGAGTAGTGGGAAATTTCAAAATTCAAATAAAAGACATTTATTTGGTATTTTTTTTAATGAATGTAATTTGGGAAATTTTGGATTTTTGATTTTGAATTTGAATTCAAAATCAAGGAAGGATTTCAGGGAATTTTATTTTTGAATTTCAAAAAGGATATGGGCATCTATAAATACCCATACTCCTCTTGTAATAAAGTAGTTGAAAAAATGAATTTTTGAGGTTTCTTTTCCACTTGTTTGTGGTTCTGGGCTGAGGCCCGTTGCCTTTATCCTTCGGGACGTCGAGGGGTGCGAGGCCCCAACTTGCTTTCGTCCTTCGGGACGTCGAGGGGTGTGAGGCCCCAGGTATCTCTATTCTCTCTCCCACCTTCATGTCTTTCTCTGCTTTCCCTCGTGACCTTGAGATCCATTCTAGCACCTCCAAGTATCGAGGAGGGTGTAATGCCTTAGAGGTGGATGGTCTCTTCGTTAGGGTGAGTCCCAAGGATCATGAGTCCAGTCCCTAGTCTCCCATCCCCAGTCTCCCATCCCCATCCTTCCTTCACCACCTCCACCAAGAAAATTTGAAAACCAAAAGAGTCCAGCCATTTTAGGTTTTTTTTTTCAGGGGTCGTTCTATCCTAGTCCCGGGAGGCTTCTTAGCCCTCCCACGATCCTTGATTTGTTTTATGTCTTTCACATTTCCGAATAATCCCAGGTTTCTTCGCTTCCGTCCCACATCACAAAGTGTAGAGGTTTGAATTGTGAGCCTGTCAAAATAATCTGACTGTATTCCGGTAGGGGATATAGTGAAAATCCCAAGTGGTGCTCGGATAGTGGACGTAGGAGCGGGTTGCTTTGAACCACTCTAAATCTCTTGTGTTTGTGATTATCTTGATTGTGTTAAATTGTTTGCTTCCACATTGCACAATTCACCACAACACTAAAAGGATTTTAAATTGCATATACTTGATAAAGTTTTTATAATTCCAATTCACCCCCCTCTTAGGAAGCCACTTGGACAACAAGTGGTATCAAAGTAGTCTCTGAAAATTTCTTAGAGTAAAGATTGATGGCACATCCCTTGAGCACCTCCTTGGTCGAAGGCCAATCTACAAATTGACCTCCACTTTTCACTGGAATTAATTATACATATTGGAAGGCTGAGATGAAGATATACATTCAAGCCATAAATTTTCATTTATGGAAAATAATTCTAAAAGGACCTCACACATCCACTATTAAAATTAATGATGTTGAGGTTCCCAAACCAGAAGAAGAATGGGACGAGAATGATATGAAATTGGCCGAACTAAATGCCAAAGCCATGAATTTACTTTATTGCATTTTGGACCCAAATGAGTTTAATAGAATTTTCACTTGCAATTCTGCTAAAGAAATTTAGGATAATCTTGAAATCACACATGAGGGCACATCGCAAGTTAAGACTTCAAAAATCAATCTTCTTGTGCATAATTATGAATTGTTTAAAATGGATCCAAATGAAACTATATTTGCTATGTATACACGTTTTACTGATATTATAAATGATCTTAAAAGTCTTGGTAGGACTTATACTAATGCTGATCTAGTCCAAAAGGTTTTGAGATCTTTGCTAGAAAAATGGGAAGTAAAGGTTACAGCTATTCAAGAGGCAAAGGATTTAAACATACTACCATTGGATGAGCTGTTGGGGTTATTGATTACTTATGAGGTAGCCATGCAGCAAAGAATAGAAGAAGATTCAAAAAGGAAAAAGGATATTGCATTTAAAGCAATTGAAGAAGAAAAGGAAATTCAGAAATCTCTGATGATGATATGGAAGATGATGAATTTGCCCTAGTTATGAGACAGTTTAAGAGATTTATGGGCAGAAGAAGAATGAACAGATGGAGGAAATAATTCAGAAGAGGAGACTATGGAAAGGAAAAAGAAAAAGACAAAGAAAAGGATAAGGACAAAGATTAAACTCCAATTTGTTATGAATGCAAGAAACCAGGACACATACGTCCTGATTGTCCAGAAATCAAGAAAAAAGTTATTTAAAAGAAAGAAGGAGAAAGCAATGCTTGCAGCATGGAGCGATAGTGATGAATCCACATCAACCAAAGAAGAAGAAGAAGATATAACAAAGATAGCTCAAATCTGCCTTATGGGTTTGGAGGATGAGATAACAACTTCTGAACCTAATCTAGAATTTACTTATAATGAGTTTCATAATGCTTTTATGAATTATTGATAGAATATAAAAAAGCTGGTTTGAAAATGAAGGATTTAAAAAATAATTATGATATAGTTGAAAAAGATAAAAATGAAGTTTGTGAAAGAAATAAGATTTTACAAAGAGAATTAAACTTGATTTGTAAAAGACTTAAATCTATCCAATTTGAAAAGGAAGAACTTCTTGAAAAGAATAGAACTTTACAAAAGGAAAATACTATTTTGCAAGAAGAAATTCAAAAAGATAAAACCCTTGGTTGAAACATTAACTTTAAGCTCTAATAAACTTAAACTGATTTTGAAAGATCAACGAGATACTAATAACAAGTTTGGAATTGGTTATAAAAGCTCAAATTCAAATAAATTTTCTGCATCCACATCTTATGCTTCTAAGTTCATTAGACCAAAGCAATATGGACCTGAGTTTGCATCACATGCCTTTTATTCAAAGTCAAAAATTATCTGCTATGCTTGTAATAACATTGGTCATAAAGCATTTGAATATCATTTGAAATATAATGGCAAAAAGAAAATCAAGAAAATTTGGATTCCAAAAGGAACCAATCCTACTAACTTGCAAGGATCCAAGAGAGCTTGGGTACCTAAATTAACTACTTGATTGTTTTGCAGGGATGTCTGCAGCCATGAATGCAAAGAAAATATGGTACCTTGATAGCGGCTGTTCAAGACATATGACGGGTGATATATATTAATTCTTCATCCTAGAACAAAAAGATGGTGGCATGATAACCTTTGGTGATAATCGTAAAGGAAGGATAATCGGTATTGGTAAAATTAAAATTACTCATACTTTTATTGAGAATGTACTACTTGCAGAGAAATTAAAGCATAATCTTTTAAGCATCAGTCAACTTTGTGATATTGGTTCTAATGTTTTCTTCAAGTCTTTAATGTGTATAGTAGTTGATCCTCTTAACTCTAGTACAAAGTTCATTAGACATAGACTTGGTAATATTTATGTAGTAGATCTTAATGATCTAGCTATATCAAGTAATACAAGTCTTGTGGTAGTGAATGATAAGAGCAAGGAATCAAGTCTATTATGGTATAGATGACTTGGACATGCTAGTATAAATACTATTGCAAAACTTATTTTAAAAGATTTGGTTAAAGGTTTGCCAAAATTTAAAGTAAATTTTGATTATGTCTGTGATGAATGCCAATTAGGAAAGCAAGTAAGGGGGAGTTTTAAATTCAAGAATATTGTTTCTATCACTAGACCTTTAGCGCTACTTCATATGGATCTTTTCGGACCTACTAGGATAATCCTAGGTGGTATGAAGTACGATCTTATGATTGTAGATGATTTTTCAAGATACACTTAGATTTTATTCATTGCACATAAAGATGAAACTTTTAAAACATTCAAAAAGTTTTACAAAAGAGTTTCAAACTTAAAAAATCTTTCTGTTATTTCTATTCGTAGTGATCATGGTACTTGATGTGGCCGGAACGCTGACATGGATCAAGGAGCCTGACGTGGAGCCCCCATTGGACGCCACGCTGGATTACCGCCACAGGTCCCTTCGTCGGGTTGAGCTCCCCGATGCCAACGGGGCCACTCGTCGAAGCCGGGCTCTGTCCCCCGCCAGGTCGGTACCCGCCATATCGGGATGCCTAGGTCGGAGCCGAGCTCAAACCCCACCAGAGGCAGACCTCTCGAGCCCGAGCTCGGGTCCCGTGGTCCGGAGTCGAGCTGAAGCCTCCTCCGCCACGAGGAGCCCCCTCGAGGCCGGGTCCCCTGGCCTAGGTGCGCCTCATCGACCTCAGCCAGCCCGAGCTCAGTCAAAGCTAGGCCCCTCTGGCCTGGTACCGAGCTCGGCCCCTCTCCGCACAGCCGAGCCACCGCGAGACGGGTCTCCTGCAAGCCGGTCCCGTCTTTCCATCTCGGCCCCTAACGCAAATCAAGATGTCAACTGCCAAGGAAACAGCACCTCCCAGCCGAAGATAGTGGCGAACCCCCCGAGGATTGTGCGACAACACCTGCCACGTCACCATTAATGCCCACGGCCGCCATTCATACCAGGAAGAAGGAAAGCTCACATCAAGGCACTGTGCCCCCTACCAGCTTGCTGTACGGTCGGGAAAAAGACACCAAGGAGCGCGATTCCCAAGAGCGGCGGCGCGACAGTCGAGGCCCTGCCGTATTTCCAAGAAGGGCAAATCGAAGGAATGTCAGAGGCTCGTGGAAGCTTCCCCGGATACCTAATAAAGAAGGCATATCATTCACGGCACGACATCACGTCATACCCGTCTGACAACACGGGAGAACCCCGAGGCAAGCCATAAAAAAAGGACTCAGCCAGTATAAGCGGAGGGGAGGTAACACTCATTTCTCAATTTCAAGCAAGAACAACACAACCACCACAGAGAAAAAGAGGAGAAAGGGGAGAGGTCAGAGAGGAGGGCAAGACCACCTCGGCCACCACACCTCCCGGCTCACTCACACTCTCATACACTATATTCACTCCTAGTGTGGAGCTCATCCAAAGGGGCTCGACCAGGAGAATATGTTCTCCTGGATCGCCACTGACTTGATCATCGGAGTGCCCTTGTCGAAATCCCCGGCCCGGGTCACTGACATTGCTTCCTTGCAGGTCCTGAGGCACCGGAGGCGTTCCCAGGCGGGCGGACGCAACACACCTGACGCCATCAGCAGCTACGGGCCACGACGATCCGGGCGGCAACAGAATGGCATGCCAGGTAGGGGTCGAACCTACGACTTTCTGCTTCCCAGACCTCGCTGAACCTATGACTTTCTTCAAGCTCCGACAAAAAGACAACGAGCCGGCTCTGCTGACGGAGAGAGCCGCTCACTAAACCTTGGGTGGGAGGCACCCAGACCCCGCCGAGGCAGGAAAAGTAAGACCCACCTTCTCCGTCTCCTTCGATGGAGGGGTTTCCTGATGAAGCCGCTAGGTGCGCGACGGGTAGGCGCCTGGAGGAGCATGAACGCAAGCTGGCGGAGTTCGATCGCCGGTTTGCCAGCATGTCGGGCTCTACTAGTGAGCTAGCGGGCTACGACGCCCGTCCCCCATTCTCCCAAGGAGATCCAGGCGGAGCCGATTCCCCGACGGTTCCGCATGCCACAGGTGGATCCTTACGACGGGACCATAGACCCCCTGTACCACCTAGAAAGCTACCGGACCCTCATGAGGGTCTAGGGGGCCACCGACGCTTTGATGTGCGTCACCTTCCCCGCCACTCTCCGGAAGGCGGCTCGAGTATGGTTCTCCCGCTTCGAGACGGAGAGCATTAACTCCTTCGTCCAGTTGGGGCAGAAGTTCGTGGCTCACTTAGACATTTACCGGAGGATGCCACGCAAGGCAGACAGCCTCTTTTCCATCAGGCAGCAGGATCGGGAGCCGTTACAGGATTACGTGGCTCGTTTCAAGGCTGTCGCCTTGGAGATCTACTGTTTGGAGGAGCCGGTCGCCATACTGGCCTTGAAGCGAGGGCTTAAGACTTCCTGCTTGACGTACTTGCTCGACAAAAAGCCTCCAAAGTCTTACTCCGAGGTCCTCATTCGCGCTCAGAAGTACATCCACACCGAGGAGGCGGATCGTACCCGACAGGAGCTTGACGGGAGGCCACCGAAGAGGCCTGCGCCTGTCGAGGGGCCAGGGGCACAGAAGCCAACGCCCCAAGCTCAAAGCTCCCGAAGGGACCGGCCAAGACCGAGGGGGACTCCTGTTCCTGTGGAGGCCTACACTACTCTCTTCGCCCCGAGGATGAAGATCCTCATGAAGATCGAGGGCGAGACCTATTTGCGACGCCCACTGCCATTGAAGCCGTCTGCCACCCATGACAAGTCAAGGTACTATCGCTTCCATCGCAACCACGGTCACGACACCGAGGAATGCCGCAACCTTAAGTTGGAGATTGAGGAGCTCATCAAGAGAGGCTACCTCGGAAGGTATGTGGGGGGCAGATCTCAGTTGGAATCCCATGCACTCATTGCCCCTCCACCAGTCCCAGCGGTCGACAATCATCCTATCGAGAAGTCGGTGGGGATGATATACTGGGAGACTGGGTGCGCCTCCGAGAAGGCCTGGGGGGCAAGGAGCGGAAAAGCTCCCGAGCGTCCTGTGAGCCTGCCACACAGTGCCTAGAGCGGCCACGGGCAAAGCGCCATTCAACCTCGTCTTTGGCATGGAGATAGTGATCTCAGTTGAGCTCGGCGCACCCCCTCAACCGGGACCTCCTCAAAGAAATGAGGGTCAAAGCCTGGCCTTGGATGGCAGCGTACCGGTAACAGGTCGCCCGATGTCATAACGCCCGGGTGAAGTTGAAGATCTTCCGACCTAGTGACCTGAGGCATCTCAACTCAGAGAGCGTGGTAAACTCTCACCGAATGGGGAAGGCCCCTACAAAGTGGCCGAGGCCCTCCTGTAGAGAGCCCACTATCTCGAGGACCTGGACGGAACCAGATCCCCCCTCCCCCCTGGACATGGAACACTTGTAATCCGGGGAGTTACTACCAACAGTGTAAGTTCTCCCTCCATTTGCAATAAAAGTCCTTTTCCTGCGCAACGGTTTATCTGCCTTGCAGGCACTAAAGCCCAGAGAAGAGTACTCTGGCACGAAGACCTGGGAAGCCCCCAGGCACTGGCAAGCCCAGCTCCTCAACATCAAAAGACCGGACGACCTCTGGCACCGGCGAGCCCAGCTCCCCGGCATCAAAAGACCGGACGACCTACGGCACCGGCGAGCCCAGCTCCCCGGCATCAAAAGACCGGATGACCTCCGGCACCGGCGAGCCTAGCTCCCCGGCATCAAAAGACCGGACGACCTCTAGCACCGGCGAGCCCAGCTCCCCGGTATCCAAAGATCGGACGACCTCCGGCACCGGCGAGCCCAGCTCCCCGGCAACAAAGACCAGACGACCTCCGGCACAAACGAGCCCAGCTCCCCGGCATCAAAGACCGGACGACCTCCGGCACCGGCGAGCCCAGCTCCCCGGCACCAAAGATCGGACGACCTCTGGCACCGGCGAGCCCAGCTCCCCGGCATCAAAGACCGGATGACCTCCGGCATCGGCGAGCCCAGCTCCCTGGCATCAAAAGACTGGACGACCTCCGGCACCAGCGAGCCCAGCTTCCCGGTAACAAAGACCGGACGACCTCTGGCACCGGCGAGCTCAACTCCCCGGTAACAAAGACTGGATGACCTTCGACACCGGCGAGCCCAGCTCCCCGACATCAAAAGACCGAACGATCTCCGGCACCGGCGAGCCCAGCTCCCCGACATCAAAAGACCGGATGACCTCCAGCACCGTCAAGCCCAGCTCCCGGGCATCAAAAGACGGGACGACCTCCGGCGCTGGCGAGTCCAG
Organism: Areca catechu; assembly: GCA_021397845.1. NCBI lineage: Eukaryota > Viridiplantae > Streptophyta > Magnoliopsida > Arecales > Arecaceae > Areca > Areca catechu. The sequence continues at coordinate 12,710,859 of CM038038.1, read as the reverse complement.
CTCCAGGACGCCAGCCCAAGATCGAAGCTTCGATCTTCGGCTAAGGGAATTCTCTCAATCGTTGCGCCTATGAGCCTAACTCAAAGGCGCCATCTCAAGTTCACAACGTCTTCGAGCCCAGCCCCAAGACGCCTACTCAAGGTCGGAGCTCAGACCCCCGGCCAGGGGCACCCCCTGGCCACGCAACTCGTCATCGACAACGCCCCCAGATTCGGTCCCACGATGACAACCGAAGTTGGGCCCCGTCCTCCGCCGGGTCCGCTCTCGCAAGCCCGGAATGCCTAGGCCAGAGCCAAGCACGAGCTTCCATCCAAGGCGGACCCCTTGAGATCGGGATCCATGGCCAGGAGTTGAGCCTAGCCTCCTCCACCGCGAGATGCCCCTCCGAGCTCAGGTCCCCTGGGCTGGACAACATCGTCACCAATCAAAGACCGGATCCCATGACCCTCCAGCACAAAAGACCTGGGAAGCTCCCAGGGACCGGCGAGCCTAGCTCCCCAGCATTAAAGCCCAGAGAAGAGTGCTCTGGCACAAAGACCTTGGAAGCCCCCAGGCACCGGCGAGCCTAGCTCACCGGCATCAAAGACCGGATGACCATCCGGCACCAAAGACCGGACGACCCTCCGGCACCAAAGACCGGATGCCAAGGCCCAGAACTCGGATTTTCGGCGCCGCAATTCTCAAGCATCAACGTCCTTGAAACTGGCTCCGAGATACTAAGGTTCAAGACTCAGGCTTCCGATATCAGGGACCTCAACTATCGACGCCACCGAGCCTAGCTCCAAGACGGCGACCACTGAATTGTGCCCCTAAGCAGCCGAGTCCAAGACCAACATTCATCGATGGCGTGACCTCAAGCTCAACGCCGAGTCCGTGCCAGTCGAAGTTCCTAACTCCCATCTCGGACCTCCCTGCACTGAAAAGAAAGAAGTAGCAAAGAAAGGGAAGGGAAGAGAGAGAAGGGACATTCCACATTGCATACAACGGAGACACCATGGTTACAAAAGTGCATTTCATTACTGGAAGAGTTGATTACACTATCTACCGAGCCCCGACAGGCCGAGTGACCCGGTTAAGAAAAAGAAGAGACAAAAGGAAAATACAAGTATAAGAAGAAAAGGGAAGGAATCCTATCCTAAGCAGTCGGCTCCTTCTCCGGATGTTGCACGGCTGGGACCTCTCCCTCCTCCACCTCCGTCACTTGGGCATGCCCCTTGGCGACCTCCGATGGAGAAGTAGGTTCAACTACTGAAGCCGCTTAGATTGGATCAGCAGCCCCCGTTGATGTCAGCTCCTTGAGGCCGGGCGCTGCCGATGTCGCTGGGATGCTAGCCTCGGTCGGAGCAGCCTCCTGCCCTGCCGCCATCATCGTCGTTGCAGAGGAAGCCTTCTTCCCCGGAGTTTGGAGCACGGCCAACCGCTCCTCAGATAGAATAACCCTCAGTTGCTGGTGGCAATAGGCGAACCCCTTAGCAAAGGAGTCTGTCACCGCCTCCTTGAAATCTTTGAGGTACTCAGGAGAAGCTTTGAAGGCGGCCACCGCACCGGTGACATCCCTTCGAGCACCCTCCGCCTTGCTCCTTTCGGTGGCCACCAGGTCCTCAGCACGCTCAGCCTGACGGATCGCCACCACCATTCCCTTCTCGGCAGCCCCGGCGGCATGGCTGGCGACAGCAGCTTTCTTCTCGGCCTCAGCGGTCCTCTTCTCCGCGGCCGCCACCTTCCTCTCGGACTCAACCCGGAGCTCCTTCAGCTGAGTTCTCTTCGACTCCAGCTCATTTTCGAGCTCCTCCTTCGTCCGGATGAGGTCGCCAACTTCGGCCGCGAGGCCCTTATTTCTAAGGTGAGCGTCCTGGGCGTCTTGGCTCTTCTCTCTCGCCTCGGCCCGTAGAGATTCGAGCTCAGCCAGTCGCTCCTTCTCCCCGCTGGCCCAATGCCGGTAGAAGTCCCGAATGAGGAGAGGCTCTCTACCTTGCTGCATCGAGGAAGGGGTGTCAGCTATTAGGTAAGAAGAAAAAGAAGCAACTTGGAGAAGCAACAACGAGCGGAGGACTTACAGCATAGAGGTTCGCGAACGTCACACTGATAACATTGCCCAGAAGCCTCCCGCTTCCGTCTCGCTTGTCACAAGACTGGATGGAGAAGTCCATCATCCGCTCGGCGAGGTTGGGGTGTTTAACCAGAGAGACGTTCGGCCCCAATTTGAAGGGGACCCTCCAGTAATCTCTATCCCTGGTCCCCGCCGGCTCAGCTCCTTCATCGACGTGTGGTGCCCTCGGCACCAGTTACGGGACTGGAGCTGCATCGGACCGCACCTGGGATGTCGGCTTGATCTCTTCCGGGTCCTCCTCGATGTTGACGACCTCCGGGATTCGGGGTGCCGACCTGGCGGCAGCGGCAGCTGATCTCGTGCGGGCCACCATCTCGGGCTCGGGCGCCGTCGCTAGCTCACGCTGCCCGGCAGGCGCTGGAACGGGCTTGGCCGCCCTTTTTCGCCATCGTTCCTGAACCAGTGCTTCCACCCCGGCCTGCACCGGCCTCGCCCCATCCTCGGCTCGAGCCCTCCTCGGAGTGGGCTCACCTGCCTCAGCAGCCTGCTCTCATTCCTCAGAAAACGAGAGTAGCTCATCCATCGAAAACTTCATTTTTGCACCAAGGGGAATGAGGTCAACCCAACAGCTCTCATTCCTCAGAAAACGAGAGCAGCTCATCCATCGAAAACTTCATTTTTGCACCAAGGGGAATGAGGTCAACCCAACAGCAATAGCAAAAAAAAAAAAGAAGAAGAAGAAGGAGAAGGAGGGGAAAGAAAAATAAATAGGAAACGATGGGGAAGTGGCCAAGTCAAACTCACCCGGCTCTCGCGCCGAGCTAACCCCGGCCTCGCGAAGATTCTGCTCTGACAACAAGACCTCCAGTGATGGGATCTTGGCCGATCTAAGTAGGTCATACATATCGAGGTTGGCAACTTCGACGGAGGAGTTCCTATTCGGAGATCGATCTGGGTCGCTCCAAACCCAATCGATCCCCTCTACAGAGGCAAAAAAGAACATGCTCTTCCATCCTTTGATGGAAGAGGGGAGCACAAATCTGATGCCCCGAGGGCGGGAAGAAAGCGACCACCACCCGTCCTCGATAGGGTGGCGTTTCAGGATGAAGAAGGCCCTGAACAAGGAAAAACGGGCAACAATCCCGTGGAAGTGGCATAGAACGATGAAACAAAATATCGTTCTGATGGCATTGGAGACCAACTGGGCAAGGACAAGCCGGTAGCTAGCTAAGAAAGAAAGGAAAAAAGGGTGCACAGGGAGGCGGAGACCCCCAGCGAAGGTCTCCTCGTAGAAGGGGATCCGTCGAGGACCATTGAAAGTGACTCACTCTCCGGGACGAGGAATGGAGAGCTGGATGGATTCGGGGACACCGTAAGCCTCCCGGATGAATGCAAGGTCCTCAGCGGTAATCACCGAGGTGATCCCTCCTGGACTTGACGACCGAGAAGACTCAGGCTCAGAGAGAGGAACAGAAACAGAAGTAGAAGCAAGAGCAAGAAGAGAAGCCAAGCGAGGAGGAGGAGAAGACCCGGGTTCCCTAATTGACACCGGGCCATGGAAAGGCCTTCTACTGAACTCACACCTCGCCGCCTCCATCTCCTCGTCGGAAGAGGAAGGAGTCTTCGGCCGGGAAGGCCCGGCCTCAGCCTGGCAAGAGGGACGAAAGTTGGGCCCGAAGCGGTCCATGGAAGAGAAAGGGAGAGAACAGGGCAACTCCTAAATAACGACAAGGAGAAGGCGAACGGAAGAAGACCTACGGCGATTTCTAACAAGCAAGAGAGAAGAGCTAACCTGCTGGAACTCAACGAAGATGCCGGTGGCCGAAGAAGAAGAAGAGGGAGGCTTCCGTACGACTCCGGGTGTGAAGAATTTGAAAGAGGTATGTTCTGAAAGGACTCACCCATCCTTTCGAGACAACCTGCGTCCGACCGTACCGTTACGGCTTCCCCAAAAGTCATACCACGTGTCGCTGATCGACGGGGCCAACATCCCCATCCGACCGCGGCCACTTTAGCTTCCGCGCCCGCCATAACTGCTCCCAAGACGTGGCCACGCGGCGTCCCCGCACAAGCATGAAGGACCGTCGAGCGAGGCACCATCGATATCGGTCATTATTGCACCAGATTTCCCACCTGTCCATGCCAGCACCGCAAATACTCCCTTCGCCCCGAGCGCAACACGACAACGGGCCTCGGGAGTGGGGGGCAAATGATGTGGCCGGATCACTGATGTGGAGCAAGGAGCCTGACGTGGAGCCTCCATTGGATGCCACGCCGGATTACTGCCATAGGCCCCTTCACCGGGCTGAGCTCCCTGATGCCAACGGGGTCGCCCGTCGAAGCCGGGCTCCGTCCCCCGCCAGGTCGGGATGCCTAGGTCGGAGCCGAGCTCAAACCCCACCAGAGGCAGACCTCTCGAGCCCGAGCTCAGGTCCCGTGGTCCGGAGTCGAGCTCAAGCCTCCTTCGCCATGAGGAGCCCCCTCGAGGCCGGGTCCCCTGGCCTGGGCGCGCCTCATCCACCTTTGCCAACCCGAGCTCGGTCAAAGCTAGGCCCCTTTGGCCTGGTACCGAGCTCGGCCCCTCTCCGCACATCCGAGCTGTGGCAAGACGGGTCTCCTGCTAGTGGGTCCCGTCTTTCCAGCTTGGCCCCCAATGCAAATCAAGATATCAACCGCCAAGAAAACAGCACCTCCTAGTCGAAGACAGTGGCGGACCCCCCGAGGATCGTGCGACAACACCTGCCACGTCACCATTAATGCCCACGGCCGCCATTCACACCAGGAAGAAGGAAAGCTCACATCAAGGCACTGTGCCCCCTACTGGCTTGCTGTACGACTAGAAAAAAGACACCAAGGAGTGCGGTTTCCAAGAGCGGCGGCGCGATAGTCGAGGCCATGCCGTACTTCCAGGAAGGGCAAATCGAAGGAATGTCAGAGGCTCGTGGAAGTTTTCCTAGATACATAATAAAGAAGGCGTACCATTCACGGCACAACATCACGTCATACCCTTCTGACAACATGGGAGAACCCCGAGGCAAGCCACGAAAAAAGGACCCAGCCAATATAAGCGGAGGGGAGGTAACACTCATTTTTCAATTCCAAGCAAGAACAACACAACCACCACAGAGAAAAAGAGGAGAAAGGAGAGAGGCCAGAGAAGAGGGCAAGACCACCTCGGCCACCACACCTCCTGGCTCACTCGCACTCTCATACATTATATTCACTTCTCCTAGCATGGAGCTCACCCAGAGGGGCTCGACCAGGAGGATCTGTTCCCTTGGATCGCCACTGACTTGACCGTCGGACTGCCCCCGCCGGAATCCCCGGCTCAGGTCACTGACATTGCTTCCTTGCAGGTTCCGAGGCACCGGAGGCATTCCCAGGCGGGCGGACGCGACACACCCGACGCCATCAGCAACTACGGGCCACGACGATCCGAGCGGCAACAGTACTGAATTTGAAAATCAATATTTTGATTACTTTTGCACAAAGCACGGTATTGATCATAACTTCTCTGCTCCTATAAAATCACAACAAAATGGTATTGTAAAGAGAAAGAATAGAACTTTGGAAGAAATGTCCAGAACAATGCTTTATGAAGGAAATCTTCTAAAATACTTTTGGACAGAAGCTGTAAATATCTCTTGTTATATTTTAAATAGAGTTTTGATCATATCTATTATAAGAAAAACTCCCTATGAACTGTGGAACAATAGAAAGCCAAACATAAATTATTTTCATATTATTGGTTGCAAATATTTTGTTCTCAATAATGGTAAAGATAATCTTAGTAAGTTTGATGCAAAATCCAATGAGATTATATTTCTTAGTTATTCTACAAATAGTAAAGCCTATCGAGTTTTCAATAAAAGAACTTTAACTGTGGAAGAATCAATCTATGTTGTTTTCAATGAAATTGACATGATATCTTCTCAAAAAGAAGATTGTGCTGATGATGATGTAGGTACACTTGAACATGGACTAAAGGACATGACTATCAAAGATAAGCAAGCAAGTGAACAACATGAAGAAATGGTAAGCAAAGATCATGAAGATATACCTAAATAATAGATGTATGTACACTCACATCGTAAAAAACTTATTATAGGAGATCCATCACAAGGTGTTAGAACTAGAGCTTTATATAAGGATGCACATGACTTGATTATTTTTGTATCTCATGTAGAACCACACACCATAGAAGAAGCTAAAACTGACCCTAATTGGATGTTAGCTATGTATGATGAGTTAAACCAATTTAGGAAAATAATGTTTGGACACTTGTAGAAAGACCAAATGACTACCCTATTATAGGTACTAGATGGGTTTATATGAACAAACTAGATGAGCAAGGTAATGTAATTAGGAACAAGGCTAGACTGGTAGCGCAAGGTTATAATCAAGAATAATGAATAGATTTTGATGAGACCTATGGACCAGTAGCTAGACTAGAAGCTATTAGATTACTCTTGGCATATGCATGTTTCATGAACTTTAAATTATTTCAAATGGATGTAAAGAGTGCTTTTTTAAATGATTTTCTATCTGAAGAAGTTTTTGTGGAACAACTATCCAGTTTTATCGATCACACTTTTCCAAATCATATTTTCAAGTTGAATAAAGCTTTATATGGTCTTAAACAGGCACCTAGAGCCTAGTATGATAGATTAAGCAAGTTTTTGCTTGGAAATGTTTTTATAAGAGGTAGTGTTGATTTTACCTTGTTTATTCAAAAGAAAAATAATGATATTTTGGTTGTTCAAATTTATGTTGATGATATAATATTTGGATCTACTGATGAATCTTTGTGCCAAGATTTTGCTAAGTTAATGCAGGGTGAATTCGAAATGAGTTTAATGGATGAGCTAAGCTACTTCCTCGGGTTTCAAATTAAACAATCAAAGGAAGGGATTTTAATCAATCAAGCCAAATATATTAAAGAAATTATCAAAAAATTTGGCATGGAATCAAGCAAAGAAGTTGAAACACGCATGAGTCATGCATGCGACTTGATAAAGATGAAAATGGCACAACCGTTGATCAAAAATTGTATAGAGATATGATTTGATCTCTACTTTATTTAACTGCCAGTAGACCTGATATTTTATTTAGTATTTGTATGTGTGCATGTTTTCAATCAAATCCAAAAGAATCACACATTATTGCTGTTAAAAGAATCATTAAGTATCTTAAAGGCATATATAATATAGGATTATGGTATTCTAAGCATTCATCTTTAAAGTTAATTAGTTATTATGATGCTGATTATGGTGGCTGTAAGATTGATAGAAAGAGCACAAGTGGCACTTGTCAATTTCTAGGTGTCAATTTGATTTCATGGTACTATCGTAAATAGAACTTTGTAGCACTGTCTACTGTTGAGACAGAATAAGTGGCTGCGGGGAGCTATTGTGCACAAGTGTTATGGATCAAGCAACAGCTAGAAGATTAAGGTGTTATCTAGTCTAAGATTCCTATTAAATGTGATAACACGAGTGCTATTAATTTATCTAAAAATCCAATTCAGCATTCTAGAACAAAGCATATAGAAATTAGACATCATTTCATTAGAGACCATATTTTGAATAATATTATAAAATTAGAATTTGTGTCTACAGAAAATTAAGTTGCTGATATTTTCACCAGACCTCTTAGCCAAGATAGATTTGAAAAGATTAAAGGTGAGTTAGGTCTATGTGACCCATATTAAGAGTTTTGATCTAATTTTTCAAAAATAAGGAAAAATTATCTATACTTTTCAAAATTCACTTTAGAGCCAATGACCACTTCATTTAGTGCTAAGCTACCTATAGGTTTTTACTTTTTAAACTTTTGAGCTTTAACATTCATTTTTGCTCGAGCCGACACTTGAAAACCCCTGTTCTGTCGAGCCAACTCGAAGGTCGGGCTCAAGCTTTTTAAATAGGGTTCCGTAGGTTTTGAAATTCACTTTCTTTCCATTTTTTCCTATTCTATTCCAATCGTTCTCTCTTCCAAACCTTAGAAAAAGCTCTAGAATCCCTCCAAACCTCAAATCCGAGCAAGATGGATCCTAGGAAGGCCGTAAGGAAGAGAGAAAAAAGGGTCGTGCGGACGGTAGCGGAGGAAAGAAGAACAAAAAAGAGATTTGACACTTCACATTCTACGGACGAGCAATAAGAAGAGCAGCAAGAAGCTCCGGAAGCCCCAAGGCAAATCATTCTTATGGGAAACAAGCAAGTAACTTCTAGAAGATGTGTAGATTTCACTTTTCTTGAACAAGAAAACCTAAGAGTAGGGGAATGGCTTATTGCTCAAGGGTGGAAATCTTTTTGCATGATGAATCTACTGATTTTTCCAACCTAATGAGACAATTCTTTGAAAATCTTCTTTGGGCACTTTTCATGTGGAATCTACTGTCAAAGGTAAACATATTTTGGTAAATGAGCAGAAACTAAGCAACATTCTTCAGATACCCAAGGAAGGGGAAAGTTTTTTGGTATTAAAAGAGAAGCAGAAAATTTTGAGGATAATATTAGAAAGGAATGATGTTTCTGGAGTTGTGCATGTTAGGGCAAACCAACTATCATTGGAGATGAGGTTAATTCACAATATCATTAGCCATATATTCCTACCCAGAATTGGAAGGTTTGACTGGGTAAGCGAGAGAGATCTTATTTTTATGAGATGTTTGGTTGAGGGGGAGGCTCTCAACTTGCCCTACATCATGATATCCTAGATGAGGGAAGCAGCTCGCAGGACACGAGCTTGTCTTCCGTATGGTATGGTTTTTACATTTCTATTTCAGGATGCCGAGGTGGACTTATCTGGTGAGGACATTAGGCCTCTGCTACATACTGACAAATATAATGTAAGGTCCTTGAGCAGAATGGGATTTCTGAAGGTAGATGGTCAGTGGATCGGGAAGACTTCCGGGCTACCAGCTACACATTCTGATGGGGAGTCAGATGAGGATGACCAGACTGGTCAGGCATAGGGCACTGAGGCAGGGCTACCGACTGATGAGGCTGGACTTTCTAAGCCAGCACCTTCTACACCTCATTCACCTGTGAGAGGGTCTGCTTCTGGTGGTTTAGGTGATGATCTCAGATTGCAGTATATCTTGGAGGAGCTCTCTACTCTGTAGTGAGGTAGGGTAGAGACTGATGCTAGGATAGTGGCTCTTCAGATTGAGATGCATGATGGCTTTTAGTAGATTTTATCAGATCTTCAGCAGATCAGGACAGCTAGTCATTCAGCACCTCCACCTTTTGCAGGACCAAATGATCATGATGATGATTGAACATAGGGAGAGACTGAGCATACTGCTGACACTCATACTGTAGCTACTCCTACTGTTGGGCATGGTACTGGCACTCAAGGACCGAGCACTGGCATATCAGACACTCCAGCGACCCAGATTTTATCGAGCACCAGCACCCTAGCATTATCTGATCCTCCTTCTGTGCGACCTACACCCATCTTGATCTCTTCAAAACCTCCAACCAAATATGGACCTAGAGTTTCTAAACATTCTGCTCCTGTTAAGACTAGATTTAGGGACCTTAGACCTAGGTTTCCTAAATTTAGACCTGCTCCTAGAATTCAGGAGATTGGCTCTTCCTCTAGTGATGATGAGCCCTGTCCTTCCTTCTGACCATTAGGACTTTGTTTTTCTGCATTCTCCTTGTATGTCATACTATTTTGGTGTGCTTTAGCACTTTTGTAATGTATCACTTTTTTTACTGACTTTCTATATATATCTATATTTCTTTTGAAAGTCTTATGTTTTAGTTGATACATATATATAAATGCTTGTGAATGATTATGGTTGTATACTTTGTTGATGACAAAAAGGGGGAGAAGAGCATGAAAAATGAGAAGAGAGCTGAAAAATGAGAATAAAAAGAGCTAAAAAATGAGAATAAAAAATGAGAAGAGCATAAAAATAGGAAGAGATGAAAATGAATAGAAAGGCTTGCTAAACACAAGAAGTAATTGTATATCGAGTATAAACAAGTATAAATTTTGATTATATGAGAAAAGGGGAGTACTTATTGAGCATTTATTAAAATCTCTTTCAATGCAAATGTGAAAAGTTCTCCTAATTGAAGCTAAAAATTGCTATTTATTGACCTAATATATGTTGAAAAGTTTGTTTTGATACTACTTCGTTTCAATATCTTGATACTTTATTTGCTTTGATACACACTACTTTGAATACACCTTGATATATGTGAATATGATACATAGTATATCATTACATGCAATTATAAAGTGTTTTAAACCTTTTCATGCCTAGTGTTTTGTCATCATTAAAAAGAGAAAGATTGTTGACCCCTGGAATGATTTTGATGATTACAAAATATTGGAGTATGTATGCATTACTAATTCCTTCAATCACTCAAGAAGTTTTGTATGAAGTATTTATCTTTATGTCAATTGGTTTTCTATCCAGTTGGAATGTATTCCAATATTGTATGAACTCATGTACATTTCAAGTTGTAAAGTCCTAATTTTTCATCCATGTAATATTGTAAAAAGAGCTATAAATTAGTAAAAAAATGAGTTTAAGTAGGTTAGACATGTGTGGTAAGCTCTTTGAATTGTTTGGAAGATCTACTCTTGTTGGAATCTTGATTTGAAGATGTTTGGAGAAATCTGAAAGCATAAGAAGAATTTTTGCAAGAGCCGACTCATGGACCAAGAGCTGACTCCTGTTCTGGCACGGCACGAAGATTTCAAAGTTTCAGAAGTTCAAACTGACTCGAGCTTTAAGAGCTGACTCGACTAGAACTTATATTTTTCATGACTGAGACTTCAAGCCGACTCAAGCCTAGAAGAGCCGACTCGTCCAGAGTTTGTATTGTTGGTGACTGATTCTTCGAGCAGACTCAACCTTGAAGAGCCAACTCAACCAGAATTTATTTTTTTATTGTCTGAGACTTCGAGCCAACTCATGGTTCTCGAGCTGACTCGAGTGTCGGGTTCTGGCCTATAACAGCTAGTTGCTGGAACAGTTTTTTGAATTCCAAAGTGGCTCCAACGGCTATTTTCCGGTTTTCTAGGTCCTACAACGGCTATTTTTTGCTTGAGAACAATAAAAGGGAGTATTTATGGAGGATTAAACAATTATTCAAGATTATTCATTGATTATTCTTTGAAAGTTAAGAAGCATTCAAGTTGATTTCAAGTATTTCACCAACCAATTTCAAGTGAGCATTCAAGAAAGGATTCAAAGCTTTACCAACTAATCTTCATTCTTGAATCCAACCTTTTGAGAAAGTTAAGAAGTAGCTTGAAGAGCATTCAAGAACATTTAAAGCTAGGCTTCACTTTGATCTTCATCAGCAACTATCAAACAAATTTGGTTTGTTGTAAAGTTGCTTTTTCTATTTGATATAACTTGTTTTCTCTCTAAGAACTGCAAGGGGCTGTGTCTTGAGAGTGTGTTGGGTTTTTTTGGTGAGCCCAGTTATAAAAACCAAAGGGGGTTGGGTTCTTGGTAAACTTGGTGTAAAACCAAGTGTGGATTTTCTTTGGTGATCTTGTATTAAAACCAAAATATAGAGATTTGGATTGTGAGCTTGTCAAAACAATCCGACTGTATTCCGATGGGGGATATAGTGGAAATCCCAAGTGGCGCCTAGGTAGTGGACGTAGGAGTGTATTGCTCTGAACCACTCTAAATCTCTTATATTTATGGTTATCTTGATTGTGTTTAATTGTTTGCTTCCGCATTGCATAATTCACCATAATACTAAAAGGATTTTAAATTGTACATACTTGATAAAGTTTTTATAATCCCAATTCATCCCCCTCTTGGGAATCCACTTGGGCAACAAGAATGGAATGAGGGTTTGAGTAGAGGAAGAGAGCACGAGTAGTGGGGGCTTGAGCAATGGCGGCTGTATTCATGAAGACTCTTCTGACGAGATCTCTGGTAGCCTCGGAGTGCTTTCTGTTGCTTGCCCTTGTTCGTTGTTGCTTGCTTTTGCTTTTTCTTACTTTGTCCGTGCTTTTACTTCTTTTTCTCATCCCTACTGTTCGAAGGCCCCTGTAGAATTTCTTATAGAGAGAAGGTATTGTCCGCTACCCACCTTAGACTCGCCCCCTCCCCATTCCTTCCCGTCTCTTCGGATCCTAGGAGGTCAGTGACTGTCAGTGTTTGGGAATCATGCTCGAGTCTTCCTTCCCTTCTTGGCAGGGAGTTATATCGTTAGCTCTGATAGCGAGGTTGGTCGCCATGTTTTGGGGAAACCTGGCAGAGCATCGATCTGGGGACAGCTGTCCTAGGATCTGAATCTTCTGGTGTGATCTTCTTCGGGATGGTACAAATGGTAGGTTGAGGAGTGTAGTGCCTCGGGTGGGGCATTCCTCCTTAATTGGTATAAAAAGTGGCCTGAGAGGGTCCTGGTGCACTGGCACCCCCTCCCTTCTAGGCCTCGAGCGGTGGGCCATCGCCTGTTAGGTGTACCATTTCCGTGGTGGGGTCTTGGCGAAGATAACTCCCTCTTCCCACCATGGTTTGAATTTCTATTGTTCTTCCTGCCATCTATAGGAGCGTCAAAGCATGGGCCTCGTGATGGGGGGACTCACCTCTCCAGCATGAGCACGACCCCGATCGAGAGCTAACCTCAGATGGGGGGCTCATCTCATGAGCTTGACCCCGGTTGGGAGCTAACCGCAGCAGGAGGGCTCGCCTTGTCAGCATGAGCACGATCCCGGCCAGGAGTTGACCTCAAACGGGGGACTCGCCTCATGAGCTCGACCCCGACAGGAGGGCTCGCCTTGTCCTTCTATTTGGGAACAGCATCCAGGTGGCACCTTCCACCCACACGGATACCAGCTGGCACCTAACTGGGCTCCATGTCAACAGATGTTGCCATATCATGGATGATCAAGAAAAATAGAATCTCTACGACATAGATCTTGGTGTCTCCCTGCGTAGAGGGTGAAAGATAGAACTAAAAAGTAAAGACAAGGTGAAGCTGGGATCAGAGAGCTTGGAGGTTTCTTTGGTTGGTTCCATGCCCGCGAGCTCTCAGTCTCTTCTTGGCTTTGTGTGTCTTACCCGTCACCTCCTCTCTCTCTGATCTTATATATATGGAGCAGCCTAGACCAGGTCTGGGGCTTTGTCCAAATGTCCCTTTCCTTGCTCTTCCTTTGGGAGAGGTTTTTTGTTGCCTGTAGTCTCCTTCCAGTCGGATCGATCCTTTGAAGGAGCTCCTTTTATTGGGGACGTTCGCCGGCGGGGTATAGATCTTGTCCCTCTGGTGGTGCAGTTCCCTGTGGGAGGGACGGGTGTCATGCCGCTGAGTCCCGAGCCACGGTGGGATGTTTCTATTCTCGGAGGGACCGTTAGAGTGTTGCAGGGCCTTGGGGCCTTAATGGAAAACTCCTCTTAAAGAAGGCTCAGGTTTTGTGTCACGAGGGATGAAGCCCTCGGTTGCACGGATGCCGACACGGTGGCTCGCTACAGGGCCTAGAGCCTGGTGGAGCACACACTGCGCAAAGCCTACGGGTGGTGCGTTGTAGAGCTTGAATTTATGATAGCACGTGCAACACCTCCCGAAGGTTGCAGGTGATCAGGTTCCTCCCTGTCAAGGTTTGAATTTCTATTGATCCTCCCTCCTTTCGCTGCTGGCATGAACTTTGGGACGTGGGCCCTGTGCTGGGGGCCCATCTTGGAAGGGCCCATCTCAGGGAGCATGAGCTTGACCCCGGCTAGGAGTTGACCTCAGCGGAGGGCTTGCCTTATGAGCACGACCCCAGCTGGGAGCTGACCTTGGCAGGAGGGCTCGCCTCGATAACATGAGCACGACCCCAGTTAGGAGCTGACCTTAGCGAAGGGCTCGCCTTATGAGCATGACCCCGACCGGGAGCTGACCTCGGTAGGAGGGCTCATCTGGGCAGCATGAGCATGACCCTGGCCAGGAGCTGACATCGACAGGAGGGCTCATCTTGGCATCTCATTTGGCCACCATGTTCAGGTGGCGGATTGTTGAGAATTCTGCTACAAATCCAACCTAATTTGACAAACCAAATCCTCAAGAACAGCCTTGTTCCTGATCAAGAACGAACGCCCTGATCAACAAAGCAATCGCGGAAGCGTATCACCAGGTTGTAGATGACCATCTGCCAGCAATCTCTATTGAAGATTACGGTAGGACTCAGGTCTATGAAGATCAAGAACACCAAGAACCGAAGAAGAGAGAAGAAAAAGAAAATAGAGAAATTTTCACGGGAGAAAGGGATTTCCACTTCCAAGAAGTTTGTTACACCACATACATCCTCTTACAAGAATACAATATATATATACCCCGGTCACACGTGCTCGAGATCCCAAAAACTCTTCCAGCTGGCACCGTTCAAAAAATAGTTCACCCGTCATTCGAGCCGACCTGAAACATTAGAGTCGACTAGAACTTGCATCCGAGCCGACTCTAATACATCCAAGCCGACCCGTCCAGACAACAAGTTTCCTGACTGTGCATCCGAGCCAACCCGAATCCATCCGAGCCGACCCGTCCAGACAACATGTTTCCTGACTGTGCATCCGAGCCGACCCGAATCCATCCGAGTCAACCAATCCAGTCCACAATCACCTATTCTGAGACGTGCCAACCAACAGAGTCGACTCTTACAACAGAAGAGCCGACTCAAAGACCCAGAAAGACCAAAACTGAGCCTAAACACCTAGGACTCATACCGAACTCAACCCTAGCCCTAGATACATCATGGAAAACCATGATAGACCATATCAACACATGTACATTGACCCGACTAGCCATGAATGCACTACTTGAGACTCAACAATCTCCACCTTGGTGCTTTAAGGCTACATATGCCAGACTCCTCAAACCCATTAACCATATACAAGAATAGAAGCTATCCCTTAGTAGAGCCTTCGTAAGTGCATCCGCTTGGTTTTCCGTTGTATGGACTTCACCAGCGCCACTTCTCCTTCCTCCACCAGCTCCCTGACTTTGTGGTACCTCATATCTATATGCTTGGTCCTAGCATGATAGACTGGATTCCGTGTGAAGTGTATGGCACTCTGGCTATCACTGTGCAGGACCACCATACATTATTTCACCCTCATTTCAAACACTAGCCTTCTCAGCCATAGTGCTTCCTTTGCAGCTTCAGTAATCCCTATATACTCAGCTTCTGTTACAGACAAAGTACTAATAGGTTGAAGGGTTGATCTCCAAGAAACTGGTCCACCATACATGCAGAAGAGATAACTTGTTGTAGACCTTCTTGTATCAAGATCATCTGTATAGCTTGCATCAACAAACCCTTCCAAAGGACCTGAATCCTCACATGATTCTATGGAATTCCATCCATGTCCTTCAAGCTGCCTACCAAATACCAGTCCATGTCTTTGAGTCCCTTGCAGATATCTCAAAATCCACTTCAATGCCTTCCAGTGTTCCTTTCCAGGATTAGCCATGTACCTGCTCACCTGGCTTACAGCATATGCTATGTCCGGCTTGCAACAAACCATAGCATACATCAAACTACCCACTGCATTGGCATATGGAACTCTTTCCATGTACTCTCTCTCCTCCTCTGATTGGGGGCACTGCTTTTTCGAGAGAGAAAAATGCCCTGGTAATGGTGTTTCCATAGGTTTGGCCTTATCCATCCCAAACCTCTCGAGTATCTTTTTAATGTACTCACCTTATGATAAATGGGGTATTCCTTTGCACCTATTTCTGCAAATCTCCATTCCAAGGATTTTCTGAGCTGATCCCAAGTCTTTCATCTCAAATTTCTAAGATAATGCTCTCTTTAGCCCTTTCACAGCTGTCATACTTTTGCTGGCTAATAATATATCATCCACATATAGAAGTAAATATAGAGCATCTTTAGTATCCACATCCTTCACATAGACACAATGATCATGTTCACATCTAAGAAATCCAAGGCTCAAGATAAATGTATCAAATCTATGATACCATTGACGAGGTGATTATTTCAATCCATACAATGACCTCTGAAGTAAACATACATTGTTCTCCTGTCCAATCTCAATGAAGCCATCATGTTGCTTCATATATATTTTTTCTTCTAGTCTTCCATGTAGAAAGGCTGTCTTCACATCCATCTGCTCCAATTCCAAATTATGTTTTGCCACCAAAGACAATAGCACCCGAATTGAAGTATGGCATACAACGAGAGAAAACACTTCTGTATAGTTAACTCCTTCCCTTTGTGAGTATCCCTTTGCTACCAATTTTGCCTTGTATCTTACTCCACCTTGCTTTGAAGGTAATGATTTCTTAGTGAACACCCATTTGGAGCCAATAACATGAGCATCTCTAGGTAGATCCACTAGCTGCCATGTCTGATTCCTCCTGAGAGATTGCATCTCCTCCATCATGCTTTGCATCCATGACTCTTTATCAGGACTTTCCATGGCCTCTACAAAACTTTCTAGATCTCCATTCACAGATATAAGAGCATATAAAATTGCTTCATCCATGCCATATCTAACCGACTTCCGGATTATGCATTGAGGCTTATGCAATGCCACTCCCCTTACACTGTCCTGCAAGTCTACTGTTTGTAGCTCCTCCTACACTTTCCTTTGAACAGTTGATTCTTCTTGCCTCTCCTTCACTCCTGGAGAATCTTTCTTGTCCAACTCCACCTCAACTGAAACTTTATTTCCAGCTGATGTTGAAGGCCTATCCTCCACTTGTGATGGGCTCTCACTGCTGTTCATCATATTAACTGTATTTCCAGTTGTAGTCCTCGGTTTCACTAAGATGTTCCTCTCATCAAAAATGACATCCCTACTGATCACAGCCTTTTAAGACTGTGGATCCCATAGTAGGTAACCTTTGACTCCTTGTGGATACCCTATAAAGATCATTTTCTTTGACTTAGGATCCAGCTTGCTTCTTTCAGTTGCCTCCACATGAACATAAGCCAGGCAACCAAAAACTTGCAGGTGGCTAAGCTCCACCTTCTTCCTACTCCAAGCTTCTTCTGGAAGTCCACCATCCAACTTGAAGTGAGGGGACCTGTTTATGAGAAAACATGCCTGAGTAATAGCATCACCCCAAAAAGTTTTTAGTAGTGATGACTACAGCCTCATACTCCTTGCCCTCTCCAATAGTGTCCAGTTCAGCCTTTCCACGACACCATTCTGCTGTGGGGTCATCCTTACTGTGTAATGGCATTTGATATCATTTTCCTCACAGTAACTCCTAAACTCTGTACTATAGTACTCCCCACCATTATCAGTCCGAAGGCACTTTACATGTCTTTCTGTCTCCTTCTCTACCTCAGCTTTCCAAGCTTTAAACCAGGCAAACACATCTGATTTTTTTCTCATCAGATACACCCACAGTTTTCTAGAGAAGTCATCAATAAAGGTAATAAAATACCTTGCTCCACCTCTGGATAAAATAGGTGTTGGTCCCCATTCATCTGAGTGCATCAAATCCAGCACTCCTTCACTTGGCTTGTACAAACAGCAAATTTAACTCTATGTTGTTTACCAAAGATACATGGCTCACACAAGTCATTTCCATCCTTTTTCAAAGCTGGGATGTTCTCTCTTCTGCTTAACTCCGTGAGCCCTCGGTCATTCATATAACCCATTCGATAGTGCCACAGTTTATATTTCAATTGTTCCTCCTGTGCCGCTGCAAGGACTTCAGCACTATCATTTATCACTGAGCCTTCCATCCTATATAAATTGTTGCTCAGTCTTCTTCCTCTCATTATCACCAAAGCTCCCTTGGTAATTCTCAAACATCCACTACCAGATTGGCATCTAAAAGCATATCCCTGCTCTTCCAAGTAGCCTAAAGAAATCAAATTCTTTTTCAATTCTGGCACATGTTTGACATTTGATAGAGTCCTTATCACTCCATCATACATCCTCACTCTAATAGTGCCTATTTCGGCTACCATATAAGGGTGATCATCATCAAGACTTATACTACCTCCATCTGACCTATCATAGGTGTAAACCAATCCTGATGTGAGGTATAATGGTATGAGCATGCAGAATCTAAAATCCAGGTATTCTCCAAATCCACTGATCCATCTGATACAACCAGTACTCCTTCTCCATTGCTTTCCAAGCATTAGCTCCACTAGTGTTGGCTCTCCCCTTTTCTATCTTTCAAAGAGGATAATTCTTCCTGATATGCCCAAGCTGACGACACTTGTAGCATTTCAAGCTCTTGTGGTTCCGAGATTGAGATCTGCCCTTGGACTTTTCCCTAGTTCTTTCCTTGGATCTTCCTTGCCTCTCATTCACAGCAAGAACCTCTGAATTAGGATTACCTTTGCAGATCTTTTTCATTTGCTCATTGGATCTGAGCACACCAACAACTTCTTCATAGTTTAGGATTCCCTTCCCATAAAATAAAGTTGTTATGAGACCATCATACGATCCAGGGAGTGAACACAGCAGCAACAATGCCCGATCCTCCTCGTCTATCTTCACATCTAGACTCATCACCTCAAAACAAACCTGATTGAACTTCTGAATATGTGCAACAAGGTCTCCTCCTTCAGGCATTCTCAAGCTATATAATTGCTTCTTGAGCCATAGCTTGTTTGTCATATTCTTTCCCATGTATGTGTTCTCCAGTCTTCTCCAAAGACCTTTTGCAGTAGTCTCTGAACACACCTCAGGTAAAACCTGATTAGCTAAACATATCCTTATAGTGCCGAAAGTAATCTCTTCTAACTCTTCCCATTCTTCAATACTAATTTTTTCTGGTCTTTCTTTAACCAAGACCTTGTAGATTCTCTATTGAACTAGCAAATCTTTAACCCTTTGCTGCCATAGGGTGAAGTTTCCCTTGCCATCGTACTTCTCAAAATCTACTTTGAATCCACTTGATGCCATTACCACAATCAAGAATTCAAGAGATATGAAAACCGTACTTGCAAGAAGCCTTACTTCCAACCCTCTGAGATCTTGAGATCTTCCTTCCACGAACCAAGCTCTGATACCAAATGTTGAGAATTCTGCTACAAATCCAACCTGATTTGATAAACCAAATTATCAAAAATAGCCTTGTTCCTGATCAAGAATGAATGCCCTGATCAACAAAGTAATCGCGGAAGCGTATCACCAGGTTATGGATGACCATCTGCCAGCAATCTCCATTAAAGATTACAGTAGGATTCGGGTCTTTGAAGATCAACATCACCAAGAACGGGAGAAGAGAGAAGAAAAAGAAAACAGAGGAATTTTCATGGAAGAAAGGGATTTCCACTTCCAAGAGGTTTGTTACACCACATACATCCTCTTACGAGAATACAATATATATATATCCCAGTCACATGCCCGAGATCCCAAAAACTTTCCCAGCTGGCACCGTTCAAAAAATAATTCACCTGTCATTCGAGCCGACCCGAAACATTAGAGTCGCTAGACCTTGCATTCGAGCCGACTCTAATACATCCGAGCCAACCCATCCAGACAACAGGTTTCCTGACTGTGCATCCAAGCCGATCCGTATCCATCCGAGCCGACCCGTCCAGACAACATGTTTCCTGACTGTGCATCCGAGCCGACCCGAATCCATCCGAGCCGACTAGTCCAGTCCACAATCACCTGTTCTGAGATGTGCCAACCAACAGAGTCGACTCTTACAACAGAAGAGCCGACTCAAAGACCCAGAAAGATCAAAATTGAGTCTAAACACCTATGACTCATACCGGACTCAACCCTAGCCCTAGAGACATCATAGAAAACCATGATAGACTAGATCAACACATGTACATTGACCCGACTAGCCATGAATGCACCACCTGAGACTCAACATGGATCTCTTGCTAGCATGGCCGCCAGTGAGGGCTCCACATCAGCGAATGTGCCATATTCGATGCCCCCCACTCCCGAGCCCAGAGAACAAAGCATTGCTCAGGGCGAGTGGAGTAATGATCATGCTGACATGGAGGGGTGCACCTTTTGCTCCATCAATGCCTAGTGCATCGGTGCCCCGGAGACTGTGCTTACGTGTCAACAGCGCAACACCATGTCACCCCTCTTTAAATGGGGCCATAATTGCTGTGCCGGGCCTGAAGGAGTTATCTAAAAATTGAAACGTTGCCCCCAACTGATCTGGACACATGGCATGCTTCGGTTGGCTCAGAGGGAGATATGGTGTACGCCTTCGACAAGTATGAGGTTACGGGGGCTCTAGTCCTTTTGAAAGGGACTTATCCTTTCGTTGCTTAAGGTTTTTCAAGCGGCGGGGGCAAGGCTTTTGTAGAGCGGTTTCATCTTCTTCTCCAACCTCCATTTTCTTGATCAAGGCTGCGAATTCTTAGCAGGTTAGACTCCTGCATCCCCCTCCTTTCTTCTCTTCTTCCATCTGCTCCTCTCCTTCGACCTGTGCTAGGGGAGAACCTCTATTAGGTCCTCTAGGTTTCTTTCTTCCTTCTTCTTATGAGTCCTCCCAGCAGAGGGCACCGTCGCTCGGGTTTTTCCAATGGGGCGGGGCCATCTCAATCGAAGCCTCCTTCCTTGGATAGCGAGGAGGAGAAAGCCCCAATTGCCTTCTGCAGGGGTCCCCGCCGGACGGGGATCATCATTGGACTCCCTGCGGCTCCCCCTCCACCTGCTCCGTCCGGCAGGGAGTCTAGCAGTCCCGCTAGCATCACTTCGATGATGACTGGCGAGGATATCCTCCGCGTTCGGAGATCGTTTGGGGTCCCTAACTCCATAGGCTCTTAGTACCTAGACCAGAGGAACGGGTCACTTCCAGTGGCCCGGGCTGAATCGCCTTGTACAAAGAATTCTTCTTTGGGGGTCTTCGTCTTCCTTTCCATGTCTTTTTTATCTCTTTTCTCAATCATTACTGCCTAGTTCCAGCCCAACTTACTCCCAACGCTATTCGGACCATTTTTTGCTTCATTGTTCTTTATAACTTTCACGGGATTGTTGCTCGTTTCTCCCTCTTCAGGGCTTTGTTCATCCTGAAGCGCCACCCATCTGATAGCAGATGGTGGTTTGTCATGCCCAGCTTGCAGGACACCCTCAACCCTTGGAGGAGCGCTTCATATTCGGTTTGATTATTGGTCACCTTAAAAAGGAAATGCAGTGTATACTCAGTGATCGCTTTGTCAGAGTTGGCGAGGATGAGCCCGGCCCCACTCCCCCTAGCATTAGATGTGTCATCAACATGGAGGACCCACGTCATCTCCCCTACGGCTGGATCTTGCTCTGACTTGGCTGGCTCATTCTTGTCCTCTACATTTTGTCCATCCAGGTGCACTTTACCAGGAAATTGGCTAGGACCTGGGCCTTCTGGAATGCCTCGAGTGGTAGAAAATGTCAAACTCCCTGAGCTTCATCACCCACTTTTCTAGGCACCCAGAGGTATCTGGATAGCTCAGGATGGCCCTTAAGGGTTGATTGGAGAGGACCATGATTAGGTGAGCTTGAAAGTATGGCCTGAGGTATTGAGCTGACATAATAAGTATGAAAATAATTTTTTAAGATCAGGTGTACTTGGTTTTCATATTGCGGAGTAGCTTGTTGGTGTAGTAAACTGGCCTTTGGAGGCCACCCTCATTGACATGGACCAGCACCGAACTGACCGCCTCTGAAGAGACTGTCAAGTAGAGGAGTTCTTCCTCGACCTTAGGCCTAGAAAGTAATGGGGGAGAGGTGAGGAGCTTTTTCAGTTCCTCAAATGCCTCCTAACACTCTTGTGTCCAGGTGAAATCATGCATCTTGCACAAGGCCTTGAAAAATGGCTGGCAGTGCTCGACGGAACATGAGTGAACCAGCTAAGGGTGGCGATGCATCCGGTCAAGCGCTGTACCTTCTTCTTAGACGTGGGATGCCTCATGCCTGTGATTGCCTTGATTTTCTTTGACTTGGCCTCAATCCCTCATTGGGTGACCATGAAACCTAGGAACTTTCTAACCATGATGCTAAATGTGCACATGACCGGATTCAGCTTCATTCGATAAAGGCGGAGGTTATCGAAAGCCTCCACCAGGTCGATAATGTGGTCCGACTCCTGACCGTTCATGATGAGCATGTCATTCATGTAGACCTGCATGTTGCAGCTTATCTGGTCCTTGAAGATCTTATTGACCGGGCACTGGTATATCGTCCCAGCATTCTTTAGGTCGAAGGACATTATCTTATAGCAGAACGTACCTTTATTGGTTACGAATGCTGTTTGTTCTTCGTCCTCTAGGTGCTTGCAAATATGATTGTACCCGAAGAACACATCTATGAAGCTGAGTAGCCTATATCCTGAGGTTGCATCCACAAGTTGGTCGATCTTGGGAAGCAGGAAGTTATCCTTTGGACATGCTCGATTGAGATCAGTGTAGCCCATGCAGATCCTTCACTTCTTGCTATCCTTCTTGACCTTACCACATTGGCTAGCCAGCTAGGATACCGTACCTCACAGACGAAGCCCACGATGGGAAGTTTTCTGACCTCGTTGATCACTTTCTGCCTCTCCGAGGTGAAGCTTCTCTTCTTCTACCAGATTGGACAGCTATTTGGATCGATGTTCAGCTTGTGGGTGATCACTTCCAGGAAAATTCCAGGCATATCCACTGCGATCCAGGTGAAGACATTAGTGTTAGCCCGCGGGAAGCTAAGCAATCAGGCTCTCTCCTCGGCCAGTTGGGCTCCCACTTGCACTATCTTCAGGGGGTCTTT
Source organism: Areca catechu (assembly GCA_021397845.1). Classification (NCBI taxonomy): domain Eukaryota; kingdom Viridiplantae; phylum Streptophyta; class Magnoliopsida; order Arecales; family Arecaceae; genus Areca; species Areca catechu. The sequence goes on along the minus strand of CM038038.1, from coordinate 12,688,153 downwards.
GCCTAGGGGAAATGGTAGCAGTAGCTCAACCGACCCACCCTTCAGCTCTAGCTCCGTCTAGCTTGGCTGATTAATGGTCGGGCCTTGCTCGGCCTCCTGGACTCCCGGGATGGCCTGCAAGTAGTGCTAGACTAGCTATGGGGATCCCCTCATCTCTCCAATCTCCTATAAGATCGAGAACTGAATAAGGAGCCACTTATTTGAGATGGTGGTGTCGAGCAAGTTAAGCCCGGGTCACCCCAGGATCATGTTGTAAGGTGAGAGGAGCCTCACAATAGTGAAGGTTGCCATTACGGTGCACTGTCGGGGTGGTGTTCCGGTAGTGACCGAGAGGGTAATCTCTCCCTCCATACCAATTGAATCTTCGATGAAGCCAACGAGGGATGTGAACACCGATTTTATTAGATCAGGGGATAAGTTCATTCTTGCAAAGGCATCATAAAAAAGGATGTTAGTTGGGCTTCCACTAATCATGATTCTTTTTACAGGATGCTTAGCTATTGTCATTTTCATGACAACAGCATCATTGTTCGAGTTGTCTACCTCAGGTAGCCCTTCTCCTATGTAGGGGAGTACATCATCGGCCCTCTCCTTCCCCCTGACTCTCTTTGGCCCCCACCCTGCCTCCCAGGAGATCATCCCCACTGGCTTCTCTATGGGCTGATTGTTGATGGTGGAAGGCCGTGTCTCAGTGCTTTGAGGCCCGGTTGGAGCCCTTCCTTCTATGAATTTCCTGAGGTAGCCCCACCGAATTAGGTCTTCAATCTCCCTCTTCAAGTGGTAGCATTCCTCGATGTCGTGGTCATGGTGGAATTGGCAATATTGTGATTTATCGTGTCCACCGGATGGTTTCAGTGGAGGGGATGATGCAAGTAGTGCTCCCCTCGATCTCTATCAGGATCTTAGCTCCCAAGACGAGGAGAGGTATGTACTTTTCATCCTTGGTAGGGACATCCCTTGGCTTGGGACCTGTTCAAGGGATGGAGATGGCCTTAGGCATAGACGGGCCGCTCGCCTCCCTTTGGGCCTACCTCTTTAGGGGCCTCCTTAGGAGATTTCTTGTCAAGGGAGTAGATAAAGCGGGAGATTCTGAGCTCTATCTTTAATGACAGTATGGCGACGAGCTTATCGAGATTGTAGATCTCAGGATAGCTACTTTGAACTGGGACACATAGTCTCGATGGGACTCATGGTCCTACTGTTGGACAGAGAAGAGGCTATCAACCTCACATGATACATTTCGGTAGGTATCGAAGTGGGCCATGAATTTCTTCTCCAATTACTCAAAGGAGTATATGCTCCTCGGCTCGAGACGGGAATACCAGACTCAAGTTGCCTTGCAAAGTGTGGCTGGGAAGGCAATGCAGAGGAGGGCATCAGTGGCCCCCTGAACCTGCATGAGAATCTTGTAACTCTCTTGGTGGTCGATGGGATTCGTGATCCCGTCATAGGGATCCACCTGGAGCATACAGAATCGGCTGGGGACCGGTTCCTCATGTATTCTATGCGAGAGGGGTGAGCGAGCATCATAGCCCACGGGCTCATATGGGGAGCCTTGAATCTCGATAAACTAGTGGGCCAAATCAGCCAACCTGTGCTTTTGCTCCTCGAGGTGCTTCTCTGCATGCTGGTGGATGGCCTTATCTATCGACCCCTCCACGAAGGTTGTCGGGGGGAGAAGAGGGTGATGACCAGAAGAACTCTTGTTTCAATTCCCTGCCATGCCAGCGCCAATGGCGAGATGCAGCACCATGGTTTGAAACTGGGGGGCGACTCTCCCGATCGATCGATCCATCCCAGTGTCTCTTCTTGGCCACTCCAGGCTCCCCTATGGGTACAAGGTGGCCTATGCACGTGACGGTCCCTCCCGGAAGGAGCTTAGGTTGGCTCGGGGTTCAGCGGCATGGGTCGCAGGTGTTCTTGGCTGCTGCTATATTGCCTGGGACTGATACTGGTGGTGCAGCTGGTGCACTGCTATAGTTAGGGTTTGGACCTGTTGCATGAATGTGGCAATCTGCATGGATTGATCAACTGGGAGGAGAGGAGGAACAGGGAGCTCCACTTCCTGCCTATGTTGGTCATCGCGATGCGATAGGTCCCCTATACGGCTGATGGAGGCTTCTCAAGCATGGGTCACCACCATGGGTTTGAGAGAGATTAACTAGTGACCATCCGCACTTCCCCTTCCTGGCACGCTAATCTGTTGCCACCAGATCACCGTGGCTTATAGCTCTGATGTGGCCCAGATGGGTTGGCCTCTTTTGGAGCATCGGGTCCTTCGTCCCTCCACCTTTGCAGTCCTCGACTCCTTAAAAAAGATGAGATTCAGGCTGGGGATCCCGACGGGGACACTTGATGGTCAAGTCAGTGAGGCGACCAAGAGTAACAGATCCACCGTAGCGGGGGCTCTTGGCCACTGCATATAGGAAAACAGATAGAAAAGATCAAGAGAACTAGTGCCCCTGAAGTGCTAGGTCCTTTCTTCCCTGTTTCGGTCTGTTACCTTTTTTCATTGGTTTTCTTTTTTTCTTATGTCCTCTTTGAAAGGGATATGCCCTACAAACCAATCTCTGTTGTATCTCCCAAACCATTGTAATTGACAATTTTTCTAAATAAAGGCATTATTTATTTTATCATACGCTGTGTTTATTATATGATGAACCCCATAGATTAGGGCTATGATTTTAGGGTTATGATGAGATCATACCAGTGAGACCTAAAATCTTAAAACCTTAATCTAAAGTATTTCTAGTCAAAGGAACCCTGAGTAGGGGATCAGGGTTTTTCCGATAAGACTAGCACATCTCGGGTATACTGGAAAGGGTGACTGCTCTCTCAGTCACTTGTGTATGACACTAATACTGGGATGTGGGTGCTCATTGGAGAATGAGTTCACTGATATGATCCAACTTGAGAACATCTAATGGAGTCTTAGCTACATGTCAATAGAAGGTTCTCATAGTGGGAGTGGTACAAGTAATCTTTTGACCTGAGACTGCCATAAGTACCTTATGTACATGAACCCATTCTTTGGTTCAATCCTAATCATGACACTGAGACATGCACAGGATTGATACTGGGAATGGTGAATTGGATATGAAGGTAATGAGTGGGTCAACAAGGAATCGATCACTCTTAGTAAGAGGAGATTGCATCCAGCTAATCAACAATCGCATGATGATTCAGGGAATCTTTGATCAAAGTGAAGATATTAGAGACGGTTTCTAATATCAAGATAATCGAATCATCATTATAAGATTGAGCTAGAAATAAATATAATATTGGATTTGACATATATCCATATCCATAGTTATATTTTGGGTGCAGGCTGATCGAAAGATTTAATTGTACGGTAACTCTCTACTGAAGGATAATTTTGGTATTTCACTAGAATTTCCATATCTTCCGGGTAGACATGACACGTTGCTAGACGTCAATCTTGTCTTGTGGGTTGATCAAGTTCAAAGATCACATGTTAGGAAGAATCCTAATTGATCGATTCGGGTAAGCCCGGTTTGACCTAAATCGATTAGAAAGAGTTCTAATCAAATTAGGTCAACTTGTATTCGAACCCACTGCTGGCTAGATGTGGAACCCAATGGGTCACACACTTAAGAGGATTGATCAAGAATTTAATTTGGAATTAAATCGTCTTTGCAAGATAACACTCTAGCAGGTGTTGCAAGCCCTAGCTTCTATTCGGATCGGATTCGAATTAGGGTTCCGGATTGGTTCAAATTGGGTTCTAATTGGACCTAATTAGACCCTAATTAAGAAAACGGGAATGTGGCTAACCCTATTGGCTAGCCATGTAGCTTGGCTAGCCTCCCCACCCGCCCCCTTTTATTTTTCACGCCAAACACCAAGAGTCCATGCGCATATGGACTCTTGGCGCGCCTTAAGGAAGAGTCCATGGCGCATGGACTCTTGGCGCGCCCCAAATAAATTCTCCGATGTTTTTATTTGGGCGGCCTCCTTCTTAAGTAATTAGCGCACCTTCTCTCCCCCCTTGGATGAGAATCCAATGGCTGATGGGATTTTGAGAAAGAAAGAAAGCGCTAACTCCTCCCGGGCGCGCGAAATAACATCTCTTCGGAGATGAAAAGTCGCGACTTCCTTCCTTTTAAAACACCGTGGTTTTTCCTTTAAGAAGAGCCGTGGGATTTAATCTGGAAGGCCATGAGATGGGAGGATGGGGCGTGAGAAATTGGGAAGGGCGTGAGAAAGAGATTACGGAGAGGTGTGTAGGCGCCTATCTGATTTCTATTTAAAGGGTCGGGAAAATCAGAACATAAGTAATCTTTTCTTTCTTCCTCTCCTGAAGACTCTTTTATTTTTTCTTGCTCTTGCATTGTTTCCTCTACAGAGTAAACCTCTGTCGAAACTCTGCTACTGAACAAGAATAAAAGTAAAAGTCTCCGACGGTAAAGGAAAGAAAGAAGTTCTGATTTCTTCCTTTCTTTCATACATTAAGACATCATTGTCTTAATTTCTCCTCCAACTTAAGACAAGCCTATGTCCTCTTAGGACAAGGTCTTTTTCTTCAAGACAAGGGTGTCTAAAGGGCCAAGGTCTTGGTGGAAGGAGGAGAGGGAGTCAAGGAAAGGAAAGCAAGCCTTTGTGTGGAGGAATTCAAGCCATAGTCCAAGCAATTGAGTTCTAGGAAGAAGAACTCAATAGAAGGAACCTTTGAAAAGAAGATAGAGTTGTCTTGATCACTACTCTGTGTGGATCACCATCGGAGGGCGGACACTTGGACGCCTGGTGAATTCAATCAGCCCCTTCAACATCAACTTTGTTGGAATTAGCGATTACAGGTTGGTACTCTAATTCTAACAATCTAGTTTTGAATGTTAGTATGTATGTTTTAATTCGAAATAAGGAGATCTTGGCTAAGGGATTTCGGTGCAAATTTCATCATTTTGAAATTACACTTCCGCTGCGGTGCACCGGAAACCCCAACACTCTTTCATCGCTGAATTCCTCCTTGCTATTAAATAGGAGTTGATCTCCTTGACCGAGCCTGGAGCTTTGGCTTGTCCTTTTTCGGCATCCTCTATGCGAGGGACACTAGGTTGTCAGATCTCTCCTTGGGCCAGTTCTGGGGAGAAGGCCCTTTTTGTAGGAGGGTGGCACGGTCGGCGTGCTACAGAACCTGTCCCCCTGGTGGAGTGACCCCCCGTAAAGGGCATGGATGGCACGCTATAGGATTTGGGGTCGCGGTGAACACTTCCACTTTCAGGGGATACATATAGCATGCTACAGGGGCTGGAGCCCTGGTAGGGCACCTTTCTTATGGGAGATGCAGATGGTATGCTATAGGACCTGGGTCCACGATGAGGCACGTACCTGGTAGAGGGTGTGAGTGGCGTGCCGTGGGACCTGGACCTCCACTGGTGTACATGCTATACGGAAGGTACGGGTGGTGCGCTACAAGTCCTGCAGCTCTGGCGAAGCACGTTGTAGGCTCAGGTAGGCAACCCAAGTGGAGAGGTGAATTGGGTTTTATAAAACTTTTGTACTATTTGCAAAGTGTGAACTAAAGCAAGTATGTGCTAATGCAATTCAAGTGCTTGTGTATTTCAAATAAATGCAGCAAAAATAAAGAAATAAAAATACAAGAAGAACAATCACACAAACATAAAGGTTTATAGTGGTTCAGTGCCAACCAAGCACCTACATCCACTCTCCAAGAAACCCTTGGGAATTCCACTAAGTTTGGTTTTATAACTTAGGCTCACCAATAACCTTTATAACTTGTTTTGGCTTCGGGCTCACAAGTCAAACTCTAGTTGGTTTCAAGGCTCACCAACAACCATCCTTGGTTTTACGGGACAACCAAGAACCTAAATAACTTGTTTTGGCTTCGGACTCATAAGTAAAACCCTAGTTGGTTTCAAGGCTCACCAACAACCACTTTGGTTTTTAAGGCTTACCAAAAATCTCTTTGGTTTTTCAAGGCTCACCAAAAATCTTAAGTAAAATAATGTAAGAGCAAGTATAAATGAATACAATAAAAGCTTTCTAAAATAAAGCAAATATTTCTTTGAAGCCCTTGAATGTTGATGAAGATCTTGTCTTCAAGTCGATGAAGCCTTTGATTGATGCTTGTAAATGTAGACTTTGAATGCTCTCTTTGAAACTTAGAAGCTTGAAGGCTTGAACCACTCAACTCTAGAATCATTGAAGAATATTCAAAAAATTCATCAAAGAATTACTTCCCCATTTAATTTTAGATGTTTATATAGCCTCCCAACACTTAAATGACCGTTTATAGCCGTTAGGGAGGAAAATATAGCTGTTGGAGCTAAGTTGGAGAAGTTCTGTAGCCTAGAAAACTAGCCGTTACTGTTCAAGTGTCGACACTTCACCTCCAGGTGTCTACACTTCAATTTCAAGTGTCGACACTTCAGCTCCAGGTGTCGACACTTGACTGAAAGTGCTTTTTGAAGTTTTCTGTTTGTCTCAGGCCTTGAGTCGACACTTCACTCTTCAAGTGTCGACACTTGATCCTCAGGTATCGACACTTCATTTCCAGGTGTCGACACTTGCCTGTGCCATGCTGAAACTTTACTGATACTTCATCAAATTGAAACTTTAACCTTTTCAAGTTCTTCCATATCAATTCCAAAGTCCATATACTTGATTTTACATTAATTTAAGGACTTTTCAACTAAAATACAAGCATTTCTTCATTCAACATGGATGAGTACTAAGATCTGAAAAACATACTTAAAATATAAGTAGTACTCATATATACTTAAATATTTTGTCAATCATTAAAATCAAGATCAGAGTCAATAATCTTCCCCTTTTTGATGATGACAAAACCTTTCAGTATAAGAATAGAGTAAGCTTAAAAAGATTAACAATAGTATAAACATGAAAGCTCAAAATCAATAAGCACCAAGCTCCCCCTCAATATATGATCCACAAAATTTTCAAGAAAAAATTTTCAAAACATTTTTCAAAATATGCAAGATTTTTAAGACAATCTCCCCCTTTCTAATTCTTTCCTTAAGATTAAAAATTTTGCTTTCTTCTCCCTCTTTTGCACTTTCTTTCATTTCTAAAAAGATTTTTCATATTTATCCAATCTTTTTCTTTTCATATTTAACATTTTTCTCCCCCTTTTTGACATCATGAAAAAGGATGAAATGCAATACAAAGTAGGAATGAAGTCAGAAAGAATAGCAAGTAGGTCATCAAAATCAATGCATGAAATCAAATAATTATAATACAAATTGAACATGATACCATAGAATGATAAGCACATGCAAGAAATGATTTGATGTATGTTATCCATTCACCTTACTTATTCATGGGATAAGGTTATAGTGGCACCCCTACACGTCATAAGAGATCCCATTGAATGGGAAGAGAGGGTCTTTAAGCCCTACTTATTTCCTATGATCGGACGATCATGGTGACTAACCCAATCTGAAGCAGTTACTAGGATTTTTTTTTAAATAATAATAATAATAATTTTGATACCAATAGAATATGATACCATTTGAATGTAACTCCCCTCAAAAAATTAGATTTGAAAATAAGGAGAAGGAGTATCGGAGCAATATAATTACAGCATGATATCAAGCAAAATATTCAAAGCATCAAATATATATATAATGATAACAAATCTTTAGATGCTCCTCCTGAATGTTATTCCCCCTTAAAATATGCATTTATTTAAGGAATAAAATATGAAAGAACATGCATCATAATTTCAGACAATTTTAGATGTGAACATAAATTCTAAGTCTAAAACCAAGGATTTGAATTTTTCAAGATATTCATGATTTTCAAAATACAAAGCATTTATACCATTTAAAAACTTTCAGCATGATTTCAAATTTATTTATGATTTGATATCCATACAAATGCTAGAATTAACATGATATCAAGTCTAGCTACTAGAGCAAGGGTTTATCAATATGCATACATTCTTCTTAAAAATAATCCTTAACTACTAGTTCTATACTTAATCCAAATCATTTTTAGATTATGCATAGATATCAAAAATGAAAACATATAAATTATAGCATTTCACTTGAAATAATTTAGAAACTATATTAATCAAAATCAAATAAAGGTCTAATAATCACAAGTTTGACCATGAGAGCTTGAAATCCATCAACATCAGAATGGTCATGATCATAACAAATGATTATTAGTCTAAGCTTGATTCTAATCAATCACTTAAAATATTTTTCAAAGTAATTGATACAATAATTATAACAAAAAATTTAACTACATTTTCAATTATGGAAGAAGATATTTAAAATTTATCAATGTACATAATCCTTCCTTTTCCATTTAGTCCAAAATATAGCTTGTCCACATCTTCAAATTATCTTTTACAGCCATTTATCAAAAATTTCATTTCTTCAAGTTGAGCTGCAAGACATTCCTGCAAAACAAACTAAGTGGATATTTTTGGTACCCAAACTTTCTTGGGTCCTTTATGATTAGCAATTATGGTTCCTTTTGGAACTCAAACTTTTTTTAACTTAGAAGGATAAGCATTAAAACCATATTTATAAGATAAATTGAAAGAAGCAGGAATAGAGAAATTCTTCAAAAGTTTTTGCTTCTTTTCCTCAACCAAAATATTTTTCTTATTCAAAATTTTATCACATAAATCTTTCAAAATAATATTTTCTTTTTCTAAAAATTATTTTTCTTTAGAAAAATTATTCTTTTCATTTTTCAAAATATCAATCTTGGCATTTAAATCATCATTTTTATTGGCAAGATTGGTGTTATCAAGAGAAAATAAATCTACATGCCTATTTAATTTTTTGTGCTCAATTTTTAGCAATTTATATTCATGTACAAGATCATTAGATGCATCATGTAATTTATCAAAGATAAAATTATAATCATTTTCAGTACATACATTTTCCTCATTTGCCATGAAGCAAAGATGGGCAACTTCATCATCCGAACTTGAATTTTCACTATCGCTCCAAGTTGCCATCATTGCCTTGAATTTCTTTTTGGCCTTAAGAGCTATTATCTTCTTATTTACATCAGCTTCCACTATCCTTTGTCATAAGTTCAACCATAGATCATGAGTGAACCAATAAGCTCCTCTAAAGGTAAGGTTTTTACATCTTTAGCTTCTTGGATTGCCGTCACCTTTGGATCCCATGATTTTGGCAAGGATCTAAGAATTTTGTTCACCAAATCAGTATTAGTATAGATTTTGTCAAGACTTTTCAATTCATTAATAATAGTCATAAATCTAGTATACATATCAAAAATAGATTCATAATGCATCATTTCAAAAATTTTAAAAGAATGTACAAGCAAATTAATTTTAGTATTTTCACTTGAAGAGTACCTTCATGAGTAACTTTAAGTGTGTCCCATATTTCCTTCGTCGATGTGCATATAGAGATTCTATTAAATTCATTCAAGTCCAATGCATAATAAAGCAAGTTCATTGCTTTAGCATTGATTTCAGTTTGTTTAATGTCATATTCATTCCAATCCTCTTCGAGATTTGGAATGAAAATGCCATTAACCAAAATGGAAGGAATATGAAGACCACTAACAATAATTTTTCAAAGATGATAACTAATAGATTGAATTTGGATGCACATGCGAGTATTCCAAAATATGTAATTTGTGCCATTGAAAAACGGTGGCCTAACACTAATACCTACAAGGATTGCCATGAACTTTAGCTCAAAATCATTAGATTTTCAAACAGAGCACCTGCTCTGATACCAATTGTAGGCTCAGGTAGGCAACCCAAGAGGGAGGGGTGAATTGGGTTTTATAAAACTTTTGTACTATTTGCAAAGTGTGAACTAAAGCAAGTATGTGCTAATGCAATTCAAGTGCTTGTGTATTTCAAATAAATGCAGCGAAAATAAAGAAATAAAAGCACAAGGAGAACAATCACACAAATACAAAGGTTTATAGTGGTTCAGTGCCAACCAAGCACCTACATCCACTCCCCAAGAATCCCTTGGGAATTCCACTAAGTTTGGTTTTATAACTTAGGCTCACCAACAACCTTTACAACTTGTTTTGGCTTCAGGCTCACAAGTCAAATCCTAATTGGTTTCAAGGCTCACCAACAACCATCCTTGATTTTACGGGATAACTAAGAACCTAAACAACTTATTTTGGCTTCGGGCTCACAAGTAAAACCCTAGTTAGTTTCAAGGCTCACCAACAACCACTTTGGTTTTCAAGGCTTACCAAAAATCTCTTTGATTTTTCAAGGCTCACCAAAAACCTTAAGTAAAACAATGTAAGAGCAAGTATAAATGAATACAATAAAAGCTTTCTAAAATAAAGTAAATATCTCTTTGAAGCACTTGAATGTTGATGAAGATCTTGTCTTCAAGTTGATGAAGCCTTTGATTGATGCTTGTAGATGTAGACTTTGAATGCTCTCTTTGAAACTTAGAAGCTTGAAGGCTTGAACCACTCAACTCTTGAATCCTTGAAGAATATTGAAAAAACTCATCAAATGATTGCTTTCCCATTTGATTTTAGATGTTTATATAGCCTCCTAACACTTAATGACCGTTTATAGCCGTTAGGGAGGAAAATATAGCTGTTGGAGCCAAGTTGGAGAAGTTCTGCAGCCCAGAAAACTAGCCATTACTGTTCAAGTGTCGACACTTCACCTCCAGGTGTCGACACTTCAGTTTTCAAGTGTCGACACTTCATTCTCCAGGTATCGATACTTCACTTCCAAGTATCGATACTTCAGTTCCAGGTGTCGACACTTGACTGAAAGTGCTTTCTGAAGTTTTCTGTTTATCTCAGGCCTTGAGTCGACACTTCACTCTTCAAGTATCGACACTTGATCCTCAGGTATCGACATTTGCTTGTGCCATGCTGAAACTTTGTTGATACTTCTTCAAATTAAAATTTTAACCTCTTCAAGTTCTTCCATATCAATTCCAAAGTCCATATACTTGATTTTCCATTAATTTAAGGACTTTTTCAACTGAAATACAAGCATTTCTTCATTCAATATGGATGAGTACTAAGATCTGAAAAATATACTTAAAATACAATTAGTACTCATATATACTTAAACATTTTGTCAATCATCAAAATCAAGACCAGAGTCAACAATCTTCCCCTTTTTGATGATGACAAAACCTTTAAGTATAAGAATTGGATAAGCTTAAAAAGATTAACAATAGTATAAACATGAAAGCTCAAAATCAATAAGCACCAAGCTCCCCCTCAATATATGATTCACAAAATTTTCAAGAAAAAATTTTCAAAATATTTTTCAAAATATACAAAATTTTTAAGATAATCTTCCACTTTCTAATTCTTTCCTTAAGATTAAAAATTTTGCTTTCTTCTTCCCTTTTGCACTTTATTTCATTTCTAAAAAGATTTTTCATTTTTATCCAATCTTTTCCTTTTCATATTTAACATTTTTCTCCCCCTTTTTGATATCATGAAAAAGGGTGAAAGGCAATACAAAGTAGGAATGAAGTCGGAAAGAATAGCAAGTAGGTCATCAAAATCATTGCATGAAATCAAATAATTATGATACAAATTGAACATGATACCATAGAATGATAAGCACATGCAAGAAATGATTTGATGTATGTTATCCATTCACCTTACTTGTTCATGGAATAAGGTTACAGCGGCACCCCTACACGTCATAAGAAACCCCATTGAATGGGAAGAGAGGGTCTTTAAGCCCTACTTATCTCCTATGACCGGATGGCCATGGTGACTAACCCAATCCGAAGTGGTTACTAGGAATTTTTTTTAAAATAATAATAATAATAATTTTGATACCAATAAAATATGATATCATTTGAATGTAACTCCCCTAAAAAAATTAGATTTGAAAACAAGGAGGAGTATCAGAGCAATATAAATACAGCATGATATCAAGCAAAATATTCAAAGCATCAAATATATATAATGATAACAAATCTTTAGATGCTCCCCCTGAATATTATTCCCCCTTAAAAATATGCATTTATTTAAGGAATAAAACATGAAAGCACATGTATCATAATTTCAGACAATTTTAGATGTGAACATAAATTCTAAGTCTGAAACTAAGGATTTGAATTTTTCAAGATATTCATGATTTTCAAAATACAAAGCATTTATACCACTTAAAAACTTTCAGCATGATTTCAAATTCATTTAAAATGATTCGATATCCATACAAATGCTAGAAGTAATATGATATCAAGTCTAGCTACTAGAGGATTAAGTGTCGACACTTGAAGAGTGAAGTGTCTTACAAATGCTTCCCGGCACCTCCCTTTATCATTGACCCCGTTGGATTTCCCTCCCATCCTCCCTCGTCATCCATTTCCGGTAGATTTGTGTTCTTTCTCACCCTTGCAATCTCGATCCCAAAGCAAGACCCATCTATGGATTTTTTTTTTTTTTTTTGAAGTAGGTTGGAGATCTCCAGAACGATGGAAAGGTGGATCTTTGATCAAGAGGAACCAACAACATTGATCGGATTTTGGTGCATTTTCTTTGTATTTCTATTACAGCTACGGTATGGTACAAAATCACATTTTTTTCTTTTCCTATTGTTAAGATTTTTGCTGGTTTTCATTTTCCCTTTTTATGATTGATCCATGCCATTAACCCATAGTCTGTGATTTATACTGAAGTTGTTCATTATTGGCATTGTTGGATGAATGACCAAATGATGTAGTTGTTGATTCACGTGATTTAAAGAGGGTTCAAAGCATGAAAACAGAAGCTGAATGCCCTTAAGGGAAAGGGGAAAATAAGAAACATGATCAAATAAATTCTAAGTCAAATAATTTAGAGAAAGTTTGCTTGATTTTGAACTTAGATGAAAAAAATAATATTTTTTTGGCAAGATTAGGTGCAATAAATTTATTGGGTTTATATATTTAGCTATATGATTACTCTTAACCATATTTCTAATCATTCATTTTTTTGATGAATCCACTTGAAAATTGGTGGATGAGTATTGTTTTATAAAATATACAAAGTTTTATAATGCATACAAGGAGGCGTTGGCTTAATTGAACTTTGTTATGTTTGCTAAATCATTCTAAATTGTACCTGGAGTATCCAAAAATATATAGGTTTTCGATAGAGCACTTGATAGTGGTGGTGATTGAAGATTTTTTTTTAAAAGAAGTGCTAGTCTCTTCCACACTCAATGTCCTTTCTACGGTGAATGGACAATTGAAATCCTAAACATAGGGAAGATTCTATTATTTTTATCATAATAGTCCAGAATGACATGTACATCCATGACATATTTAAGGGTTTCAGCATCAAAGGATTAGAGATCAGACATTTTGGAATTATCAGCAACAAGAACAATGATTGTTTGGTGGCGATTGATTTCATTAGCAAGTTTGGTTTGTGTAAGGTAGTTGTTGAAGATAGTAAAATCAGGAGGGGGGAGCTGAGAGAGTATAGTTTGTAGGGAAAGAGGAGTGGGTGAATATGTAGAGGATGAAAGTTGGAAGGTGAGGGCTTAATTATGATTGTTATAATTAGAAATTGAAGTTTGGTGACTTTATTAGATTATTATAGCTAGCAAAATTTTGTTGGTAGAAGGTAGTTTATTATCAATAAATAGAAGAAAAATTAGCTTTCAATTAATTCTAAGAGGTTGAGGCTCTTAAAGAGTTTTAATTGCTAGGGGACGAGGTGCTTTAGTTGTTATGGTTAGGAGTTTGTTTTGGTGGTTAAAAAACTCCCATAATTCTCTATTAGGATATGGTTAGTATGTGAGTTGGGTTCCTCGTGCCAAGCTAGATATGCCATAACGTGGCATGAGCAGCACATTGTCCCATGTAAAATAGTTGCTCGGTTGCATGATATCTACTTCCTGGAAGAAAGTAGATTAAAAATGGAATTAAAAAAAAAGACTAGGTGTTTAATCTATCAGTGTCATTATATATACATCAAACAAGAAATGCATTCTCTACAAAAACAAATACAACTATTGTACATTAAGTCAAATGTTATAATATGTTGTGGTCTGAGATGAAACTACGGTTGCTTAATATCATTGTTTGTGAGAAATTGAAAGATGATTGCTTACGACCTTTAAATTAGAATTTAAAATATATCAGAATTGCTATGATTCTTTTATTATGGTCTATATTTACTAGGTAGTGAAGGAAAACAGGTATATTTATAGAGTTCCTGTAAATTGTTTATATTATATTACTGTAGTCTTAGCAAAAAGTTCATTTTTGAATGTTACCCCGGGAATATCCTTAAAATTAAAAAAAAAAAAAAAAAAAAAAAATGTTACCCAGGAAATGGTACAAGTTATAGATGACGGAAGGGTGCATATGTTATCTAGCTAGTGATTATTGGATCTAGTGCCATTAATTATTAATGAAGACTGGGTCATGGAAATTAGACTAGTTTTTTTTGGCTGTTCTGGACCAAAATTCATATATCTTACAATAGTGGTGATCGATGGTGGTGGACATTACTAAAATATTACCTTTTTTCCTCTATTTGTCCTGTTCTTGGAAAAGTTGGTGCTTAAATTTAGGGCTAGAGTTTTGTTTTGATGCTTTGCCTCCAATATGAAGTATTTTTCAGGTACTACAAACCATATATCATGTATGCACTTAGACCAATTCTTGTTGTAGTTATGTTGTTTATGCATTATCATGCTTATGTACTTTAGAAGGAAAGATCAAGGACGACTGCTTCCTAAGACTTACTGATAATGGATTTTATTTTACCAAGCAACTTTGCTTCATGACTTGATTAATAAGGAACTCCTTGGGGATAGGTGATTAATTTATCTCAATCTTTTAGGATTAGTTTTTTTAGTCGATCAAGTCTATCATTAAGAGGATTATTAATCTTCTGGTATTAATCCAGATTTCTAATTTACTAAAAAAATATCTTTATTACTTTATCTAGTTGATAAATGAAGTGTGTCGTTATCCTGTTAATGGAGTGCACCATTTATATGTTTATATTTTAGGATCTTTTAGGAAACCTAGCTGCATTAAGCTGGACCATGCTGGATTTTTCATTAGATCATTGATAGTAAGGTGAATTTAAAAAGGGCCCACATCAATACAATCCTTTCCCAATCCAAATTCCAATGGGAGAAAAAAATGCCTATAATTTTTATGTTATTTTATTTTATGTGGAATGGTTATGATGCAATCAATTGATAACATGCTCATCATGTAAAAGAATCAATTTGAACTGAAATTGATTTCTGAGTAATTTAGTTTGTGGTTTTGTGCTACGCATTATCATGCTATATTTACAATACTAATATCATCATATTTGTTCATTATTGCAAATCTTTCATTTCAATATAACTTTGCTATGATTTATTATGGCTTTTTAAATATTTTTTATAAAACTTTCATTGCATAGAAACATAGATCCGTCAATTGATTAATGTACATATTTTATAGCATCCGTATATTTATATTTTTTGTACGGATAGGGGAATTATGTATACTGATCAATTGATTATTTAGTTTGGATAGTTTGAGAATTACAAATAATTTTGTAGGTAATTATAATAATCAAGCAATATGGATAGTAGGGGACACTCCGATGCCTAAGTCAGAGGCGGGCTCCAACAGCAGAATGGGGAAGATTCTGAGGGAGATGGCGAGGAAAGGAACTCTGATTTTTTTAGGATTTTGTTGTGCCCACCTCGAGTGTCCCCTCTTACCAGTATTTATATTGGCTGGCCCGGCTTGCGTCTTCGTCCTCTCTCCTATGGTTATGATGGGGGCTAATTGATTCCCCTCTGGTCGTAACTGTGGACGGTTTTTGAACAGTTCTGGTCAGGCCGGAGGCGTTACCGTTGGAGTTCGTGGCCACGTGGCCGCTTTGATGTAGTTGTACTTTGGAGGTGATAGTTAGGTGGCTGATTGTAACTGTTACCCCCACATTCGTGTGGATTTGAGGTTGGTTGGAGATCTGCCTTCGGGCCTCTTCTCCAAGAGTGGTTGTTGCTGGATCGGAGAGGTGTCTTCATCTTGAGATGCCTCCGGATTGGTACTTGTGGCTGAGGTCGAAGATTGTGTCTTTGGCTAGACCGAAGATCATGTCTTCGGCCGGCGTCGAGGGCCATGTCTTCGATCGAGGTCGAGGGCCATGTCTTCGACCGAGGTCGAGGGCCATGTCTTCGGCCGGGGCCGAGGGCCATGTCTTCGATCGAAGCTAAGGGTTATGCCTTCGGCTGAATTCGAAGATCACATCGTCACCTTGCCCATTAATCATTTGGCTTCTCCTGGGCACTTTGGTTCGAAGTGTCTGGTTTGGGAGGGAGTGCACAAGCGGTCAAACCGGTGGTTGATTTGTGCCTGAACCGACATATCCCAACAGTTACCTCCCACTCTCAGTTTTCGAAGCAGCGATTTGCCTCGAAGAGTGAGAGTATCGTCGGATTATCATTTTCCTCCGGGGAGAGGTGCGGCTAATGATTGCAAAATCTCTGATTTGATCTCTCACCATAACTGTTGGTTGATTTGAGGATCAGGTAGTGGATAGTTGTCATTCCCTGATTGGATGTGGAAAAGGACCAGGTCGATCAGGAGGTCGCCTCTCCTTTTTCTGCCTTGTGGTGGTTCAGCTAATCTTTTCATTGAGATTTGGGTAGAGGTCGTGGCCCCTTCCTGTCCCTCGGAAAAGACGTGAGCTTCATCTTCGTCGTTGATTGGCGTTTCGTGGATCATGACCTTCGGTCATTTTTGCGTCAAATTAGCTTAAGGCTGTTTGGAGTTTCACATTCGTCTCCGGTGTTTGTGGCGGGCTCAAAGAGATGGTCCCTTCTATCGAGGTGGCATCCTGAAGTCTTCTAGTCCTTTTAATAAGGGAAAGGGAGGACTGGCTGAGGAAGCTTCTCCACCTTTGTTCACTTCTACCTTTGGCCCAGCTTTTCCTGCTTCTGGCTATCAGTCTCTTCTACAGGTAAGACCTTTCTATTCCTTCCTTGCTTTTTTTTCTTATCATGCTGAGTCCGTAGGAACTCGAGGGGGGAGGTTGGGCCTTCCGGTACTGGTGATGTGGTGAGTCCGGAGCTAGTCTCTAGCTCCATTTCACTGGAAAAGATAGCTCACCTTCAGGAGCGCTACCATGTTCCTGAAGGGTTTTCTCTGATACTTCCGACGTCTGGAGAGCGGGTGCATAGGCCTCCCATCGGGTGCATTATTGTGTATGAAGATCATTTTAAGGCTGGTCTTCGCTTTTCGCTGCACCCTTTCTTCGTCAAAGTCTTTCACATGTATCAAATCATGCCCGTGCAATTGACTCTGAATAGTATTCGGAATATCTGCGGGTTCTTGGTTTGGTGCACATAGCTAATGTGAGGCCTGGGACCAATTTGTTCACTTCGCCTTTTGTTCTCAAGAGGGATTCCACGGTCACGGATGGTCGATCATCGGACCTCGTCCTGGTCACAAAATCATGAGGGACATGCCTAGCACCATCCATGGGTGGAAGCCCAATTTTATTTTTGTTTCTTCCACCAAACCATGGGGCTTCAATAGTGAGTGGAGGGAGCCATGCCTAGATGCTAATGCTGGAAAAAAGATTCTGGCGGTCGATCAATCTGATTACGCCTTACTGTCCGGTTCGGAGGCCATCTCTATCCGTGAACTGTTGGAGGAAAGGAATCTCCACCTTGTGGGGATTAGCGAGTCCCCCATGTTAGATATAAGTGGTAGAGGTTTTCGACTATCTTATTTTAGTTTCTCCGTGGTCCAGTTGATTCTGAAAGGCATTTTTATTTACAGGTGGTGGGATGAGGCCTGACTTGGGCTGGCTTCATCAGTCATCCAAGAGGAAGGCAGCCCAGGCTCCCCATTCGGGATCAAAAGTTCGAAAGAAGGTCCGGGGGGATGATCCTGGCAGAAGCAGAACAGCTTCGTCCTCCAGAGAAATGTTTGGAGGAGATGGGGTACCGACAATGGAGGCTTCGGAAGGGCCTCCACCAGCTGAGTTTTTACCGACGATCGACTCTCCGGTTTGGATTAGGGAGAGCCCGTCTCTGGTGGCCGATGCACCATCGCCTTGCCCCCTGCAGCAGATGGGGGTAAGGCACTGCAAGTCGAGGAGGAGTTTGTATGGAGGACTCCTCCGGGAGGAGGTTGTCCTGCAAACCCCTCAGAGCTTTCCATCACGGGGGGTCTTTCAATTCCTGCCGTAGCTAGGCAGGTATTGAAAGACATTCTGCTGCCCCATGATTTGGCAGTTATTCGGGGTCGGAGCCTCGCCAAGGTGTCCGATTCCGCTTTTTCCTCTTTGTTGCAAGTAGGGTCTTCATCATTTCTTTTGTATATGATGGGCCATTTAGTTCACGACCGATCCATGCCTTGTCTTGTTGGTATAGCTGCTCTATGACGTCACCTTCCTGGAAGAAAGGCTGGGGAGCATTGACAGCCTCATTTATGGTTTGAAGGAGGAGCTCCAAGTGGCCAAAGCCGAGAAAGAGGTGGCCGAAGAGCTGAAGCTATCTATGGAGAATCAGCTCACCCATGTGGACGCCGAGGTTCAGGGTCTGAAGGGCAAACTGAAGAATGCCCATCTGAAGATCTCTGAGCAGGAGGCGAAGCTAAGGAGGAAGAAGAAGCAAATCAATACATTGGAGCATTCTGTTAAGGAAAGCCATGAGAAGGCCAAAGGCCTAGCTAGGATGGCTGAGGAGGCGATTAGGAGGGCCGAAGATGCATCTTCGAAGGCCGAAGAGGCAACTCTAAAGGCCTAAGCGATCACGAGAGAGTCTGAATCCATGAGAGAACTGGCAGCTGAAGTCATCGAGGACTTTAAAAAGTCTTCGCAGTTCAAGATGGAAGTAACTGAAGCAAGCTTATTCAGTTATCATTATGGCTTCAACAATGGACTCGCTAAGGTTAGTGAGGCCTTCCCTGATCTGGACCTTTCTAGTGTCCCTGCGTATGATATTGAGGAGGAAAAATGGAGGAGATCGAGGCCCCTACCGAGGCAAAAGAGATGCTGAGCCGAAATGAAGAAGTCTCGACCGTAGCCGAGGAGTTGGTCGTGGCTGATCCGGCAGTCTCAGTCCAGACTGAAGAGGAGATTCAGGCCGAAGGTTCCTTAGCTTTGGTCCAGATTGAGGAAATTTTTCCTGCCCAAATTGATGAGATACTCCATTCTGCTGACTCTGGGGCTCTCTTGGCTGATCCGTAGGGGCTCGATAGGCTTCGAGCTTTGTACTCCTTTTTCCTTTCTTGGCATGTAATATATAATTTCTCCTGGATTAATGAATGTTTCCACTTTTTTCCTTTTGTGGATGCTAGGGGACTCCCTAAGTGTGGAGTCTTCGGACTTGGCTTTGGTAGGGCCGTCGATTCCAGCGATAGGTTGAGTCATGCAATTCCTTATTGAGTCGATTCTTTCTGAACGTGGGCTCATCCCTTAGACCTTAAAATTTATAGAGAAACCCTTATGTGAGGGAAACTTCTGGTTCACCAGGGGTTTG
The DNA here is from genome assembly GCA_021397845.1 of Areca catechu. Lineage (NCBI taxonomy): Eukaryota > Viridiplantae > Streptophyta > Magnoliopsida > Arecales > Arecaceae > Areca > Areca catechu. The sequence continues at coordinate 12,668,694 of CM038038.1, read as the reverse complement.
GCGATCGTCATGCTATCACCTGGAGAGAGAATGGTGATCAAAGTCATAATGACTGCGCTCGAAAAAAGGGATCATTGTAGCTGCAACCTTTTAGTGGTCCCTCAAAACATGCAATAGTTCTCCCCAGCGGTCCCCTCCATCATGCAAGTTAGGGCCCTTGTTAATTAGGGCAAGTGCACGTGGCATGCCCAGGTGTTTGTTGTGAATGAGGGCATTTGACCTAAGCTTTGATAGTCTTGATATAAGAAAGCGGGCTTTCTTGGATCGAATATCATCCGCTCCTGGCAAAGCCACTCTCGATGCCATTTTCGTCTCCTCATCTCTGTGTGGCTCGAGAGACTTGTTGCGGTATGAGACCGGACTTAGCACAGCTCAGACGGGTCGCAAGGGGGAGGCCGGTGAGAGGCTTCGAGGTGAGGAGATAGGATCGGAGGCGGAGGTGTGTGTTGGTGTTGCCATGTGTTTAGGTTGGGAGTAGTGCCCCAATCGAGATAGATTCTTCCTTAGGGGAGGAACAAGCCTCTCCTGGCAGAGCCGCGCTGGCTGGGTCATCCAGGAGGTCAAGCCCGTGGGACGCTGGCGGCGTTCCCTCGTGTGTCAAAGATGTCGAGCCTGCGGCTCTAGCTACGAGAGAAAGGAGTCCCATGGGGTGTGATATACCTGCTACTGGAACCGGAAGATAGGAGTCTGGGAATCCTTTTTCTGCCATCCTTCTTGCAATACAATAGGTAAACTCCGGCATGTGCGTTGCCTGTCTGTGTGTGTCGACTAGATTGACTTTGCGTGTGTTTCCCTTTTGACAGGTTTCTAATGGACTTTCTTTGCTGTAGAGAGGTGCCCACGAATCCATCAGCTTCAGTGAAGACCTCCGAAGTCAGGTGGCTTCAGCTGTAGTTGAGAAAGGTGTTGCCGAAAGACTTTGGATTGCCGCGGAAGAGGAGTTGGGTAAGGCTGTCACATCCAACGATGTCCTGAGAAGACAACTGAGGATGCTGATGTGGCGATCGATTTGCAGAAGAAGAGAGGGAAGGTAATCTCTCTCGAGCTGGTGCTGAGGGAAAGCCTTCGGGACACTGAGGGGTTGAAGTCCCAACAGGTCGACTTGGAAAGGAGGATCGATGAAATGAAGATGGGTCTTTTAGTGGCCAATCAGAGGGTTGCACAAGATGAAGAGAGATCTTCCGAGGCCATCGAGGCTTACAAAAGCTCTCAGGCCTTCAAAGATGAAGTGCACGAAGCCGCACTGGGGAGTTACCTCCTGGGTCACGCCGACTGCCTGGGCAAAGTCAAGAAACTCTATCCCAGATTGGACTTTTCCTTGGCCACCGTTCTGGAGGACAGAGCCAAAGATATAGAGGTTCAGTCCAAAGTGGCATCAGCACATCCTATTGAAGGCAGTGGAATGGTCACTGGCAAAGCTTCGATCTCTACTCTTGTTTCGGTTGCCGAAAGGGTTGACAGAGAATAAAACTATTATATATTTTTTTTTGTCAACCAATTGTAATGTCTCCTTTCTGGATGAGGGTTTTTCCTTTTTGAAATAAATTACTAATTCTTTTTAAATTAGTCTCTTTTGAGTTGATTTCCCTCCGGTGGGTGAGCAGAAGACCGACCAGTTCAGGGCCGATGTTTTCGGCTTGGTTGAAAATGAACTTTGAAGTGGAATCGTAATGCCGTCGGACCATTGCTGATTTCTCTAGCATAGTTGACTGGTTCGGGAAGGACCAACCGGTCCTTTGGACTGGGGTTAATCTCAATCAGACTTGTGTCAATTATCTACCATAATTACCTTTTTCACATTGGTCGCAGCGTGGCGAACAGATGTCATCACATCATTGGCGACTAGTGGGGGACATCGAGCACATTTTTTGTTGTCTGTGTTGGGTGCATTGGTTTTCGAACGGTCGCATCCCCGCGCATCCTAGATGTCGCCAAGCTTTCCTTTCCCAAAAAGTAGTCATTAATGTTGTAACTGTCCGAGAGAGATTGCGCCAGGTTCGAAGCACCGGCGACCTCAATCCTCGAGAGCAATTACTGGTAACCGTACCGTCCCCAGAGCGGTCGTTCGGGCTCTGATGCATTATTTCGATACATGGCAACCTCTGGCTAGTTTGGGGGAAGGCATGGGGCACATTTTCCTGCTGTTGTCTGTGGGTACGAGATCCCGCACAATAGGACCCAATTCCATCCTTTTTGGAGGCCATCGAGATATCAGAGGGGCAAACCTTTATTCCAAAGGTTGTCTTCCCTCTTCTTCTTAGTATATCCCGAAGATGAAGTTTAACGTTATAGAGCTCCGAAAAATGGCTCGGAAGAGGGCCTCTGGTTCCAAGGCAGAGGGTGAGCCTGCAGGAAGGCTCATCGAGGCGATGACGACGACCACCTGTTCGGGGAGATAGCTCGCCTAGAGAGGAGGGTACGGGTCTTGGAGGCTCAGTTGGAGGAAGCCAGGACTCAAGTTGCGGAGGCCGCCATGGAGGTGGAGGAGGCCAGGATAGAGGCGGCGGAGGCTGTCACGAAATTCCTGGCATCATCAGCCTTCAAGGATGAGGTTGCCAAGGCGGTCATGGACTCCGACCACCGGGGGTTCCGGGAGCATAGGGATAAGGCCTTCCGTTACTATGACTTGAAGGGCCTGGAGAACATTAGGCCCTCTGTCCCCTTCCCTGGCCATGAATATGATTCCGACTTTGAAGAGGAGTTGGAGTCTGAATCAGAAGGGAAGTTCGAAGCCTCCCCGAGCGCCTCCCAGGGATTCGACACCCCCCGCCGGCATGGAAAGGGGCCGGTGGGTGGTCTTCAGATATGCCTTTCCATTGCCTGTTCTCTTTTCTTTTCTCTCTTCTTCTTCTTCTTCTTCTTTTTTTGTAAGACTCCTTGATGAAATGAAAGTATCCTTTTCTTCTTTTCTTTCTTTCTATGTGAAAGGCATATCTCAAAACATTGCAGAGTGTGGATTCTCTAGTGTGATAACCGAGTGACGAACTTGTAGAGCTATTTGAGATTTGCCAATAGGATGGTCCCGATTAGGCCATCCTAGGGGGTGTCTATTGTTGTTGATTAGGTGAGTGATATGGACTCACTTTGGCATGTCTTCGGATTTACCGTAGGATAAGGCATCTAGGCCATCCCTGTGCCTCTTTGTTGAAGTTAAGGTAGGCTGATTAGACCCGCCCCAGCGTGTCTTCGGATTTACTGTAGGGTAGGTTGTATGAACCATCCCTGCACCTTTTATAATTAAGGTAGGCTAATTAGGCCCACCCCGGCGCATCTTCGGATTCACCATAGGGTAGGTTATGTGAACCATCCCTGTGCCTTTGATCATTTGGCAGCCTGGTTGGGCTTTCCGTTGTGCTCGTCGGGCATACCGATAAGGTGAGTGGATCAGACTCACCTTTGGGCTCTTGGTCGATTCTGTTGAGTGGATTATTGAGACCATTGTTGTACCACTAGCACGGTGGGCTGCTTAGACTTATTCTTGAACAGAGTTCCATGAAAATCTTTAGGCATGTTTATTGGTAGTACTTGCGGAGATTTTTTACATTCTAGGGCCTAGGCAGCACAACACCATCCAAGGTTTCGAGTCAATATGTTTCTGGATGCATAATTTCTTTAATTTGCTAGGGTCCCTCCCAGTTGGGGGAAAGCTTGCCTTGCTCCATTGGCCTAGATATCTTGGTTCTTCGCGGTACCATGTCCCTAGTGTAGAAGGTCTATTTTTTCACTCTAGAGTTGTAGTACTTAGCAACTTTTTGTTGATATGCTGCTATTTTCATCTGAGCCTGGAATCTGGTGCTTGGTAGTAGATCCAAGTCCACCCTCCTGCATTTGGAGTTCCCAGGCTCCTCGTACTTGTCGATCCTCAAGGACTGTAGGATGATTTCAATAGGGAGAACTGCTTCGGTACCGTATGCCAGGTTGAATGGGGACTCACCAGTGGCTGTTCTCGTGGTCGTCCGGTATGCTGAAAGAATGGAGGTCAGATTCTCTGCCCAATGTCCCTTGGCATCCTTCAGTCGGGTCTTCAGACCATGGAGGATGGTCCGATTTGTCACTTCAACCTCCCCGTTAGATTGCAGGTGGCCGACAGATATCAACTTGTGCTGCACATGGTATCGAGCATAGAAGTCTTTGAATTTGGGGTTGTCAAATTGCCTCCCATTATCGATGATTATAGTGTGCGGAATTCCAAACTGGAATATGATGGAATTCTTGACGAAATTTTTGACTTTCCCTTCTGTGATGTGGGTCAGTGGTTCGGCCTTGACCCACTTAGTAAAGTAGTCGATGGCAACGGTGAGAAATTTTCTCTGCCCCGATGTTGGTGGGAACGGGCCAAGGATATCCATGCCCCACTGGGCAAAGGGCCAGGGAGCCGTCAGCTGAGTCAAATAGCTAGTATGAGGCCTGCTCCGCATCCAGCGGAGTTGGAGGCCCCATTCTACATGGAGTATCCGATGGATTCTGCATCTTTCGAAGTAGCTCCTTCCTCTTCGATCGGTCATGTTTCATCTTCAGACTTCCAAGTGTACTTAGCCAAGAAGTCGAACAGCACCTGGGCTTTCATAGCCGATCGGGGCTGGAAGCTGATATCAAACTCACTCAACTTCATGGCCCATTTGGCTATTCTCCCCAAAGTGTCAGGACATCGGAGAATGGCCTTAAGGGGTTGGTAAGTCAAAACCATGATAGCATGGGCATGGAAATAAGGCCGTAGTCGCTTTGCCGCAATTATCAAAGAGTATATCAACTTCTGCATCTTCGAATATCTTGTCTCAGTATCGTGCAAGACTTTGCTGATGTAGTAGATCGGCTTGTGGAGGCCATCTTCCTCTCTTCGAACGAGGACCGAACTGATTGCTTCGTCCATAGCAGAGAGGTACAAATAGAGTGTTTTCCCATCTTGAGGTTTGGAGAGCAAGGATGGGGTCTTCAAGTATTTCTTCAATTCTTCAAAAGCAAGGTGGCAGTCCTCAGTCCATTCAAAGCCTCGGGACTGTTGGAGTACCTTGAAGAAAGGGAGGCACTTCTCGACCAACCGGGAGATGAATCTGCTCAAGGAGGCGATCCTTCCTATCAGCTGATGTACCTCCTTCTTGCAAGAAGGGTGTCTCCGAAGGCCCACGTAGGCAACCTAAGAGGGGGGGTGAATTGGGTTTTATAAAACTTTTGTACTATTTAAAAGATGAACTAAAGCAAGTATATGCTAATGCAATTTAAGTGCTTGTGTATTTCAAATAAATGCAGCGGAAATAATGAAATAAAAGCATAAGGAGAACAATCACACAAATACAAAGATTTATAGTGGTTCGGTGCCAACCAAGCACCTACATCCACTCCCCAAGAATCCCTTGGGAATTTCACTAAGTTTGGTTTTATAACTTAGGCTCGCCAACAACCTTTACAACTTGTTTTATCTTCGGGCTCACAAGTCAAACCCTAGTTGGTTTCAAGGCTCACCAACAACCACCCTTGGTTTTACGGGATAACCAAGAACCTAAATAACTTGTTTTGGCTTTGGGCTCACAAGTAAAACCCTAGTTGGTTTCAAGGCTCACCAACAACCACTTTGGTTTTCAAGGCTTACTAAAAACCTCTTTGGTTTTCCAAGGCTCACCAAAAACCTTAAGTAAAACAATATAAGAGCAAGTATAAAAGAATACAATAAAAGCTTTCTAAAATAAAGCAAATATCTCTTTGAAGCCCGTTGAGAGTTGATGAATATCTTGTCTTCAAGTTGATGAAGCCTTTGATTGATGCTTGAGGATGTGAACTTTGGATGCTCTCTTTGAAACTTGGAAGCTTGAAGGCTTGAACCACTCAACTCTTGAATCTTTGAAGAATATTCAAAAATCTCACCAAAGGATTACTTCCCCAATTGATTTTTGATGTTTATATAGCCTCCCAACACTTAAATGACCGTTTATAGCCATTAGGGAGGAAAATATGACCATTTGGAAGCAAGTTGGAGAAGTTCTGCAGCCCAGAAAACTAGCCGTTACCGTTCAAGTGTCGACACTTCACCTTTAGGTGTCGACACTTCAGTTTCAAGTGTCGACACTTCAGTTTTCAGGTGTCGACACTTCACTTCCAAGTGTCGACACTTCAGCTCCAGGTGTCGACACTTCATTGAAAGAGCTTTTTGAAGTTTTCTGTTTGTCTTAGGCCTTGAGTCGACACTTCACTCTTCAAGTATCGACACTTGTTCCTTAGGTGTCGACACTTCAGCTCCAAGTGTCGACACTTGCCTGTGCCATTGCTGAAACATCTTCAAATTGAAACTTTAACCTCTTCAAGTTCTTCCATATTAATTCCAAAGTCCATATACTTGATTTTCCATTAATTTAAGGACTTTTTCAACTGAAATACAAGCATTTCTTCATTCAACATGGTTGAGTACTAAGATCTGAAAAATATACTTAAAATACAATTGGTACTCATATATACTTAAACATTTTGTCAATCATCAAAATCAAGACCAGAGTCAACAGTCTCATATCTCGAAAAGCCTGGATCTTTTCGGGGTTTGCCTCGATTTCTCGTTTAGTAATGAGGAACCCCAAGAATTTGCCTGAAGTTATCCCGAAGGCACACTTCATTAGGTTCAACTTCATATGGTGGCGTCGTAGGGCACTGAACGACTCTTCCAGATCCTTGATGTGGTCTTCTTTAAGGAGGCTCTTGACGATCATGTTGTCTATGTAGGCCTCCATGTTCCTTCCCAATTGTTCTTTGAATACCTTATTAATCAACCTTTGGAATGTTGCCCCAGCATTCTTCAGTCCAAATGGCATCATTTTGTAGCAGTAAAGACCTTTCTCAATGATGAAGGCCATTTTTTCCTCATCCTGGGATTCCATCCAGATCTGGTTGTATCTGGAGAAGGCATCCATGAAGCTTAATAGCTGATGGCCGACGGTGGCGTCAACCAGTTGTCGATCTTTGGAAGGAGAAAGCTATCTTTTGGGCAGGCTTTGTTGAGGTATGTGTAATCAATACAGATCCTCCACTTACCACTAGCTTTCTTCACCGTTACCACGTTCGCCAGCCATTCAGGTAGTGTGCTTCTCGAATGAATCCTGCCTTGACGAGCTTGTTTACTTCTTCATCTATTGCCTTCTATCTTTCGAGGGCGAAGCTCCTTTTCTTCTGTCGAACCGGCTTGTGTTCGAGGACAACTTCCAACCGATGGATAATCACCTCGACTGGGATCCCATGCATATCCGAGGCTGACTAGGCAAAGACATCAGCATTGTTTCTGAGGACCTTGGTGGGGTCCTTCTCAGTTTGCTGTACCGGAACGGTTCTTTCCATTGGTTCACCAGAGTCTGTGGTTGGGTCTTTCGGATCTAACTGATCCCAAGTTATGGGATCGTTGGATTGCTTGTCCTGAATCATCAAGCATCGTCGCGCCATTCTCTGGTCTCCTTTTGCTTCTACGATGCCACTTCGTGAAGTTAATTGGTAGTGTCTTCTATCGTGGTTCGATGCTAAGAGTTGCAGGTATTACTATCTCAACCTCGATATCGACTTGGTTGCCTCCGAAGCCAGTAAGCGGCACAGGAGATCTTTGTAATTTATTTTTAGGTAGACACATCCAAGAGAACGCGTCATAGAGTAAGACATCAGCAGAGCTTCCATTATCAACCAAGATATGCCTTACATCATAATTGGCCACAACGGTCGATATTATAACAAGGTCATCGTGCAAGAGTTGGACCCTCGTGAGGTCATCATCGGAGAAGAGTATGGTGTTGTTGTCTTTGAGCCGCTTCGAGGCATCGTCTTCGGCCCTTCTCCAGTCGATCGGTCGACGCAGCATCCCTACGTTCCCGCTGGTGGGCCTCTAGTTCGGTAGTTCGGCTTCTTTAGGAACCCTTTGGAGAATTGCAGCTTCCGGCTGAGGTCCTTGGCGATCGATGTACCGCCCCAGGTAACCTCTCTTGATAAGATCCTTAATAGCATCTCTGAGTTTGATGCACTTTTCAGTGTCATGGCCATGGTCCTGCCGACAGTATTTGTTCCTGTTCCTCATGGAAGATGATGCCTTCATGGGACGTGGCCGTTGGAAATAGCTTTCTTTTTATATCTCCAGCAGATCTTTTCTCTAGAGAGGTTGAGGGGGGTATAGGAGTCGAGTCTCCCGCTCGGTGCTTTAGGCCTGGGACTTTGTCGCCGATCAGAATATTTGTTGTTGTTATTGTTGGGTGCAGGGGGCCTAGTCCCCTGCTGTTCTTCTTCTTCGAGAAGGGCTTCCCTTCGGCTAGTCGCCGGTTCATCACTTGCTCTTCGACGTCAGTGTACTTCTGAGCTCTCGACAAGAGCTCAGCATAGCTTGTAGGAAACTTTTTGTCCATGAAAAAAGTGAGCCTGGACTTTCGAAGCCCCTTCTTTAATGCAGACATGGCCACGTGCTCATTGAGATCAGGGATCTCGAGCGTAGCCGAGTTGAATCTGGAGATATAATCTCGCAAACTTTCTCCTTCGTTCTGGTGAAGGAGAAACAGAGTGTCCGTTTTGCGGGGCATCTTGCGGTAAGTCCTGAAATGCAAGACAAATAATTTCTTTAGCTCGGAAAAAGAATCGATGGTACCTGGACGTATGCTTGAGTACCACATCCGAGTGGCTTTCTTCAAAGTGGCTGGGAAGGCGAGGCAGTACAGCGCATTTAAAGCTCATTGAATCATCATGTGGGCTTTGAAACTGCCTAGGTGATTAAGTGGGTTAGTGGTGCCATTGTAGGGCTCCATCTAAGGGACCCTAAAGTGCCAGGGAACAACTTCGACCATGATGCGAGAGGTGAACGGAGGGCGTAGCTCGCACGCCACGAGGTCACCATGGTTCCTCTGCTCCTGGAGCTTCGCAACCTCCGATTCGAGGGCCTTAAGCTTTCCCTCGTAATCGGGGCAGACTTCCTTCGGTAGGTCCCTTTCGGGAGTGGAGTCTTCAGAGGAAGTAGAGAGAGATCGCCTAGGCCTCTTTCCTCTTCGCAGTGAATCGGTTGGTCTTGGAATTCAGGAGCTTCGACCCCCAAGAGAGGATCTGTCATGGAGGGAAAGACGGGTGGACCCATCTCGAGGGGCTATTTCCCTCCGAGATCGATGGCTATGTTTGGAGGTGGCTGGCGGATGCCCCACCTAAAGGGCTTTATCTTGAAGATTTTGAACCATAGTCGTGAGAGCATTGACTTGGTTCAAGAGAGTCTCAAATTGCTGCTGTCCCATGACAAGCGTGGGAGGCGGAATGTCATTCCTTGCCAGAGGTTCACCCCTTTGGGAAGGAACGCGACTTCTGCTCGTCGAGGCATTCTGAGTTTTTCCTTTCGTCATTGGAAACTCCTTACACTTCCCCTTTTTCTAAGGAAGGGAGCTAATGGTAGATGCTTGATATGCTCTTGTACTTGATTCGTCCCCTACCTGGTGCGCCAATCTATTGGCGTAGAATCTCCTTTCCGATCGGGCGGAGTTGCCGGATCACAGGTTCGCTCCCCTGGTTCACTTGCAAAATAGATTCCTGGCCAGATGTTCTCCGGCGGGGGACACTCCGATGCCTAAGTCAGAGGCGGGTTCCAGCAACAGAATGAAAAAGATTCTGAGGAGGGAGATGGCGAGGAAAGGAACTTTGGTTTTTTCACGGTTTCATTATGCCCACCTTGAGTATCTCCTCTTACCAGTATTTATATCGACTGGCCCGGCCTACAGCTTCGTCCTCTCTCCTACAGTTACGATGGGGGCTAATTGATTTCCCTCTGTCTATAACTGTGGACAGTTATTGAACGGTTGTAGTCAGGTTGGAGGAGTTACCATTGGAGTTCGTGGCCACGTGGCCGCTTCGACGTAGTTGTACTTTGGAGGTGATAGTTAGGCAGCCGATTGTAACCGTTATCCCCATGTTTGTGTGGGTTTGAGATTGGTCAAAGATCTGCCTTCGGGCCTCTTCTCCAAGGGTGGTCGTTACTGGATTGGAGAGGTGTCTTCATCTTGAGACACCTCTGGATTGGTACATGTGGCTGAGGTCGAAGACTGTGTCTTCAGCTGGGGCCGAGGGCCATGTCTTCGGTCAGGGCCGAGGGCCATGTCTTCGGCCGGAGCTAAGAGTTATATCTTTGGCTAAATTTGAAGATCATATCGTCACCTTGCCCATTAATCATTCTGCTTCCCCTGGGCACTTTGGTTTGAAGTGTCTGGTTCAGGAGGGAGTGTGCAAACAGTCAAACCGATGGTTAATTTGTGCTTAAACCGACATATCCCAATAGTTTAACATAGAAAGTATTTAATGCTAGGTATTCTAATTACATCTCTGATATTTGTAATGTTAGGTTGAGTTTAGCTTTAGATGGTTTCAATTCATTTTGGACTCTGAATTCTACATATAGCACTTGGCTAGTTATTTTAGTACCATATGATTTACCACCATGGATGTGTATAAAACAATCCTCACTTATCTTGTCAATGATTATTCTAGGTGATAAAGATCTAGGCAATGATATTGATATTTTTCTACAACCTTTAATAGAGAAATTGAAATAGTTGTGGAAGGGTATCAATGCAATTGATGTTTCTAATGGTCAAATATTTAAATTACGGGTAGCTTTGTTATGGATTATTAATAATTTTCTAGCATATGCCAATTTATTTGGTTGGACTATAAAGGGATGGGTTGTATGTCATTGTTGTACAGATTCAACATATTCAATTTGGTTAAAACATGAAAAAAATTTTGTTATATAAAACATTGTCAATAATTAGAAGCAAATCATCCATTTTGATTTTAGAAAGATTTGTTTGATGGTACCATAGAATTGGGATATACACCTATTCCACCTTTTGAAACTAATGTTCGTAGATAAATGGATGTCATTAATTATATATATGGTAAATTCTCAAAGTCGTCTAAAAAAGAGGAAGGGATAATCAAGAAGGGTTATTAGAGGAAGTGAATATTGGTACCATGGATGCATAGATATTTGAAAATCCTGATAATTTATTTGAAAATAAAAATGAAGAAGATCTACACATCAGTCTAGTAAATATTTATAGAAAAAAAAGTATCTTCTTTGACTGACTTTATTAAAAATTTAATCTTATTCAGCATAATCTTGATGTCATACATATAGAGAAGAATGTTTGTAATAATATGCTTAGAACATTGTTAAACCTTGTTGGAAAGATCAAAGATAATATGAAGGCACGACTTGATTTAAAAGAATTAGGTATTCGATAGGAGTTTCATCCCAAAATGCTTGCTAATGATAGAATTTATTTGTTTTCTACATGTTATACAATGTCTGCTCAGGAAAAAAATAATTTTATGATAATATTGAAAAAGATTAAAGTACTTGATGGATATGTTATACAATGTCTTCAGCACAGCAAGCTGAGGTTGGTCCTTCTTCAGCACAGCAGGCTAAGACTAATACTTCTTCAACATAGCAAGTTAAGGCCGGTCCTTTTTCTTCAGTACCGAAGGCTAGGTGTGGTCTTTCTCCATAGCAGTCTGCTGCAAGTCCATCAACCTCGGGGTAGCATGATCCTCTTGTCAATGTAGCAGAGATGAGCTACACGTTCAGGATAATTTATTTTTTTTATTTGATTTGATAAAATTTTATTACACTTTTTATTATAGTTTACTTATATGTATTTTTTCTAGACAGATATGGAAGGATTAGACCCAGACAAGGGTCCATAGTAGTACGAGATGTCTGACAGATGTGCGAGGGTGAGAGGATAGTAGTTGAGTGTAATAAGATAGGATAGCCAATTAAAAAATTGCTAGCTTATTGACTTCATTTTTAGGGACAGTTGCACAAAGGCATCAACTGTGTTCTTTGAGTTATGCAAAATGGAATGACATGCTTCCGATTTATAAAGTTGAGCTTCTATAAGTTGTGCAGGTAAAAAATTGAATATATTTTGTTTGTATTTTGCATGGTTGACATATTATGTTATGTTTTATATTCTTTCAGTTATAAAACTTTGTATCGGCATGGCATTAAATGATGGAGGCCTGAAAAATTTTCTATTATTTTATTTTCTTTTGTATCTGCATGATTATTTCTAACATTTATTTGACTTAACATTTATTTTGTTTGTAGTCCAAGTTCTTACTCCCTCCATCCTCTCATGATTTTGTAATGAAGTCTCTCAACCGAAAATGGAAATAATATAAAGCATAATTGAAGATGAAATACAAGTTACCGGGTATGACTGAGGAGCAGGTAGTTAGTGCTTATCCTCCTGATGTATCGCCTCATTAGTGGATGGATTTGGTTCATTACTAGTTCTCCGAGAGGGAACATGTATCTTGCATTACAATCCTTTAAATAATTTTATTAAAATATTTGATTTATATTATATATTATACATATATGTATATATATATATATATATATACTTTACTTTTAGGATATAACAAGTTATTTATTTGATTTTGTAGACATATTCTAATATTGGTAGAGTCGCACGGGCAGCTTTATCTGCTCCTCAGACATCGAGATCCAAGAGTTATGCATGAGTCAAACAAAAATTTATATATTTTGTAAACTATAAACTTTTGTCTGTTTCTTGTACATCAGGATCCAAGAGTTATGTGTGAGTCAAACAGGAATTTGTATATTTCATAAACTATAAACTTATATTTTTTTTATTAAAATATTTATACTTTTTAATGAAACTAAGATTATGTATGGTGGATAATGTATATACCATGATACTTAAACATTTTTTGAATTTGTTAGTAATATTTGTTTAAAATTATAATTTCTGTAGATGGATGAGCATGAGAGAGAACCTGGTGAGGTGAAGTTTTATTGGATGACTCATACTCACAGTGATAGCACTTTTATCAGAGATGAGTCGAGAGAATTATATGTAATTATTTATTATAATTTATTTTATGTAATGATTTTAGTTTGATTTTGTTAATCATTAAGATTTAACTATTTTTCTTAAATTAATACAAGAAAGAGCTACATCTCTCATTGTGGAGCATGTCAATAAGTCTACAGCATCTATGTAGAGTAGTCGCATCGAGGTCGAGGTGTTCACGAAGCTGATGGGATAGTGTACTATGGTTAAGTAAGGGGTTATAAAGTTGGAGTCACCCCCACTCAGTTATTTGTGATGAGTACATATACTCGTAATGCTATAGATGGTGTTCAGGATGTACGTATTCGCAGACTCGAGGAGAAGATAGAGAAGATGTGACGGGATCATGCGGTTGATAGAGTAGTGATAGAGACCATGAGAGAATACATTGAATGGCTCACATCTGTCATACATATGCATGTTTCACATCAGGTAAATATATATATTATTAAATATACATTCTTATATAAAATTAATGATATATAATATATTGTCATATATAGATTCACAACTTAAGATTTTTAAATATTTCTTATAGGCTTCCAGAGCATCAGATACTCGTGGACAAGGTGACTACCTTCCTCTTACAGATCATTGATCTCAATTTTTTTTATTTTATCCATATGGTTCATGTATTTTTTTATTTTGTTGAACTTTGGATTGTAATAAACTTTGTTATATTGGATTATAACAAATTTTATATTTGGATTTTTAGTTTTGATGGAATGAAATAATATATGCATTTAATATTCATACTTATTATGATTTTATTATACAGGTTTGGTAAAAATTTGTATAGATTTTTTTATTTAATTTTTACAAAAAAATATAACTACCGATCCTTTAAAGCATCGATAGATAATATTATTAACGATGCTTTAAAGAATCAAAAATTTTCATTTAGCGATGCTTTTATATGTTGCTAAATTATATTTGTTGACACTTTTTAAAAGCATCGATAAAAGATGGATTTCTGCATGGTCAATTTCGATGCTACAATTCTAATTGTTGTGTCTAGACAAATTACAACAATGCTTGAGCTCGAATCAAATCAAAGAGAATCATGTTGAGCTAGTTAGTCTAGCTTTCTAGCTTTTCATCATCTTTTTGGAGGCTTTGTGTGTTGAAATGCTTCCGTCCTCAAGCTCATCAACGGAGTCCGGACTAGACAGATGAGGTCTGAAGAAAAATTGAGTGAAAGGTATTTTGAAAAAATCTTTCCTATCTGTCGTGCTCACTAGTATTTATAGACCTCAAACTTAACCGATTCCAGCCAACTCCAGCTATAAACGGTTAGTTTGTTAAGACATCAGCACGTGCAACAAGCGTTATCCATAGTTGATCAGCTATTTTTCGGATGTTGACCAACCTTGCATCACTTGAACATTGATCAGCCTTACGCTTCTTGGGCATTAATCGGCTTTACGTCTCTTGGGCATTGATCAGCCTTATGCCTCTTAGGCATTGATCATCTTTATGCCTCTTGGGCGTTAATCGGCCTTAAGCCTCTTGGGCATTGATCAGCCTTATGCCTCTTGGACATTGATCATCTTTATGCCTCTTAGGTGTTGATCGGCTTTACGCCTCTTGGACGTTGATCAGCCTTATGCCTCTTGGGCATTGATCATCTTTACGTCTCTTGGACGTTGATCGGCTTTACGCCTCTTGGATGTTGATCGGCCTTATGCCTCTTGGGCGTTGATCAACTTTATGCCTTTTGAGCATTGATCAATCAGATTCAACCCCCACTAGATCAATATAAGTAGACTAAATATGTCGTATCCCAACACTAGTCCCCCTAGTTTCTGAAATATGTGGCAAAATTAAACCTTGTTATGTAGTCTCTCAAAGACTCTCCTTCTGATTGTTGAATGAAGAATAAGCTATCGAAGTTTCTAGACATTTTTCTGCTTGTTCTAAAGTGAGAGATGAACAACTTCTCTAACTGACTGAAAGAATGAATGGTATCCGGCTGGATACTTGAATACCATATTCTCGCAGCTTTCTTTAAAGTTGCTAGGAAAGCAAGACAGTGGAGCGTGTATAACGCTCCTTGGATCAACATGTGGGCTTTAAAGCTGCCCAGATGATCCAAGGGATCACCCGATCCATCATATGACTCAACTTGTGGAATTTTAAAGTGGTGGGGAATTCTTTCCTCCATGATCTTCTTGGAGAAGGGAGGTAAGATATTATAGCTTGGTGTTGGATCCTCTGTTTTCCTCTACTCACCAATTTTGGCAATCTACAGTTCCAGTCTTCTAAACTTTTTCTCAAAATCACTTATCCTTGCAGGATTTGAAACTTGAGCACTGTCAGGAGTTGATTTCCCAGAGGATGTCGAATGAGATCGTGGATGTTTTCCCTTGTTTCGTTTCTTGGTGTGATGATGAAATCGATGATGTTGCCTTGAAGGAGACTGTTGACCTAAAGAATGTTGATAAGATGATTGTCTTCTTAGACTAAGATGTCTACTTACATAAAGAGAAGGTCGCCGGCTACTTCTTGATGCAGCAGGTCGCGATGGTTCATTCGTAGTGATTTCTTGGAGACTTTGCACTACTGCTGTGAGCACTTCTATCTTGTTCAAAAGAGTATCTAATCTTTCTTGATCCATGTTTCCATCCAAAATTTCAAGTCGATAGGTCCCAGGTCGCACAACTTCAGTGATGCGATAAGGGCCTTCCCAATTTGGAACAAATTGCCCTGTTCAGTTGGTCGGGATATTATTGTTCGATACAGGACAAGGTCTCCAATCTGAAAGATTCAAGCCTTGACTCTTGAATTATAATATCGTGCCACTCTTTGTCGATATGCTACCATTTTCAATTATGCCTGTAATCTGGAATTTTCAAGCAGATCCAGGTCAATTCTCTTTTGATCAACATTATTCGACTCTTCAAAGTAGTCAGTTCTTCTAGAACGAAGAACAATTTCTATAGATAACATAGCTTCACTCCCATAAGCAAGGTTGAATGGAGATTCTCCTGTCATAGATCTGGGAGTCATCCGATAAGCCCATAAAACAGAGTTGAGTTCATTAGTCTAAGATCCTTTGGCTTCATTCAATCGGGTGTTCAATCCATGAAAGATTGTCCGATTAGTTACCTCAGCTTCCCTATTAGCTTGCGGATGTCCAACGGATGTCAGTTTGTAAAGAATATCATATTAAGCACATAAATCCTTAAATCTTTTATTATCAAACTGCCTTCCATTATCAGTAATGATAGCATAAGGAATTTTGAACATATATATGGTGGAGTTTCTGACGAACATTTCAACTTTTGCTTCAGTAATTAAAGCTTCTACCCATTTGGTAAAATAATCAATGGCAACAATCAAAAATTTTTGTTGTCCAGAAGCTGGAGGAAACGGACCAAGTATATCCATTCCCCATTGAGCAAATGGCCAAGGAGCCGTTAGCTGTGTTAGTTGATTGGCAGGACGCCTTGTATATTTGCATATCTTTGACAGGAATCACATCTTCTTACAAAATCTATAGCATTTTTCTGTATATTCAGCCAGTAATATCCTTGCCTTATAATTTTATAAGCCAATGACCTTCCTTCCAAATGATCACCACATATTCCTTCATGCACTTCTCTGAGAGCATAATCAGCATCTGAAGAAGATAAACACTTCAATAGTGGCTAAGAAAATGATTTTTTATATAACAAGCCATTTAATATAATATATTGAGAAGCAATCTTTCAGAGCTGTTTGGCTTCTACATTATCTTTAGGCAATACCCCTTCAGTCAGATATTTAACTATCGGATTCATCCAACTCATTTCCGGTTCTATTTGAAGAACCTTTTCTTTTTCACTTACCGAAATACTTGAGGTCTCCAAGTTCCACAAAAGTCCGACCCATTAGATCAGGTGTAGAATTAGCCAATCTGGATAATGAATTGGCTCAAGAATTTTCAGTTCTAGGGACATGACTGATATCCCAAGAATCAAATAAAGCTCCAAGCTCTCAAACTTTCTTCAGATACAAAGCTAAAGTGGTGTCACAAACTTCAAAATCCCCCTTTACTTGGTTGATGACTAATTATGAATCAGACAGTACCTTTAACCTTCGGACACTTAATTCCTTTACAATTCTCAAACCAGCTAGGAGAGCTTCATATTTAGCTTGATTATTAGAAACTTTGAAAGAGAATCGGAGTGCATATTCTGTGATATCCCCTTTTGGACTGTATAAGATCAATCTAGCCCCACAACCAGAGAAATTTGAAGCTTCATCTACATATAATATCCAGGGTACATTGGTCTTTTCCATTTCATCAGATGGTTGAGTTTCCTCTCCATTGTTACTTCAAGTACATTCGACTATGAAATCAGTCAGTTTTTGAGCCTTCATCGTAGATCGAGGCTAATAGGTAATATTATATTCACTTAATTTGATTGCCCATTTTGCCATCCGACCAGAAGTATTAGGACACTGCAGAATAGTCCTTAGAGGTTGATTGATCAATACAATAATATGATGGGATTGAAAATATGGCTTGAGGCATTTGGCTGATATTACCAAGGTATAAACAATCTTCTGAAGTTTTGAGTATCTTGTTTCAGCATCATGAAGGACTTTGCTGATGTAATAAATGGGCTTATGTGATCCATCAGATTCTTTTCTCACAAACATGGAACTAATTGCTTCATCAGATGCAGCCAAATAGATATACAAATCTTCTCCTTCTTAGGGCTTAGACAATATGATCGGATTTGTTAAATACTTCTTAAGTTCCTCAAATGCCAACCAACAATCATCCGACCAATTAAACTCTTTGGTCTATCATAAGGCTTCAAAGAAAGGCAAACATCTCTCAGCCGAACGAGAAATAAATCAACTTAATGAAATGATCCGTCCAGTTAACTATTGAATTTTTTTCTTATTTGCTGGATGCCTCATGTCCAATATGGCTCGAATCTTTTCTGGATTAGCTTCAATCCCTCGCTTCGTAACCATAAAGTCTAAAATTTTTTTAGAAGTTACATCAAAAACACATTTGGTCAGATTTAACTTCATGTGATTTTGCCATAAAATATCAAAGGCTATTTGCAAATCTTTAATATGATCATCAGACTGATTACTCTTGACCATCATATTATCTACATATACTTCCATAGTCTTTCCAATTTGAACCTCAAAGATCTTGTTTACTAACCTCTGATAAGTAGCTCCAGCATTTTTAAGACCAAACAGCATTACTTTGTAACAATATATTTCTCGGTTTGTAACAAAGGATGTTTTTTCTTCATCCTCTGGACTCATTCATATCTGATTATATCTAGAGAAAGCATCCATGAAACTCAAAAAGTTATGTCCAGCCGTTGCATCAATGAGTTGATCAATTTTAGACAAAGGAAAACTATCTTTAGGACGTGCCTTGTTAAGATCAGTATAATCTATACATATCCTCTACTTTCTATTTGCTTTCCTTATTATTACTACATTGGCAAGCCAATCAGGATAGTGAACCTCCCTGATAAATCCGGCATCAAAAAATTTGGATACTTTTTCATTGATGATTTTTTTGCCTTTCTGGGACAAAATTTCTTTTCTTTTGACGGACAGGCCGATTAAGTGAATCCACCTTAAGTTCATGAATGATTACTTCAGGAGGGATCCCTAACATATCGGTAGCCATCCATGCAAATATATCAACATTTTTTTGTAGAAAATCAATTAATTCCTTCCTTTGGTCTTCAGTAAGCGAACTTCTAATCTGAACAGTTTTAATAGGATCATCTTTTATCAAAGGAGCATGAATGGTTCTTTTTATTGATATGCTTATCCCTTCAGTCGGATCACGCGGATCCATTTGCTCAGAAGTTGAGTTGTTGATTGATTTTTGATTTTGAATTATCAAACATTGACAAGCCATCAATTAATTTCCTCTTACCTTTCCATTCCCATTTTGGATTGGAAATTTTATCAGTAAATGATATGTCGACATGATGGCTTGGAACTTATTCAGAGTAGGCCTCCCCAAGATTGCATTATACGCAAAGGAAATCCGAACAACCATAAAAGTAAGAGGAAAAGTCCTTTGCTTTGGCATTGTTCCGAGGGTTACGGGAAGTGTAATTTCTCCCTCTACTCCTACAGAATTTCCACCAAATCCAGTTAGTGGCATATGAATTCTTCGTAGCTTATCAATTGGTAAGTTCATTTTGACAAAAGCATCATAAAGCAAGACATCGATAGAACTTCCATTATCAACCAGAATTCTATGTACATCATAGTTCGCAATTATTATGAAAATCACTACAGGATCATTATGTGGCGTCTGAATGCCTTGTAAGTCATCATCAGAAAAGCTAATACTTCTTTGAAGCCTCTTGGTGCTCCGATCATCTTCATAATATGCTTGGTGAATCATTTCGATCGATCCATCGGTCGATCGTTGATTTGGGAGCTCCGTCCCATCAGTGATCATTCTTGGGACCGTTGGTCTTGGCACTGCTATTTCAATTGGTCGGTTTTGATTTTGGTTTCGGACATATCTGTCCAGATAGCCACGTCTAATCAGATCTTCAATCTCATTTTTCAATTGGATGCACTCTTCTGTAGTGTGTCCATGATCACGATGAAATCGATAGTACTTGGCTTTGTTGCGTACAGCAAGTGGAGCTCTCATTGGCCTTGATCTTTGAAGAAAATTCTCTTTCTCAATTTCTATCAGAATTTTCTTTCTTGGAAGAGTTAGGGGAGTATAGGTGTCAAATCTATTGACATAGTTCCTGCCGACCAAGTTCTTCGGCCTCTAACCTTGCCATTGAATGATCAGACTCCAGGAGATCGGAATTCATCTTCTTTGAAATTCTTCTTACTTGACACCGATTTTCTTTCTACCTGTCGCCGGCTCAAGGCTTGTTCTTCGGCCTGAGCATACTTTTGGGCATGGGCCAGTAATTCAAAATAATTGGTCTAAAATTTTTTATCTAAAGAGAATGCGAACCTAGAGGCTTGCAATCCCTTCTTCATAGCTGACACGCCACGTATTCATTAAGATCTGGAATTTTTAATGTGGCAGAATTAAACCTTGTTATGTAGTCTCTCAAAGACTTTCCTTCTGATTGTTGAATGAAGAATAAGCTGTCAAAGTTTCTGGGCATTTTTCTGCTTGTTCTGAAGTGAGAGACGAACAACTTCTCCAACTGATTGAAAGAATGAATAGTATCCAGCTAAAGACTTGAATACCACATTCTCGCAGCTTTCTTTAAAGTTGCTAGGAAAGCAAGACAGTGGAGTGCGTCTGACGCTTCTTGGATCAACATGTGGGCTTTAAAGCTGCCCAGATGATCCAAGGGATCAGCCGATCCATCATATGACTCAACTTGTAGAATTTTAAAGTGGTGGGGAATTCTTTCCTCCATGATCTTCTTTAAGAAGAGAGGTAAGATATTATAGCTTGGTGTTGGATCCTCTATTTTCCTCTGCTCACCAATTTTAGCAATCTACAGTTCCAATCTTCTAAACTTTTTCTCAAAATCACTTGTCTTTGCAGGATTTGGAACTTGAGCACTGACAGGAGTTGATTCCCCAGAGGATGTCGAATGAGATCGCGGACGTTTTCCCTTGTTTCGTTTCTTGGTGTGATGATGAAATCGATGATGTTGCCTTAAAGGAGACTGTTGACCTGAAGAACGTTGATAAGATGATTGTCTTCTTGGACTAAGATGTCTACTTACCTGAAGAGAAGTTCACCGGCTACTTCTTGATGAAGCTGGTCGCGATGGTTCATTCGCAGCAATTTCTTGGAGACTTTGCACTGCTGTGGTGAGCACTTCTATCTTGTTCAAAAGAGTATCTAATCTTTCTTGATCCTTGTTTCCAGCAGGAAGAACTTCCATCCTTTCGCCAAGAATGAGATCATTCTCCTTTGGAGGATGAGGAATGTCTTCAACGGGAAGATTCCGATTCCTATCTTTCATCATATTTTTTTTTAGATTCTTGAAACCTTTCACTGAGTTCCTCTACCTGGCACACCTATCTATTGTGTCCAGACAAATTACAACGATGTTTGAGCTCGAATCAGATCAAAGAGAATCAGGTTGAGCTAGTTAGTCTAGCTTTTCTAGCTTTTTATCACCTTCTTGGAGGCTCTGTGTGTTGAAATGCTTCCGCCCTCAAGCTTGTCAATGGAGTCCGGACTAGACAGATAAGGTCTGAAAAAAAATCGAGTGAAAGGTATTTTGAAAAAATCCCTTCTCTCCGTCGCGCTCACTGGTATTTATAGACCTCAAACTTAACCGATTCCAGCCAACTCCAGCTATAAACGGTTAGTTTGTTAAGACATCAGCACGTGCAACAAGCGTTATCCATAGTTGATCAGCTATTTTTCGGATGTTGACCAACCTCGCGTCACTTGAACATTGATCAACCTTACGCCTCTTGGGCATTGATCGGCTTTACATCTCTTGGGCGTTGATCAGCCTTATGCCTCTTAGGCATTGATTATCTTTACGCTTCTTGGGCGTTGATCGGCCTTAGGCCTCTTGGGCATTGATCAGCCTTATACCTCTTGGGCATTGATCATCTTTATGCCTCTTGGACGTTGATCGGCTTTACGCCTCTTGGGCGTTGATCAACCTCATGCCTCTTGGGCATTGATCATCTTTACGTCTCTTGTACGTTGATCGGCTTTATGCCTCTTGGACGTTGATCGACCTTATGCCTCTTGGACGTTGATCAACTTTATGCCTTTTAAGCATTGATCAACCAGATTCAACCCCCACTATATCAATATAAGTAGACTAAATATGTCATATCCCAACACTAATTTTTTTCATGCTTTATAGCGTTGAGATATTTTTTCGATGCTTTTTAAAAGCATCGACAAAAATATTAAAAAGCATCGGCAAAAATGCTTTCCACATAATCATACTCGATATTTTTTTTGATATTTTTTGAAATATCAAGAAATTTTTTGTCAATGCTTATTAGCATTGAGAGAAATCTTTTTTAGCATCACCTTTTATCATAATCATTGTAACGTCTCTCCCACGAGTCACCCTACCTCAGCTTCCCCTCCCTCCAAACATTCTCCTTTGCCACCGCCGCCCTCCTCCCGACTGCCTCGAGAGCTCCGCCCATGCCACCTCCCTTCCCGACGCTGCTGACCGTCTCACCCACCTCGTCATAATGTCCCACTCTTGTACCCTTCCCCTCTCCTCCCCTTTTGCTGTGACCTTTACCTTCCCCTCCTCCCTCGGCACTGCCCATCCCGACCTCTTCTACATCTCTTGCCATCCCCATGACAATGTCTCCCTCCTCTCTCTTGTCGAGAAGGCCCTCATGGTGGCCAACGAAGGTGGTGAGGAGACGGAGGATTGGAGAACTATTGGTGACGGAGAGTGAGTTGGAGGGAGGGGGAGGAGGCAAAAGAGAGGGAGGGTGGGGGAGGGGAAAGGGAGGTGGTAAATGGAATCCAATAATTGTAAGAAAAAATAATGATTTCTAGATCATTATGTTTTTTTCAATGGGATCAATTAATTTTCATTTTTTTAATTTCATGACTTAATCATCCCAGTACTAATTCAGAGAAGAAATAAAACTTTCAAATTCTATGAAATTTAGAATAATCCCATCATTTCCAAACAAATTCTAAATGGATCCATGCCAAACACAACCCATACCAGTATTGTTTGATAATATGGTTGATCACAAAGTTTCATACAGACATGCTTATCCAAAAAAAAAAATAGCATCCTTTATATATATATATATATATATATGGTTGATCACAAAGTTTCATACAGACATGCTTATCCAAAAAAAAATAGCATCCTTTATATATATATATATATATATATATAACACTGCCGTTTAATCTTATGGCGACTCGAATACAGCTTACTACTAGATTGTCTAGATTCACTACTTCCATATATCACCATCAGGTATTCAAGCTCATTAAATAAATAAATAAATAAATAAATAATAAAAAAATATTGTAAATTTTTTAAAATAGAAAACTCATTACATCTATATATATATATATATATAATCATCACGTTCCAAACCTCACATGAAAATAATTCTTGTGAGAATTGATATACTCATTATTCGATAGAAAATAGCTATAAAAATTTAATACCTTAAATCGAACATTTCCTGGCGGGATGAGAACCTGCGGGATAGCTATACCGGATTTATCCCCCTATTTTTTTTACCAAAAAAAAATTTCTGTGAGCAGGAAAGGTTTTTTTGTTTTGTTTTGTTTATTTTTATTTTTATTTTTATTAATCCATTTATGCCGTCTAATCTTATGCAACTCGCTGTTTTGAACGGAAGCATCACAAAGCCCCACCAAAAAAACTTCAAACTGAAAAATCATTAGATCCCTTCTATATGTAATTAAAAAAAAAATCAACTTGCTCCAAAACTAATCAAAATATTCTCAAAAGAAAGATATTTTAAACTATTTTTTACAATATACAATTTCATTTATTATAAAAAGAAAAAATCTAAACTAAACTTCCAACTAAAATATCGAATCTTATATATGAACAGTTTGATAAGCATCAGCATCTAGTAGATATTTCAGCTTCTGAACTGCTTGTCCAATAAAAATGGTAAAATCATTGGTGAGAGCTAATCCACCATTTTATTCTCTATGCAATTAATATTATGCATTAGTATTTTACAAATTCTGTTATATTGGCCTAGTTTAATTCTTTATATCTTTCCAATATGTATATATATACACAAACTATATTCTTTATATATAAAATAGACTTTTAAACCAATTACATAATTTTAGTGAATTTACAATATAAACAAGCTGTTCTTGATAGGTAGATTGAGGAAAGAAATCATTGTACCATCCATTATGCCATTATCCTTATTTTTGCAAATCTTTCGTATATGTATCTTTTTCTTTTTATCTCTAGTAATGTGCCAAATCTTTCAAGACCAATATAATATTATTTTTTAATTAATGATCAACAATTGTAATACAATAAAGTAAATAGTTTACTCCAATACCTCACTAAAAATATGTTGTACATTGTTAACCTTCTAATTTAAAGACCTTTTAACATCTCTATCTCATTAATTTCAAATTTAAATATAGTAGGCATAGATATTAACATTATGGATAAAAACAACAATTTCATAACAAGTGCATTGATTTCCGCTCAGTCAACGTTATTTTCGTGAACTTGCTTTTACCACCTTCCTATATAGGTACATTTGAAATTACTAACATGACTTGTGGACATGGGTGAAATTTGTTGACCCTGTTTGGGTGGGCCTGGGCTATTACTTGATTAATACTACATTCTAGTATATGAGTTGTAAGCTGAGCAATTAATTCATGTAAAAAGTATTATGACTGATGTTTTAAAGGCCCACTAGTCATTATCCTGCAATGAACACAGAATCATGTTAAGTGGGTTTAGTGATAATCTGGTCATTGGCATGTGCTCAATTTCTCTGTGAATGGATTGGATAATGACCAAAATAATTTGTTGATGCCCCAAGTTATGACATTATATTCCTCTTGCTTTTTATCATGTCACCAGCCATGTTAAACCTGTCAGGCCATTTCTCTTGTATTTCTCACTATACGAGGTTGTATCCAAGCTTTGCTATAGCATATGTTTGATCTCCAAGTCTGATAAAGACTCTCTGTATGTTTTGTTAAACATATTATCTGCTTGATATAATACTTTGAATTTTAGAAAATAGAATACATTTTAAACAAACTCTCATGCTACAATTTATTTGAAATGTAAAATATATACTCTAGATATCTCATTATAAGCTGTTCAACCATTCAAAGCAAGGAGCCTTGTGATGGTGGATTTTAAGATACTCACGGATGATCAATCGTGACATTTTTATGCTTGAACAACAGTATGACATGATCCGCGACAGAAAATAAATTTGATCTTAGAATTGCTTGCAAGGAATAGTTAATTTGCTTGTTCTACATCATTTAACTGAAAAGAAAAATACTTGCATCTCTTGGGGTTTGTAACGTTAGTAATTTTTGTTGTTTTCTTTTCATCGTTGCAGAACGTCATGGAAGGCATCATCATAGTCATAACATGATGATTCTATCTCGTCAAGCATTAGTATAGTTTCTGAAGGAACCTTGGATCTTGATGACAGACCTTCTAAGTTTTATTTGTTTATTTTTTTATTTATTTTGCTACAAAATGGGGGTGAAGCCTGATTCCATATTTGTGTCAGCCTGTATCAGCGGAGAAATATCTAAATGAACATCATCCCATGTGAAAACAACATTTTATAAGTTTTTCTTTTTAGCATGCTGCCTGATTTATAGAATATGAAGTAATTCAAGGAATTTTCTCCCAAAACATGATGATGAAACTTGGTTCCTGTTGCTTTCCATGATAATTATTTTGCTAAATTCTTGCCAAATTGTAGAAAGTTTTGCTTTTGTTTGTGGAACCATGCACCTGAATTTATGACTATCATTGCACCTATTAGTCCTTGCTCTCTTGCCTTAAAATTCTATTTTAATGTTGCTATAGATTTTAACTCGAGGTTGGAGAAATAGTTGATTGATAGAAATCACTGCCAGAAATACCTACAAAACAAAGTCCTTAATTAGGGTTGGTTCCAGCGAGGACCCTCTAATACTCAAGCTAGGTATTTGGAATAAAAAAAAAAAAATAGTGAGTTTCTGATTTCACTTACCTAGGTTCTCGGGTCTCTCGCTATTTGTAATAGATGGTTAAATAACTATGTGATTCCGAGAGTATCGGGCTATTAATTATACTATTACGAGCATAAAATTTTAGCTCTTATTTGCTCTCTGCATAGGGGTGCGGCTATTATTTTTGATTTTATCTATACAGAGTGGGCACTTTCCACATGTCAAGGGACTAACTGTTCAAAATTGCTGAGATAGATCACATAATTGATAAGTGTTTGGTTGAGATGTGAAGCAAATCGCAGTTGAGTGTAGATACGTTCGACTCGGCATAAAGGTTGGCTGATAGGTCAGTAATTGAGTCGGCCACTTCAAGATAGCATCCCGACCATAGACCCCAGGTATCAAAAGTTATCCCATGATACTTGTCCCTTACTTCCAAGTCTAAGCTAGAAAAGGATGGGAGTATTGCCAACTATACCTTGGACCTGAGGATGCTTTCTTACGCCTCCTAGTAAGGCATCATGCCCTTCATTTAATGTAGGCATCGCTTGCACATTACTGGTTGCCAGTCATTGAGAAAATTGATGTGACTGGTCGATCAATTTGGATCCTTGGATCCTCTACAAATTTTAGATCAATAATGGTATATTTTTACCTTCTCCCTTCTCCCTTTTCCCTTTTAAGCTTAACCTTTCTTCCACTTGAGCCTATTTGGAAAACTTCTAAAACAAGGCTTCTACCAACTTCCTTTCCCATGATCTCGAGCTATCTATTGGGAGACATGAAGCCAAATGATATAAGAGATCTTGAGAGACTATCCAAGAAAAGGAAGCAGGGTAGTGTATTAGTTTTAAAGCAATTACCCACTCAGCCTCTAGCCTCGACAGGAGGCTATGCCACTCCATTGGAGCCAACTATGGTGGAAATGATGAAGCCTTTGAAGAGTCTTCCTTTGGCACCTATCTCCACCCATCTACTCTGACCACCGTGTCTCACCAGCTCCATCTTGGGGAACACTAATGTTGCCTTGAAACTAGTTAATAGATTTCTCCTTCCGGTTGATAGGTGACTGTTGGTGGAGCAATGCATCGAGAATTAGGTGAATGACATCCTAAAATTATACATATGGCTAAGGGACTCATATGCCCCTTTCTTTATCTTTAGCCATATTCTTTTCAACTTGGCCCTTACTAAATCCTTCTTATGTAGCTAGGGCATTACTTGGCCTGATCCATCAATTTCATCATGATAGCATAGGCCTACCCTTCAATCACTGCTTTACGGGTACCTAAGAGGGAGATTCCTATGTAGCTCACTTGTTAAGATGAAAAACAAAGGACTTCTAAGACTGCTCCTCTCGAGAAAGAATTCGCCATGGCCAAAGAGAGAGCGTATTGGTTAGAATACACCTGTGGACAGAAAAAATCTGCCAACACCGATCTAGTCAAAGAAATTGATTGCAACAAGGAAGCCCTCCAAGAAGCTCAAGAAAAAATCGATCGGTGAGATGAAGAAATAAGGAAGGCCTAAGAGAGGAACAAAAATCTAGAGTGATGGGTTGCTAAGGATGAGAATGACTACTCAAAAGCTTGTGAAAAAAAGCATCTGAGAAGGGTCCTAGATAAAGAAAGAGGGAAGAGGAATCGAGGTGATGCTTCCACTGAGACTCATCCCTTGAGAGGCTCCATCACTAGAACAATAGATACTTTGGCTAGGAGTGGCTCTAAGGTTTCAGGTAAGGCCAACCATTTGAGGGAGCTACTGAATGCAAGAGTCAACTCACTACGGAGAAGGCTTAGGTGGCCAACATCCAAAAGGGGGCCTCCATGTAGCCATCTAAGTTATAGACCACACTTCAGCTAGTTGGCAGATTATGCAGAGGGTTCATTGGATGAAGAGAGAATTTGCATAGAAAGCCTTCGAAGCAAACTCTTAGTTCAAGAAGCTCTAGCTTAGGTTGTCGATGGAAAGGCATCTAGACTATAATGGAAAGGGATCGAGGCTGTGGCAAAGACCAGTTGAGCAGCCTTCACTGTGGGCTTCAACAAATGCAAACTAATGATTCATGCTCACTTCCCTAGAGTAGATATCGAAGAATGGCATGCCCCCACTAGGATGATGGTCTAATTACCATAGCAAGTGACGTGTCAGGATGATCATGGAAGTCACCAAGAAGCATGCCTACAGGGCTGATGCTACTCTCTAGACTAGAGTCATATCTATTGATGATGAAGATGATGACATCATCGATCGTATTCTATGCATCACCAATGGTCCTCCCCAAGCTGATGCTAGTCCCTCATGTATCATTGAAGGTCCTTTCGAAGTAGCTAGTGCTAGTCCCTCTTCCAATATCCCGAGGCCAAAATAATGTATTTTCCCCTTTTTTATATATAGTTAAGCTTTTCATGCAATAAAAAGGATTTTCTAAAGTATCCATGCTTGTCATGTTGTAAGAACTTTTAAGCTATCATGTCATCTTAACCATCCACAAATCTGCACCAACCTATAGCCCGATGCAAAGAGGCATATTGACCCAATCAAATATCTAATCCATAACTTATATGAATACCTCCAAAAGATCTGTGTAGCTGTCATGGCTAGAGTCTCCACTTTGAGCATAATATAGAGAATAATTTGCTTGTTGCTTGCATTAACTACCAAATCTACAACAGTGATTATGCCAAATGAAGAGATGCCACATGTCGATCATTCAGTGAGACCCTATCGGATCATGACTTTTTGCTGCCTTCAAGAAATTAATTCGAAAGAGATGCCCCCCATGGGGGCTCTTGGTCTCCTACCTCATTTATAAATTGGCCAAAGCAATGCCTACTATCCCAAGGCTTCTTAATCATCTCCCTACTACAACTTGGAGTTTCGTAATACTCTAGTCCTTCAACTTCTTTTTCTTTCTTCTTTCTTGTTCCATCTTCAAAACTAAGATGAGTGCATTTGAGATTTAAATACTCTGTCTTTGCCCTTGGATGCACCCATTTTGGAGGCAGAGGAAAGGGAGTTGGAGTCTTTCACTCCCCAAAACTTCCATTTGATGCTTACCAAGATGGATCTAGTCTTGCTCCATGGGCAGTTATAGATCTCCCAGAGTTTCGACCAAAAGTTCTAGGCCTGAGAGATTAGGTTTTTCTATCTCTTGAAGGCTATATTAGCCTTTACAAAGAGTATTTTTGGGCTGGATTGAGGCTTCTTCTCCTCCCCTTCTTCATCTATCTTTTTTTATTTTTGGATATGTCATCGAGTATGGTCATACCAAACTCATGGCAACATATTAGCGACTTCACCACCATGTATGTCTTAGTTGGGATTCAACCAAGCATTACTCTTTTTTGAGTTTTTTTTAAACTTTTAAAAATCATCCTAGATCCTGTGGATGGTGGTATGTGTCACCTTGGAAGAAATGAGACGTCCGACCCTTAATCCACGATGTTCCTTCTTCCATACATGACTAGAAGGAGAACTTATTTGTGTCGAAAGTGTTCAGAGAGCAACGAAGGTTTGCTTCATGGGGAGAACCCTAGGAATCTATCCTTCGAGAGTCTAGCCTTGACAGGTAGTAGGGGCAGAGCTTCAAAATCCTACGTGACTTCAGGATCCCGATCCTAAGGGATCTCTTCTCTAACTAGATGTTGTACAACACTGGGATTAGCTAGGCCGACCCTCAAGGTGTGCATGGATCGTCTACTCCCCTCAATGCCTTTTCTTCTTTCTTTTTTACTTCATTTCTGTTCTAAAATCCAACTGGTTTGCTGCAAAGATGATCCAGAGGTGAAAACGATGCTGGAGCAGATCTCAAAGAGAAAGAAAGTCACAAGTTCCAAGGCTAACTAAAGCAAATATCCCAAGATCGAGGATCCATCTCCAATGCCTACTTCTACAGAGACTTCAAGTCAGGATTAGCCACCTGATCTAAGGCCATTATAGCTATCTCGGCCCAGGTGGCCTTAGTAGAAGATAGGAGAGCCCGCCTGACTCCTTCAATTGATCAGAGAGCTTGTCTGGATCCTTCTACCCCCTAGATCGAAGCTTCTGCCAGCCAAGCTACACCAATCAAAGTAGCTAGAGTGTTCAAAGCTGCTTCTATAGATTTTGCATTGGTCTTCCCCCTTGTGTAGCATGGGGAATCTACCTTGGAGGATTGGAGGTTGGCTTAGGAGAAATTCATTGAATTCCTTCTCTCTGCTAATGCCAATAAACTATTGAGGGAAAAATTCATGACTCGATTAAGGGATGCCATAGCATCCTTTATCTAGGTAAGCCTTCATTGTTGGAACCATCTCCAGCTCTTTATTTTTTTCTTGTCACTAATGGTTTTCCTTTTAACAGGTTGGCAATTATCTAAATGGCTTCATTGAGTTTATTCAGGAGGCCAGGGCTGATGTTGAGAAGGCCAAAAGTGCTACTGCAACAGCAGAAGCAACCAAGGAGAAGGCCAAACAAGAGGCCAAAATAGTGATGAAGACTATTAATGTAGTGGAGGTGGCCAAGAAAAAGGCTGAGAAAGGAACCTCCCAAATAAAAGCCGATCAAGAGGCTGAAATAGCTAAAATAAAGAAGTTACGAGCTTAGCTCAAAAGTAGTGAGGTTGAGGGTATGGTGGAAAGGAAGACAAGGATGGAGGCCAAAAGCAGCAGCAAAGATCAGAAGCAAAGTGCATGGAGGTGTTGTGAGCATCGAAGGAGCTTTGCGAACAGAAGCTTCTTTTCTCCTCCGATGCTTATGACACCAGCAAGCAGTTCATTCAGGACCAAGTCGCAGCCCATTACCTAGAGTTGGATTTGAGCTTCTTGGATGAAGATGACTTGGAACTTGAAGAAGCTGATGCCCACTACTCTGGTAGATTTTTCCATACCTAAAACTTCTTCAATCTCCAAGCCATAGTTTTTTTTTAAAATTTTGAGGTAACTCATATCTGACCTTTTATAAAGGTCATCCTTGTAATATATTTGGAATGAATAAAGAAATCATTTCCTTTAATAGGATTTTGTAGGTGATTTCATTTTAAAACTCACATGAGTGAATCTTCTAGTTGGCAACTTTGATTCAAGATAATCGCTGAATTTTTCAATTTTTATTATGGCAATTTTGATCTGAGATAGTTATCGAGCCCTTTTAGCTTAGGTTCACTTTGACAACTCTGATCTGAGGTAGTTGCCAAACCTTCCTATCATATAGATAGGGCATTTTGAAAACTTCCGATCCAAGGTAGTTGCCGAACCTTCCTGTCACATAGATAGACCCACCTTGAAAACTTTTGATTTGAGATAGTTGACAAAACTTCTTGTCATGTACATAGGCCCATTTTGACTTCCAATCTAAGGTAATTGCTAAACTTTTTTAGCTTGTACATAAGCACATCTAGTTTCGATTAGAAACTAGTCATCACAAGAGTCACCATAGGTTTCTCTTTCGTTAGCTGCTAGGAATTTAGCTGAGCTTCGTGGGTCATCTAGAGTTAATCCTTTACTTCCTAGACATCGAGGATTTTAGCCTTGGTTTAATAAGGCTAGGCTTTTGAGGGTTATTAAAAGTTTATCACTCAGTTCTCAAATATCTAGGGTTTTGGCCCTTAGAGATGATTGAAAGGGCCCTTTTGATAGGTTAGCCCTTCAAGGGTCATCTTAGATTACTTTTTTGCCTCTTAGTAGACCAAGAGTTTGGGTAGGCTCAGTTCATTTGAAGAGATGAAAGACCTTTGGGGGTCATCTAGAATTAATCCACCACTTCTTGGAAAACCAAGGTCTTCAAATATCCAAGGGTTATCATAGATTAATCCCTCATCTTTGTTCTTGAAACTTGAGCTTTCATTCAGATAGACGTAAATGGCTGAGTGGACATGAAATTCTTTAAAAAAGAATGAAAGCCATATTATTGAAAATATATGCATATATTGGAAGAATTCTAGGGTCCAGGTAGTGGAGTTCCATCAAGTTGCTTTAGTCGATAGCTTTCGGGGCCACTTGATATAGACCTTTTAAGTTGATGACAACTTTTCTTATTTGGTCAGCTAGGATACCTCAGCCTATCGCAGTACCAAGTCACCAACTTTGAACTCTTTGGCCTTGACTCAGGCATTATAGTATTTGGCTACCTTCTATTAATAGGTAGCCATCCTCACCATAGCTTGTTCTCTATTTTTTTTTTAAGTAGGTCCATATTTGCACTATGCCACTCAGAGTTGGTATCTTTATTGTATTCTTCAACTCTAAGTGAGGGGAGTCCAATTTCTAAGGGGATGACCACCTCCATTCCGAATGCAAGGTTGAAGGGAGTTTTGCCTATTGGAACCACCGTTTAAACCCCTATTGCCATTTGGGACAAGTCGACGGCAAGCCTCTGCTCTACACACCAGCCACCTTTTTTTTTTCTCTCCTCCCATTCAGCATTAAGAAGTCATTAAAAAAAATTGATTGATGGACTTGATGCTGACAGCAGGGGCATACCACATCAATTTTTCTAGGGGGGGCAAAAAAATATTAACCTATCTTAAGCAGTACTCTCTTACCAAGTTGTTCCCAAACTTCATCTAATCAACTCAAACCATCCAAAATATTAATTACATTTACTTTATCATGCCATAACCTTCACATATTCTATATTTTTCCACATTGTTTAGCATTTCAACTCACAAAAAAAAAAAAAAACTGTTACGTGGAACTTCTCTTTTTAAAAAAACCCATCCTTAATACAATAAAGAATAGTTGTATCAAAATTATTAGACTAGGTGGCTTACCGTTATTATTGAGAAGTAAAAATTTTAGAAGAGGACCAAGAGGCTGTTGTTATGGGGGTGCTGTCGGCTCCAGCATCGCCGCGTTGAACCACGAGAGGAACCGAGGAAGAGTCACCGTCGAAGAAAGGAGACGACATATGGCCGGGATGGGGTTTGGGGTCTTTAGGCTTCGGATTTTGGAGTTGAAAGAGATGGCTGGGGTCGACCGTCAACGAAGGAGATAGCAGGTGGGATGGTGCCACGATGGATGGGTACAATGGGTGCCCTGTCAGGGGCACCGGCGGCCGGCGGGTGGGATTTGGTTGGGCTTCAAAATTTTGGAGAAGGAGACTGATGGCTACTATGGTGGCCATCGGCGAAGAAGACCTACGACAGGTGGGCTGGCACTGTGATGGGTGGGGTCAGCAGGTGCCGTGTCGGGTGCGGTGGTGGCCAGTGCAATTTGGTTTGGATTTCAGGATTTTGGAGGAGAAGGAGATGATAGTCGGCGACACCTCTTAGGTTCATCCTTTTTTTTAATAAGATTTTTTTGGATTTTTTTGATACATGGGCAATTTTTTTCATTAATTTTTACTCTATTTCAATTTTTTTTTTGAAATCTTTTTACTTGTTTTTTAGCAATTATTTTTAAAAAAATTAAGGGGGGCTAAATATCTATTTTATATTAATTTATTTTAACCAAAAAAAGTTAATCATTAATTCATAAAAAAAAATAGGGGGGCCAAGGCCCCCCTGCCCCCCGGCGATCCGCCCCTGGCCGAGAGCCAACGGTGTTGGCGTTTGGATAGAAGGGTTCGCCGCAAGCGAGAATAGATCTTTGGTGATCGGCCTGTTGATATGATTTTAAAAAAAGGAAAGTGTTGATATGATACAAAAAAAGAAAAGGTAAATGAAGAAATTGCCGGATCTCGATTAAACAATTGTTCCCCCTCTTAATCACTGAGAAACTAAGATCATGTAGTGCGAATTATTTAGAAGTTTAATGTGGTTCTATCATGGTTTTGTCAAATTACTTATAATGATAAATATTTTAAGTAAAATATTCTAAGCTTGTTCCACGTGAGATTGCTCCATGGCCCTACATACTAGGGTTATGAATGGAAAGAGAGAATTATGAATGGCTTGGACTTGGTCATTATCATATAGCTTCCTTGAGTTTGTTTTGTTTACCATGTTTTGTTTTATTTATTCCTTTGTTAACCAAGCTTGTTAGTTAAATTTGTATTAATTATTCTCTGACTGTTATGTTATATTTATCATTTTATCTTTCTTATTTTGTTTGTTCTGTAACTAATTATAGGATGTTTTGTTCTCTTTTACTTTAGTATATCTTTTTAATGTTTTATATTTTCTTATTTATATGAAATGTCCCAGTCTAAAATGGATAAAAATGAAACCATTGAATGTATAAGGGACGAGGATGATAAAAATAAGAAAAATTCTAAAATTGATGGTGATAAAGGTTCTAAAAAAAAGTCTTGCATGTGGAACCATTTTTTTAAGAAAAAATTAATAAATCAATAGCTACATACAAGCATTGTAAAAAGGCTTTAAGTGGAGTACAAAAGGAGGAACAAGTTATCGAAAATACCATCTTGAAAATGTTTGTAAAAAGTATCAAAAGAATCCGGTTAATCAAATATTTATATAGCAAGTTTAAAAGATCCAGTGAAGACTTTTAAATTCAATCAAGAAGAGACAAGAAAAATACTTGCAAAGTTTATCATTTGTGCTGAATTTTCATTTTGTATTGTTGAATATCCTATTTTCAAGGATTTTATGAGATATGTTCGGCTATTATTTAATACCATAGGCTGTAAGACTATAAAGAATGATTGTATAACTTTGTATGAAGAAGAGAGAAAAAAATTGCAAGATGATTTTAAAAAATTAATTTTTCAAGTTAGTTTTACTAACGATATTTGGACATCAAATCAAAAACTCGGTTACATATTGCTCATAGCTCATTATATTAATTTTGATTTTATTCTGCATAAGAAGATAATTAGTTTCAAGAAATTACCATACATTCATTCAAGATTTGTAATTAAAGATGCTATTAGAAAGTCTCTTCTTCAATAGAAACTAAATTCTAAGATATGTATTATCACTTTAGATAATTGTACTATAAATGATACTGTGATCTAAAGGATCCAAGATCATTTTTATGATGGAATATTGCTTGGTGGGCAATATAGTCATATCCGATGTTGTGCATTTATACTAAATATTATGGTTCAAAATGAGATGAAAATTATTCATTCACTATTGAATGTATAAGATAGATTATTAGATATATGTTTACAAGCCCATCTCGGATGCAACCTTTTAATGAAATGGCACAACATATGAGACTTCTTACAACATATGAGACTTCTTGTTAGAAAAGGATTTATTTTGGATGTTGCTACAAGATAGAATTCTATATATGAGATGTTACTTGATGCACTTAATTATAAAAATATTTTTATTAGATATGTAATTGAACATTCATTTGTCTATGCTCTACCAATGATGAATGAAAAAAGGCTGAGATAATTCTTAAATTTTTAGAAATCTTTCTCAATACTACTGAAGTATTTTCTAGTTCTAAGTATGGCATATCTAATTTATACCTAAAAGAAATTTAGAAAATTCGGATGGTGTTGATGAATATGAGGGCTCATACTGATGAAACATTGAAGCAATTGATGAATAAAATATAAAAAATATTTAATAAATATTGATCTTAATGCAATAATTTGTTAGTGATTGCTTCTATTTTGGATCCCAAATAGAAGTTGATATTTATAGAATTTTATTATGAAAGGGTATTTGATGTGGAAGAGATAAAGAAAATGATTGATAAAATTCATGTTTGTTTTTATAATCTTTATTTAGAATATGCAGATGCAGCAAAAGTACAATCCTTTATAGGTTCGAGTGAGCTAATAGATGAAATTCGTATATAAAGTGATACAAACTTAGTTTCTTTATTTTCCATGGATATTGTAAAACTTGTATGGATTTTGTTCAGTTTAGAAGTCAAAGTTTCTTGAAACGGCCAAAGAGATTGAATAGTTATTTGGATGATGATGTGCTTTCTGATTTGAATGACAAGAACTTTGATATCTTCACATGATAGAAGAATAATGCAGTTATCTATCTTATATTATCAAGAATGGTTAGAGATATCTGGCAATTCTGGTCTCTACCATTTCTTTGGAGTCAACATTTAGCACTGGTGGTAGAGTTATTAATCAGTATCGAAGTTCTTTGAGTCCATCTACTATCGAGGCCATGATTTGTACATAGGATTGGCTTCTTGAAGATTATGATGAATGCATATAAATATTTTACATTTATGTTTCTAATTTATTATGCTTATATTTCAAATATTTATAATTAATATTTATGTTAACATTTATCATGTACAAATTGCTCGAGTTTTATAAAGTTGAATGCAGATGATGGTACCCTACAGTAGGCCGAGCATTAAATTATTAATTTTTTTTATACTTTTTGCAAACAAAACTAATTCTTTTTATCTATACATTCATAGATGCTTAATCTTTTTATTAAATATGGAAACAATGAGAAGGTGAAACAAGTGGATTTTGGTTATGGTATTTTCTTAATCTTTTTGTTTTTGGTATTTACTTGAAGCATTTGATAGGTTGGATTTTGATTTTTATGAAACTTCTTGACTGAATTTTAAATATTTAATTATTTGAATCTGATTTTGGTGCATGGGTAACATGCTCATGTATATATATATATATATATAAGCAGTATGTCCCTCATTTAAATCCTTTTTTGACTTATTTGTATAGATTTAAAATGGTTATATATTTTGCTTATTGCTTCAATCTTGCAGGATATGATATATAATATACTCTTATAATGCAAACCTCAGCTTCATATCCCATTTTAACATGTTTAAATTTTTCTTAGCAGATGTGCTACTGGAGTTGTTTATCATTTTTGCACTTCATATAACACCCCCCCTCCAAAAAAAAAAAAAAAAAAAAAAAAAAAACACATGAGCACACACAACAAAAAAACTCTTTATGTACCGTCCACCACTTAGACTTATTCGTCTTTATATTGCAAGTTTATTGTGCTTAATACTGCATGAAACTCATAGTGGATTGCTCACTTCATTGTTTAAAGCTCTCATGGTCTTGATATCTGCTACACTGTATGATTCAAACTCTGTATTTGATTTTTAACATATGTGCTTTTCCATTGTAATCACTAATTATAATATACTCACACTGCATATTTCATATGATACGATGGAACCTGTGCTAACCCCTTTTTTTCCTATGAGTAGTGTTTATGTTTATAAAAACAAACAAATTTCTTATACCCCTTGACGTTTCCTGAGATCTTCTACCTTTGATATTCTTCTTGCTTGTCTTAATATTTCTCTCTAATTGGTTAATCAACTTAAAATAAATTTGATGGCACTAGGGGAATGAGTGAGGACTCGATATTTAGGAGGTGTTAGGATACGATATGTTTGGTCTGCTTATACTGATTTTGTGGGGATTTGAATCTGATTGATCAACGCCCAAGAGGCGTAAAGCTGATCAATGCCCAAGAGGCATAAGGCTGATCAACGCCCAAGAGGCGTAAAGCCGATCAATGCCCGAGAGGCATAAGGCTGATCAACGCCCAAGAGACATAAAGCCGATCAATGCCCGAGAGGCATAAGGTTGATCAACATCCAAGAGGCGCAATGCCGATCAATGCCTGAGAGGTATAAGGCTGATCAACGCCCTAGAGGTACAAAGCCGATCAATGCCCAAGAGGTATAAAGTTGATCAACGTCCAAGAGGTGTAAAGCCGATTAATGCCTAAGAGGCATAAGGCTGATCAATGCCCAAGAGGTGCAAAGCCGAGCAATGCTCAAGAGGTATAAGGCTTATCAATGTCCAAAAGGTGTAAAGTGATCAATGCCCAAGATGCATAAGGCTGATCAATGCCCAAGAGGCGTAAAGCTGAGCAATGCCCAAGAGACCTAGAGCCGACTAATGTCCAGGAGAAGCGAAGCTGATTCATATTCAAGTGGTGCGAGATTATTCAACGTCTGGAAAATGACTGATCAACTATGGATAATGTTTGCTGCACATGCTCATGTCTTAACAAACTAATCGTTTACAGCTGGAGTTAGCTGGAATCGGTTAGGTTTGAGGCCTATAAATATCAGTGAGCACGATGAAGATGGAGATTCTGATTCCAAAGACTCCTTCCACTCAAATTTTTTTCAGATCACATCTGTTTAGTCCAAACATTATCGATAAGCTTGGGAGCAGGTGGGAGCAGGAGCACTTCTATGCTACACCTCCAAGAAAATGAAGATCCAGTAGCTCAATCTATTCTCATTTGATTTAGCCTGAGTCCAAGCATCAATGTAATTTGTTTGGACATAACAGATTGGCATGCCAGGTAGGGGCAAAGGTCTCAAAAAATTTGAAAGAAAATATGGTGAAAGGTAGGAATCGGAATCTTCCTGTTGAAGACATTCCTCATCCTCCAAAGGAGAACGATCCCATTCTTGACGAGAGGATGGAAGTTCTTCCTGCTGTGAATTTGGATCAATAAATGTTAAATACTCTGTTGAACAAGATAGAAGTACTCACTGCGATAGTGCAAAAGCTCCAAGAAATCATTGCAACGGAACCATCGCGACCTACTACATCAAGAAGTAGCCGGCGATCTTCTCTTCAAGTAAGTAGACATCTTAGTCCAAGAAGACATTCATCTTATCAACATTCTTCAGGTCAACAGTCTCCTTCAAAGCAACATCACCAATCTCATCATCATACCAAAAAACAAAACAAGGGGAAACGCCCGCGATCTCATTCGACATCCTCTGAGGAATCAACTCTTGACAGTGCTCAAGTTCTAAAACTTGCAAGAGCAAATGATTTTGATAAGAAATTCAGAAAGCTAGAGCTGTAAATTGCCAAGGTCATTGACCAAAAGAAAGCAAAGGATACAATACCAAGCTGGGATATCTTACCCCCTTTTTCCA
The DNA here is from genome assembly GCA_021397845.1 of Areca catechu. Classification (NCBI taxonomy): domain Eukaryota; kingdom Viridiplantae; phylum Streptophyta; class Magnoliopsida; order Arecales; family Arecaceae; genus Areca; species Areca catechu. The sequence continues at coordinate 12,630,415 of CM038038.1, read as the reverse complement.
AGAAGATTATGAAGGAGAGAATTCCTCATCATTTCAAGATTCCATAGATTGAGCTGTATGATGGATCGCCTGACCCCTTGGATCATCTGGGCAGCTTTAAAGTCCACATGTTGATCCAAGGGGCATCAGACACATTCCACTGTCTTGCTTTCCCGGCAACTTTAAATAAATATGCAAGAATGTGGTATTCAAGTCTCTAGCCGAACACCATTCATTCTTTCAGTCAGTTGGAGAAGTTGTTCATCTCTCACTTCAGAACAAGCAGAAAAATGTTCAGAAACTCTGATAGCTTGTTCTTTATTCAACAATCAGAAGGAGAATCTTTGAGAGACTATATAACAAGATTTAATTTTGCCACATTGGAGATTCCAGATCTCAATGAATACATGGCAATGTCAGCTATGAAGAAGGGATTGCGAGCCTCTAGGTTCACATTCTCTTTAGATAAAAAGTTTTCGATCAATTATTCTAAACTACTGGCCCGTGCCCAAAAGTATGCTCAGGCCGAAAATCAAGCCCTGAGCCTATGACAGATGGAAAGAAAATTGGTGCCAAGTAAAAAAAATTCCAGGGAAAATGACTCCCGATCTTCTGGAGTCCGATCAATTCAACAGCAAGATCAAAGGCAGAAGAATTGGTTGGCAGGAACTATGTCAATAGATTTGACACTTATACCCTCCTGGCTCTTCCGAGAGAGAACATCTTGATGGAAATTGAAAAAGAAAATTTTCTTCAAAGGCCAATGCCAATGAGATCTCCACCTACTGTACGCAACAAGGCTAAGTACTATCGATTTCATCATAATCATGGACATGATACAGAGGAATGCATCCAACTAAAAAATGAGATCGAAAGCCTAATTAAATGAGGCTATTTGGGCAGATATGTTCGAAATCAAAATCAAAACCAACCAACTGAGGCAACGGTGCCAAGGCCAGTAGGCCCAAGAATGATCACTGATGGGACGGAGCTCCCAAATCAATAACCGACCGATGGATCGGTCAGAATGATTCACAAAGCATACTATGAAGATGAAACGTTTTCTAGAAAATAGAGAAAAGAAAGGTTGGCCTGATAAGTTGACCATAATCTGATAAATCGAGTTGGTTTGACCCATGAACTCATCAGTGTTTAATGATCAGAATAACTGATCGAAAGGTTGGCCTGATAAGCTGATCATAATCCGACAAATCGAGTTGGTCTGACCCACTAACTTATCAGTATTTAATGATCAGAATAATTGATCAAAAGGTTGGCCTGATAAGCTGACCATAATCCGACAAATCGAGTTGGTCTGACCCACTAACTCATCGGTGTTTGATGATCAGAATAACTGATCGAAAGGTTGGCCTGATAAGCTAACCATAATTCGACAAATCGAGTTGGTCTAACCTACTAACTCATCGGTATGTTAATATCAGAATAACTGATTGATTGAAAGGTTGACCTGATAAGTTGACCATGATACGAATAATGAGAGTTGGCTTGAAATTGCCATTCTATCAATGTTATTATCTCGGAATATCAAATATATTGGAAAGTTGGTTTAGTATAGTTAGCTTGATGTGCTTATTATATAACATTGAGAGAGAAATAGAGGATTTCATTGATATTTTGCTAAAAAAAAAAAGAGAAGGAGAAAGAAGACAAACAACAACAAACATGGATTCATAAGAAGTTGCTAGAAATTCATGATTACAAGTGCTATTCAGCTTTCTCTTCGTTGATTTGATCATATGAAGTTTTCTCTTGTTCCGATATTTCTTTAACAGGAGAAATTACAGGATTATCGGTTGGCTTGTCTTCTTCTTCTTCTATAAAATTGTCTATGAAAATGGAGGAGATATCAAGGTCAGGGTATAATTTCTTGACCTTATTGATGCAATCTTCAAAGCCAAATTTATAGCCTTTTGCTCCTGCCTGATCTATTTCGTCCTCGAACACTTTGGATTTTCTAAATTCTTCAACTGCGAGAAGTCTTTGTTGAACTACAAAAGCATTTTCTTGTTCGGTTTGTTCCAACTTTTTCTCAAGAAATGTTATTCTCTCTTCCATCATGGATTTTTGACTCAATACTTCTTCGTATGCCCGAGTTTTCTCTTCCATAGCTTCATCTGCCTGCTGGAGTATTTTTCTTCTTTTAGCTTCGTCATCCACAAGCTGCCTAGCTTGCTTTTCAATTATTCTCAGTTTGTTTTGTAAAGACAAAATCATTGCGGTTGATCGAACAACCCTTGATTCTAAGGCTATCCGGTTAGCATCAGCCTTGTCTTTTTCTTCCTTGGCCAATGCTAATTGCTTTTGAAGATCTTCTTGAAGGCCAGTCTTTGACACCAACTTTCTTCAATCATGAAAATATCATTAATAAACTAAGCAAAATAGTTGGAATCTCATCAGAACAAGAATGGACTGTCTTGAAAAAAAAAAGAAAAAAGGAGGTGCTATTTACCTTCATTATTCCTGGATAAATGGAGGATAGAGTCTCTTTTACTCCATGTTTGATCATTGTCTCCCATTCTTTCCGAAGGATGGTGGATTGTAGTATGGTTTTTGCCAGCTTTGGATTGTTAATGCTCGTATCAGCGATGAGCACTTAAACATCTTTATCTTCATTACTTGGATCAGATGATTCTTCTGCAGGAGCCTTACCATTTTCTGTTGAAGTATCCTTAGCAGATAGATTGCATTCTGGATCTTTTGAAAGAGGAACGGAAGACTCTTGTTCTTCTTCCTCAGATGAAGATGTGATATATTCAGGAGATTCTGGCTTATTGAAAGTACTTCTTGACAAGTGGCTTCTTCTTACACATGATCTTTCTTCTCTAAATCGTACTGGTCTGGCTTTTCTCTTGGGTGTTTGATGAAGTTTCTTGTCACTTGATTCCATTTCTTAAATACGATGAAGATTTCTTCTTGAAAGTATTCCTTGAAATAAAAAGTTTTGAAGGAGAAAAAAAACTCAAAATACTTGAGACAACATTGGCTCAAAGACCCAGGCCTGAGACCTTTTTATATAGAGAGTGTCAACGGTCATGATTTATGGTTCAAATTCCGAGATATCTTGAGATCTTGACACATTCGAGATCCTGATTTGGTAGGAATCCATGCACTGTTTCTGATTTTCAGGAGATCAGTTAATATATATATATATAATGGTATTTGATTTGAATTTAAATTCAAATCTTATACGGTCTCTGAAATACTGATAAATGCGGTTATACCGCGTGCTGAACAACTGCTCTCCCAATAGGAAGATGACATTTGGTAAAATTGGTATGACGACTTATTAAACTTTATTTTGGAAAATCTCTCATGAAGGATTTTCTTCTTGAAATATAAGAAGAAAGGAAGGAGATGTTTGATAAATCTGATTGAAATATTATACTATCTATGAGTAAGTTAAGGGTTTTGATTGATTTACAGATTGATTTCTCAAAATATTCAGTAAGTGCTAATTTCTTCCTTGTGAGAAATTAGAGATCACACTTTCCGATCAACTTATTCTGTTAAAGATTCTTGTTCATTGGACTTGTTCGGAATTGATTTGACTAAATTTTTCCAAATAATAATTAGTGTTTGTAATTTGATTCAAATAATTTCATGATTAGATCGGTCTTTCTTGGAAACTTCCTTGTTTGATCCGATGATTTTATACTTAGAAAATTTTTCATTTATAACTCTTTGATTTCTATGGAAATAATCTATCATATCTTCTTTCTTTAAAAAAAAAGGGGAGAGGAAGAAGCATTTAGTTTACTTGAACTCCAATAGACATTGTTAAAGAAAAAGATTTTTCATTTCATATTAAGAACCAAATGAGTTCCTACATCATTCATATAGATTGGTCGTTTGCATTCTTTTCAATTACACTTTCTCCTATTTTGACCTGACTTACAGTAGGAACTATTGGTGTTTCTTCTTGGATTTGAGAGCCTGATGCTGGTTCTTCAGTTTGCCCGCCAACTGGTTCTTCAACTTGGTCTTTGATTGGTTCTCCAACCTGATCTTCTTCTTCAGAATCCTCTTCATCGAAATCTTCCTCTATCTTTGAAGTATCGAGATCAGGGTAAAATTTCTTTACTCTCTCCAAATAGTCGGCCCATCCAAGGTCGTAACTCTCAACTCTTGCTTCGTGGAGTTTGTCTTCAAAAGCCTTCAATTGAACATACTTTTTTACGGCTTCATTCAAGGCCTCTTCTACAACTTGTTCAGCTTTCTTTGTTGCCATTAAAGCTTGTTCTTCAGCCGCTAAAACTTTCTTTTCAGTCGTTAAAATTTTTTCTTCGGCTTTCTCCAAATTAATGGATATCGATCGAATTTTTTTTTCTTCTTTTTTAGCTTTGACTCCATGATGTTTATTTTTGATCATGTCATATTCAGCTCTGCTTCTAGAGCTGATGTTTTGGTTGCTGTTTTTTCTAGCTTTCTTTCCATAACATTTTTTAACTCCTCAGCAACCTCTTTTTCCATTCTTGCAATGTTTATCTCGTTGCACATAGTTTGACGGAATTGATCGAAGTTTTTCAGACTTTCATCCATGATGCTGATCCTATAGATAACATGTGCATTGGTATATCACAATTAGTCATACTTATTAAAGAAAGGAAAACGATTGACTCTTTAATAATTTGAAGTGCCAATTAATTCCATACCTTCAATAGTGTTGGATGAAGTAGTAAGACTGTATCGTCAATTTGCTGGGACCTAGTTATTTCCTAGTCTCTCGGAATAATGGTAGACTTCAAAAGGCGACGAGCCAGCATTGAGTCATTCAGACCCGAGTCATTGGCATATACATGAAAATCGGCTGTAACATCTACAGCTGGTACTCTCTCTTCTTCCTCCATCGTCGGAGCTTTTCCCTTATCGGTTTGGTCAGTAGAAAATGAAGATGGACCAGCTCCTGAAATTTTCATTGGTCGTTTCTCTTGTACTGGAGGTTGAAGAGATGTTGATAAGGGTACTTCGTCATCTTCCGATACACTTGCTATCAAAGAAATAGGATCTGCTGAGACCGTCAAAGCTATTGAAGTTGTCGATTTTATCTTCTTCAGTCTCTTAATTCTTCATTCTTCCTGGTCGGAGGGGGTGGCTTCTGCTCTTCTTTTCTTTGACATTTTTCGAAGTTTTCGAACATCCATCATGACTGATGTATCTGCAATGATTGAGAAGTCAAAAATTGAGACTGATTATCAGAGAAGAAATGAAGAGATAATATCAACAATAAAAATACCTAAAGAAGGTTTAGGACTGATTTCCACTGAAAAAAGCCCTCTTTCATCAAGAAGTTCTTTGATCGGGGGAATCTCCATCCCCGTGAGCTTCTCATAATCTTCTTGATCGGTTGTCAGAATTTTCTTGCCATCATTGGGAGTTAATTGAGGTTCCCTATGGCTAATGGTAAAATCCCAAGGAATTTTAGAAACGATGTAAAAGAAACAAGGCTTCCAACCATGAATGGTCGAAGGAAGTCCCAGAATAAATTTTCGACCATGGCATGGATTAATTACCCACCACCCATGGCCGTGGAAATCTCGCTTCAGTACGAACAAAATAGTGAAAAGGGAAGTTTTGGAGACTATATCTGCATCCTTGCAAAGAATCAAGAACGCGCAGATTATTCGGATACTATTGGGACTTAATTAAGCTGGTAATACGCGATATAATCTGAAGATTGCAAGGAAAAAGGGATGAATCGGAAATCTAAGACCGGCTCTTAAATGTTCTTTATAAATTGTCAGGCTATTGGGTGGAGGCTAATTTATTTGCTCTTCAGGATTCGGAAGAACTACAGCATAATCGTCTGAAATATTATAATACTGCTTTAATGCTAAAATTCGGTGGTCTATCAAAGAAGACCTAACATCATCTGTTTTCATTGATTCAGCTTGTTTTTTCTGTTTCTGGGAAGTGGATTCTTTAGGGTTATCAGTATGACTAACTTCTAAGATTCTAGCTATAAAGAAAGGAAGGAACGAAGGAAGATTAACTTAAACAAAAGATTAAGAAGGAAAGAGGCTGACCTAAGAGGTTTTTTTTGCTCCTAAGGTGAAGAAACTGAAATGATAGAAAACCTATTTTCCTGAGGAAGATGGTGCTTATATACTATCCTTCAACGGTTTGAGATTTTCTCGAATAATGGGATTGATCCAGATCTTGCCACCTAGCCGTAATATCTGATAAAAAGATATAGTTTTTCAAAGAATCGAAATGACCATTCATAATCCGACGGCAACATGCTGCTGATGGGATGTTTATATTTATTTTATGATGAAGATCTTTCGACCTTTTATGGATTTCAAAAATTACAATGATGATAACAGGACATGGCTGTTGGTTTTTATAACCGCCTCCCCTATCAGAGATTGACACGTCATCAAAGCATGCTGCACAAGAATGAAAGTTTCTGACAGTTTCTGATTTCTAATTAATGAATTCAGAAACTAGGGGGACTAGTGTTGGGATATGACACGTTCGGTCTACTTATACTGATTTGGTGGGGATTTGAATATGATTGATCAACGCCCAAGAGGCGTAAAGCCAATCAATGCCCAAGAGGTATAAGGCTGATCAACATCCAAGAGGCGTAAAGCCGATCAATGCCCGAGAGGTATAAGGCTGATCAATGCCCAAGAGACGCAAAGCCGATCAATGCCTGAGAGGTATAAGGCTGATCAATGCCCAAGAGGTGCAAAGCCAATCAATGCCCGAGAGGTATAAGGCTGATCAACGCCCAAAAGGTGCAAAGCCGATCAATGCCCGAGAGGCATAAGGCTGATCAACGCCCAAGAGGCGCAAAGCTGATCAATGCCTGAGAGGTATAAGGCTGATCAACGCCCAAGAGGTGCAAAGCCGATCAATGCCCGAGAGGCATAAGGCTGATTAATGCCCAAGAGGCGTAAAGCCGAGCAATGTCCAAAAGGCATAAGGCTGATCAACGTCCAAAAGGTGCAAAGCTGATCAATGCCCAAGAGGCATAAAACTGATCAATGCCCAAAAGACGTAAAGCTGATCAATGTCCAAGAGGCATAAGGCTAATTAACGTCCAAGAGGCGTAAAGCTGAGCAATGCCCAAGAGGCCTAGAGCCGACTAATGCCCAAGAGAAGCGAAGCTAATTCATGTTCAAGTGGTGCGAGACATCTGGAAAATGACTGATTAACAATGGATAATGTTTGCTGCACGTACTTATGTCTTAACAAACTAACCATTTACAAATGGAGTTGGTTGGAATCGGTTAGGTTTGAGGCCTATAAATATCAGTGAGCACGATAAAGATGGAGATTCTGATTCCAAAGACTCCTTCCTCTCAAATTTTTTTCAGATCACATCTGTCTAGTCCAAACACTATCGATGAGCTTGGGAGCAGGTGGGAGTAGGAGCATTTCTATGCGCAGAGCCTCCAAGAAAATGAAGATCCAGTAGCTCAATCTGTTCTCATTTGATTTAGCCTGAGTCCAAGCATCGTTGTAATTTGTTTGGACATAACAGGAGGTTTTCTTTTATTTAAAGCTAATATTCTTTCATGGCACCTTCAATGATGTATTAAGAATTGGCTTTTAATACTTATGATTTGTTTGTGAGGTCATTGTTACTTTTTTTTCCTCTAGGTGTTTTTCCATGGTATTCTGTCTTATCATGCCTGTGCGCTTAGTTCTATTATGTATCAGTTGGGAATCATGACATCTATGACATGAATTGTTGTAGATGCCATGATTTGTCATGCATAAGTTGGATATCTCCTTTATTTACTACTTCCTAGGTTCCAAAAATTTGAATAATAGAGGGCTATTATCCAAGTATTATTGTTCTAAGTGTCTTGAATCGAACATTATCTGACGGGATGGAGATTTGCATACGGGAATAGCTACACCAGGTTTAACCCTCCATATCCCTTTTGTTTATCAAATATATATATATATATATATATTGTTGTTGGATGCCTTGACAAATCTTTTTTTTTTTGTTGGCAACAAGAATCAGGGATTCAGACATTCAAAAAAATCTCCTTTCTGTGGACTGTCTGTGGTTGTTTTTTTTCATTTGTGTATGTTTACTTTTTTTTGTAATCAATTCATCACAGAATTTGTGTTGTTCGCTTTACATTCTCCAGGCATCTAATTTGAATGAAGACCAAAGGATTATTGAGAATTGGGAAAGAGAAAAAGAATGAAGTGATATATGAACTTTATTGATTGAAAGATTGGAGGGGGTAACTTATCTTAAACATTTAGGATAACATTTAGATGGAAGGGAGGTATCTTTTTTTGTCTTTTGAGAATTTGACTTCATTGAATTCTTCCTTTCATGACTAAAATTATATAGAAATTTGAGAAACATTAGTATGAGGATTCCTGAATTCACTTCTTCTCGTAAATGTTTAGATTGTTTGGAAATAAAATTTAGACAGCAAATTATAACTTTTTTCAATATTAACTCTAAGAATTTGGATACTTCTATTTTTTTAACACAAACTAGTTTTGAATAGCTACCGTAATTATGCTAAGTTGTTTGAAACAATCCATTCTGAATTTATTTTTGTCCGTAGATTAATGCAAAGTGAATATTTATGATAGCAAGGATAAATATTCTCCCACGGTAGAAAATTTAAGCTATGCTGAAAGGTCAAATATCAATCTCATCGAAGCTTTCAAAACCATGCAAGTTGATGAAGAGGATGTACCACTTAGAAAATGGAGAATCAGGTCATGAAGTAGGTCGTGCTTATAGATAGTATATATGTTCTGTATTCTCTCCCCTTTTTTTTTAATTTTTATTTTTAATGTACTCTTGATTGATATTTTCTTGCATGTTCCCTTCGTTTCTTTAAATCTATCTAATCGAGTTTAGGTCAGGCTCGGATTCTAGTCTAATCAAAACTGGTTCGTACTGGCCCGTATCAAATGTAGTTTGGATTGATTTAATTAAGCTCAGGTTAGATTTAGATTTAAGTTCAGACCCGACATGAACCAAATTTTTTAAAAATAAATTAAATTTAAATCTGATTTAAAATTTATTTATTTATTTATTTTTTGGATAGAAAAATACCCGGCTAGGCTGGCCCGCTTTCATCAATTAGTATATATATAGCCAACTTTGAGTATTAATTATTTATTTACATAAAATTTATTTTATTAAAAATAAATGCGTTAAGATGCCGGCGAGGTCCCCTCTCCTCAACCCAAAACCCTGCTCTCTCTCACTGCGCGGCCATGGCGGCGAGGTTACTTATCCGAAGACCAGCGAAAACGCTATCCCTTCTCCTCCATCCTCCCTTCCCAGCGTCCGGCTCTATCCTCTCCACCGCCGTGATCTCCCAATGCCTCCGTGGCCTCCACTCCCTCGCTTCCCAGGGTCTCCAGTTCCACGGCCACAGTGGAATACGACCGTTCCTTTCCCGATCCATGGTCGCCGGTACTTTCCCCGGGCCCGACCTCGACGAAGCTGTCTCCTCCGCGCTCGACGTCGATACCAGGGTTCCGGCCACCGTGATCACTGGTTTCCTTGGTGCCGGAAAGGTCGGCTTTTTATTTAAAACTCTTTCTGTTATACATTTTGAGTCCAGATGGTTTCTTTCAATAATTCCTATCTACTGGGATTTGATTTGAAAATTCTCTTAACCAGTACAAAGACAAAAATTATTCAATTTTGATATATTTATTGAATTGCACCATGATATAGTTTGTCAGGATGTTACAGATGGCTTGTGCAAGTACTCATGATTCACAGTATCACTCTTTTGATTAAGTTGATGAATCTGGTTATAGGCATATCACAACCTGAGTAGAATGATAAGCTGAATTTGTGAAGAAATCAAGAAAGTCACAAGTAATCAAGAGAAAATGTGATTTTTTCCTGTCTAGATGAAAAGTTATATCAATATGATTTGTTTTTATCCTTCAGATGACAAGTTATGTCATAGTTATGCTGCCAGTATGACGTCCATTAACGTTGTACTAAGTGATTTTCTTTTCTTTTGATGTCAAAAGATGGGGCGAGCCCATAGACCTATTCAAGTGATAGACGATTGTGAGGGGAACACTTACTATGGGTTTTAAAGGTGACAGACAGAGTGAAGTCTTCCATTTGTTTTGATTAAGCTATTTGTATTATGTTCCCTTTAATGGTCTTCAGATTTCAAATGTTGGTTCTGTTACTTTTGTACGACAAGCTCAATGGAGGTAGTCAAGGGTAGTATCCATCTAAATCCAGAAAAGCTTGATGGTCCTAAATGAGTAAACTTCTATTAGCTTTACTGTCCACTTTTTTTTTTTTAAGGAAAAAGTTCTTGGAATAGGCTCTTGATAATATTCTGCAAAGACGGTAATAAGTGACAATGTATTGCCCAGAAGTTTAGTTCTATAAAAGCAGCTCCTTGGCAGGAATTTGTGAACATGGTGATGACCAACTTGCTATTTGATAATGTTTTGGCACTTAAGAGCTTCATATTAAGAAAGATCACTGGTAAGTGAAACTTTATATTATAGAAGAGAATATTAATCACAGCTATCATTCATATTCTTAAAAGCAACCATATAATAAAGTAATCATGTTGATTTGGAAATTCGAATTTATGGTGACAATTGGAAGTTCTACATGACAAGACACCATGGAACACCTTTATCAGCTGGAAAAAAATGGAGATGCACATTTGACATGGGCGCCTGTGCCACTATCTAGCCTTATTCACCTCAATTTCTGTTCTAAGATCTTGTGTCAATTGTTTATTTATTTTTTGTTCTTTGGATACATAATATATTATTTAAAGAACAAAATTATAACCATTGGTGAAATTTTTAACACATGGCATATTATGTCACATCAAGATTGCTCTTTTTCTTCATTTTCCTTATCATATTTCACAAGTTCATTAGGCAGAAAGGTTCTTGACATTAAGATATGATTGGTCGATTATATGCTTTACAAGTGCACACACTTTGAGCATTTTTTTTGTGCACTCTTTGGTACACTTGAGACTTTTTATTGTCTCTTTGCTCTTTGTGAATATCTCGGTTCTTGTCCTGCAAACATCATCTCATTTATATAAGGTCAGGTTTAGTTCCAGTAGCTTGTTAACTCGAATATGGCAAAGAAATTTTTCATGAGCCTTCATTTTTCTAGACGTTACTTTTGTGAATATTGTTGCTTTAACATTTTTTATCTGCACCTATGCTTTTCATGTAGCTAAAATGGATCTGTTAATTTTTGTTGATGTGGATGCCTTCTATGCAGACAACTCTCTTGAATCACATTTTAACCGCACAACATGGTAAGAGGATTGCAGTCATAGAGAATGAGGTATTGGAGGTTTCCGTCATTGATTTCAGTTTACATTTCCTATGTTATGGCTACCTTTGCTACTTCATGACCCTTACTAATTTATCTGCTTTCCATCGCCTTGAAGAATAACTGTTTATACAAATAAATGGCATGGAATGATGCCTTGCTATATGCTAAGCATGCTTTTTGGGAAATGCAGTATTTTTTTGCTATGATTTTGTCATCTAGCTTTTCTCGTGCAAACGAAGTGTTGAAGATTCAGATTGGTGTTCTTATTTGATGTATATCTGTACTCCATAGCTATAAATCTTCATTGAAAGACAGTATTTCATGAGCTGGAACAATGACCTTCAATAAAAATTTTGCAGCACCATCCTTCGTGGACTTTTCAAGTTTTGTATCCATTGTCTGCCATTACCGCTTTACTCAAAGTTCTTTCATGTTTCGGGCCTTTTAACTGTCAAATGTTTGCTTTCTCATTGCATAGTTTCACTGTATTATCTCTTATGGAGTCTCGTATGTCATCATCTATGTTATGCTTCATATTAGTTCATTGTCTACTATATTGACCTAAAATTGTCTATGTCACGTACATGTGTATAACTCTATTTGGTTCCATACTTCCATTCACAGTCAAACTTGTGTTACATTTATTAGCATGTGCTGATACCCAGCTTTTTTAAAGACTTGCTAGTTCTAAAATGTAACTTTTCTTCAATTAAGGCCTTATGGTCGCCCTTCATAGTTAACACTATTCTTTTTATCAATTTGTACCTTTGCTTTTAACATATTACTCCTTTTTCCTCTTCCATTCTCCTTTTCATATATTTCATCTAATTCAATGTTGTGAAGACATCTTACTAGTTTTGGAAGTTTTAGTTTTTTGGCATTTTGTGTTAGTATAAACTTATTTTGCATTTTTGCTCAATGATTTCTATAATCTCCCATTATTCATTCCTTCTCTTGCAATCATTCTGTGATCATTTGGTTGTAGAACTATTGAGTGAAATCCTTGTAAAGGATGCCAAGCAGTTGTGCTAGTCTTTAATCAAATCATCATTCTATGGAGGCATTGTATTTTTACTGAAGCACATAATTGCTGCACTGCCTTAACTATAATTTGACAATCAGCATACATTTCCATGTTTGTGTTTGATGTGTACTTGACGAGAATTGATTTCAATTTTCTAAAGCATATAACTCTTTGTTAAATTTAAAATCTTGATGTTATTATTGTGTTCAATTGCACAAGACTAAACTATTGTAATATTTCTCAACTATTGAAATTATTCTATGAAGGCCCTACTTGTTTTGTGAATTACTTGGTTCTTCAATGAAATCCATATCCACTTTTATTCTACCAAACAGCCTTTTTGACAGTGGGGTAAAGGAGGTTATGGGAAGGGTAAAAAATAGGATTTATCAAAGCCAGTAGGCTACTTTTTGCTCACGTGACTTAGATAAACTATCCAACCTAATGGGTTGGATAGCCTGAGTTATGTCTTCTTTTTTTCCTAGATTTATTTAACTTATTCCAGTAGTTTTAATAAAACTATTCAAGAACCAAACAGGCCCTAAAAGAACATTCAGATTTGAACTATTACGGATACCTTCTGAAACAATGATATAGCTTTTGCTGTTGACATACCATACACAGGCCTTTTTGCCTAGATTATCTTCCAAAAGAGAGAAAAGCATAATACCATTTTGGAATTTGATATTAAGGTTTGTAACCTGGGATCCAAGCCCTATATTGGTGCCCAACTAGCATACCCTATATCAAATGTTAATGTGGTACATAGGGATGGCAACCGGGCGGGTATTTTCAGATACCCAACCCATCGCAAACCCAAATAGGACCTGTTTAGCATGTGCTATAGGGCTTGGAATGGTTCTGGGAATTGCCCCTTGGATACTTGCTACCTAACCCGATTATTTATATATATATATATATATATATATATATATATATATATATACATGCACACACATACACACACATATGTATATACATATATAAATACATACATATATATGTATATACGTACATACGTATGTGCGCGCACGCGTCTATATATATATATACATGTATATAATATATGTATATATATGTGTGCGCGCACACGTGTATGTGTGTGTGTATATATATACACATGTATATATATAGACGCGCGCACACATGCTTACACGCGCGCCCGCGTGCACACACACACACATATATATATATATAGACATACACACATACACATATACACGTACATACATACATACACATATACACGTACGTACATACACATATATACATGTACATACGTATATGCATGTATACATTGTATACGTATACATATACATACATATATATACATATATATGTGCATACATACACACACATATATGTATATATGTATAAGTTTTTTTATAATATATGTATATAATAGGTGGGTTAGAGAATTTAAACTCCAAATCTTGGGATACCCTAACCACTGTCTTAACCAATAAGGCAAAGTTTGGCTCTATTTATAAATTGATAGATAATATATTTATATGATTTAAACTCGTGTATATAATACGAACACAAAACCCTAGCCAACATCTAAGCTTCCCTATTCAGCCACCACTCCAAGCCTCCCACTTGAATAAGACTCCTGAGGATGGAAAGAACAGAGGAAAGGTTGGGAGAAAATATAGGAAAAATCGATGAAAACAAAGGAAAGATGGAAAAAATTAAAAGGTAAGACCTTTTCCTGCATGGATGGATCATTTTTTTTCTTTTTGCATTTTTTTTTTTAATTTCATTCTCTTTTTTGGAGATCAATGGGGAAGGAGAGCACTTGAGGGAGATCAGATGGGTTTCTTAGATTGTGGTTGGGGTTTCTTCTCAGGATTTTGTGCGAGTTGTGGTGGTGTGAGTTGGTCCATTGAGGTTTTGAGAGCTTAATCTTTTAGAAACATGATATTTTGTAGGGTTTGGAGATTTTTGATATAAAGGATTCTTCTTTGGCTACACAATTTTCAATTTATGGAGTTTTGATCTAATGATTGTATGAATGTGAATGAGGGTGGGTTTGGGTACCCTATGGGTATGCCTATTTTAAATGGGATAGATTTGTGATTTTGGTTAACTTTGTAATCAGGTTTCGGACAGGTTCATGTACTAAGATTTTATATAGATTCGAATACTGATAGGGCAAATTTTGCAAGTACCCTACCCGTTGCCATCCCTTATAATACATCCCATGGTACCAACATTCAATTCTAAGGGTGTAATCAATCTTGGTGCCCAATTGATATGGTTTGGTACACCTCGTACCATACAGTACGGTCTGAAATTGCAAACCTTGATACAATCTAATATCAAGTTTGGAAGATGGTTTTAGGACATTTGCTAGTTTCTTCTGCTCTCATGGACAAATTTTCATCCTACCTTGCTTGTTTAGATCATGGGGTTGAAGCTTATCATCTGGGTTATGCTTGGGAAACTAGGATAGTCAAATGATGTGTAGTATGTATTCTTAAGCAGCTGCTCATCTGTAAAACAGCTATCATTGGGTAATGTTGTAGAAATCAATTTAACAAACCGCAGCGAAGAATTAGTTAGAATTGAAAGCTGCATTCCTTTATATTTAACGAGTGGAGTTGAAGGGCAGTAACAAAATATGCAAGGGGACTCTTTGCAGCCCGCAAGTTGGAGTCATACAAGCAACTTGCCTTAGGGTTTTTGCACTATTTGGCTTCTTGCAAGTCCCTTGGTTTGTGGCATCTGGAGTTTCAAGTTGGGTTCATTTGCTGCATTTGCTGCAACTCAAATCCATCAATGATGTTTGGAATCAACTTTGCTACAAGAGCTTAGTTATAGGCTATTATTTGTTGTGCAGATGGGAATTAACTTACACCTATCTCACCAACCAATGAAATCTATCAACCCAACCATGTGAGCCTTATTTATATGCTCTCTAAGCCCAAGGTGACCTTGTTGCCTTTAAGCATTGGCTTGCAACGCTAACTACACCATAAATGTAGGTTGTTAAAACCAAACAGAACAACTGCAACTTGAAATCTGCCTTTCTAAGTGCAATGCAAGTGGAACGGCAGGCAACCAAACATGCAATATTTGGAAATGGTTCATCACTTCATCTTAATTGTACATATAGAAAAGTTTCTCTTCTTTTCGATACTTTGTTAGAAAGGAGATTTCTTTTCTTTTCTTCCTTTTTTATTTTTGTGGGGTGGAGGGGTGAGAAGAAGGAATTATATTTCTCCGATATAAAAGCAACCCCTAGCACCCTCTCTTGACAAGGAAAGGAGGTGGTTAGGGAAGGATTCTCTTTTAGGAATAAACTCATAGTTGCATACACATATTTACATAAATCTTTTCTTTCTTGGCAGTTTGGGGAGGTGGATATTGATGGTTCACTGGTTGCCAGCCATTCTTCTGTTTCAGAGGATATAGTGATGGTTAACAATGGCTGCCTTTGTTGCACTGTAAGAGGAGACCTAGTTAAAATGCTTTTGGAGTTGGCTAGGAAGAAGCATGACAAGCTTGATCATATTCTTATTGAAACAACAGGTAGAGATGTTTGACACCAAAATATTGAGCTTAATGGTCCAAGAACAATTTTGGCTGGTATCATTAGATATTTTATTGTGACTATATTAGTATCTAGATAGAATTATTCTAGTGCCTGATTAACAATGATTATACTTAAAACTTATATTTCTTGATTTTTTTAATAACATCACTTATGTATATCCATTAGTTGGTTCTTTCTGAATGCATGCTAATCTTGAAATAAATGATGAGCCTCCATCGTTGCATCTACTCAATTTCTTTCATTTGCTTTTGTAGATAACAAATTCACTATGGCTATATGGACGCATCTCTTGCTCGTATCTTCCCACTTATTCCTTTAGATATTAATGTTTGGCTTTTGAAAATGTGGTTAATAGACTTTAATTTGCCATGGATGTGTAGTTTGAGGTGAGGGCACTTGGGAGAAGCTTCTTATCTGTTGGTATATTTTTTGATTCTTGTGAATGCTAACCTATCATGTGTAGTAGCTAGTGGTAACATATGTCCTAGCAAACAAGTTTTATGCCACCAATTCTTGCATGCATTATGGTATTTTTCTGATACTTGAATAACATCCGAACTGATAGTTGTGTAAGTCTATAGATGAGATGGTAAAGATACTGGATTTTGTTTTAACATCCTGTCTAATATTAACCACTTGGAATGCATAAAATTTTGATAATCAACATATGTGGCCTAGTGATTGCTGTTCTTTTTCCTTTTGTGGGAAGTCCTGTGTCTTGTTTCGAGATAACTTCAGAAAGATCAGATTCCTGTAGCCAGATATTCTCATTGTTATTATTTATCACTTATTAAGCTTTTTTAATAAAAACTGCAAAGACATCTTTTTTTTTTTTTTAGTGTGAAGTTAGATCTGTAGAATTATCAAGCAGTGCTTAACTGCTAAGACATGGATGCCTGTTAGTGTGGTGATCTCATAATTCCTGAGATTTCTGTTTGCAGGTCTTGCAAAGCCATCTCCTGTCATTGAGACATTCTATTCAGATGAATTGGTTACACGATATGTGAAGCTTGATGGTGTTGTTACTTTGGTAGACTGTAAGCATGCCATGCAACATTTGAATGAAAAGAAACCAAGGTGGGTGGTGAATGAGGCTGTAGAGCAAGTTGCATATGCAGACCGTATCATATTAAACAAGGCAAGCATACATTAGCCGATTAGTTTATCTGGTTGAATCTTTTCAGAGCTCATGCACTTATTTAATGGCTCCACCTTCAATTATTTTACCAGATAGATTTGGTCAATGGGGATGAATTGGAAGCATTAACTAAGAAAATAAAGGTAAAATTTATTTACAAAGAAAGTTTGCACTAGGTAGCTGTGGTGTCTATGACATTTGTTCTATATTTATTAATTATTGCAGATTATAAATGGGATGGCACATATAAAACAAGCCAAATTTGGAGCTGTGGACTTGGATTTTGTTTTAGGTTTGGGTGGATACGATTTAGACAGGTATTCCTTTTATTTTGTGTTTTTGGTTTCTAAAGTTGCATCTGTGCTTGAGGTTAATTAATAATTTTTCATAATCTTCAAAGACATAGCATGCCAGTCATTGAGTTGCTAAGCATATATATATTATACTTTTCTTAAACTACTAGATTTCTTGTCTTTCAGAGTTGAGTCTGAAGTTCTGGTGGATGCAACACAAGACACGAATCACCATTGTGAAGATAGGCATGGTATTTCATTGCATACATATACATATATACATTCATATATTTAAAATTTGTTCAGTGATATGCTGTTAGTAGATACTTATTACTTTCATTACAAAGTGCTACATTTTAGTATATGAGTTGTAAGCTGAGCAATTAATTTCTGTGAAAAATGTTTATGAATGATGTTTTAAAGGCCTACTGGCCACTATCTTGTGATAAACACAAAATCATACTCATGTTTAGTGGTTTTAGTGATAACCCAGTGTTTTGCATGCTCTCAAATTCTCTGTGAATGGATTGTGTGATGGCTAAAACGATTTGTTGTTGCCCCCAAGTTATGACATTATATTCCTCTGCCTTTTTATCATGTCACAAGACATGTTAAACATGTCAGCCATTTCTCATGTGTTTCTCAATATACGGGGTTGTATTCATTCTTTGCAACAGGACATGTTGGCCTCCCTGTCTGATAAAAGTACTCTGTATGTTTTGTTAAACAGATCATCTGCTTGATAGCATACTTTGAATTCTAGAAGTTAGAATACATGTTAAACAAACTGTGTGTGATACAATTAATTTGAAATGTAAAATATATACCCTAGATATCTCATAATAAGGTGTTCCATTTGAGCATAACTATTGAAAGCAAGCAACCTTGCGCTGATGGATTTTAAGATACAGATGATCAATTGTGACATTTGTATGCTTGAATGAGCGCTTTAGGGCGGCCCCAAGATATGTTTTCGGATACCGCTATGCAATTATAACCCATCTTTTCTCAATGGGTACAAAACATTCATGCTTTAGCACCCGGGATGACAGCTCCTGGTGCAATAACAAGTACCAGCTTAACTTGGGGGGTGGTGAGTTAGTAGCAGTAGGCGGCAAAGTAGCTTTGTTACCTATTCCATTAGGAACCGCAGATTTTTTGGTCCGTCACATTTATGCATTTACGATCCATGTGACTGTATGACACGATCCGCGGCAGAAAATTGAACTTGATATTAGATTTACTTGCAAGGAATAATTTGGTTGTGTTATTGTTCAGTATTTTTTAACTGAAAAGAAAAATTCTTGCATTCTGTTGCCTGTGCTTAATGGGCTTGTTTATATGCATGCTCCTGTCAAGTAAATTTTGTTATCTTCTTTTCATCATTGCAGAACATCATGGAGGACATCATCATGGCCATAAACATGATTCTACTGTGTCAAGTGTTAGCATAGTTTCTGAAGGAACCGTGGATCTTGATGAGGTACCTTATAAGTTTTGTTTATTTATTTTGCTACATAATGGTGGTGAAGCCTGGTTACATATTTGTGTCTGCCTGTATCAGCAGAGAGATCTGGATGAACGACATCATCCCCTGTGAAAACAACATTCTATAAGTTTTTCTTTTAGAATGCTGCCTAATATGTAGAGTCTGAAATAATTCGAGGATTTTTCTCCAAAAACATGCTGGTGAAACTTGCATTTGCTTATGGGTTCCTGTTGCTTTCCATGATCATTATTCTGCTAAATTCTTGCCAAATTGTGGAACCATGAACCTGAATTTATGACTATCATTGCTCTTATCAGTCCTTACTCTCTTGCCTTGAAATTCTATTTTGATATCCAGGTTAATGATTGGCTTGAGAGACTTGTTGACGAGAAAGGTGAAGATTTATACCGAATGAAGGGTGTAATATCTGTGAATGATTCTACTGGGCGTTATGTCTTTCAGGTTCGTTTGTCTACCAACCATTCTCTGCTGCTACTTGTAGTTCTGAAGCGTGAACCGTGTATCTGAAAATCTTTTGGAAACACTGAAATTTTATGTGAAACTTGAGTGAAGAAATGCATGCTCGTTAGCCATCACATTTATCCAATATCATCTTATTTGTGGTGCTAATTTTTAGTTCCTCTCTCTCTTTCTCTCTCTCTCTCTCTCTGCGTGTCTCTCTCTATAGGGGGTGCATTCCATGTTGGAAGGATGCCCTGCTAAACCTTGGGGGCCTGATGAGCAAAGGATCAACAAGCTTGTATTTATTGGGAGGAATTTGAATGAAGCTGCCTTGAGAAAAGCTTTCAAGGGTTGTTTGGTGTGAATATATACTGTCAAAGAACTGAGTGTATAGAGAATTCTGAGAATTTCAGTGGTTAGATACATCTGACATATGACTTAGATGGCAAGCGTTTGAAGACTTGTTGAATATCTCCACTGCTGAACTTCTAGAAAATGTTTGCTGAAACTTGACAAGGAGGACAACTAGCAAACTGTGTGTCATTCAAGTATTCTATACAAGATTATGAGAACAAGAGTTCAAAGAATGGTCACAAGTGTGAATTAAGTATTAATCGCGGATCATTTCAGTTGAATACTAGATTTCCTGTGATCATCTTATTGCATTCACCGTTTCTTGTTTCTCCTTCCACTTCTTGTTTCACCTGGTAGTCACCTGAGACTTTAGATATGTCATATTGCTAAGGATTAGCAAATGGCTGCTTCAGGTCATTGTAATGCAATTGTATTACCATGTATTCGATATGGCACATTGCTTTTGGGCTGGGATTCACCTCGAATAACTGTGGGAGATTCACCATTGAGTTCTAGAGCTCCAAGCCTTCTCTTGCTTTGGTTTCCTTCTCTTTTGCTTCTCTCTTCCTCGTCTTTCAGGCGCATCCGCTAGAGGTAGGCCAATCTGATGCCTTGGTAGGGAGTTGGTCTTCGGATCATGACTCGTCAAGCAGTTGGGAGTTTTCACCATAAATCTATCTCGAATGGTTCCAAGGTTAGGACCAAGGTGGTTTATGGCCTCCACTGCATGGCGTCCATCCTCGTTTACAAGGATTCGGCGGTTGTTTACCTCAGATACCAAGTCCCTCCTGAGTTCTAGCTGAAACTCATCAACCCCAATGATCAAATATCCGTGCCCCCTCCTGATTGAATCGGACTCTACGAGGAGTCCTGTTGCGGTGCCTTTTTTTGAATCGGGTCCGGTCGGTTGTGCTGGAGTTTTCTTCGTCCGGTAGATCTGCAATAAAGTTTTCAAGATGTCGGTGGTGTTCCGGTAGGGGACCTTCGATGTTTAAGTTAGAAGGAGCTTGAAGGCAACAGAATGGAGGAATCAAAGAGATAGCGTAAGAAGAGGGAAGAGAGTCTTTAGCTCAAAACGGGATCTCCTAGGCACCTTATATAGGCACGGAACAGTCCAAAATTCATTAGGGAAGAGTCCGAAAAGGACTAATATATCCTTAGGAGAATCTGGCGAGTAGCCACGTAGCGTCCGGATAGGGCAGCATCGTGGGAGTAGTGGAGCAGTACTGCTGATATGGCAGGAGTCCGTTGTAACATAAAGGGGTTTCTGGAACTCTCTGAATTCTGAAGCATGTCTGTCGGACGCCGAGCGGAAAGGCCAGTCGGTCCCCCGAGGGAGGGCATCTGTAGGATGGTGAGCCGGACCTCAGTAGGAGAGGGACGTCGGTCCTCCACTCCGGTGGGTCGGACTTCCGAAGAAGAGCAGTGGGCCGGATCTCAGTAGGAGCGGGCCGTCGGACCTCTACTCCGGTGGGTTGGACTTTCGAAGGAGAGCAGTGGGCCGGACCTCAGTAGGAGCAGGCTATCGGACCTCTACTCCGGTGGGTCGAACTTCCGAAGGAGAGCAGTGGGCCAGACCTCAGTAGGGTGGGCTATCGGACCTCTACTCTGGTGGGTCGGACTTTCGAAGGAGAGCAGTGGGCCAAACCTCAGCAGGAGGGGGTTGTTCGGACCTCTACTCCAGTGGGTTAGACTTTTGCTGGGGTATCCGTTGGAGCTTTAGAAGAGCGGCCCGGTTGGATCGCAAAGAGGGGCCGATTCAGTCTGACGGTGAGCCGTTAGGGTATAACAGTTGTCCCCCCTGCCCTTGGCCTTCAGGCGAGCCTGCAGGCTCGAAGGACAAGGGCATTACTTGATAATTAATGCGCCAGTCCTCAAGATGATGGTGAATCTGATTTGGCGTGTTGCAACCGGCCGCCTTCTGCTCCGGTTTTCGCTCTTGGACAGGTGTCAGCATTGGATTAATAAGTGCTGGAGAGGCAGTTATTACTAGTACAGCGCATGATGAGGAGCGCCAATCCGGAAATGCATGCCCGCTGAGCTCCAGACGCGATGTGGGCCACGTGGCCTCATCCAAGCTGTCGATGTGGTGTCTAAAGCGATCCATCCACCGTTGCTTTGATGGTCATGCGGATCACGACCGAATACCATCCGATGTGTCCCATCGGATTCTCGCTAAACCCGAGAGACACACCGTTTGCCGTCGGGTCGCGGCACGTGGGGGGGTATTGGAAAACTACCCCCGGGTGCCTATAAAAGGGAGGAACCAACGCTCAGAGGGAGTTTTCCATCGCACCTGGGTTCGAAGAGAAAGCTTCCTCCTCCCGTTCTAGCTCCCTTAGGAAATCGAAAATCCAGGTTAGTCCCACATCCGTCTTCTTCATTTTCTGTAGCTCCATTAGGATGGCCTCTGGGAGTCGAAGTTCGGCTCGTGGGAATAGGGAACCCGATCCGTATGATATCCCTTCAACCATGACCCGGGAGAGGGTTGAGGGTCTTACAATTGTGTATAGCATCCTTTCTACCTTGCATCTGACCGTCCCCAGCCATGAGGGTAGGGTGAATGGCCCCCTAAATTTAGGAGCTCTCCCTTTATACGAAGACCACCTAAAGGCTGGCCTCCGATTTCCGATCCATAATTTCTTCATCCAGGTTTTCAACCTGTATAGGATTACACCTTCCTAGTTGACCCCAAACAGCATTTGGGTGCTTTGCAGTTTTGTGGTCCTTTATCAGGAGGCCGATGTTGAGCCGAGGCCGACCTTGTTTTCAAATTTTTTTCTTTTAAAGCAGGACTTCCGGAGTCAGGAGTGGTGAATGTTTAATCCCTGCCTTAATCGGAAGATACTAGGGGGACTTCCGTCGGCCATCCACGGATGGAAGTCCCGATTCTTCTTTGTAGACAGCCTGGAACCGTGGGGGTTCGAGCCTGCATGGAGAGAGCCGAGACCGAATGCCATGAATGGAAGGAGGGTATCGAGGGCCGATGAGGCCGACTTCCATAAGCTGAACGATGAAGACCCAAAGTTTGTCGATTTCATGCTCCAAGAGGAGAGTCTCCATCAGGCTAGAATCAGCCGACATCGGATGCTGGGTAGGACGGAAGCCATTGAGAGGGGCCTATTGCTCTTTCTTTTATTGATTTCGATGTTGTTATTGACCTTAGCATTGTTTGTCTGCAAGTGGCAAAATGAAGCCAGATCAGGCGACCCTTTCAGTGCGGTCGGCATAGAGGAGGGCCGTCCATATTTCTGAACCGACTTCTCGAGAGCAGAAGAGGTAGCGGGAGGCGGAGCCGGCACCCGAGAGGTCGAAGAAGGGACGGACGGAGGAACCGTTAGCCATGGTAGTGTCGGTAGAGTCGGAAGATGACATACCGCTGGCAGACCATCGAAAGGCGATGACATCAGAGCGGTCTCCTTCAGTCGGGCAGTCAGTCACCCGGGCGGAGGAGGAATGTCCGGTGCCGGCAAGAGTAGAGGCGACTCCATCCTCTCTGCCACTAGATCTGACGGAGGAGGCTTCTTTGACAGTCTGGGGGGACCAAGCGGCTGAAGTGCCGATGGCCCCCCAGGGGAGGATCGGCGACGTCGACGATGATGAGGAGCACTGGAGGCAGCGCACCATCCGCGATGTCGAAGGGGTCAGAGAACAGCTCGAGAGGGCTGTTACCTGTGTCGACGACTGGTCGGTGAACGAGGCCATCCTGAGTACTCTTCACCACTTGTTGGGGGTAAGTTTCAAGCTTAAGCCATCAGTCCTTGCTTTACTGTTATAATTTTCTAACTGTGTATCTGTCGGCAGCTCATCCGGGACTCGCTGCTGGTGGACGACGACCTGGGCGAGTTGCTCCATCTGAAGGAGCACCTGACCAAAAGGGCAGAGGTGACAGAGGCGGTAAGAGACACTGCCTGGGTGGCGCTGACATCCTCCAGGGTGGAGCTGACCAGTCTTTGGGCAGCCGAGGCAGAAGTGTCCACCTTGCGGGCCGAGTTGGAGGCCCAAAGGAAGCAAATCGAGGACTCGCTGGCTCGGGAGGCCGATAGGGAGGCAAAGCTGAAAGACAAGAGGTGGAAGGTCAAAGCCCTAACTCGTCGGCTGATAGAAGAGGAGGGGTGCCTGGCCGAAGCCGAGGTGCGTTCGAGGGGCCACCAGGCGGTGGCGGAATGATATAAGGGTCTACTGAAAATGACCCAAGAATTGCTGAAGATGGCCACTGAAAAGGCTGTTGCAGAATACAAGACCTCCAAAGACTTCGTGGAGGAGATGAACGAAGCCAGGATAGTCGGCTTCAGCTACGAATACGAGGAATGTTTGGAGAAGGTTGGCGCCGCCTTTCCAGACCTCGATTTTTCCTTCCTTCAGCCGCCGAAGCCGGTGGAAGAGGAGAGCGTGGAAGTGATGGATCCGACCACCGCTTTGGCCGAGGCCCCAGTTGAGGTCGTTGAAGCGGGGACTAGATCGGATGCCCAGATCGAAGCTGACGCAGGGGTAGCGGATACTTCCGTCGGAGCTTCAGAAGGCATCGAGGAAACCGAAGTCGGCGTTCCACCTGTACCTTTCAAGGGTCAGACCTAGATGTTTGTAAAGGTCTGACCTTCTATTTTGTAAAGAACCTTTTAATCTAATAGAAAATTCTCTTCTTTGTAATGCCTCTTTCACATGCATGTGTTACCGACCGACAAGACTTGCCAAAGTAATCTCTTCTAAAAAGTTTTCCAAGTGTTCGCCCGTCGGCTAGTCCAAGTAGACGATCGGACCTCCGAAGTAGATGTCGAATAGTAGCTCAGGTCGGACCAAGCTACTTTAGGATTTTTACCCTGTGTTGATCCATCGGCTCATCCGAAGTCGAAGGTGGTTGAGGCTGCTGTGGGATTATGGCTCAGGCCGGACCAATTCGCTTAGGATTTTCTTCCCAAGTATTGGTCCGTCGACTAGTCCGAACTCAAAGAAAGTGCAGGTGGGCGAAGGACTGTAGCTCAGGCTGAACCAATTCACTTAGGATTTTTTCCAAGTATTGGTCCGTCGGCTAGTTTGAACCCAAAGATAGTGCAGGTGGGTGAAGGACTGTAGCTTAGGCCGAACCAATTCACTTAAGATTTTTTCCAAGTCTTAGTCCGTCGGCTGGTCCGAACCCAAAGATGGTGTAGGTGGGCAAAGGCTCTCAGGCTAGACTTCTTCACTTGAAAGATTTCTTAAGGGCCTTTGTCGACTGGAGTCGGACTTTTGGAAGTGGGCTGCCCTAGAGCCTTTGCCGACTGGAGTCGGACTTTCGTAAGTGGGCTGCCCTAGAGCATTTGCCGACCGGAATCAGACTTTCAGAAGTGGGCTGCCCTAGAGCCTTTGCCGACCGGTGTCGGACTTTCGGAAGTGGGTTGCCCTAGAGCCTTCGCCGACCGGAGTCGGACTTTCGGAAGTGGGCTACCCTAGAGCCTTTGCCGACCGGAGTCGAACTTTCGAAAGTGGGCTGCCCTAGAGCATTTGCCGACCGGAATTAGACTTTCAGAAGTGGGCTGCCCTAGAGCCTTTGCCGACCGGAGTCGGACTTTCGGAAGTGGGCTGCCCTAGAGCCTTCGCCGACCGGAGTCGGACTTTCGGAAGTGGGCTACCCTAGAGCCTTTGCCGACCGAAGTCGAACTTTCAAAAGTGGGCTGCCCTAAAGCCTTTACCGACTAGAGTCGAACTTTCGGAAGTAGGCTATCCTAGAGCCTTTGTCAACTAGAGTCAGACTTTCGGAAGTGGGCTACCTTAAAGCCTTTGCCGACCGGAGTCGGACTTTCGGAAGTGGGCTGCCTTAAAGCCTTTGCCGATCGGAGTCGAACTTTCGGAAGTGGGCTGCCCTAGAGCCTTTGCCGACCGAAGTCGGACTTTCGGAAGTGGTCCATAAAGAAGAGTTGTAGACTTTAGTGATAATACTTGTGAATGTTGTCTACATTCCACGGGCATGCTATTTGCCGTCTATCCAAATGCTCGAATCGGTAGGTTCCGACCCAGATTACTTCAACGACTCGATAAGGTCCTTCCCAATTTGGGAAAAGTTTTCCTTGCTCGGTTGGTCTCGAAATCTTTGTCCTTCGCAAGACTAGATCTTCGACTCGAAAAGCTCGCGCCTTAACCCGTGCACTGTAATATTTTGCCATCTTCTGACGGTAGGTCGCCATCCTCAAGCTTGTTCGGAGTCTAGTTTCTTCTAGTAGGTCCAGGTCAGCCCTTCGCTGCTCAGAGTTAGCTGGTTCGGCATAATGGTCAATCCGCAGGGATTGCAGAGAGATCTCAACGGGGATGACGACCTCACTTCCATAAGTGAGGTTGAATGGAGTCTCTTCGGTTACCGTTCGGGCGGTAGTCCGATATGCCCATAGCATAGAGTGAAGCTCATCCGCCTAAAGCCCTTTGGCTTCATTAAGACAGGTCTTCAGCCCGTGCAGGATCGTCCGATTGGTGACCTCAGCTTCTCCATTGGACTGGGGGTGACCGACCGAAGTAAGTCGATGGGAGATGTGATTTTGCTGACAGAAGTTCCAGAACTTAGAGTTGCCGAACTGTCTTCCATTATCAATAATGATTGTCTATGGAATGTCGAATTGGAAGATAATGCTGATCCAGATGAAGTTCTCCACCTTGGCCTCTGTGATTTGTGCCAGTAGTTCAGCCTCCATCCATTTGGTGAAGTAGTCAATGGCCATAAGTAGAAACTTCCATTGCCCGGACGCCGGGGGAAATGGTCCCAAGATATCCATCCCCCATTGTACGAACGGCCATGGTGTAGTAATTGGGGTCAGCTGGCTGGCAGGCCTCCTTTGGATGATGGAGTATCTTTGACACGCGTCGCACTTTCAAATGAAGTCCGACGCATTTTTTTGAATGGTAGGCCAATAGTATCCCTGTCGGATGATCTTGTAGGCCAGGGACCTTCCTCTAAGGTGATCACCGTAGATGCCTTCATGGACTTTCCTGAGTGCATAATCTACATCGGTCAGCCCCAAACACTTCAGCAACGACTGTAAGAATGACTGCTTGTACAGGACGCCGTCAAGGATGATGTACTTGGAGGCCGTCTAGCACACTCGCTTGGCCTCAGCCGAATCTTCCAAAAGAATCCCTTCGACCAGGAAGGCAAGAATTGGATCCATCTAAGAAGCTTCTTGTTCCACTTGGTGGACCTCGATCGGCTCTTCCGTAATACTTGGGTGCTGCAGATGCTCCACAAAGGTTCAGTCGGAGGTACTGGTGGTGGCTATAGCCAACCGTGACAGAGCGTCCGCCCGAGAGTTCTGCAGTCGGGGTATATGGAGGATTTCGAAGAATTGAGCCGAGAGATGAAGTTTTGTACCTTGTTTAAGTATTTGGCCAAGGTCGGGTCCCTTGCTTCAAATTCACTCTTCACTTAATTGACCACTAGTTGGGAGTCAGAGAAGGCTCTCACCCGGCTGATGCATAGTTTGTTGGTGATTCGTAACCCTGCAAGGAGGGCTTTGTACTCTGCCTGATTGTTTGACACCTGAAATGAAAAATGCAATGCATACTCCATGCTTTCTCCGTCTAGGTCGGCTAAGATCATGCCAGCCCCATAGCCTGCAAGGTTGGACGCTCTGTTCACATGGAGGGTCCAGGCTGGTTCGGCTTTGCGGACAGCGTCAGCTTCAGGTGCTTCGGTCGTTTGAGGGGGCGCCTCTTGCTCCCATGTGCATTCTGCAATGAAGTCAGTGATTACCTGGGCCTTCAAAGCAAACCGTGACTGAAAAGAGATGTCGAACTCACCAAGTTTGACAGCCCACTTGGCGAGCCGACCGGATGTGTTCGGACTTCGAAGGATTGCTCTAAGAGGTTGGTCGGTCATCACCACAATCAGATGCGCATGGAAGTACGGCCGGAGTCGCTTGGTAGATATAACCAAAGAATAAACTAGCTTTTGCATCTTGGGATACCTTGTTTCGGCATCGTGGAGGACTTTACTGATATAGTAGATAGGCTTCTGCTTATCGTCCTCTCTGACTTGCATGAGGACGGCACCGACCGCCTCGTCCAAAGCCGACAGATAGAGATACAAAGGCTCCCCCTCCATCGATTTGGCCAGCAACGGGAGGTTCTTTAAATATTCTTTCAGGGCCTCGAAAGCTGACCGACATTCGTCAGTCTAAATGAAACCCTCCGACCGGTGCAGGGTCTTGAAGAATGGCAGGGATTTTTCAGCTGAGCGAGAGATGAAACGACTGAGGGAGGCAATTCAGCCCGTGAGCTCCTGCACCTGCTTTTTGTTGGTCGGATGTGCCATCTCAATGATGGCTCTTATCTTGTCAGGGTTTACTTCAATACCTCTCTGTGTGACCAAGAAGCCGAGGAACTTGCTAGAAGTTATCCCAAAAGTACACTTCGCGAGATTTAGTTTTATCCGATGACATCTGAGTGCGTCAAAGGATTTCCACAAGTCTTTGATGTGGTCGGCTTTATGAAGGCTCTTTACTATCATATCATCCATGCAAGCCTCCATATTTCTACACAGCTGCACTTCGAACACTCGGTTGATCGGTCTTTGAAAGGTGGCACCAGCATTCTTCAAGCCGAAGGGCATCATCCTGTAACAGTACAGGCCTTTGTCGGTGATAAAGGCAGTCTTCTCTTCGTCCTCCAGGTGCATCCTAACTTGGTTATAGCCGGAGAAGGCATCCATAAAGCTAAGAAGCTGGTGGTCGGCCGTAGCATCCACCAGCTGATCAATCTTTGGCAGGGAAAAACTGTCTTTTGGACAAGCCTTGTTGAGGTCGGTGTAATCTACACAGATCCTCCACTTCTCGTTAGCCTTTTTCACCATGACAACATTCGCTAGCCACTCAGGGTAGTGAGCTTCCCTGATGAAGCCAGCGTCGGAGAGCTTCTTTACTTCTTCGTCGATGGCTCTCTGCCTTTCAACGGTGAAGCTCCTCTTCTTTTGCCAGACGGGCCTATAGGTCGGATCCACCTTGAGCTGGTGAGTGATGACATCTGACAGTATGCCTGGCACATCCGACGCCGACCAAGTAAAGATATCGGCGTTACTTCTAAGGAAGCTGATCAGCTCTGACTTGATGTCTTCGCTAAGGGAACTTCCGATCTGGAGAACTTTGGTAGGGTCATCCTCCTGGAGGGGGACAAACAAGATTTTCTCATCCGGTTGACCGCGGTCGTCGGCCTCAGCCCTCGGGTCGAGCTGCTCCAGAGTAGGATGGCCTTCTGATTGCTGGTTTAGAATAGTTAAACACTGTCTGGCCATCCGATGGTCCCCCCTCATAATTTCGACCCCGTTCCTAGTTGGAAACTTCGCCAACAGGTGATAAGTGGACACGATGGCTCAAAACTTATTGAGGGCCGGTCGGTCCAAAATGGCATTATAGGCCGAGGTCGTCCGGACGACCACAAAGTTGATGGGGAGAGTTTTCTGGAAAGGCTCCGTCCCGATCGTCACGGGAAGAACTATTTCCCCTTCAACTCCGATGGAATTGCCCCCGAAACCTGTCAGCGGCACGGAAGATTCTTGCAACATGGACCTAGATAAGTTCATTCTTATAAAGCATCGTACAGTAATACCTCCATGGAGCTTCCATTATCAATAAGTATCCTTCTTACATCGTAGTTGGCAATCACTGCCGACACGACTACAAGATCATTTTAAAAAATATGGGACTCCAGGAGGTCTTCGTCAGAGAAGGTGATTATATTGGAGCCCCTGGGCCTCTTAACAATGTCCGGAACATCTCCATAGCTTCATTCGGACCATCGATGCAGCATGCCGACATCCCTACCTGTCGGTCGTTGGTTGGGAAGCTCCGCCTCCTCCGGAGGGTTTTTGGCATTTGACGCTTCAACCCGATCCTGATGGGGTCGGACATACTTGCGCAGGTACCCCCTCCGGATGAGGTCTTCAATGGCATCCTTCAGCTGCAGGCATTCTTCGGTGCTGTGCCCATGGTCCGTGTGGAATCGACAGAATTTATCTTTTGTTTCTATATGCAGCGGGGGCCCTCATCGGTCAAGGCCTCTGAAGGAAGGTCTCGTTCTCGATCTCCAGGAGGATTTTCTCCCTCAAAAGGGAAAGGGGCGCGTAGGTCTCGAACCTCTTGGGGAAGTCCTTCGGCTTCGGACTTCGGTGCTGGGCTGACGGTTGCTATTATTTGGAGGTCGGACTTCAGGAGCCTTGTCACTTCGCTTCTTGGAGGCTGGCCTCCCCTCTGCCTGGCGTCGGCTGGCTGTTTGTTCTTCCGCCAGGACGTACTTCTGCGCCCTGGCCAGGAGCTCACTGTAGCTTGTCGGAAACCTCTTGTTCAGGGAGAAAGTAAGCCTGGACGAGTGGAGTCCTCGCTTGAAGGCTGACATAGCTTTCACTTCATTCAGATCCGGGACCTCTATGGCCACTGAGTTGAAACAGGCCATGTAATCCCAGAGGGTCTCCCCCTCCTTTTGTTGTATGAGAAAGAGGCAGTCGGTGTTCCTCAGGGTCCGACTGCAGGTCCTGAAATGGGAAAGAAAGGTTTTCAAGCTGAGGGAAAGAGTAGATCGTACCTGGTCGGATGGCATTAAACCACATCCGAGCAGTCTTCTTCAAGGTTGCTGGGAATGCGATACAGTGGAGGGCGTCGGAGATGCCCTGTACCATCATGTGGGCCTTGTAGGTGTCCAGATGGTCCAGCGGGTCGATGGTGCTGTCGTCAGGATCCACCTGAGGAATTTTAAAGTGGCGGGGAATCATCTTCGCCAAGATCTCATCGAAGAACGGGGACAGAAATTGTATACCTGCCCCCCTTCGGCCTTCTACCAGTTAGCAATTTCTGCAATGCACTCCTCCGTGCATAAAATCTTGCTGGTGTAGTCTCTCGGGAGTTCGGCGGTAGGCCGAACACCGGCAGGGACGTATTCGGTGAAGGAAGGCGAAGCAGATCTTGCCCTCTTGCCATCGGTGCGAGCGCCCAAGGATCTTTGGGCCTCAGTAGCGGCGCGAGAATAATGCTGAGGGACTTCCGGCTGTCGGCTTCCCTCAACAACAGTTGGAGGATTAGTGCAGGAAGCAGCTGGCGGTTGCTGTCAGTTGTTAGCCATTTCCTGGAAATGCTGAACCACGGTGGTTAGCATTTCGATGCGGTTCATTAACATCTGGAACTGCTGTAGTCCCAAAGTAATGGTAAGCTCAGCGATAGCGGCGGTGGTGTCATTTTTCCTAGGAGGTCCCTCGGACCTGGATGGGGAAAGACCTCTTCTGGCAGTGGCGTTTAGAGCTCTTCCCTTAGCCATTGCATGGCTGGGCAGATGGATTCCTCCTTTCAGAGAAGGGTTGAGGCCCTTCCTCTAGCGCCAATCTGTTGCGGCGACTTCTCCTGGACTAGGTTCGGTCGGCTGTGCTGGAGTTCTCCTCACCTGGTAGACCTGCAACAAAGTCCCCAAGACACCGGTGGTGTTCCGGCGGGGGACCCTCCCATGCCTAAGTTAGTAGGAGCTTGAAGGCAACAGAATGGAGGAATCAAAGAGATAGCATAAGGAGAGGAAAAAGAGTCCTTAGCTCAAAACGGGGTCCCCTGGGTACCTTATATAGGCATGGAATAGTCCAAAATCCGTTAGGAAGGAGTCCTTAAAGGATCGATTTGCCCCTAGGAGAATTTGGCGATTGGCCACGTGGTGTCCGGATAGGGCAGCATCGTGGGAGTAGTGGAGCAGTATCGCTGATGTGGCAGGAGTCCGTTGTAACAGAAATGGGTTTCTAGAACCCTCTGGATTCTGAAGCATGTCTATCGGACGTCGAGCGGGAAGGCCAGTCGGTTCCCCGAGGGAGGGTGTCTTAGGATGATGGGCCGGACCTCAACAGGAGAGGGCCGTCGGACCTCCACTCCGGTGGGTCGGACTTCCAAAGGAGAGCAGTGGGCTGAATCTCAGCAGGAGCGGGCCGTCGGACCTCTACTCCGGTGGGTTGGACTTTCAAAGGAGAGCAGTGGGCCGGACCTCAGCAGGAGCGAGCCGTCGGACCTTTACTTCGGTGGGTCGGACTTCCGAAAGAGAGCAGTGTGCCGGACCTCAGCAGGAGCGGGCCGTCGGACCTCTACTCTAGTGGGTCGGACTTCTGAAGGAGAGCAGTGGGCCGAACCTCAGCAGGAGGGGGTTGTTCGGACCTCTACTCCGATGGGTCGGACTTTTGCTGGGATGTCTGTTGGAGCTTTAGAAGAGCGGCCCAGTCGGATCGCAAAGAGGGGCCGATTCAGTCTGACGGTGAGCCGTTAGGGTATAACAAGTCCCTTAAAATTGGTATTGGGCTACCCTTCCATTCTTTTTGAAACACTTTCAAATCATCCCGATTTTGATACTGCCAAACTCGTGGCGACTATCATGGCCTTTCTTGTTCATTGCTTTTGCCTTAATGTCGAGCCCACCATTAGTCTTTTCCATGCATCACCTTTAAGGAGCATCTCATGGAGGAAGAATGGTGGTATGCTTTACCTCAGTCAGGATGGCATCTCATTGAGGTGCTCCTTCCTCCATCCATGATAGAAGGAGCACTTCTTCATGTTGACCAAACAATTATGGGGCACCTCATGTGGTCGGGCCTTGAGATAACTGAATCGAGCTCTGAGATTATTCGATGCTGATAATAAATCTTTAAAACTTTTATTTGAGCACACCCGCACCACTGCGGGAGTTCCTTTCCGAGCAAATACTCTACAACGTTGGCTTGAGCCCTACTAAGCCTGTGGAAAGTTCGTATAGTTGTCCATTTTATTTGCACTTTGTTTTTGGGACTAACTTCCTTACTTTGGATTTTTTTTTTTCAAGAATAAGGACCAAGGAGCTCAAGTCATTTTGGTGGGCCGCTCAAAAGGGGAAGAAGGTTGCTATCAGACCTTTGGCATCCAAACGAGTTTGGTCCAAGGCCATCCCAATGCAGCCCACCACAGACTCTTCCTACAAACACCTCGGCAAGAGATGCCATGCCGAGGTAGGGGACATCTTCATCCGATGTGCAGATGGTCGCCCCCTTCCGGTGGCCACTCTAGGGTTGCAATCTTTGGTGCAAGCAGTCTCCTGCTCCACTCCTTAAGGTGAGGGGGGCCCTCATGGTTCCCCACATAGCTCTCCCAGCTGGGCCAATGCGTCAATGCTAATTCCTCTATCTACCCCTACTGAGGCCGGGCAAGGAACTTAAGGCCCAAGATTGGGCTTTACGGACTATAAGATTGCTTAGAAGGTGCTTCAGGTAGCCATTTGCCTAGCCGACGTCGAGCTCATGAAGGCAGAATGCTCTAGGTTTCATGTCTAGGACTCCTAGATCATGCTCCTCCGAGTAAGTCTAAACTGGTCCCCACCTCATCTTCTTCCGATCTCATGGCCTTGCATTTTAACTTGTTTCCTAGTCCAGATGTTGTGGGTCCCACCCATATCATGGGGCCCGGCTCTATTAAAAAGGTTTAGGGCTTTAAGACGGGATTTTTTTTTTAAGCGTACGACAACGGAAAGAAACAGAGCCGTGCCAGGAAAGAAACAAAAGAGGAAAAATATATTTTGATCTTAACATATCTTGATTGGACAATAATTTAAAATCTGATTAAGATAAAATTTTAGTATGATATTCATGACATCGAGCTCTACAAAGTGAACGGTTCGGATCGCTATGATTTTTCTTGTATAATCGGTAAATATTTGATTCTAGTAGGATCTTTCCTGTTTTCTTTCAGTATTCCTCAGTAATATTTATATATATTATACTGAGATGATCATCATATGCTGTTTGGAGAGCCTGTAGTTTGTTAGAGAGAAAAACCTTGCTATACCCATTATTTGATTATAGTGGAAGTTTGATCTGGTTCCAAGCCCCATGATTTTTTACCTCTATATTGGAGGGTTTTCCACGTAAATCCGGTTTTCTTGTACTTGGTTTGATTTGCTTTTGCTGGATTGATATTGTTGAGTTATTGCCTATTTTCATTAGCACATAGGGGTTAAAATTTATCCTCGATATAATTATTTGTGATCATGCTTTAACCTAATAGCTGGATTTAGAACCTAGTAAGGTAGTAATTTATGCTAATTAAAATGGAGAAGAAATCCAGTATGGTTAAATTAACTTCATCAAATTATTCCTTATGATGGATGATGATGAAAGATTTATTATATTGCCGAGATCTGTTTGAGCTAATTGAATTACAGGAAATAATGCCAAATAATATGAAAGCTGATGAGTGGAAAATGTTGAACAGGAAAGCCACGGCTACGATCAGGCAATGGATTGATGTGAGTGTGATCCATAATGTTGCGACAGAAATGGATGCTTATCATGTTTGGAAGAAGCTAGAAGATTTATATCAGTGAAAGAATGCACAGAATAAATCCTATCTGATCAGAAGACTGGTGAACCTGAAGTATAAAGATGGGCAGAATACTTCAGAGCTCCTAAATAATTTCCAGGAGATCCTGAATCAGTTGGCTACAATAAAGTTGCTTCTTGATGATGAGGTGTAGGCATTGATCTTGCTGAGTTTCTTACCGGATAGCTGGGAGACGTTAGTGGTGACGCTGAGTAATTCCACTGCCAGTGATAAACTTATCCTAACTATGGTGAAGGATACTATATTGAATGAAGCAAACAGATGAAAGGAGCAGGGTTTGACAGATACAAATTCTGAGATACTAGTTACAGAGCAGAGGGGGAGAAGTAAAAATAGATCCTTCCATAGTAAAAGAGATGATTGGTCCCATGATAAAAATAATCATGAAAAATTTAGAGGCCGGTCAAAGTCCAGAAATGATGTTACTTGCTACTACTGTAAAAGGCCAGGACATTTTCAGAGAGAGTGCAGAAAATACAAAAGGGATCAGGATAAAACTAATGGAAAGAAAAAAGAGACACAAAGTGCGACTGCAGTTGCATTTGATGATGAGGTCATGATTGCATGTGATGATGCATGTATTAACCCACATGTCAAGAATCCAGTTGGGTAATTGATTTAGCTGCCACATTTAATGTTACATCTCGGAGAGACTTCTTCTAGTCCTATTCCAAAGGTGATTTTAGGCATGTTAGGATAGGAAATGATGCAGTAGCTAAAATTATTGGCATGGAAGATGTTTGTTTGGAGACCAATATCGGGTACAGATTGATGTTAAAAAATATAAGGTATGTTCCTAATATCCGATTGTATTTGATTTCTATATGTGTCCTAGATGATGAGGGCCACTCCAGTCACTTTGATGAAGAAAAATAGAAGCTCACCAAAGGTTCCCTAGTTGTAGCAAAAGGCAAGAAAGATGGCTTTTACAGATTGCAGGCTAAAGTACACAGTGGAGTGGTGAATGCAGTTGAAGAAACCTCCACAGATATGTGGCATCGATGGCTTGGTCATCTGAGTGAAAAGGGACTTGAGACTCTATCCAGGCACAACCTGCTTCCTTTAAAAGGTACGTACCTAAGACCTTGCACTCACTGTTTACAGGCAAGCAGCATAAAGTTTTATTTCATAAGCTTCTCTTTCATAGAAGATCGCATGTGTTAGATTTAGTTCACACTGATGTATACTCTATGACCACAAAGACACTTGGTGGTCCACTCTATTTTGTCACCATTATTGATGACCATTCTCGAAAGTTATGGGCCTTTTTTTGAGATCTAAAGACCAGGTAATAGATGTCTTTAAAAAATTCCATGCCAATGTTGAAAGGGAGAAAGGAAGAAAACTGAAATGTATCCGAGCAGATAATGGTGGTGAATACCGGGGTCCGTTCGAGAGACACTACAGACAACATGGTATTAGATTGGAGAAATCTATTTCCAAGACATCTCAACAAAATAGAGTGGCAGAGAGGATGAATCGCACCATTGTTGAAAGAATCCGGTACATGCTTTCTCATTCAAAGTTACCTAGTTCCTTTTGGGGTGAAGCTATGAGGACTGCAGTTGATCTAATTAATCTTTCTCCTTCATATGCCCTTGACGGTGATATTCCTGAGAAGGTATGGATAGGAAAATCAGTTTCCTATGATTATCTTAGAGTATTTGGATACAGGGCCTTTGTTCATATTCCAAAAGATGAACGGTCAAAGCTTGACAGCAAGTCAAAGGAGTGTGTTTTTCTTGGATATGGACATGAGCAGTTTGGATACAGGCTATGGGATCCAGTAGAGAAGAAGCTGATTAGAAGCAGAGATGTAGTATTCTTTGAAGATCAAACCATTAAGGATGTGGAAAATGAAAATAAGCTAAAGTCTACTACAGAATTATTTGTTGACCCTTCTCCTATGTCTCAAGCTAGAGTGGATGATGATGATGGACAGGCTGTAGAGGATGGTGATGCAATGTATGATGAGCCTATACATGGTGATAGTGCAACATATGAGCATAATGAGCAGGCTCCTACACAGCAAATAGTAGAATAGCAGCTGAGAAGGTCTACCAGAGAGTGTTAGTCTTCTTAGAGATACCCTCTACATGAGTATGTAATGGTGACTGATGGAGGAGAGCCGGAATGCATTCAGGAGGCTATGTCACATGCACAAAAAGAAAAGTGGTTTGAAGCCATGCAAGAAGAGATGGAATCCTTGTATGAGAACCACACATTTGATCTAGTAGAGCTGCTTAAGGGGAAAAGAGCACTGAAAAATAAATGGGTGTTCAAACTCAAGACAGAGAAGCACAACTCATAACCAAGGTATAAAGCAAGACTAGTTGTGAAGGGCTTCAGTCAAAAAAAAGGTATTGACTTTGAAGAGATATTTTCACCCGTGGTCAAGATGTCTTCGATCCAAGTTGTACTTAGCTTGGTAGCCAGTCTGAATTTGGAGATTGAGCAGCTTGATGTGAAGATAGCATATTTTCATGGTGATCTTAAAGAGGAAATCTATATGGAGCTGCCAAAGGGATTTATAGCTAAAGATGAAGAAAATCTGGTATGCAGACTAAAGAAGAGCTTATATGGTTTGAAACAAGCTCCTCGACAGTGGCACAAGAAATTTGACTCCTTCATGATAGATCATGGGTATGATAGAACCACTTTTGACCATTGTATTTTTGTAAAGAGGTTCGGTGATGATGATTTTATTATTCTCCTGTTATATGTTGATGACATGCTGATTGTTGGTCACGATGCCAAGAGGATTCAGAGCTTGAAGACTAAATTGAGCAAGTGCTTTGCTATGAAAGACTTGGGATTAGTGAAGCAGATACTTGGTATGAGGATTGCTCGTGACAGGAAGAATAAGAAACTATGGCTATCCCAAGAGAAATAGATAAAGAAGGTGTTAGAGCGGTTCCAAATGAGCAACTCCAAGCCGGTTAGCTCTCCACTTGCAGGTCACTTCAGATTGAGTTCCAAATAGTGTCCTACTAGTGAGGAAGAAAAGGAGAAAGTGCAGCACATTCCCTATGCATCCATAGTTGGCAGTTTGATGTACACCATGATATGCACTAGACCGGATATTGCTCATGCTGTTGGTGTCGTCAGTCGATTTCTTTCTAATCCTGGGAAGGAGCATTGGACTGCAGTGAAATGGATTCTCAGGTACCTCAAAGAAACTTCTAGAATATGTCTATGCTTTGGTACAGATAAACCTGTATTAGATGGATATACAGATGCAAACATGACAGGTGATGTTGATTCTAGAAAATCCATGTCGGGATACTTGATGACCTTTACATGGGGAGTTGTCTCGTGGCAGTCCAGATTGCAGAAATATGTTGCTCTATCAAGTACAAAGGCAGAGTATATTGTAGTGACAGAAGCTAGCAAGGAGCTATTATGGATCAAAATATTTTTTGAAGAACTTGGTCTGAAGCAAGAAAATCTTATATTGTATTGTGACAGTCAGAGTGCAATTCATCTCAGCAAGAATTCGACTTTTCATTCAAGATCGAAGCACATTGATGTGAGGTATTACTGGATACAAGATGCTTTGCAGATGAAGTTGCTACAATTGAAAAAGATTCATACAGATGATAATGCTTCAGATATGCTGACTAAGCCATTACCTACAGAGAAGCTTGCAGCCTGCAGAGCTAGTACTGGTTTGCTAGTCCTCCCCACATGGGCATGAGGAAAAGAATTATTATGGGTCCCGCCCATGTCGTGGGGCCCAGTTCTATTGAAAGGGCTTAGGGCTTTGAGATGGGATTTTTCTTTTTAGCATGCGACAGCGGAAAGAAATAGAGCGGCACCGAGAGAGAAACAAAAGAGGGAAAATATATTTTGATCATTCCAGGTCTTGATTGGACGACAATTCAAAACCTGATCAAGATGAAATTTTAGTATGTTGTTCATGGAAGCGAGCTCTACAAAGTGAACGATTCAGATCGCTGTGATTCCTCTTGTATAATCGAAAAATATTTGACTATGGTGAGATCTTTCTTATTTTCTTTCAGTATTCCTCAGTAATATTTATATATATTATACTAGGATGATCATCATATACTGTTTGGAGAGCCTCTAGTTTGTTAGAGAGAAAAATCTTGCTATACTCATTATTTGATTATAGGGAAGTTTGATCTGGTTCCAAGCCCCGTGATTTTTTATCTCTATATTGGAGGGTTTTCCACGAAAATCCGGTTTTCTTGTACTTGATTTAATTTGCTTTTGCTGGATTGATATTGCTGAGTTATTGCCTATTTCAATCAGTACACGGGGTTAAAATTTATCCTGGGTATAATTATTTGTGATCGTGCTTTAACCCAACACCCAACACATCCACCATGTCAAGTACTTCATCAAGGCTCTGAAGATGATTAGGGTGGCCACGAATGTGACCAATGCAAGGGCTCAGGCAGCCGAAGCCATAGTGATAAAGACACTGTAGGACAATGAGAAGGCATAAAGCATCTTGGTCAAGGCTAGCCAGGACCTCAATTCCCTGGTGACCAAGGTCAAGGCAACAAGGAGAAGGCTACCCAAGCTGAGGCCAAGGTCATTAAAGCCCTCCACACCATTAAGGCCCAGTGGGAGGAGGAGCTCCAAGTGGCAAAGAAGTGGGCAATTGAGGAGTACTACACCTTAGCCAAGCACCACGAGGCCTCAGCAGAGTTTGTTTTTGACTCGTACCTAGAGGAGATGGCCTACTGCCAAGCCAATGTATAGGCTCTATTCTTGGACCTCAACCTCGACCATCTCGATAACAATGACAAAGCTCCATCAATCAAGGAGGGTGCTGAGGCAACTGAGGTCATGAGATTATTGAAGTTGCAATCCCATACTTAGTTGCTGCTCCCCTGGCTATCGAGGAGATTGCCCCACTCGTCGATGTCTATCTATGCCTTCATGGCCTTTTTTTTTACTTCATTTTGTAAGCCCTACTGGACATCTAACTGAGCAAGTTTTGTGGTTGGATGAATCAACCATTTTTGTAATTGCAGTGAAAACTACTTTTTCTTCATATGTTTGTGTTGTGCTTGTTCATTTTCTTTTTGTCTTGCAATCAGGAACTTAGCTTGGTTTCGAATGAACCTAGAGATTGGTTGAGTTGATGTCATCCCTCTTTCCTCGAGCTAGCAGTTCAATCAAGCATGCCTACTTCCAACCAAGTGACAAGTGCTAAGTTACTTACCTTGGATAGTGATCAAAGTGAGGGTGGCAAGGGGTAGGATATTGACTAAATTGGCCATGATCGACCTTTGCTTGACTCGTACCTTATACAAGAAGTGCATCCTCTTCAGCTCAACTCGCATCTGGCACAAGATATATTAGGGTCCTCTCTGGGCTATCCCCTCTAACTAGCCAAGGTCAGCCTCCACTCAGCTCATATCTAGTATGAGGAGCGTATCTTCTTTGACTCAACTTGCATCTAGCACAAGGAGCATTGGGATTCCTCTTTAGCTTATCCCCTCCAATTGGCTAAGGTCAGCTTTTGCTTGGCTCGTATTTGGTAGGAGGAGCGCATCGTCTTCAACTTAATTCGCATCCAATAAAAAAAGCATTGATGTTCCTCTCTGAGTTATCCCCTCTAACTAGCCAAGGTCAATCTCCACTCAGCTTATACCTGGTATAGAGATTGCATTGTCTTTAGCTCAATTCACATCTGACATAAGGAGCATTGGGGTCCCTCTCTAGATTATCCGCTTCAACTGGTTAGGATTAGCTTTGCTTACATTACACCTGGTATGAGGAGCATATTGTCTTTAGCTCAACTCGCATCTTATGCAAGGAGCATTGGGACCCCTCTTCAGGTTATCCCCTTTGATGTGGTGACATCCACTGATGTGGAGCACACAGGTGGCTACGATAGTAGAAGACTCGCCACCCGGGTGTGGTGCCCCAACTCCCTACTAAGGTCAACCCCCAACTGAGGCAGGGCTTATTGGGCGAATCCCCCATCTGAGGCTGAGCTCATTGGGCAAGCCCCCCGTCTGAGGCCGGCATCCTGCCAAGGTCAGCCCCCAACAGAGGCCAGGCTCATAGGGTGAGCCCGCCATCTGAGGCCAGCTCCCTACCAAGGTCTACCCCCAGTTGAGGCCGGGCTCATTGGGTGAGCCCCCCGTTTGAGGCTGGCATCCTGCCAAGGTTAGTCCCCAGCCGAGGCTGAGCTCATTATGTGAGCCCCCTGTATGAGGCTGGCTCCTAGCCGAGGTCATGTCCATACCCCAGAGCGGAGCCCCCGATATGAGGTTCATGCCAAAAGAATAGACATTTGAATCATGGTGAAGCAAATCCTGGTCGCCCGTAGCTTTCTGCAAGCGATGCCAGAGGTACGGCGTGGGCACCCCCAAACCCCATGCCTAGTGATGTACTGCCACGTCCACAGCTTCACCACTAATAGACACCGACGGTCGTGGTGCAACGCTCAAAGCTTCCTTAAGAGGAGAATCCGACCAAGGCCCCAGGACCTGCAGCCCTGGGCGATCTCTCCCGAAATAGAAGTGCCCCTCCTATAAGGGGCCCAGAAGCCAAGAAGAAGAGGGGTCTCCGATAGCCTCGCAAGGGTTTCTCGGAGAGCTCCCTCGGGGAGGGACTTCTTCTTTCCCTGGCAAGCCAGAGGTCTCTCACTGGCTGGTTGCAGATCTCTCTGGCTGGCTCGCTGGAGTGGGCTCTCTTTCCCTCTCTCGGAGGTTCCCCCAAGGCCACAGGGATCTGACTCGGCCTTCGGAGGATGGTAAGGAAGGTAAGCACGTGGGAAAAAGTGAGGGAGAGGTAAGTAGGCTGATGACTAAGCACCGCCGAGGTGACCCACCGGCTTGGGAAGCCTCCCCGCTCCCCGCCCTGTATCCCTCCTCTTTTCCATTCCTTTACATTCATGATCTTGAGTCTCACCCTCCCGGCAAACGGGTCCTCCAAGTCCTACACCGTGGAGGTCTTGTCTATTTTCATCGATCGTTCCATAGACTTGATTGTCAAAGTATCCTTGTCGGAATCCCCGGCCCTGGTCTCCCCTGTCTTGCAGGAAGGAAGGAGCACGGAGGGCTAGCACGACATGTCGGAAGCGGGCAGCCTGGAGTGGGATGGGGTAGACGGGTCTCCGAAAGGCCCATGCGGTGACCGGTGGCGATGGGAGGATCCCTCGGTGCAACAGAATTGCAGGCGACGGTGATCTTGGTGGCAACATATTGGCGCACCAGGTAGGAGGCAAGTTCCAAGATTCTAGCGACCAATAGATTGGCGCGCTAGGTAGGGAAAAGTCTCAAGATCCTAGCGACCAATAGATTGGCATGCCAGGAAGGGAGAAGTTTCAAGATCTTGGTGACCAATAGATTGGCATGCCAGGAAGGGAGCAAGTTTCAAGATCTTGGTGACCAACAGATTGGCGTGTCAGGAAGGGGGAGGCAAGTTTTCAAGACCACCCTCAATCCTGGGGGGCAGACAACAAGCTCGATCCATATTTCTCCCCCTGAAGGAGCAACTCACTCCTATCCAAGTGACCACAGTCCGCCGAGTAACTCTCTCACCCTATCACCTTCGTTATGTGAAAAGCTGTGTGACAGGTCCGCAAGGAAAGTTTCCATCTTGCCACCAACGGCAAGTATTGCAGTTCAACACCTATCGCTGAGCCCATGGTCTAGGACGTCAGTCAAGAAGCCCAAGGGGCCCCCGCCATCTACCACCGGACTCTCAGTTCAGCTCTTACCTTGCTCACAGTTCGGAGATATTCGTGGTGACTCAGCAAAGTTTCGCCATCTACTGCGAGGCTCACAGTTTGGCAACTGCTGTGCTAATAGCCCAAAGATGTCCCCGCGAAGATCCCAAAAGGTCCCTGCCATCTATCGTCTGATTCTCAGTTCAGCCCTTGCCTTGCTCATAGTCTGGAGATGTTCACGATGACTCAGCAAAGTCCTGCCATTTACCGTGAGGCTCATAGCTTGGCATCTACTGTGTTGACAGTCCAGAAAGGTTTGCATGGAATCCCGGCGGTCCCGTTGTCCATCGCTTGGCTCGCAAGCTGGCACCCGCTACATAAATGGTCCTGGGATGTTCACAGCGATGCCAGAAGCTTCATCACCTGACTCACAGTATGGTCAACCGACGAGCCCAGCCCCCTCGACTAGCCCGCATCAAGGCTTTGAGCTCGGAGCGGTCCACCGCCTGGATAAGGATGCAAGACTCCTTCCTTTATTGTTAAAACTCACCTCCAGTGCAACCTTGTCTTCCATTTATGCAAGGATTCGTTTAACCGACTCCATGCCAGCCTAAGCCCAGAAACTTATGAAGCCCGGCACTCTGAGCCCGGAAAGTCTCGAAGCCTGGCACTCTAAGCCCAGAAACTCCCAAAGCCCAGCACTCTAAGCTCGGAAACTCCCGAAGCCCGGTACTCTAAGCTTAGAAAATCCCGAAGCCCGACACTCCAAGCCCAAAAACTTACGAAGCCTTGCACTCAAAACCAGAAGCTCCACCAGTCTCTCGACTTCAACCGCCTAGCTTACAGTCCGGAGATGTCCACCGAGAAACTCCAGGAGTCCCGACCATCTATCGCCTAACTCATAGCTAGGCACATCAGGCCTCTCGGCCTCCTTCATCAGGCCTCCTGGCCTCCTTCATCAGGCCCCTCAGCCTCCTCCTTCATCAGGCTCCTCAGCCTCCTTCATCAGGCTCCTCAGCCTCTAGTGCCAGGCCTCTCAACCTCCTTCATCAGGCTCCTTAGCCTCTGGTGCAAGGCCCCTCGGCCTCCTTCACTTGGCCTCCCTGGCCTCCTCCATCAGGCTCCTTTGCCTTCGGCATCAGGCCTCGTGACCTCCTTCATCAGGCTCCTTAGCCTCCTTCATCAGGCTCTTCAGCCTCTTCCTTCATCAGGCTCCTCAGCCTCTGGTGCCAGGCCCCTCAACCTCCTCCTTCATCAGGCTCCTCAACCTCCTCCTTCACCAGGCTCCTTAGCCTCCGGTGCCAGGCCCCTCTGCCTCCTTCATTTGGCCTCCCTGGCCTCCTCCATTAGGCTCCTTAGCCTCCAGCATCAGGCCCCTCAACCTCCTCCTTCATCAGGCTCCTCAGCCTCCTCCTTCACCAGGCTCCTTAGCCTCTGATGCTAGGCCCCTCGGCCTCCTTCATCTGGCCTCCCTGGCCTCCTCCATCAGGCTCCTTAGCCTCTGGCATCAGGCCTCTCGACCTCCTTCATCAGGCCTCCTGGCCACCTTCATCAGGTTCCTCAGCCTCCTTTACCAGGCTCCTCAACCTCTGGTGCCAAGCCTCCTAGCCTCTTCCACCAAGCCTCTTGGCCTCCTTCATCAGGCCTCCTAGCCTCCTTCATCAGGCACCTCAGCCTCCTCCTTCATCAGGCTCCTCAGCCTCCGGTGCCAGGCCCCTCGCCTCCTCCTTCACTAGGCTCCTTAGCCTCTGGTGCTAGGCCCCTCAGCCTCCTTCTTCTAGCCTCCCTAGCCTCCTCCATCAGGCTCCTTAGCCTCCAACATCAGGCCCCTTGGCTGCCTCCTTCATCAAGCTCCTCAACCTCCTCCTTTACCAGGCTCCTCAACCTCCGGTGCCAAGCCCCTCGACCTCCTTTATCTGGCCTCCCTGGCCTCCTCCATCAGGCTCCTTAGCCTCTGACATTAGGCCTCTTGGCCTCCTTCATCAGGCCTTTTGGCCTCCTTCATCAGGCTCCTCAGGCTCCTCCTTCATCATGCTCCTTAGCCTTCAGTGTTAGGCCCCTCGGCCTCCTCCTTGATCAGGCTCCTCATCCTCCTTCACCAGGCTCCTCAGCCTCCGGTGCCAGGCCCCTGGCCTCCTTCATCTACCCTCCCTGGCCTCTTCCTTTAGGCTCCTTAGCCTCTGGCATCAGGCCCCTCGGCCTCCTCCTTCATCAGGCTCCTCAGCCTTCTCCTTCACCAGGCTCCTCAGCCTCCGGTGCCAGGCCCCTCGACCTCCTTCATCTGGTCTCCCTGGCCTCCTCC
The DNA here is from genome assembly GCA_021397845.1 of Areca catechu. Lineage (NCBI taxonomy): Eukaryota > Viridiplantae > Streptophyta > Magnoliopsida > Arecales > Arecaceae > Areca > Areca catechu. The sequence goes on along the minus strand of CM038038.1, from coordinate 12,586,511 downwards.
ATCAGGCTCCTTAGCCTCCGGCTTCAAGCCTCTCGGCCTCCTTCATCAAGCCTCCAGGCCTACTTCATCAGGCTCCTCAGCCTTCTTCACTAGGATCCACAACCTCTAGTGCCTGGCCCCTCGACCTCCTCCTCCATCAGGCCCCCTTGGCCTTTTTCATCAGGCCCCTCGGCCTCCTCCATCAAGCCCCCCTGGCCTCCTTCATGAGGCTTCTCGGCCTCCTTCATTAGGCCCCTTAACCTCCAGCATCATCTTGCAGGACCTGAAGGTCTGGAACAAACTTAAGATGGCCCCGAGCACCTACTTCCCTGTTCTGAAGACTAAAGAAGGGGAAGAGAAAATGGAGACACACCAGAAGATAGAAGAGAAAATGGTCCCTTTTTATTTAATCAACAATCTCTTACATCAAGGGAGATCCCCAACAGGCCGGGAAATCTCTCAAATGCCGGATTACAAGAATGAAAGGAAGGAAGCTTGGTTAGCTCCGGCCATGGTCCTGATCTTAACCTCCGTGATCGATGCAAAAGGCACTAGCAGGACAGGCCGAGCCCACAGGAGCCCTGCCTCAGGTGTCCACTGGCCCTTTGGAGTCTGGCATCGAGCCCACCACCATCTCTACCATGCCATCCTTGGAACTCATCGGTCCTGTGATTCCAAGAGCAGTTGCAGTGATGCCCCATTAGGCTCCCTTCCATAGCACCATAATGGCCGTGGCCTCCTCCATGATGACCACAGCTCTAGCCGCCGCCTCATCATCAAGGACATCCGGTCTCGAGAGGAGGTGTGAGTAGCCTCTTTCTCCCTCTTCAACTCTACTACCCCCATTTTTGAGAGCAACCTCTTTCTCTCTCCTCTGGGGGCCACACTGGAGGAAGTTTCAAGCTCGGTGGATTTCTTCTCCATCCCGGATGTCCACACTTCGGTATCGTCCAATCACCCCCGAAGAAGGCGAGAAGACTCCCTCTCCCCCTCTACCTCCTCAACTGGGGGACTAGAGTCCATCAGGGCCCCTCCTCTAGCACAGCTCGAAGGTGAGGGTAGGGAAGAAGGAAAAAGCATGGAGGAAGAAGAAGAGTGCACTGTGGAATGTTGTGCATTGACACCCAAAAGATCCCTTAAAAAGGCACGGTGGTAAGCCCTTCACAGTAAAGGCCATCGCTGGCCTCCACTTCGTCTCGATGCATAGCATGTGCCCTTTCGACTTCCTGTCCAACGGGAGGTCACCACGTGGCCCTTTAGGATGCCCCAAATAGGCCAAGCCCACAGTCATCGCTTCGATTCAAACAAAGTAGTTATTTTGCCTCAGTGGAAAATTGAGCGGAGCATCGCCTTGTTTGTACCAAGGTTATGATTTTCGAGCCATAGGCGCCCGAGGTATTGATGGCATCGCATGAGCATTCCCCACATCATCAGGCTCATTACTCCCTTCACCCCGAGCATGTTACCCCTCAACGCTCAGGAGTGGGGGGCATCTGATATAGCGACATCCGCTGACATGGAGCACATGGGCGGCTACAACAGTAGAAGACTCGCCACCCGAGCGTGGCACCCCAGCTCCCTATCGAGGTCAGCCCCCAGTCGAGGCCATGCTCATTGGGTGAGCCCCCCGTCTGAGGCCGGCATCCTGCCAAGGTCATCCCCCAGCCGAGGTCAGGCTTATTGGGTGAGCCTCCCATCTAAGGCTGGCTCCCTGCCGAGGTCAGCTCCCAACCGAGGCTAGGCTCATTAGGCGAGCCCCCCGTTTGAGGCCGGCATCCTATCGAGATCAGCCCCTAGCCAAGGTCGAGCTCATTGGACGAGCCCCCCATCTGAGGTCGGCTCCTAGCCAAGGTCATGTCCATACCCCGGAGCGGAGCCCCCGATATGAGATTCCTGCCAGAAGAACAAATATTTGAATCATGGTGGAGCAAAGCCTAGCCACCCATAGCTTTCTACAGGTGGTGCCAAAGGTATGGCGTGGATGCCCCCAAACCCCATGCCCAGTGACGTACTGCCACGTCCACAGCTGCACCACCAATAGCCGCCGACGGTCATGGTGCAACGCTTAGAGCTTCCCCAAGAGGAGAATTCGACCAAGGCCCCAAGACCTGCAGCCCTGGGTGATCTCTCCCGAAATAGAAGCACCCCTCCTATAAGGAGCCCGGAAGCCAAGAAGAAGAGAGGTCTCCGATAGCCTCGCAAGGGTCTCTCGGAGAGCTCCCTCGGGAGGGACTTCTTCTTTCCTAGCTGGCCAGAGGTCTCTTGCTGGCTGGCTGCAGATCTCTCTGGCTGGCTCGCTGGAGTGGTCTCTCTCTCTCTCTCTCAGGTTCCCCCAAGGCCACAGGGATCCAACCCGGCCTTCGGAGGAAGGTAAGCATGTGGAGAAAAGCGAGGGAGAGGTAAGTAGGCTAATGACCAAGCATTGCCGCAGTGACCCATCGGCCCAGGAAGCCTCCCCGCTCCCTGCTCTCTATCCCTCCTCTTTTCCATTCCTTTACATTCCTATTCTCGAGTCTCACTCTCCCAACGGATGGGTCCCCCAAGCCCTACATTGCGGAGGTCTTATATGTTCTCCTCGATCACCCCACTGACTTGATCGTCAGAGTGTCCTCGCCAGAATCCCTGGCCCGGATCTCCCCTTTCTTGTAGGAAGGAAGGAAGGAGTGCAAAGGGCTGGCACGGCATGCCAAGAGCGGGCAGCTGCGCAGCAAGATGGGGCAAACGGGTCCTTGAAAGGCCCATCGTGGTGCCCGGCAATGATGGGAGGATCCCCCAATGCGATGGAGTTGCAGGCGGTGGCAATCTTGGTGGAACACCCTCCAATTAACCAAGATCAACCTCCGCTTAGCTCATACCTGGTACAAGAAGTGCATCATCTTCGGCTCAACTTGCATCTGGCATGAGTGTTGGGATCCCTCTCAAGGTTATCCTATCCAACTATCTAGGGTCAGCCTACACTCAACTTATACCTTGTATGAGGAGCGCATCATTTTCTACTCAACTCATGTCTAGTCCAAGAAGCATTGGGGTTCCTTTCCATCTTATCCCTTCCAACTAATTAGGATCGATCTCTACTTAGCTCATACCTAGTACGAGGAATGCATCATCTTCGACTCAACTCACTTCTAACACAAGAAGCATTGGGGCCCCTCTTTAAGTTATCCTCTCCAACTAGCTAAGATTGGTCTTTGCTTAGCTCATACTTGATACAAGGAGCGCATCACCTTTAGCTCAACCGCATCTGGCACAAGGAGCATTGGGATCACTCTCTAGGTTATCCCCTTCAACTAACCAGGTTTGGCCTCTGCTTAGCTCATACCTAGTACGAGAAGTGCATCATCTTCAACTCAACTCATATCCAGTTTGAGAAACATTAGTGTCCCTCTCTAATTTTACCCCTCTAATTGGCCAAGGTCAATCTTTGCTCAGCTCAAACCTAGTATGATGAGCACATCATCTTCAACTTGATTTTAATTTTCGAGTTCATCATACTTTGACCTAAAGCACTTAAAGAAAATATAGGATAAAAAGTTGGGCTCTATTGAATATTATTAAAAAGGCATATTTTACATTATTGATAATAAATTGATAGTTTTCCACTTTCATGTTTAAGGTATTGAGATCCCATCCAAATGCCAAAGTCAATAAGCTTTAGGTCTCACAACTTCATCATCCTAATGTGGACCTTTCTAGTTTGGTGATAACTTCCCTCTTGCACTAGGATAAGACACTTTAGCTCTATATAGGATGAGATCGCCTAGTCAAAAAGTTTTTCCTTTAACCTAAGAGTTGCAGTAAGCTACCATTTAGACTTGAGCACACTCCCACGTCTCTTCTAATAGGTTTAAGTTCACCTGAGGATACTGTGAGTTGCTCTCCTCATTGAAACTTTCAATTCAAAGTGAAGGAAGGCTGACCTTGGGTGGAATGATGGTCTCGATTTTGAAGGCAAGATTGCACGAAGTCTCCCTTATTAGCATTTATTGTGTGGTCCAGTATGCCTTAATATGTTGTAGAGTTCTTCCATCCAAAGGCCTTTAGCTTGGTTTAGCCTCGTCTTCAGACCTTGTAACAAGGTTTGGTTAGTTATCTTGGCCTCTTCATTAGTCTGTGGATGGCCCATCGAGGTCAAATGGTGTGTAATCCTAAGTCCTAACAAAATTTTTTGAACTTTACATTATCAAATTGGCATCTATTATCTGTAATGATGATCTGAGATAAACCAAATTGGTAATAATGGCATTCTAGATGAAGTCACAAACCTTGGCTTCGATTATGTGAGTTAATGGTTCAGCTTCGACCCATTTCATAAAATAGTCAATCATGATGAGTAAAAATTTTTGTTGCATTAATGCCATTGGAAAAGGATTGAGGATGTCCGTCCTCCATTATGCAATGGGTCAAGGAGTGGCAGTCAAGGCCAAGGGAAATAAGTCATGGACCAAATACATGGCTACTGGTGGATTACTTAACACCCTATAAACCAAGCGGCTGGTCCATGATGGACTGGCTGCTTTAAAATTCATGCATAATTTGATTGTTTTAATTTTTTTCTTGATTCTAGACTCATTTGAACTCTTATTTGAGTACCTTTTGATCCATTAAATTTTACAAATTAAGTTCTTGATGTTAGCGAGCTACTAAATTAGTAATTATACCAATTTTTCAAGGTTCCAGGGTTTCAAGTATTTTCATTAATCTTGACATACCTATCAAAATGAAAGAAACATAAATTAAACATTTTATTAAAAATTTTAATGGATGTGTGGTGCTTTGGCTTGATATCTACTTTTCATAATTATGCTCTAATTTCATCTTTTTCGAAGATATTTTAAAAATAGTTAATTTTATAAGAAAGTCTAGTTTAATTATGAAATTAGGATTTTTAGAAGATATTAGCACCATTAATTAACTCAAAAACTTAAAATAAATGTATAAATATGTGATTCATCACACCCCCAATTTACTCATTGCTAGTCCCTTAGCAATGTAATAGATATATAAGTTTTAAATTATAACCATGCATCATTAAAAGCTTTCTTTATAAAAATAAATCTAGGATTGAAAGTAAAAAGTTCTAGCAAGTATCATTAATTATGTATTAAGTTTTTGAAGCAAATTTGTAATCAACATAATTAATTTTTTTTTTAGAATTTATCTAAAGATCTATAGTACTTGTGTTTGTAATGGCTAACTTGGCATTTCGGTTCTAGCTTTCAAAGGGCAAATGCATCTTCGCTTAACATTTACTTTGGTTAATTTTCTATATACCACCAAATCAAGCTCATGAATGTTAGGTAGCTTTTATACTACTAAATTTTTTTAAGGTGCCCTGGCCTTCCCTTCACCATTGAACATGAACCTCCATACTTGACTTAGGTATAAAGATCCTGTTACTAAGCTTAGGACAATCAACATATACTAAGCTTAGGACATGAACCTCCATACTTGACTTAGGTATAAAGATCCTGTTACTAAGCTTAGGACAATCAACATATACTCTATATTTTATAGTTTTATTTTAGACAGGTAGCTCTTTTCTTAAATTCAAGATAGCTTTCATATTGTCTGATTTTTTTAGATAGGTAGCTCTTTCCTTAAATTCAAATTTATTTAATTGGGATGTATATCAATTATCAATTTGTAGTAATAATTGAGTTCTTAATTGGCCTTACAAATAACACTTACTTTGCCTCGTCAGTATGCATGTATAATCAAAAGTGCTAATAGCCTTTAGATTGTTGCCCAATGATGATGCAACCCAAGAGGGGGGGTGAATTGGGTTTTAAAAAGGTTTTGTAATGAATCAATTTAAGTAAAATAGGTGCTTGTGTTTTTCAAAGTGTTTGTGTGCTTAATAATGATGTGTAGTAGAAATAATAAAGTAAATGTAAGTAAAGTAAAAAGCAATCACAAACACAGGTATATAGTGGTTCGGTTCACTCCAAGGCACCTACATCTGCTCTCCAAGTTTTTCTTGGAAATTTCACTATAATCACCAAGATTATAGTCGATTAGTTTTCCGGGCTCACTAATCAAAACCTAACTTGTTTTCATCGGGCTCACAAGTTAAATCCTTGATTTTTCAGGCTAACCAAAAATCTTGTTGGATTGCGGGCTCACCAACAACCTAGTTGATTTTACGGGCTTACCAGCAACCTATGTTGGTTTTACACAAGGCTAACCAATAACCTCTTTGGTTTTCTAGGGCTCACTAAAAATCTTGATACAACAATATAAGAATGAAAGTAAAGAATACAATAAAGCTTTCTAAAATAAAGCAAATATCTCTTTGAAGCTTTTTGATTGTTGATGAAAATCTTGTCTTCAAGTTGTTGAAGCCTTTGATTGCAGCTTGATGATGTGAACTTGGATGCACTCTCTTATCTTTGGAAGCTTGAAGGCTTAAACCACTCAACTCTTGAATCCTTGAAGGATATTCAATAATCTCACTAAAGGATTACCTCCCCATTTGATTTGTATTGATTATATAGCTCTCCAAACCTTAAATGACCATTAGAGACCATTGGAGAGAAAAAACTAGCCGTTACAAACATTTTGGAGAAGTTCTATTTTTCAAAATACTAGCCATTATAGAGCTATCATCCATTCAAGTGTCAATATTTCAGGTCATGAGTCGACACTTAGGGTCGACACTTGGAACAATGAGTCGATACTTGACCAAAAAATATTTTTTGAAGTCTTCTATTCTATACTGGTGAGTCGACACTTCATCTGATGAGTCGATACTTCAGTTCATGAGTCGACACTTGACCAAAATCCTGAAATTAGCTCGTTCTATCTTCTGTTTGGTCTCGAGCCTTGAGTCGACACTTCACTGTTCATGAGTCGACACTTTGAGTCAACACGTGGCTTCCATGAGTCGACACTTCAATGTGCCAGTTAAAATTTTCTGCATATCAGCCCAGAGTTGACACCTTGAGTCGACACTTAATTTTCATGAGTCGCCACTTCATCTGACCAGTGTTGAAACTTGTCCAAAATTGATTCTTAGCCTCTTTAAGTTCTTTCTTATAAATTTCAAAGTCCATATACCTGATTTTTCATTAATTAAGGACTTTCTTCAATTGGAAACATATATTGCTTCATTCAACATGGATGAGTACTAAATCTGATAAATACACTAAAATATATAATTAGTACTCATATATATTAAAGTGTTTTGTCAATCATCAAAATCAAGATCAAAGTCAACAATCTTTCCCTTTTTGATGATAGCAAAACCTTTAAATATATGAATATGGTAAGCTTAAAAAAATTAACATGTAAGCTCAAAATCAATAAATATCAAGCTTCCCCTCAAAATATGATTTCAAAAATATTTTTAAAAAAATCATTCAATTTTTTTTAAATATTCTCTACCTTGCTAATTCTTCCCTTAAGATTAAAATATTTTGCTTTCTTCTTTCCCTTTTGCATTTTCTTTCATTTCTCATATAATTTTTCATGTTTATCAAATCTTTTTCCTTTTCATACTTAACATTTTTCTTCCTCTTTTTGTCATCATGAAAAGGATGAAAGGCAATACAAAATAAAAATGAAGGTGGAAAAAATAGTAAGTAGAACATCAAAATCAATACATGAAATCAATTAATCATGATACCAATTAAATATGATACTAATTGAATAGGATACCACAAAATGATAAGCACATGCAAGAAATAATTTCTCCCCTTTTTGAAAATTATAAATAAAATAAATTTTGATACCAATTGAATGTAACTCCCCACAAAGGATTAGATTTGAAAAATAAGGAGGAGTATCAGAGTAATATAAGTATGATATCAAGAAAATATTGAAAGCATCATACATATATATAATGACAACAAATCTTTGGATGCTCCTCCTAAATATTATTTTTTCTTAAAAATATACATTGATTTGAGGAATAAAACAAGAATACACAAGCAACATAATTTCAGACATTTTGAAATATAAATATACATACTAAGTCTGAAATCAAATATTTGAATTTTCAAGATATACATTATCTTCAAAAAATAAGAGATTGATTATTTAAAAACTTTTAGCATAATTTAAAATCCATTTGAAATGATTTGATATCCATACAAATGCTAGAAGTAATATGATACCAAGTCTAGTTACTGGATTAGGGGTTTATCAATGTGCATACCTTCTTCTTAAATGTAACCCTTAACTACCAGTTCTATACTTGTTCCAAATCATTTCTATTCTAAGCATGGATATAAAATAGAATACATTTCATGAAAACTATATGATTTGAAATGATTTTGATTACTCATACAAATATTAGAAGTAATATAGTACCAAGTTTAGCTACTGGAGCAAGGATTTATCAATATTACCTTCTTATTAAATATAATCCTTAACTATCAATTTTAAACTTGATCCAAATCATTTTTAACTTAAGCATAGATGCCGAAAATGAAAACACATAAATCATAATATTTTACTTGAAATAGTTTAAAACTATATTAATCAAAATCAAGTGAAAGTCTAATAATCACAAGTTTAATCATGATAGCATAAAATCTATCAACATCAAAAAGTTCATGATCACAACAAATGACTATTAATCTAAACTTGATTTTAATTAATCAATTGAAACAAATTTTAAAACAATATGCAACTTTAAAAATATCTTTCATGAAGTAATTTAAGATACATTAATCAAAATCAAGTGAAGGTCTTATAATCATAAGTTTAATCATGATAGCATGAAATTCATCAACATCAAAAAGTTCATGATCATAATCAATTACTATAAGTCTAAACTTGATTCTAATTAATCATTTAAATAATTTTTAAAGTAATTGATGCAACATTTATAACAAATATTCAACTACATTTTCAATTATGGAAGGAAATATTTAGAATTTACCAATATGTATAATCCTTCCTTTACCATTTAATCCAAAATATAGCTTGTCCACTCTTTGTATTATCTTGTATAGCCACTTTTCAACAACTTCCTTTCTTCATGTTGGGTTGCAAGACATTCCTGTAAAATAAACTATGTGGACAATTTTGGTACCCAAACTTTCTTGAATCTTTTAGGGTTAGTAAATATGGTTCTTTTTGGAATCTAATTTTTTTTTAATCTATAAGGATATGCATTATGTCCAATTTTATAACATTTAAAATAAGTCAGATTGGAAGATGCATCAATAAAAAAATTCTTATTTTTTTACTCAAGATTTTTATTTTTCTTTAAAAGCTCATCATTTGATACAAAAATCTTGGGCCTTGTTAGAATTTTTATTTCATTCAATAAAATATTTTTCTCATTTGAAAACTTATTGCATAAATCTTTCAAATCAAAATTTTTATTTTCTATTTTTTTTCTTTAGAAAGATTATTCTTATCATTTTCTAAAATATCAATCTTTATATTTAAATCATGATTTTTATTGGCAAGATTGGTGTTCTCAAGAGAAAAAGAATCTACATGTCTTTTTAATTTCTTGTGCTCATTTTTTAATACTTTATATTCATGCACAAGATCATTGAATGCATCATGTAATTCATCAAAGATAAAATTATATTCATTTTCATCACATACCTTTTTCTCATTTGCCATGAAGCAAAGATTGGCCACTTCTTGTTCTTCCTCAGAACTAGAATCTTCACTATCGCTCCGAGTTGCCATCATTATCTTGAATTTTTTTTTGGCCTTGAGGGTTATTATCTTTTTCTTCTCTTGATCAGTAACTACTTTTTTGTGCCATAAATTCAACTCATATGTTATGAGTGAACCAATAAGCTCCTCCAAAGGCAGGGTATCAATATTTTTGGCTTCTTAGATCGTCATTACCTTTGGATCCTATGATATTAGCAAAGATCTAAAAATTTTATTAACCAAATTAGCATCAGTATAGACTTTGCCAAGACTTTTCAATTCATTAATAATAGTCATAAATCTAGTATACATATCAGATATAGATTCATAATGTAGCATTTTAAATATTTCAAAAAAATGAACAAGCATATTAATTTTAGTACTTTTTACTTGAAGAGTACCCTCATAAGTAATTTCAAGTGTATCCCATATCTCCTTCATTGATGTGCATGTGGAGATCCTATTGAATTCATTGGAGTTTAATGCATAATAAAGCAAGTTCATTGCTTTAGCATTAATTTTAGATTAATTAATGTCATATTCATTCCAATTTTCTTCAAGCTTTGGAATGAAAATGATATTAACCAAAATGGAAGGAATATGAGGACCATAAACTATAACTTTCCAAAGATAATAGCTAATAGATTGAATATAGATGCGCATGCGAGTTTTCTAAAAAGTATAATTAGTGCCATTGAAAAATGATGGTCTATTTGTTGCATGTCTTTAGCAAAACAAGCACCTTCTAGGGCTGCCATGATCTTTTAACTCAAAATCGTTAGATTTTTTGCAAAGCACCAAGTTTAGATACCAACGATTTTGGGTTTCGGGCTCTAATACCAATTGTTGCCTAGTGATGATGCAACCCAAGAGGGGAGATGAATTGGGTTTTAAAAACTTTTTGCAATGAATCAATTTAAGTAAAATAGGTGCTTATGTCTTTCAAAGTATTTGTGTGCTTAATAATGATGTACAACGAAAATAATAAAGTAAATGCAAGTAAAGTAAAAAACAATCACAAATACAAAGATATATAATGGTTTGGTACACTCCAAGGCACCTACATCCACTCTCCAAGTTCTCTTTGAGAATTTCATTATAATCACCAAGATTACAATCGATTAGTTTTCGGGCTCACCAATCAAAACCTAACTTGTTTTCTCCGGGCTCACAAGTTAAATCCCTTGGTTTTCTAGGCTAACCAAAAATCTTGTTGATTTTGCAGGCTCACCAATAACCTAGTTGGTTTTACACAAAGGCTAACCAACAACCTCTTTAGTTTTCTAAGGCTCACCAAAAATTTTGATACAATAATGTAAGAATGAAAGTAAAGAATACAATAAAGCTTTCCAAAATAAAGCAAATATCTCTTTGAAGCTCTTTGAATATTGATGAAGATTTTGCCTTCAAGTTGTTAAAGCCTTTGATTACTGCTTGATGATGTGAACTTGGATGTACTCTCTTATCTTTGGAAGCTTAAAGGCTTGAACCACTCAACTCTTAAATCCTTAATGGATATTCAATAATTTCATCAAAGGATTACCTTTCTATTTGATTTGTATTGATTATATAGCCCTCCAAACCTTAAATGACTGTTAGAGACTGTTGGAGAGGAAAAACTAGCCGTTACAAATATTTTGAAAAAGTTTTGCTTTTTAAAAACTAGCCATTGCTGAGCTGTCGTCCGTTCAAGTATCAATACTTTAGGTCATAAGTCGATACTTAGGGTCGACACTTAGAATAGTGAGTCGACACTTGACCAAAAAATATCTTTTGAAGTCTTCTATTATGCACTGGTGAGCCGACACTTCATTCGATGAGATACTTTGAGTCAACACTTCAGTCCATGAGTCGACACTTGACCAAAATCCTAAAATCAGCTTGTTATGTCTTCTGTTTGGTCTCAGGCCTTGAGTCGACATTTCACTATTCGTGAGTCGACACTTGACTTCCATGAGTCAACACTTCAATGTGCTAGTTAAAATTTTCTGCGTATCAGTCCAGAGTTGATACATTGAGTCGACACTTGATTTCCATGAGTCGACACTTTACCTGACTAGTATTGAAATTTATCCAAAATTGATTCTTAGCCTCTTCAAGTTCTTCCTTATAAATCTTAAAGTCCATATACTTGATTTTTCATTAATTTAAAGACTTTCTTCAACTAAAAACATATATTTTTTATTCAACATGGATGAATACTAAATATGATAAACATACTAAAATACATAATTAGCACTCATATATACTTAAATATTTTATCAATCATCAAAATCAAGACCAGAGTCAATATAGATGACCTAAGTAGGCTGCTAAAAGACTAACCACAAGTTTACTACTTAACTCTTTACGGTCATTAGCAAATACTTTCTGACTCTATTACTTTTTTCTAGTATATTTTACTCAATATTTTCTTTCTTGATACATAATTTATTCAAGATAAAAATTTTCTCTTAAAAAATTTTAAAAGGATTTTTCAAGAATTTTCACCAATTTCCAAATATTTTTGTTTTTTTAAAAAAATTAAAAATTTTAAAAATTTATTCCTATCCTCCAACTTAAATACCATTATTTCTAATGATATAAACATGTTAAAGAAATAAATTCAAACCATAAGGATAAAATATATATATAGGAATAGGGATTACTTAAGAAGAGGAGCTTATTAATAAGATAAAGGCTGTAACAATTAATTTGAATTAGTTTTTGTATTTTAAAAGTATAAAAGTAAATATTGGGTTGCACCAACAGGTGCTAAGTTTATAGTCTTCAGCCATATACTATAGAAAGTTCGATGGATATTAACTTTAATGTGTCTCTTATGATATCAAAAGGATAGGGCCAATCAGGAGGCCTTGTTATCATGACAGAAAATATTTATAGAGTACTCTATGATAATTAGTCCGAATCAATAAAATACACTGGACAAGTATGTTATTCTAGGATTTAAAAATATTATTATAGTTTATATGATAATTAGGAAGGAATTTTATTTGTTGGGCCGAGATTGGAGGTGATAATTTAGGAATTTCTTCAATTATGGGTTGATCTATCCTACTCCTCTTCTTGGACATAATGTGTTTGGTTAATATCCCTTTTCATTTTAGCACTAGATTCTTTTTTCTAGATTAATATTAAACTTGTTTCCATACATCGTTTTAATATCATGAAAAAATTTTGGAAGCGATCCTCAAGATTAGTGCTGAATATGAAGAAATCAATTATAAAATTTTTAAAATTATGATCTTTTATTTTAGTAATATCCCACTTGATAGCTTCTTTATGTGCTTTTAGAATATCACTAAGTTGATCTTCCTGGGTAAAGTTCATTGAGAAAGTTTTAATGGATGTATCAAAAAGTGATTTCAGTTCTAGATCAGGTAGTGATTCTAATAAGGGAGCTATTGGTGGGCTAAGTGATGACTCTTGTTGTTCGTCAATCCAAAATTGGGTGGTTTCAAAATAGGATATTTGTGTTAAGTTATAAATTTCTATGGTATACCCAATTCATCGGAATCATCGATCCCAAAATGAGCTAAACAGGAATTTACTGAATCCTGGGAGATAACTGTGGGGGTGGCTTCCTATATTATATTATGCATTTATAGTTCTTGAGAAGGCTCAACTAATTCCATCATTGCATCTATTTGTTCTCCCATTCTATTAAAGACATGGATGAGACTAGGGCACTGAAAAATGGGGCCATAGGTGAGTGGGATAATAATAGAATTGGTTCATGCCACAAGTTTATTTTCTCCATATATTTTATTGGCTTAGCCAAATTATATATATTGATCTTTTTGGTTATACAGAGTTACTTTAAAACTAGTTCATTTTCAGGAGTTAAAGTTGATTGTTCAAGAAAATCTACTGGATCATTAAAATTTTGAGCTAGGTATGATCCCTCTAGGTTACACTCAGATTGACTAAGACAATTCTCCTCCTTCTCTATTAAGATTAATTAATCATTGATCAGTTTGATCTATTAGTTTATTGATAGATTGCTATTGGACTATAATTATTTATTGAAATTGAGCAAACCTATCGACTTGTAGGTTAGTCTATAGGAGAGATGGGTATGATGCTTGCTGAACCTTCTCTTGAAATAATAAACTATAGTTAGTTGAAGAAGGTTGATAATATGGATAGGGCTGATCATAACAAGGTGCATCTATGAACATAGATCCTTGGATTATTGGGGTAACCACTGGATGTGGTTGTTATTCAAAATTTATTTGAACCCTTCATCCTGAATTATAAGCATTAAAATGTAGATTATTTTCTGAGCTATAGGTTGTTTGGGTTTAATCTTGATAAACTTAGTCATATATAAACTCAAGAGGTTGGTATGCGATTAGGTATTCACTCATAAAGTGGGTGGGGCTCGAATAAACTTGGTGTGCCAGTAGAAAAGGTATTCTACTATAATGATTCATGCTCCTGGCATTAATTTAATTTGTTGGATTATTCTAATTATTTGGATATATAATTAAGATTTTAGATCAAAGCAATCTTTATATATATATATATATATATATATATATATATATATATATTTAAATAGGAGAGGTGAGATGAAGAAGGAAGGAAGATAAAAAAGAGTTCTAAAGATGAGGTTCTAAGAAGACCTAGAGCTAAGAGAGAAAAAAATAGTTAGGATTTGATGTTATTATTAACAAGTTAGCATAGCATAGACTCTCTATCCTAGGATTATCCTAAATCTAGATAGCTCCTAATTTCCAAGATCACCTTGGAGCCCTCCAAGTCAGAAACTAACTAATCAATTAGCTAGGTAAGGATAAGATTGATGGGGATCCTCTATTACTTAGACACTAATTAAATTGGTCAGGTCAGTTAATGGAACCAATTAAAAATTACTTTTCTTCAGTACTACATAATCCTTGAACTCCTTTCGTAGATACTAGTCATCAACCAATCCAGACCCGGTCTAACTTTTGGATGCCTTGTCCTATTGAGCTCGAGTTTCTTAGGGACCGATATCTAGTTGATTTTAATTAAAAGCTTGAGTTAATGCAAGATGCTGGGTAGTAATTTATAGACCAAAGAATGGTGATCAAATCCCTACCTTATATTATTTATAGGTTGTTGCTCTTAAAATATCTTATGGAAACATGAGATGCAAAATGAAAAGATATCCAAAATAAGTAGTAAGTTTTTAAGGATTAATTAGTTTCTCTATTTTAGTTAAGTGTTATGTGATATTTTTTATTTTATTTTTTTGTTATATTAATTTAAATAAGAGAAATAAAAAGTAGGTTTTAAACTTGATTAGTTAAATATGAGAGAAATAAAACTAAATTAGACCATGAATATGAAGTAACTAATACTAAGGCAAAAAATCAAATATAGTATTCAAGGTAGTTAATTAAAAAGTTAGGTAATTTTTTTTCCTTTTAGATTAATTTGAAAAGAAAGAAACTAAAAAAAATCTTTTTTAGGTTAGTTAAAAAATAACTAATTAAAAGTAATTAAAAATATTTTTTATTTTTATATTAATTTGAAAGGAGGAAACTAATCAAAAGAGAGTAATATAAAAAGAAAATAAATCTAACCAAAAAAATTTTTAGATAGATTTTAAAAGGAAGGAGAATAATCAAAAAAAAAATGATTAATATGAACATGAAGAAATTAATTAAAAGTAATTAAAAAAATAATTTAGGATTAGGGTTGATCTCACCAAAATTGTAGAACTTTTCTTTTCTCTTCTCTTTTTTTCTACAAAAAAATAAAAAAAGTTAGTAAACTATGTTACAAGAAATCAAAAATAATAGCATTTGTGCCTTTTCTAGCAATGGTGCAAAAAACTAGATAGATCATGATGTTATCATTAAGAAATCATGATTATCAGTTTAAAATCTAACTTCTAATTAATTATACTTACATAGAAAGCAGTAAGTCATGTCGAATCCATGGAGAAGGCAGTTCTTAGGATAATTTAAAATCTTTGATTTTAAAAAGAAAATAAAAATATTTTGAAGTCAGGAAAATAAAAATTAAGTGCAAAAAAATTAAAACTTGGTAGATCTGCTAATCATATCTTAGCATCTACTTACTCATAATAAAAATAAATAATAAAAATTTAAATTACATAAAACTAAACTTTATATTAATTAAAACTAATTACAAGGAATTGAAAATAATAATTAAATAAACTACAAAAAGTGGTAACAAAGTATCCGAAGTTGATTTGTCATAGTCTCATCAGGATGTTGGTTGATGTCACGCTACCTTCTCCATCATACTCCATGGAAAGAACTGGGCTTCCTCATCTTCTTCTCTTTGGACTTGTTCTTGGAGATGGAATTGGCTTGAAGATGGTATAGGGGCAGAACTCTCTTCTAAATAATTTCACTATTAGAGGCCAATCCATAACCCAACCTATGCCCTCTATCCTGTATCACACCTTCTCTCCAAGATGCTTTTCTCTTATGGCTTAGGATCCTTTAAATAGGGCTTGGAGAAGCTGAATTAGCATAGAACTAGGATTAGACTCCTAATATAACTCTTGAAATCATTCTAGGTTGTCAGATTACATCAAATATATTAATCATCACTTAAATTGATTGAGCTCGGTGAGGGCCATTAGATTGGCTTAAATCATGCTTGAATCTAGCTTAAATCCCATGCATCAGAATTGATTGATCTCAGCCCTCAGATCGCACTAAATGGGAACATCATCATTATGGACCATGCCAAGAAGACCATGGATCAAGTGGGGATAAGGAAGGAAATGAAGGAGGCGAGGTGACATCGGGCTAGATCTCAGGAAGAGAAATGATGGAGAAAAATGAGAGAGACAGACATGGCAGATCTCAATTGATGGATAGTGGCTTGGGATAAGAGAAGTGGGTGATGCCTCGGGCAGAGGGTAGCAGTGAAGACTTGCAGTGGCATCGGGATAATGAGAACAGAACAAGGAGAAGTGGTGAGCAATAGTGGGGAAGGTGGATAATGATGATAAGAATATGGTCAGAATATGGTGGAGGATGAAGGTGGCAAGCAACAGTAATGATAGCTTGGGAGGTGGTGATGGGCAGTGATAATGGTGGATGGTGATGATGAATAGGGAGGAAGCACTGGTGTTGGGTGGGGAAGATGGCGGTATCTCGGGCAATGGTGGATTGGAATAGAGAGGAGGCTCCAATGAAGGGTGGTTGTTGATCGAGATATTTAGAGACCTTGGATAGGTCTCTTATATCTAGAAATTTATTAATTGAAATAAAGAGAGGGATGTGTGTTACTTTCTTAATTGTACCTTGAGTGTATTTGCCTTATTATATTGGGCATTGCATTCGTGTTGAGAGGTTGAACTAGGCAAGGATCTAGTGCCGCACAAGGCTTGGTTTCTTACTAAAAAAATTAATAAAAAAATTAGTCCTGTGACAGCTGGTATCAATTCCCAAACATGGGCTATGGGGCATGATCTTTGGTGTCCAAGTGGTTGTCAGTGGATAGGACAGCAAGATGGACTTGATGGTGGTTCTATTGACAACTTCAACATGATCCTCAGCAATGACTTCTTTGTTACCATCAAAGTGGCCATTTTGCCACATCTATTTAGCTTTCGAATCGGCAATAAGGAGAAGCCTTGCTTTGTTGCAGGGCATAACATTGCTACTAATACTGATGTTTAGGTAGAGATGGTCTCTGCTTTACAATTAGCCCATGACTAAAAGGAGGGCCAAACAACTTACCTTGCTACAGTCATTAAGATAGACTCGAAGGAGATAGCGAAGGTACCAAAAATGGAGGCAGGAATTCTGTGAGAATTCAGCAAGGGCAAGCCCTTGGAGTTGCCAAAGGGGCTACCACTGCAATGTGCTATTGATCACAACATTGGCATTATGATTAGCATGAGGCTTTTTGCCAAAGTTCTCTATCGAATATGGCCAAGATAGGTATGTTGGCGAGCAATTTTGGCCGGATATGATTCAAAGCGGGATCATGAACTTGGTAAGCTTCACCAGGTTGCTAGTGCCTTAAGTTTGAAAGGCATTGGGGAGACTTTTGCTGCTATTTTTGAAGTGAAAGTAGATTGCACTTAGGATGCTTCCCAAAAAGGACTTGGGTACCAAAATTTGCTCCAACAAGTTTGGGATGATATGGTCCAAAAATTATGGATCGAAGAGGGTCTACTGATGGTAAAAGGCGGCAGGTGATGTGTCCCTAATGTGGGGGATATGGGAGGCAGCTTATGAAGGACTCCCATGACTCACAGTGGGCAGGTTACTTTGGAAGAGAGTGCATGATGACTATTTTATTCATGTGGCCAATGATGGAGAAGGACATCAAGGCCTATGTTAGATCTTGTTTGGTGAGCGAACAAGACAAGGTGAAGAGGTGCAAGGCTAGCAGTAACAAGGTGATAACATTTTAGCAATTTGTAGAGGAGATCCAAGCCTACTTGTCACCCCTCTCTCTGAAGATGTCAAGATCTTCAGGTGAGGGAGGTTTATCACAGTCCCATTAGTCGGATATTTGGATTGGCATGGATCAATGTCTTTGTCATGCCAATCTCCAATGTACAAGGACTTGAAGGGAGCTCTGTAGCAAAAGGCATCAAGGAATGGTCTGGTGCTCGGATGGCCAAGCCAAGTAATGGCATTAGCAGATGGGAGTCAAGGCGGTAGCAGCATGGTGCTCATGAGTGCGCATCGTAGGGAGTGCATGGCACCAAGGTGTGGCCGTGGCAAGGTGCATGCAAGGGCATGCATGGCAGGGCACGCGCACATGCAAGGGGTTGCAAAGTAGCTAAGCACGCAGCCTAGCACCTATGAGTGTACAGCCTAGCATGCGGGTGTGTAGGCATTTCTACTGGCAGGCAGTTATGCTAAAGTACACCAATGCTCGAGCAGCTTTGCATGCAAGCATGTAAGTAGTTTGCTATTGGCCAAGTATGCATTAGGGCACACAACCTGGTGCTTAGGCATACAAGATAGAGGGCTTGGGCATGCAAAATTGACATGTTGGCTAGAAATCTAATTGGGATAGCGATTGCATGTGGTTACTTCGGAAATTGCTATCCAAAAATTAGATAGTAGCAGTTATGGAAAGCTACAGTCCAAAATGAAACAACAGTAGTTATGGAAAGTTGTCATATAGAAATAGTAGCAGTTTGGAAAGTTTTCAGCAGTTTACTCCAAACTCCTTGGAATCTTATCAGATAGGAGATAGGACTAAGTAGTTTTCAAGTAGTTTTGAGCAGTTATGTATGATAACTTATATTCAGAAATCTTAATAAGTAATTGAAAGTTATTCTAAGAAAGTTTCTAGCAATTTTTGTGTAAGTTATACATAATAACTTATATCTAAAGCCTGGATAAGAAATTGGCAGAAGTTCCAATTAGTTTCTAGCAGTTTTGGTGGTTCTTAGTAGTTGGGGGAGTTATCCACAGCATCTATAAATATGTATGCTTACTGGATTTTGGTAGTAAGCTATAGGAATGTCTCTTTGGCGGGGTATTTAGAGACCTTGAATAGGTCTCTTGTATCTAAAAATTTGTAAATTAAAAAAAATAGAGGGATGTTGTTACTTCTTCAATTATACTCTGAGTGTATTTGCCTTATTATGCTGGGCATTGCATTCCTTTGGGGTGGAGAGTGTTGAAAGGCTAAATTAGGCAACAATCTAGTGCTGCACAAGGCTTGGTTTCTTGCCAAAAGATTTTGTGGAAAAACCAACCCTGTGTCGGTTTGTATCAGAGCCTAGTTGGAGGCTCTTTGTTATGTTTTCTCCATCAAAGTTCTTGCATCAAGTTGCAGGTAAAACAGATGGTGAACACCCTAGGATTGAGTGAGGCGAGACACTCAACTTGTATTAAGGCAATCAATTCCCAAACATGGGTTGTGTGGGGCATGGCCAATGGTGTTTAAGCGGTCATCGATGGAAGGGATGGCAAGATGGACTTGATGGTGGTTCTCTTGGATAGCTTCAACATGATCCTCGACAATGACTTCTTTGTTACTGCCTAAGTAGCCATTTTGCTACATCTATTCGGCTTGCTAATCGGCAATGAGTAGAAGCCTTGCTTTGTTGTAGGGCATAGCATTGCTACTAATTATGATGTTTTGAACCCAAGGCAAAGATGGTCTACACTATGCAATTAGCGCATGGTTAGAAGGGGGGCCAAACAACTTACCTTGCTATTGTTATTAAGATGGACTTGAAAGAGACAGCGAAGGTACCAACAATGGAGACGAGAATTCTACGAGAATTCAGCAAGAGTAGGACCCTAGAGTTGCCAAAGGAGCTGCTACAATATTATCATTGTGATTGGCATAAGGCTTTCTATAAAGGTTCTATGTTGAATATCGCCAAGATAAATGTGTTGGCAGAAAATTTTGGTTGAATATGATTCCAAGAAGGATCATGAACCTGGTAGGCTTCACCAAGTTGCTAATGCCTTAAGTTTAAAAGGCATTAGGGAGACTTTTGCTACTATTTTTAAAGTGGAGGTAGATTGCACTGGGGGTGCTACACAAACGGGACTTGGATAGCAAAATCTACTCCAACAAGTTCATGATGATACGGTCCAAAAATTATGGATCGAAGAGGGTCTATTGATGGTAAAAAGTGGCAAGCGATGTGTCCTTAATGATGGGGGACATGGAAGGCAGCTTATGAAGGTCTTCTATGACTCGCAGTGGGTAGGCTACTTTGGAAGAGAGTGCATGATGACTCTCTTATTTATGTGGCCAAAGATGGAGAAGGACATCAAGGCCTATGTTGGGTCTTGTTTGATATGCGAACAAATAAGGTGGAGAGATGCAAGGTTAGCAGCAACAAGGTGACAACATTGTAGTAGTTTGGAGAGGAGATCCAAGTCTACTTCTCATCCCTCTCTTCGAGGATGTCAGGATCTTCAGGTGAGGGAGGTTTGTCATAGTCTTATTAGTCAGATATTTGGGTTGGCATGTGTCAATGCATTTGCCATGCCAATTCCAAATGTTCAACGGCTTGGAGAGAGCTCTACAGCAAAAGGCATCAAGGAATAGTCCGGTGCTCGAATGCCCAGGTCAAGTAATGAGACCAGCAGATGGGTGTCAAGGCAGCAGCAACGTGGTGCACATGGGTGCACACTGTAGAGGGTCCACACTGTAGAACATGCACAGCACCAAGGCTTGGCTGTGGCAAGATGGATGCAAGGGCATCCACAGTAGGGCACATGTGCATGCAAGGGGATGAAAAGTAACAGAGCACATAGCCTAGCACCCGAGAGTACATAGCCTGGCATGTGGTGTGTGGGCATTTCTACTAGTGGGAAGTTATGCTAGAGCACACCAAGGCACGTGCAGCTTTGCATGCAAGCATGTAGGCAGTTTGTTATTGGCCAAGTATGCATCAGGGTATGCACCCAAGGACATACAACCTAGTGCTTGGGTACACAAGACAAAGGGCTTGGGCATGCAAAATTGACATGCTAGCTATAAATCTGATTGGGATAGTGGTTTCATGCTATTACTTGGACAGTTATTGTCCAAAAATCAGACAACAATAGTTATAGGGAGTTGTGATTCAAAAATGAAACAACAACAGTTATGGAAAGTTGCCATCCATAAATAGCAATAGTTTGGAGAGTTTTCAGTAGTTTACTATGAACTCCTTGGAATCTTATTAGATAGGAGATAGGTCTAAGTAGTTTCCAAGTGGTTTTGAGTAGTTATGCATGATAACTTGTTTAGAAATCTGGATAAGTAATTGGAAGTGGTTCCAAGGAAGTTTCCAATAGTTTTTGTGTAAGTTATGCATAATAACTTATGACCAAAGCCTGGATAAGAAGTTGGCAAAAGTTCCAATTAGTTTCCAATAGTTTTGGTGGATCCTAGCAATTAGGGGGTGTTGTCCACTGCATCTATAAATATGTATGCTTATTGGATTTTGGCAACAAGCCATGGAAATGTCTCTTTGGTTAGGCATTTAGAGACCTTGGATAGGTCTCTTGTATCCAAAAATTTGGAAATTGAAATAAAAAGAGAGATGTGTGTTACTTCCTCAATTGTACCTTGAGTGTATTTGCCTTATTATGTTGGGCATTGCACTCCTTTGGGATGGGGAGTGTTGAGAGGCTAAACTAGGCAAGGGTCTAGTGTCACACAAGGCTTGGTTTGTTGCCAAAAAATTTGAAAAAAAATCAGCCATATGATAGTTGGTATCAAAGCCTGGTTGAAGGCTCTTTAGTGTGTTTTATCCATCAAAGTTCTTGCATCAAGTTGTTGAAGTATTTGGGGTGATGCTCATGCCCATAGGTGGAAGCAATAGATGATGAATACCCTAGGATTGAGTGAGGCAAGACACTCAACCCATATGAAGGCAATCAATTTCCTAACATGGGCTGTGTGGGGCATGGCCTTTGGTATCCAAGTGGTCATCGATGGATGGGATGGCAAGATAGACTTGATGGTGTTTCCCTTGGATGACTTCAACATGATCCTCGGCAACGACTTCTTTGTTGCTGCTAAAGTGGCCATTTTGCCATATATATTCAGCTTGCTAATCGGTAATGAGGAGAAGTTTTGCTTTGTTATAGGGCATAGCATTGCTGCTAATGCTAATGTTTGCGAACCCAAGGCAGAGATTGTATCCGCTATGCAGTTGGCCTATGGTTAGAAGGAGGGCCAAACAACTTACCTTGTTGCTGTCATCGAGATGGACTTGAAGGAGACAGCAAAAGTACCAACTTTGGAGGCAGGAATTTTGTGAGAATTTAGTAGGTATAGGCCCTTGGAGTTGCCAAAGGGGCTACCCTACAATGTGCTGTGGATCACAACATTTGTTGTGATTGGCACAAGGCATTTTGCTAAAGTTCTCTATCGAATATTGCCAAGACAAGTGTATTGGTAGAAAATTTTTACTAGATATGATTCCAAGCGAGATCATGAACCTAGTAGGCTTCACCAAGTTGCTAGTGCCTTAAGTTTGAAAGGGATTAGGGAGACTTTCTTGACTAATGTGATCCATAGGGGTAGAAAATATGTCCATCTTTGTAAGAGAATTTTAAGAGATTAATGAAATATTTTTAGCTCATTTGTTTCCTTGCTTACTATATTCCATGGACGTGATGTGCATTGCTCATTGAACCTTGATAACCTTATCTAGTCACAATTTATCAAACAAAAAATATCTGACCAATTAGTTTAAAAAAATGCCCTTGCTCATATAGTTGCGGCAAAGAGAGAACACCAGGATATCTTATGCTTTTAAGCATATTCGGATAGAAGCTTAGGCAAAATTGTGCCTTTCCAATTTCATCATATGAAGAATACTAGAATATCCAATCAAGGTCTTATCCAATCACATTAAATAGAAAATAGAAAAATACTTGATCGGAGTCTTAGACAGACATGTACCTTTCAATCTCATCAAATAGAGAAAAGAAGAATACCTAATTAGAGTCTTAGGCAGACCTACACCTATTCGATCTCGTTAAATAGAGAAGAGAATGCTCGGAGTCTTAGATGGACATGTGCCTATCCGATCTCCTAAATAAAGAATAATATACCAAAGATTGAGAAAACCTATTCTCAACCTAGGCAAACCTATGGCATCCTGCTGTTCACATGAATAAAAATAATATAGATTGAAGGTCGAAAAATTTGTTCCCTGCCTAGGAAAGCATGTACCATCCTATTGATCCCTTGAATAAAGAATAACATATCAGAGGTCGAGAAAACCTGTTCTTAACCTAGGCAAACCCACACCATCCTGCCAATCAAATGAATAAAGAATAATAGATTGCAGGTCCGGAAACTAGTTCCCTACCTAGGCAAACCTGCACCATCCTATCAATCCCATGAATAAAAAATAATAGATCGAAGGCTAGGAAAACCTATTCCCTATCTAGACAAACCTATGTCATCCTGTTGATCACATGAATAAAGAATAATAAATCAGAGGTCGAAAAAATCTGTTCCCTACCTAGGTGAACTTGCACCATCCCACCGATCATGTAATAAAAAATAATAGATTATAAGTGATTGCTGTCATAGGCAGCCAAAAATAAAACTTACTCACTACTATAGTTAGCAGTGAGTCGGGATCATATCCTCGAGGATCAAGGATAATTATTTCACAAAAATAACAAAAAAAATGGTTGTAAAGATTAAATTAAAAGTAATAATTATTAAAATAACAACTAATTACTTAGTTAAATCAGTTAGTATGAGAAGTAACCTAGGAATTTAATTCACCGTGCAAATAGGTTTTATCTTCTTCTCTTTATGTTATAATATCAATAATTCTTACAAATTCATTATCAAAATAATTTATCTTCTATGGGGCATGGGTCATATCCAGAGATCATGACACATCTGCTCAAAGTATAAACTATCTACTTGATTTGCAAGATAAGGGATCTAATCTACTATAATACGATCTACTCTCTAGGTACGTACTATATCCGAGATCATGATATATTGATAAGGGTATAGGTTGTGTATGCCATATCAAATTCTCGATCAGAAAAATAACTCAAGAGATATAAACAAGAAAAGCATAATCTTTATTGCTTAGGAATCAAGTACAAAAGGAAAGATAAAACCTAGTTATAGCCTTCATCTTCATCCTAGGTTGAAGGAGTTTAGCCGTGCATCGTTGCTATCAGCATCTCCTCCGTAATTCATCTTTTTTCTAAGCCTAGTACAATAATCTAAAATAAAAAAAGAAAATAAACTATGCAAAATTATTGAAGGAATTGATTTGCAAGAAAATAAACTCATCTAGGACTTCCTTCCGATTAAATTTGGAGTCAATCGAACTCAAGATTGGCCAGATATTGTGAAAAAATATCTCAGCCATCCATTCTACATCACAGACCTTGGATCGAGCTAGGATTCATATAGAGATAGCTCTTCTTCCTTCTCGAGCAAGCGAAGTCTGAACCGAACTCCTGCCGCATCCCAGATCCCTTCTCCTAATTGGCTTCGGACACCTTGCTTCTCTCGATCCTTGATGGAGTGGATGGAGGGTGGCTGTGAATGGTGGCGGGAGATGGCGGCGATGGTGGCCATCGATGGTGCTGGTGATAAGAAAGCTGATCAATGGAGAAAAAGGAATTAGGAGCGGGCTGGCTGTAGGTGAACTGGCACTCAGGAGCTAGAGGCATGGTGTTGGCCAAGGAGGAGGGAGGAGCGGTAAGTGGTTATGGACAACCGACGGCAAGGAGCATGGTGGACTATAGTGGCAATGGCCGAATGAAGAAGGGGAAGAAAGTGGTGGCTAGATAGAAAAATAATCTTTCAACGAGCTTTCCAGCCATGATGATGCTCCCAACGGTGAGAGGGACGACGGGGGACAACTCCGACGACAAGGTGGCATGAAATGGCAACGGTGGTCCACGGATAAGGGTCGTGGACCAGCTCCAATGGCTACTCATGGACCGCTCCCCATTCTGTAGACTGAGAGGCCGGTCCACCATGGACTGGCTGCTCTAAAATTCATGCATTTCTTTCATAAATTTTTAACTTCAATTTCGAGCCCGTTTGACTCTGATTTGAGTACCGTTTATGCCATTGGCTTCAAAAATTGAGCTCTTCCCATCCATGAGCTCCTTTTTTACTAAACTTTAATAAAAAGTATCAATTTTTAATAAATATATATTAATTAATATTTATTTTAATAATTAAATTGGGATAATTAATAGACTTATCAATAAGTCATTGGCAAATCTATGTCAACACTTGATTATTTTTGGATTGAGTATGCAAGAAAACATTTCTTCAAGGAAAGAGCATTTTATTGATAATATTTTCTCAGTTATCAGAATTCCAAGATTTTGGGATCGACATCCCATCCAAATTCTCCAAATTGTAAGCCCCAGGTTTGATGACCTTTGACACTTTGTATGGTCCCTCCCGGTTAGGTGGGATTTTTTTCTGATCTAATGGTTGTGAGGCTTCAGCTTATTAGAGGACAAGATCTCCTTATTGGAATATCTTGGTTAATTTTGACTTTGGAATTATAGTATCTTGTAACTTTTAGCTTGTAGGTTGCCATTCTAATTTGTGCCTTCTCTCTTGCTTCTTGTAAAAGGTCGAGACCTGCTCATCGTTTCTCATGATTAGTCATCCCATTGTATTCCCTTACTCGATCAGCAACTAAGCTGATCTCTAGGGGAATGATAGCTTCGGCACCATAAGTTAACTTGAAGAGTGTCTCGCCTATTAAAGTCCGAGAAGTTGTTCGGTAGGTCCAAAGAATGTTATCCAACTGATCAACCCAGAGACACTTTACTTGATCAAGTCTAGTCTTTAGTCCATGAAGGATGGTCTGATTTGTTACTTCTATTTTTCTATTAGATTATGGATATCCCACTAATGTGAACCTCTGCTCGATGTGTAGACTCGAGCAGAACTCTCAAAACTTTTTGTTGTCAAATTGTTTCCCATTATCGAAAATGATATACATGGGCAAACCAAACTAGCAGATGATAGACTTCCAAACAAAGTCTTGAACCTTTCTTTCGGGTATATAGGCTAGAGGCTTAGCTTCGATCCACTTCATGAAATAGTCATTCATGACTAGTAGGAACTTTCTCTGGCATGTTGCCATCAGGAAGGGTCGAGGATGTCGATGCCCCACATGTCCAAGGGCCAAGGGGTCAAAATCTAAGTGATCGGCATGGATAGTTTCCTTTGGATATTAGCGAAACTCTGGCACCGATCACACCTTTTGATGAAATTCATTGCATCTTCCATAATGGATGGCCAATAGAATCCTTGTTTGAGGACCTTGTAAGCCAATGACCAGTCCTTGATGTGACTACCATAGATATCTTTGTAAACTTTTCACAGTGTGTAGTCTGCTTCTGAAGGGCACAAATATCGAAGCAAAGGCATAGTGAAGACTTCTTATAGAGATGCCCATCTAGAAAAACATATTAAAGAGCTTATCTCCTAATCTCTCGAGCTTGCTTTTTATTAGCTGGGAGATCCCCCTTTTCAAGGAAGTCGATGAGCGGATCGATCCAGCTTGGCTTGTGCTCTACTTGGATGATCACGGGGGTCTCTTCTATATTTGATGTCTTCAAGTATTCAACAAAGACTCTATTAGGTAGGCTCAAATAATCTGAAGTGGTGAGATGTGACAACGCATCTGCCTAGATATTTTTTGATCTAGGAATTTGTTGTATTTCTAAAATCTTGAATTTTGAAGATAGCTCCATGATCTTCTAGAGATATTTGACCATGATCGGCTCTTTAGCTTCATATTCCTTCCGTACTTGAGTGATGATCAATTGGCAGTTAGAGAGGACTTTGATGCGATCTACTCCGATCTCCTTAGCTATATTTAATTTAGCTATTAAGGCTTCATATTCAACTTTATTGTTGATGGTGTGGAAACCAAATCTCAAGGCATATCTATGATGACTCCATCAGGACTTCTGAGAATTAGACTAGTTCCAAATCCTTAGACACTCGAAGCACTATCGATGTGTAGGAACCAGTATGGAGAGAGTCAGCATTTCTTCTAGTGTTTTATCCGATCTCATTTCTTCCACCTCTTCATCAGGAATTGTACACTCTATGACAAAATCGGCAAGAACTTGAGCCTTCATTCCAGGACAAGCCTTGTACTCAATGTCAAACTCTGTTAACTTAATGGCCCACTTTGCTAGCTGCCCCGATATATCTGGCCTTCAAAGTATGGTTTCGAAGGCTGATTCATTAGGACGATTATCGTGTAGGACTAGAAATACGACCAGAATCTTTTGAAAGTGGTAAGAAGAGCATAGATCATTTTTTCTGCTTTGGAGTATCTGGTTTCTACATCTCTTAATATTTTGCTTGTATAGTATACATGTTTTTATACACCTGCATCTTCTCTCATAAGAGCAGAGCTAATAGCATTAAGAAAAATAGATATGTAAACATAAAGTTGCTTGCCTGTTCTCAATCTTAAGAGAAGTGGGGGCATGCTAATGTATTTCTTTAAGTCCTCGAAGGCTGATCGACAACTATTTGACCAATTGAAGCCATCAGTATGCTTTGGTATTTTGAAGAATGACAAACATTTTTTAGCTGATCAAGAGATGAACCTGCTCAAGGAAACAATCCAACCTATCAAACATTTGATTTCCTTTTTTTCTTGGGATGCTTCATTTCTAAAAGAGCTTGAATTTTTTCAGGGTTAGCTTTGATTCCCCTTTGGATTACCATGAAGCCCAAGAATTTTTTAGATGTGATACCGAAGGTATACTTATTCAAATTGAGCTTCATTTGATGGTACCTCAACTCATTGAAAGCATCTTCCAGATCGACAATTTGGTGATTAGCCTTCGTGCTCTTGACTATCATATCATCTACATATACTTCCATGTTCCTTCTGATTTAATTTTGAAAAATATTGTTAACTAGGGATTGGTAGGTGGCCCCGACATTTTTTAACCCAAAGGGCATCATTTTGTAGCAGTATAGTCCTCTTTCAGCAACAAAGATTATTTTTTCGTGGTCTTCTGCTACCATTTGGATTTGGTTATATCCAGAAAAAGCATCTATAAAGCTAAACAATTCGTGACCCAATGTGACATTTATTAGTTGATCAATTCTAGGTAAAGGATAGCTATCTTTCAGGTAAGCTTTGTTAAGATCCATATAATCAATATAGATCTTCACTCACCATTTGATTTTTTTAACCATTACCACATTTACTATCTAATATGGATAATGGATTTCTCTAATAAAACATGCCTTCAGGAGTTTATCAACCTCCTCTTTAATGGCTTTTGCCTTTTTGGAGTAGAGCTCCTCTTTTTTTGTTTAACAGGGGGATAATGAGGATTAACAATCAATTTATGAATAATAATATCAGCAAGAATATATGGCATGTCAGTAGCAGTCCATGTGAAGATATCAATGTTGGCTCGGAGGAAGAGAATTAACCTTTCCCTGAGCTTTGGAGCTAAATTGTAGCCAATCTGCATTGCTTTATACGGGTCATCCCCTAGAAGAATACTGACCAACTGCTCGGCTGGTTCTCCCCTGCCTAGTTGGTTTCTTCCCTTACATCTAACTCCTCTATTGATGACTCCTCGACCTATTTTGAGATTTTAATGGTTACGAGAAAGCACTATTTGGCTAGCATTTGATCACCCTTGATTTCTCAATCCTACTCATAGTTGGGAAGTGAACAAGCAAGTGATAAGCAGAAACTACGGTCCTTAATACATTCAGTCCTGTCCACCCAATGATGGTGTTGTACACCAACGGTACTCAAACAAATAAAAAAGTTTAGCAGAACTATTGCTTGTCTAGGTGGTTGACCTGCAATCACTAATAATGGGATTTCTCCTTCAGTAATTATCGAGATCCTGTTGAACTCAATGAGTGAGGTGTATGCTTCTTCAACCTGTCAAATGGCAACTTCATCCTTTGGAAAGCATCATAGAACAAGAGGTTAGCAGAGCTTCCATTATTTATTAAATTTTTCTATATTGTGTTTGGCTATTGTCATTCAGACAACAACCATATCATGATGGGGGGTCTAGACCCCTTCTACATTATTGTCTGAAAAAGTAATAACATTTTTAGGAGTGACTTGCTATAGCTAGTGCTTCTTTCTTAGCAGTTCCTCTTCCTGCTCCCCTGCCCCCTAGTTATGGGAGAAGCAAGAAATCATCACGACCGTCTCCTCGATTGGCAAGTTATCCAATTTGATCCTCTGCTCTGATTGGGTCCGAGGTGCTTCTTCTTTCTTCTGGGCACTGACATATTTGCCAAGTTATCCCTTCCGGATTAGGTTCTTAATTTCTTACTTCAATTGGAAGCAATCTTCAGTGTCATGCCTGTGGTCTCTGTGATATCTACAATACTTTTTTTTATCCCTCTTCTTGGATGGATCCCTTATAGGAAATGGTTTATGAAAGAAATATTTTTTCTCAATTTTCATTAGATTCTAGGATCTAGAGGTTGTTAAGGCGATGTAGCTGTTGAACTAGCTAGTAGGATGATTGGGCCCGAGTTCTTCAGGGGTTTGGTGGCTCCTGGCTAAGCTTGAGTTTTTCTCTCTCGGAGCTGTTTCTTCTTGTTTCATTTCTTTCCTTCCTCCTTCCAACGAAGGGACATTCCTTTTTCAACCTGAGCATACTTTGCTGCATACTCCAAAAGGTCAGCATAACTTTCTGGGATGTTCTTGTCCAAAGAAAAGGCTAGGCATCTATTTCAGAGTTCCTGTGTCAATGCAAACATTGCGATGAACTCATTGAGATCCTTAACCTCCAATGTAGATACATTGAAATGTGCGATGTAGCTTCGAAGTGTTTCTCCCTCTTCTTACTTGAGAGAGAAAAGACTATCATTATTATTAGAAGATGGCCAATGACTTCCAAAATGGGTTATCATCTGATAGCTCAATTTTTGAAAAGAATGAACTGATCCAGGTCGCAGGCTTGAGCACCACATTCTTGCTACTTTTTTCAAGGTAGCAGGAAAGGCCAAATACAGCAACGCATCGGACACTACTTGAAGTTGCATGATGGCCTTGTATCCCTTCAAGTGATCAACAAAATCGATAGAACTATCGAAAGGATCGATCGACAGCATTTTGAACCAGTGGGGGACTGGTTCACTCAAAATTTCATCAAAAAAGGAAGATTGGGTGTTGAAGTCATGAGAATTGTTATGGTGGTAGTCTTCCGTGTGGATCTTCCCAAGCCTAGCTTCCAACTCTTAGACTTTCTTTTCAAGATCAACCCTTGGATGGATGTAGTGGCTTGGAGGATATGCTGGGGTCGAATATGCTTGAGAGTCCTCCAAAACATGTGGATGGTTGGTTCTTCCTTCTTCGGGCATAGCCAGTTAATGGGTCCTTCCTTCTTGAGGTGGGGCTAGCTGTCGGACTATTTCTTCTCTTTTAGGAGGTTGTTGTAATAATCCAACTGGTGGAATAGAAGGATGGGTAACGGATTGTTGGAGATAATAGATGTTGTTTGTCAATCGTTGGACCTATTCAATCAGAGTATCCATTCTTGAGTTAGTGATAGGAATGGAAGATTCCTTATCTCAACCATTGTAGTGTTGTGAACATTTTGACCATGGACATTTCGAGGTGGTCATGACCGAATTGTGCGATTGAGTGAAGGTCTCCCTCTTGCTATTTTTTTGAATATCTGGGTACAAGACCCTTCCTCTAACACCAATTCATTGCTGCACCTTTCCAAGTTGATCAAGCATATAGCACTGGAATGAATTTGGGCTCTCATAGATCTTCAGATGGTTGGCTGATCTCTTGTCGAAGATGTGGAGGTCTTTAGGTAGTGCTGGCTGATCTCTATCTTCTTTAATCTGCAAAAGGTTATCAGTACTAGAAAAATCATTAGAATTCTCCAATAAAAGGAAGTTCGATGCTTAAATTATCTTTTAAATTAGCTTTGAGAGGCGAACAATATGAAAAAAATGGAGAGAGAATGAGTGCCTAGAAAAAGTTAACCCGGGAAGATCCTCTTAATCCTCTATTTATAGAAGTAGAGAGCTGAATTAATTAGATAGTTGTAATCATTTGAAAGGTGGTTAGACCGTTAAGAAAATGGTTGATCGGTTAGGCTGTTAAGAGATCAATTTGTAAAGTGGCTTATTAAGCAGTCTATTATATTTCTTGATAACCACTTTACCAGCCTTGTCATAATAGTTCTAATGAACTTAAGACATGTACTTTGTATTGAGTAAAGTTATGAAACTTTGTACCTATTTAGATCGGTGATTGATAATTTGTCCAATGTGTTAAACATTCGTATGACAAGTTACTGGATGATCTTGTACCTTGTATAAGAGATCAGCACCTTATACCCTATATAAGAGATCGATATCCCGTGCCTTATATAAAAGATTAATCATACCATAACATGCATCTTATAGTTGATGTTATAAAAGAAGGTCAATCATTTTTTTTGCACGAAAAGAATCCATAAGAAATTTGAAGAAAAGAATGGAGAAATTTCAAAGTCACTTGCTGAAAATATTTTTTATTGTAATATTAATTTAAAACCAAAAAACGTTTGCTTCACATTCTTTGTACTCAATTTAGCCAGAAAGACTAAAAGAGACCACCCAAAAAAAAGAATCCAAGATGGTTTACTTAATGCACAGAAGGAGGGAGATTTCAGGGGTGCTCAGCAAGAGTTGATAGTGTGGAAGTATTGTGAAAGAGTATCATCTTGTAAGGGATTATGTATATCAACAATAACCAAAATGGTTCATCATTTTTATCATAAACTTTATATAGTGGAATTTCTCTCGTTCTCCCTGCACGTATCTTGCCAAAACCACGTAAATTGTTTGCATCTCTTTGTGCATTTATACTTTCTGTATCTAGGTTCTCTCTCTCTCTTTTTTTTTTTTTTTTTTTTTTTTTTTTTTTTTTTTTTTTTTTTTTTTTTTTTTTTGTGTGTGTGCTGCTTGCTCTCATGGAACAATCAGTATATATGACATGGAACTTAACATGCTTGTCAAAGCTGCGGACCTCCATGGGAACGAGGCGCCTGCTACGTGAAAAAGATGAAAAATGAAGAAAATTGATAGTGGTTGATTAGTAGACTTAAGACTTTCTTCTAATTTGACTGACCAAAAGTATTTTTGTCTGAGCAACTTAATAGTTGCAATTCTAATTCAAATTCTCTTGTACCATTGCAGTGATAGGAGAGGCAAATAAAAGATTACCAATGGTGAAATTTGTGGTGACAAAATTTCTAGGTGGAATGGTGGTAAGGCTCACCAATGTGAGTGGTGGAAAGGTGGAAAAATAACCAGAGAAAGCAATTTTGTCTCCAAATAATGGTAGTAAGTAAATCGAGTTTCCGTTGATACGATTCATTGAACTTGGAAAGTTAGTCTTTGAAGTTATTAGTTCCTTTCAAACAAAGTGTTCACATGGAAAAGAGGGAATGCTAACGATAAAAAAAAAAAAAGAATAGATAACAAAGGAGATGACCAAAAGAAAAGTAAGAAGACGAGAAGGGTTAAAAAAGGCGAAGGAAACAGGATGAAAAGAAAAAGAAAAATATCATAATATAATCAAGATAAGCCCTGTTTCAACAACCAATAACAAAATTGTAGCTTCAACCTGACAACAAGCACAATCTCATCAATTTGGATTTGTCTCGATCTATTTCCAGTTATTAATGATCCAATTCGGAAGAAAGATTTTTCTCAACTGCTTAGCTTAACTTAAATTTTTCAAAAGAAATTTTGAAAAAGATGGAAGAAGTGGCAAAAATAGAGAGCTACATGATCTTTCAAGCATATAGAATAACAAAGATAATGTCACCATTTATTCCCGGCTATTAAGGGGGGGACTACATGATCTTCCAAGCATATATGATAACAAAGATAACGTCAGAGTAAGGGTCCACAATAGAACTGAGTAGAGCTATGCTCGCTTAAATGGTTGGTGGTGGGTAAGGGAACAAACTCGTAAAGGCCGGTAATATCACTTTCATACAATCAAGGCACATGAAACTCGTGATCACACTGTTTTACTACAATAAATCACTGGCAAAGGCTAAGTATACAGAACACAACTAGAGAAACTATCACTGAATCTCATACTGCGTTACCAACATAACTTTGTACATGATATAGCACCAAACTCATACTGTTTGGTAGCTCTTGCAAGCTTTCTTTGCCATTTATTTCTACGAAAAAGTCGAGCCTATTAGTGCTTATATATTTCATAGAACATTGAACTAAAGAACTAATAATGGAAAGATAAATATATATGTATATTTATTTATTTGATAGAACTTTGAACTCGAACTTAAGAACTAACTTGAACTTAAGAACTAAAAAAAAAAAAAAAAAAAAACATTGAAGCCTTTCCTTGAAGATATTCTTCCTTTGCTAGGAATCATGCAAAACATAAAGATAACTCCATCAACCTCAGTTTGCCTTTTGGTTTGTCGATAGCAAAAAAATCCTGGGAAAAACATTGTTAGTCTACATTATAACCCATTCTTGTTCCTTCAAGGGGGGACCATAAAACACTAAGCATTTATCCTATATATCTTGTTTTCTTTTCTTTGCTATCATTGTAAACTAACCTTTCATTAACCAAAAAAAAAAAAAGAACAGAGAGGAAGGACAAGCATTGCTGAAGCAAACCTCCTGCTATTACAGCAACAGTTCCAAGTTAAAATCAACAATATCAGACCAAATAGAAAGAAAAATTTTAGCCACAGGATGCTCCAAAATAGCACATTTGCATGCTAAGCTCACCAATCAATGAGGGAAATGAGGAAATGATACTCTCCGGAAGGCAACTAGCACTCAACAAACACATGATAGAGTATTGAGCTTTGCAAGTGGAAAATTGCATATAACAATGACTGGTGCCGAAACATACCTTAGTTTTAATTAATACTACCACCTTGTGCCGACTAAATCACCAATTGTTAAGGCAGGATGAATGTGAAAAATTGTAGAAAAAATATGAAAAAAAAAAGGTGACAACATCCCCCTTTTTGTGAATATTCCAAGCAGCGGAATCATCCGAACAAATGTTAATACAGTGTTGCAACATATCATTCTCTGTAATGTTTAAATAGGACATGAAAAATAGAAATTGTAGACTTTCAGATGTTCAAGTATTCCATTCATAAATGTTAAGCAATACAACCAGAGGCAACTCAAGTTACCCATCACTCTATGCATGCAAGGAAAATAAACTACTCATCTGTATCTGATTTGTTCATTATTTTTGCAGTGTAATTTCTTCATCTAAACTCTTGTGTTACAACAAAATGCTTAAGGGTTTTACAACCCTTAGCAGGTGAAAGCTCAATCTGCCAAGTTCAAAAAAATGGGAAGCATTCCTGTTTATTAAGTAAACATCAATCAACGTGATCACCTGTAATTTGACTGTTAGGAAACAAGGGTTCTCTTCTTTTGGGAAGCCCAGTAGACTCTAAATTCTGTCCTCTATATTTCAAGTCTGCAGGACCCCTGTAACTGGGATCCCCTGAGTTTTTCCTAAAAGGAATCCCTGGTCTTCCGGCATAACGAGGAGGAGGAGACACATACCTTCTCGCCGGAGCTTGATGTACCCCTATTCTCAGATCCCTACGACCAGCATCCCTTGAAGCATCCACATAACCTCTGTCACCAGTGCCAGGAACCAGAAGATTGCCCGAAACTGATGCCGAGGAGATATTGAATGACTCCTCCGGCATCCACCTGAAAGAGTCCTTCTTCTTCACATAAAACTGCCATATCAATATCAGAAACAAGAGGAACACCAGAGCAGGACCGCTCCAGATAACAGAATTGCTCTCCACCTTAAACACTGGGAAATTAGACCGGTATATTCCAATGTAGCCATCTCTGAGACCCAAAACCACGAGCTTTTCCCGGTCGGCGGCGATCAAAGGCTTCCTAGATGACAATTCATTCACAGCAGTTGCAGCAGGAGGAGAATTCAAGAAAAGAGACTCGATCTCTTGAAGTTCCGTAAAGAATAAAGGCCGAGGGGCTCCGACCCTACCGTGATACTGAGAAGATATGTTATACACAAAGGCCTTCTCCTCACTTGCAACAAGAAGATACCCTTTGATGGCTTGTATCGAGACCGGCCGATCAATCTCCGACCTCCTCATAGCCCGGACCCGGCATTTGAGATTGGAGGAGTCCCCCAGTAGCAGGACATAAACGAGGTCACCTCCGGCGGTAATGCCGTAAGCTTTCGATCTCTCGGAGACATCAAAGGAGTAACTTTTGGCAATAGAACCATTCATCCCCCAGCATTCGGTCTCCCTGACCACCATCGACCTCAAATCCAACGATCCAGCACCCGTTTCGGTGAGAAAGAGAAGCCTCTGCTTCACAAATGCAAGCGGCCGGCTCGAGGCAATGGCAGTGCCGTAGAGAGAGCCATTCTCAGTAAAGACCCGGATCCTCCCGCTGATATCTGATGCGAGTATGTACCTTCTTCGCCCAATTTGGTGGACCTCGAGCCCGGTCACCGGCGGCGAGTCCAGCTCCTGGCCTCCGAGGACAAACGGCCGGGAGCTGCCAAGGTTGAGAGTCAGCCACCCATCGGCAGCCGATTTCCAGAGACGGTGGGCAACGATGGATCCGTCACCGTGACCGGTGAAGAGGAAGCTCTCATTCCGCCGGGAGGAGAGGTAGCAGAGCATGGCGGTGACGGCGGCGGCTGATGGTGGCGCAGGAAGCTCCATGACGACATCGCCGGAGGCGGAGAAGACGTAGGTCCGCCCCCAGGCGTCCCCCACGGTGAAGTACTTGCTGACACCCTCGAGGTCCAGGTAGGGAAGAGCAGCAACGGCGGTGGGGTCAGCCTCCAGCCGGGCAGCGGCGGCGAAATGAAACCTCTCCGACCACGAAGGCTTGTGCTTGGTCACTGCCACACCGGGCGACCGACCGCCGCCCTCGGCCGCCGATGTCGCGAAGTCGAATCGCGTTGGGGCGCAGTGTGAGAGGGAGGATTCGAGGCGGGAGACGGTGGCGGAGAGGGTTTGGACGAGGGTTTCGAGGCGGCGGAGGTGGGACTCTTGGCGATCGAGTGGAGATTCTTCGCCGCCAAGGGGGGAGACGAGGGTGAGGGAGAGAAGGAGGAGGAGAAAGGCGTCGCCTTTGGAGGGGGAAGCCATGATTTGGACCTAGGATTTTGCCGATTTTTTCTCAGACTTCTACAAATTACGTGAGATTTGGGGAAGAAATTAGGTCATTGAGAGGTCGGGGTTAGTAGAAGGCCAGGTGGTGGGATTTCTGGGAGCTCGTGAGTCGGCGGAGAGGATGGGCGGCAACGTGGGTGGACGACTGGGCTTAATTCCGGGTGTCTTTGGTGGGTAGGTGGTAGCCAAGACGGCATCGAAAGATACGAGCAAGCAATGCGGTTTTTTTTTCGCCTCACCGTTTTCTTTTGGTGGGACCCGCGCAAGATCTAGCGATTTGACTACTCGATGGGTTCGGACGTTGATTCTTGCATATATCCGAATCGGATGCATGGGTTTTCGAAGATAGAGACTTAGACATTGATCCCTCGGTAGTATTTAGTTCTGTTAATTTTATTAAAATATATATATATATTTTTACATATTTTTAAATAATTATAAAGATGAAGATCGATTCTTAGAATAAATTATTTTGATTAATTTTTAGTATCCCATAATAGTTATATCACGATAGATTATGAAATAATTATTTCATGATAGATTATGAAATAATTTATTTTAATTTTTTTATATAATGAATCTTATAATATTTATTATATTAGAATAAAATTATTATTTTAAATTTTAAAATAAAAAATCTGGAATAATAAAAATTATAATTATTTTTTAAAAATTGATATTTCTACTTCATGAATAAATATTTTAGTATCCAAATAATACTTTCAAGTTTGAAAACTGAATTTTGTTTTTTTCTAAAACCGCGTGTTGGATGGTTGTTACGATGTACATGGAATAACAATGCATGCAATATTTTGGTCTCGCTGCACATGTTTATCATGCAATATGCAAATGGCCGTGATTATAAAATTAGATGATTAAGTTTGGTCCTCAAACTCGGGAAGATCTGAACTTAAGATTTACCAGCTAATTTTAAAGTAGAATCCAACTTCTATCCGAGTCATGCAAGAATAACATGAAAATTGATCTACTACAATCTATTCGGATGTATCTGTTTCAACTCAGCAAAAGTTGTGCCATATTTTCACTTCCAACTTCAAAGAGTGAAACATAGCATCAACACATCTCAAATAGCTCAAAGGATGATCTTGTGCAACATAAATCTAACACTTAATAGTTGGATCAAGACGAGGCTTGGTCACAAAAGGCCCTTGGATCTAATTTGATGAACATGCAAAAAAAATATTGATGTACAGGATATTTTTGTTACTTTTGAAAGTTACATAGTGAAATCAAAAATGAGATCAATCAAGTTTTACTGAGAATTTAAATCTAATGTGGTAAAGATATGGCACTTTTAAATATACATGAGGTGATCGCGGTATATTGGTGGAACTTCAATCGACAAGGTTGGATTAGAATTGCAAAAAGAGCAAATAAAAAAAAAAAAAAAAAAAAAGCAACACAACCAACTTTCATTCTTGCTATGTATATTATTGCCATCAAATCACTTTTTATTAGAATCGTGGAGGTACTTGAAAGTTTTCTGGTCTTCTCCAATGGATCATGGTAGTGCTCCTGGCATCTTTCGGATGGAGACTTGTAAGAGACAGTTCCTTAACCAGTAGTAGTTGGTTGGGAATCCTCCGATATTTAAATCAGCAAAGAATAAGATGGGCTATGTAGCCGAAGCTGGGAGCGAAAATGGTGTTGAATGAGTGTAAAAGAGAGGTGTGTAAGCGATTGCAATATCTATGAAAATATTTTCATGATAGCATATTGATTTAAATCAAATCATTTTATCATCTACTAAACTCACTAATATGTTGGAATAAGCAAAAGAAATCAGATCTAAAACAAAAAAAATTAGAAGAAGGATTCAACTTACCTGAACCATAAATCTCCTTCTCAAATCGGGTCGGATCCGGTGGATTCTAGGGATTTTGTCAAAGCCATGCATGCACCTGGTCTCTGCAATATCCATATGGAGTCTTCCTAATTAAAGTGCCAAGAGACTAGTTCCTTGCAAGTTTTCCTCCAAACTTAGATCCGAAGTTACTCTTCTTGAACTCAAAAAACTAGAACCTTGTACAAACTTTTCACACCAGTTTTAAGAGAGATGGAAATCCAAAAGGAAGAAAACTATTTTCTCTCTTTTCTCCTCTCAAACTCTCAGCCTCTTTTCTATTTTTGGACATGAGGAATAGGTGGAACATGAAAAGGAAGAAATAAAATTGTGGTAGAGAAAAATATGGGACAAGAAATGTGCACAACCCATATATATGCCTCTTAAAACTTCATGCCAAAAACCAACTTTCCAAGCCTTTAAAAATCTAGATAAAATATGAATCTAATATTATTTGAATCAAATTCAAATTAGACAAGAGTCCATTATAATCCGAAATGAGAGAAAGTCCTAGATAAATATGAAAGATGCTAAATTATGCATCTTATTCTTCCACGCATGCCAAGGTAGCGACAAAATTAGCACCCCCTCTCCCTGTTTCACGTGAAAAATAAGAGAGAAACTTATATAAATATGGATTTGGCTTTCTGATTCAATTTGGCTTTGATTTGGGTCAATTCCGAAACCATTTTGAACCTGATTTGAACCAATTTCAGAAAGGCTATTAACCCAAAACAATTAGGCTTGTAGTCCAAGTCTAACTTAGATACTTAATTA
Organism: Areca catechu; assembly: GCA_021397845.1. NCBI lineage: Eukaryota > Viridiplantae > Streptophyta > Magnoliopsida > Arecales > Arecaceae > Areca > Areca catechu. Next base: position 12,547,634 of record CM038038.1, on the reverse strand, counting down.
AATCAGGTCAGTACTAATTAAATTAAATCTAATTTAATTTAATTAAAAATTGATCTATAATTTAATTAAGCCCAATTATTTTATAACATTTATAAATAGGTTTCTTATAGAGGGTATGTTCCAACAATTACTATAGCAACTCTTGCTCCGTTACTGTAGCGTATGATCATCTTTACTTTCCTCAGTGCTCTACTTGCTACCAAACCCTACATTGAAGTATAGATACGAGAACTTGAACCAAAGTCTAATATCTAACTAGAAGTAAAGATATCGTAAGGTTTGATTCAATAACAAGCATGGATATACCTTTCAAAGGTACATCTACCTTCTATTTCTTCAGGCTCTTCAAGTATAATGAACAGTTTTTTTCTAGTGGCCATCTGTATTATAGTGGAAGCACTTTTTCTTGCTGGTAGTAGGCTTCTTTGGAGTATCCTTTTGTTTATTCTCCTTTTCTATTTCTTCATAGGCTTCTTCTTTTAAGTAGACTTTTTCTTGGAGGAAAATACCTGCTTCATAGCTAGAACAAAGCTCCTTGAACTCTTCAAGGTCCCCTCATTATTTATCAACATGTTCAATAACTCAGGTAAAGTATAACTTAGTTTATTCATATTATAGTTCATGATGAACTAAGCAAATAAACCAGTTAGGGACTAAAGGATCAAATCGACCTGCAATCCCTTATAGATCGGAATGCCCAGCTTCTCAAGCTGTTCAATGTCTTTGATCATTGTTAAACAATGATCGTGAACTGATTGTCCTTCATGCATTTTGGTATTAAAAAATCTTTTAAAGACCTCAAAATGCACAGTATGATTATAGTCACCATACAATTCTTGCAGGTGAGTCATAATAGCCCTGGCAGTAGGCATATCCTTATGCTGGCTCTATAATTCATTTGACATGGAGACCAGTATGTAATACTTTACCTTGCTATCATCTTCCATCTATTTTTGTATGCTATTGATTGACGAACATTAGGATGGTCAAGTAAAATGGGAGTCCTGGTCAAGCATATAGCCTAACTTCTTAGAATTCAAGACTATCTTGAGGTTCCCGAACTAGTCTTTATAGTTTAGGCCAACAAGTCGATTTGACTCAAGGGTGCGAGCTAATGGGTTGGAGGCTGATATAGTTTAGCTGCGACAGTAGAAGATTAAGTTAGGCATTTTTCACTCAATTATAAAAATTATTCTAGGGACTATAAAAAATAATTTAGATCCCTATTATTTTCATGGGTCTCTCATACTCCCCCATAGAGATGCGAAAATCCCTATGTGATTAAGGTTTTTAGTAGATACTACAGTCCTACCGATATGAGGTACCTCACCATGCCTGGTTATTGGTAACTCGCTATACTGCTAGTGGATAATTTTTATCTAATGATTCTTAAGCATATTACAATGACTCGATCTCTAAGTTATGAAGCCTCACTATGCCCGATTATTAGCCCAATCCTTAGTTAAGCCAAACCCACCATTAATGCTTAGGCAAAGTCATCATTGGGTCCCTCATATGCTAGTTGTTGGACCTAACCCCATCAATACTTAGCAATATCTCATGCTAATAAAGTGGTTGCATCTTCCTAGTGCAACTGAACCACTATAACTAGCTAAGAATAATCAATGCCAGTAGGATGCCTACACACCTATAATAGTGGAAGATCTAAGACTTAATATTTATGGAAATGTTTGGATTCAAGTCTCATCTAAATTAGTTAGTCTAATTTCATGTTTGACTACCAGGTTCAAGTTAGCATAGTCTCATGTCTGACAAACCTAGTTGGCATTGGTGAACTCGAATCAAAAGTAACCTTTTCAAATTTAATTGACCAAGTTAGCAAAGTAAGTAATATCAATGGAAGGGTTCCACCTTTTTCTTCTTTTCTTAGATACTAACAAAGTTGACAAGAGTTAGCTCCAATTAATAACCATGATCAAGACTTGCCCTACACACCAATTGGTTAATAAGAATCGATTAAGTCAGACTAGTGACTCAAGCTCTCCTCTGAGTCAAATTAGGTCTTAAGTTGATCAATTCACATCAAGTGTAAATCAATGTTACCAAACTATATCTAAGCTTAATTTCAAGTCCCTTTGACCCAACCTTAATCAACCATCAATTAAATTTGATCAACTACTCAAAACCAAAACAGGGTTATAGCCTAATCTAATCAAAACCCTAATATATAGTCCAATCATTTGATCTAATTATTCTACCCATACCCTCATGTAAAAATTTAAAATTTAAAATTTAAAAATACTTTTTAGATTAAGTTTATGTGCATTTATGTTCATATATTGTCTTTCTGATCTAAACCTAGTTCATATGTCTCATACATATAGTTTTAGGTCAAATTAATTAACTTACATCTCATGTAATTAATTTCATATCTGAAATATAAAAAACCACATATTTTATATATAAATCAAATCTAAAATTTATTAAAATTATTTTAAAAATAATTTTCAAATATAGGTTCGCATCGTAGTAAGATAACCTTTGCACTATAAGTGATAAACCCTACAGTAAGACAACCTTATAATACTCCAATGCGATACTTAATTAACCAATTTCAGATCTAAATTAGTATCATAACATATCACATTTATCATTAAATCAAATCTCAAAATTATTGGTTTTAATTTTGAAAAGCCTTTTCAAAACTAATTAAACTTGTGCTAGGATAACCTTTGTATTATAGGGGATAAATCCTATAGCAAGATAACCATATTTCAACAAAATTTAATAAAATATGATCCTGTTGACTCTGTCTTGATTTTGATGATTGACAAAATGTTTAAGTATATATGAGTACTAATTATATTTTAAGTGTATTTTTCATATCTTAGTACTCAACCATGTTGGATGAAGAAATGCTTGTATTTCAGTTAAAAAAATCCTTAAATTAATGGAAAATCAAGTATATGGACTTTGGAATTAATATGGAAGAACTTGAAGAGGTTAAAGTTTTAATTTGAAGATATTTCAGTAATGGCATAGGCAAGTGTCGACACCTGGAAATGAAGTGTCGACATCTGAGGATCAAGTGTCGATACTTGAAGAGTGAAGTATCGACTTAAGGCTGAGACAAACAAAAAACTTCAAAAAGCACTTTTAGTCAAGTATCGACACCTGGAGCTGAAGTATCGATACTTGGAAGTGAAGTGTCGATACCTGGAGAATGAAGTGTCGACACTTGAAACTGAAGTGTCGACACCTGAAGGTGAAGTATCGACACTTGAACAGTAACGGCTAGTTTTTTAGGCTGCAGAACTTCTCCAACTTGGCTCTAACGGCCATATTTTCCTCCCTAACAGCTATAAACGGTCATTTAAGTGTTGGAAGGCTATATAAACATAAAGAATCAAATGGGGAAGTAATCCTTTGGTGAGTTTCATGAATATTCTTAAGGATTCAAGAGTTGAGTGATTCAAGCCTTCAAGCTTCCAAGTTTCAAAGAGAGCATTCAAAGTCTACATCCACAAGCATCAATCAAAGGCTTCATCAACTTGAAGACAAGATCTTCATCAACATTCAAGGGCTTCAAAGAGATATTTGCTTTATTTTAGAAAGCTTTTATTGTATTTATTTATACTTGCTCTTACATTGTTTTACTTAAGATTTTTGGTGAGCCTTGAAAACAAAGAGGTTTTTGGTAAGCCTTGAAAACCAAAGTGGTTGTTGGTGAGCCTTGAAACCAACTAGGATTTTACTTGTGAGCCCAAAGCCAAAATAAGTTCTTTAGGTTTTTCTTAGCTCGTAAAATCAAGGATGGTTGTTGGTGAGCCTTGAAACCAACTAGGATTTGACTTGTGAGCTCGAAGACAAAACAAGTTGTAAAGGTTGTTGGTGAGCCTAGTTATAAAACCAAACTTAGTGGAATTCTCAAGGGATTCTTGGGAAGTGGATGTAGGTGCTTGGTTGGCACCGAACCACTATAAATCTTTGTGTTTGTGTAATTGTTCTCCTTGTACTTTTATTTCTTTATTTTTATTATATTTATTTGAAATACACAAGCATTTGAATTGCATTAGCACATACTTGATTTAAGTTCATATTTTAAATAGTACAAAAGTTTTATAAAACCCAATTCACGCCCCCTCTTGGGTTGCCTACTTAAGCCTATAATTGGTATCAGAGCTCGGTGCTATAGTTTGAAAATAATGATTTTAAGTTAAAGATTATGGCAACCCTAGTAGGTATTAGTGTTAGACCACCATTATTTGATGGCACAAATTATGCTTTTTGGAAAACTCGCATGCACATTCATATTCAATCTATTAATTATTATCTTTGAAAAGTTATTGTTAGTGGTCATCATATTCCTTCCATGTTGGTTAATGGTATTTCCATTCCAAAGCTCGAAGAGGATTGGAATGAATATGACATTAAGCAAACTGAACTCAATGCTAAAGCAATGAACTTGCTTTATTGTGCATTGGACTTAAATGAATTTAATAAAATTTCTACATGCACATCGGCGAAGAAAATATGGGACACACTTGAAGTTACTCATGAGGGTACTCTTTAAGTGAAGAATACTAAAATTAATTTGTTTTGAAATGATGTGTTACGGCCGTAACGATGACGTGGCCGAGCTCAGATACTGCCGAATATGATCGAGCCACGTGGAGGTTTCTCTGGCCGAGTCAGCGCCACATCGCCAAGGCCGAGCTCGGCAAGACTACTCCGCCAGACGACTTCCTAAGACAAACTGCTCTCGCCGAAGTCGAGCTCGGTTCGGGGCTCCTCTACCACCTCGCCTGGCACCCAACCAGGAGGGGTCCGCCTAGGCCGAGGTCGCTCGATCCTTCGCTCCTTCGCCAGGTGGCCCCCCGGAGACGGGCCCACCTCGACCGAAGCCAGGCGACCTCCTGCCACCTCGCCAGGTGTCCACCCAGGAGGGGTCCACCTAGGCGAGGTCGGCTGATCCTTCGCTCCTTCGCATGGTGGCCCCCGGAGACGGGCCCACCTCGGCCAAAGCCAGGCGACCTCCTGCCACCTCACCAGGTGTCCACCCAGGAGGGGTCCACCTAGGCCGAGGTCGGTCGATCCTTCGCTCCTTCGCCAGGTGGCCCCCGGAGACGGGCCCACCTCAGTCGAAGCCAGGCGACCTCCTGCCACCTCGCCAGGTGTCCACCCAGGAGGGGTCCACCTAGGCCGAGGTCGGCCGATCCTTCGCTCCTTCGCCAGGTGGCCCCCGGAGACGGGCCCACCTCGGTCGAAGCCAGGCCGCCCGTACGGAGAAGGTCCCAGGGAAGGAGGCGCAGGCCCCGAGGTCATCCCTCGGGCCGTACGCATCACAGACGGCGCCCCGTACGGATGGCGGCAGCACGCGAAACACCATTTGCATCGGCCCGATAGGTCCCGCAGTCGAGAGGCGTGATTCTGACAAAACAGGCCCCATAGATGGATGGCGCCCACACTTGGGAAAGAGAGCGCTCTCACTGGACCCGAGGTCTGACCGGCCGCCTTACCAGTGCCGCCCCCCCCCCCCCCCTTTTCTGTCTTTGCCTTTTCCCTATTGGGCTCAGCAGACGAGGTCAGAAAGCCACCTGGCCCTCCTCACCGAAAAGGGGAAAGAGAAAGGGACGGGGGAGGGGAGCCTCCCAGGAGGAGAAGACAAGCGAACGACGGGAAGAGATAAAAGGAAGGAATCTGGGGACGGCAAGGTAAGCGAACAAGCCTGGGGACAAGGAAGAAGCAGCAGCAAAAGGCCTCGCTCCGAGAGTGAGATCCAAGATCCCGAGAGGGGATCGCTCGGCGTCAGCTCGGCAAGGAGGCCTGGCCGAATTTCTGGTCCCCTGTGCACCTTTCTTACTAGTAAATTCTCTAAGTCTGGAACCCTTTCGGGGGTCCGTCTTGGAGAGTCTATTCCTTCTCGTCGTCTACTGACTTGACCGTCGGAGCTCCCTCGCCGGGATCCCCGGCCAGGGACTTCTAACCCCTTCTTGCAGGTTCGCCACAGCCGGGGAGGCTCCCTTGCCAGGCGGTCAGGAAGGATCCACGGATCCGAGGCACGGGCGCGGCGACGAGAGCGGCAACAGATGGCGCGCCAGGTAGGGGGCAGGACACCAAACCCTAGCGGGAGCCAGCTTTCTGCAGGTGTCGCACTCTCTGACAATGGTGGTCACTCGTGGCCGCGAGGCATCCACCAGCCGTATGGGGGAGGTTCACTCCCCTCCAGGGGCCCACAGCCCAGAGAGGGAGCTTCCAGCTCCCCCTCCTCTTCCACCACAGCCTACCTCAACGGACAGACCCCTTGCGGCCATCATCCAACAGCTACAGACCTTGACCTCGGCGGTCCGGCAGCTTCAGCATCAGCAGCGGTCCCTGGCCACGCAGCCCCCAGCCAGGGACCCCCGCGGCCCGAGCCGCGGGGCAGCATGGGAGCCTGCGCTCCATCCAGGGCAGGCCATCCCATCCGAGGGCCATCTCAAACCCCCGTGGGAGCCACCAAGCTCCCGCAAAAAGAAACTACTCCGGTTCGGAGGATCACGAGAGTCGATCCCCGGCCGACGAGGCCAAAACGGTGCATCGCAGCAAGCGACACCGAGGTCTGACTTCGCGCCGAGACCGATCGTCGCCCCCTTCACCCGCAGCCTCGGTGGAAGACTCCACCGACGAAGCCATCAGGCGCCAGGCCGATAGGCGCCTGGAGGAGCATAAGCGCAAGCTAGCGGAGTTCGCCCACCGATTCGCCGACCTGCAGAACCCGTCGGCGGACCCGGCGGGCTACGACTCCCACCCCCTTTCTCTGAAGAAATCCAGGCGGAGCTGATCCCAAAACGGTTCCGCATGCCGCAGGTGGATCCCTACGACGGGACCACCGACCCTCTGGACCATCTGGAGAGCTACAAAGCTCTCATGAGGGTCCAGGGGGCCACCGACGCTCTTCTGTGCATCACCTTCCCGGCCACCCTCCGGAAGGCCGCTCGAGTCTGGTTCACCCGCCTCGAGCCCGGATCCATTTGCTCCTTCCATCAGCTGGAAGGGAAGTTTGTGGCACACTTCGACGCTTGTCGAAAGGTGCCGAGAGAGGTGGACAACCTCTTCTCCATCCGCCAACAGGACCAGGAGCTGCTCCGGGACTACATCACCCGTTTCAAGACCGCAGCCCTGGAAATCTATAGCCTGGACAAGCCCATCGCCATGTTGGCTCTGAAGCGCGGGCTCAAGACATCCCGCCTGACCTACTTCCTGGACAAGAAGCCGCCCAGGACGTACTCCGAGCTCCTCCTCCGCGCCCACAAGTACATCCGAGCGGAGGAGGCCGACCGCACCCGTCGAGAGTTGGACGGGAAGACTCCTAAGAGGCCGCCCCCAAGAGATACCCCGGGAGCTCGGAAGCCCGGTCCATCTGCCGACCCTCGCCCGAATCCAAGGCCGAGGGGCGAGGCCACTCCCGAGCGGAGGTACACCCCTCTCCTCGCACCACGGACGAAGATCCTCATGGAAATCGAGGGCGAGCGTTACCTCCACCGACCTCCTCCTCAGAACCCGAGAGCCACCCGGGACAAATCGAAGTACTGCCAGTTCCACGCGAGCACGGTCACGACACGGAGGAGTGTCGCAACCTGAAGCGAGAGATCGAGGAGCTGATTAGGAGGGCTACCTCAGGAAGTTCATCAAGAACGAGGCCCCCTCGGAGGGGCAGCCGCTCGCGACCTTACCGCCCGTCCCTGCAATCGATAACCGCCCAACGGAGAAGCCGTGGGCATGATCTCGCGCGGGGTCGGTCGAGCGACGAAGAGAGCCCGGGAAGTCGAGAACCCGGAGAATGTAATCCCTCCCGAGGGGGGGAAGGGTAATGAAAATGTAAACAACGATGCCGTGGTGGTCGAGATGACCATCGCAAAGCATCCTGTACATCGAATCATGGTGGATAGTGGAAGCTCGGCTGATGTACTTTTTTACGATGCTTTCTCTCGGATGAACTTGTCCCACGATCAGCTGAGACCGGTGCACACCCCCTTGTGGGTTTTACAGGGGACTCTGTGGGGGTCGAAGGAAAGATTACTCTCCCGGTCACCGCCGGATCCCCACCCGGCAGACGACCATCCTAATAACGTTTACCGTCGTCAGACTCCCTTCGCCTTACAACGCCATTCTCGGGCATCCCGGGCTCAACCAACTGGACGCCACGATATCCACGAGAAGGTTATCGGTACAGTTCCCCACGCCTTCCGGGCTCGGGGAGATGAAGGGGATGACCCAGCCAGTCCCGCTCTGCCTCCAGATGGTCCCGAGCACCCGGGGCGCGGAGCTTGCCCCCGATATCGACGACCTCGACCTTAGAGAGAAGGAACCCAGGGGAGGGCCCGTATAGCGCCTGCTGACTTTTCCCATCGATTTGGATCCGCTGAAGACGGTGCAAGTCGGGGCCCAGCTCCCTGAAGAAGAATGGACCCGCCTGCTAGAGTTCCTCCGCGCGAACACTGACGTGTTCGCCTGGTCAGCAGCCGACATGCCGGGCATCCCGCCCGAGGTCATCACGCACAGGCTAAACGTGGACCCAAGTTGCCGTCCGGTCTGCCAGAAGAAGAGGAGCTTCGCCATGGAAAGGCAGAAGGCGATCAACGAGGAAGTGGAGAAGCTCCTCGCCGCCGGTTTTGTGCGGGAGGTCCAGTATCCCAGTTGGCTGGCAAACGTGGTCATGGTGAGAAAGAGTAGTGGTAAGTGGAGGATCTGTGTGGACTACACCGACCTCAACCGAACTTGCCCAAAGGACAGCTTCCCTCTTCCAAAGATCGACCAGCTGGTCGACACCACCTCGGGACATCGCCTCCTGTCGTTCATGGACGCCTTCTCCGGATACAACCAGATCCGTATGAGCCCGGAGGACGAAGAGCATACCGCCTTCATAACTGACCGTGGAACTTTTTGCTACAGGATGATGCCATTCGGCCTCAAGAATGCGGGGGCAACGTACCAGCGCCTGGTCAATAAAATCTTCAAAGACTAGATCGGCCGCAACATGCAGGTGTACGTGGACGACATGCTGGTAATGAGCAAACCCGATTCGGACCACGTGGCCGACTTAGCGGAGACGTTCGGCAACCTCCGACGCCATCAGATGAAGCTGAACCCGGCGAAATGCGCCTTTGGCATCTCCGCCAGGAAATTCCTAGGATTTATGGTGACCCAAAGAGGAATTAAGGCCAACCCGGAGAAGGTCCAGGCCATCCTGGACATGGAGCAGCCCGCCTCCAAGAAGCAAGTGCAGCAACTCACCGGCCGAGTTGCGGCCCTCAGCCGCTTTATCTCCAGGTCGGCAAACTGCTGCCATCCCTTCTTCAAGGTGCTGAGAAAGATGAACGACTTCGCTTGGACCGAGGAATGCCAGAAGGCCTTCGAGGAGCTGAAGAAGATGCTTGCATCGCCACCGTTGCTGTCCAGGCCCGAGGAGGGGGAAGAGCTTATCCTCTACCTAGCGGTCACCCGAAAGCCGTCAGCTCGGTCTTGGTTCGGACCGATAGCCAGGGGGTCCAACGGCCGGTGTACTATACCAGCAAGCTTCTCCGCGATGCGGAGCTCAGGTATTCTCGGCCCGAGAAACTCGTTTTTGTGCTAATAGTGTCTGCCCAGCGTCTCAGGCCCTATTTCCAAGCGCACCCCATCGCTGTCCTGACGGATCAACCGCTGAAAGCGGTGCTCAGCCGACCCGATACTTCGGGACGATTGGCAAAGTGGGCACTGAAGCTCAGCGAGTTCGACATTACGTACAGGCCAAGGTTGACCATGAAGGCACAGGTGCTGGCCGACTTCTTGGTCGAATGTGCAGGCTTGGGCAAGGAGCCCGAGGAAGGCCCCTCAGGCCAGCCGATGGAGATAGGCACCGATGGGCCCAGAGAGGATGCCTGGATCCTCCATGTGGACGGAGCCTCAAACTCCGGCGGGAGCGGGGCTGGGCTCATCCTTGCCAACAGCGACGGGGTCGTCGCCGAATGCGCACTCCGTTTCCAATTTTCCGTGACAAATAACCAGGCGGAGTATGAAGCGCTTCTTGCCGGACTGAGAGTCTCCCGCGAGCTGGGCGTAACCAACCTCAAAGCTTTCACTGATTCCCAGCTCGTGGCGGGACAGGTCTCTGGGGAGTATGTCGCACATGATCCCCAAATGGCGAAATACTTGGAGCTCATCAAGGCGGGCGCGTCCAGATTCCGGCGCTTCAACATCTTCCACATCCCCCGCAGGGAGAATGCCCGCACGGACACTCTCTCTCGGCTGGCAACCCTGCCGGACTCGATGCTGGGACGCGCTCATGTGGAGCGCCTCGAGATCCCAAGCCTCGAGGCACCGGTGGAGGTCCATCAGGTTAGCCATGAACCCAGCTGGATGGACAAGTACGCCGAATACATCACCAGTGGTACCCTGCCGGAGGACCGCAAGACGGCTCACCTTATCAGAAAGAAAGCCGTGCGGTTCATCCTGATGGACGGGCAGTTGTATTGAAGATCCTACTCCTACCCCTTCCTCAAGTGCGTAGGACCCACGGAAGCCAAGCTTGTGCTCCAGGAGATTCACGAAGGCGTCTGCGGGAACCACGTGGGGGGCAGGGCATTGGTGTACAAGGCCCTCCGTCAGGGCTACTTCTGGGAGACAATGAAGGAGGATGCCGCTGACTTCGTGAAGAAGTGCGACCGGTGCCAGCGTCACGCCACGGTGCAACGGCAGCCCTCCAACCCAATCTCCCAACTCTCAGCTCCCTGGCCGTTCGCCTAGTGGAGAATGGACCTCCTGGGCCCATTCCCACCGGCGTCCGGACAGCGGAAGTTCTTGATAGTGGCCATCGACTACTTCACGAAGTGGGTCGAGGCCGAGCCCTTGGCGAGGATCACCGAAGCAAACGTCGTCAAGTTCTTTTGGAAGTCAATCGTTTGCCGCTTCGGCCTCCCCCACATCGTGGTTACTGACAACGGGCGCCAGTTTGACTGCCGGGAGTTCGAAGAGTTCTGCAGCGACCTCGGCATCAGGCATCGCTTCACCTCGGTGGCGCATCCCCAGACCAATGGGGAGGCCGAAGTCACGAACAGGACCATTCTTCAGGGCCTCCGCACGTGGCTGGACCAGGCCAAGGGCAGGTGGGCCGAAGAGCTCCCCAGTGTCCTCTGGGCATACCACACCACCCCGAGGACGGCTACCGACGAGACCCCGTTCAACCTCGTCTTCGGAGCTGAGACGGTCATCCCGATCGAGCTCAGCCTACCCACGCTGCGTGTGGAGCAATATGACGAGACAGAAAACCCAGCCAGGATGATGCTCAACATTGACCTTCTCGAGGAAACGAGGGACAAGGCTCGAGTTCGAATGGCGGCGTATAGGCAGCGTGTGGCCAGGTATTACAACTCCCGAGTGCGGCCGAAGGTTTTTCGTCCTGGAGATTTGGTCCTCCGGCGCGCTGAAGCTTCCCAGCCACGGAATGCAGCAAGCTCTCGCCCAACTAGGAAGGCCCATTCCGGGTGGCAGAAGCCCTCCCTCATGGCGCATACTACTTGGAGGAGTTGGGAGGTGCCAGGTTCCCCCGGACGTGGAACGCCTCGAATCTAAGGATGTATTATCAGTGATGTAAGGTTCCCTACTCCTGTAATAAAGTTCCCCCGCTTCAAACGCTCTCTTCTCGCTTTGAAGGAAAATCGGCGCATGGCCCTGGGCTCGGCATGACCAACCATGGCCGGCGGCCGAAGGAATCGGGAGATCCTAGGCTTCGGCCTGGAAGGTGGCGCAGAACCCAGTTCGCCCATGCAAGCCCGGAGAACAGCTCGGCAAGCCGCGCAAGGCTTGAGAAAGCCTGCGGCATCGGGTTTCAGTCCGGAGATCCTGGGCTTCGGTCTGGAAGGTGGCGTAGAACCCATTTCGTCCACGCAAGCCCGGAGAACAGCTCGGCAAGCCGTGCAAGGCTTGAGAAAGCCTGCGGCATCGGGTTTCAGTCCGGAGATCCTGGGCTTCGGCCTGGAAGGTGGCACAGAACCCAGTTCGCCCATGCAAGCCCGGAGAACAGCTAGGCAAGCCGCGCAAGGCTTGAGAAAGCCTGCGGCATCGGGTTTCAGTCCGGAGATCCTGGGCTTCGGCCTGGAAGGTGGCGCAGAACCCAGTTCGCCCATGCAAGCCCGGAGAACAGCTCGGCAAGCCGTGAAAGGCTTGAGAAAGCCTGCCGCATCGAGTTTCAGTCCGGAGATCCTGGGCTTCGGCCTGGAAGGTGGCGCAGAACCCAGTTCGCCCATGCAAGCCCGGAGAACAGCTCGGCAAGCCGCGCAAGGCTTGAAAAAGCCTGCGGCATCGGGTTTCAGTCCGGAGATCCTGGGCTTCGGCCTGGAAGGTGGCGCAGAACCCAGTTTGCCCATGCAAGCCCGGAGAACAGCTCGGCAAGCCGCGCAAGGCTTGAGAAAGCCTGCGGCCCCGGGGTTCAGTCCGAAGGTCCTGGGCTTCGGCCTGGAAGGCGGTGCAGAAACCATGTCGCCCACGCGAGTGTGAAGGCAATCCCAAAGACGGACCCGCTCAAGGCCTACTCTGACGCCGCGCGGTCCAGGATGTCCCAACCTTCAATTTGAGCAATGGAAGGGACCAGGCCTACGATCGTTTCAGCATTCCACATCAACATCTCAGAAAAAGGAAAAGAGAAGGGAGATGGGGGAATGGAGAAGAAGACGAACTCGAGGCTTGGTCAAACAGAGTCTTCATTAATTTAAGCAACAATAGAGGCCGGGAATCCCGACAGGCCAGGAGTCCCCAAAAAAAAGAAGAAAAGAAAAAACAACTACGACAATGAGGCAGGCGAGAAGACGATGGCTCAGTTTGGCGCGGGGTCGGAGCCCTCCGCTGGGGGTGCAGGCACTGCATCCTCGCCTTCTGCGGCGGCCGGCTCTTGAGGCTACCCCGGAGCCACGGCTTCGCTGGTCGACGGGGCCGCAGGAGTGGCGTCGACCGCGCCGGAGGCTTTGCTCTCGGCTCCTTGCCTCCTGCCTCCGAGCACCACCCCGCTGAGGTCGAGCTCGGGGAAGAAGGCCCCTACTTTCTCCCGGCACATCCGGAACCCCTTCAGGAAGGAGTCCACGGCGGCCTCCCGGACCTCCGACGTGTACTCGTCGAAAGCCCGGAACTTCGGGATGGCCTCCTGCGCCTCCCGCTTCGCGGCCTCCAAGAGTCCGTTGATGTACGCACTCCGATCCTTCGCCGTGCTCGCGTCTCGCCGAGCCTCCTCCAGCTGGCGCTCCAGCCACTGGGAGTGGGCCTGAAGGCGAGCCTTCTCCACCACGTCCTCCTCCATGCGGCGCTGGTAGGAGAGCCTCTCCTCCGACAAAGAAGCCTCCAACTCCTTGTTCCGCCCCTCGGAGCGCGCCAAGTCAGTCTGGAGGGCTTGGTTGCTGGCTCGCAGCTCGACCCCCTTTTCCATGAGGTCCTTGACGTCGGCTGCGAGCTTGCCGAGCTTCTTCTCCTTCTCGGCGTCCCTCTTCGCGTTCCTTACGAGGAAGTTCCTTAGTAGGAGAACGTCATTTCCAATCTGCACAAACAGAGCAACCAGGTTAGGAGAAAAGGCCACTAAAATCATGAAAGACAGAGAAGAAGGAGCTCGGGTTTACCGTGAAGAGCTGCGGGAGAATCCCGAGCAAGGCGTCCGCATAGTCCCGGCCGCCCCGAGCTCGGCGGTCCCGGGCTGTGGAGGCGTACTCCATGACCTTCTCCGCGAGCCCCTTGTCGCGGATGACTGAACACCGGTGGGTGATCACCGGTGGTGGAGCTGTCAGGTCGGCTCCTGCGGCGGCTGCCCCTTCAGCTGGGGTCGCGATCGACGGGCCGGCAGAGGCCACGGGCTGTGCCTTCGGAGCAGCGACGATGATGGGACCGGCGCTGGACGGAGCCTCGGGCGGTGGAGCCCCCTCAACGGCCGCGCCACCAGGTCTGGCAGCCAAGGCATCAACGGCCCCGCCCTGAGGCAACCTGGGCGGGGGAGCGGTGGCCACTGGGCTGGGCACGGTCGCCGGCGCGATCTCCCGGCCCACCTCAGTACGGGCCCTCTTGGCCGCGGGCTCGTCTACCTCTGGGATGTCTCTCTGGGCCGCGCCCTCCAGAAGGCTCTCCAGTGAGAACTTCATTCCTGCAATGCAAAAGAACAGAGGGTTAGCCGACTCGGTCATGAAGAAAAAGAGTGAAGAAGTCAAAGGAGGGCCGAATCTCACCCGTCTCACGGATGGGACTGATCCCGGCCTCAAAAAGATTCTGCTCTGAAAGCAGAACCTCGAGCGCCGGGACCACGTCACTCAGGAGTTGGGAGTAGGCCTCCTGGTCCGCCGACTCAACCGGGAGTTCCGGTTCGGAGACCGGTCCGGCTCACTCCAAGCCCAGTCGATATCTTCGACCGAGACGAAGAAAAACCGGCTCTTCCAGCCCTTGACCGAGGAAGGGAGGTCGAACCGGAGACACCTGGGCCGGGGCGAAATATACCACCAGCCGTCATCGGTGGAGCACTTCTTCAGGGTAAACATGGCCCTGAAGAGGGAGAAACGGGCAATGAACCTGTGAAAGTGACAGAAGACTATAAAGGAGAAGATGACCCGGATGGCATTGGGAGCCAACTGGGTCGGAACAAGCCGGAAATGGCTGAGAAAAGAGAGGAAGAAGGGATGCAGAGGAAATCGAAGACCCCAAGGAGGAAGTCTTCGTAGAAGGCTATGCGGCCGGGGCCACTCATGGTGACGCGCTCCCCGGACCGCGGAACAGATAGACGAATTGACCCCGGGATACCATAGGCCTCCCGGAGCAGAGAAAGATCTCCTTCGATCATGGTGGAAGCATGACCGGAGGGACCGGCTGGAAGGAGAGGCGGAGCAGGAAGAGAATGAAGGGGGACAGCGGGTGCAACCGGAGGAGACCGGACCCCCCTGAGGATGCCAATGGTGACACCCCCAGGTTGCAGACACCGGCGGATCTCCTCTGGGATCGTTTCCTCCTCTGAGGAGGAAGAAGATGGAGTCCTTGGCCGGGATGGACCGGCCTCGTCCGGATTGGAAGAGACATGGCGACGGTGCGCCATGACAAAGAGGAGGACAAAGATTCAGAGAAGAAAAGAGAAAGGAGAATTGGAGAAGGATGGAGGCACTCACCGAAAATACGCCAAGCGAGCGCGGGGCAACAGAAGTTAGCCTGCAGCAAACCGCCCACGGAGCAAGGGGAAAGGCCTCGTTCTGGAAAGTCCCCTCCCTTTCAAACTCAGTCGACGGCGGTCATACCCGTCATTCCGCCTCGAACCACTGAGCGATCACCACGTGGACGCATGCCCGACACCGACGCCTCGTTAGCAGAGTAACGGCCTCTGCCTCAAAGCGATGCATTTATTGCGGGCAAGTGGGCGACGCGTGGCGGCTTCCTATAGGGTTTCAGGCGCATCGAGCCGCGGCGACGAGGATCGTGGCAATTATGATGCAAGATCTATGCCTCCCCACGTCATATCTGCATTTAATCCAGACGTTCCGTTCTACGATGCCCCAACAGAACGGCGGGCTGGGGGGCAACTGTTACGGCCGTAACGATGACGTGGCCGGGCTCAGATACCGCCGAATATGATCGAGCCACATGGAGGTTTCTCCGGTCGAGTCAGCGCCACATCGCCAAGGCTGAGCTCGGCAAGACTACTCCGCTAGACGACTTCCTAAGACAAACTGCTCTCGCCGAAGTCGAGCTCGGTTCGGGACTCCTCTACCACCTCGCCTGGCGCCCACCTAGGAGGGGTCCGCCTAGGCCGAGGTCGCTCGATCCTTCGCTCCTTCGCCAGGTGGCCCCCCGGAGACGGGCCCACCTCGGCCGAAGCCAGGCGACCTCCTGCCACCTCGCCAGGTGTCCACCCAGGAGGGGTCCACCTAGGCCGAGGTCGGCTGATCCTTCGCTCCTTCGCCAGGTGGCCCCCGGAGATGGGCCCACCTCGACCGAAGCCAGGCGACCTCCTGCCACCTCGCCAGGTGTCCACCTAGGAGGGGTCCACCTAGGCCGAGGTCGGCCGATCCTTCGCCAGGTGGCCCCGGAGACGGGCCCACCTCGGCCGAAGCCAGGCGACCTCCTGCCACCTCGCCAGGTGTCCACCCAGGAGGGGTCCACCTAGGCCGAGGTCGGCCGATCCTTGCTCCTTCGCTAGGTGGCCCCCGGAGACGGGCCCACCTCGGCCGAAGCCAGGCCGCCCGTACGGAGAAGGTCCAAGGAAGGAGGCGCAGGCCCCGAGGTCATCCCTCGGGCCGTACGCATCACAGACGGTGCCCCGTACGGATGGTGGCGGCACGCGAAACACCATTTGCATCGGCCCGACAGGTCCCGCAGTCGAGAGGCGCGATTCTGACAAAACAGGCCCCATAGATGGATGGCGCCCACACTTGGGAAAGAGAGCGCTCTCACTGGGCCCGAGGTCTGACCGGCCGCCTTACCAGCGCCGCCCCCCCCCCCCCCCCTTTTCTGTCTTTGCCTTTTCCCTATTGGGCTCGGCGGACGAGGTCGGAAAGCCGCCTGGCCCTCCTCACCGAAAAGGGGAAAGAGAAAGGGACGGGGGAGGGGAGCCTCCCAGGAGGAGAAGACAGGCGAACGACGGGAAGAGATAAAAGGAAGGAATCTAGGGACGGCAAGGTAAGCGAACAAGCCTGGGATAAGGAAGAAGCAGCGGCAAAGGCCTCGCTCCGAGAGTGAGATCCAAGATCCCGAGAGGGGATCGCTCGGCGTCAGCTCGACAAGGAGGCCCGGCCGAATTTCTGGTCCCCAGTGCACCTTTCTTACTAGTAAATTCTCTAAGTCTGGAACCCTTTCGGGGGTCCGTCTTGGAGAGTCTGTTCCTTCTCGTCGTCTACTGACTTGACCGTCGGAGCTCCCTCGCCGGGATCCCCGGCCAGGGTCTTCTAACCCCTTCTTGCAGGTTCGCCGCAGCCGGGGAGGCTCCCTTGCCAGGCGGTCAGGAAGGATCCACGGATCCGAGGCACGGGCGCGGTGACGAGAGCGGCAACATGATGCATTATGAATCTATTTCTGATATGTATACTAGATTCATGACTATTATTAATGAATTGAAAAGTCTTGGCAAAATCTATACTAATGCTGATTTGGTGAACAAAATTCTTAAATCATTGCCAAAATCATGGGATCCAAAGGTGACGACGATCCAAGAAGCTAAAGATGTAGAAACCTTACCTTTGGAGGAGCTTATCGGTTCACTCATGACCTATGAGTTAAACTTATGGCAAAGGATAGTGGAAGCTGATACAGAAAAGAAGATAGTGTCTTTCAAAGCCAAAAAGAAATTCAAGGCAATGATGGCAACTTGGAGCGATAGCGAAGATTCAAGTACAGATGATGAAGTTGCCCATCTTTGTTTCATAGCAAATGAGAAAAAGGTATGTGCTAAAAATAATTATGATGTTACCTTTAATGAATCACATGATGCATCTAATAATCTTGTGCATGAATATAAATTGCTAAAAATTGAACACAAGAAATTAAATAGGCATGTAGATTCATTTTATCTTGATAACACCAATCTTGCCAATAAAAATGATTATTTAAATGCCAAGATTGATATTTGAAAAATGAAAAGAATAATTTTTTTTCTTAAGAAAAAGAATTTTTAGAAAAAGAAAATATTATTTTGAAAGATTTATGTGATAAAGTTTTGAATGAGAAAAATATCTTGATTGAAGAAAAGAAGCAAAAATTTTTGAAAAATTTGCTTATTCCTTCTTCCAATGTTGCATGCTTTGATTATGATAAATTTGAATTTAATGCTTATTTTTCAAGATCAAGAAATGTTTGGGTTCCAAAAGGAACCATAATTGCTAATCATAAAGGATCCAAGAAAGTTTGGGTACCAAAAATGTCCACTTAGTTTGTTTTGCAGGAATGTCTTGTAGCCCAACTTGAAGAAAGGAAGTTTCTGATAAATGGCTATACAAGACAATTTGAAGATGTGGACAAGCTATATTTTGGACTAAATGGTAAAAGGAAGGATTATGTACATTGGTAAATTCTAAACATCTCCTTCCATAATTGAAAATATAGTTAAATTTTTGTTATAATTACTTTGAGAATTTATTTTAAATGGTTAATTAGAATCAAGTTTAGACTTATAATCATTGGTTATGATCATGAACTTTTTGATGTTGATGAATTTTATGGTATCATGATTAAACTTATAATTGTAAGACTTATACTTGATTTTGATTATGTATTTTATGAAAAATACTTTTAAAGATGAATATTGTTTTGAAAAATATTTTAATCAAGCTTAGACTAATAATCATTTGTTATGATCATGACTAGTTTGATGTAAATGAATTTCATGCTATCATGATTAAACTTATGATTGTAAGACCTTCACTTGATTTTGATTAATGTATTTCATGAAAAATACTTTTAAAAATGCATATTGATTTGAAAAATATTTTAATTGATTAATTAGAATCAAGCTTAGACTAATAATCATCAGTTGTGATCGTGACTATTTTGATGTAAATGGATTTCATGCTCTCATGATTTCAACTTATGATTATTAGACTTTCACTTGATTTTGATTAATACAGTTTTTGAATTATTTTAAGTGAAATGTTACGATTTATGTGCTTTCATTGTTGGCATTTATGCTTAAGTTAGAATTGATTTGAATCAAGTATAGAACTGGTAGTTAAGGGTTACATTAAGAAGAAGGTATGCATATTGACAAACCCTTGCTCTAGTAGCTAGACTTAATATTATATTACTTCTAGCATTTGTATAGATATCAAATCATCTTAAAATGAATTTAAAATCATGCTAAAAGTTTTTAAGTGATATAAATGCTTTGTATTTTGAAAATCATGAATATCTTGAAAAATTTCAAATCTTGATGCATGAGCTTTCATGTTTTATTCCTCAAATAAATGTATATTTTCAAAGAAGGAATAACATTTAGGGAGAGCATCCAAAGATTTGTTATTATATTGATGCTTTGAATATTTTGCTTGATATCATGCTGTACTTATATTTCTCTGATACTCTTTCTCATTATTTTCAAATCTAATTTTTTGAGGGGAGTTACATTCAAATGGTATCATATTTCAATTGGTATCATGTTCAAATTATATCATATTCAATTGATATCATAATTACTTGATTTCATGCATTGATTTTGATGATCTACTTGTTATTCTTTCCGACTTCATTCCCATTTTGTATTGCCTTTCACCCTTTTTCATGATGTCAAAAAGGGGGAGAAAATTGTTAAGTATGAAAAGGGGAAGATTGGATAAACATGAAAAATCATTTGAGAAATGAAAGAAAGTGCAAAAGGGGGAGAAGAATGTAAAATATTTTATCTAAAGGGAAGAATTAGTAAGAAGAAAAATTTTAAAAATTTGAAAATTTTGCATATTTTGAAAAATATTTTTGAAGACTTTTTTGGATCATATTTTAAGGGAGAGCTTGATGCTTATTATTTTGAGCTTACATGTTTATTTTATTGTTAATCTTTTTAAGCTTATCCTTTTTATATACTTAAAGGTTTTGTCATCATCAAAAAGGGGGAGATTGTAGACTCTGTCTTGATTTTGATGATTGACAAAATATTTAAGTATATATGAGTACTAATTATATTTAAGTGTATTTTTTAGATCTTAGTACTCAACCATGTTGGATGAAGAAATGCTTGTATTTCAGTTGAAAAAGTCCTTAAATTAATGGAAAATCAAGTATATGGACTTTGGAATTAATATGGAAGAACTTGAAGAGATTAAAGTTTCAATTTGAAGATGTTTCAGCAATGGCACAGGCAAGTGTCAACACCTGGAAATGAAGTGTCGATACCTGAGGATCAAGTATCGACACTTGAAGAGTGAAGTGTTGACTCAAGGCCTGAGACAAACAGAAAACTTCAGAAAGCACTTTCAATCAAGTGTCGACACCTGGAGCTGAAGTGTCGACACTTGGAAGTGAAGTGTCGACACCTGGAGAATGAAGTGTTGACACTTGAAACTGAAGTGTCGATACCTGGAGAATGAATTGTCGACACTTGAAACTGAAGTGTCGACACTTGGAGGTGAAGTGTCGACACTTGAATAGTAACGGCTAGTTTTCTGGGCTGTAGAACTTCTCCAACTTGGCTCCAATGGCCATATTTTCCTCCCTAACGGCTATAAATGGTCATTTAAGTGTTGGGAGGCTATATAAACATCAAGAATCAAATAGGAAAGTAATCCTTTGGTGAGTTTCATGAATATTCTTAAAGGATTCAAGAGTTGAGTAATTCAAGCCATCAAGCTTCCAAGTTTCAAAGAGAGCATTCAAAGTCTACATCCACAAGCATCAATCAAAGGCTTCATCAACTTGAAGACAAGATCTTCATCAACATTCAAGAGCTTCGAAGAGATATTCTTAGGTCTCCCCTCGTAGTTTCTGCTCATCCCATTTCTTCTCTTCCTCCTCCGGTGACCTCTCCCTCCGGCCCCTCCGGTCATGCCTCAACGATGACCGAGGATGACCTTTCTCTGCTCCGGGATGTCTATGGAATCCCGGATTCGACTCGTCTTTCTCTCCCGCGGCCTGGAGATCGAGTGACCTCGAGTGGCCCCGAGAGAATCATCTTCTACGAGGACTTCCTCCTTAGGGGTCTTCGATTTCCCCTTCACCCCTTTTTCCTCTCCTTTCTCAGTCATTACTGTCTGGTCCCGGCCTAGTTGGCTCCTAATGCCATCCGGGTCATCTTTGCCTTCATCGTCTTCTGCCACTTCCATGGGTTCATTGCTCGTTTCTCCCTCTTCAGGGCTCTCTTCATCCTGAAGCGCTACTCCACCGATGATGGTTGGTGGTACATCTCACCTCGGCCTAGGTGCCTCAGGTTCGACCTCTGATGCGAGACTAATATGCATGCAATTCTTTTTGTATTTTTTATATGTGGGGTTAGGCGATTAATTCCCGAATTTTAGATCAAAATTAATTGTAGGGAGTTTTGTATGAATTTTTGAAGCCAAGCATGCAAATTAGAACCTAGAAAAGTACTAAAGAAGGATCGCCGGGACTAAGAAGCCTTGGTTAGGGCTAGTTCTCCTACAATATAAAGACCAGAGGTAGAGGGGGTGTACCTAACAACATCTAAAGCACCCGGTGAAGATCACAGTGAAGGGATCTCTCATTCCTCGATGGATGCGGCCTGAAAAACTGAGCCAAAGACCCGCAGATACCCGGCTTTCTGCTCGATGGTCCGATTGAGGCTTGGCTGGAGTCGTTGGATTTGTAGGAACTCGGGGATCTGCAAATAACCTGTCAGGGATTAGAAAACTCACAAGGGAGCAAAGAAATAAAGGAAAACAGCAAAGAAAAGGTGTCTTTTGAAGTGGACGGCCAGGGTTCTGGAAGGTTGGTTGGCGGCAGGAAGATGGTTGTAACACCGGGAAGAAGAAAACTCTCAAACCCCTTTATGCACACAGCAGGGTAACACTCAAAGCAATAGAAGAACTCAAGGTTTATTTCATATATCAAAATCAATCCTCATACAAGAGACTAGGGTCCTTTAAATAGACCCTTAGTCTTGGGCTCCAAGTAAGGATACATTAGTCTTTACATAAGAATCCTACTCCTACTCAAACCCTAGCTAGAAAATAAGGAAACATTAAGTAGAAAAAATCCCTAAAAATTCTCTTAACTTGGTCAACACTCCAAGGATGCCTAGGGGGCGTGTTGGGCTTCTAAGAGCAGCAAGAGGATGGCCCAAAGGGGCTTGGGCGCATGGGCTTGGGCCTCTAGAAGCTGGGATGGCCTGGTAGCCAGTAGCAGGAATATTCCCTGGTATCATGCTTCTTAGGGGCTTGGGCTTGGCGCCTGGGCTTGATTTCTTTGGGCTATGATGCAGATGGACCTCTAAAATCATGGATGCCTTGGTCTATGAATATATTTTGGCATCTGGAAGGGAATCTGGGCATCTAGAGGGCATCTGCAAGGAATCAGGGTTTCTGATTTTCCTCCTATTGTCTCAAATCTTCAAGCTGGGTTGGACTTGGGCTAAACTTCTATGTCTTCAATCTGGTTGGACTTGGTCTTCACTTGTATGATGTGGTCTTGAGTCTTCAGTATGCTTAGACAAGACTCAAAAAAAAAAATAGCTTAACATGAGCTGACTAACACTTGACTGAACTAGCTCAACATGAGCTGACTAATACAGGACTCACATAAAACAACTCATCTAGACTAAGCTTTATTACAATGGACTCGAATATCATTTAAGTGATCCATAGATGGTTGAGAAGCCTCTGCCTTATTCTAGTGCCTCTGGTATCCGCACCAACCTCCCTTCGTCGATCAAGGGCTGGAAGAATCGCTTCTTTTTTGTCTCGGACGAAGATGTTGACTGGGCCTGGAGTGAGCCAGACCGGTCTCCAAACTAGAACTCTCAGATCGAGCCAGCGGACCAAGAGATTTTTTCACAGCTGCTGAGTGACACGGTCCCAGCCCTCGATGTTCTGCTCTCGGAGTAGAACTTATTCGAGGCAGGGATCAGTCCCATCCGAGAGCTCGGTGAGGCTTGGATCTCCTTTCCTTGATTTCATTTTCTACTCCGTACCCCCTTCTTTTGAACTGGCTTGACTGACCTCTTTTTTCTCAGGTATGAAGTTCTTCGTGGAGAACCTGATGGAGGGCATCGCGTAGAGGGATGCTGCCGAAGGAACTGAACCCCCGATAAAGAGGGCTCGCACTGAGGCAAGCCAGGTGCCTGCACCTACCTCCACCACTGGCCCCGGAGCGACGGCTCCTGCCCCCAGGCCACCTCGGGCCCGGGCGCCCGATGTCCCTGTCGTCGACCTCGATAGGGCCGGGGAAGAGAGGGGGCCGGAACCTCCTCGGGCGATGCCTGCTCCAGCCGCTGCACCGGTCACTTCCGTGGTGGCCACCAGGGCGGTGGCAGCTCCACCGATGACCCATTCTACCACCGAATCTCACCAACCGATGCTCCATGATCCGTGACCAAAGCCTCGCGAAGAAAGTCATGGAGTTCGCCAGCACCTCCCGGGACCGTCGTCTGAGGGGCTGCTGGGACTATAATGAGGCGCTGCTCAGGATCCTCCCGTAGCTTTTTACGGTAAGTTCCGAGCTCCGACTCCTTAAAGTTCCAATTGAATTGTTCTAACTTCATTTCTCTTTCGATGCAGATCGGGACGGACGTGCTGTTGCTAAGGAACTTCCTCGCCGGCTACGCCAAGAAGGATGCTGAGAAGGAGGAGAAGCTCGGCAAGCTCGCAGCCGATGTCAAGGACCTCATGGAGAAAGGGGTCGAGCTGCAAGGAAATAACCAGGCTCTCCGAGCCGACCTGGCCCGCACCGAGGGGCGCATCAAGGAGCTCGAGACTTCTCTATCGGAGGAGAGGATCTCGAACCAGCACCGCAACGAGGAGGACACGATGGAGAAGACCCGCCTCAGGGCTCAATCCTGGTCACTGGAGTGCCGGGTGGAAGAAGTCCTCAAGGAGCTGAGCGCAGCCAAGGAGAAGAGCTCCTACGTCAACGGGCTGTTGGAGGCATCCAAGAGGGAGGCGCAGGAGGCTATGCCGAGGTTCCGGGCCTCCGAGGAGTACGTCGTCGAGGTGCGGGAGGCTACCGTGGACTCCTTCTTGAAGGGGTTCCAGGTATGCCGAGAGAAGGTTAGCTCCTTCTATCCCGAGCTTGACCTCAGCGGGGTCGTACTCGATGGCAGGAGACAGGAGCCCACCGGAGGAGCTTCGATAGCGGCCGGTGATGAGGCGATGACTCCCGAGCAGTCTCCAATCGACGGTGCTGCCAGAGAGAGTGCCCCCCAGCCCGAGGAGGATGCGGCTGTGCCAAAGTAGCTCCGCGATGCTTTTATCTTTCTTTCATGTTTTCTTTCTTTGGGGTATCCCAGCCTGTCGGGGCCCCTCTTATGTAAGGAACTTTTAATCGTAATAAAATTATCTTTTCATTAAATTGTCCCTTATGTCTCTCTTTCTTTCTTTATTTTCTTTTTTCCCTTTTTTTTATGCATCTTCCAGACTGAAACCCGACGATAGCTACTGGGACTAAGTCCCGTAGCATGTTCCGAGCTGAACTTCGGAATCGCATGGGCGAACTTAGTTCTGCCCCACCTTCCAGATCGAAATCCAGGACTTATGAACTGAACCCCGGGGTCGCAGGCTGGATCTGAGCCTTGCGTGGCTTGCCGAGCTATTCTCCAGGATCGCGTGGGTGAATTTGATTCTGCCCCGCCTTCCAGACCGAAGTCCGGGACTTCCGGACTGAATCTTGGGGCCGCAGGCCGTATTTGAGCCTTGCACAGCTTGCCGAGCTGTTCTCTGGGATCGCATGGGCGAATTTGATTCTGCCTCGGCTTCCAGACCGAAGTCCGAGAATCTGAACTGAATCTCGGGGCCGCAGGCCGTATTTGAGCCTTGCACGGCTTGCTGAGCTATTCTCTGGGATCGCGTGGGCGAATTTGATTATACCCCACCTTCCAAACCGAAGTCCGGGAATTTCGGACTGAACCCCAGGGTCGCAGGCCATATTTGAGCCTTGCACCACTTGCCAAGCTATTCTCCGGGATTTTGTGAGAGGGACATCATGCCTTCGCGGGTCTTCCACCGTGTCCATGCTTGCTGAACTTAGAGCTGGGTGGCCCTCACCCTACGAGACGAGAGCAAGCATTTGATGAAAAAGATTTCATCGCCAAAGTTCAAGGAGCCTTACACTATTGGTAATACATTCTCAAGTTTGAGGCATTCCAAGTCCGAGGGAACCGGGATCCGCCTAACTCCTCTAGGTAGTACGCCCCGTGAGGAAGTGCCTCCGCCATCTTATAAGGGCCTTCCCAGTTTGGGGAGAGCTTCTCGCACTCCCATAGCTAGGAAGCTTCAGCACGGTGGAGCACCAAATCTCCCGGGCGGAAGGACTTCGGTCGCACTCTAGAGTTGTAGTATATGGCCACTCGCTGCCGGTAAGCAGCCATCCAAACTCGAGCCCTGTCCCTTGTTTCTTCAAGGAGGTCCAGGTTTAGCAGCATCTTGGCAGGGTTCTCCATCTCGTCGTACTGCTCCACCGCAAGGTTGGTAGGCTGAGCTCAACTGGGATAACCGCTTCTGCTCCGAAGACAAAATTGAACGGGATCTCATCCATAGCCATCCTTGGGATGGTGTGGTACGCCCAAAGGACGCTCGGGAGCTCTTCCGCCCACCTACCCTTGGCTTGGTCCAGTATTGTCCGGAGGCCTTGCAAGATGGTCCTATTCGTTACCTCGGCTTCTCCGTTTGTCTGTGGATGTGCCACCGAAATGAAACGATGGTGGATGCCGAGGTCTTTACAAAACTCCTCGAACTCCCAACAATCGAATTGACGTCCGTTATCGGTGATAATAGTGTGCGGTAGGCCAAAGCGGCAAATAATTGACTTCCAGAGGAACTTGATGACGTTTGCCTCCATGATCCGGGCCAAGGGTTCGGCCTCGACCCACTTCGTGAAGTAGTCGATGGCCATGATCAAGAATTTCCATTGCCCGGACACCGGGGGAAAAGGTCCTAAGAGATCCATGCCCCATTGAGTGAACGGCCATGGGATGAAGAGCTAGGAGAGTGGAGCAGCGGGCTGATGTTGCACCATGGCGTGCCGCTGACACCGATCGCACCTCTTCACGAAGTCAGTTGCGTCTTCTTTCATTGTCTCCCAGAAGTAACCTTGATGGAGAGCCTTGTATGCCAGTATCCTACCCCCCACGTGGTTCCCATAGACGCCCTCGTGGATCTCTTGGAGCACGAGTGCGGCCTCTCTGGGTCTCAAACACTTGAGGAGCGGGTAGGAGTAGGACCTCTGATACAGTAACCCATCCATTAAGATGAACCGTGCAGCCTTCCTCTTAATGAGGCCAGCCACCACGCGGTCCTCCGGCAGGGTGCCATCGGTGATGTACTCGATGTACTTGTCCATCCAGCTGGGCTTTTGGTTGACTTGCTGGACCTCCATGGGTGTCTCGTAGCTCGGGGCCTTGAGGTGCTCGATGTAAGCACGGCCCAACGACGAGTCCGGCAGGGTTGCCAGGCGGGAGAGTGCGTCTGCGCGAGCATTTTCCCTGCGAGGTATATGGGAGATGCTGAAATGCTAAAATCCTGCCGCGCTCGTTCTCACGAGCTCCAGGTACTTCGCTATTTGGGGGTCCCGTGCCCGGTACTCCCCCGAGATCTGCCCGGCTACCAACTGCGAGTCAGTGAAGACCTTGAGATCGGTCATGCCCAACTCGCGGGACACTCTCAGCTCCGCGAGGAGCGCTTCATACTTCGCTTGATCATTAGTGGCGGCGAACTGGAAATGGAGTGCACATTCGGCGACAACCCCTTCGCCGTTGGCGAGGATGAGTCCAGCTCCACTCCAGCTGGAGTTCGAGGCTCCGTCTACATGAAGGACCCAGACGTCTTCCTCTGGTCTTGGCCCCGGCTGCCAGTCTTGAAGGCTCTCTTCCGGCCCCTTGCCTAGGCCTGCACACTCGACCAAGAAATCAGCGAGTACCTGTGCCTTCATGGCCGACCTCGGCTTGTAGGTGATGTCGAACTCGCTGAGCTTGAGCGCCCACTTCACCAAGCACCCAAATGTGTCCGGTCGACTGAGCACCGCTTTCAGCGGCTGATCCATCAGGACAGCAATGGGGTGCACTTGAAAATAAGGTCTGAGACGCTGAGCAGACACAATTAGTACAAAAATCAGTTTCTCAGACCAGGAATACCTGAGCTTCGCATCGTGGAGGAGTTTGCTTGTGTAATATACCGGCCTTTGCATTCCCTTGTCGTCAGTCCGAACCAGGACCGAACTGACGGCCTCCGGGGTGACCGCAAGGTACAAGAGGAGCTCCTCTCCTTCTTCGAGCTTGGAAAGCAGCAGCGAGGATGCCAGTGTCCTCTTCAGCTCGTCGAACACCTCCTGGCACTCCTCCGTCCAGGTAAAGTCGTTCATCTTCCTCAGCACCTTAAAAAAGGGCCGACAGCGGTCAGCAGACCTCGAGATAAATTGACTCAGGGCGGCGATCTGACCGATGAGTCGCTGTACTTGCTTCTTGGAGGTGGGTTGCTCCATGTCCAGGATAGCCTGGACCTTCTCCGGGTTGGCTTTTATCCCCCTTTGGGTTACCATGAACCCCAGGAACTTCCCGGCGGACATGCCGAAGGCGCACTTCGTCGAGCTCAATTTCATCTAGTGAAGCCGGAGGTTACTGAAGGTCTCCATCAGGTCGCCGACGTGGTCCGAAAGGGGCTTCTCATCACCAGCATATTGTCCACTACACCTGCATGTTGCGGCCAATCTGGTCTTTGAAGACTTTGTTGACCATCAGTTGGTACGTGGCCCCGGCGTTCTTGAGGCCGAATGGCATCATCTTGTAACAGTAGGTTCCGCAGTCGGTGACGAAAGCAGTGTGCTCCTCGTCCTTTCATTCAGATCTGGTTGTACCTGGAGAAGGCATCCATGAAAGAGAGGAGGCGATGCCCGGAAGTGGTGTCCACGAGCTGGTCGATCTTTGGAAGAGGGAAACTGTCCTTCAGGCAAGCTCGGTTGAGGTCGGTGTAGTCCACGCAGATCCTCCACTTGCCGCTGCTCTTCTTCACCATGACCACGTTCGCCAGCCAACTGGGATACTGTACCTCCCGTACAAAGCCGACGGCGAGAAGCTTCTCCACTTCTTCATTGATGACCTTCTGCCTCTCTGCGACAAAACTCCTCTTCTTATGGCGGATAGGGCGGCACCTTGGATCAATATTCAACCGGTGGGTGATGACTTCCGGAGGGATACCTGGCATGTTCGCAGCAGACCAGGCGAACAAATCAGCATTCGCCCGGAGGAAGTCTAGCAACCGGGCTCGCTCTTCTTCCAGGAGTTGGGCTCCTATCTGCACCATTTTCTGAGGGTCTGAACTGAGAGGGTACGTCAACAGGCGCTCCACGGGCCCTCCCCTAGGGTCTTTCTCTCTTAGGTCGAGGTCGTCGACATCGAAATCGAGCTCAGCGCTTCGGGCACCCGGGATTGTCTGCAGGCAATGCTAGACGGGCTGGGCCATCCCTCTCATTACTCTCGTCCCAGAGGTGGTAGGGAACTGCACTAGCAACCTCTTAGTGAAAATGACAGCGTCCAGCTGGTTGAGCCCTGGACGGCCGAGGATGACATTATAAGGTGATGGGAGCTTGACGACGGTAAACGTCATCATGTCCGTACTTTGTCGAGGTGGGGATCCAGCAGTGACAGGGAGAGTGATCTCTCCTTCGATCCCCACCGAATCTCCAGTGAAGCCCACGAGAGTGGTGTGCACCAATTTTAATTGATCATGAGATATATTCATTTGGGAGAAAGCATTGTAAAAAAGCACGTCAACAGAGCTCCCACTATCCACCATAATGCGATGTATAGGATGTTTCGCGATGGTCATCTCGACCCCCACTATATCATTGTTTACATTTTCATTTTTATTCCCCTTTTCAAAGGGAAGTACATTCTCTGGGTCTCCCGCCTCCCGAGCTCTCTTCATTGCATGCCCGATCCCCAAGGAGATCATGCCCATCGACTTCTCCATTGGACGGTTATCAATTGCGGGGACCGGGGGAAGGGCTGCGAGCAGCTGACCCTCCGTCGGGGCTTCATTCTTCATGAATTTCTTGAGGTAGTCCCTCTTGATCAGCTCTTCAATCTCTCGCTTCAGATCGTAGCACTCCTCCATGTCGTGGCCGTGCTCGCGGTGAAATTGACAATATTTTGTCTCATCACAGATGCTCCTTGGGTTCTAAGGAGGAGGTCGACGGAGGTAGTGCTCACCCTTAATTTTCATGAGGATCTTCGTCCTGGGAGCGAGGAGAGGGGTGAACGTTCTCTCTGGGGCAGCACCGCTCTTCGGCTTCGGGCCTGGATGAAAATCTACAGGTGGTCCAGGCCTCTAGGTCCCGGGGACGTCCCTTGGGGCAGGTTTCTTTGAAGGCTTCCTGTCCAGCTCTCGCCTGGTGCGATCGACCTCCTCCGCTCGGATGTACTTGTGGACACGGAGGAGGAGCTCAGAGTACGTCTTGGGGGGCTTTTTATCCAGGGAATACGTCAGATGGGAGGTCTTGAGCCCGTGCTTCAACGCCAGCATGGCAATAGGCTTGTCCAAACTATAGATTTCCAGGGCAGCGGTCTTAAAGCGGGTAATGTAGTCCCGCAGCAGCTCCTGGTCCTGCTGGCGGATAGAGAAGAGTTTATCCACCTCTCTTGGCACCTTCCGGCAAGCGTCGAAGTGTGCCACAAACTTTCCTTCCAGTTGATGAAAGGAGCTGATAGATTCCTGCTCGAGGCGGGTGAACCAAACTCGAGCAGCCTTCCAGAGGGTGGCTGGGAAGGCAATGCATAGAAAAGCGTTCGTCGCTCCCTAGACCCTCATGAGAGCCTTATAGCTCTCTAAATGGTCCAAGGGATCAGTGGTCCCATCGTAGGGATCCACCTGAGGCATGCGGAACCGACTCAGGATCGGTTCCTCTTGGATTTCCCGGGAGAAGGGTGGTTGGGCATTGTAGCCCGCTGGATCTGTTGGGGAGCTCTGCATGTCGGCAAAGCGATAGGCGAACTCCACCAGCTTGCGCTCGTGCTCCTCCAGGCGCCTCTCGGCCTGGTGCCTGATGGCCTCGTCGGTGGAATCTTCCACCGAGGTCGCTAGAGAAGGGGGTGCCGATCGGTCTCGGTGAGGGGCCTTGCCCCGATGGCGCCTGTAGCACCGCGCTGCTTCGGCATCGCTGGCTGGGGATTGACTCTCGTGATCCGTCGAACCGGAGTAGTTCCTCTTTGCGGGAGTCTGGTGGCTCCCGCGGGGGTTGGAGACTACCCGCGGATGAGAGGGCCTGCCTTGGATGGAGCGCAGGCTTCCGCGAGGGCCCGTGGCTCGAGCCGCGGGGGTCCCTAGCTGGGGCTGTGTGGCCAGGGACCGCTGCTAGTGCTGCAGTTGCCGCACAGTAGTGGTCAAAGTTTGTAGCTGCTGGATGACAGCTGTGAAAGGACCGTCTGCCGGGGATGGCTGAGGAGGAGGTGGTGGATCAGGAAGTTCCCTCTCCGGGCTACGCGGCCCTTGAGGAGAAGGAACTTCCCCCGCTCGGCTGGCAGATGCTTCGCGTCCACGCGTCACCACCATGGTCGGAGCGCGCTTTCACCCATGAAGAGCTTGCTCGCACAAGGGTTACTGTTCTGCCCCCCCTTCCTGGCGCGCAAATCTGTTGCCGATCTCACCACGGTGGCCTGTAGCTCTTGAGCTGGCACCGGTCTCGGACTCTCTCACCTCGAGATCTCCAAGCTTCCAGACCTGCAAAATAAAGTTAGAGACCCTGGCCGAGGGTTCCGGTGGGGGCACTCCAATGGTCAAGTTAGAGAGCGGCGAGATGGAACAGATCCCCTACGGCAGGTTCCCGAAGGATTCCCGTGCTTAGAGGAGATATAAACGAAAGAAGTGTGGGGAAGAGGGGAGTTGAAGCCCGGCTTCCTGCGCTTGGTTCACCGAGCTCATGCCTGAGGACTTCTTGAGGCCTCCCAGGATCGTTCTCTTGGTGTTTTCTCCCTTTTTTGACTTACCTGTCCGCCCGTTTTTACCATCCCTTTTATACCATCGAATCGCCTCAAGCTCGCCTTCCTTTCAAGGGGCTCCCTCAGACCTCTAGACCTTCTCCTCTCCCTTCTTCTTCAAGTCCGGGAGCTAAGTGGCCGGACTGCCTCGTTCGTCGTGTGTCACGAAGGGGGGAAGATTGGCGAGGCTTTGGGCCGAGTGCGAGAGCTCTCCTTCCGAGGCATTGACGGTGAGCTTCCAGCCGTTTCAGGATCCTATCCGCAAGGATTCCATTCCTCGGTTGCGGGGCTGCATCTGGCTGGTGTAAACGAGGTTTCGCGTGTCACTGCAGGCCATACTGGTGCCCTCTACAGGGCGCGGCGCGCGCCGGCTCTAGTGGTGACCTTGCAACCCATGCCCCCACTTCCCCGAGGCTTTGCAAAGTAGAGCTGACCTCGGCCGAGGTGGACCCGTCAGGGGGCGCCACCAGGCGGAGTGGCAAAGAGAGGCTCGACTTCGATCGAGGTGGACCCGTCTTAGGGTGCAATCTGGCGAAGGAGCAGGAGGGCCCTGCTCGACCTCGGCCTAGGTGGACCCATCTTGGGGTGCCACCTAGCGAGGGAGCGAGGGGCCGCCAGCTTCGACCGAGGTAGACCCCTCCTGGGTGGACACCTGGCGAAGCGGCAGAGAGGTGCTCGACATCGACCGAGGTGGACCCGTTAGGGGGCGCCACGTGGCGGAGGAGCAGCAGGGCCCGGCTCGACCTCGGCCGAGGTGGACCCGTCTCGGGGTGCCACCTGGCGAGGGAGCGAGGGGCCACCAGCTTCGGTCGAGGTGGACTCCTTCTGGGTGGACACCTGGCAGAGCGGCAGAGAGGTGCTCGACTTCGGCCGAGGTGGACTCGTTAAGGGGCGCCACCTGGCGAAGGAGTAGTAGGGCCCGGCTCCACCTCGGCCGAGGTGGACCCGTCTCGGGGTGCCACCTGGCGAGGGAGCGAGGGGCCGCCAGCTTCGGCCGAGGTGGACCTGTCTTCGGATGCTAGTTGGCGAAGGAGCAGCAGGGCTCGGCTTGACCTTGGCCGAGGTGGACCCCTCCTGGGTGGACACCTGGTGGAGCGGCATAGAGGTGCTCGATTTTGGCCGAGGTGGACCCGTCAGGGGGCGCCACCTGGCGGAGGAGCAGTAGGGCCCGGCTCGACCTCGGCCAAGGTGGACCCGTCTCGGGGTGCCACCTGGTGAAGGAGCGAGGGGCCACCAGCTTCGGCCGAGGTGGACCCCTCCTGGGTGGACACTTGGCGAAGCGGCAGAGAGGCGCTCGACTTCGGCCGAGGTGGATCCGTCTTCGGATGCTAACTGGCGAAGGAGCAGCAGGGCCCACCTCGACCTTGGCCGAGGTGGACCCGTTTCGGGGTGCCACCTGGCGAGGGATCGAGGGGCCGCTAGCTTCGACCGAGGTGGACCCCTCCTGGATGGACACCTAGCGGAACGGCATAGAGGTGCTCGACTTCGACCAAGGTGGACCTGTCTTCAGGCGCCAGCTAGCGAAGGAGCGGGAGCACTTCATCCCGAACGGGGATCTTTTGAAAGAAAAATCTACGTGGTACTGACCGTGTCCAGCTGGACCTGACACGCGCCCCACGTCAGCGATGTAGCCATATCACATATACATACATGTACATATACACATGCATACACATACATATACATACACATACATATATATATATATATACATATACAAATACATACATATACAAATATATATACATATATATACATATACATATACATAGTTTTTGAGGCTTTATATATATATATTTATCAAGATTTTGAGGCTCCTCTCTGCTGCCATGAAAAAGGCAGGCGGAAACGAAGCATAAGTATATATATATATATATATATATATTCCATTTTTCAAGTATTTGAGGCTCCTCTCTGCTGCCGAGAAAAGGGCAGGCGGAAAGGAAGCAGAAGAAGTCGAAGAGAAGAGAGAGAACGAGCGAGCTAGCGAAGAAACTAAAATTCGCGGTCAAAGAAGGATCCCAGGACACCCTAAAGAGGTCGGTTCTCTTTCCTCCTCTTATTTTCCCAAGAATTTTGTTTTGCTTTCCATCTAGGGTTTTAGTTTTTCCCTTTCATTTCCACAAAATTATAAGTTTGGAATAAGAAAAGTGCAAATTCCTAGTTTGAGACGAGCACGGTAGGCTCGATCCCTTGGATTTATTCTGTTCCTTACGATTTCTACGCAGGAACTCGACATCTGCGAATTTAATGAGCAGCAGCAGAGCGAAGAATTTCCGCCGCCGTTCCGACAACGGTGATGCTAACGGAGAGGAGAAGTCCACCCCAATTCCCGCCGCCGCCGCCGCCACGACCTCCGCCTCCGTCTCTACCACCAGAAAGAGCCAAGCCCTAACAAAACCAAAGAGCTCGAAACCGGAGGGACCGAAACGCCTTAGCTTTGCTGATGATGAGGACGAGGACGGCGAGGCCGCGGCGGCCCCTCGCCGGCCCTCCAAATCCGTTCCCTCGATCCATAAGCTTTCCTCTTCCAAGGAGCGCTCAAAAACCTCATCTTTGGCCCCTTCCATCCCGTCCAATGTCCAGCCGCAGACGGGTGAGTATACCAAGGAGAGGCTGCTCGAGCTCCAGAAGAACGCGCGCCCCCTTGGTAGCATGCCCCGGCCTAAGCCGTCTCCTTCCTTCTCCGAGCCCAAACCCCAGAAGAAGCCTGATCCCCCTGCCGAACCTGTTATCATCCTTAAAGGCCTCGTCAAACCAGTCTCCGCTACAACCCCTGGGCAGGAAGGTGAGAAGAGAGCTGCTTCTAAGCTTCAGGAAGATGAAGGGGAAGAAGAGGAAGAAGGGATGGATGAAGATGAGGAGAGGCGCGATGCGGAGAAGGGGAGAATATTGCCACTGATACCCGATCAGGCAACAATTGATGCTATCCGGGCCAAGAGAGCACAGCTCCAACAGCCACGTCGCCCTGCACTGGATTACATCTCTCTTGATGGCGGAATGATGGGTAGCCGCCCTTCGGCGGAGGGGTCCAGCGATGAAGAGGAGAATGATTTCCAGGGCAGGGTTGCTTTGTTGGGAGGCAAGATGGATGGTAGGCCAAAGAAGGGCGTTTTTGAGAGCGTGGAGGGGAGAGTTGCTGTAGCTGAGGCAAGGGTTGTTGATGATGGATACAGAAAGGGGGCTGATGATGATAATGATGATGATGATGGAGTTGATGATGAGGATGAAGAGGAGAGGAAATGGGAAGAGGAGCAGTTCAGAAAGGGGTTAGGAAGGAGAATTGATGAGGCATCAACTCAGAGAGGGGTTAATAGCATCCCAACAATTGCACCCATCCACCCAGAGCTTTCTGTTTACTCAGGAGCTGCTCTTCAGTCTCCAATGAGTAATGTATCTCTCGGGCCAGCTTCCATTGGAGTCTCAAGGAGTGCGGAGGTCATGTCCATTCTCCAACAGGCCGAGGTTGCCACTCGTGCTCTGCAGGAGAACATCAACAAGCTAAAGGAAACCCACAACATAACCATGAACTCATTGGTTAGGACTGATACACATATTTCTGAGGCGCTTTCTGAAATTACCTCTTTGGAGAGGTCTCTGAAGGCTGCTGATGAGAAATATGTCTTCATGCAGCAGCTCCGTGACTTCATCTCGGTGATGTGTGATTTCTTACATGACAAGGCCTATTTCATTGAGGAGCTGGAAGAGCAGATGCAGAAACTTCATGAGCAGCGGGCCTTAGCTGTTGTAGAAAGAAGAGCTGCTGATATTGCTGATGAAGCAAATGAAGTGGAAGCTGCTGTAAATGCAGCGATATTGGTTCTAAACAAAGGCTCTTCAACTGCTTATATTTCTGCAGCAACAACTGCAGCACTGGCTGCTGCTGCTGCTGGTGGTGCTCGAGAAAGTTCCAATTTATCAGTTGAATTGGATGAGTTTGGTAGGGATGTCAACTTACAGAAGCGCATGGAATTTACACAGAGGACTGAAGCCAGAAAGCGAAGGAGAGTTCGGTCTGAATCAAAAAGAATGTCATCAATTGGGAAGGATAATGTTTTTGAACAGATTGAAGGAGAGGTGAGCAGTGATGAGAGTGACAGCGAGAGTAGCGCATATGAGTCTAGCTGCAATGAGTTGCTACAAGCTGCTGAACAGATTTTTAGTGATGCATCTGAGGAGTACTCCAGCCTTAAAGTTGTTAAGGAAAGGTTTGAAAGATGGAAGAAACAGTATCCATCGGCCTATCGAGATGCTTATGTGTCTCTAACTGCGCCAGCAGTTTTCTCCCCATACATGAGATTGGAGCTTTTGAAGTGGGACCCTCTATATGACACAGCAGATTTCTTTGACATGGAGTGGCACAAGCTGCTATTTAATTATGGATTGCCAGGCAAAGATCGTGACTTCGATCCTGATGATGCTGATGCTAATCTTATTCCAGAACTAGTTGAAAAGGTAGCTCTTCCCATTTTACAACATGAAATTGCACACTGTTGGGACATGTTGAGCACTCAAATGACAAAAAATGCAGTATTTGCCACAAATATGGTCATTAGCTATGTTCCAGCTTCTAGTAAGGCATTACATGAATTGTTGGCTGTCGTTCATAGTCGTTTGACAGAGGCCATCACCAACCTCAGTGTACCTGTTTGGGGTACAGTTGTGACAAATGCTGTGCCAGGTGCTGCTCAAATTGCGGCATATAGGTTTGGTATGTCTGTTCGTCTGCTCAGAAATATTTGCTTATGGAAAAATATCCTTGCAGTGCCAGTCTTAGAGAAGCTTGCTCTTGAAGAGCTCTTGAGGGGGGAACTTCTGCCTCATGTTAGAAGTATCATGCCCAATATTCATGATGCTATTACGAGGACAGAAAGGGTAGTTGCATCATTGTCGGGGGTTTGGTCAGGTCTTGGGATCACTGTAGAACCCAGTCAGAAGCTACGGCCTTTGGTGGATTGCATTGCAGAGCTAGGAAGCAAGTTGGAGAAGCGACAAGCATTGGGTGTGAGCGAGGAGGAGATCCGTGGTCTTGCTCGTCGTTTAAAGAATATGTTGGTTGCGCTTCATGAGTATGACAAAGCTAGAGCTATGTTGAGGACGTTTCAGCTCAAAGAGGCACTTTGAGGCTGATCAGACATTCTTACTCTTTTAAAGCAAGCTTTTCCTTTCAGGAAGCACCCAGGTTCTGAAGCCTTGGCTACCAGAACAATATTGTACTTTACAGAGAAGTTTTGATTGAATCAAAATATGTGAATTCAAATTTTGAAGTGCATATATTGGCCATATTAACTGTCGATTGTCCTTGTTGGTTCATTTTAGTGCTTCAGAATTTCATTGTTTTCATCAGTGAAATCAGGTTTCCACGATGCCTACATATGTTTTTTTACTTTTGTCAAGTTTGCCTTGATGAACATGCTTCTTGCAATCCTGTGAAGCCCAAGGTTTTTTTTTTTTCTTTCCCCCTCTGGTTTGAGCTATGCGTCTTAAACTGCGAACATGACTGATGGTCATTTCAACAAGTTTCTATTTTTTCCCCTTTTGAAAATGTTAGCATATTACTCTGATGTCATGATGTGTGATGCTTGAATGAATTATCATATATTCATCTCACCTCTATTGAAACTTCATGTGTTTTGATGGCTATGTTATATATAATTTTATTATGATGGTTGAATTCAGTATAATCTCTTTGGACCCAGGTTGCGAGTTTTGTGTCATCTAACATTCATTGGCCTCAACCAGAATGCAGATGTTTGTAATCTTATTTCAACAGATTTTTATTAATGAGTTCAATTCACTTTAAAGACTCATATGTTGCCAAGTGTTTCCTCTTCTTCTTTTTTTTTTCAAATTACTAGTTTATTCGGCAGTTCTTTGCTTGAGAAATTTCTTATTGATTGCACAAGTGGTAACCTTGAGATGTCCTTGAAGTTAGAAAATTAATGGATGAATTCAAATGCAGCATTTTTCTTTGATTCAATGATTTTTATATTCCCTAGCAAAAAAGCCTTTATCTATTTGACATCAGTTGCATCTGAAGTTGTGAGCATTTGATTCATGCATTGGTTTCCATATCAAGTTTAGTTGATTCTTAATATTGGCCATCTGCAATGTGATGTACTGAAGAGTCCTAGAATCCTGCTTATGGTTGTGGTTATGTAAGATGATCGACATTGCACCAAACACTGGTATCCAGGATGGTGAACATCTGTAATTGGGTACTCTTTTAACTCCTCCTAAGTGTGAAATGTTGGATCTCATCCCACAAAGACACTGGTCATTTAACCTTCATAACACATCCAGACAATGGACAAAATATCTTGCATATCCAATTGCACATTGAAATTAAGCAAATGGCTCCATGACAAAGTATAGTTTCAAAGTGATTTTAGTGGCAGCTGCATGAAATTGACACCAAAAGCATTTTGGCAGTGGCCAACCCTTGTTGCTAGATATAGGTAATATTATTATTTATTGGCACCTGGTAGCCAACTTCCTGCTAAAGCTATTTTAGCAGCAACATTATACAAGCCACTCCCAAGTCTAATTGTTGAATAGCCATAGCTTACATATTGATTATTTTATGCTTTCCAACAGGGGACAAGTCAGGTCCATCCGCTAGTGCTTGCTCCGATAGTTGCCTGTCATTGTGCTGGTCAATGTATGTCAAGCTTGTCCTCCTTGTTATCCTTGTTTCCTTTCTACAAGCTTTTGTTTCTGATGGTTTCCATTGTTTGGTGTGTTGTTTTATTTGCCCAAGAAACAAGGTTGGCTAACAGTTCGAGAAACCTCAGCAGGTAAGTTTTAGTTGACATATTAGGAAATGTAGCACATCTGGCTGGACCAACGGGAGCCAAAATTTGATTGGTCTATAAAATTGTTTATGTCATGTTGGCTGATTTTAGAATAGGTGTGACCTCATATCCTTGGTCATCAATATGAGGGCCAAACCTCCTTTATTTTGTTTCTTTTTATCTCATATGCCAGTAGGAAAGGAAAACTCAAAATATAATGATTACCATTTCAAATCTGTTAATATCATGTATGTTACATTTTATAGTGGTCAAAATGTCACCTTTAGATTGGACTCCTTTATGTTTGTTAGGATGGATATTCATTTTATTATAAGTTGTACTGGCTGATGAGTATTGTGCTGGCTAGATTTTTATTTTTTGGTTTAACTTCATATATGATGTTCTTCTTGCCTCTCATCAAAGGCAAATGTCAAAGCTGAATTAACTTGCCAAAGAAAAAGCTGAACTTCAAACCCCTCAACTCTTTCTAGGTCTTTTTTTTTGACTGATTTGTTTGTCATTGAATTCAAAGAGTCTAAAATCTGTCAGCAACGCTGACAAGGAGATTGAGTCATTATATCAGATTTTGAAGGTTTTCTGGTTGTTTTAGAGTTCTCTTTTATACAACAATAGATGACCTGACAAAAGTGGAGTCGAAAATACTTAGAGAAGAATTTTTGGTGTCTTTGTAGGTAAGATCAGCTACACCTATAAATACTCTAAAGTCTAATCTGCTTATACTCTAACCTGCTTAATCTGTGCTTTGTTTCCTTCACCCTATTGCAGGTTATGTCATCCTTATACATATCTAGTCTAATTTAGCACACACCGATGGATGCCTGAGAAATTACTTATCTGTATGAGTGGTTAAATAATTTTCATAAGTTGTTTCAGTTTGGGCATATCGAGAAGACCATTTCAAAAGTGGTTGTCAGGGATGAAGTCCAGACGTTGGCTGTGTTTCTTCCCCAGTGATGGCACTCGTTTAATCAGCAAGGACCATTTTTGCCATTGCAGATACTGCAAGAGGATCCTAAGGTGCTCTTTGGACCTACATGCTAGCAAGTCATATCAACAAGATTATTCAGAAAGCGCTTTTCAATTGATTTGGATCGGGCTGTATCTAATAGTTCCAGAACTACTTGTTCTATCTTTCTTCTGTGCAAGTTTGAAGGAGCAGCCTTATTTTATTGCCTGATCTTTATTTCTATTTCCTTTTTTAAAAATTTGAGTTCCGCTAGCCCTATTCTTTTTATATTGGATCCTTGTTCTATAATGAAAGTATCTAATTCAACCCCTGTCTAATAAATTAGTATAGGGTATCTAGAATCCTTATTCTCTCATGCAGGAGCAATCATATATGATATGCTGGATTCAGTCCTCTGGAGACTTATCAATTCTGCTTGTATCTGGTCTGTTATTCCCTGAAACTTAGCATTTAATTCATACCAGAACCAGAGGCACTTCAAATTTGAAAACACTTTAATTTTGTTGCTCTGGCAGGAGCTAGATCTAAAATCTTGAGTATTTTCACTTTTTGTCTTATGAATATCATTTTTTGACTTGTGAAGTAATGGTTGTCGGTCTTCCTATTATTTTAGTAATTATTGGTGTGGCAATCGATGCCAAGAAAGTTGATTCCCATTCAGTTTCTTGTGCATCATATACAAAGACGTGTTATTTTTAAAAGTTACCATCAACATTATGCTAGTGTAAACAGGTCATCTCAATTATTTCGCCTTCCCGGTCTATATTCAGGTCTGCCAGAAAAATTCAGTAACGTGTACTGATTTCTTGAACACCATTAGAATTTAGACCTAGATTTGGTTTTTTAATGACAACCTTGACCTTTTACGTTCCAAATCATCAAACTTCATCCTTTCCATGTCTCATCTTATTTTGTCATATCGAGCACTGGTGAGTTTGCCATTATTGTTTATGACATTCCATTCATATTAACTAAGAGTTGACTATGTTGTTAGTTGGTGTAAATTTATTATGTTTTGGGTTCTTCACATAGTTGTTTGGATGAAAAACTAATGCTCATTTAATCTTGGTTTTAGGTATCTATCCTCCACGTGTTCAAGGGAATTGTCATTGAAGTTTGGAAGGTAACTGATTTCAGGCATTATTAGTTTTCACTTTCAGGCATTTTTGCCAGTTATATAGATTTTAATTATTTTCCTACTGACTACATGTTTTGCATACATCCTAGGCAAATCTATGCCTCATTTGTTATATATGCAACAGTTCTTTACTTGCATTACTGAGTTTGTTGAATTGGCCAGCATATTGGGTGGTTACCAGATTTTAATTCTTTTCCTACTGACTACATGTTTTGCATACATCCTAGGCAAATCTATGCCTCATTTGTCATATATGCAACAGTTCTTTACTTGCATTACTGAGTTTGTTGAATTGGCCAGCATATTGGGTGGTTACCAGATTTTAATTCTTTTCCTACTGACTAGATGTTTTGCATACATCCTAGGCAAATCTATGCCTCATTTGTCATATATGCAACAGTTCTTTACTTGCATTACTGAGTTTGTTGAATTGGCCAGCATATTGGGTGGTTACCAGATTTTAATTCTTTTCCTACTGACTACATGTTTTGCATACATCCTAGGCAAATCTATGCCTCATTTGTTATATATGCAACAGTTCTTTACTTGCATTACTGAGTTTGTTGAATTGGCCAGCATATTGGGTGGTTACCAAGGAATACATAAGTTAATTTTGGTCAAGCACAAGTTAATGCATGCTTTCTAAGGTAACAGTGCCTATCATCGAGTGCCTATAGACACCGAAAAGCCATGGCAAGTCTGTATGTTGGGAATTGTCCTCTTTACTGTCATCATCATGCTGGTCACCATTGTTCTCAGTTCGACCAAACTCAATCCGAAATTGACTGATTTTTGGTTTGGTCAGTTTTGGACGAAAACAACTGAAACTACTTATTTTACTTTTTCATTTTAACAATTTAACATGGTTAATATTATCTAAAAATTGACTAATGCTATTAAACATTCATTAAAGGCTTTAATTATTAAATTCACGTTAATTTTGTTGAATCTTTGCTATTATGATCGGTAAGTTGTATATTGAAATAATGAAGTAAATTATGTTTGTATTTATATGGGATTATTTTCTTGCTTGGATAGGCTATTCAAGTGAAATAGAATGAGACGTTCTTATTTTTTCCCCCCTTTTTTGCTTATTTGCATTATTAATATGGAATAGAATGAAATATTACTGGATGGATGGTTTCATGCTTATATGGGTTACGTGGATCTCTCCTGCTCGGATGAGTTATTAAAAATGGAATTAGAATGATGTGTATTTAGATGGTGTTGATGCTGGATCTTCGCCGACCGGATGGAGTGGTTCTTTCGTTGGATTGTCGTCGATCGGAACCTGCAAAACAGATCTCTGACCGAAGATTTTCTGGCGGGGGACACTCCGATGCTAAAGTCAGAAGAAACTCAGGCAGCAACAGAATGGAGAGTGTTTGGAAGCAGAGAGGGAAATGAGGAATTCAAATTGCAGGAATTAGCAAAGCTTATCTCGAATGTCCCCTCTTACCAGTATTTATAGGCTCGAACGTAACTACTTACGGTTATGAAAGCTGGCAAATGTAACCACTTGATAACTGTAAGTAGTGGCGGTCGGAAAAATAGTTATTTCGGAGCTTATCTGATCTGAGGATTTCGATCATGTGGGTGATTGTAATAACTAGAGCAGGGTTGGCTGTTCTAATATTGAAAAGATTCACATGCTTAATAAGCTTCTCTCTTATTTAGAGTGGATTCGAAGTGAGCTCAACATTCCCTTTAGTAGCACTCCTAAAGGGAATGTTAGCTACATACTTCAAAGAAGTCTTTTTGGAAATAGTAAAAGTAAATACTTACAGTCAAGAAAATGAGATAATATGCTCTTCGGATTATGTTGAAAGAATAAAGTCGAAGATATTCACTTGAAAGGTTAAGTCTTCAGATCAAGATGACAATCCGAAGCCGAAAATTTAAGGTTAATAAACTTAGCTTGAAACCATAGATGTAAAGACATGAGGCAGGGTCTTCGGACTAAGATAAAGATACGAAGCCGAAGACAAGGCTAATAAACTTATCTCCTGTACGAAGATAAGGATACGAAGCCGTAGATGTAAATACCATGCATGGTCTTCGGACCAAGATAAATATACGAAGCCGAAGACATAGAGTTAATAAACTTGGCTTCCGAACCAAAATAAAGACACGAAGCCGTAAATATCAGGCATGGTCTTCGGACCAAGATAAATACACGAAGCCGAAGACATAGAGTTAATAAACTTGGCTTCCGGATCAAAATAAAGATACGAAGCCGTAAACATCAGGCATGATCTTCGGACCAAGATAAATATATGAAGCCGAAGACTATCCTTTGTAGATCAGAATCTTCATCAAACCCAGTAAACATTTTCCTTTGTTATGTTGATTTGACCAATAAACCAAAAAAAAAAAAAACTGAAATTGGTTCAGAGAGTGACTCAATAATTAATTGAAATAAAACCAGGATATCATAACAGCCGTCCCCTACTTCCAAGTTCGAAATGATTTAATTTCGAAAAATGGGAGTACTTGAAATCTGTCATTTTGCGGTAACTGATATACCATAATGGCGTTAAATCCCGGCACATCTTTTCGCAATAACTGCTTGGTGGCGCGAGAGATGTGGAGAATACACGTGTCACCACGTCATTTGTCGTTTCAAAAGAAACGTTTCAAATTTAGAAAGATCTGAAAAATCTCTTTAGAAAAAGAGTTTTTATTGTACCAAGGTGGGACACTTGGCAATCACCTGAAAGTTGATCATAATTAAGAAATCATCGTAGCCATTCATGTCACTTCATGCGGATTGCAGCCACCATTTCATTAATGGGCAATTTTCAGGAAATCGTGCCCAGGATCGAAGCTGTTGATACGGCGTACGATACGAGGAGATTTTCGAAACGTCTCGAAACCCCACAATCTTAGCTATAAAAGGAAAAGAGTTTCAGAAGAAGGGCTTTCCTTGCACTTGTGCTCCGTCTTCCTTTCACCCCGTGCTACAGTCCACCATTTTTGTTCCTTCAAAGGCTAGAGGCCCTTCTTTTTTATTTTCTTCTTCTTTGCCATGTCAAAATCTGCTAGGAACCTTTCTTCTAGTTCTAGCAAAGGTTCACCGGGGGGTGAAACCGATAGGGAACCACTGGAAAGGGAAACCGGCAGGAGTTCACCGGGAGATGGGACCGGTAGGGATTCGC
Organism: Areca catechu; assembly: GCA_021397845.1. Classification (NCBI taxonomy): domain Eukaryota; kingdom Viridiplantae; phylum Streptophyta; class Magnoliopsida; order Arecales; family Arecaceae; genus Areca; species Areca catechu. The sequence goes on along the minus strand of CM038038.1, from coordinate 12,505,012 downwards.
CGGGAGGCGAAACCAGTAGGAGGAAAAACTCCGGTAGGAAGAGAAGTCCGGAAAGATCACCTGATTCCATTGCCAGTTCTATTTCACTTGCTAAGATAGAAGATGTTAGGCGACGTTTTCACATTCCTCGGATCTTCAAAATAATCCTTCCAAAACTTGAAGAGCGGGTAGATAAACCTCCCATGAATTCAATTGCTATATACGAAGACCACCTTAAGGCTGGTCTTCGGCTTCCACTCCACCATTTCTTCGTAAAAATCTTTAACCTTTATCGAATAGTACCGGTTCAATTAACCCCCAACAGCTTTAGGAATATCTGTGGGTTTCTGGTCCTTTGTAAACTTAGGAATGTAGAGCCGAAGACTTCCTTGTTCACCTCTTTATTTATGCTGAAAAAAAATTCTACAGCAAAGGATGGTGGGTTATAGGTCCTCGGTCAGGCCGAAGATTAATAAAAGGAACCCCCAGTGCAATACATGGATGGAAACCTTATTTTTTCTTTGTATATTATACCCATTGGGGATTCAATACTGACCGGAGAGCTCCGCATTTGGATGCAAATGCCAGGAAAAGGGTTCTAAAAGCTGATCTCAAAGACTTTGAAACTTTGTCAGAACCATAAATTCTTTCATTCAAAGAATTGTTGAAGGAAGAAAACCTTCATCGAGCTCACATCAGCGAAGTCCCAGTATTAGGTATGGAAATAGTGGTCTTCGGATTTTCATTCCTTCCATTTTCCTTTTTCTTTTCCTTTTCTTTTTATATGATGGAATCTTTCGATTGCAGGTGAAAGAATGAAGCCTCAACTTGAAAAAGTTCGGCAAGCTTCTCGGAAAAGGGCAGTGGCCGTTCCAACGACAACCGAAGTCCATAAGAAAAGAAGAGCCGAAGAGGGCTCGAGCACTCCTCCGATGAGATCTACATCGGATGAAGAGATACCACATATTTCACCAAGTCCTCCTGAACCTGACAGGACTCCATCTTCGAGGAGGCCTCCTCCGAAGAGTCCTCGTCCGATGCCCCCTCCAAATCAACGTGATTTGTCATTTGACAGGGAGTCCTTGTTGGCAACTCCGACGGAGAAAAGGAAAGAAAGATCAAAATTTCGGTCTGAGAACGATCCTAGGTGGAACACCTCTTCGGAAGGAGGTTGCAATATAGACTTCACTGTCTTTTCGGATAAAGAAGGCTTGGAGAACCCTGATCTGGCCAGGGAACCGATGAAGCGCACGCTTCTTCCTAAAGATTGGGACAATACTAAGTCCTGATGCATTGAAGAAGTCTCCGACTCGGTGTTTTCATCAACGCTGAAGGTAAATATCTGATTGTATTCTCAAGGCATAAATTTGTTGTTGCTAACTCTCTAATATATTAATATAGATGATGCATGACATAACTGTCATGGAAGAAAGCATCTTTGATTTTAGAGACAACTATAAAAAGATGAATGACAAAACGAAGATAGCTGAAATTGAGAAGGCAGTAGTCGAAGAGCAGAGACAGGCTATGGAGGAGAAGCTTGCTCAAAGCGATGCCTTAGTTCAGAGTTTGAAAGCTGATATGGAAAAACTCCAATCGAAGAACTCTGAGCAAGAAGGCTTAAGAAGAGAAAAGCTAAGGTTCGATCTCTGGAAGCTCTGCTTAAGAAAGCTCAACAGAAATTCGAAGAGGCTACCAAGAAGACCGAAGAAGCTGCCGAAGAGATTCGATCTTTGAAAGATCAATTGAAGAGGGCGGTAGAGGAATATAAAGCATCTTCGGCTTTCGAAAATGAGATGGTTGAAGCAGGAACCCACAGCTATAAAGGGGGCTTCAATGATAGGGTGAAGGAAGTGCAAAGCCTTTACCCAGATTTGGACATTTCGAGGATTCAACTGTTCGATTCTGAAATCCCAAATGAGCCCGAATCACAAGAGGGTTTCGAAGCTCCATTGATAGCTGAAGAAATGGCCAATCCAGCTGAACCTACTCAGACCGAAGGCACTCCAGCAATGGAGAACTTGTAACTTTCTTCTCTTCTCTTTTTGGAAAAGTGTAAAAGAAATCTTATCAATGAAAATCCTTTCCAATGAGAACTTTCCTATGAATGCGTATGTGAATGGATGAGAATTTTCCTAATTGTAGGGTCTTCGGATAATCAAGAACTCCGAAGTATAAAAAATGATACTAAGTCTTCGGACTTAGGACAAAATCTTTTAAAAAATAGAATTTCCAAATCTGATCCAATATTATATCATGTTGGATAGTATATCGAAATAAGAATGATTGAGACTCCAAGTCTTCGAATTTGAAGATGCACTAAATCTTTGGACTTAGAAGAATTCCAGAGAATTGAGATAAGAGAATATTAAATCGTCAAATAAGAATCAAGTCTTCAGACTTGAGAATATGCTAAGTCTTCGGACATAGAAGAAAAGAATACCAAGTTTTCAGATAAGAATCAAATCTTCGGACTTGAGAATACACTAAGCCTTTGGACTTAGGAATAATTTCATATAACTAAGACGAAACAATCTCTTAAATGAAAGTACCAAGTCTTCGGACTTGGGATAAGATGTACCGTACGGGTCACCTGCATCTCTATCATGGAGGAAAGGTTGATTAACCTTTGATATTTTTGCGGGATAGATCACTTGGATCACCTTTATGCCCTTTAATCAAGGATTAAGATAGGTTGATCGGGCCTACCTCGGCACTCATAAAGTAGATCATGAAGATCATTCTCATGCATTTTTATGTTGAAATTAAGACAGGATGATCCTGCCCACCTCGGCACTTCGTGAGGTAGATCACGGAGATCATCCTCATACATTTTTGATTAAGATAGACTGGTTAAGCCCAACTCGGCACTTCGTAGGGTAGATCACGGAGATCATCCTTATGTCTTAAAAAAAAGAAAATTAAGATAGGTTAGTTAAGCTTATCTCGGTATTTTGTATGGTAGATCATGGAGATTATTCTCATGCCTTTTAGAAATAGAATTAAGACAGAATAATTAAGTCTATCTTGATGACCTTGAATAAAACCTTTTTTGATAATACTTGCGGAGGTTTTGTACATTCCAAGGTCGAGGTAGTAGAATACCCTCTAAGGTTTCCAATCGGTAAGCTCTAGGTCGAATACCCTCTTTTTGCTTTGGTATGGTCCTTTCCATGTAGGAGAGAGTTTATCCTGTTCAGTTGGTTTGGATATTTCAGACTTTCGCAGAACTAGATCTTTAGGATGAAAGGTCCATTCTTTTACACGATGGTTGTAGTATCTTGCCATTTTCTGCTGGTACGCAGCCATTTTTAACTGTGCCTGAAGTCGTGTGCCTTGTAGTAAATCCAAGTCAACTCTTCGGCGTTCAGAGTTTCCAGGCTCTTCATAGTGATCAATCCGTAGAGATTGCAAAGAGACCTCTATGGGAAGGACCGCTTCGGTACCATAAGATAGATGAAATGAAGATTTACCAGTAGCTGTTCTGGAAGTAGTTCGATATGCCCAAAGAACTGAGTTTAACTCATCGGCCCATGACCCTTTAGCATCATTCAATCTGGTTTTAAGACTATAAAGAATAGTCTTGTTTGTCACTTCAGCTTCTCCATTACATTGGGATGTGCCACTGAAGTGAGTTTGTGAAGGATGTGATACTAGGTGCAGAAGCTCCTGAATTTCGGGTTATCAAACTATCTTCCGTTGTCAGTTATTATGGAATAAGGAATTTCGAAACGGAAGATGATAAAATTTCTCACAAAATTTTCAACTTTTGTTTCAGTAATCTGTGCCAATGCTTCGGCTTCGACCCACTTGGTAAAGTAATCAATAGCTACTATAAAAAATTTTCACTGCCCAGAAGTGGGAGAAAACAGACCAAGAATGTCCATTCTCCATTGTGCAAAAGGCCAGAGCGCTGTCAACGGAGTTAATTGATTTGCAGGTCGCCTTTGTACATTGGCGTATCTTTGACAATGATCACATCTTCGGATAAATTCTGCAGAATCCTTCTGGATGGTTGGCCAATAATAACCTTGACGAATTATCTTATATGCCAAGGATCTGCCCCCAGATGATCTCCACATATTTCTTCATGCACTTCCCTGAGTGCATAATCCGTATCGGATGGACCCAAACATTTCAATAAAGGCTGTGTGAAGGATCTCTTATATAATATTTCATTCAATATCACATATTGAGAAGCTATCCAGCAAAGCCATTTAGCCTCGAGCTTGTCTTCGGGCAAGGTTCCTTTTTTTAGGAACAGGATCCATCTATAAAGGTTCATGCTCAACTTGACATACATCAATTATGAGTTCTGATATGCTGGGGTCTTCAAAATATTCCACATATGTCCTTCCAAGAGAATCGGGTGTCGTGGTTGCAAGTCTTGAAAGAGTATCTGTCCGAGAATTTTCTGTTCTTGGTACATGAATAATCTCAAAATGCTCCAAACTAAATGCCATGCTTCGGACTTTCTCCAAATATTGGATCATACTTGGATTCCGGGCTTCAAAATCACCTTTTACTTGATTCACCACCAACTGTGAATCGGAAAAAACTTTGAGCCTTTTAATATCCAACTTTTGGGAAATTCTAAGCCCAGCAATGAGTACTTCATACTCTGCTTGATTATTTGAAGCTTGAAAAGAAAACCGAAGAGCATATTTAATAACTTATCCATTCGGACCAGCCAGAATTAAACCTGCACCGTAACCGTTGGCGTTCGAAGCACCATCGACATGTAGCATCCAAATAAACTCCGAATTGTCTTCGGTACCTTCTTCGGCTCTTGGTTGGTCCTTTTCGGATCTCCATGTACATTTCACTATAAAATCAGCCAAAACCTGTGCTTTCATTACTGACCTAGGCTGATAATCAATGTCAAATTCTTCCAATTTAACAGCCCATTTAGTTATCCTTCCTGAAGTATCAGGACAACAAAGAATGGCTTTTAAGGGTTGATATGTCAGAACCACAATAGAATGGGCTTGGAAATAAGGTCGAAGATGCTTTACTACAACCACTAGAGAAAAGATAATATTTTGCACTTTAGGGTATCAGACTTCAGCTTCATGCAACACTTTACTTGTATAGTAGATCGGCTTCTGCAAATGATTGGTATCTTTTCGTACCAACACCGAACTAACTGCTTCATCAGTGGCTGACAAGTATAAGTAAAGTGTCTCTCTTTCACATGGCTTGGAGAGCAAAGGAGGATTTTCTAAGTATTCCTTCAACTTGTCGAAAGCAATTCTGCAATCTTCTATTCACTCAAGATTTTGAGTTTGGCGGAGCACCTTGAAGAAGGGTAAGCATCTTTTGCAAAACGGGAGATAAATCGGCTCAGAGAAGCAACTCTTCCCGTTAACCTCTGAACTTCTTTCTTGCAAGTGGGATGCCTCATAGTTCGAAGTGCCTGGATCTTTTCTGGATTATCTTCTATTCCTCGCTTGGTAACCAAGTATCCCAGAAATTTTCAAAAGTTACATCGAAGACACATTTGGTAGGATTCAACCTCATCCAATGATGTCTAAGAGCATCAAAAGACTCCTTTAGATCTGTAATATGATCAGACTTATGAAGACTTTTCACAATCATATCATCAACATAAGCTTCTATATTTATTCCAAACTGATTTTTGAAAACTTTGTTGATGAGCCTTTAGAAAGTTGTCCCAGCATTCTTCAAACCAAACGGCATCACTTTATAACAGTAAAGCCCTTTCTCTGTAACAAAAGCAGTCTTCTCTTCATCTTCAGGATCCATTCGGATCTGGTTATAGCCTGAGAAGGCATCCATAAAACTTAACAGCTGGTCATGACCAGCTGTAGCATCAACTAGCTGATCGATTTTTGGCAAAAAAAACTGTCCTTTGGACATGCCTTGTTGAGATCCGTATAATCTATGCAAATCCTTCACTTGCCATTTGATTTTTTCACCATGACCACATTCGCCAGCCAATTCGGATATTGGACCTCTCTTACGAAATTAGCTTCAAAGAGTTTATTAACTTCCTCATCAATAGCCTTCTGCTTTTCTGGAGCAAAATTCATCTTCTTCTACCGCACAGGCTTATAGTTGGGAGAGACTTCTAGGCGATGTGTGATCACATCGAGTAGAATTCCAGGCATATCCAAAGCTGTTCAAGCAAAAATATCAGCATTATCTCAAAGAAAAGAGATTAGTTTTACCTTTGCTTCTTCGTCAAGCAAGCTGCCAATTTATAAGAGCTTGGTAGGGTCATTTTTGGATAATGGCACAAAAAGTGTTTCTCCACTGGTTCTCCAGGGTCTTCGGATTCGTCTCTCAGATCCAGCTGGTCAAGTGCTAAAGGCTTGGATACTTATTTATTTTGAATCATCAAACACTGGCGAGTGATCCTTTGATCTCCCCTCACTTCTCCAACACCTGACCTGGTAGGAAACCGAACCAACAGGTGGTACGTTGAGACTATGGCTCTGAACTTATTTAATGATGGACGTCCCAAGATTGCATTATAAGCTGAAGACGTTCTAGCTACAATAAAATTGATAGGAAGAGTTCTTTGGAATGGTTCGGACCTAAAAGTTACGGGTAAGATCGTTTCACCTTCAACTCTAACTTGGTTTCCACCAAAACCAGTTATAGGAATGAGAGATCTTCGCAATTCACGTCCAGATAATCCCATTCGAAGAAAAGCATCATACAGTAACACATCAACTGAGCTTCCACTATCAATTAAAATTCTTTTCACATCAAACTTGGCAATAACAGCCAAGACCGCTACAGGGTCATCATGTGGAAGTTGTATTCCTTGAACATCTTCATCAGAAAAGAAACATAATTTTTTCCTTTGAACCTCTTTGGGACATTCTCTTCAGCTTCAATATCACACGCTGATGACCGATGAAGCATACCAACATCCCCACCAGTTGGTTTTTGATGAGGCAGATCGGCTTCATCGGATATTCTTGGGAGAGTTGTTGCTTCGGCTTGAGACTTAGGGCGGTTGATGTACTTTCCCAGATATCTCCTTTTTATCAGGTCTTCGATAGCATCCCGAAGCTGGAAACACTCCTTTGTGTTATGGCCATGATCCCAGTGAAATCGACAATATTTGCTTTTGTCCCTTACTTTTGCAGATGTCTTCAAGGGACGTGGCCTTTGAAAATATTTTTCTTTTTCGATCTCCAGCAAAATCTTCTTCCTAGGCAAGTTGAGGGGTGTGTAGGCATCGAACCGATTATTCTGCTGCTTGCATCTAGGGCTGTGCCTGGGGACCGAAGCGTTGTTAGAGGATGTTAGCATGTTCGGCCCTCTGGCATTCTTCTTCTTAGAAGGGTATCTCCCTTCTGCAAGTCTTCGGCTTGCCGCTTGCTTCTCGGCGGTAACATACTTCTGAGCCCTTGCCAACAGTTCGGCATAGCTCGTTGGAAACCTTTTGTCCAGGAAAAAAGTGAACCTAGACGATTTCAAGCCTTTCTTCAAGGCAGACATGGCCACATGCTCATTCAGGTTTGGGATTTTCAAAGTGGCCGAATTGAAGCGGTGGACAAATTCCAAATTTTCTCCTTGTTACTGGAGAAGAAACAAACTGTCGGTATTACATGGCATCTTCTGGTACGTCCTGATATGCGAAACAAACTGCCGCTCTAACTCAGCGAAGTAGTGAATTGTCCTTGAGGGTAAGCTCGAATACCACATTCGAGTGGATTTCTTCAGAGTAGCAGGAAAAGTAAGGCAGTAAAGAGCATCTGTTGCTCCTTGCACCATTATATGAGCCTTATAGCTTCCCAGATGGTCGAGAGGATCTGAAGTCCCATCATAAGCTTCTAACTATGGGATCTTGAAGTGCCTGGGGATGACTTCATCCATAATATGATCAGAAAAAGGGGGTTGAGAGTTGAAGGTGATGACTGAAAGGGATATGCCCTACAAGCCAATCTATGTTGTATCTATCAAACCATTGTAAGTGACAATATTCTAATAAAGGCATTATTTTTTATCATACGCTGTGATTATTATTATATGATGAACCCCATAAATTAGGGCTATGATTTTAGGGTTATGATGAGATCATACCAGTGAGACCTAAAGTCTTAAAACCTTAATCTAAAATATTCCTAGTCAAAGGAACCCTGAGTAGGGGATCAGGGTTTTTTAGTAAGACTAGCACATCCTATGTATACTGAATAAGGTGACTGCTCTCACAGTCACTTGTGTATGACACTAATACTAGAATGTGGGTGCTCATTAGTGAATGAGTTCACTGAAATGATCCAACTTGAGAACATCTAATGGAGTCTTAGCTGCATGTCAATGGATGGTTCTCATAGTGAGAGTAGTGCAAGTAATCCTTTGACCTGAGACTGCCATAAGTACCTTATGCACATGAACCCATGCTTTGGTTCAATCCTAATCATGACACTGAGACATGCACAGGATTGATACTGGGAATGGTGAATTGGATATGAAGGTAATGAGTGGGTTAACAAGGAATCGATCACTCTTAGAAAGAGGAGATTGCATCTAGCTAGTTATCAATCGGATGATGATTCAGGGAATCTTTGATCAAAGTAAAGATATTAGAGATGGTTTATAATATCAAGATAATTGAATCATCAATATAAGATTGAGCTAGAAACAAATATAATATTGGATTTGACATATATCCATATCCATAATTATATTTTGGGTGCAGGCTGATCGAAGGATTTAATTGTACGGTAACTTTCTACTGAAGGGTAGTTTTGGTATTTCACCAGAATTTTCATATCTTCCGGGTAGACATGACACGTTGCTAGACGTCAATCTTGTTTTGTGGGTTGATTAAATTGAATGATCACTTATTAGGAAGAGTCCTAATTGATCATAATCGGGTAAGCCCGGTTTGACCTAAATTGATTAGAAAGAGTTCTAATCAAATTAGGTCAACTTGTATTCGAACCCACTGCTGGCTAGATGTGGAACCCAATGGATCACACACTTAAGAGAATTGATCAAGGGTTTAAATTTGTAATTAAATCATCTTTGCATGATGACACTCTAGCAGGTATTGCAAATCGTAGCTTCTATTCGAATTAGATTCGAATTAAGGTTCCGGATTGGTTCAATTTGGATTCTAATTGGATCTAATTAGACCCTAATTAAGGTTATAGGGATTATGGCTAACCCTATTGGCTAACCATGTATCTAGGCTAGCCCCCCACCCATCCCTTAGCATTTTCACGCCAAAAATGCCAAGAGTCCATGCGCTAATGGACTCTTGGCACGCCATTTGGAAGAGTCCATGGCGCATGGACTCTTGGTGCGCTCCGTAAAAAAAAAAGAAAAAAAACTCCGGTGTTTTATATGGGGCGGCTTTTCCTTCTCTCTTTTAGCGCCTCAATTGTCCCCCCTTGGATTGGAATCCAAGGGTTGATGTTTTTTTGAGAAAGGCATAAAGCATTCGTTGCTTCCCGGTTGCGCGAAATAACATCTCTTCGGAGATTAAAAGACGCGACTCCTTTCTTTTAAAAAACATCGTGATTTTTCATTTAAGAAAAGCCATGGGATTTATCCGGAAGGCCGTGAGAATGAAGGATGGGGCGTGAGAAAATGAGAAAGGGCATGAAAAGTTTTTCACGAAGAGATGTGTGGGCGCCTCTCTGAGATCTATTAAGGGGTCAGGAAAATCAGAACTCTGTAATGTTTTTAATCCTTCTTCCTCTCCTAAAGACTCTTTCTCTCTTTTCTTGTTCTTGCACTATTTCCTTTACAGAGTACACCTCTGTCGAAACTCTGCTACTGAACAAGAACAAGAGCGAAAGTCTCCGACGGTAAAGGAAAGAAGGAGTTCTGATTTTGTTCTTTCCTTCTTACATTAAGACATTCTTGTCTTAATTTCTCCTCCAATTTAAGACAAGCCTAAATCCCCTTAAGACAAAGTCTTATCTTCAAGACAAGAGTGTCTTAAAGGGTCAAGGTCTTAGTGGAAGGAGGAGAAGAGATAAAAGAAAGGAAGGCAACCTCTTGTGTGGAAGAATTCCATCCATAATTCGAAGAATTGAGTTCTAGGAAGAAGAACTCAATAGGAGGAACCATTGGACAAGAAGATAGTGTTCTTGATCATTGCTCTGTGTGGATCACCATTGGAGGGCGGACACTTGGACGCCTGGTGAATTCAAATAGCCCGTTGATCTTCAAGTTTTAAGTCTTCATAAATTGGAATTAGCGATTACAGGTTGGTATTCTAATTCAATTTGCATAGAAATGTTTGTCTTCATACATTCTAGTCTTATTAAGGAGTTTCTGTTTTAGGGTTTTTGGTGCATATTAATTTCAATTTTTGAAATTACCCTTCCGCTGCGTTGCACCGGAACCCTACAATGACCTCATTGTTCCTTCTCAAATCTGATATTCTTGCTATCTGTGCTTGCATAGATTTGAATTTCTCTTCGAATTCATAGTTGATCTCTTTTTGCCTAGCCCCTTCTGGTACAAAGCTTCTAGAAGAAACAGAGGGAAATCACCGGACCCTTTTCTTTCCTCCATGATCCCCTGCTTGTCGATCTGGTGGAGAGGCATAGCGGTCACGAGATGACCGAATTTGTAAGAAACTGGGGGTGATCTCTTGACGTTAATCTTTCTCCTTCCCAGGTTGATAGCTGGATTGTGGAACAGGTGGTGGACATTGCTTTTGAGCTGTAGCTTCATGCAAATGCTGAACCAGTGCCGTCAAGGCCGCTACCCTGTTCACCAGGCTTTCAAACTGCTGTTGCCCCACCATTATCATAGGGGTTTGTAGTCCCTGATCTATCGAAGGATTGCTGACCGGAGGACCGTTTGACAGAGGAGCCTGCTGCTCCTGACTCGTAGATGCATTCTCAGCTTTCCCTTTCACCATTTTGCTTAGCAAATTCTCCTTCAAAGCAGAGGAAACAGAGCTTCTTCCCCTACCTGGCGTGCCAATCTATTGATGCTGAATCTCCGTCGACCGGATGGAGTGGTTCTTCCGTTGGATTGTCGTCGACCGGAACCTGCAAAATAAATCCCTGACCGGAGATTTTTTGGCGGGGGACACTCCGATGCCAAAGTCAGAAGAAACTCAGGCAGCAGCAGAATGGAGAGTGTTTGGAAGTAGAGAGGGAAAGGAGGAATTCAAATTGCAGGAATAAGCAAAACTTACCTCGAGTGTCCCCTCTTACCAGTATTTATAGGCTCCAACGTAACTACTTATGGTTATGAAAGCTGGCAAATGTAACCACTTCATAACTGTAAATAGTGGCGGTCGGAAAAATAGTTATTTCAAAGCTTATCTGATCTGAGGATTTCGATCATGTAGGTGATTGCAATAACTAGAGCAGGTTTGGCTGTTCTAATATTGAAAAGATCAACATGCTTAATAAGCTTCTCTCTTATTTAGAGTAGATCCGAAGTGAGCTCAACATTCTCTTTAGTAGCGCTCCTAAAGGGAATGTTAGCTACATACTTCGAAGAAGTCTTTTTGGAAATAGTGAAAGTAAACACTTACAGTCAAGAAAATGAGATAATATGCTCTTCGGATTATGTTGAAGGAATAAAGCCGAAGATATTCACTTGAAAGGTTAAGTCTTCGGACCAAGATGACAACCCGAAGCCGAAAACATAAAGTTAATAAACTTAGTTTGAAACCATAGATGTAAAGACATGAGGCAGGGTCTTCGGACTAAGATAAAGAGACGAAGCCGGAGACAAGGCTAATAAACTTATCTCCTAGGCGAAGATAAGGATACAAAGCCGTAGATGTAAATACCATGCATGGTCTTCGGACCAAGATAAATATGCGTAGCCGAAGACATAGAGTTAATAAACTTATTTTCCGGACCAAAATAAAGATACGAAGCCGTAAATATCAGGCATGGTCTTCGGACCAAGATAAATATACGAAGCCGAAGATATAAAGTTAATAAACTTGGCTTCCGGACCAAAATAAAGATACGAAGCTGTAAACATCAGGCATGGTCTTCGGACCAAGATAAATATATGAAGCCGAAGATTATCCTTTTGTAGATCAGAATCTTCATCAAACCCAGTAGACATTTTTGTTTATATGTTGATTTGATCAATAAACCAAAAAAAAGAAAAAATTGAAATTGGTTCAGAGAATGACCCAATAATTAATTGAAATAAAATCGGGATATCATAACAGATGGGTTCCCTTAAGATGAATTGCTGAAGTGAAATAGAATGAAATATTACAGGGAAAAGTTTGGTATAATACTAAAAAAGAGTAAATATGGAGAATTTACTGAAGTTAGGGAAAAGTTAGAAAAATACAATACATTTTATGGCAAGTGGAGTGTAGAGTTTGCTGCATCAAGGTTACAGAAGTTAGTGAAAAAGCGAAGGAAATTCCAATGCATTTTATGGTGAGTGGAGGGTTTAGTATGGCACATCAAACCTTGATATAATTTGCTTTCAGCCCAAAACTTCTAAAAGTACAACAACAAAAAAAATCATGAATAATGTAAAATATAATAGAATAATATGAATAACTTATCTTTTTTTAAAAAAAAAAGTTTCTCTCTCTTTTTTTTTGTGGTATTTTTCTAACTTTCTTAACCAAAACTTGGAAAGTCGGAGCAAAACTGCCAAGACTACTGAAACCAAAATTAAAATTGAAACCTTAAGTAAAATCAAAACTGAGTTTTGGGACCTAAACTGAATCCAAAATGGAGTTTTAAAACCATTCTTATGCTATAATTATATATGCATTTAATGAAAAAAAATGTAGCTTTTTCCTCAACCGTTTTGCATGACTGTAATTTTGTATGGTAGTTTGTTCTTTTAATCATAATTACTGTTAAAGAAAAAATAGCTAACCTAACCTAAACTATCAGGTGGAACGGTTTTTATATCGGCAACATAAGTGAAATTACTTTCTAAGTTATTTTTATTATAATACAATAACTTACTAATTATTCAAGAATAAAATAAGTAAAGGTGAAATAAATAATATAAATAACTAAATCTCAACACTCTCTTTGGAGTATATAGATCTTGTAGACTTAGCTTGAAGCGATAATTATGAAATAAAGATTTAGATAGAACTTTCGTAAAAATATTCGCAGTCTGATCAGCTGAAGGAATAAACAGAGTGGTCTCAATTTTCTTGAGAACAGCATAGCAAATAAAGTGATAATCAATTTCGATGTGTTTTGTTCATTCATGAAAGACTGGATTGGTAGCAATGTAAATAGTCGATTGGTTGTCATAGAACATTTCCATAGGATCAGGATAAGAAAAATCAAGTTCAAGCAAAAATGTCTTCAGCCATTAAGTTCATCAACTATTTGAGCTATTACACGATATTCTACTTCTGAACTAAAATAGGTAACTATATTATATTTCTTACTTTTTCAAGTTATCGAATTTTTATTTAAAAAGATACAATAGCCTGTAGTAGAGCATCTATTGTCACAATAACCAACCCAGTCAGTATAGTAAAGGTAGTCAGCTAATAGTGACCACTTTTCTTGTAAGTCATTCCTTTATCAAGAGAATTCTTTAGATATCGTAATACCCTACAAGCAGCTTTCTGATGATGTTGTCTGGGTGTATCTATAAACTAGCTCAAAATACTAATAAAGAAAGAGATATCTGGCCTAGTCACCATGAAATATATCAACTTTCCAATCAACTGTCTGTATCAAGTATATTTTTAAATAGGTCATCTTCGCAAGATTTCATTTTAAGAGTAGAGTTCATTGAAGTATTAGCCGGTTTAGTACCAAGCAAGCCAATCTTTTATAATAAGTTAAGGGAATACTTGCGTTGAGAGAGATTGAGTCGATTTCTGGTATGAACAACTTCAATACCAAGAAAGTAATGCAAGATTTCAAGTTCTTTTATTTGAAATGCATCCTTAAATCATTTCTTAGTCCGAGTAATCAGCTACACATTATTCCCAATCACAATATTATTATAACCATACTACTACCTAAATGACAAACAAACACTGAATAATCTAAGTAGATTGGATAAAACCAAATTTGCCAATAGTCTTGCTAAATTTATCAAACCAAACCCTTGGGGACTACTTAAGACCATAAATATCTCGTTGTAGTTGATGGACCTTTCTTTTCTTTTCCTTAACCACATAACCTAGAGATTGGTTTATAAAGACTTCTTCCAGTTCTCCATAAAGAAAGGTATTTTTAACATCTAACTGATGAAGAGTCTAATCCAAGTTGACAGTAAGTAAAAGTATGACTCGCACAAAGTTCAAATGAGCTATAGAAAAAAATGTTTCAAAATAATCTATCCCATATATTTGTGTGAAATCCTTTGATATCAGTCTTGCTTTTAATTTCTTGATAGATCCATCAGGAAGGTACTTGACAGTATACATCCATCAACATTTTACTGTCTTCTTTTCTAGAGGTAGGTCAACAAGTGTCCATGTTTTTTTTTTTTTTTGATAAACAAAAGGGATCGGGAGGATAAATCCAGCATAGCTACCCCCGCAGGCTCCCATCCCATTGAAAAATGTTTGATTTAAGGCGCTGGATTTTCACAGCCTTTTTCCATCCAAGAGTCCAAGAGTAAGTCAACTCGACACCGCCAAGATGCTAGCTGGTCAAAACAGGGAAGAAGAATGACCCTGACCTCTCACTCATCCAACCATCACGGGCCTCAAGGGATAATCCCTGAATTTAATCAAGTCTTCTACAGAGTCATGCCTCGAACTTGACCTGTTAGTTGTGAGACAAGATCCCAACCAGCTGGGCTACCGTCTTGGTGGTGTGTCCAAGTGTTTTTAAACATCAAAGCCTTCATTTCATCATCCATTGCATATTTCCATACTGGTATAGCAATAGCCTTGGCAAATGTGTTGGGAATAGTAATAAAGGATAGAGAGCATACAAAGGAACTAACACTCTAAGATAGATGAAGGATAAAAGTGTAGTTTGATGTAGGATAAGTTGCAGATTTTTTACCTTTCCCTAAGGCTATGGGAACATTAAGTTATGACTAAGTTGGATCTATAGGACTAGGAGGATTAGTGGAGATATGAGTAGGTATCTTAACTTCAGGAGATCTAGAACAATCAATTTTCTTGTACCTGGAGTAAATCTGTAGAGATTTTCAATCTGATTTGATGACTCTCCAATTTTCAAAGTAGGTTCTTCCGCATTCATGGAGGTAACAAGCAAGGAAATTGGACTAGAGACAATAGACTAATTTAATGCTTCTCCCTTAAATAAGTAAGAGGATGTGGTTTCAAAAAAATATGACATCATAACTAACAAGTGTTCTTCTATTTACAGGATCATAACATCTGTACCCTTTTTAAGTTTGGAAATATCCGATAAAGATGCACTTAATAATTCTAGGAGACAACTTATTTGGGATATTATATAGATGAACAAAGCAACTATAGCCAAAAACTTCAGGTGGAATTGAAAAACTATTCTCTTTGAAAAAAAATAATTTGGAAATGTGGTTTTTCATTCAAAACATGTGATGGAGCACGATGAATCAAGAAACATTAAATAGGGCATCACTCTAAAAGATCTTGGGAACGGACATTAAATAGAATTGTTCAAGCCACTTCTAAAAGATGATTGTTTTTACGTTCTGTTATTCCATTTTACCGAGAGATATAAATACAAGATGTTTGATGGAAAATACCATGGTTTTCATAGAAGATTGCCAATTCAGATTGATCATACTCCAAAGCATTGTCAATTCTAAGAATTTTGATGAAGACACCACATTTTTTATTTTATGATAAAAAGAAGTGAATACATCAAGCATCTCAGACTAACTTTTCAAAAGATAAAGCCATGTCATCTTAGAGTAATCATTTATAAATGACATAAAATAATGATGACCATGGATAGAGGAGATCTGTAGTTTGTCTCAGACATCAAAATGGATGACATCAAACGGTATGGAACTCCTAGATCTGGTACTATTAGGATAGAATTGATGTGTGTGTTTGTTTAGTTGACGGGCTTCACACTCAATAATAAACTTACTGGACATGGAAGGAATCATCTGATAAAGAATACGAATAGATGGATGTCCTAGACCAGTGTGCCATCAAAGGGTAGATACATCATGAGCATAAGTAAAAGTGGCAGTAGCATACTGAGAAATAGATCTCCTAAAATTATCAAAATAGTAGAGTCCTTTCTCATGGCCTCCAATCATCCTTTTCATTTTGAGATCCTGGATAATACAAGAATCAGGAAAACAAGTCATACTATATCCTAGGGATTTAGTTAATTGAGTAACATATAATTAGCTGATAGAAAATTTAGGAACAAATAGAATAGAGGATAAGGGTAGAGAAGATGACAAGGAGATGTCATCACATCTAGTTACAATAGAAGTAGATACTACGATGGATAAGACTTGGATTGGCAAAGAAAAACAATTCCTTTTTACTAGTCATATATGTAGTGGTTCTAGAGTCAATGATCCAATGAGATGAAGATGAGGTAGAATACAAACCTGAGTAGACAATTTGTATTGTAAAACTCTAAGTTATAGACATGAGTTTGAAGTCTCTGAATGATTTTATTCACTTTTTCCTTGATGATATAGTCAGAAATTAGCTCTATCAAACTGTTATCTGTAATAGAGTAGCCATCAATAGGGTTGGAATGATCTCTCTACGATTTGTCCAAGAGGGCTTTTCATGTAATTTTTAGCATTTATCCATGTATGATTATTCTGGTGAACATGAGAACAAACACGAGAAAATCTATCAAACCTGTCTTGGCCTCTGCCTCTTCCACCTCTACCACGTGAGGAATTTGACCCAACAAGAGCAAAATTATCCTGGGAGGGAATAGAGGATATCTTTTCCTTATCTCTAGCTACATGTTGTAGTTTCGTAAAGGCTTCATTCATAGGAATAGAAGATTTAGCCAAGATCTAATCTTTGATTAGATGCAATTCTGGATTTAGCCTGTGTAAGAAGATGGAGATATATAGTTTAGATCTCTGCTATTTTAATTCTTCCAGATTGCTAGTCAGATGTTGATACAGATTGAGCTCATCTGAAATACTTTTCACGTTATTGAAATACTTTGTTAAAGATCTCTCCTTGAAAGATGCTGAATGTCTTTTTATAAAGATCAAGAATTTTACTTTGATTCTTTTCTTGAGCAAATTTAACTTTTTAGATCTTGTCATAGAGATTTAGCAGTATCATGAAATATTAAAAAAAGTAGCAATATTTTATTCCATGCTATTCCAAAGCCAGATGATTATATGATCATTTTCTTTTTTTCACTTTCATCTGAAATAATTTTCACATTACTGAAATACTTTGTTAAAGATCTATCCTTCAAAGTTGCTGAATGCCTTTTTATAAAGATCAAAAATTTTACTTTGATTCTTTTCTTGAGCAAATTTAATTTTTTAGATCTTGCCATAGAGATTTAGCAGTGATGTGGCGAGATCGCTGACATGGGGGAGCTGACAAGTGCCACATCAAAGGAAGCCGCCGTATCGGATGCCACGTCAATTATCCCGCTTGGACTCCTTCGTCGAGCTGAGCTCCCTCAGGACAACGAGCCGAGCTCCGTCCTCCACCAGGTCGGCCCCGCGAGCTTGGGATGCCTAGGCCGGAGCCGCACTCTGCCCTCCAGAGCGAGACCCTCGAAGATCGTGCCCCGTGGTCGGAGTAGAGCTCAGCCCTCCTCCGACACATGGAGCCTCTTCAAGGCCGAGCCCTCTGGACCGAGCTCGCACTCTGCCCTCCAAAACGAGACTCTCGGAGATCGTGCCTCGTGGTCGGAGTCGAGCTCAGCCCTCCTCCGCCACGTGGAGCCTCTTCGAGGATGAGCCCTCTGGACCGGGCCCGCACTCTGCCATCCAGAGCGAGACCCTCGGAGATCGTGCCCCGTGGTCGGAGTCGAGCTCAGCCCTCCATCATGTGGAGCCTCTTCGAGACCGAGCCCTCTGGACCGGGCCCACACTCTGCCCTCCAGAGCGAGACCCTCGGAGATCATGCCCTGTGGCCGGAGTCGAGCTCAGCCCTCCTTCGCCATGTGGAGCCTCTTTGAGGCCGAGCCCTTTGGACCGGGCCCGCACTCTACCCTCTCCACCGAGGCGACCCCGCAAGCTTGGGACGTTTAGGTCAGAGCGAGCCCTGCCATTCTAGCTCAGTCCCAGCTCAGACGTGAGCACCGCCATCCCAAGACACCGGCGAGCTGCCCGGGGACTGCACTGGGATACCTGCCAGACCGCACTAACTGCCTGCAGCCGCCGGTTACACCAGAAAGGGGAGAGGCCCACTGATCGAGGTGCCATGCTCCTCACCAACTGCTTGAACCATCCGAGAGAGAATGTCAACCAGGAGATTCGAATTCCAGGGCGGTGGCCCACCAATCGAGGTACTGCCAGGTTTCCTGGAATGAGGTGACCAAGGGGAATGTCAAAGCACATGACAGCTTCCCTTATCACGGATCGGGAAAGGCTCCTCGGGACACCACCGCACGCACCTGACAATCCGGTGGAGATCCCAAGACGAACGCCTAACGGTAACCTAGTCTACAAAACTCGGAGATAACAACTACAAGAAAAAGAAGAGAGAAACATAGGCTTGACAACACTAACACAAGCACAAGCTCAACCAGAGAGCACAACGCCACAACAAAAACTTAAGCAAGGGCGGGCGGAAGAGCCACACAGAGACTCCCTCTAGCCAGGCCACTCTTTCCCCGACACACTTGCATCCCACTTTCACACTACTCACTCCTAGTATGGAGTCCATCAAGAGGGGCTCGACCAGAAGGATCTGTTTCCCTGGATCGTCACTGACTTGACCGTCGGAGTGCCCCTGCCGGAAATCCCGGCCCAGGACACTAACCCCTGTTTTGCAGGTCCAGGACCACCGGACGGCGAGACAACGAAGGAGGCGCGCTCTGATGCCGACAGCAGCTACGGGCCACGGCGATCCTGGCGGCAAGAAGCAGTATCATGAAACATTAAAAAAAGCAGCAATATTTTATTTCATGCTATTCCAAAGCTAGATGATTATCCGATCATTTTCTTTTTTTCACTTTTAGGCTAGACGAGTATTCTCTAGAGAGTCATCATAAATATAATCAAGTCTGTCTTTATCATTCAAATTTTTCTACTATTTTTTATCATAGCAAGAAGTTGGACATCCCGGCAAGTTTAATAGTAGTGATTTGAGATACCTCATGCTGCTAGACAGAAGGCTAAATAAAAGATGAGGTTGTCTTATCGTCAACCATTTTCTTCACGTAGGGAATAATAACTCGACAGCAAGTACTCCAGAGATCCAAGAGTTTTTCTCAGAATTAGAAGACCATCCAGAAATTTAGAAACAGTTGTAGAAAAAATTTAAAGGATATAAACTTGAGTTAAACATGCAGTAATATGACTCTCAATTAGATAGGTGAGAGTAAGGTAAATAGGCAATATAAGCGATCATCAGGAAAGACCAGCAATTCAAAGAAGACCATAAAATAATTGAATGGCGGTAAAAAAAAAAGTATAGCTTTTGGAGAGTCTGAGCAGCACTAAGACAAGGCAAACAGTATTAGGAAAGCCAGTGATAGCAGTTTTTTTTTGTGGGAGAAGAGGAGAAAGTCCAGTAGTAGGGAAGGCAGTGGCAGCCAGGAAGTCCAGCAGCAACATTTTTTTTTTGTGGAGAAGAGAAAGTCCAACAGCAGGGAAGGAAGTGGCAGCAAGGAAGTCCAACAGCAGCAGGGTTTTTTTTTTTTTGTTTTGGAGAAGAGAAGAGAAAGGAGAAGAGAAGGCGGCAGTAGCGGCAGCAAGTTTTTTTCTTATGTTGGAGAGGAGAAGAGAGCAGATGGTGGCTAGGGTTTTGAAGAAGAGAGGGAAGGCAGCGGCAGTAGGGAAGAGAAGAGAGAGGAGATAGAGATGGCGGCTAGGGCAAAGGCAGCAGTAGCAAGGACGAGAATAGAGAGGAGATAGGAGATGGACATGGTGGATAGAGAGGAGAGAAGAAGAGATGGGAGCTAAGGCAAAGGAACCTGCTTTGGTATCATGTTGAAGGAAAAATAGTCGACCTCATTTAAACTATCAAGCAGAAGGATCTTTATATAGATAACATAAATTAAATAACTTCCTAGATTATCTTTATTATAATTTAATATAATAATTATTTAAGGATAAAATAGATAAAGGAAAAATAAATAACATAAATGATTAAATCTTAACGATTACATCTCATGTTTGATGGTATGCCTGGCTGATCATTGGTATTAGCCAGAAAATGCAGTTTTTTTAATGTGATTCTGTGCCATAACTTTGCTTCTAAATTCATCCAAGGAATAATGGTTGAGATTCGGTTATTGTATATGTTTGACATATCCAAATTTTTGTTCATATCTGGTGCTTTGTTTCATCTTTATCAGTTGAAATCAAGTTGGTCTATATAAGGCTGGAAAATTGATTGAGACATTGCCGGTATAAAGTGGCCATATGTTAATTGAATTATTATCCTGTCCATGCACAAAACACCAAAATTGATCCCTTGGTTTCTATAACTAATTGCTTTCTTTTTTTTTTTTTGGTACAGACGGGCGATCATCTTAGACGGTGGCTAGAACTGCCCAAAAGATCAAGAGAAAGGAGTTTCGGAAGAGTCTTCGAAATGCAAGTCACCCTGGTGCCAAGATCAATCGCCAAAGTGCTGTGCAACAAAAGATGCGACCTAGTCAGCTGCACAATTCACCTTCCAGTAGACATATCTAGTCAAAGTCGTCCTAGGAGGCCGAAAGAAGCTCCGGATGTCATGAAGGAGAGGTGGCCATCATAATGCTCATTCCATTCCTGAATCCAACTCATAACAGTGAAAGAATCTTTCTCAATGAAAATCTTCTGAAGCTCGTGAATGACTTTTCTAATACCTGCCTACGTTGCACTAAGTTTAGCTTCTGGGACCGAAGACTCATGAAGAAAGATTTATGCTGTCCAACTGTTTCGTGCATAACAAGAACTTCTGCATATTAATTCTTGCTTTGCTGTTCCATTAATCAATCTTGCTTTGCTGCTGTATATATTGGTCCAAATCGTGGAACGAGCCCCTAGAGAGAAATCATGATATTGTTTTATAATCATCATGGTTGAATTTTTGTAAGAAGAGTCATAAGAATCTTTTTGGTATTAATTTTTTTCCTGTATAAGAAAGAGAACCTTCAGGTGAGGTGCTGAATTTGGGTAATTATATATGAGACTATAAATAATCGCAGCAGTTTATCCATTTGACTTTAGATCATATATTGTGGAAGAGCTATGCTATAATTATAGACGCCCACAGTTTTAGGCTAACGAGCAAGCTGGGTTTACATATTGCTACGTCAATGCACTGTTCTCGAAATGATCCCATTTTTCTGGCTTTATCTGAGGCATACCAAATATTTTTCTCATCTAGATAGATAACATATGAGATTAGCAACAGAACATGGCCTGGATGATAAATTGTCCTTTGTTATCATTTTCCATTATCCTGTTCATGAGCTGTTTAACATGAAGTAAATCAGGTCCAGACTCAGCAGAGCAAACCTGTCAGCTGCTGGATATTTTTGAAGATTGAAGGTCTTTCTTCACATATTTTCCATCTCTCTGTCTCACTGTCCGTCTGTCTGTCTCTTTTTGGTATTTTTATTAATCTTTGATGACGTCAAGGTAGTAACACAACCCAAATCCCAGAATTTGAGCCCTGGAGATTGCTTATCAGCTTTAAGAAAACCTATCATCAAAGTTGAGCTGCAAAGAATGTATATGAAATGAACTGGGCACATCAGCAATACGAGCAATGTATGGGCCACGCACAAGGATATTAAAGTTTATTTTCCTGAGTATGTTCTATTCTCTTTTCACCATCTACTCCTTTGTAATTAGATTTAAGACTGCAGAACAATGATACTAAACTGTCGTGAGTCGTGAGGGTGCCAAAGAGGCACTCATGTAAATTGATGGGCTCATTTTAATCGTTGGTCAGGGTGCATTGATTGTGACAAGGTGGTGGCATTTTAAATTCTCTCTGGGTTTTTGGCTGTGAGGTTAGGTTTGCATCTATTCAGGCAGATATTTTATCTCATGCGCTCTATATTTTCTATTATATTCAATCATATTTTTGGTCTGTGCAGCAAAAAATCTTCTATTGACTATTGGACTTGTCAAGTAGAATATTTGTTAAGTCACCCATTGGAAGTGAAGCTGGAATTTGTTGCCTTGCCTGATCAGTTGTGGTATCTCTCAAGAATGGTATGCTCAAAGAGATGCAAGGCTGTTTGGCTTTGTTGTTTATATAACTAGTGATTGTCATAGGCAGTGGAGGACTTGACTGGATACTTTCTCCAGGTTAAGAATGGCAGGTGGTTTTCTTGATTGTGCATTGGCCTAAATATTTTAATGTATAATAGAAAAAATAATTATCAGAAATCCTACAAATAATATGCGACTTAACTCTTGATGGCAACTTTGCTGCTAAAATATCATTTAGAAGTGGCCAATGGCTTCCATTGAAAATAACCGCAACTATTAGCAGTCAAGGTGATCACCATCCATTTAGGATTGCACTTGCCACTGGTGGTAAAGAACCTCGCGAGTTACAATCTTTGTTAAATAATTCACTTTTAGTACTGTTCTCTTTTAAAAGATGGTAACATTAATATATAATTTAGCCTTCAAGTTCGTTATATGCTTGAGATTGTAGTCTTTCCACCTTCTAACATGTCATTATATGCTCGTGATCAGGAATAGCTTACGCTTGAGGGCAGGGCTAATTTTATTGATGGTAAATAAAGTATTCCTTATTTATTTAATATAGAATTTATTTATGTGATAGATCAATTTCTTTCAATCAAAAATCTTGTTTTTCTGATGATTTTGGCCAGTTTGTCCATGGAACAGAACCTACTTCATTCCTTCTGTTTCTAGCTTTTTGGTTCAATCCATGCTTCACTAACATGAGCTTCACACGCTACCCAATCCATCTCCCATGGCCAAGTTAAAGGCAGTGGATAACATTCTGCAGAATCTGATAACCAAAAACGATGTCAAACCCCTCTAGGAGCTTTCTCCTCTCGGCTGCGTTACACTCCTTTAGATCCAAATCCTGCGCCCTATGACCAACACTACGGCATGCCATCTTAAAATACTGCACCGCCTAGCAACTATAATATCCTGAAGATCCTACTATATTGCTATTCCCCAATACACCAGACAGAAATTTAATGTTTTGCCCCAGTAGCCATGATAGAACTATTTGATCGGTTTCACGCTACGGCCATTATACAACAATATTTGGCCAACATCAAGGCCAACCAACAAACCTATCATCATCATTGTTCAGTACCTTGAGGCCCAAAGTCATTCTTTTGTGCAAGTTTTTAGCTTTTTAAACAATATAAAGTCTTCCTTTCAAATTAAAGAAATGAAATGCATGAACCCTGCTTTCTAACTCGATAGACCTACAGGTGACAGGCGTGGCCAATTCTGAAGGACTTGTCTCTTCTTGGAAAAGGATCAGCTGCGGGACAATTATTTTCCATCACCGTCAAATTTTGGCACTATTATTCTGCTTTTCTCCAGGCCCCAAAGTAGACTCATTTATTCTTTTTTTATCCATTTTCTGTTGTTTTTTAGCAGCATAACGTTACTGGCAGGTGCATTAGATTCTCTGCTACAATTTTTTATTAGAACAGCCCATGGGAAGCTGGTTGCATGCCTCTAAAGCAAGAATTTCCTTTTTACTTCTTCATTGCCAAATCTAATAGTTTTTAAGGCTCAGGCAAGAGTAATGCCCGTCAAAATTTCTCATCAATCATGGCCTACCATTCAGCTTGTGAACCATGTTTTGAGCTCAGCACAACTCCTTTCCAAATACAAGGATATCAAGTCATGAAGCCCACTAAATTCCCCTGAACTCTTATAACTGGCATAGAATGTTGTTCAATCGTATGGAATTTAGGCTTGAAAAAAGAAACACATAAACCCACAAAAAAAAGCATGATTTCATCCAAGATAATCATATCAATGTATCATCTTGAGTCCAAATTCTTGTCCCCAGTGTAGGTTTTCTGAATCTCTTAAACAATCATAATGCCACATCACGCTTGGATTTTCAACGACCAAGTTCCTCACTTTTTTCCTTACCTGCCTCCAATCAACAATTGAACTTTTTACAGACCTCTCAAGAGACAGCAAATCTTCTTAAGTTTTACTGCTTTTAGCTTGTCCTAAAGATTCCTTGAGAACTTCAGTGCATCTACAAGTTCGATTTCGCTAGTCTGTCCACCAAGCTCAGGCCTCCCCTGCATCTCCTTCAACTTCACTTATCCCCTGTACACTTCTCTATCACTGAAAATCTTTAAAAGCATTTCTTACAAATATATAGTTCATGGACATATATCCCAACTTATACTTTTGAATATATTGTCAAGATCATCTTATGCTTCTTACTAGTGGTCCGCACTCCCAACATTTTTTCTTTGACAACATGACGGCACGACAGATACTCTTTGGAGTAAATTGTTAAGTTTAGATTCCAGTTATACCCCATAAGGCAATTCCACCATATTAACCATCCGTCCCTGCATTTTGTTCACAATCAGAAGCCTTGATGCCCTGGTGTAATCCATAGTCTCGGTGAGATGCTGGTTCAATTATCTGCCTCCACAAACACTTTGATGGAACTCTGATTTCTTTCCTATCCCATAATCATGTGGGTACAATTTGTTGAGGTCAGTCATCCACTCCGTTGAAATGTTCATTGGAGTTCTGGAGCCCAACAAATTCAAGATTTCAGAGCCATCCTTGGATACATACCCTCCATATAAATCCAATGTCTTTTAAGCTCTAAGAGATCAGATGCCAAAAGTATTCCAACCGATCAGCTGCCATGACATTTATTTTCCTTCATTGTCAAAGTTTGACACCATCATTCTGCTTACTCCACCTCCCAGGTAGATTCATCTATTCTTTTTTTTCCTCAATTTTCTGCATTGCATAATTGCTGGATGGTGTATGGAATGCTCTGATTCAATTTGATTAGAATAGCCATAGGCAGTTGGTTGCATGCCCTTAAACTAAGAATTTCTTATTATTTCTTCCTTACCATAGGCAGTGTTGCATAATTTCTCATCAGTCATGGCCTCTAATTCAGCTTTTTGTTCATGTTTTCAACTCTGGACAACTCCTTTAAAAAAATAATAATAAAATTCCACTCACCTCTGCTCATTGGTATTGAATGTAGCCCATTAAATTCCACTCACCTCTGCTCATTGGTATTGAATGTTATTCAAGTATATGGAATTTAAGCTTCAAAAGAAACATGCAAATCCACATAAAACACATGATCTCATCTAAAATAATCATATCAAAGTATCATCACGAGTCAAATTCCTATTCCTAGCACAAGACATCTGAATCTTGAGCCCTAACAATGGCACATCATGTTTGGAGTTTCCACTACTAAAATATGTTGCATTTTTCCTCCCCCGTGTCCTATCAACAAATAAGCTTTTAATAGACCACCATCAAGAGCCAGCAAGTCTTCTTAAAGCTTCACTGCTTCTAGCTTGTCCTAAGGATTCCTCGCAGCCACAAGTTTGATTTCATTAATCTGCCGACACTTCTCAGGCCTTCCCTGCATCTCCATCTCCTTTCAGGTTCACTCATCCACCATATACTTCTCATCACTGAAAAGCTTAAGAAATATATATCCTTCTTAAAAATATATTATAATTCATAAGCATATCCTAAAGATCATCATATGATATCTTGCTTCGGGTCAGCATTGCAACATTTTCTTTTTGACAACTGTTGTACGCCAACACACTGCCAACATATGTTCTTCGAAGTTGTTAATTTTAGATTCCACTTATACCCCATCAGACAATTCCACCTCATAGACAATTCCACATTATATTAGCTATGCATCCCTGCATCCTGTTAACAATCAGAAGCCTTGATGCCCTAGTGTCATACCATAGTCTCACCAAGATGTTGGTCAAAGTTTCTGCCTACACTTCATAGAATTTATGATTTCTTTCCTATCCCACAACCACGTGCTGGTATAATTTTACAAAGTCACTGACTTCATTTAGATATCCATCTGATTCCAGAAGACCAACAATTCAAGATTTCAGAGCAATACTTGTATACACATCCTCTGCGTAAAACCAAAATAATGTCCAATAACCTCTTGAGACATCAGAAACAAAAGAATTCCAGCAGATCATCACTTCACCCCCTCTTCTTATCCTTTTTGCAACAAGAAAATAGCAGAACTTTTACAAATTTGAATGATGCAAAGAAGTATATACATGCACCAAAAATAGATGACAGATAGCAATCTATATGAACAGACCCACCCAATGAAACATGAATCAGGGTATACAATATATCATCAAAACCTTATAATAAGATGTAGTCAGTGATCAAACAAAACAAAACAAGCCTCTCTATACTATATGGCATAAGACTTTATTATTAATAGACAATATGCAGTTCAGTTCTTCTCTCATAATACCTCCATCATCCCATTATAGATGATCAAATTCAGCAGCAGCAATTCAGTGGTACCCGAGCGGCGCCTGCGTCTGCCTCAGGTTCAAACCTTGGTAATGAATATCCTACAACATCAAATCCAGAAATTTTTTTTTTTCCTCAGAGCAAAAATGGTGGGAGAGAACAATTCCAACATCACAATCGAACTAATAAGCTCATTCTGTCTCGCATAAAAAAAATCCAACAATGATATGAAATCAATCATGCATACCGAAGCGAAGTGATTGACATCGCGGTGGTGGGCCTCGTCGGCCCGGACGACGGTGACGACATCCTTGAGGGTGGCGTCAGAGGGAAGGCGCCAGTAGTCGATGGCGATGGCAGGGGCGGGGATGTTCTCGATCTTGCCGGCGTCGAGGTCCTTGAGGAACTCGGTGTAGGAATGGATGGCCTCCTCCTCGAGGTAGCCGACGACGCGGTGGGCGAACTTGGGGGAGAGAAGGTATCCCAGGAAGTAGGCGTTGAAGAAGACCCCTTGGACGGCGATGACCAGCGCGCGCTCGTACCAGTGGGGCTTCGCCACCTCCATGAAGGTCATCAGATGCATCCGCTCGTTCTCGGCCTCTTCTAACAAAGCACGGATCCAGCCGCCGCTGTGCTCGAAGCGGCGGAGGGAGCGAAGGTGGAGCAGCATACCGCCGACCATCCCCGGCACCGCCGCCACCGTCTCCAGCATCATCGCCCGGCACCCATAACGCCTCTGCAAATAGCGTAGAATAAAATAAACACGGATGCAGACATAAAACGCTTGTAAATAAAATTATAAAAACCTGCTACAATCCATTATCAATGGTACATCCGTGCTTCAATATTCGTGAAACACGACGCTGGCAGTCCTTGACCGGTGAGATATCAGGGCCTACGGTCTACTTGGTATGCCCCTCATCGTACAGCTGTGTTTTGAGAGTCGTGTGCCCGATCATGGGCTCATGGCACAGCAATGGTCTGAGAATCCTACGATCTCTATGCACGACTAATTGATCTTTTAATATTTGCGCACGTTCTCGAAGGGAACGTGTCGAGGAAAGAATTCGACAAGGTGGGTCCCTCCAAGACTTGGACTATGTCCAACGGACCACCGCCAAAATAACGCCACCTGTACTAACAAGGAAATAAAAGAACACCGGAGGTCACCGGAGAGAAACCCCGGTTTCTTGGGGAGAAGGAAATCAAGGATGATCGCATACCTGGAAGAATATGTCGGTGGGGAAGCGAAGCACCTTCACGGTCCAGTACGCCACCTTGTCGAGAAACGTCCTCGGAACGTAGTGCTTCTTTATATCGATCGTCACATCCGCCTTATACGTCTCCCACGGCTATTAATTTTTTTTTTAAAAAAAAAACATAAATCTCTTTTCTTTTTCTTTTTCTTTTTTGAACTTGAAATATTTATTAATTAAAAAAAAAAATAAGACAAAAAAAAAGAAAAAAAATCTCTAGGTTACCATGAAGCAAGACCACTTCCACTCGGTACCATCCTGCTTGACGATCTTGTTGGGGTTGATGTCCCAATAGCTCGTGATCGCCTTCCGCTCGCTGGGAGGGGTGTCGGATGCCTCGGGCTCGGGGGCGGACTTCAACGGCTCCGACTCCTCCTCGCCTCCGACCGCCGGTTTTGCCGCCGTGGTGCTGGCCATCCGTGCCGGGAACAGTCGCACCAGCGCCGCCACGGGCGACTTCGCGGTGGCCGGGCCGGCGGATCCCGTCAGCAGGACCGTGTACGAGGGCTCGACGGGAGCGGCGGCGGCGGAGGAGACGGCGAAGAGGCGGGGGCCGAGTTGCCGGAGAAGGGCAGACCCAGCCATCCGAGAGCTCATCATCTGCCTCAAAAAATAATTGGGGGAAAGGAAGGGAAGAACCAAGAAGTTGGGAGCGTTTCAAGGGAACAAGAGATGGACCGGAGGGGATTTTAATATCGGCGGAGTGGTATCTTGCGTCGGCTCGATTGCGATCTCGAGTCCCATCACTCTCCGTAACTTTGCTCCGCCGAGTTGACTGCTCACATGTCTTGCCAAAACCAGGGCTGAACTGGACCGGTCGACCCACAACGTGGGCCATCGCGAAATCCTCGCGTCTAAAGCGGTGCCAGAAGAAGGTTTATCGGAAGCTATCCGAAATCATTATTTCAGATATTAAAAAAAATATTGTTATTCTTCTAGTAAGCAATAAAGAAGTAATAAGCTTTTTTTTTTTTTTCTTGCCCAAAAATTTTATTTTTTGTATAAGTTAACATTACTTTTATTAAAGTCTTGATAATTTAGAAATTTATTTTATTAAATTAAAAACGAATGTATAAAATAATAATTCATGTATATAACGTTGTCATGTTAGAATATTATTCTTTTGTAAAGATTAAGTTTTTTTTTTTTTTTTTTTGTAAGGAAAAAGGAAAGGGGGGAATAAATTTCCGACATAGCTAGGGATGGCAATGGGCCGGGTTCGAGCTGGGTGCATGACTACCCAAATCCAAACCCAAATATTCAATACACTATCCAAACCCGGCCCAAACACTATTGGAACTGGATTTTTTTTATCCAAACCTATCTTAATTGGGTATCGGGTAATCGGGTTTACCCGACCCGAACCCAACTGAGTCATATTAAATATTTTTCATTTTTATCAACTTTAAATCATCTACAATTTTATAAATTATACATACATTAAACAAATAAAATTTAACTATATTTTTAGTTTAACATCATTTAATTTCATATTCAATTAAAATTTATATTATGAAGTTGGTAAACTATTGATTATGATCTTGTTTTGAATTCACCCTGGATAAAATAGGATGAAAAAATTTTTCATTATATATATATATATAATGATTAGGGTATAAGGTTCAAGTATTTTAAAATTTAATAACTAATAATTATAATTAATAAAATATATATTAATTATATATATATATATATATTTAAATATTAAAATAATTCTGGTCAAGTTCGGGTCGGGTGTATATCTACCCAGTCCCGGCCCAAATCCAAAGTTAAGCATTCAGGTTTTACCCAAACCCGGCCCAAACTCAGTCAAAGCGTTGACTATCCGGCCCAATCAGGTTGGGTCGGGTACCCATGAATTTAGGTTTTATTGCTGTTACAGTGGTGACTAACCCATTCGGCCCAGACACAATGGTGGGGCCACTTGAAGAGATCAGCCCCTGTGGCGGCCAGGTCGGCACCTCGGCCAGCCCAGTTCGACCGTGCCTGGAGCTCAGCTCTGCCGGGCTGGCACCTCGACCAGGTCGGCACCCGGCCGGCTCACTTCGGCCATGCCTGGAGCCCGGCCAGGCATACCGGGCAGCCCACTTCAGTCCATGAAGCTCCTCGACTCCACCCTGTGAGCGCCCGCGTGGCTCCGTCCACCTCAGCCCGTGCCGCTCCAGTTCGGCATGTTTGGGAATGGCGTGACCCGGTAACGAGGCTAAGTCCGCATGGGATCTAGTTCTGGCACCATAGTGGAACTCCCCGGTTCGGCACGATCGCACCACACCCGTGCCTCGGTCCGCGCATAAGGGAGGCATGCCCCCGGCCTCATCCATTGGGAGGCAGCAGCGCGCCCGCATGGCACGCCCACATCCAGCTCGGCCTCTCCGGCTCCACGAGGTCCGGTCCGGCGCTCAACCTGCCCGCGGCACGCCCCCGGCGAGCTTGCGGCGACCCCGGCTCCCCCCGCGCCAGCTCCAGCGTCCGCCGACCTCAGTGCCCACCTCGGCAACGACGCCCGGCTCGCCCACAGGAGACCTCCGCCCTCCTGCTCCAGCCCGGCAGCGGATCCGGCTCGGTCCGAGTGGCACCCCGGCAGCGCCTCGCCGACGGCCCGGCTCGCCTCCGCCCAAGGCTGCCCCTGCTCCGCCGGCGGTCTTGCTCCGCCCCCGGTAGCCTTGGACCCACCTCGGCAACGACGCCCAACTCGGCCTCTCCGGGTCCATGAGATCCGGTCCGGTGCTCAGCATGCCCGCGGCACGCCCGCGGCGACCCCAGCTCCTCCCGTGCCCGCTCCGATGTCCAGCCGATCTCGGCACGGTGACCCCGCGCTAGTGCCCGGCTCAGCACGCCTGTGGCACGTCCGGCTTCTTCGACTCCACCCAGTGTGGGGGGCGGCAAGCCTCCACCCCACGCGCCCGTGTCCGGCTCCAACCGCCCACGGCACGACCTTGCAGCGCGCCTCTCCCGCGGCAGCCACAGCTCCCTCCTTGCCGGCTCCGTGCCATCCGTGGCACTGTCCCAGCTCCTTACCGTGGCATGCACGCTTGGCAAGACCGCGACTCAGTCAACCTCGGCACGCCGGCTCCCGGCTCAGCATGCCCGTGGTGTGCCCGCCTGACACACCTCCGACTCAGCTCAACACAGTTTCTCCGCTCTATTCCTGGCAGGACGCCACCTCAATGAGCCCGGCTCCGGCCGGCCCCGCCTCGGTCCAGCTCAGCCCCGCTCTGCCCGGTCCAGCATTCCTGCGCCCCAGGTCCGACCCTTCCGCCCGTGGCAGCTCCGGCACTCATGGGCTCACGTGACGCGCGGTTCGGCATGCCCACGTGCCCATGTGCCCAGTTCGGCATGCCCACATGGTGCCCCATCTGGCATTCCCGGTGGCCACATCCGTCCGCACCTGCTTCGTGCCCAAGCACGCCCGCGGTCCAGCTCCGCTCTCCCGTGGCCCGGCAGCGCTCGTGTTCGCAACGCATGGGTCCTCGCCTATGTGCATGGGGCCTCGCATGTCGCCTCGATCAGCGTGCATGAAGGCCCCCGCGGGCCTTCTCTTGGTCTGTGTGCCCGCATGGCAACTTGAAACGGCGTCCCGGCTAGCCTGGCACTTTGGCGTCACAGCCCAGCTCGGTCGCTGGGAGCACCATGCAGTTTGGTCTCTCGTGGGCCCAGCACGTTTCTCGAGGGTCCCATCCGCATGGGCCCGGTGCTCTTTCCATGGATCCCCCTCCACGTGGGTCATGGACGCGCCGCCTGACACGCCGCCTGCAAAGAAAGGTACGCATTTAAGTTCCCTAAGCTACTGTTTACACTAACTAGTGAATAGTGCCATACCCGAGGTGCTGGGCTCCTCTGCCAAATCTTCTGAGCCATCAAGAAAGGGGAAGCTGACCAGCCTACCTAAGCCTCCCAGGCCTGTAGAGGCTTCACAGGCCTATGCCAAGAAGAACGTGCCCCTCTGAACACCAAGAGCCGCTCGTCTATATGAGAGCAGCGGGAAGAGGTAAGTAGGGGAGAGAACACACTCTCTTTATTCTGGTATGATCCATCACCCTTTGGTAGCAGAGAGTCCCCCCAAGCTCTCAGTCTCAGAGGTCCCTTATTTCCTTCGATCGTCCCGCTGACTTGATTGTCGGAGTGCCTTTGCCAGAATCCCCGGCGCAGGTCTCCCTTATTTTGCAGGTATCGCCCGGCGGAGGGACAATAAGGAGGAAGATTACTCCTCACCGAAGAGGCTCACAGAAGGGCCACGACAGTACCAAGCCCCTTTCATCCCAACTACGACTATATTCCCCTTGATCGTCTCCGACCAACGAGCCCGGTGACGCTGGCACGAAGCCCACGCACCTAGGCCATACAAGAGCTACCGGCCACGACGATCTAGGCGGCAACAATTGCCATCCCTAGTCATAGCTACCCCTACTAGGCTCCCTCCCCGCCAAACCATGTTCGATACGAGCCATATTTTTGCTTGCCCTCCCCACCTGAAAGTGCATACATCAGCCTGATCCCATTTAAGTCGCCAGAGTGGAATGCTCCCCAATCCCCAGTCACATATCCCAGAAAAAATCCTGTATTTAATCGAGTAACCCACGAGGCTCAAGCCTCAAACCCGTGATCAGGAGGACAGGATCAAAGTGCCCACCAACTGCGCTACCATCTTAGTGGTAAGATTAAGTTTTTAGAATTGAAGATGAAGGTGGGACAGAGACATATGGGTCTCACGTTCGAAGAAAGAATTCATTTTATATATAATGCATAAAAATTGGTATAGTTTAAGTTAAAGGTTTTGGAATATTATAATATCTATTATATTACAATAATTATTGATATTAGATATGTAAAATATATGATTATTTAAATAGAAGAAGCAATGTGTGCAGGGTGGTTATTGAATTGGGTCAGATATATATGGATCAAGTTATATACATGTCAGGCTAAAAAAAGTCTCAATCCGAACATGACCTGTTTATTAAATGTATTATAATTTAAAATCTGAACCTAATTCATTTAATAAATAGATAATGTGATCTGACTCGTTTAATCTGTTAATTAAATGGATAACATGCTAACCCAACCCGACTCAACCTGTTTAATTCGTTTAATAATTAAATAATCTGTTTATTCAATCCAACTCGATTCAACCTGTTTAATAAATAGATAATCTGTTTATCTAACCCAACTCGATTCGATCCGATCTGACCTGATCGATATATTAAATAGATTAAACGGATTAAATAGGTTAGGCCTAAAAAATCTGAATCCAATTCGTATATTAAATGGGTTAAACAAGTCAATCCATTTATAATCTGAATCCGTTTATTCCAAATCCAAACTTAATTATGACGAGTCAAACATAAATCGGGTTAACGGAAAAAATCGCAAATTGCCAACCGTATTTGTAAGGCTAATTATTATGATATATTTGTTTAGGGTCAAAACCGAAATTGAAAAAAAAAATAAAAACTAGATAGGTGTCTCGACTAATTTTTAAAATTTAAGATATTCTCTTTTTAAAAAACTTAAATTAAATTAAATATATATATATATATCAATAAAAGAAAGGGCAATATAAATCCGGTATAGTTATCCCATGGATTCGGATGAGTATATCAATCCATGATTTGGAAGATACCAGCTGATCAAAAATAAAAAAAATAAAAAAAAAATCTGATTTCTCACGCATCCAACAGCCACGAGTCTCGAGAGAATAATCTCTAAATTTAAATCATTTTCGAGTCCAACCACTTCCTACCATGTATGCCCCTCGGGCTTTGCCGCAATTTAAATCATGTTGCCTGACCTTCTGCTCAAGAGGAAGGAAGAACCTCACCAGGCGCCTTGCGGAAGTGTACCTTAACGGAAGGTGACCACACCTCCGCCACACGAGACACGTCCCTCGGGGCTTTGATCTTTTGAAACCCGTACGAAACAAGCACTTTGACGAATAATTTCACGGCACGCTAATTAGGCAAAGATTGCACGTGGCTATCACACGTGTGCAACTTAATTCCAGATAAGGAAGTAGGTGAGAGTTGATCGTTAGCCCGTGGGTTGTGCTTCAGTATTAAAACCCAGCAACCGAGAAGCTTCCAGAGTTCACGTTTCGGAATCAATCCTAGTTTCACGCAATGGAACTGAACTGGCGTTACGGTGTCTCGCGGATGGCTTTGGTTTATACGGCGGCAGCAGCGGATCAACGAGTTGGCTGGTTGAACGGATGGTCGAGATGTAACCTTATGCGGGGACCACTCAGCCGTGTTTAACTTTTCTTGGTTCTCCGAGGGTACTGTATGCACAAATATCTTACATTGGGGCAGTTTGGTAACTTTACTTTGGATGGTTTTCTTGGGTCGCAAGTCGGTCTCCATGGTGCGGCGGCCAGCTGTTGGTGGTGCGGGTTTTTTTTTTTTTTTTTGGATATCCAACGCCAACGTCTCTGTTCGTAGTTGGACGGCGCTGCTTTTATTTTATTGTTTAAATTTAATTGAAAAAGGTTTTCATGTTCGATTTAATTTTTTATTTAGAAAAAATGATTTACTTTTATAATTTATTATAAATTTTTATTGAGAAGGGGAGGCTTAGTTTTTTTTTTTTTTTATAGAATAAAGGATGAGGGAATAAACCCGGTGTAGGTGTAGCTCTTCCATCCGGTCCCCAATCTATTAGACAATTATTTGATTCGGATCGTAAATTTTTTTTGTACCCTTTCATCAATCAATGAGTATATCAGTTTAACCACACTACAGTACCGAAGTATCAGCCACTCTATTTTCTACTCACATGTACATAAAAATTTAAAATTTAATTAAATTATCAAAAAAATCATGTCCCGTAATCAGAAAGAGACAAAACCATGTTTTTACCAACCATACTGCAACGGTCATCCTTAACCCATATCTTGTGGGCTCTTGGACAAGATTGTGTCCTGCGAACCAAAAATTTTAAGGGGCATGATGATTCCACGTTGTCCAATAGAATTCGTAAGGACACAAATCAGGCAAGCCTCGTTGTACAGTATTTTCAGAAAAAAATTTAGAGCAAACCGATCCGAATCCCATTAAAAAAAAAAAAAATTCTTGGTAGTTAGAACCCGTTTACGGTTCTAAACAAAATGAACTGAAAGAGATTCAATCAACGTGCACGCAAAGAAGATAATAACTCAAACAGAAATTGAATCGATTTAAAATATTCGAATCAATGTCTCGGTAAAATACAGGAGGCTTTTCAGAAGACAGTTCGAATAGATTTGATTGGAGGTCAAATCGACTTAACTAGAACCCTTGTTGATTTAAGACCTTTTCATAGCTTAGAAGTTAGTTTGCAGGCTATGCAATAAAAATTCAGAATATCCTTGACAGTCTCTAATTCCAATAGCCAGGAATGGTTATTTTTAGATTTTGAAACTCTTAAATGTCTACCTAATTTATTGAAAAACAAGACAAGAAATCAAGAGAAACTTAAATATTCTTGGTGGGAGTTATAAGTCCAAAAAAAAAAAAAAAGTTTACAATCATTAGGTGCATGCAATCATTTTTCAATCACCGAAAAAGCTTCCTCAAAAACTCTACCAGCCTCATCGAATTTTCTTTTGCCTATTAAAGGAGTTTCTTTTTTATTTTATTATTAAATATTTTTTAAACTAGTTTCAATTATGGATTGAAATTAAGAGAAAGGCTATCCAAGCCTAGAAATTGCATTATAAATCAAAAGTTTGACTTGGGATTAGGTTTTGATTGGTGATTCCATGTAAAGCTAATTAGGTTTTAGATTGTGAGTCTGGAAAAATAATCCGGTTATAATCTTAGATAGATTATATTATATTTTCAAGAAAAGTTTAGAAAGTGAACATAGGTGCTGTATTACACTGAATAATTATAAAATTCTTAATATTTGTGGCTTGGTTTCTCTACTTCACTACTTTCCTTTTGATATTTAATTTATTTAAATTTAGCTCATACTTTCATTACACTTTCATATCTCATGGTTTTCATATTCAGCATATACTTATTCAATTTACTTTAAGTTTTTGAAAATTTCAATTTATTCTCCCTCTTGGATTGTCTCACTAAGTAATACATGATATTTAAAAAAATCAACTGAAATTTTATTAAGATTGATAGGATGAATTACATTCCATTTAAAATGTTCCTCATAAACATAGCATTTTCCAATAAATACATATTCTATAAAAATTACAACTTTATTGGACTTTAAAATAACCTTGAACTCTAACTAAATAAGAAATAAGCTACTTAACATACCCCTTCTAATGATGGTACATGCTGCACCTTACGAAGAATCAGTGAATTTTTAAAAATAAACTTCAGATTAACAGCTCCTAATCCTAGTACTTTGATAGTTGTCCCATCATCCATGATCACACTTTGTCACACCCTGGCCCAATTGCCGAGCTAGGCATACGACAGATAGCCGCATCTCCTCAGGCTTCAATCCCAATGAAAATACAAGGTCTATCTTACTAATCAACAAATGAATGAAATTTCACTAACAAATGAATGAAATTTACTAAATCTTTATTTATTTCGAAAGCATTGTAATCCAAACTAACAAATGAATGAAATTTTACTAAAAATCCAAGATATAATGTAAGCATAGTTTAACTAAAATTTAAAATAAAACATGAACTAAGAAACTAACGCCTAAACCCTAATTCCTTACTGACTGGTCCGAAAGCCTGATCGATCTTTTGAATCTGTAATAAAAATATAAGAAATAGAGAATAAGCTTTACAAATTCAGTAAGTTATCATCACATCTAATATATGCATAAATATGTCAACAATAATTTGCAAACATAGACAAATCATTCATAACAGAATAATCAACTCATGACAAAATAAGATACAACATCACGTTAATATGCATATTTAGTTACCAAACAATACAACTATGGATGGTCAACCATTTCTACTTTACTCTCCTAGTTCTCTGACTATGGTCATGATCGATCCACGGCTAACCCCGAAAGAGACTAGATCCTGACTACACATACCGTCTACCGGTCATGTGCCAGTGATCGCTCCATAAAAGGCCCAGAAGAAAACTAGCTCTGATATCATATGAGAATCATGCATCCTCAGCATGTGCTATGACAAAATCCAAAAAAAACTAGCTTCTCACAACACATACTGTCCATCAATCATATACCAGTGATCATCCCACTGAAGACCCAAAAGGAGACTAGATTCTCGTATGATCATAGTCGGACTAAAGAGAGTTAACATCAACATACATAACAATTTATGCAATTCAATATAAATCAAATTATGCTACACATATTTAGCATATCATAACATTCATAACATATCATAGAATATATTTAACATATAATACTAGAGATCAAGATAACTTACCTGAAAGAACTCTATCAATATATAGCCTGTTCAAGTCTCAACTATAATACTGTGATGCAGAATGAAAACTCTGATACTAAAAATGATGCAGAATGAATATGTGGAATACGGAAGCAAATTAAAATTAATGTATTTTTTTTTAATATATTTTCAGAAGTCAGCTTTGACTCAAAGGAAAGATAAACTAATATTGAAAGAAACTAAGAAATGACAGAGAGCACAATTAAAAGGAGTGGATTATCAGAGTAACTCAGAAGTAGGATCGCTGGGGATTGAGAAACCCCCAGATCTAGGGTTTGCTCTAAGTTTCAACGAAACAGACAAAGTGAGAAGGGAAGGTTCTTGTTACCTAGCAGTGATATCTCTCGTTGCTTCAATTGGAGGACACTCTCGAGCAGATTGTAGGATCCTTGAAGATGGGGTATCTTCACAATGGATCCTCGGATTGTAGTCCTATGACAAGGTTGGCCTCCTTCTCGAACTCAGGATCTGGAAGAAGAAAAACAAAAGAAGAACCAGAAACTCAAAGAAAGACACTGACCTGAGGACTTAATGAAGATTGTTGGATGTAGAAGTTCCAGAGATCTTGATACTGATCTGACTCTCCTTTGAACTGGCTATGTAGTTGAAATAGTTGATCTGAACCTGGATGCTGCTGACCGACTTCGATGTGGAAGAGAGGGGCCGTGGGATGAAGATGGGAAATTAGGGTTTGGTGGTGGTGGAGTAGAGATGGGTGGACTAAGCTAGGGTTTTGGGGTTGGAGATCTCACACCTCCTCAAGGTTCCTAGGGAACCCGGATTTACTCCCTCACGGAGCTCAACACCTGAATACAAGTGCGGAAGAGAGAAACACAAAGTTGCTCACAAAAAAATTGATTTCATTCATCATTATTATTCAAGAGTTACATAGAGTTGAATATATAGACATAACAAAGAAATAAAATTTCATACATTTTCCATGTGGGACTAAACTCCCTAGCCTATACTTTTGGTAGAAAATATTCTCCCTCTTGGCCAACCAAAGAGTCCTACAAGGAGTAGGCGGCCCTAAAAGTCATGAAAATCCTCTCAAAAGGTAGAAAGATGGCGCCTCCTAAAGTCTTCTCCTTGAATTTAGGGTTCTTCCTTCAATGGTTTAACTCTTTTGGACACCTCCTTTTCTTTCTCCCCAAGTCATGGCTCTTCCCAACTTTGCTTTGGTCTTTTTAGGCATGAATTGGGCGCCCCCTTGAAGTGTTCCCCAAGAAATGCCTCTTTCTTTCTTTAGCTTGGCCTTTTAAGGTATATATGGGGCGCCTCCTTGATTTTGGCTTCAAGAAAAATTCTTGCTCCCTTGGGTGTGGGGACCAAGACACTGGGATGCAGTTGTGGTGTCTCCTGGACTCTGGCGTGTGGCTGAGAGTGCGGCTCCCACTTGCTTGGGCCTTGACTTGACTGGAAAAAAAATGGCACCAACCTGGAGAAGACCTAAACCACTACTAGGACTTGTACTGAGTCAACATGACTCAATAAAATTTAAATTGCAGGGAAATACAGACTTAAGATTAAAATTGAGTTAACCAAGTCAACTCTTATTACAAAACTAGAAAACCCTAATTCTTCAGGCAAGGTCAATCAGAGATCCAGATGGAGCCCTGAAGTATTTTTCTGAGTCTGGTGCCCGCACCAATTCTCCCGGGGTGGGAGGAACTCGACCTTGTCGAGTAAGGCTCAAATTGGCTCTGGTATCTCTCCAAGAGGTCTGAATCCAGATCTTGTAATTCTTCTCGGGAGATCCAAGAGTCATCAGAGTCTGGCCTTCCTTGCCAGTGGACCAGGTATCTTTGGTATCCTCGAATACGAGTAGAGATAACCTGATCATCCAAGATCTTTTCAATCTGCTCTTTCCTCATAGGCCAGTTTGGTGGACACACAGGGTCGGGATCACTCTCAATAACAGGATTAGGTTCAAAAGGCTCACTGGGAATCACAGCTAGCTCCCTGTACTCTACTAGGTCTGTAATGTTGAAAGTGGAGCTAATGCCTAGCTACATAGGCATTGGGTCCCACTCTCTTCATCACTCTAAATGGTCCAGCTCCTCTAGCATGTAGCTTTCTAACGGTTCCAGGAGGAAACCGCTCATGCCTTAACCTAATCATTACATAGTCTCCCTAAACAAAAGTTTTGACTCGCCTTAGAGAATCAGCCAACTTCTTATAAGTTTCATTACTTAAAGTTATTTTGGCATGAATTTCTTTATGCAAGTTCTTTACATGCTGTGCAAAGTCTTCAGCAGACTCGGAGACTCGTGTGTGGACTGGCAAAGGAACTAGGTCAAGTGGTGTGTGAGGCTTGCACCCATGAACAATCTCAAAAGGGCTTTTACCTATAGACCTATTGACAGAGTCATTATATGCAAATTCAGCCCTGGGTAAAATACAAATCCCAATTCCTGGTATTCTCACTCAACCAAAATCTGAGTCAATGTCCTAAACTCGACTGACGACGCATTCATAAAGAATGGACTTTATTCAAAGGAATCCTAGGTCTAAACCTAACAAACTATGGCTCTCTAGGTTTGACCTTGGGTCGGAGGATGGCATGCAGAGCATGAAAACTTATCATGGGTGCCTAGTAGGTGCCATAAGGTCTTCCAGAAGTAGGTGGCAAACCTAATAGGTTCTGACATGTGGTTCACTCTAAAGACTTCGACAAAGTATACTTGGATGGTGTAAGAAGCATTGGAAGTCCTAGAGAAAGGGAGGAAATATGAGGTGGAGTCTCGAATTACCTGCTGACTAAAGGTGGTGACCTGAAGGTTTGAATGGTGATCTATGAGTATCAACTGGTCATCCTTACGAAAGGAAAAGTTTGCTACTCCTAGGAATGGATCAAGAGATGGTTCGGGGAGTAGCCTAGGACATGTGATTGCAACAGTTAAGGTTTGTTCTCTAAGCAAATAATGATCCACTTTCTCAAGAAATGGATTAGAGAATGATTCATGGAAGGGCCTATGGATAATGATCTCAAGACTTGAAATTTGACCTATGGGTGAGGAAAGGTATACTCTATAGAAGGGTAGGTCAGTCATGCGAAGGAAGGAGTCTGGGGCCATAAGGAGGACTTCTACAGGACTGGGTGAATCAATCCGCTCAAGACAAGGATGTTCAACTGAGATTACGGGAGAGACCTTAGTGGCTGGGCATGGGACACGATCCAATTGTAAGAGGCTTGATTCAATCATCCTAAGGAGAGGATCTACCATAGGGTGGACAAACTTAAACAATTCAGTGCAAAGATCTTCAATTGGTACTTGGGGAATGACTGTCATTAGAGGGTACGAACTGATAGCTCGGGCTAACACTATGAGTTCTTCCTGGGGGTATTTGACTAAAGGAACCTGGTTCTCACAAATCTCTTGAATTTCTGAACTAGGTCCTACCACTTGGTTGCTCTCCAAGGTCTCCTCAGGTAAGGAACCAATAGTATCGATGTCACATTCTTCAAGTTCTTCCCCCTCATATTCATCAACTAGACTCAAGCCAGCATCATATACTTCCTCGATGCCATCTTCAATGGGTTTCGGGTCAGTGATAATCAGGTCAACTGATTCTGGGCTTGTCATATCTAACCTTTCTTCCTCATTGGTAAGCTTGGGTTCTCCCTCATTAATGTCATCCTTAGGATTCTTACCACTTAGCTGTGCACAAGCCAGCCCTATGCATGGGCACTGACTAGATTTATGGCCTCTTTCTTCACAAAACCAACATTCTTGCGATATAGGAACCTGGGTCACACTGGGTTTCAAGCTAGTAGAGACCTTACTTGGGCATGGGTGTGGATCTAAATGGCTTGATCTAGAAGACTTGGGTTGTTGAGTGACTGGTCTAGAATATTGTAAGGACCTCTTATAGACACGATCCACACTATAGATATCATGGTTAGGCTTCCTAGGGTTATGCTCGGGATCACGGTATAAGGTCCTCCTAGGCTCCTGGTGTGGGTGAGGTTGAGGCACATTAAAATCTGGGTCAGGAGTCCAATTCTGATGTCTTGGTTCCTCAAGTACTTGGACTCGATCCCTAAGCTGGGTAAGATCCTCATGGACTGGATTCCTAAACTGGACAACAGTATTAGTCATATCCTGACTCAATTTGGTCATACTTTCGGTAAGAGTTCTAATCATGGCCTCTAAATCAGGTTGGGTTTGACCAGGTTGGTAGGGTACTCCGTTCCGGGTGGACATGATGATGCAAGCAAGCACACCAAATGAGACTCGACTGAAATGACTACATGCTAACTAGACCTAGAGCCCAAACTAGATGCCCAATCAGAGTGGCAAGCTAGCCTGTAGTAACTCGGGACTTAGCCAGGCAGGTGTAAGGGGAGTGTTAGGTCCCTAAATGCCAATCCTAGACACCAATCAGTGATTGGCCAGGTAGGCGGACCAGTACACAAGCCCTTCGGGATAGAATCCCTAAACCACCATTCTAGACACTAAGTACAAAGCACACACAGAGTAACTAGACAAACTGACTCAACACTAGCCTAGACCCGACCAGTTGGTGTCCCTAGCCCACTAGGGCAAATTAGGTCTAATTAATTTTATGATTAAAGGCTTAGGTTCGAATGCACGGGAGGTGATTTTGGGCTAAGGAGAGGGTCTCAATCCTACCCTTATGTTGCAACTTCGGTGCTCTTAAGATAGGTTCAATTTATGCACACTCAAATAAAACACAGGCTGCAGAAAATAAAAAGCAGAACAACAGTAAAATTGATCTCAGAAAATCTACAGAAATTAATAAATCATGAAAATTTTATGTAAATTACTTTAAATTATACTGGTTCCAGAAAAATAAGAATTACTTAACTTGGAATTTTTTGCAGGGAGAAACAATTCGAATAACAGGATAGTTACTGGCAGAAAATAGAACGTGTGTCCCATTTACAATCCCTGCCTAGAAGTTATAACCCAGCGGCACCCCTACACGCCTAGGAACCCCCGTGGAATGGGAGGAGGAGGCTTGCATCTCGCTTGTTCCTAGGACTGGACGGCCAGGGGAGTCTACTCCAGGCAGCAAAAGTAAAAAGGAACAAAAAAATAATCAAACAAGCAAGAACCCTAGACAGGGCTCTGATACCAAAATGATGCAGAACGAAAACTCTGATACTAAAAATGATGCAGAATGAATATGTGGAATGCGGAAGCAAATTAAAATTAATATATATATATTTTTAATATATTTTCAGAAGTCGGCTTTGACTCAAAGGAAAGATAAACTAATGTTGAAAGAAACTAAGAAATGACAGAGAGCACAATTAAAAGGAGTGGATTATCAGAGTAACTCAGAAGTAGGATTGCTGGGGATTGAGAAACCCCCAGATCTAGGGTTTGCTCTGAGTTTCAACGAAACAGACAAAGTGAGAAGGGAAGGTTCTTGTTACCTAGCAGTGATATCTCTCGTTGCTTCAATTGGAGGACACTCTCGAGCAGATTGTAGGATCCTTGGAGACGGGGTATCTTCGCAATGGATCCTCAGATTGTAGTCCTATGGCAAGGTTGGCCTCCTTCTCAAACTCAGGTTCTGGAGGAAGAAGAACAAAAGAAGAACCAGAAACTCAAAGAAAGACACTGATCTGAGGACTTAATGAAGATTGTTGGATGTAGAAGTTCCGGAGATCTTGATACTGATCTGACTCTCCTTTGAACTGGCTCTGTAGTTGAAATAGTTGATCTGAACCTGGATGCTAGTGACCGGCTTCGATGTGGAAGAGAGGGGCCGTGGAATGAAGATGGAAAATTAGGGTTTGGTGGTGGTGGAGTAGAGATGGGTGGACTAAGCTAGGGTTTTGGGGTTGGAGATCTCACACCTCCTCAAGGTTCCTAAGGAACCCGGATTTACTCCCTCACGGAGCTCAACACCTGAATACAAGTGTGGAAGAGAGAAACACAAAGTTGTTCACAAAGAAATTGATTTCATTCATCATTATTATTCAAGAGTTACATAGAGTTGAATATATAGACATAACAAAGAAATAAAATTTCATACATTTCCATGTGGGACTAAACTCCCTAGCCTATACTTTTGGTAGAAAATATTCTCCCTCTTAGCCAACCAAAGAGTCCTACAAGGAGTAGGCGGCCCTAAAAGTCATGAAAATCCTCTCAAAAGGTAGAAAGTTTGGCGCCTCCTAAGTCTTCTCCTTGAATTTAGGGTTTTTCCTTCAATGGTTCAACTCTTTTGGACACCTCCTTTTCTTTCTCCCCAAGTCATGGCTCTTCCCAACTTTGCTTTGGTCTTTTTAGGCATGGATTGGGTGCCCCCTTGAAGTGTTCCCCAAGAAATGTCTCTTTCTTTCTTTAGCTTGGTCTTTTAAGGTATATATGGGGCGCCTCCTTGATTTTGGCTTCAAGAAAAATTCTTGCTCCCTTGGGTGTGGGGACCAAGACACTGGGATGCAGTTGTGGTGCCTCCTGGACTCTAGCGTGTGGCTGGGAGTGCGGCTCCCACTTGCTTGGGCCTTGACTTGACTGGAAAAAAAATGGCACCAACCTGGAGAAGACCTAGACCACTACTAGGACTTGTACTGAGTCAACATGACTCAACAAAATTTAAATTGCAGGGAAATACAGACTTAAGATTAAAATTGAGTTGACCAAGTCAACCCTTATTACAAAACTAGAAAACCTTAATTCTTCGGGCAAGGTCAATCAGAGATCCAGATGGAACCCTGAAGTCTTTTTCTGAGTCTGGTGCCCGCACCATACTGCTTTTTGATAAGAAAGATGAAAATCCTGGCAAGATTAATCATATAATTAATTTTCTATCTAAAATAAATTAATATAGAAAAAATGGTTCTTAATCCAATTTAGATCTCAGCCTAAATCACTAAAAGAGTTGGTTCAAATTTTATTATTATTTTTGATATTTTATTTTTTTCTTCTTCCTTCTTCTTTTTCTTTTCCCTTCTCTCTCCCTCTTCTCTTTCTTTCTCCTCTCTCTCCTCTCTCACTCTTTCTCTCTCTTTCTTTCCTCCTCCTTCTCTATCCTCTCTCCTCTTTTTCTCCTCTTTCTCTCTCCTCTTCTCTCTCTTCTTTCTCTCTCCTCTTTCTCTCTCTTTTTTCTTCTTCTTTCTCTCTCTTCTTCTTTTCTCTCTCCTCTTTTTTTTTTTTTTTTTTTCCTTCTTCCTTCTTTCTTTCTTCTTTCCCTGCTTCCTCCTTGGCTCAACTGAATAGGCCTCTCACGATTCCTGAAAATCATGGAAGCTGGTGGACAGGAAGGGGGCTCACCGGATATTGCCAGATGGAGGGAAACCGGGCGGCGATCACCAGCGTCTGTCCGATTTCTTCCCTCTTTTTTTAATTTTCTTTCTAAGCAAAATTTAAGGAAGAACTCACCAGCATCGTCGAGACTTTCGATCGCTTATCGGAGAGGAGGAAGATGATGGAAAAGAGCTTGATTTTTGCTTGCTTGGAGGCGGTGAGAGGAAGGAAAATTTATAGAAAAAATGGAAAGATTTCTTGCCATTCAGGGAAGAAACTTGATTGAGCCCCTCCACCATCCAAACCCCTCATGCCACTGGACTCTCCCTCCCTGCCACGATCATCCAGTCAAGAAAATTTGGCAAGTTTTTCGCTCAGACAAGAAGGGAACGAAATCCCCCGTTCTGCTAATTTTTTTCTAGTTTTTAAAGTAAAGTCGACAAGCTCTATCGATTTCAGTCCAAGGCGGCCCAAAATGGATTGGGTTTC
Organism: Areca catechu; assembly: GCA_021397845.1. Taxonomy (NCBI): domain Eukaryota; kingdom Viridiplantae; phylum Streptophyta; class Magnoliopsida; order Arecales; family Arecaceae; genus Areca; species Areca catechu. Next base: position 12,460,184 of record CM038038.1, on the reverse strand, counting down.
ACATTCTCCCCTCATACAAAATAAATTTCAACCTCAAGATTTTAAAAAAAGCTAAGTCTTTCAAAATTCAAAGATGCGTGATCCAATACTCACATGTACTATTCTGTCAAAATTCAGCAATTACAATAAGAGCTTCCATCTTCCATCATAATATACTTTAAATTAATCATAATATCTTTAGTCTACCATACTTTTGCTGCATACTTTGATACAAATTATCAAATCTTTTAATTTTATTAGATGAATTTCTGACAAGGATACCACTTTATATTATAATCTAAACAAAATCCAACCTTCAAATATTTTAAATAACACAATGTCAAAACTATTAAATTTTCTTATTCTTACCAGGCCTTGAGCATATCATGTCAAATTTAAATCTTAATCTACTTGCTATATTTAAAGCCTTTGCATAAAATTGTATCATCCATTCAAGACATTAATAATTCTAATCCAAATCCAAACTATTTATGCTTTCCTTGATAATTTAGTTGATAATCTAGATCAACATTTTTCTTGAAAAGTTAACATTAACTCTAACAAAGTAAATGACTTTAAATTAATACTCTTATAAATAAAATCAATCATATTATTGCTCATAGAATGATCTTACCATGATTCTTAGCATCAATTAACAAACCATATAAAATATTATCCTTCATAGACTAAACTTATATAAGTCTTCCAATATCCATTTCTTCGTTCAATGTAACATCAAATCTAAATCTTCTCATAAATCTTAAATTTGACTTGAAGTTTAACATATCCAATAATCTCCAACAAATATATAGAAGATTAAATAATCTAATCCAAAACTACTAACATAAGCTATCAAAGATCTACTAAGATGTGCATGTCATGTTCACGCAATATCATTTAATCCGTCAATAGTAAATTACAAATCTATGTATTATCCCAAACATATTTTTCATTATATATTTTTAATAATAATCTCCATATAGATTCATCAAAAGATTATCCTTCTTAATATCATTAAACTCTTTCATAACCTAATCCTAAACATCTTCTTGCAATAGTCCCAAAATTATATCCAATAATTAACAACAAAACTCGGAAGCTATCATGATCTCCATCCATATTATATTTAGGTTTTCAAAATCATCCAATTAATAATTAAACATACATATTCAGCATAACATAACACACTATACTTCCAAGCCAATACTTCTGAAGCTCGATCAAACTTATTTATTAGAGGTAAAGACACATCTTATTCAGCTCTTCAATATCCATAATATATTGACTTATCATGATCAAATAGTATAAATCATTCAGTCCTTTACACTTATCCAAGATCAATTTCTCTACTTATATTAGAGACAAAAATCATGTTTCTCTTTTATACTAATCATATGCCAGATCTTCTATACAATACTTGAAGATTAGAAATCCAAACTTTAAATCCATTCTTATAATTTTTATCATATCCTAACTGCTCATAACATTAAGTTCAAATACCTCTTAAGTTATAATCTGTAGTAATCACAATCTAAATTTCAATATCACTCAAATCATATCCTTTCACTTATGTCACAGTCTCAAGTGATCAATCATTCTGTCATGCCATAATAACTATCATGTTAATTTCTATTCACTTATATCATATTCTACAATTTTATCAAAATTAGTTTTTCAAAGTAAATCAAATCTATAATATAACTCAAAATATACATTCATATATCCATCATCTAGCCTCGATGATATTCTTCTAAAAATTAAGCATGGAGAATTTAATCCATCATTTTATTCATGCAAGTCTTCTACACTTAGCAAAACCCTTGGGACCATAAGATACATCTATCAAAGAAAAATAAATAAACTTTTAGTATCGATAATTATTTCAAAATATTTAATTAAAAACTTAATTCTATCCCACTCTCACTAACTAAATTATCTTGATCTTAAATATTTGCTCTGATACCATTAAATCTGTCATGCCTTGGCCCGATACTCGAGTCAGGCAGATGACAGATAGCCGCATCTCCTCAGACTTTAATCTTAATGGAAATGCTAGGCCTATCTTACTAATCAACAATCCGATAATGATAAAAAATAAATTCACTAAATCTTTATTTATTTCTAAAGCATTGCAATCCAAACTAACAAATAAATAAAATTTCATTAAAAATCCAAGATACAATGTAAGCATAGTTTAATTAAAATTTAAAATAAAAAATGAACTAAGAAACTAACACCTAAATCCTAATTTCTCACTGATTGGTCCCAAAGCCCAATTGATCTTCTAAATCTATAATAAAAATATAAGAAATAGGAAGTAAAATTTATAGACTTAGTAAGTTATCATCATCTCTAATATATATATATAAATATGTCAACAAAAATTTACAAACATAAACAAATCATTCATAACAGAATAACCAGCTTATAACAAGATAAGATGTAACATCATGTTAATATGCACATTCAGTTACCAAACAATATAACCATGGATGGCCAACCATTTCACTTTACTCTCATAGTTCCTCTGACTATCGCCATGATCGATCTATGACTAATCCTGAAAGAGACTAAATTCTGACTACACATATCATCCATCGGTCATGTGCCAGTGATCGTCTCATTGGAGGTCCATAAGGAAACTAGTTCTGATATCACACGAGAAATCATGCATCCTCAACATGTGCCATGATAAAATTCAAAAAAAAAAGCTCCTAACTACACATACCGCCCATCGGTCATGTACCAGTGATCACCCCACTGGAGGTCTGTTGACTCCTAAAGTGATTTTGATGATAACAAAATATTGGAGCATACATTTGGTTATCTAACAACTCTTCAAATGATTGACAAGTTTTTGTAGGACAACTACATTGACATACTTTCTAAATCCTACAATATTTAATGTTTTGTGTTGAATTGTAAAGTATTTAGAATCTTATAAAGAAGAACCCTACAAAAAAATTTTCTATTAAAATCAAGTTTAAGGGTTACTTCTAGTAGTCTTTCAAGCTTCAATTTTTCTTGAATTTACTGTAAGAAGTCCTTGAAGAAGACTTCAAAGCTGGAAACAAGTGTTCTGGAAGTTTGAAGTTGATCTGGCTGAAGAACCACTTTCGAGCCAACTGAATGAAGGACCCAATCGACTATGGCACTGACACAGGAAAGAAGTTCTCTGGAACACAGATCTAGCTGACTGGCACCAGGCCCAGTCGACTCATCCAGAACATGGTTGAGAATGTTCTGAGATTCTCAGGAATCCAAGCCGATTGGAATTCAGTCCAGCCGACTCATCCAGAACTCGGTTGAGAATGGTTTGAGAGCCTCTAAAATTCCAGCCGACTGGGATTCAGCCCAGCCGACTCATCCAGAGTAAGGTATTTTCTCAACTGTGGAAGCTAGCCGACTGGCACTCAGTCCAGTCGACCCGAACTTGGTCCTAGTCGACTCGAAGTTTGTCCGAGCCGACTAAAATGGCGGGGTCACCTCCAACGGCTAGTTCCAGTTCTCAGTTTTTGAATTCCAAAAGTGCTCCAACGGTAACCTATCACCTCCCAACGGTCTACAACGTTCAAAATCAAGGGAAGGTAGTTGAAGTCTCTATAAATAAGGTATGAGAACATCTTTGAAGAGACTAATAAATTATTGAGCATTTATTGAACACTTATTGAAGTGAAAAGAGAGCACTAGAGCTTTAAAGTCTGCTTTCAAGCCTGCAACAACTCTTACCAGAAGCTTGAAGCATCTTTTGAGGAAAGCAAGGAAGCCATTGAAGTGCATTAAAGAGCATTCAGTGGATCTTCACTCGAGCTGCATTGGCAACCACCCAAACAATAGAGTTTATCTTTATTGTTGCTTGTTTATTCTATCTTTTAGAATATCTAGGTTATTGGTGAGCCCGGTTGTAAAAACCAAATAGGTTTCTTTGGTGAGCCTTTAAAAACTAAAGTATAGAGGTTTCTTTGGTGAGCCTATTTAAAAACCAAAGTGTAGAGGTTCTAGGTGAGCCTGTGAAAATCTAAAGTGGGTTTCTTTGGTGAGCCCTGTTTCAAAAACCAAAGTGTAGAGGTTGGGATTATAAGCCTGTAAAACAATCCAACTGTATTTCGGTTTGGGGATATAGTAGAAATCCCGAGTGGTGAACTTGGATAGTGGACGTAGGAGCTAGGTTGCTCCGAACCACTATAAACCTGCTTTGTTTGTGTTGTGTTTGATTTACTTTTTAGCTTCTGCATTCATTCTCTGATTAACACAGCACCTAACCACTAAAAGGAATTACTTGTAAACATACTTGTGAAAATTTTGTAATTCCCAATTCACCTCCCTCTTGGAAAAAGCCACCTGGGCAACAATTGGTATCAGAGTAGTGTCTTTGATTACTTGAGTTAAGATTGATGGCTCATCCCATGAGTACATCTTTGACCGAAGGCCAATCAACAAATAGACCTCCACTATTCACAGGCAATAATTATTCATATTGAAAACCATGAATAAAAATTTACATACAAGCTATAGATTTTCAATTATAGAAGGTCATCTTGAAAGGGCCACACATTCCCACAATTAAAGTTGATGGTGTGGACATCCCTAAGCCAGAAGAGGACTGGGATGATCATGACATGAAGATAGGAGAATTGAATGCCAAAGCAATGAATTTATTATATCGTGCTTTGGATGCAAATGAGTTCAACCAAATTTCCACTTGCTCTTCAGCAAAGGAAATCTAGGATAAACTCGAAGTGATCCATGAGGGAACTTCCCAAGTGAAAACCTCAAAGATAAATATATTAGTTCATAATTATGAATTGTTCAAAATGGAACCTTCTGAAACAATTTCTGCCATGTTCTCTAGATTTATAGATATTATTAACGGTTTAAAGAGTCTTGGCAGGGTATACTCTAATGCAGATCTAGTTCAGAAGATCCTTCATTCTTTGCCCGACAAATGGGATCCCAAAGTAACTGCAATCCAGGAAGCCAAAGATCTCAACACATCGATGCTGGATGAACTGCTGGGATCACTCATCACCCATGAGCTGACAATACAACACAGAACGGAAGATGAGCAGAAGAAAAAGAAGACAATAGCCTTCAAAGCTGCTTTCGATTCAAAGAGGGATGATGAAGAATCTGAAGAAGAAAGTACTTTCTCCAATGATGACCTAGAAGACGATGACATCGCTATGGTTATGAGGAGATTCAGAAAATTTATAGGAAGAAAGAAAGGAAGGTATAACCGAAAATTTCATAGGAAGGATTATGGAAAGGAAAAGAAAAAGGATAGAGAGAAAGATAAAGAGGTAGTCCCCACGTGTTACGAATGCAAGAAGCCGGGGAACATACGTCCGGACTGTCCACTGTTGAAGAAATCCTTCAGACAAAAGAAGAAAAAGAAAGCCATGGTTGCCACATGGTCCGATAGTGAAGACTCATCATCATCTGAAGAAGAAGAGACCACCAAGATCGTAAATTTATGCTTAATGGGTCTCAAAGATGAGGTAACATCCCCTAACAATTGCACTGAATTTACTTTTGATGAATTAAATTCTGCTTTTCATGACTTACTTTCTGAATTTAAGAAAGCTGGAGTAAAGATAAAATCATTGAAAAATATGAATGATTCTTTACTCAAACAAAAGGATGAAATTTCAGAAAAGAACAATTTATTACAAAAAGAATTGCATGACTTTTCTGAAAAATTTGAAAAGCTGAAAAATGAAAATCTTTCATGTGAAAAGAAAAACAATGATTTGCTTGCTGAAAATAATAAATTGAAAAAGGAGGTTACAAAACTCAAGCCTTTGGTTGAAAAACTCACTTTATCTTCAAATAAGATTGAGCTAATTTTAAAAGAACAACAAATTTCAGGAAATAAAGCTGGAATTGGTTTCAACACTTCTTTTATGAATGGAATTTCAGCAACAACTTTTGTGAAATCCAAAACACCTGTTCAAAATGCCTTATCTCAAAAAGTTTCAGCCACACCAAAAACTGTTTCTACTTCAAAGTCTTTATTATATGTTCCTAAGAATTTGAGCAAAAATGTATACATTTCGTAAACTTCAAAATCTGCATCAAGTGCATCAACTTTCAGAACTTCAAATTCTAGTTTTATCAAAAATTCTAAAGTTGTTTGCTATACTTGTAAAAGAATAGGACATAAAGCTTTTGAATGCAATAATTTTAGAAATATCCTTACGAAAATAAGAAAGATTTGGGTTCCTAAAGGAACCTCCTCTGCTGACCTGCAAGGACCCAAGGTAGCTTGGGTACCTAAAAGAATTCATTTACTGTTTTGCAAGAATGTCTTGCAGCCCAAAGATTGAAGAAAAGGTGGTACTTGGACAGTGGTTGCTCAAGACATATGATGGGTGACAAGGACCAATTCATCACCCTTGAAATGAAAGGAGGTATGGTCACCTTTGGAGATAATGGCAAAGGGAGAATAATCGGTATTGGTAAGATCAAAATAACTCCCTTCACTTTTATTGAAAATATTTTGCTAGTAGACAAATTGAAGCATAATCTCTTAATTATAAGTCAATTGTGTGATAAAGGCTTCAAGGTTGTCTTTGAGTCTTCTATGTGTATAGTAACTAACTCTTTAGATTCTAGCAATAAATTTATTAGATATAGACTCGGGAATATCTATGTGGTAGATCTTAATGATCTTGTTATATCTAGTAGCCCTAGTATAGTTGCAATGAATGCTAAAACCAAAGAGTCAGGCTTACTATGGCATAGACGATTAGGTCATGCTAGCATGCATACAATTGCCAAATTAATTTCTAAAGATCTTGTTAGAGGCATGCCTAAGTTTAAAGTTGATTTAAATCATGTTTGTGATGCATGCCAAATGGGTAAACAAACTAGGGGGAGTTTTAAATCAAAGAATATAGTTTCTATAACAAGACCTCTTGAACTACTTCACATTGATCTTTTCGGACCTACTAGGACCACAAGCCTAGGAGGAATGAAATATACTCTTGTGATAGTAGATGATTTTTCAAGATTTACTTGGATTTTGTTCATTGCCTCGAAAGATGAAACTTTTCATGTTTTCAGAAAATTTCATAAAAATGTTTCAAACCAAAAGAACTTATCTTTGATTTCAATTAGAGGTGATCATGGAACTGAGTTTGAAAATCAATTTTTTAAAGATTATTGTACTGAATTTGGCATTGATTACAACTTCTCCGCTCCTAGAACACCTCAACAAAATGATGTTGTAGAGAGAAAAAATAGGACATTGGAAGAAATGGCTCGCACAATGTTGTGTGAAGGCAATCTTCCAAAGTACTTTTGGGCAGAAGTGGTGAACACTGCATGTCATATTTTAAACTGCGTTTTGATCCATCCTATTTTAAAAAAACCCCCTATGATCTTTGGAATGACAAAAAACCCAATATTAGTTATTTTCATGTGTTTGGATGTAAATGCTTTGTGCATAACAATGGAAAAGATAATTTAGAAAATTTGATTCTAAAACTGATGATGCAATTTTTCTAGGTTATTCTTTACATAGCAAAGCATATAGGGTTTTTAATAAAAGGACTATTACTGTTGAAGAGTCAATTCATGTTGTATTTATTGAAACTAACCCTACACCTTCTAGACAAGAAGAGTGCATAGATAATGATGCAGGTACATTGCAAAAAGGAATGAATAATTTAAGTATTCAAGACAAATACACTCAAGATGGAGAAGAAATGGTAAGTAAGGATAACACTGATATACTAAGGGACTAGAGGTATGTTACATCTCATCCTAAAAAATTAATAATTGGAGATCCTTCACATGGTGTTAGGACTAGGGCTGCACATAAGGATGCACATGATTACCTAGTCTTTGTATCACAAATAGAACCCCATAGCTTAGAAGAGGCTGAGACTGACCCAAATTGGATGATGGCAATGCATGAAGAATTAAACCAGTTTGAAAGAAATAAGGTATGGACACTTGTAGATAGACCTACTGACCATCCAATAATAGGAACTAAATGGGTCTATAGGAATAAATTAGATGAGCAAGGAAACATTATAAGGAACAAAGCTAGATTAGTGGCTAAGGGATATAACCAAGAAGAAGGTATTGATTTTGATGAAACTTATGCACCCGTAGCAAGACTAGAAGCCATTTGATTACTACTTGCATTTGCTTGCTACATGAACTTTAAACTATTTCAAATGGATGTAAAAAGTATATTTTTTAATAGTTTTATCTCTGAACAAGTTTTTATGGAACAACCACCAGGTTTTGAAAATCACACTTTTCCAAACCATGTATTCAAATTAAACAAAGAATTGTATGATTTGAAATAAGTAACTAAGCCTGGTATAATAGACTTAGCACTTTCTTAATTGAAAATGATTTTTCAAGAGGTAATGTAGACAAAACTCTATTTATCAAAAAGAAAAATAATGACATCTTAGTTGAACAAATATATGTAGATGACATCATTTTTGGTGCAACTAACAAATCTCTATGTAAAAAATTTGCTAAGCTTATGCAGGGAGAATTTGAAATGAGCTTAATGGGCAAGCTGAACTACTTTCTTAGACTTCAAGTAAAACAAACAAAGAAAGGCAACTTCATCAACCAAGCCAAATACATCAAGGAAATCATCAAAAAGTTTGGTATGGAGAGTAGCAAATCAATGAGCACACCCATGAGCCCAGCTTGCAGATTAGACAAAGATGAGAATGGATCCAATGTTGACCAAAAGCTATATAGAGGTATGATCGGATCCTTATTATATTTGACTGCAAGTAGACCTGACATATTATATAGTGTATGTGTATGTGCTAGATTTTAGTCATCTCCAAAATAAACACATATGCTTGCTGTTAAAAGAATAATTAAATATTTGAAAGGAACAAGTAATTTAAGAATTTGGTACTCTAATCATTCTACTCTGAATTTGATTGGATTCTCTGATGCTGATTATGCTGGTTGTAAAATAGATAAAAAAAGCACTAGCGGTACATGCCAATTTCTAGAGTTGAATTTAATTTCATGGCACTGTAAGAAGCAAAACTCCGTAGCCTTGTCTATAACTGAGACTGAGTACGTGGCTGTTGGTAGTTGTTGTGCTCAAGTGTTATGGATTAAACAACAACTAAAAGACTTTGGTATATCACAATCTAAAATTTCAATTAAATGTGATAACACAAGTGCTATTAATTTGACAAAGAATCTAATTCAACACTCTAGAACCAAGCATATTGAAATTAGACATCATTTTATTAGAGATCATGTTTCTAATGGTAATATTGTGCTTGACTTTGTACCTACTGAAGATCAATTAGCTGACATATTTACTAAGCCACTCAATCAAGATAGATTTAAGCTAATTAGGAGTGAATTAGGACTTTGCAATCCTTTTTAGATTCTCTAACCTAATTCCTTCAAGTTTAAGGAAATATTATCTAGAGAACCTCCTCAATTTATTCTATTTTATTGAGCCTTAATTTATGTTGAAATTCTCTTCAAAATCCTTCTGGTTTTTGTTCAAAATCTTCAAAACTCTATTTTCTCTGTTTGAGTCGACTGGATCTTAATCCGAGTCGACTGGATTTTCTGAGAGTTTTGAACTTGTTCCGGCCTAGCCGGCTCGAGTAGTTTCGAATCGACTAGATCTTCTGATGGTTTTAGGAGAGTTCTGGCCATGCCGACTAGAGCTTTTTTAGGGCTACTTGAGTCGACTGGAATTTCGTGCCGATGTGTTTTGCCTTGGGTTATAAATCCTTCACCAAACCGTTTTACCTTTTTGTTGTCTTCTCTAACGGGTCATTCATCTCCAAAACCTGCTCCAAAGACTTCCTTCTCCCCTCCAAGGACTCCAATCTTCCAATTTTCCATCTTTCCTAGCAATGGCATCCAAGCGCGCGACAGGTAAACGCTCCATTAGGGTTGCTCCAACTGTTGAAAAGGAAAGAAGGTCCAAAAGGAGGCAAGAAGAGCCAAGTAGCACCATCCACAGTGAAGAATTTGTAGAGGATGCCACAAGAGATGCTCCTACCGCTCCAAGCCATGTGCCTTCAATGTCTACATGTCTGGTAACCTCTGGCCGCCATATTAATTTTGAGTTTATTAAAGGCATTGGGTTAAAAATAGGAGATTTAATCGAAGATCAAGGGTGGAGAAAATTTTATTCTTTGAATGAGAAGACCTATCCCACTTTGGTTAGAAGTTTTTATGAAAACTTAAGGTTGGGAACTAATCATGTGGAGTCCACTATTAAAGAAAAGAGGATAATAGTCAATGAGAAATTTCTACAAGGGATATTGGATTTACCTTCAGAGAGAGTAAAGTTTTTAGTAACTAACAATAGAGAGAAGACTCTGAGGACTATACTGAACAAAGAAGATGTTAGAGGTATTGGTACAGTTTTTGCTAACACCCTGTCACTGGAAATGAGATTGCTTCATAATTTTATTTGTAGAATTTTCTTGCAAAGAACCGATACATTTGATTGGGTAAGTGAAAGAGATTTATGCCTCATGGAGCACATCTTAGAGAGAAATCCTGTCAATCTTCTATACATTATAATCATGCAAATGAAAGAAACTGTTCGAAAGGCTAAATCATGTCTACCATATGGAATGATGCTTACCCTCTTGTTTAAATCTAATAGAGTCAGTTTGGATGGTGAGGATGGATTAGAATTGCATCACACAGATGTTTACACATCCAAAACTCTAGAGAGAATGGGATACTTCCAAGTGGAAGGAGTATGGAGAAAGAAAGGCACAAATGAAAGGGCTATAGGCAGCTCAAGTAGTAGTGAAGAAGAAGAAGAGGAAGAAAATATAGAAGCAGCTGGAACTTCTTCTACACCAGTACCTGAGCATGAGTCACTTGTATCCGAGCCTGCTACCACTGAGGAGACTAGAGCACCTTCTCCTATGTTTGATAAGCATGCAGTAGAGTTTGATTTGCCTGCACCAGAGTTTGACTTGCCTGCAGCTGATGTTCCTTTACCTGACTATCCTACTGCAGCACCACAACCTCATATCCTTCATGTTCAGATTGAAGAACAGATGAGAAGCTTGACAGATTCACTGACATGTACAATAACTTCTTTATTTAGTGATTTGAAATAGTTAGTGGACAGCAGATTGGACAGACTGGAAGAGCATGTGTCAAGTCTACAAGGAAAGGTTGAAGCTATGGAAGCTTCAAGATCAACTTCTCAGATAGAACTTCCACCAATTCTGAATTGTATCTCTTCAAGTTCTGAAGCAATTTTAAAGTCTGTGAACACTACACTAAATGAATATCAAACTGAATTGAAGGAACTCAGAGGCAAAGTGGGAACTATTGTTGATACAAGAAGTATGGCTGATGATTACACTAGAGATATCGGGATCATCAGGTCAGATCTTGGCAAACTTCGAGGATCAGCTGAAGCTTTTGCTAATGTCCAAGCCTCGAAGCTCATATCTATGCAGAAAGAAATTGGTGAGATGAAGGAGGCAGTAAACAAAGTGCTAGTTTGCCTCAAGGACTTGGAGCAACAGCTGGGAGCAATTTGGATGGAGATGGTGTCTATCTGTGGCACTGTCAGATCACTGGAGGTCACAGCTAGGACCAAACCATTGTATGATCCACCTCCCATTTCCACTAGGGCTCCTAGTACCTCTCATCACCCTAGAGCTCCTCCTTCTCATGCTTCATCTAGTCGATCACCTAGACCCACTTCTTGGCAAGGTGCCAATGTTCCCAGAGATGACTCCGAGTAGACATTTTGTAGTTTCAGTACTTTTTGAATGCTTTTTGAAACTTTTGTAATGATTGATATAATGAACACCTTTTTGATAAAAATGAAATGAACATCTTTTTGATCATTGTGTAATGTGTGTATATGTGTTATCTTGTTTACACTCTCTTCTTTTTAATAAGAATTCTCTCTCTAAGTTGAGAAAGTGAAATTATCTCAAACACATTTTAAAACTTTCTCAATCAATTTAAAATTCTGAGCTTATCTATTTAACCTTTTTGAATTGATGACAAAAAGGGGGAGAATCATAGTGTGCATGAAAGGAAAAGCTTAATGAATTGCAATAAAACTACTAAAGTAGACAGGGAGAGTTTTTAAGGAATTTCTGAATGATCTCTTGCATATTATTCTGTTAAAATATTCAAATAAATGTTAAAGGGGGAGAAACTTAGAGAAAATTCATATTGTCTAGAAATTTTATAAAAAGGGGGAGATATATATGTTTAATTTACATGCTTCAATGATTACTATAATGCTCTCTACTTATTATATTTATTAGTCGATACTTAATACTGCTTGATACATACAAGCAATCATTCTCTAATATTTGCAGTTTATGAATTTGACCTTGTGCATAACTATATAGCACATACTGATATACATTTAAGATTACAGTTGATTTTATGAATTGTCAAACAAATGTAAATGCTTACATACTTGTGAATAGATTAGATTCATTTCATATCCAGTGTTTTGTCATCATCAAAAAGGGGGAGATTGTTGACCCCTAAAGTGATTTTGATGATAACAAAATATTGGAGCATACATTTGGTTATCTAACAACTCTTCAAATGATTGACAAGTTTTTGTAGGACAACTACATTGACATACTTTCTAAATCCTACAATCTTTAATGTTTTGTGTTGAGTTGTAAAGTATTTAGAATCTTGTAAAGAAGAACCCTACAAAAAAATTTCCTATTAAAATCAAGTTTAAGGGTTACTTCTAGTAGTATTTCAAGCTTCAATTTTTCTTGAATTTACTGTAAGAAGTCCCTGAAGAAGACTTCAAAGCTTGGGACAAGTGTTCTGGAAGTTTGAAGTTGATCTGGCTGAAGAACCACTTTCGAGCCGACTGGATGAAGGACCCAGCCGACTCTAGCACTGGCATAGGAAAGAAGTTCTCTGGCACACAGATCCAGCCGACTGGCACCAAGGCCCAGTCGACTCGTCCAGAACATGGTTGAGAACGTTCTGAGATTCTCAGGAATCCGAGCCGACTGGAATTCAGCCCAGCCGACTCATCCAGAACTCGGTTGAGAATGGTGTGAGAGCCTCTGAGATTCCAGCCGACTGGGATTCAGCCCAGCCGACTCATCTAGAGTAAGGTATTTTCTCAACTGTGGAAGCTAGCCGACTGGCACTCAGCCCAGTTGACCCGAACTTGGTCCTAGCCGACTCGAAGTTTGTCCGAGCCGACTGGAATGACGAGGTCACCTCCTACGGCTAGTTTTAGTTCTCAGTTTTTGAATTCCAAAAGTGCTCCAACGGTAACCTGTCACCTCCCAATGGTCTACAATGTTCAAAATCAAGGGAAGGCAGTTGAAGTCTCTATAAATAATGTATGAGAACATCTTTGAAGAGACTAATGAATTATTGAGCATTTATTGAACACTTATTGAAGTGAAGAGAGAGCACTAGAGCTTTAAAGTCTGCTTTCAAGCCTGCAACAACTCTTACCAGAAGCTTGAAGCATCTTTTGAGGAAAGCAAGGAAGCCATTAAAGTGCATTGAAGAGCATTCAGTGGATCTTCACTCGAGCTGCATTGGCAACCACCCAGACAACAGAGTTTGTCTTTACTATTGCTTGTTTATTCTATCTTTTAAAATATCTAGGTTATTGGTGAGCCCGGTTGTAAAAACCAAACAGGTTTCTTTGGTGAGCCTTTAAAAACCAAAGTGTAGAGGTTTCTTTGGTGAGCCTTTAAAAATCAAAGTGTAGAGGTTTCTTTGGTGAGCCTATTTAAAAACCAAAGTGTAGAGGTTCTAGGTGAGCCTGTGAAAACCTAGAGTGGGTTTCTTTGGTGAGCCATGTTTCAAAAATCAAAGTGTAGAGGTTGGGATTGTGAGCCTGTAAAACAATCCAACTGTATTCCGGTTTGGGGGATATAGTGAAAATCCCGAGTGGTGAACTTGGATAGTGGACGTAGGAGCTGGGTTGCTCCAAACCACTATAAACCTGCTGTTTGTGTTGTGTTTGATTTACTTTTTAGCTTTTGCATTCATTCTCTAATTAACACAGCACCTAACCACTAAAAGGAATTACTTGTGCACATACTTGCAAAAATTTTATAATTCCCAATTCACCCCCCTCTTGGGAAAAGCCACTTGGGCAACAAGGTCCGAAAGGAGACTAAGTTCTTGTGTGATCATAGTAGGACTAGAAAACGTTAACATCAACACACATAATAATTTATACAATTCAATGCAAATCAAATTATGCTACACATATTTAGCATTTCATAATATTCATAACATATCATAAAACATATTTAACATATAATACTAGAGGTCAAGATAATTTATCTGAAAGAACTCTATCAATATATGGCCTGTTCGAGTCTCAACTATAATACTGCTCTATTGACAAGAAAGATGAAAAGCCTGACCAGATTAATCATGTAATTAATTTTCTATCTAAAATAAACTAGTATAGAAAAAATGGCTCTTAGTTCAGTTTGTATCTTAGCCTAAATCACTAAAAGAGTCGGTTCAAGTTTTATTATTATTTTTTATATGTTATTTTCTCTTCTCCCTTCTCATTTTTCTCTCTCTTCTCTCCCTCCTCTTCTCTTTCTCTCTCCTCTCTCTTCTTCTCTCCCCTCTCTCCCCCTTTCTCTCTCCTCTTCTCTCCTCTTTTTCTCCTCTATCTCTTTCCTCCTTTATCCTCTCTCTCCCCTTTTTCTCCTCTTTCTCTCTTTCCTTCTTTCTCTCTCCCCTCTCTCTTCTTTCTCTCTCCTCTTTCTTTTCTTTCTTTCTTCTTTTCTCTCTCTCCTCTCTTTTTTCCCTTTCTTTTTCTTTCTTTTCTTCTTTTTCTTTCTTTCCTTATTTTTCTTTCCTTCTTCCTTCTTTCTTTCTTCTTCCCCTACTTCCTTCTTAGCTTGGCCGAACAGGCCTCCCATGGTTCTCAAAAATCATGGAAGGTAGTGGACAGGGAAGGGGGCTTACCGGACATTGCCGGACTAAGGAAAATCTGGCAGCGATCACCGGTGTCCATCTGATTTCTTTCCACTTATTTTATTTTATTTTTAAGAAAATTTTGAGGAAGAACTCACTAGCAACGTCGAGGCTTCTGATCGCTCACCAGAGAGGAGGAAGATGGCAAAAAAGAGCTCGATCCGTGCTTGCTTGGAGGCAATGAGAGGGAGGAGATTTATAGGAAAAATGGAAGGATTTCTTGCCATTCGGGGAAGAAACTTAATCGAGCCCCACCTCCGTCCAAACCCCTCATGCCACTGAACTCTCCCTCCCAACCATGATCATCCGGTTGAGAAAATCTGGCGAGTTTCTTGCTTGGATAAGAGGGGAATGAAATCGCCTATTCTATTAATCTTTTTTTGGTTTTTGAACTGAAGTCGGCAGGCTTTACCGACTTCAGCCCAAGACGGCACAAAATGGGCTGGGCTTCACACACTTCTTCCACTTGATTCTTAGTATAATGAAACCAAAATCTATTATTATAGGTATAGATGTTGGCTCCAATATCTAACCACCATTTTGAATCTAAATATGTTAAATTGACTAAATGGCTAAAAGAAACTGACATAAAAGAAGATGGTTAGATGGTTCATCTTTGATCATGTTAACTTGAGGTCTAGGTTGGTATTGATTTTTCATAGCATTTTTCTTCATGTAAACAACCTTTTATTTTTTTTAAAAAAGAAATATTAAGATATGAGATGGTTATCCTGATCATAGACAAAGTAGTTATTCTCTCATCATATTGTTCCTTAGATCTTTAAACCTAATTATTGGGCCTATACTTTTAGTTTTGGTACATGAGCTTACCATTCTCTCTATAATTTTGGCCTTTATCTAAAATTTGTATTATGACCTCTAATATTTTGATTTTTAATTTTTGTACTTGGATTTTGAAGTTTAGTAAGATTGATCTTGGCTTTTAGTTGATTTTCTTGAATCTCTCTAAAATTAAATTGGTCATTTGTCCTAATTGATTAAATAATAAATTTAAAAGTGAGAGAAGACTGGGATCTACCAATGTCACAGGCAAACTAAGACCAAGAGGATGGAAGTTTGTCTATTAAGTTTAATACTTGATAAGTTTTATCAAATGTAGATCTCCTTTATGGATCTTTTAGGCTGGGCTTTGAAACTATTGAATCTAGTTATTTATGGATATGTTGTCTACTAATTTAAGGTTATGAAAGTTTGAAATAATAAACCTCATAACCCCCTCATTATCTGATGTATATGTTTTTCTAAGACATATCAGAGCTTTTTAAAGGTCTTATACTTCCTATATATCAATATTCTAAATCTACAATGATAATCAATTTCTTTGAAAGATTTAGAAGTTGATCCTGTGTCTGAGGTAGAGAATTTAAAGAAAAAGTTTTTTCTCAGATAGATATCAAACAAAGAAAAATAAACTAAGCTTCTAATTATTCTTGCCACCTAAGAAATTCTTTTTAATTAAATCAGTCAAGTTTGAGGCTAGAAGAATCCTCTGAACCCATAAGAAGCTATCTAATGAAAAAATTAAAGAAACACGACTAAGAGAGATAAGAGCAGTATAAATAATATATTAAATCTTTTTAGGAATTTCATGACTTGCAGATCTATTAGTAGCTTTCAATTCAATATTGTTGACATTATTTGATTTTATTTTATTTTAAATGGAAAATAAAGATTTTGATTTAGGGACCAATTCCCTGTTTTATTGATCTAAAAAAAAATTCAATAGACTAATATGCACAAATAACTTCTATAATTATCAATGGTAATTGAATATGAATTAAATAATAACATGCAAAAAAAAATTTCTTCACTAAACTATGACATCACATTTTTATATTGTTAGGACTTGAATCATAATCAAATGTGATATGGCTACATCGTTGACGTGGAACATGTGTCAAATCCAACTGGATGTCGTCGCCACGTAGATTTTTCTTTCAAAATTTTTTGCTCGGGAAGTGGCCCCCCTGCTCCCTTGCCAGGTGGCACCCCAAAGAGGGTCCACCTTGACCGAAGCTGGCGGCCCCCTGCTCCCTCGCCAGGTGGCACCCCAAGACGGGTCCACCTCTGCCGAGGTCGAGCCGGGCTCTCCTGCTCCTTCACCAGGTGGCACCCCAAGACGGGTCCACCTCGGTCGAAGTCGAGCCTCTCTCTGCCACTTCGCCAGGTGTCCATCCAGGAGGGGTCCACCTCGACCGAAGCTGGCGACCCCCTGCTCCCTCGCCAGGTGGCACCCCAAGACGGGTCCACCTCTGCCGAGGTCGAGCCGGGCTCTCTTGCTCCCTCGCTAGGTGGCACCCCAAGACGGGTCCACCTCTGCCGAGGTCGAGCCGGGCTCTCCTGCTCCTTCGCCAGGTGGCATCCCAAGACGGGTCCACCTCGGCCGAAGTCAAGTCTCTCTCTGCCACTTCGCCAGGTGTCCACCTCAGCCGAAGCTGGCGGCCCCCTGCTCCCTTGCCAGGTGGAACCCCAAGATGGGTCCACCTCTACCGAGGTCGAGCCGAGCTCTCCTATTCCTTCACCAGGTGGCACCCCAAGACGGGTCCACCTGGGCCGAAGTCGAGCCTCTCTCTGCCACTTCGCCAGGTGTCCACCCAGGAGGGGTCCACCTCGGCCGAAGCTGGCGGCCCCCTGCTCCCTCGCCAGGTGGCTCCCCAAGACAGGTCCACCTCTGTCGAGGTCGAGCCAGGCTCTCCTGCTCCTTCGCCAGGTGGCACCCCATGATGGGTCCACCTCTGTCGAGGTCGAGCCGGGCTCTCCTGCTCCTTCGCCAGGTGGCACCCCAAGACGGGTCCACCTCGATCAAAGTCGAGCCTCTCTCTGCCACTTCGCCAGGTGTCCACCCAGGAGGGGTCCACCTCGGCCGAAGCTGGCGGCCCCCTGCTCCCTCGCCAGGTGGCACCCTAAGACGGGTCCACCTCTGTCGAGGTCGAGCCGGGCTCTCCTGCTCCTTCTCCAGGTGGCACCCCAAGACGGTTCCACCTTTGACGTAGTCGAGCCTCTCTCTCTCTGACACTTCGCCAGGTATCCACCCAGGAGGGGTCCACCTCGGTCAAAGCTGGTAGCCTCACCGCTAGGTGGCACCCCTTGACGGGTCCACCTCGGCCGAAGTCTGCCCTACTCTGCAAAGCCTCGAGGAGGCAAAGGCATGGGTCATGAGGCCATCACCAAGATCGGCGTGCGCCGCATCCCATACATGGCGCCAGTATGGCCTGTAGCGGTACGCGAAACCTTGTTTACATTAGATAAGCAGGTCCCCATGATCGAGGAATGAGATCCTTGTGGGCAGGGGCCTGAAACACGAGAAACCCACCGTCAACACCCCGAAAAGAGGGCTCCCGTGCTCAGTTCGAGGATTCCCCTTTCCGCGACACACAGCGGATGAGGCGTGCCGGCCACTGAACTCCCAAACTTGAAGGAGAAAGGGGGGGGAGGATCCAAAGATCTTAGAGAGCCTCCGGGAGCGAACGGGGGTGGTCCGATGGTATAAAAGGGATGGCAAAAGCAGACGGAAATGTAAGTCGACAAAAGGGAAAAGTACTGAGAGAACGATCCTGGGACCTCCAAGAAGTCTTTAGGCGCAAGCTCGGTGAACCCAGTGCAAGAAGCCGGGCTTCAACCCTTCTCTTCCTCACATTGCTTTCATCTAAATCTCCCCTAAGCACAGGAATTCTTAGGGAACCCGCCTTAGAGAACCAGTTCCATCTGGCCGCTCCCTAACTTGATCGTCGGAGTGCCCCCACCGGAATCCCCGACCCGGGTCTCTGACCTTGTTTTGCAGGACCGGAGGCTTGGAGATCTCGAGGTAGGAGAGTTCGAGAACTGACGCCGGCTCACAAGCTACAGGCCACCGCGGTTAGATTGGCAACAGATTGGCACGCCAGGTAGGGGGCACAGAACAGCAACCCCTGCACAAGCAAGCTTTCCGTGAGCAAGAGTGTATGTCGACCATGGTGGTGATGCGTGGGTGCGAAGCATCTACCAGCCGAGCGGGAGAAGTTCCCTCTCCCCTGGGCCCACGCAGCTCGAAGAGGGAACTCCCTGCTCCACCTCCTCCCCCTCAGCCATCCTCGGTGGAGGGTCCTTTTGCAGCCGTCATCCAGCAGCTGCAAACTTTGACTACCGCTGTGCAGCAACTACAGCACCAGCAGAGCTCCTTGGCTACTCAGCCCCAGCCAGGGACCCTCGCGGCCTGAGCCACAGGCCCCCGCGGAAGCCTGCGCTCCATCTAAGGCAGGCCTTCCCATCCGCGGGCAGCAACCAATCCCCGCGGGAGCTATCAAACTCCCGCGAAGAGAAACCATACCGGTTCGGCGGATCACGAGAGTCGATCCCCAGTCGACAACGCTGAAGCAGCAGGTGCAGCAGGCACCATCAGGGCAAGGCCCCTCGCCGAGACCGATCGGCACCTCTTTCTCCAATGGCCTCGGAGGAAGGTTCCATCGATGAGGCCATTAGGCGCCTGGAAGAGCTCGAGCGCAAGCTGGCGGAGTTCTCCCACCGTTTTGCTAACTTGTAGAGCTCCCCAACCGAGCCAGTGGGCTATAACGCCCAACCGCCATTCTCCCGAGAAATCCAAGAGGAACCGATCCTGAATCGATTCCGCATGCCTCAGGTGGATCCCTACGATGGGACCACCGACCCCTTGGACCACTTAAAGAGCTATAAGGCTCTCATCAGGATCCAAGGAGCGACATATGTTCTTTTGTGCATCACCTTCCCGGCCACCCTTTAGAAGGTTGCTCGAGTTTGGTTCACCCGCCTCGAGCCAGAATCCATCAGCTCCTTCCAACAGCAGGAAGGAAAGTTTGTGGCACACTTCGACACCTGCCGAAAGGTGCCGCGGGAGGTGGATAGCCTCTTCTCTATCCACCAGCAAGACCAGGAGCTGCTACGGGACTACGTTACCTGCTTCAAGGCCACTGCCTTGGAGATTTATAGCCTGGACAAGCCCGTCGCCATGCTGGCATTGAAGCGCGGGCTCAAGATCTCCCGCCTGACATAATCCCTAGACAAGAAGCCCCCCAAGACATATTCTGAGCTCCTCCTCCGCGTCCACAAGTACATCCGCACTGAGGAGGTCGACCATACCACGTGAGAGCTGGATGGGAAGCCTTCGAAGAAGCCTGCCACAAGGGATGTCCCTGGGACCCGGAGGCCTGGACCACCTGCAGACTTTCGTCCGGGTCCGAAGTCGAAGAATGGTGCTGCCCTAGAGCAAGCCTTCACCCCTTTTCTCGCTCCTAGAACGAAGATCCTCTTGAAAATTGAGGGTGAGAACTACCTCCACCGACCTCCTCCTCAGAACCCAAGGTACACCCGTGACAAGACGAAGTATTGCCAGTTCCATCGCGAGCATGGCCATGACACGGAGGAGTGCCGTAATCAAACATGGGAGATCGAGGAGCTGATTAAGAGGGGCTACCTCATGAAGTTCATGAGGAATGAGGCCCCAACGGAGGGCCAACCGCTCGCGGCCCTTCCTCCCATCCCTGTAATTGACAACCATCTAACAGAGAAGCCGATGGGCATGATCTCTTGGGGGATAGGGCGCACGTCGAAGAGAGCCCAGGAGGCGGGAGACCTGGAGAATGTACTCCCCTTTAAAAAGGAAAATGAAAATGAAAATATAAACAATGATGCAGTGGTGGTCGACATGACCATCGCAAAGCATCCTGTACATCGCATTATGGTGGATAGTGGGAGCTCTACTGACGTACTTTTTTATGATGCTTTCTCCCGAATGAATTTATCTCATGATCAGCTGAAGCCGGTGCACACCCCTCTTGTGGGCTTCACCGGAGATTCTGTGGGGGTCGAAGGAGAGATCACTCTCCCTATTACCGCCAGATCCCCACCCCGGCAGAGCACGGTCATGATGACGTTTATCGTCGTCAGGCTCCCATCACCTTACAATGCTATCCTGGGCCGTCCAGGGCTCAACCAGCTTGACGCGGTCATTTTCACCAAGAGGTTGCTGGTGCAGTTCTCTACCACCTCTGGGATGGGAGCGATGAGAGGGACGGCCCAACCTGTCCCGCATTGTTTGCAGACGGTCCCAGGGGCCCGGAGTGCCGAGCTCGGCTCCGACGTCGACGATCTCGACCTAAGAGCGCAAGACCCTAGGGGAGGCCCCATAGAGCGCTTATTGACATATCCCCTTGGCTTGGACCTTCAGAAAATGGTGCAGATAGGAGACCAACTCCCGGAAGAGAAGCGGCTCGCTTGCTGGAATTTCTTCGGATGAACGCCGATGTGTTTGCCTGGTCTGCTACGGACATGCCAGGTATCCCCTCGAAGGTTATCACCCACCAACTGAAGATTGATCCAAGATGCCGCCCAGTCCGCTAGAAGAAGAGAAGTTTTTCTGCCAAGAGACAGAAGGCCATCAATGAGGAGGTGGAAAAGCTTCTCTCCGTCGGCTTTGTATGAGAAGTATAGTATCCCAGTTGGCTGGCGAACGTGGTATTGGTAAAGAAGAGTAACGGCAAGTGGATGATCTGTGTGGACTACACCGACATCAACCGAGCTTGTCCAAAGGACAGTTTCTCCCTTTCTAAGATCGACCAGCTCGTGGACACTACCTCGGGGCATCGCCTCCTCTCTTTTATGGATGCTTTCTTCGGGTACAACCAGATTCGATACACCCGGAGGACGAGAAGCATACTGCCTTTATCACTGATCGCGGGACCTACTGCTATGAGATGATGCCGTTCGGCCTCAAAAATGCAAGTGCCATGTACCAACTCCTAGTCAACAAGGATTTCAAAGACCAAATTGGCTGCAACATGCAGGTGTACATGGATGACATGCTGGTTATGAGCAGGCCAACTTCGGACCATGTCAGCGACCTGGCGAAGACCTTCAGTAACCTCCGTCTCTACCAAATGAAGTTGAATCTCGCGAAGTATGCCTTCGGCGTATCAGCGGGGAAGTTCCTGGGCTTCATGGTGACCTAAAGAGGGATAGAGGCCAACCCGGAGAAGGTTCAGGCGATCCTGGACATGGAGCAGCCCACCTCTAAGAAGCAAGTGCAGCGACTCACTGGCCAGGTAGCCGCCCTGAGCCGGTTTATCTCAAGGTCCGCTGACCGCTGCCAGCCCTTCTTCAAGGTGCTAAGGAAGATGCATGACATCACCTGGACGAAGGAGTGCCAGGAGGCATTTGAAGAGCTGAAGAAGACATTGGCATTGCCGCCCTTGCTTTCCCTGTCAGAAGAGGGAGAGGAGCTCCTCCTGTACATGGCGGTCACACCGGAGGCCGTCAGTTCAGTCCTGGTTCGGATAGATGAAGAAGGGACGCAAAGGCCGGTGTATTACAAAAGCAAACTTCTCCGCGATGTTTAATACACCAGATGGCTATATCACTGACGTGGAACATGTGTCAGATCTAGCTGGATGTCGTCACCACATGGATTTTTCTTTCAAAATTCCCCGCTTGGGAAGTGGTCCCCCTGCTCCCTCGCCAGGTGGCACCCCAAGGAGGGTCCACCTCAATCAAGGTCGAGCCGGGCTCTCCTGCACTTTCGCCAGGTGGCACCCCAAGATGGGTCCACCTCGGTCGAAGTCGAGCCTCTCTTTGCCACTTCACCAGGTGTCAACCTAGGAGGGGTCCACCTCGATCGAAGCTGGCGGTCCCCTGCTCCCTTGCCAGGTGGCATCCCAAGACGGGTCCACCTCAGTCGAGGTCGAGCCGGGCTTTCCTGCTCCTTCGCCAGGTGGCACTCCAAGACGGGTCCACCTCGGTCGAAGTCGAGCCTCTCTCTACCACATCGCCAGGTGTCCACCCAGGAGGGGTCCACCTCGGCTGAAGCTGGCAACCCCCTGCTCCTTCGCCAGGTCGCACCCCAAGATGGGTCCACCTCTGCCGAGTTCGAGCTGGGCTCTCCTGCTCCTTCGCCAGGTGGCACCCCAAGACGGGTCCACCTCTACCGAGGTCGAGCCGGGCTCTCCTGCTCCTTCGCTAGGTGGCACCCCAAGACGGGTCCACCTCGGTCGAAGTCGAGCCTCTCTCTGCCACTTCGCCAGGTGTCCACCTAGGAGGGGTCCACCTCGGTCGAAGCTGGCGGCACCCTGCTCCCTCGCCAGGTGGCACCCCAAGACTGGTCCACCTCTGCCGAGTTCGAGCGGGGTCCCCTGCTCCCTCGCCAGGTGGCACCCCAAGACGGGTCCACCTCTGCCGAGATCGAGCTGGGCTCTCTCCTGCTCCTTCACTAGGTGGCACCCCAAGACGGGTCCACCTCGACCGAAGTCGAGCCTCTCTCTGCCACTTCGCCAGGTATCCACCCAAGAGGGGTCCACCTCGACCGAAGCTGGCGGCCCCCTGCTCCCTCGCCAGGTGGCACCCCAAGACGGGTCCACCTCTGTCGAGGTCGAGTCGAGCTCTCCTACTCCTTCGCAAGGGGCACCCCAAGATGGGTCCACCTCGACCAAAGTCGAGCCTCTCTCTGCCACTTCCCCAGGTGTCCACCCAGGAGGGGTCCACCTCGGCCGAAGCTGGCGGCCCCCTGCTCCCTTGCCAGGTGGCACCCCAAGACGGGTCCACCTCTATCGAGGTCGAGCCGGGCTCTCCTGCTCCCTCGCCAGGTAGCACCCCAAGATGGGTCCACCTCTGTCGAGGTTGATCCGGGCTCTCCTGCTCCTTCGCTAGGTGGCACCCCAAGACGGGTCCACCTCGATCAAAATCGAGCCTCTCTCTATAATGGGGATCTCACCAGCACAAATCCCGGAGCAAGCATGAATCTTGGAGCCACGCGAATCTCGGAACATATCCAAAATAAATTTAGGATTTATCTTTTATTTGAAACTTGAATTAGGATTTGGTTGGTTAGGATTTAGATATGGATAGGCTTATCTTATCCTATGTTGTATTTGAATTTGAATCATTCCTATCTTTTTATCTTGTATTCAAATTCAAATGAGGGTTGGACATGTCTATAAATACCACCCTCAGTCCTTTATAGAAAAATAGAGTTTAGTCAAGTTTTGGGAATGAAAATGAGTTTTAGAAAAGAGTGGTTTTTTTATTTCACTCCGTGAGGAGAGGGTATGAGGCCCAACCCCAGGACATGATGTGAGGTCATGCCTAGTTATCCCCCTTCCCATTCCATCTTCTCTATCCCCTCGTGGCCTTTGAGATCCATTATAGTGTCTCCAAGTATCGAGGAGGGTGTAATGCCCTAAAGGTGAGAGGTCTCTTCGTTAGGGTGAGTCCCAAAGTCCATGAGTTCCAAACCCTATCTTCCAGCCCCACTATTCCTTCGCCACCTTTTACCTAAAAAAATTTCAAAAAAAAAAAAAATCATTCTATAGGTCATGTGCATCCTAGAGCCAGCCTAACTCGATGGAGTCGAGTTTTTCCCACCTCAGGAGAATGATGGGGATCACACCAGCATGAATCCCGGAGCAAGCACGAATCTTGGAGCCGCGCGAATCTCGAAACATATCTAGAATAAATTTAAAATTTATCTTTTATTTGAAATTTGAATTAGGATTTGGTTGGTTAGGATTTAGATATGGATTGGCTTATCTTATCCTATCTTTATTTAAATTTGAATCATTCCTATCTTTTTATCTTGTATTCAAATTCAAATGAGGGTTGGACATGTCTATAAATACCACCCTCAGTCCTTTGTAGAAAAATAGAGTTTAGTCAAGTTTTGGGAATGAAAATGAGTTTTAGAAAAAAGTGGTTTTTTTATTTCACTCCATGAGGAGAGGGTGTGAGGCCCAATCCCAGGACATGATGTGAGGTCATGCCCAGTTATCCCCATTTCCATTCCATCTTCTCTATCCCCTCGTGACCTTTGAGATCCATTCTAGCACCTCCAAGTATCGAGGAGGGTGTAATGCCCTAGAGGTGAGAGGTCTCTTCGTTAGGGTGAGTCCCAAAGTCCATGAGTTCCAAACCCTGTCTTCCAGCGCCACTATTCTTCGCCACCCTTTATCTAAAAAAATCCCCAAAAAAATATAATACCCTAATTTTGGTGACTTCTAGGCTCACCAACGATCCTACCATCTATCCCCCATCATATATCTGAATTAAAATAATTTTAATTCCTTTATTTTTCTTAAAGGATCCTTCTGAAGAGGCCAACACATATAAACCGCATCATGCCAAAGATACACGGTGATGGTGAAGGTCTCAACTAGGTTCCTAAAAGTATTCCCTAATCATACCCTATGATTAAATACAGATGCATATCTAAAGATTAAACATTTCAATCTACTATACATGCAATCAAGATATGTTCCACCGTAACGTGGCTCTGATACCACTGAAAGAAAAAAGGGTTGCAAGTGCCTAACAAGCATGCAACAGCACAGGGAGCAGGTATGTATTTTAAAATAATTTTAAAATAACAGCGAAAACAACCAACTCCGCACATGATCTAACATATTCAAGATGCATGTACAGGTATAACAAGGCATAAAATTGGCATGTAATATTTATAAACTATTTGGTAAAGCTAGATCTAGGCATGCATTAGAAATAAAAACAAAAATCTTACCTTATTCCCGCTTGGAATAAAGCAGGGATAATACTAGAATAGTTGGAATATCTGGAATAACTTTATTCCAGTCTTCTTCTTCCAGCAACCGATTGGAATGTTTTTTCTTCTTCTCCAAAAGCAGTAAACTCAAAGCACAAATGGGGAATCCGCTGGTCTCTCTTCCTGCAACAACAGCAAGGTAGTGTTTTGATGGAACTTGCTTCAATGGAGATCTAAAGAATTGCTCATCCAACAACGTTTGGATTGTCCTCTTTCTCTCTTCCAAGTGCAACAACAGAAAATCTGCAACCAAAAATAGAACAACCAAAACCAGCAACAAGGGAGGTTAATTCGCCTCACAGGTGCTCAAGAGAACACTCTCTAGAGGGAGGACATGCCTGGGCTTCCTCTGATCCGGTTTCTCGCACGATGCTAGTCGTCGAAAACTCTTGAAACGATGATGGGAGGAAGGGAAAACATAACACCAAGTTCTGTAAATGTTTTCTCCAAAACAAAAGTTCTTCCACTGATTGAGCACCAACCAAAACAGGGTATCAAGGTAGGCTTTCTCTCCCAATCTTTTAAACAAACAACAGTCCCAAAAACATCGATTGAAAGGATGATAAAACTCTCAAAGGAAGCACCCTTTCAGCATTTCAACAGTCTAGAAATTTATAATCAGCATGAACTTTGAAACCGGTCATTTTGGAAGCTTAGGAGATGATCTGGGAATGCAAGAGGGCACCAGGTTATAGAATGAATTGAATTCGTTTACAACCAAGCAGTGAAGATCCATAATGTGGTGGTTTAAATCAGCCAAAAATGGAGAGAAACGGGAGAGGAAAAGACCTTGTATTCCCTGTATGCCCAAGCCTTTAATTATCGTGAGGATTGGTTAAATTTAGTTCACAACCGGTTCAAAAAATCCCAAATTGGTTCTAAACCTGTTCATAATGGGTTTAAAAATCCTAAACTGGTTCTAAACCGATTCACAAATATAATTAGATCAAAATCTAATTAATAAAAGGCTTGGTCAAGTCCCGGTCACCTAGAAATAATTCCCGATGGACCCAAACAATTTCTGATCGATCCAAAACCGGGTCAGTCCAATGTGTGCTCAATCAAACCGTTACCGAAATGATTCCTAATCATAAATCGGTACTTGGATTAGGGAGAAATCCTCTATGACATGTGACCTCATAGGTTCGAACCTAGACGGTAGCACTAGAACAATTCCAGTACCAGCACAAGATACCATCTAGCAATGGGTCCCGGCATCCGGATAGGTCGAAGATGCGAGATCAATCAATCGAACCTCTAGCATATGGTTACCGTATAATTCATCCCTTTGACCTCCAATGCTCAGGATGACTTAGGGTTAGACTGCCAACCTTAGCTGAGTCAATCCACAACATGTCCCAACCTCACAAGTCTAGTGACTCCTCACTTGGACTATTCTAGCTGAGGATTTGCTAAATTGAGAACTGCGAGACATTCAATCCAAACTTATTTAGACAGGTCAATTCTATCTTGGTCCACCACTGCTCCATAAGTACTTGCCTGTACCCAGAAACCTTCCATCACCGGATTAGAAATCCGGGTGTCCAGCACCAAAGCACAGGGAGTTGCTTGCAAGCTACCATGATGACCTCAGGTCGGAGGGACACATATACCCATATCCAATCGTGAGTATCCCTTTGGCAGAAAGGGGCTACACAGAGTCACATTCAATGAGATATCATATATTCCACTTGCAGATCACATCAGTGTCACTACATTCATTTGGTCAAGAGGACAATCAAACGATGTGAACCACAACAACCTATACTTGATACATTACCGTCCAGTACAATGTATCATTTGGTCGTGAACTTGGTTTAAGGACCACTCGATATATCCTCTCTATATCGAAGTCAATGTAGTCCTAAGGACTTCATCACATGAAAAAGAGTTCATTACAGGAAAAAGTAAGAATGTGATGAGCTACCAAAATAATATTTATTAATTCATACAAAGAGTACAATACTCAGCTCAACCGCCTACAGCCTAGGCGATTGGCTTTGGAACATAATTTCCATCAACTCTCACTTGTACTTAAGCCAGTCAGAACAGTATCTAATACCCATTTCTCTTATACAAAAGTCGAACTCTTTTATTCCGAGGGCTTTAGTAAAAATGTCGGCTAAATTTTCCTTTCCATCGATCTTCATAAGATTGATATCGCCTCGTTCTACGATCTCTCGTACGATGTGGTAGCGCCGCAGAATATGCTTGGTGCGGTGATGAGCTTTCGGCTCCTTAGCTTGAGCAATGGCTCCAGTGCTATCATAATACACTAGAACATGACCATCTAGGAAAAATGCCACCCCTAGCTCTCTAAGGAACTTCCACAACTACACAACTTCCTTCGCTGCATCTGATACTGCAAGGTACTCTGCCTCGCATACCGAGTATGCAACTATCGCCTGCTTGGAACTTTACCAGCATATCGCTCCTCCATTCAGGATAAATACAAATCCTGACACACTCTTGCTATCATCTCTGTCTGACTGGAATCTGGAGTCAGTATACCCCATAAGTTTTAAGTCAGATTCTTCATAAATCAGCCATTGGTCTTTAGTATTTCTTAAATACTTTAGGATGGACTTAACCACCTTCCAATGCACCTCACCTGGGTCAGACTGGTATCTGCTCACTACTTCTAGTGAGTATGCCACGTCTGGTCTAGTACATATCATAGCATACATGATAGAGCCTACTGCTGAAGCATAAGGTACTCTACTTATGTGCTCTCTTTTCTCAGGAGTTGTTGCACAATCCTTCCTAGAAAGAGTAATTCCAGAACCCATCGGAAGATAGTCTTTCTTGGAATTTTCCATGCTGAACCGTTTCAGCACAGTATCAATGTACATAGACTGGGATAATCCTAGAAGCCTCTTAGATCTATCTCTATAGATCTTCATACCCAGTATGTAAGAAGCTTCATCCAAGTCCTTCATGGAGAACTAAGATGATAACAGACCTTTATTCCTTGTAATGCTGCGACGTCATTTTCGATTAAGAAAATATCATCAACATATAGTACGAGGAATATAATTACAGAACCATTAACCCACTTATAGATGCACGGTTCTTCTCCATTCCTAATGAAGCCATACAATTTTATACACCTATCAAACCGTAAGTTCCAACTTTGAGATGCTTGCTTGAGTCTATAAATGGACCTCTGCAACTTGCATACTTTTGATTGATTTGAGGATGTGAACTCTTCAGGCTATATCATATACACCTCCTCTTTCAGCTCTCCATTTAGGAAAGTGGTTCGAACATCCATCTGCCAGATCTCATAATCAAAATATGCTGCTAAAGCCAGCATGATCCGAATGGACTTGAGCATTGCCACAGGGGAGAAAGTCTCATCATAATCGATACCATATCGCTGACGATACCCATTGGCAACTAGACGGTCTTTATAGGTCTCTACCTTTCCATCTGCGCCCCTTTTCCTCTTGAAGACCACTTGCACTCGATGGGTTTTATCCCTTCGGTGGATCAACCAATGTCCATACATTTTTGATCTCCATGGACTCCATTTTGGATAGCATGGCTCCAAGCCATGCCTTAGAGTCAGATCTTTGAAGTGCATCCATATAGGTGATCGGATCCTCATTATTCTCGTCGAGCTCAATGGGATCGTCGTCCCAGACTAGGAAACCATAGTATCTGTCCGACTAACGCGGTACTCTACCAGATCTCCTAATAATGGGTTCTGCATGTGATCCAATGACAACCGGTTCTATGATGTCTTTAGAGTGTGCAGGTTCTTCTGCTGGCTGAACACACCAAGTACAATCTTAGAGGCTACAGTCCCTTCTCCAAGGAACTCTTTTTCCAAAAAGATAGCCCTAAGAGCGACGAACACTTTCTGTTCATCCTCCAAGTAGAAGAAATATCCTTTGGTTTCCTTAGGGTAACCGATAAACAAGCACCGGTTAGACCTAGTGCCAAGTTTATCTGAGTCTAAACGCTTTACATAACCTGGACAACCCCAGACCCGAAGGTATGAGATTAAGGGCTTACGTCCAGTCCACATCTCATATGGAGTGGAGATAACAGACTTACTCGGAACATTATTTAACAAGTGACAAGCTGTCTCAAGTGCATATCCCCAAAAAGATAGCGGTAGAGTTGCAAAACCCATCATGGATCGAACCATGTCCAACAGGGTTCGATTCCTCCTTTCGGACACACCATGCAACTGTGGTGTTCCTGGAGGAGTCCACTGAGAGAAAATCCCATTCTCCTCAAGGTATGTCAGAAACTCACTAGATAGGTATTCACCGTCTCGATCAGATCGAAGGGTTTTAATACTTTTTCCAGTTTGTTTCTTTACTTCATTACGATATCGTTTGAACATTTCAAACGACTCAGATTTATGTCTTATCAAAAAGACATAACCGAACCTCGAAAGGTCATCTGTAAACGTAATGAAATATCTGTATCCACCTCTGGTACTAACTGTCATGGGTCCGCATACATCAGTATATATGAGACTCAAAAGTTCTGTAGCTTGTTCACCTTTTCAGTAAAAGGTGACTTGGTCATTTTACCAAGCATAGAGGATTCACAAGTAGACAGTGATTCAGAATCACTGACCTTGAGGAGGCCTTCTCCTCGCATCTTATTTATCCTATTCTGGTTTACATGACCTAACCTACAGTGCCAAAGATAAAGATCACTGACATTTTCTAACCTTGGACATTTGCTAGATGTGTACATTACACTAACAGGCCGTGACAGTACATAAATGCCATTATTTAACTTAGCTTTCATTATCACAGAGTTATTCAAAATAACTTAGCAAATATTTTCTTTTATTGATAGTTCAAAACCATAATTGGCCAAAAGGCCTACAGAGATTATGCACATAATGAAATTAGGACAGTAATGACAGTCGACTAACTCGACAGTACGGGACTCAAAGACAAGACTCAGAACTCCGATCACCAGACTGGAACATGATTTCCATTTCCGACGCTCAGGAACTGTTCCCCATCCTTGAATCTCTTGCTAACCTGCAGTCCCTGTAACGAATTACAAACATGAATAGGACTACCGGTATCCAATACCCAGTTAGCAGTATCACAAATAGAGAAATTACAAGGTTTTATCATACAAATACCTTATCCAGCATTTTGCTGCTTTCCTTTCCTTGGCCTGTTCAGGTCTAGGGATGCTTGGTAAAGAGACCAATTCCTCTTTCAGTGTCCCCGCTTCTTGCAGTAGAAGCACTCTGCAGTAGATTGGTCAGCTTTCACTTTCCTGGCCTGACTCGGGCTAGGAGCATTCAGCACCTTCTTTCCCTTCCTTTTGTTCTTCCCTTTCTTAAAGGGACGACGACCTCTAGAACCTCCCACTAAATTCACCACCCCCTTGTTTAGTTGGTGGTCTTTTTTGAAAGTCTGCAGTAATCCCATCAAACCATGATAATTGACTGCAGGCTTGTTCATTCTGTAATGGTCGAGAAAGTCAAGATAGGAGGAGGGCAGAGAATTCAAAATCGTATCCTTACCGAGCTGTTCATGCAAGTGACATCCGAGCTTGCCCAACTTTTCAATCAGCTCGATCATGTATAATACATGATCAGTAACAGAACCACCATTCAGCATCTTGGCATTATAGATGGCACAAGATACTTTGTACTGCTCTACATCGTCCGGCGTGCCAAAAGACTCCTTCAACTTTTGAAGGATCTCATCTAGTTAGGCCTCCTCGAACTTCGGACTGAACTCGTCGTTCATTGCCACTAGCATAATGCATCGAACAGTAGTCCGATCGGAAACCTACTTCTAATAAGTGTCCCTAACCGAACTTCGAGCATTAGCAGAAGGAATTTCAGGTGTCGGATCCGTTATCATATAAAGGATCCATTCATGCTCCAGGACAATCCTCAACTTTCGATACCAGCTATCAAAGTTGTGACCCTTCAACTTCTCATTATCGAGAAGTGACCGGAGCGAAAGATTTGAAGACATCTAAAAGGAAAAACAAGACCATATTAGAGTATGAATTAATTAATTAACCAAAAGACTTGGACTTTAGCCTAAAGGTCTCTCCCACTAATTTTTCAGATTGGGAGCCTCTAACTCCAATCTGTGAAATCACTATTTCATAGTGGGTACTGAAATTCAATAGACCACGTATGAGCCCGACTATGGCCAGCTCACCCATATGCGCCTAAAGGTAGGTTCACCAACCAACTGCTTCCTTAAGCAACTTCCAGTAATTTATTTTGCCCAGAGATCACCCCAATCGGACTAGGGGCCTCCTATTGTGGGTCTCCGATTAGGTCCAACCATTAACATGATATATCCAATACTTCCAGCCAACGAATGACCAAGCTCGACTATGGCCGGCTCACCTGATCATCGTTAAGAAGGTTGCACTGAACCATCATCTATGAGAGAGTAATTCCAGTAACTGGATGCAAACCCGTTCCATGGAACTGTCGATGAACACTGAGTTAAAGGACACATTACTAACCCACTTAATGGGAGGCTAAGACACCACCAACTCTTTGACTTAGTCTTTTTCAGGACCTAATAATTTTAGAGGATTTTAGGTTATGACAGATGAATAAGAGAAGAACATGGATCATCCTCCCACTGAACGAATCAGTTTTCAGGATGGTTGAATCAATTCAACAATTGATCCATGGGCACCTAACGATCAGTCAGACTAATCAACCTAGGTGACAAGGGTTAACTCGAGTCAATGAGCTTTTCTAATCAGTTCTGGTCGACTCGACTGGCAGGTAAGTGAGATCATGGGTGAGTATCCACAATTAACCATCTTTCCTAGATACCAACCAAGTTGGCCAGGAAAGAGGTAGCCTCATATGACCATGATCACAATACCAAACCTACCTCGACACTAATCGGTTTACCAGACTCGATCAGACTAGCCTAAAGATTCGGGCTTCCACGGAGCCACAAATTAGATCCATTTTAGATGAATGGACTAACATATCTAACTATTAGATAGTTCTAAAAGAATGACCTTAATCAACTTTTGATTAGTCTTCTTATTATCCAGTTTAACTAAATATAGGTCTAACCCAAAATATGGACCCAATTAGACAGTTAACCCAATTAGCCTAATTAGCTCATTTAAATGATATTGGTTTCATAAACCCTAAGATAACTTGTCATTTAATTTAATCATACAATTCAAAATTGTTTGAATATAAGCCAATATTTTAATTAAAACAATTTTAATTAAAACAAGTAAAACTCCTTTTACATAAAAAATTTAATGCATCATATCTAGTTATATTCTTTTATAAATATTACATTGCCAAAAAGAAATATAAGACATACCAAAAATGTATATGAATTAAAATAATTTTAATTCCTTTGATTTCCTTAAAGGATCCTTCTGAAGAGGCCAACACAGATGAACCGTATCATGCCAAAGACACACGGTGATGGTGAAGGTCTCAACTAGGTTCCTAAAGTATTCCCTAATCATACCCTATGATTAAGATACAGATATATATCTAAAGATTAAACATTTTAATCTACTATACATGCAATCAAAATATGTTACACCATAACGTGGCTCTGATACCACTGAAAGAAAAAAAGATTGCGAGTGCCTACACTAAGCATGCAACAGCACAGGGAGCATGTATGTATTTTAAAATAATTTTAAAATAACAGCGGAAACAACCAACTCCGCACAAGATCTAACATATTCAAGATGCATGTACAGGTATAACAAGGCATAAAATTGGCATGTAATATTTATAAACTATTTGGTAAAGCTAGATCTAGGCATGCATGTGAAATAAAAACAGAAATTTTACCTTATTCCTACTTGAAATAAAGCAGGGATAATACTAGAATAGTTGGAATATCTGGAATAACTTTATTCCAGTCTTCTTCTTCCAGCAACCGATTGGAATGTTTTTTCTTCTTCTCCAAAAGCAGCAAACTCAAAACACAAATGGGGAATCCTCTGGTCTCTCTTCCTGCAACAACAGCAAGGTAGTGTTTTGATGGAACTTGCTTCAATGGAGATCTAA
Organism: Areca catechu; assembly: GCA_021397845.1. NCBI lineage: Eukaryota > Viridiplantae > Streptophyta > Magnoliopsida > Arecales > Arecaceae > Areca > Areca catechu. Next base: position 12,426,648 of record CM038038.1, on the reverse strand, counting down.
AGAATTGCTCATCCAACAACGTTTGGATTGTCCTCTTTCTCTCTTCCAAGTGCAGCAACAGAAAATCTGCAACCAAAAACAAAGCAACCAAAACCAGCAACAAGGGAGGTTAATTCGCCTCACAGGTTCTCAAGAGAACACTCTCTAGAGGGAGGACACGCCTGGGCTTCCTATGATCCGGTTTCTCGCACGATGCTAGTCGTCGAAAACTCTTGAAACGATGATGGGAGGAAGGGAAAAACATAACACCAAGTTCTGTAAATGTTTTCTCCAAAACAAAAGTTCTTCCACCGATTGAGCACCAACCAAAACAAGGTATCAAGGTAGGCTTTCTCTCCCAATCTTTTAAACAAACAACAGTCCCAAAAACATCGATTGAAAGGATGATAAAACTCTCAAAGGAAGCACCCTTTCAGCGTTTCAACAGTCCAGAAATTTATAATCAGCGTGAACTTTGAAACCAGTCATTTTGGAAGCTTAGGAGACGATCTGGGAATGCGAGAGGGCACCAGATTATAGAACGAATTGAATTCATTTACAACCAAGCAGTGAAGAGCCATAACGTGGTGGTTTAAATCAGCCAAAAATGGAGAGAAACGGGAGAGGAAAAGACCTTGTATTCCCTGTACGCCCAAGCCTTTAATTATCGTGATGATTGGTTAAATTCAGTTCACAACCGGTTCAAAAAATCCCAAACCGGTTCTAAACCGGTTCATAATGGGTTTAAAAATCCTAAACCGGTTCTAAACCAATTCACAAATATAATTAGATCAAAATCTAATTAATAAAAGGCTTGGTCAAGTCCCGGTCACCCAGAAATAATTCCCGATGGACCCAAATAATTTCTGATCGATCCAAAACCGGGTCAGTCCAATGTGTGCTCAATCAAACCGTTACCGAAATAATTCCTAATCATAAATCGGTACTTGGATCAGGGAGAAACCCTCTATGACATGTGACCTCATAGGTTCGAACCCAGACGGTAGCACTAGAACAATTCCAATACCAGCACAAGATACAATCTAGCAATGGGTCCTGGCATCCGGATAGGTCAAAGATACGAGAGCAATCAATCGAACCTCTGGCATATGGTTACTGTATAATTCATCCCTTTGACCTCCAATGCTCAGGATGACTTAGGGTTAGATTGCCAACCCTAGCTGAGTCAATCCACAATATATCTCAACCTCGCAAGTCCAGTGACTGCTCACTAGGACTACCCTGGCCGAGGATTTGCTAACTTGAGATACTGTGAGACATTCAATCCAAACTTATTTGGACAGGTCAATTCCATCTTGGTCAACCACTACTCCATAAGTACTTGCCTGTACCCAGAAACCTTCCATTACCGGATTAGAAATCCGGATAGTCTGGCACCAAAGCATAGGGAGTTGCTTGCAAGCTACCATGATGACCTCAGGTTGGAGGGACACATATACCCATATCCAATCATGAGTATCCCTTTGGCAGAAAGGGACTACACGGAGTCACGTTCAATGAGATATCATATATCCCACTTGCAGATCATATCAGTGTCACCACACTCATTTGGTCAAGAGGACAACCAAACGATGTGAACCACAATAAGCTACACTTGATACATTGCCATCCAGTACAATGTATCCTTTGGTTGTGAACTTGGTTTAAGGAACACTCAAAATATCCTCTCTATATCGAAGTCAATGTAGTCCTAAGGACTTCATCACATGAAAAAGAGTTCATTACAGGAAAAAGTAAGAATGTGATGAGCTGCCAAAATAGTATTTATTAATTTATACAAAGAGCACAATACTCAGCTCAACCGCCTACAGCCTAGGCGATTGGCTTTGGGACACAATTCCCAACAGATTTGGCTTTGGTTTGGCCTAAAGCTTGGGTTATTTGTCCTAAAGGATTTGGGTTTTCTGACCATAGGTACTCTCTGGAACCTTTCAAAATTCTCAGCTACCTGGTAGGCATGTTCTAAGGTTTCAACTCCCCTTAAGTACAGTTCCCTCTGGATATCCTCTCTAAGGCCAGCTCTAAACCTAGAGAGGGTAACTGACTCAGGTTCATCTAGGCCGCATCTTAGGGCACACTCATCAAACTGGGCTATGAATTCCCTTACAGTTTTGGTCCCTTATTTTAATCTCTGCCATTAGTCTAAGAGACTGTTTATAGTATGGAGGAATATATTTTGCCATAAGCCTTAATTTCATGGCATCCCAGGTGACAATGGGTGGGTGGCCTCTTTGCCTACCGAGATGCTCTACTTGCTCCCAGTATAACCTACCTTAATCGGTTAGCCTAAGCTGGACAAATTGACACTTTTTCTCATCACTCAAGGCATACAAGTTGAAGTACCTCTCCATGCCTTCCTCCCAATCTATATATACTTTTGGATCTAGGTTTTCATCGAAGGTGGGTGGGTCTACCTTGATGCTCTTAAGAATCCTATCATCCTGGTCTTGGTCCTCATGATTGGGTCTCCTGAGATTAGGTTCATGATATGGATCTTGGTGTTGGTTTCCCCTATGGTTAGGCTTCCTAAATTGATCCTGGTTCTGGGGTCTCCTAGGATTATGGGAGGTGGACAGGGGTGAATCAGGGTCAGGCTCAGTATTAGACTCTTGGGTTCTCTCTATAGTTCCTAGTCAGTTTTCTACATGATCCAACCTATTGGCTAACCGATCCATCCTATTGGTTGCCTGGTTGTTGGTTTGGGTCATTAGGTCTAATCTATTATTTATCTGGGTCATCTGGGTATTGGATTGGTCAAACTTGAAATTCATTTGGGCAAAATGGGCTTGGCTTTAGGTATTCATCTGAGCAAACTGATCCGTCATGGCTTTCATAAGGGTCTCAAAATTGGAATCCATGGCTGAGCTAGGTTGGGGTGTAGACTTCTAGTATTGGGTTCTTAGTCTAGTGGTCACGCAAACAAACAATCAATCAAGGTGGAATGGTGCAGCCAAGCATGCAAAAGGGTTAGTACAATCTAGGGTTTGCTAGACCTAGAGCCAAAACTGAGTGGGTCAACTCAATTTACACCCAACTTAACAACTAATCCTTCCTCTAGCCAGGTAGGGGTGGGAGTGTGGGAGGCCCCCCTGCTTTCGCAGGGACCCAATTAAAAACCACAATACCACTTAGGTCGTTTGACTCTAGACCTCCAACCTTAGATACCATATTTCAGCAATAGTTGGTGAATTGAATGCACTAGTTGGCCCACATAATTCGAACCCAACCTGTTGGTGTCACCTAGCCCTTGATAATTATTAAAATTATGATAATTAACCCAACTTTATTTAGTTAAAATTGATACTTTTATATGGTATTTTGTAGAAATTGACTTTATAAATATGTAGAGCTTGAATTATGGAATCCAACAATGCAAACCGGACCCGAATCAGAGTTCATATGAGGTTAAAGTCAATTTTAGAAGGATTTTAGCACAGCTTTCAAAGTAGCACAACTTTTGGAACATTATTATAGCCGGTCCACCATGGACCAATTGATTGGTCCACAGATCTCCCACCGGTCCATGATTGCCATTGCCAATGGTCCACAAAGCAGGACCGTGGACCACAGTGCTCGGATTGCACCGAAACTCTCCAGAGAGATGCCCTTGCTGCCACCCAACCCGTTGATGCCTTCACCATCGACTGGAGAAGCCCCATTTGGCCGGAAAACTGGCCGAAAACTGACCAGCTCTTCTTCACCACCGTCCCATGTTGCCTAAGCCACCAGAGCTTCTGCCCACTCCACCATTGACCGAAGAAGATGGCGGCGCGAGAAGAAGATGCCGGCGCCAGATCTCGCGCCGCCAAGAGTCTTCCACGATCGAAAAATCCATGCTACCGTCGAAGCCACCGGAAGTCGTCGGTCCACTTGTTGCCGATCGTGACCCATCTGCAGCACCACTGAATCATAGAAGCTCATCCTGCAGCCATCCAAACCATCACATGGTTTCTCCCTCTTCGGCTGGTCTCCGCCATTCACCGCAGAGTCTTGTCGGAAGGAAGAAGTTTGTGGTCGGGAGTTGAAGTTCATGGTCGAACAACGCAGGATGGATGCAGAGGAGTTCATTCAGATGAGGAGGAAGTTCGTGGATGTGGAGGAGGCTGTTGGGATCGCGCGAATGGGTGCGAGGATAGGGAGATAAAATCGAGATTGAGGAGCAGATTATGATGAAAATCATCGCGGTTCCTACGGGGTGCTAATGCTTTGCACCTTATCTATAAATTCCTCTCGACCAAATTTTCTAGAATTCCACTTTTCATTTGGCCATTCCACTTTCCACGCTACTCCGCCTCTCCTGTAATCTCCACTCCACCTCTCTCACCCTATTCCATCTCCGTTCTAGTCCACTATCATTTCTCCCCGTATATGGATATCCATTCCACTTCATTCCACCCATCCATCTCGATTTCTTCGGGACCCTGATTTGATACTGAGGTGCTGCCAAGACTCCACCGCTTCCACCACTCCAGAGAGCCAAAAATCAGAAAAGGGAAAGAGGGACCCTTGTTCCTGCAATTATTTCTTTTATTGATGTGCTTTATGCTTCAGAAAATACAAGGTTATTTATTTTATATTGATATATGTTTTATTCTTATTGAAGCAGTATAATTCAGGATTAAGGTACATAAATCAAGCTTATGAGATAAGTTTCCTTCTCTTCTAGTGAAGAAGATAACTTGACTGATTTATACCTAAGAGACGGCCGTGATTTACAGGTACGGGTCGTACTCTCAAGATAGATCATATTTTGATTTTCTTTCTTCACAGGTATTTCTGTTTATCTCACTGTTCTACTTTCTACTTTAATATTAGTTTTATTTTCTTTAAGTAACACAAAAGTTCCTAAGGATTCGACCCTTACTCCCACTATTCTATTTTATATTAGTGGAATTGAGGTTTTAAATCTGTGCATAGCGATGTGCATCAGCCCTCTAGGGCAAATTAGATCTAATTAATTTTAATTTAGGCTTGGATTAATATGATGGTGGTTGTTTTGGACCTAGGACAGGTGATGAAATCCTGTCCTGATGTTAGATAGCAATTATCCTTAAGATTAGGTTAATCAGATAATGGCACTCAATGAGTCCTAATGCAACTAATAATAATTAAAAAATAAAAATATTTTTTTTTAGCCTTTTATGAGATGATAAGTTAGGTTTAAGTTAACTGGGATTAGCAAACAAATTTTGGCTTGGGATTGGGGGGTTTGGAAGTTGGTTAGGTTTGGTTCAGTCAAAGTGCAAATTGATAGAATTCAAAAATTAGGGTTTTGAGAGATGTGGAATTTGATATAGTTACCAATGCAGAAAAAAATCTAAACAATTTTAAAATAGAGGCTACCAAATTTGATGCAAAACAAAAATCAGATGATGATGCAAATCCTAGGATTTTTGGACTGATACAAAATCTCAGGATTTTAGTTAGGATCTCTAAAATGCCAAATCTTAGGGAATTAGGATTTCTGTAAAATTAATTAAAAATTATGACAATTACCATGATAGAATAGAGGACATGATGTGCAAATTTCATAGACAAATAAAATGTCTAAGATGCCGAAATTGATCAAAACCTAGACCTCTAATGCAGCAGATAGGATGCAGAAATTAGGGTTTGTGATTCTCATGCAGATGAAAACTATCCTAAACCCGCTCTGATACCAAACTGATACGGGATGACTCTAAGATTGCTAAATATGCAGAAAAAATAGTAAACTATTTTTTTAATTTCTTTATAATTTTAGTTTGCAAGCTAAATTTTCAAAATCAAGTAAAAACTAGTATGAAGAATAGCAATGCAAAGAATCATCATGATCACAGGCATACTCATCAAAATAATAAAAGTCAGGATCCGAGAATTAAGAAATCCTGGCTTAGGATAGCTAACCTTCAATCAAAATAGAAATTAAGAGTAGGGAAGGATATTACCAGGCAGGGATTGTAGATTCAACAGATGAAGAGATCACACAACTAAGATTGGAGCCTGGATGATGAAGCTTCAGTTCCCTTGAAGTAGAAGGCTGATTTGGGCAATCCTGGAGGCAAAAGGGCCTCCTCTTCGAAGGTGAAACACCTTGGGCATCCTTCAAGCGTCAGAGGTTAATCAAAGTAATAAATAAACAAAGAAATGAAACTAAGGTTTTGAAGGAAACAGAATTAGGGTTTAGAAGATCTGGTCCTTTGCTTGTTAGGTGGCTAGGGCTTCTTCTCCTGGTCGTCTTAGGTCTTAAAGGCAGCTAGCTTGGGCATGGAAGAAAGCTTGGAGGCAGGGTTCGGCCAGGGCATAAGAAGAGCACTCAAACAAACACCAAAACTCAAACACTAGAACTTGAGACAAACTTTTAGCACAATTTTATTTCATAAGAGTGAAGTGATTACAAGAGGAAGAGGGGTTGGGTATTTATAGAGTTCCCATGCCCTCTCATTGATAGAATAGGATGTCATACATTGAGCAGGAAGGGGAGAATAATTTTGAATTCAAATACAATCCCATAAACTTACGAATAGAAGTCCTTAATAGGTTAGGAACATAATCTTTGACCTAGTCTTCTCTTCCTCCCTTCTTGGACCGGTCAACACTCAAGGACGCCAAGGGCTTTGGCATGTTGGGCTTTAAGGGGCAGCAAGGGGGTTGGCCATACTGGTTTGGGCGCATGGGCTTGGGCCGTGGTAAGCTAGGACTCTTGGGCTGGAATATACCTGGAATCAAAAGAGCATCTTGGTTCTTTATGGACCTGGGCCTTGCATTCTTTTGGGCTGGGGCATAGGTAAGTCTTTAGGATCATGGGGTGCCCTAGTCTGGGAATATTCCAGAGCATCTGGAGGGTATCTAGGCATCTTGAAGGAATCTTGGATCCTGAAGTGGCAGACAAGGTCCAATTGGCTGATGTGAAGGCCTCTAGCTCCTAGATGAGGCCTGGTGGAACTCCAAAATAGGGTATCCTCTTCTCTTATACAAAATTGAACTCTCACTAACTCATACTCAAGTACAGGACTCAATATACTGGACTGGATTGAGACAAATCAACTAGCCTCAACTTATTATAGGACTCAATTTACTTTGTTACAAAATTATGATACATGACTAAGGTTCTAAAAATTCTAATCAGTAAACCATATAGGACCCAGTAATCTATGTCTGATCCTGGTGCCCCCACCAGGTTTGAGTCGAACCGGGCATGACCAATAGGGATGCCCAATCTCATTGATATATCTAGGGTCCAGGTCAAGTCTAGGTGTGATATATCTAGGTTCCAACCCGAACTAGACCTATTGAGATTTAATAAAGCAAGAAAAATAAGAAAAGATAAAACCAAACTTCCTCTCTCTCTCAGAGCTAAAGAAAAGAAGAGAAGAAGATGAAGAACAACAAAGAGATGACATCGATTAAAGATTCTAACTTGAATGTTAACTTTACTCACTATTAAAATTCTAACTCTTTCTTCATCTTTAGTTACTTTATTTGTATCATAGGCTAGCATAACATCATCTAGTAGAATATTTTGTTATTTATTAATTTATATTTTAATGCATATAAACTGTTAACTTTGTTCAATTCATATAAATTGAAATATGAATTAATCTATAACTAGATATTATACTAGATGATGTTAAACTAGTCTAGGATCATGCAAATGATATAGCTAAAGATGAAAAATAATTAAAATATTAATTATGAATGAAGTCAATGGTAAGATAGGATCTTTAATCCTAGTCATCTTCTTGTTCTTATTCATCTTCAACTCTTATTTTCTTTAACTCTAACACAAAGAGAGTTCGATTTTCTCTTCTCTTTTTTTTGCTCTATCTTAAAGCTATCAATGGATTGAATTTGAATTGAAACCTAGATATATATCTAGATCTAGACCCGACCTTATTTATTAGACCCGGATGCTTAACGCTCCACAAGTCGTAGAGGGTTCCACTTGTGAAAGGATGATTCCAAGAAAAAATGATATTCTCGATGGAGAAGTGCTCGAGATTACAGGAGAATACCTCAAAATAGTTGATTTCTTATGATAGCTATTCTAGAGAGGAAGCTTTAAAATTGGTCCTCCGGTTTGTGCCTATCTAATTGCCCTAAGGCACGAAAGTGGTGCTAGGTGTCACCCTTCCTATAACTTAGAGTAATTAAATGGACACGAACCAAAAGAACTATTATAGGACTCTCACTCTGAAATGACCATCCCAGGAGATCGACAGCTTTGAGGTCTTTTCAAAATGATCTCTAGCGCTTCTCCACCAACAATCTTATTTTCTTCTTGAATGTCTAAGCATGGCTTGAAAATTAAATAGGCCCTATTAATCGGACCCAAGCTTTTCCTGATCTATTTCAAGTTTGGCTCGAAGCATGACAAGACTTCAAACCAGGCTTGAAATCCAACGGACTAGCATGAGCCTAGTTCGAACTCTATTTGTATGTCAAGATTCGAATCTCGTGCATTAAGAACATGCATTCGAACACACCTAATTAATTATTTACTTAATTATATTAAAATTTAAATAAATAATTAATTAATTACCTAATTAATTAAATCAATAAAAAGTATCTAACTAATTAATTAATATCTAAATAATTAAATAAATAACTAATTAATTAATTAATTAAAAAGTAATAAGTAAATAAATAAATAAATAAGCATCCAATTAACAAAAAAAGCATCTACTTAATTAAATAAATATCTAATTAATTAACTAAATATCTAAATAATTAAATAAATAACTAATTAATTAAAAAAATAACTCATTAATTAAGTAAGTAATAATTTTGTTAATTAATTAATTAAATTTTATTAATATAAAAAATTAACTTTTTAATGATGTCTCAGGCACTGTCACTCTAATCATCACTAATGATATATATCAAGGTCCGAAAAGAAGTGATTACTATTCTACTAATCTATAATTGCAACCTGGTCTTAGTACTCATCATTGACTATTTTGATAAAAATTTTTATTACCAGGATAAATATCTAACAAAATTCTATAAAAAGTCACTCAAAATAATTTTTAATGTAATAAAAAAATATGGATAAAAAATAAAAATAAGTTTAAATGTCGCAATCAATTCATTTAATAAATATAATTAAATTTCTAGATGAAATCAAATAAAAAAAAACTAGAAAATCAAACACTACATAACATTAACATAATTATAAAAAATAAAAGAATAAAAATTAATCTATATCATGGTTCAAGTTTTTTCAGCTAGTGCAGTAGTATTAGCTATAGATAGAGGCACTTACCAAAGAGTAGGGGAGGGGGCTTCACAGCATGGCAAGCTTGACATTGGGAGTGCGCCGCATCGCCTGGAAAGGGGGCCGGACGACATGGCGACTCGGCATGGGGATGGGGCTTCATGGCATGATGAGCTTGGCATAAGAAGGGGACTGCACGGCATGGCGAGCTTGGTGTGGTGAGGGGGCAGGATGACAAGGGGAGGCTGGATGGTGCAGGGAGGGGGTGGCATGCAGGGGGGATGTAGGGCGGTCAATGGAGCATAGGGGGAAGCACAGTGGCTAGAGCATGTGGGAGGGGGTGCACGATGACCGGCGGCACCGAAGGGGTGGGGGCACATGGGAATCCTACAGTATCGGGGGAGGGAGGCATGGGAGTTCGACGAGAAGGGGCTGGGGGCCAAGAAGACAACGGTCGATAGCAACTAGGGGGTGGGGGATTTTGGCGATGCTGGAGGGGAGGAATGCCTCATCTTTCGACAAGAAGGGATGGAGGGCCGGGAAGATGACAGCCAACAGCATCGAAGGGTATGGGATTTCGATGATCGCAGGGTGGTGGGATGCCTCACCATTCAGCTAGAAGAGGCAACTAACCGGGAAGACAATGGCTGGCAGTATAGGGGGCATTAGATTTTAGCGGTGCCAGGATAGAGGAAGATCGAGGCTCGATGAGAAGTGACAAGGGGCCGGGAAGATGAAGAGGCAAAAAAATCAAAAGGAAGAAATGAAAAAAATGGATGCCAGAGGGGTATTTAAGTAGAAATATTAGCGATGGTAATATGCTATTGCTAATGCTTATTTTTTTTCGATAATATAAGTATTATCGATGACTACCTATGTCACTATTAACTTTATCAGTAATACATAAATTTTAGGTATTTTATTAGCGACTGCAATATGCCGTTGATAATAATTATTTACAGTCGGCAATAATAGTATTATCGATGGCAAATTTGTATCATTATTAGTAGTATCGATAATACCTAAATATCATATATTTTATTAGTGATAACAAAATACTATCGCTAATAATTAAAGTGCAATCAGTAATAATCTTTTATTTAAAATTAAATTTCTCGAAATGTGATAACTTCTTAGCGCTGGCATGCTTGCCATCACATTGCGAATAGTCATCTTACATTGCAAATAATTTTTTTATAAAAATTAAAAATCTCTAAAATTTTGAAATTTAATAGCGATAACTATTCCCGTTGCTAATGCCATCACTATTACTATTAGTAATGTCAATTTTTACCGTTATAATTAATGTCAATATATCAATTTATTACCTAGTCATCAATAATATCCGTTGCTAATAATTATTTTTCTTGTAGTGAAATGATGTCATATCTAAATATGACGAATGCAAATAATAAAAACTAACCACAAGGAGAAATTGAGTATAGATAAGGTCAAGATTTGTAAGCTTTCTCTTGTGTTCCTTAATAAGGACCTCCTCTTGTGTAATACTTGAATACTTACTAAATATAAACTAAAAATTAAATTGCTAATTGCTAAATATTGAACACTCTAGAAGAGAGAAATAATAGTAGTAGTAGAGAAGAAGAAGAATTGGTTTGGTGTGGTGAGAATGGAAGGGGATGGGGGTATTTATAGGAATCCGAATATTTTTGTTTTTCCAAATTATCTCTAAAACTAGCTATTTTATGGTTGTTGGAGGGACTAAAATGATAAAAAAACTATAAAAATAGCTATTTATGGCTATAATGGACCAAATGGGCTATTTCAAGCATGGCCTGTAATGGCCCCAAATAGGTTATGCCTGGCATGGCCTGTAACGACATCAAACGAACCAGACAGTGCGTATCAATTTGAGAAATAAAAAACAAAAAAGGCCTGCAGGCCTAATTGGCCAACGGGCCATGCTTGGCATAGCCCACCACCCCTGGGCCTGGGGCTATGCTGGGCTAGGGGTTCAATTTAAACAGGTTGTGAAGCCATGGCCTATTTAAATTGAGGCCCGGTGGGTCTAGGCCGGGCTATGCTAGGCATGGTCTATTGTCCATGCCTAGACTATACTTATGGGCCCAGAAAATAGCCATTTGGGCTAATTCAATGGCTAAAACAATAACTCAGAATGTTAACCGGATATTATATTAGTCTGGCGATTAAAAGGCTAATGGGCAAAAGATCCATTAGTCCTAATCTTAATGGATTGAAATTGATTAATATCTCAATGGACAAAATATTAACCTTGATGAACAATGGCTAGTTTTTAATTAAATAGGACAATGGCTAATTCCCAATTAAATTATCAAAATTAAAATAAAGAAAATAAAAATTATACCACACCTCACTTTCATGGACATGCAGAGAATGGGCTAAAATATGACAAAGTCTAAAAGAGAGGCTTTGAATAAAAACTATTATCCATTTTTTTAATCCAACATGAGATTAAAAGGATAAGGTTTTAATTGTTGTCGAAAAAGGAAAAAAAATTGGAGGGAATTTTGAACTTTATTTTTTAAGCAAAAGGGATGGGGGGATAAATCTGGTATAGCTACCCCATAAGCCCTCGCTCTGCCAGGTTATATTCGATTCAAGATGCTTAGATTTTTACAGTCTTTCTTCATCTTGCCAGGTAATATTCGATTTAAGATGCTCACATTTTTGCAGCCTTTTTGTCGATTCAAGATGCTCAGATTTTTACAATCTTTCCCCAACTTGCTAGGTAATGTTTGTTGCCCAGAAATGGAGCCCAAGAGGGGGGGTAAATTGGGTTTTTAAAAAATTAAAGTAATTATATGCTGATCTTTGAAGTGTTTGTGAGCAATGTGAATAACTCAAAGATGTGTAGCAGATATAAGAAAATTAAATGCTAAGAGCAAGAAATAAGAATAGCAATCATATACAAATACAAGTTTTATAGTAATTCGGTGCAAACCAAGCACCTACGTCCACTCCCCAAGCCACCCTTGGAAATTCCACTATAATTTCTCCAAGATTACAGTCGACTTGTTTTACAAGGCTCACAAGTCAAAACTTAAGTTGGTTTTGTCACCTAGGCTCACCAACAATCTTTACAACTTGTTTTATCTTCAGGCTCGCAAGTCAAACCCTAGTTGGTTTTGTCCATTTGGCTTACCAACAACCACAACAGCCTATTTTTAAGAAACCCTTGAAAGCTAGGTCAAACAAAATAAATTCAGAGATACAATAAATCAAACACAACAAACTCTCTTCAAAGAGTAGAATGTGAAGCTTTGAGGCTCTAATAGATGCTTGTCTTATTTTCTCTTTGGAATCTTCTTCAAGCTCTCTTTTTGGAAGGATGAAAGGATAGGCTTGTAAGTTATTTTAGGGAATCTCTCCTTTTATGTCTTTTGAAGTGAAGTTCTTAAGGGAATATTGACTTTTAAGTATTCAATGGAGTTCAATGCTTCATGAATGAGTTTGGTGAAGCTTAAATACTTCAAAAACTTCCAAAAAATGGTTTGAGACTGTTGGAGGATCAAAACTAGCTGTTAGGAGCTTGAAAAAATAATTCTGCAAATCAGAAAAATAGATCCGTTAGAGCTGTCAGAACTTGTGAATCGATACTTGGCTCTCAAGTGTCGACACTTAGTTCTCAGGTGTCGACACTTGGTCCTACAGGTGTTGATACTTGAATTTCAGTTGTTGACACTTAAGGCTCAGGTATCGATACTTGATACAAAAATCCTCCAAAAGGCATATTCTAGATTTTTAAAAAGTCTTAGGCCTTGAGTCGATACTTGGATTCCAGTTGTCAACACTTAGAACTCAAGTGTCGATACTTGGCATGCCAGACATGGATTTTTGCATGCCATTCACCGAAGTGTCGATACTTGGCAATGCTTGAGTCGATACTTGAGTCTGAAATTGCCAAAATGAGTACCAAATCTCTCAAAAACATAAGGATATATAATCAAACTTTAGATGCACTTATGTAAACAATAATTGAACATTTTTTAGCCCTTTTTCATGGTGAGAAGACTTCTTAAGATATGAATTTTGCTCAGCTTCAAGATACTTTCCTTTTGAGAATTTGAGGTGTTTATATCCTAAAACTCATAACTACATTTGAAACATTAGTACAAAATATGTACTCAACATTTTGTTAATCATTAAAATTAAGGGCAAACCCAACAATCTTCCCCTTTTTGATGATGACAAAACCTTGAGTATATAAGCATTCAAATTCAATTTTTAGATATAATAACTCATAAACATGAACTTAAAGCTCATACAACATAATCTTAATAGAGGAGAAGTATAAATTAAGTATGAAAGTTAAATTTACTCTCCCCCTCAGTGAGTTAAGATATGAAACATTTTATATCAGAGCATTGATATGAAACATTTTATATCAGGGCATTTCTCAATTAAAGAATAAAATTTGAAACTTATATCTTATTATATCTTACTCCCCTTTTTGTCAATCATTAAATAATGAAGGGAGTAAACTCCCCCTTAATAAATGCATTAACACAAAGAAGGGCCATGATACAAGATTAGTTTTGCAATAATTAATAGGTATCAGAGCCAAAGAGTAGGGTATCAGTGCCAATATTGTCAGAGCAAAATTTAAATATTATAAATTCAATCATTATTATAGTAAATGAACAAGATTGATAATCAAGTGAGAAAGTGGAATACATATATATATATATATAAGAGTGTTTTCAGTATAAAATTTGCTGAAATAATTAGCATACACTGAAACATACAATATAGCGAAACACATAAACATGAAACACAAGATAAATACTAATACATCAAACAACAGAATTGTCATCTATGAGGCTAATCCTCATCAGATGAAATCTCAAATGCTATAGGACCAGTAATCCTAGACCTATGAACTAGAGCTCTAGGGATCTTCATGATACTATGACTCCTAGTCCTAGTGGAAGGTCCTATATGGGGTATAATCCTAGATGAACGTGTAGAAGGCGGTGGAAGAGCCTCAGCAGGTGTCATGAAAATAGGAGCAGTAGAGGTCGGTGTGTCACAAGGATCAGCAGGTGTCTGAATCTCTCGGCTGACCAGCTCAAAGTCATCTGCCCTGTCATCACTATCACTGTCAACATCTATGCCTCTATCATCACCAGCAACATCTCGGTCACCACCATCAACTGTATCATCATGTCCGTATGGGTGGTCACCATCATCATCATCATCAGGAGGTGGGGCTGTAGGTGCCGCTGGAGGTAGAAGGGATCTTAGCAAATCCTTAATCCGAGCAAATCTCGCCTCCATGGTTCGATGCATCTCAGCATGCTCCTTAGCAGTATAGGCTCTAAGGCCCTCAATCTCAATATGCAACTGAGTGGTACGGACACCTAAGCCTATCATCTCGCTCCTGATATCGGCAAACTCATGCCTGACCATCTCCTCAAAGGATGAACCAACAGTAAAGGAGGAGCATCGACTAGTGAAGTGGCTGGAGTTGGAGCTGGTGTGACTAGCTCTGCCTCACTAGGTGCAGTTGCTGTTGATCGAGGAGGTGTAACTAATGGCCCTAATGGCCCTGCCTCAGCCTCACAAATCTCGTCCTCCTTATCTGGCTCCTGGCCAAACTCTCTACGCACCCAGTGACTAGAAATCATCCTGTACCCCATACGATAGAGTGACCGCTCATCATATACATCCATATGTAGGATATCCTTGGAGGTCTCCCCCTCCAAAGGAATCGAGTGGGGTCAGAACAAGCATGTTAATGCCATACCGTAGGGTAAGCAATGTCTCCTTTGAGTAGCGACGTCTCTCATATGAACAAGTATCAATGCTGGAAGGTCGATCTCTGTCCTCTGAATTAAACAAGTCATCACCATCAACTCTCGCTCTGTGATGAAGTCAAACCTCCCGATCTTCGATAGAAGGATCCGGGCAATGATATGGTGAAGTAGACGCATCTCCACTGACAACTGGTTCGTGGTGATTGTAGCCACGCTACGAACATCCTCATGCTCTAAGATGCATCTGAATGCATCCTCACGATCCTCAATAGAAGAAGTAACAATCCCATGGTACGGGATCTCCTAGATGCGACTCAGTACCTCCTCTGAAAGTGGAATCCGGATGCCTCTCACGGTAGCACTCCAAAGCATCCATTAGTAGTCGAGACTCTCGTAGAACTCTCGGACCAGGTGTGGATAATACTTCTACGTGGTGCAGAAGGGGATCAACCCAGCATCCTTAAGAACCTGCCTAATTTGAAAGCCCTGTCTATCGAAAAATCCAAGATCCACTCGTCTGCCAGCTGCGACCACCTTCCCAGACATCCTCTCTGCTGAAGGTGAAGCTGGAGCTGCTGAATTGCTTTCATTTCTAGCTTTCATTCTCCTTTCTGCTGATTCTTGTCCAGGTTTCCTTTTATAGGCCAACTGCTTTCTAGGTGCCATGATAACCAACTGAGGGAAGGAAGTAGAAAGGGTAAAAATATGGAATAGGAAATGGTCAAATGGGAGATTGAAAAGAAATAAGGAGAAAAAGAGCCATAAACAAGGGATCAGCCAAGAAAGTGAGCCAAAAAGAGAGAAATCAATGCTTGGTTTTGATTTAAATCAACAAGGATTCAAAGAAAAAATTAAGGTTCGGTCCAAAAGAGAAGAAATCAAATGGGGTTGAAATTGGCCCAAAAACTTCAATGTAACAGTTAAACCGTGAAGAACCAAGCAAAAATAAGGCATGAACCGGAAAAATAAAGTGCAAAAATGGCCCAAAAGAGGAAAAGACCAAGAACCCGAGCACAATCCCAAGAACCAAGGATAAAACATTGATTTTCGAAGGGAAAGAGGGAAAAATCATGGAAAACAGTGAAGAATCGATGGAAAAACCATGGATTAACCAAAGAAAACGAAAGAAGGTGAGGGGATTTACCAAAAAATGGAGGGCACAAGGGGAAGAACACTGTTCCACAGCCTAAGGACGGTTGGGGGACCACTGTGGTACGAGTGGAAAGAGGAAAATATAAAAACAAAAGGTTCGGTGATGCCCTAGAAAAACAAAACTTTCCGTCCGAGTGTTGACACTTAGGATTTTTCAAGTGTCGACACTTGGCCAAAAAAATCCTAGAAAAATCTAATAAAATCATTAAAAATCAGGGGAACTCTAATGAGGAGTTTAGGACTTAAAGAATATGAATTTGAGCACAAAGAATTGGGCATGGATAAAGTTTGAGAGAGTTCTAAGAAAAGGGATCAATGATTCCTAACTCTCTTCTAATCATGCAAATCTTTCTTCACTCAAAGACTTGATAAAAATATCTGCTAATTGAACATCAGTACCAACAAATCCAAGCATCACATTAGAGTTTTGCACATGATCTCTTATGAAGTAATGTCTTATTTCAATATGTTTACTTCTTGAATGTTGCACAGGATTCTTAGTTAAATTGATTGCACTAGTATTGTCACATCTTATGGGTGTCTTAGTTTGATGCCAAAATCTTCGAGTTATTGTTTGATCCATAGAACTTGAGCACAACAGCTTACAGCTACTATATATTTAGTTTCTTCCATAGATAGAGCAACCGAATTCTGTTTCTTGCTACTCCATGAAATCAAATTGACTCCAAGAAACTGACAAGTTCTACTAGTATTTTTTCGATCAAGTTTATACCCAGCAAAATCAATATTAGAATAAGCAATCAATTCAAATGATGAATCTCTAGAGTACCAAAGACCAATATCAATAGAGCCAGACATATATCTAATTATGCATTTAACAGCCAAAAGATGAGATTCTTTAGGATCGGACTGATATCTAGCACACATACAAATACTGAACATAATATCTGGCCTACTAGCAGTTAGATATAACAATGAACCAATCATACCATGATATAATTTTTGGTCTACAGATTTACCTGATTCATCTTTGTCAAGTCTACAAGAAGAGCTCATAGGTGTACTTAATGGCTTGGTGCTCTCCATCCCAAATTTCTTTAATATTTTTTTGTGTACTTGGTTTGGTTGATGAAGATCTCCTCTTTTCTTTTCTTTATTTCTTTTGATGGATCACCAATGATAAGTTCTTTGGAGTGTCCATAAGCATACCTCCATTCTTTAGGTAGAGAATTAACTGTAGATGTGTTTTCATCTCCTTGTTCTTGATCTCTTTCATTATTATCTTGCTCCTTCATGGGTTCTTCATGGTTGTTCACTTCTTCATTTCTATTGATACCTGTATCATCATCAAGAATATCTTCTTTTCTAGAAGATTTTTGGTTAGTTTCATTAAACACCACATGGATAAATTCTTCAACAACAAGTGTCCTTCTGTTGAAAACCATGTATGCTTTGCTAGATATAGAGTAGCCTAAAAAGACACCCTCATCTAACTTGGCATCAAATTTTCTTAGATTATCTTTACCATTATTTAAGATGAAACAATGGCATTCAAAAATACAAAAATATTTGATTGAAGATTTTCTACCATTCCAAAGTTTATATGATATTTTCTTTAAAATAGGTCATATCAAAACATGATTTAAAACATAATATGTTGTATTTATGGCTTCCGTCCAAAAATATCTAGGAAAATCATTTTCACAAAGTATGGTACGTGCCATTTCTTTAAGTATTCTATTTTTTCTTTCTACCATCCCATTTTGTTGAGGTATCCTAAGTACAGAAAAGTTATGATGAATAGCATTTTCATTACAAAACTTTTCAAATTCATGGTTTTCAAATTCTGTACCATGATCACTTCTTAAAGAGATAATTGAAACACCTTTTTTATTTGAAACTCTTTTATGAAATCTAATGAATGCAGAAAATGTTTCATCTTTATGAGCTAAAAATATCATCCAAGTAAAACGAGAGAAATCGTCTACAATGACTAGACCATACTTCTTACCTTCCAAACTAGATGTTCTAGTTGGTCCAAAGAGGTCAATATGAAGTAATTCTAAAGGTCTAGATATAGAGACTATTCTTTTATGTTTGAAAGATGATTTTGTTTATTTTCCAAGTTGACAAGCAGTGCAAATCTTATCTTTTTCAAAGTTAAGTTTTGGCAAATCTTTTATCAAATCCTTTTTACTAAGTTTTGAAATCAAATGCATGCTAGCATGTCCTAGTCTACGATGCCAAAGCCAACTAGTTTCATTGATCTTGATATCCATTGCTACTAGGCATTGACCATTTTGAATATGTAGATCATCTAGATCTACCATATAAATATTGCCATGCCTATGACCAATAAACTTGATACCATTGTCATCAAGACTAGAAACAATACACATAGAAGATTCAAAAATAACTTTAAAATTCTTGTCACAAAATTGACTGATACTAAGTAAATTATGCTTCAAACCATCAACATATAAAACATTATCTATGAAAGTAGAAGGGATGATATGGACTTTACCAATTCCGACAATCTTGCTCTTTCCATTATCACCAAATGTAACATTACCACCACTTTGATACTCAAGTAAGGAGAACTACTCCACATCTCTAGTCACGTGCCTTGAGCAACCACTGTCAAGGTACCACAGTATTCTTTTGTTGGTTGCAAGATACACCTACAATAAAATCAAGTGGAGACTTTAGGTATCCAAGTCATCTTGGATCCTTTAAGGTTAGTGGTGATGGTTCCTTTTGGAATCCAAACTTTCTTAACATTGCTAATTTTCCTTTTATTACATAAATAAGATTTATATCATACCTTACCATATGAATTACAAGTAATTGAAGAGGAAGCAGGCACAAAGAAATTCCTGAAAATTTTTTATTTCTTTTATGTTTTGAAACCCAAACCGGCCTTATTGAAAACAACTCTTTGGTTATTTAAAAGCATATTTAGTTTTTCAGAATTGTAAGTAAATTTTTCAACAAAAGGTTTTAATTTTTCAAGTTCATTCTTATATTTCTTGTTTTCTTCAAAAATTTCATTGTTTTGTTTTGTAAAATTCTCATTTAAAGCAAGGGAGTTTTTCTTTTTCAAATCATCCTTTTCTTTTTCAAGATGAATAATTTTGTCATTTAGCTTTTTGTTTTGAAGAAGCAAGCAATCATTTTCAATTAGAAATTTATCATTTATTTTGACTAAATCCAAATTTTGCTTCTTTAGTTCTTTATGCTTTGATTTAAGTTTTTGAAATTCAATCATAAGTTCGTCAAAAATTTCATGCAACTCATCAAATGTATACTCTTCTTTAGGTTCAGATGTTACCTCATTATTGTTGGCCATTAGACAAAAATTTGCAACCTCTTGTTGCTCTTCTTCGGAGCTTGAATCCTCACTGTCGCTCCAGGTTGCCATCATGGCTTTCTTTCTCAATCTTCTTCTACTTTTCTTGAGTAGAGGGCAGTCCATCTTGAAGTGACCAGGTTTTTTGCATTCAAAACATGTGGGCTGCTCTTTTTCTTTCTCTTTGTCATTTTCTTTGCTAGGCTCTCCCTTTTGAGTTTTCTTCTTGAAGTTATACTTCTTCTTTCTCATGAACCTCCTTAACTTTCTAGCCATGAGAGCCGTCTCATCTTCTTCATCTTCTTCTTCGGACTCATCACTTGACTCTTCTCTAGTGGTGGACTTGAAGGCAATAACTTTCTTCTTCTTATCAACGTCTACATTCTTTTATTTTAATAAGAGCTTATAGGTCATCAATGAGCCCAACAATTGCTCGAGAGGAAGAGTATTGACATCCTTGGCTTCTTCTATAGCAGTGATCTTTGCATCCCAAGAAGCCGGAAGAGACGTGAGTTTATTGACAAGTTCACCATTAGATAAAATCTTCCCTAAACTTCTCATGCCATTCACAATATTAGTAAACCTAGTATACATTTCACTAATAGATTCAGTAGGTTCTATTTTGAATATTTCAAATGTGTAAATAAGCATGTTAACTTTAGTAGTTTTCACTTGATGTGCACCCTTATGGGTAACATCAAGTGTGTCCCATATTTCCTTTGCGGAGAGATAATTTGAGATTCTATTGAATTCACTCAGATCCAGAGAGCAAAACAATAGATTCATAGCCTTCGCATTAAGCTCTATTTTCTTAATATCATTCTCATCCCAATCATCTTCCATTTTGGGAGTTGGAATGCCATTAATCAAGATAGTAGGCTGATGAGGACCTTTAACAATAGTCCTCCAAATATTATAATCAATTGCTTGAATGAAAATGTGCATGCATGTTTTTCAATACATGTAATTCATGCCATTAAATAAAGGAGGACGGTTAGAGACTTGACCTTCAACAATATCCATACCTATTGGGGCTACCATGATTTTTCACTCGAGATCGTTGGACCTACAAGTAGAGTACTGGTGCTCTGATACCACTTGTTGCCCAGAAATGGAGCCTAAGAGGGGGTGAATTGGGTCTTTAAAAAATTAAAATAATTATGTTTCGGTCTTTGAAGTGTTTGTGAGCAATGTGAATAACTCAAAGATATGCAGCGGATATAAGAAAATTAAATGCTAAGAGTAAGAAATAAAAATAGCAATCACACACAAATACAAGTTTTATAGTGGTTCGATGCAAACTAAGCACCTACATCCACTCCCCAGGCCACTCCTGGGAATTCTACTATAATCTTTCCAAGATTACAGCCAACTTGTTTTACAAGGCTCACAAGTCAAAATCTAAGTCGGTTTTGTCACCTAGGCTCACCAACAACTTTTATAACTTGTTTTGTCTTCGAGCTCACAAGTCAAACCCTAGTTGGTTTTGTCCCTTTGGCTCACCAACAACCACAACAATCTATTTTTAAGAAACCCTTGAAAGCTAGGTCAAACAAAATAAATTCAGAGATACAATAAATCAAACACAACAAACTCTCTTCAAAGAGTAGAATATGAAGCTTTGAGGCTCTAGTAGATCCTTGTCTTGTCTTCTCTTTGGAATATTCTTCAAGCTCTCTTTTGGAAGGATGAAAGGATAGGCTTGTAAGCTTTTTCAGGGAATCTCTCCTTTTATAGCTTTTGAAGTGAAGTTCTTGAAGAAATATTAACTTTTGAATGTTCAATGGAGTTCAATGCTTCATGAATGAGTTTGGTGAAGCTTAAATACTTAAAAAACTTTCAAAAAATGGTTTGAGACCATTGGAGGATCAAAACTAGCCATTGGGAGCTTGAAAAGATAAATATGCAACTCAGAAAAATAGATCCGTTAGAGCTGTTAGAACTCGTGAGTCAACACTTGGCTCTCAAGTATCGACACTTGATTCTCAGGTGTCGACACTTGGTCCTATAGGTGTCGACATTTGAATTTCAGGTGTCGACACTTAAGGCTCAGGTATCGACACTTGATACAAAAATCCTCCAAAAGGCATTTCTGGATTTTTAAAAAATCTCAGGCCTTGAGTCAATACTTGGATTCTAGGTGTTGACACTTGGCACTCAGGTGTCGACACTTGGCATGCCAAACATGGATTTTTGCATGCCATTCACTGAAGTGTCGACACTTGGCAATGCTTGAATCGACACTTGAGTATGAAATTACCAAAATGAGTGCCAAATCCCTAAAAAACATAATGATATATAATCAAACTTTAGATGTACTTATGTAAACAATAATTGAACATTTTTGAGCTCTTTTTCATGGTGAAAAGACTTCTTAAGACATGAATTTTGCTCAGCTTCAAGATACTTTTCTTTTGAGAATTTGAGATGCCTGTATCTTGAAACTCATAATTATATTTGAAACATTAGTACAAAATATGTACTCAACATTTTGTTAATCATCAAAATCAAGGGCAAACCCAACAATGTTCGATTTACGATGCTTAAATTTTTCTAGTCTTTTTCCACCTAAATATGAGCAAGTTAACTTGACACCACTAAAGCGCTGGCATTAGAAGGGGACAAAGAGGGAGACCCTGACCTCAAACTTACAGGCACCGGCTAGTAGAAGGGGACAAAGAGGGAGACCCTGATCTCTGACCTACAGGCACCGACTAGTAGAAGGGGACAAAGAGGGAGACCCTGACCTCTCCTCACTAGCGCCGGCTAGTAGAATGGGGACAAAGAGGAAGACCCTGACCTCTCACTCACACCAGTGATCGTGGGCCCCAAAAAAATTTTTGGATTTAATTGAGTCATCCACGGGATCATACATCAAATCTATAACCGGTTGATAGTGAGACAAGGCCTCTATCAACTGGACTACCGTCTTAGTAGTAATTTTAAACATTTTCAGCAAAATACTAAAAATTTATTGGGGCCCTTGTCTTCCCCGCCGAGTCATGACTGGTACTACATCCTCCCCCAGCCTCGCCCCCCACCACATAGTCCAACACTTGATATTGTTGAAGTGGAAGGTGGCTCTGCTATTATTAATTGGCTCAAAAGGACTCCAAACAAGCCTAAATTAACCCATTCCTCGGGCCACTCTTCTACTTCTTCATCATGCCAGATCCTTTAAAATTTCTCATGTGTTTCACAAGTCTAATTGAACTGCTAATTGGTTATCTGAAGCTAACTTCTCTACTTGAGCTCTAGCTTTATGGGCTGAAAATTTTCCGGTCAATGTATTTTGTTTCTACTGACAAGCTTTTGTTGAGTAATACCATTTAGGCTCCGACTTTCTCGTAATAGAAGGGAAAGAAAATACTATAACCCTATTTGGATACTCCTGCATAAATCTTTTTTAGGAATCGGACTTCTTGGCCTATCCAACAACATATAGGTTATATATATATATATATATATATATAGGCAGAAGGAGGAAGAATTTTTTTTTTTTTTATAAATAGGCAGGAGGAAGAATTTCCCCCATTATATTTAATATATAATATTAAGTAATATACAAATATATGAGATTGTTCTCCATTTGGGTTAAAAGAAGTTGGGTGCCACTAGTGGCAAAGAACTGGGAGTCTGGGATAAAACAGTGGGTGTGCATCAGCTGGGTTTCGCTGTCAACAGAGCCTGAAACATGAGTGTATATTATTATCAGAGCCTGACCAGGAAAACAGGATATTTCAGCGGATCAGGAGCCTGAAAAAACCTGAATATTCCAGCAGATCTGTGGCAGAACATAACGTCTCCCAGGAACATCGTCGATTACTGTTTGATCATAAGCGGCAGTGAAACTCGTTTCCAGTGGAAATTTAAAGTTGGTTGCCGAATATAGAACTGAAAATTTGTCTCCCTTGCAGGTAGGGTACAAATGGATCCGGCTGGACTAGATCATAAATGATCTCTATCTAACCCGATTTTTTAATTGGATTCTAATATTAAATCCAGATGCAATCCAGTAAAAAATTGGATCAAGTTGGATCAGTTCACTATTAGAATTTTCAATCTAACGGGTCATTCGGATTGGATCGAATATATAAATAACCCGGTTCTAATCTAAAAAAATTAAATTTATATATAATCCGGATAAATTATAGACAACTATATTTTAATTATTACATAATTAATTATTATTTATTATAAAATAGATAATAAATAATATTTTTTTAAAATAAAATAAGATATAAAAATAAATATAATTCTATCCCTATGTTAAAAATAAAATCTTAATTTAAAAATCTAAATAGATATCATCCTAATAGTATTAATATGTTCTAGTCGGACTGGATCGGGTCCAAATATAATAAATCCAGATCTAGTCCGCAAAATAAAATTAATCTAATTTTAGAATCCGACTCGGATTCATGAATTTCTAAAAATGAGTCAGATCAAATTTAAATAAATCAGATTGAATCAGGTTATGAGTCAACCCAACCTTTTTCCCGCCTTGCTTATCAAAGACGTTGAAATGTCCCTTGTGCAACGATACTCTGCTTGTGGTCTGACACGAAAATTGGCTTTTCAGATGTACTCTGTTTCTGAATTGAGTTCCCCAGCCATGAAGTTTTGAGATGTATGCTCATAGCGACCAGGTCTGACGGTGAAAACAGAAATTTCCCCATGGCTTGAATTATCAGGTGAAACAGTTTCATTGCACATGGTGTCGGTTTGAGTAAACTGAAGATGATTTTTCCTTGCTGAAGTAGTTTGCTGACAATTATAGATTTTTGTCTCGTCGGAAGAGTCCTCCTGATATTCTGGTCTTATGTCAGTTTCGATGTTTTTGAATATAAACAGAAAAGAGAGGGAAGGTTCATTACATTAAAAAAAAAAAAAAAAAAGGAATGCCCATAATATAAAATAAATAATTGAGCGTGAGAGCCAAATGAATGAAAGATTCATGTTTGGTTCGGGGGAAGAGATTATTGAAGTTGTGAAATTAATGGTAAGATAATCTACTTTCATTAAATGATTTATTAGATAATCAAAAACAGAGGATCTTGAGTACTATTCGAAATTCGGAAGAATTACGTAGAGAGGCCACTGAGCAGCTCGAAAGAGCCGGAACTCGCTTACGGAAAGTAGAAATAGAAGCAGATGAGTATCGAATGAATGGATACTCTGAGATAGAACGAGAAAAAGAAAATTTAGTCGTAGCAGTCTGTTGATAACTTGAAGACAATTTCCTGAATCAAACTTGTTGTTCATGGATGACAGAGAAACAGTTTGTGCCTTCAACCACTGCCATCGTAATTCCCAACACTTAGTCACAGACTTCGGCTGCTGTTCTCCTTTCTCTCCTCCTATCCAACATGTAGTTTTCTAGGAATCATGGGAAGTATTAGGTTGGTATAGGCTATATGTCCAAATGAACTACACTATCCATGAATCCAGATAGAAATCTAATCAAATATTTCAGTATCCATGAACCCAGATAGAAATCTATTCAAATATTTCAGCATCATCCAAACAAAGCCCTGCAACTTCTGTCTGCAGTATTTCTCACCTTTTCAACTACATCCAGAACCATGAAGACTTTTTCTAAATTTTTTTTTTGAACAGTTTCGAAGAGCTGTAGAGAAGATGCTTCGTTATATAATGAACCAGCAGGTTATCAAACAGTCCAGCAATTACTCACCACTATGAAACCATATAACAATACTCCACTATAGAAACATACACCGAGCAAACAGTATAATAATTTGCAAGTTCAAGCAATAATTCCTCTTAGCTAGTAGTGCATGTACATCTGGCTTTATTCCTTCCACTTCCTTACGCGATAGCGAGATTCGGTGGTTCATCTCCATGTCCTTTTAGTTTAAAGTACACTTTCAGTGGTACCCAAGTGGTGCCGGAAGTTCTCTCAGCTCATGGCCTCGGCAATGGATGTCCTGCCATGAAATCACAAACATATCAGCAACAAATCCAAGCCAATACCTAACAAGCAGCAAGCTTCAAGGGAAAACATCGTCATATAAAATGGATACCGAGGCGAAGTGGTTGACGTCGCGGTGGTGGGCCTCGTCGGCCCGAACAACGGCGACGACGTCACGGAGCGTGGCATTGGGAGGCAGACGCCAGTAGTCGATGGCGATGGCTGGAGCAGGGACGTTCTCGATCTTGCCGGCGTCGATATCTTTGAGGAATTCGGTGTAGGAGTGGATGGCCTCCTCCTCGAGGTAGCCGACCATGCGGTGGGCGAGCTTGGGGGAAAGGAGATAGGCAAGAAAGTAGGCATTGAAGAAGACACCCTGAACGGTGAAGACGAGGGCGCGCTCGTACCACCGCGGCTGAGACACCTCCATGAAGGTCATCAGGTGCATGCGCTCGTTCTCGGCCTCCTCGAGGAGGACCTTGATCCAACCGCCGCTGTGCTCGAAGCGGCGGAGGGAGCGGAGGTGGAGGATCCCGCCGGCCACCATTCCTGGCACCGCCGCCACCGTCTCCAGCATCATGGCACGGCAACCGTACCTCCTCTGCAACAAAATTAACAGTATTAAAAGGCCCGAAGGAGACCATGATATTTTTGTTAGATTGGATCTACTGCTGAGCTGCTAGATTTATCAACCATGACCTAAACACACACAGCATGAATGAATAAATAAGTATATATATATATATATATATATATATATATATATATATATATATATATATATATATATATATATATATATATATATATAGCCTCCCTCTCTATCTAAAAATATTTGATATAAGATGTTAGACTTTTACGATCCCTTCTTATTAAAGGATGGGTTTGCCAATCCAACACTATCCAGGTATCATAAGATAAAATCCCGACTTCTTATTAAAGGATGGGTTTGCCGATCCAACACTATCCAGGTATCATAAGATAAAATCCCGACCTCCTAGTCAATTCATTGGATATGAGATATTAAATTTTTACAATCCCTTTCTATTCGAGGTAAGTTTGTCAACTCGATATCATTCAAATATTATAAGATAAGATCCTAACCTTCCACTCAATCCATTCGATACGAGATACTAGATTTTCACAATCTCTTCTTACCCGAGGATGAGTTTGTCGGCTCAATATTATCTTAATCCCTTATTCAACCTAACCTTTGTAGGCCCATGAATAAATCTTGAATTTAATCGAGTTATTATAGATACCTTCCTTGAAACCCTTCTCATTTGAGAGTGAAAGGATCATCATTACTTTTTTTTGTTTCTCTCAATTTTTTTATTCTTTATGCATGTTGCCTCGTGGTTGTATGGGCGCCGAGGATGAGTTTGTCGGTTCAATATTATCTTAATCCCTTATTCAACTCAACCTTTATAGGCCCATAAATAAATTTTAAATTTAATCGAGTTATTATAGATACTCTTTTTGAAACCCTTCTTATTTGAAAGCCTGAGGATCTTTTTATTTTATTTTATTTTTTTTTTCTCTCAATTTTTGTATTATTTATGCATGTTGCCTCGTGGTTGTATTGGTTGACATGGTCCAATAGCATCGTATGGATGCATTTTATGCATGATATAATACATATATTAATAAGAATGCCAAAACTTTACGGATAGAATTCATTTTATTTATATTAAAGCAAAGAATTCGATGCTATTATAAGCTCACCTCTTCAGCCGTCGGTTTCTTAATCGGAGGAGAACCATTAAAAGAGCCGGCACCTACCTTTAACTGGGTCACGCTGCAGGCATGACCGTAAAATTCAGCAGCCGTGGATCTAGACTCGCCCGGTTCAGTGGACGGTCCAGATCATTGGCTGCCATGCATCCAACAATGTAAAATTCTCCTTCGAAAAAGAAAACAAGAAAAAGGCTACCGTCAAAATTAAATTAAGCTTTTTTATTTATTTATTTATTTATTTTTACCTGGAAGAAGATATCAGTTGGAATCCGAAGCGTCCTCACCGTCCAGCGAGCCAGCCTATCTCCCCACGTGATCGGCACGTGATGCTTCTCCAGATCGATTGACAGGTTCGACGAGTACGAATCCGACGGCTAAGTTTTCAAAAAAAAAAGGTTATTTTTTATTTTTGAAAAAAAAACAAAAAGAAGAATTTGTCGTTGAAAAAAAAAGGAAACTAAAGAAAATAGAGGAAACTAAGGTAGTAATAATACCCTAAAGCAAGACCACTTCCACTCGGTGCCGTCCTCCATGAAGAGCTTGGCCGGCGTCATCCCCCAGTAGCTCACCACGGCCTTCTCCTTCTTTCCGCCGGCGGTGGCGCCACCCTTCTCCGCCGCCTCGCAGCCGCCGACCTCCGTCAGTGGGACAGTGCCGACGAAACGGACGCTCGCCACCCACGTCGCCGGTGCCGTCCTCACGACGGCGGACCTCGCCATGAGTGAGTGGGCCAGCCCCATGACGGCGGCGCCGGAGATTGCCGCCGTCGAGAAGTGGCGGGGACTGAGCTGCCTGAGCACCGATCCGGTGATCCGGGAATTCATGGCTATTTTGGGAAGAATAAGAGGGATATCTTGGGAATCTTCTAACGGGGTTCAGGATGGAGAGATTGGGGTCTAAGAAGGGTTTATATAGGAGAGGGAGGAGTCTTAAAACTCTTTTGAGCCTTTAAACCCTGATTAATTGCGTGGATTAGCGGTGGGGACAAGGTGGCACCTGTTGACGTGGATAGCGTATTCTATTGACACGTGTAAAGGCGGTGGACCTCAGCCTTCCCGTTTAAAAAGGGCTGAATCTTTCTGGGAACCGGAATATCGTAGAAATCTTTAAATGGACAACGATGCCCTTTTAACGCATATTGCAGACAGGGATGGCAATTTATATATTTTTTATTAAAAAAATTTTCATTCCATACCTATCTCAGGTTTAGGATCGGATATAAAAAATTATATTTAGATCGGATCGGATCGGATCGGATATATTATCTCATAAAATCTAGTTTATTTAAAATCTAAACTAATCGAATCGAGTGAGGTCGGCTTGGATATATTCATTCCATATCCAATTTATTTAAATATTTTATAAAAATAATTTTTTAATATATAAATGAGTCGGATTTGAATCAGCATATACTATTATCCGTATCTGATCCGAACCTGAATCAGTTTTTTTTTTATATAACTCATATTCATTTATAAATTAGACGGGTCGAGTTTTATCCATTTCATTAAAGTCGGATCGGATTAGATATCCATCGAGTCGATAAAAATTATCATCCCAACTGCAGACAATAATATTATCGTATGGAAGTGTTACAAGTACAGGGCCACTAGGTTAGTGATACGTTAGCATGTTCAAATTAAGACCACTGTGATCTTCCAATTGAACTTAATTAACACATTAACATGATCATAGTCCCAGAAAAGGCATACATTAGTGCCCCATTATTTTTATTGTATATAATTCACAATGTTGGTTTGGGTCAAGCATGATTTGAGATAACACCCACTATAGCATTAGAACTGCCATGAAGATAGCTGTCATGTTCTAATTAAGTTATACTTTTCTTGTATAATAGCAAATGTTAACATCCATATTATTGTATCAGAGACATGTTATATTTAACATAATGGTTGCATATTGATCTACCATATCAAGGGCTTAGTTCAACCACATTGCGTTAAAATGTATATCAATACAGTAGAAGATTCGAGTAACACTCACGAATTATCGCCCAACAAGGTGGCTGAAGTTTCAAATGAATAACTCAAGCTCTACTTAGAAATAACTCATTCAACCTCAATCCAATAAAGACCAAAGCTAAATTTGAAAATCTTTGCAGATCAGAACAAGTTTGAACTCTCAAAGTTCAAAAAATTAAATAAAATATTAATTAGACTTTTTAAGAACCACGTTCATGTGTGATTCAAGTGATATATGAGCCAAGCTTAAACTTGGTCCCAATTTAAAATTATCACTATCTTATATTTGGTCGAGCTTTGTGACCTTCTAGTGGACTTGGCCTTTGCACCTCCCAGCGTGCCTCCAAAAGTGGTTGACAGCTACGGAGGATAAGTTGGTCCATTGCCGATTCCTTCTTCCAGATAAAATGTTTAAGATATGCTTAACTATTCGTTTCTTGAGGGGCAAGCAGGCCTATTGGATGCCAGCCAACAAACTACTTTCACGAGATCGTTGACTAGTCAAAGTCAGCCCCCGTGTGAACTAAAGTTTGACTTGTCTACGTGTCCGCCACACGACACGTTAAAGGTCATCCCGTGAAATAACGCACAAGATGGCCACGCAAGCCGTGTAATTTCCAATGCCTAAAATACCCCTAAGTAAATGTGCTGTCGTACCAGTTTTATGCGGTTGGTGTTAGGCAATTTCGTCAAAACACGCACCCGTGGTTGGTGGATTCCTATTCCACGTAGCTTGTCGGACACAGCAAACAGCCTTTTGATGACGTGGTACGCAGTGAGCGTCTCATACTACGGTGAATCGTGTATTTGATGTGATGAATGGATCGATATTTCTGATCAGTCTTTTGCTGTATTAAAGTAGACAGCCGATCGGTGCTCCAGCAGGGGGAATGTACATTGTGGCTGCTTAAGGATTCTGTTCCCATTAGAAATTTCCCGTTTTTTTATTAACTAATCTGTAACCAATTTGACAACTTGTGTACTTTCGTACTACCTAGCCGTCGTACTAGGGACGCAAAAAGAAGCGGTATCGGTTCGTTCATTTCGTAGTCAAAATAACTCCCTATAATAATAATTCATGCAAAACTAGAAAGGTACGCCATTAGTTATTTATTAGTTTCAATTCATCAGCACAATTTGAGTTGCTGTTATTTGTAGCAAAGCAGCATCAGGATGTGCCATGGAGGCTTCTACCACCCTACATAGTTTCGATGAAAAATGATGCACAGCACTCCGCGACCGGTTGCGAAGGTTTTTTTTTTTTTAAAAAAAAATATTGAACATTTTATTTTTAGATGCACAGCAGAGCTCTAAATTTAAGATAAGTCAAATGATTTAAGATTTTAGATAGTATTTGGATATAAAAGATTTATATTTAGAATAGAAATATTAATTATATGAGAATAGCTTATTCTTCATATTATTCAGATTTTTGTTTGGTTGGAAATCTGGAATAATAATTTTATGCCAGTATCATAATTGCGATTCCTTATCTAGAAAGAAAAATGATAGAAATAAGCTATTCCTTGATCTTATCGTACATTTTTTCAATGAAGTTTCAAAATTCCATAGCCGAACGCTCGCGCGAGCGCAGGCATATACCATGCGCAAGGCCATTTGCTTCTTTTTCTAATTTCTTAATTATTTTCTTTAAATATTTTAATAATTATTTTCTTATTTAATGCCATAACAGTTAATTTGAAGATTTTTTGTAATTTTTTTCTGAAAATTTTGAACCTATAAATAAGCATCTATCCTAGCCCTACAATGCATCCAAAAATTCCTGACTTGTATATTCCTCTCTTACAAAAATTTCTGAAATACGTTCTCACTCTTGCATTTTTTTTACTTTAAAAACTTGAGCTAAAAACAAGCTGATATGGTGGTTCTATCCACCTCCCAGCCAGACTTCCTAATCTTGTTTTGTTGTATTTTAAATTATTTTATTATATCAAAATTATTCTACCACACACCATAAAAAATATTTTTAAAATATTTAAATATATATATATATATTCTATATATTAGCAATAGCAATCTAAAGAAGATTTATAAATAGGTTGTAGTACATGCATATAAAAATAATTATTTATACTTATTTATAATTTATTTACTTTGCATATTTTATATTTATATATACATATAATAAAAAAATAAAAATTATTTAAATTATTTAAATAAATCTTTAATAAAATTATTTTTAGATTTTTTTTTTTCTGAACTCAACCTGGATCTAATAACAATCCTTAAGGATGACATCAATAGCCTAAAATCCGAAAAATTTGATGGATCTCATTTTAGGAGGTGGCAAAGTCAAATAAAGTTTTCGCTAACCACCTCAGGACTTTAGTCTATTATTAACCAGTCTATCAATTTCTCTAGTTCAACCATCCCTACTATCCTAGAAAAGGATTATCTTTGTAAAGATAGTATTGCTGCCTGGATCGTCGTGGCTCGCAGCTCCTACGTGGCACCGGGGTGTACCTTCTTTGCTTGGTATCCGATGTTCATTCCCGGTCCTGCAAAAGAAAGGAGACCCGGGCCGGGGATCCTGACGAGGGCACTCCGATGGTCAAGTCAGTGGAATGATCTAGAGGAACAGATCATCCGAAGTGGATCTTAAGCTGGTCTCCATGCTTAGAGGTTCAGAAAGGAAAGAATGGGGTAAGAATTTTGGTGGAGGAAGAGAGCTCGAGCAATGGCGGCTATGTCCATGGCGACTCTTTTGACGAGTTCTCTGGTAGCCTTAGAGTGCTCCCCTTGCTACCTCTTCCTCTACCTATTCTTGCTTACCTCCTTCGAAGGCCCTCTCTCTTTCTTATAGATGGAAAGTACTATCCGTTACCAGTCTCAAGTCCTCCCTCACCCTCCCCTCCCTCGGGGATGCTGTGAGGTCAACGATGGGCGATCTTTTGGGGATCACGCCCGAGCCCCTTCCTCCTTCACTGTCGAAAGTTATACCGTGAGCTCTGATGCCCCGGTAGGATACCTTGTTTGGGAAAATTCTGCAGGGCCTCGATCCGGGGGTAGACTCTCTAGGACTTGAGCCCCCCGGTGCAACCCTCTTCTTTGAGGTGGTGCAGATGGTAGGTGGAGGGGCGCGGTGCCTCGAGTGGTGCATCCATCCCCAACTAGTTTAAACAGCGGCCTGAAGGGACCTAGGTGCTCTAGTGAGACGGCTCCCCATAGGTCGGTGCGCTCTCCCTTCATAGGCTTCGGGCGGCATGCCGCTTCCTGCCTGGCATATCAGCTTCATGGGCGACCTTGACCATGGGTCGACCTCGAGCCGGGCACCCCTCCTCAACCAAAGGGCACGTGGCTCGAGAGAGCTCGACTTCGGTCGGGGGCTCGACCGCAATCCTAGTAGAAGGGCTCAAGGTGGGAGCTCGACCCCGAGAGAGCCACTCCGACAGAAAGGCTCAAGGCTCGAGGAGCGGGAGCTCGACTTCGACCAGGGGCTCGACCTTGAGGAAGCCACCTCGGTAGAAGGGCTCAAGGCTGGAGGAGCAGGAGCTCGACTTCGGCCAGGGGCTCGATCCTGTGGGAGCCACTCTGGCAGAAGGGCTCAAGGCTCGAGGAGCGGGAGCTCGACTTCAGTCGGGGGCTCGATCCTGAGGGAGCCACCTCGGTGGAAGGGCTCAAGGCTGGAGGAGCGGGAGCTCGACTTCGGCCGAGGGCTCGATCCTGAGGGAGCCATCCCGGCGGAAGGGCTCAAGGCCCGAGGAACGGGAGCTCAACTTCGGCTAGGGGCTCGACCCTGAGGGAGCCACCTCAGCGAAAGGGCTTAAGGCTCAAGGAGCAAGGCTGGCATGGGATCATTGCCAGCGCGACTTCTTCTCGGGTTCGAGGAGGGCTCCACATCAGCGATCTTTCCACATCATTTGCCCCCAACTTCTAAGTCCCGACAGAATGTGGCGCTCGGGGCGAAGGGAGTTATTGCAGAGTTGACATGGAAGAATGGGAATCTGGTGCCACCATCGCCGCTGCTTCGTGAATCGCTTCTTGAAGCCAATGCGGGGGTGCCACCTCAGCATGTCCGAGAAAGTATGATGGCTAGTGTTGGGCTCGAGGCGACTTCCAGTGCATCAAGGCATCATCCTTCGGCTATCCATCACACATGCACTCATCTGACAGTGGAAGTTCTGAAAAGGTGTACGATTATTTCTTGGCCATTTTGAAAGAGGAGGAGACTTTCCTCAAACTACCTCTTTTAATTTCTCCGTGCTTGCAGACGGCTAAAGTCCTTCCATTCTCAGGCTGTCCTTTCAAGGTAACTAGGTTAGTCTTCCCTCTTCATCATCTTCTTCTTCTCTGGCTGGGCCAAGTCCCTCCTTAGGTTCCTCAGCCTTTTACCTTTCATATTCTCCCTTCTCTTCTATCTTAGATGGCTCCTTCAAGTTAGATCCATCATCTTTCTAGTAACCTCGATGAAACAGGGCCCTCTTGGGTGAGGACTTTATCTCCATCTTCCGATAAGGAGGATGAAGTTCCTCTCCAAATCCGTAGGGATCCCTGTCCAACTAGAATAGTTATAGGAGGACCCAAGGTACTCCCTTCTGTTCCTTCTACTCCTACGGCTACACCTCCTACCCCCACACCTTCTTCCGTACCTCCTGATTCGACTGGTCCCTCCGGCGTTGCCTCGATGATGACCAGGAAGGACCTTTCCTTGATTCGGGATACTTACGGGGTTCCGACCGCCATCTGGCTCTCGGTCTTGGTGGTGCATGCACCAGGGCCAAAAGAAGTCGATAGGTTGAACCCACATCCTTGTGGATCACCTGTGAATAAAGCCCCATACCCAACCCCTTTTACCATGTAAATATTTTATTTTAAATTCTATTATTTTAGTTTAGTTAGGGTTAGCCCTTTTTACCAACTGTAATTAGGATTTTGTTTATTTTGGGATAAAACCCTTTTTACCAAGTTGAGTCGAAACCCTAATTGAGTCAAACCCTAATTATCAAATTAGGATCTTAGTGGTCCAATTTAATTAGCTCTTTTTATCAACTTTAATTGGATTTTTATTTTGAAAGCCTAATTAAGTATGGTTGATTAAATTAGTTATCAGATGGTTAGTTATTTATTGAGTCTTGTAATAATTAGTTGAGTCATTGAGTCCTGTATTACAAGAGGGGACCCAAGACAACATCTCATGTGCATCCATGTGCATATAATTGAAGACCCATGTGACTCAAATCAAGACCCATGTGCTAGCTCAAGACAAGCCCATGTGACTCCATGTGCTAGCACAAGTTTCTTGCCACATGTCATCCTATTTGGTGCCACCTTTGTAAGACTTCTGGATAACACCTACCACAACACCAGGAGACATCAACACATGGCATGTCACTTGTGTTTGGACATATAACAAATTGGGACATCCAGACCTCAAGACAATAGGACATTGAGACATCAAGACATCAGATAATGTTTGAATTTATCCAAAAGTGGCGCCATTCAATTTCTTTTTCATCACTCTTTTTAGAATCTAAGTAGACAATTAAGAGAAGTAAAGCAAAAGGACTTTGCTTTTCATCTAGCACCCCTCTCATCCTCTAGATGGTCTGGTGTGGGCACCAGGATCCGACAGAGGCTCCTCAACCCTCTGTGGATCTCATATTAGGGTTCCCCCTTCTATGAGTCCTGTAATAAGGCCTTGAGCCAAAGCAATTTTATAATTTCTTGTCAAAGTTTGTTTAGTCCTGTACCTTGACCAATTTGGATCAAGTTAGGTCATGAGTCCTGTATTTGTTCGAGTCTGAGTTTGGACTGGAACCAAGCCCAATTGAAGTCACCCTGGTTTTCTTCACCAAATCAAGTTCTGGTGGGCCAACCCACCCCTTCCACTTGGGATAATGCCAACTCAGGTGCCACCTCAGCTACCTACGTGGCGCCACATCAGCTGCCACTTGGGCATCCAAGGAGGGAAACAAAGTGGCGCCCTCATGCTTTCCACATGCCTTGGGCAACATTGGAAGGAAGAAACACCATCCCCCTCTTCCCTCACATCATGCCTTGTTCCATCAAAAGAGGGGCGTTGAAGATCCTTGAAGAAACCAAGCCTCAAAGCAAGCCCCCTTCCAAGCTTTCTTCCCAAAGTATTCATGCAAGGAAGGAAGGTCAAAGGACACACTTCCCTCTTTAATCCCTCAACCATGCAACGCCCATGGAGCTCTCCCTTGGTCGGCCTTGAATCAATCCAAGAGATGGCGTTGAAGAGTCCAAGGGAACACATCCCTCCAAGCAAGCCATGCCCCATTCTTTCTTCCCAAAATAAGCATGCTAAGGAAGGAAGTCAAGAGACCAATCCCCCTCTCCAAGCCTTCCCACATGCCATGCCCAACCCCAAGTCATTTGGTCGGCCAAAGAGAGCAGATGATGGAGAATTTTGGGTGCCACCATGAAAGTTGTAATTTGAATTTCAAATGGGCCTTGGGTGCCTATTTAAAGGATCCAATCCCTCCCTTGTAGAACTATTGAATGATTGAGTGATTAATGAAAAAAGTTTGAGTTTTTTCCACCCTTCAACTATTGTCTCTTAGGCTAGGTTTGAGTGGAATTGCCTTCGTCCCCAGGGACGTCGAGTGGTGTGAGGCCACCTGTCCGTCGCCCTAGGGCGTCGTGAATCCTTCGTCCTCCAGGATGTCGCGTGGTGTGAGGCCACATTCCTTCATCCTCCAGGATATCGCGGGGTGCAAGGCCCCAAGTTATCTCCAACTTTGACTTCAGAATCCAGCCGGACACCGGGCTCGAAGCCCCTTCCCAACTCCATCTCAATTCCTTTCCGTGCATCTCCACATTTCGCTGACCCTTCTTTTGTTTGCCTAGAGGTCCTCCCTGGCATCTCGGGCATTGGAGATAGTCAGCTTTGCCATCATGACCTCCTGAACCAAAGCTAGTGCTCCCACAGGTTTGACTGCTCGGGCATCCAGGCCGCATCCATCGAGTTGAGCGATCTCTGCACCGGGCGCTCTAGAAGTTTAAGGTTTGCTTTCTCTTTATTTCCTAAGTAGATATTGTAGGTCGAACTCGTCCTACCGAGGTTTCTTAATCCCGGGGTCCTGTTCTCATTTTCACTTTTAGGGCTTTGAACTGCTAGCGTAAACTTTCATTACTGTTCTTCGTATTTCTTACCTTTGCTTGTGATCGGGAATCGAAACCCTAAAAAAATATCTAAAACTCATCAAACATAAAAAAAAGAAATTCCTTGCATCATAAGCATCCATCCCAGCATCCCTGGCCCTAACCCCCTTGCCCTACATCAATCTTGGTATCAGAGCAAGGTTAGGACTAGTGCATTTGTTTCATTTTCTGCATTCTGGTCAGTCTGTATATAGTCTGATCATTGGATTGTTTCTCTCTGTAGAGACATCTAAATTTCATGATTTTTATTTTTTAGATTGAATTGATTTCAAAGTATTTTTTTCTATTTTATCATATTTTATTTCAGTTTGTAGAGTTTCTACAAGCTGAGATACTGCCTAAGAAAATCTTAGGTCTGATATTGCAACAAGTATCTCATCTTTTGATTCATTCATCCATCTAGCTTGCTTCTTGCATGTTTTAAATCCTGCATTTTGTTTAGCATTCACCCATCTAAAGACACAAAAGAACAAATAAAAAAAAAAAATTAAGTCATTTCATTAGTCATTATTGTGCTTCATTTTACATAACTTAAGGGCGTCAATTTAACATAGGATCAGGATTTCATTACCTGTCCCTAGCCCAAAAACCACCACCCGGCATATCGAACCCTAGCCATTAACTAAAATCAATTAGACGTTTAATCTGCTCTAGTGAGCTAGGGACACCCACGAAGTTGGGTCAACCCAAGTGCCGAGCCAAGCTAGATTGCTTGTTGGTGTGTGCTTGTGTAGCTGGTGTCTAGGCAAGTGGTTTAGGGACTAGAGCCCGAAGGGAAGTGGGTTGGTTTGCTTACCTGGCCAATTTCTAATTGGTGTCTAGGCAAGCAAAGAGGAACCTCCACTCACCTTACACTTACCTGACCAGGTGCCAAGTTACTACTTCCAGGTTCATCTTCTTGACTTTACCTTTGGAGAGATCTCCTAGGCCTAGCAAACCGTAGCATCGTTTTGTTACATGTGCACTAGATCAAGAACCTCTTTTCACCCACCTTCTCCACCCTTTACCGATACCATGGACCAACTACGAGCCGACATTGGAGCCTTAACCCAATCCATGACCCAGTTGATCAATATACTGGACCAGATAGAGACCAGACTGAGACCCCTAGAGGAAGCTGCTAGGCCCCGACCTGAACCCAGTCCTGAGTCCCCTCACCCAAGGAGGAACCTGCCACAAGACCCTTACTTTGAGGATGACTTTGGAAGAGACCCTGACCCCTTTGTTGATACCCGTCCTAGGAGACCCAATTTGGAGGACCGTGAAGAAAGAGCCCTTCGGAGCATCAAGCTTGAGGCACCCACTTTCGATGGTAGCTTAGATCCCAGGGTGTATGAAGATTGGGAGTCTGCTATGGAGCAGTATTTTGACTGGTACTCTATGTCTGAGAGAACTAAGTTTAAGTTTGCCAAGCTTAGGTTGGTTCACCAAGCTAGGTTGTTTTGGAACAGTGTTGAGAACTACATAGAGCAGAAAGGTCAATTACCCATAACCGCCTGGGGGAGATGAGAGAAAAGCTTAGAAGGAAATACTTACCTGCGTCTTACACCCAGAAACTGTTAGACCAATGGCAGACCTTAAGTCAAGGGAGTAAGAGTGTGGCCGATTACATCACCAAGTTTGATGAATATGTTATGCGATGTAAGGTTGTTGAATCACCTGAAGTAACCCTGTCTAGGTTTAGGGCTGGCCTACACCCAGACATCCAGAGAGAGTTGTATTTTAGATCAACCAGAACCTTGGAAGAAGCTTACCAAGTTGCTAGGCTCTGTGAGCATTTCCAGAGAGCTCCCACCCATAGAAGACCTGAGCCCTTTAGAAACCCGAGCTGTATCCCTGGATCTACCCAAGGTTACAATCAAGCTTACCCAAGTCGACCAAATCCAAACCGAACTGACCCAAGTCAACCAAACCTAGCCCGACCCAGTCCTAGTCGTCCCAGCCTGAACCGACCCTAGTATAGTAGAGAGGAAAAGGGTAAGGCTGTTGAAGTCCAGAGGAGACCTGATCCCCAAGGTAAATGCTTTAGGTATCATAAACCTGGACATTTTGCTAGCCAGTGCACCGCCTCTGCCCTACTCATAGAAGAACCAACTGAGACTGAACCCGAACCAACCGTAGAACCTTAAGAGGACATCTATGATCCCGAAAATCAGTTATTGGAAGGGTATGAGGGAGAGGAAGAAGTGTTTGAATCTGAAGACCTTGTAGGGATAGTCTGATGCATCCTAGCCCAAAACATAGTACAGGAAGACTGGCATAGGACCAACATCCTACAGACCCTGATCAAGCTAGGAGATAAGGTTTGTAAGGTCATCATTGATAGTGGAAGCTGTGTTAATGCCCTTTCCTTGAGTACAGTTAAATCTTTAGGACTAGCCACAGTTCCCCACCCCAACCCTTACAAAGTCTCCTAGATAGATTCAACTTCAATCCTTGTAAAGTCTAGGTGCCAGATCAAGATCAAAATGAGTTCCTATGAAGAATCGATTTGGTGTGACGTCTTACCCAGGATGTGGGTAGTATCATTCTAGGACGAACCTGGCTTTTCGACCATGATGCCACCCTTTATGGTCAATCCAATACCTATGTCTTTTTCCACCATGGAAAAAAGATTACGATCAACCCAATCTAGCCAAAGGACCCAGTCAAGAAAGGATCAAGTAGCCTTACAGAAAAGAAGCCTGAAGTTAACCTAATCAAGGACAATGGGTTAGAAGAAGAGATTACTGAGAAAGGACCCTTTAAAGAGTTTCAGGGAGAGAAGGATGAACATTCTGAGAATTTGAATACAAAAACCCCTGAGCCCATTGAAGACTTTAAGGTTGAACCTATTGAAAATCTAGGGAAAGAAACTCCTGAGCCCATTAAAGAATTGAAAGAAAGCATCTATGAGTCAAGTTTAGTAGAAGATGGGCTCGAGGGTGAAATCATTGAGGAATCCAAGGAGAGTGATCCTGAACCCACTACAAAATCTGAAGAGGAAATGACCGAGCCAGGATCACATCTAGTAAATGAACATGTGGATTCACCAGTCTTCTCCATAGGAGTTCAGGAACCAACCTTTAATGAACCGATCCAAAGTGAACATCCTCAAGAGATGGTTGAAGCTCGACAAGAAATTGAGGATGAAATTCCCGATGAGTTACCTGATCAACTTCCACCCCTGAGAGACACCCATCATACTATAGACGTTGTCCCAGGATCCTCTTTAACAGACCTTCCTCACTGTGGGATTGACCCTAGCGAGCTCCAAGATCTACCGGAACAAGTGGACCATATGACACCTATAGAACGATGCCCAAATTTTAAGGTCATCCTGAATTACCAAAGCCTGTTTTATGTTTTCCATAAGCCACCCCAAGACTCCGATTCCTATTTCCTACCCTTTCCTAAACCTTCTCACATTTCTAGAGCCATGGGGTTACTTTTTATTGAGATTACCAGAATGCGTGAGTCCTTAGAACCCATCCCTTTTGCCCTATACTTCAGGCATACTTTATGGCATTTGCTAGGGATCCTTAATAATTTTTCTTGTGCATACCAGACTAGGATCAAACCTAGAGAGTCAAGAGTCTTTTAGGTTTAGACCCTAGGAGTTCAATAATTTTTTTTTTCAATAAGATTGCATAGTTGAGTCTGCATTTAGCATCATGTTAGGATTATGCATTAAATACAATTTTAAAATAATTTGGCTGATTTCCTAAAACAAGCCAAAGAGTTTGAAAAGGGGATTTTGTAATGATTAGGCTCAGGCCTGAACGGTTTCCACCGGGAACCGTTAAGAAGCTTCATGCTCGTGGGGCGGGTCCCTTTAAAGTAATTAGGAGAATGGGCCCTAACGCCTATGTGCTAGAACTACCTCCGGATTATGGAATTAGCTCGACATTCAATATCTCTGACTTAGTCGAGTACAGGAAACCTGCAAACATACCCAGTGAGCCATTTGGGCCGACCTCCCTTTTGAGAGTGAACCTGAACCTGAGTGTCCACCTCCAAATATACCTGAGCGAGGAGAGCGGATCAAGCGTGTCCTGGATGACCAAGCCATCACTACCCGGGGCAAAGGCTACCAGCATTACCTGGTTCGATGGCAAGGCCGACCCGAATCCGATGACTTGTGGATCACACGGGAGGACTTGTTGCGCATCGACCCCGACATCTTGGAGAGGTATCAAAGCCAAGCTAACCCTTAATCAACAGGGTCGAGTTCCTCCCACCCCGGGAGAACTGGTGTGTGCACCAGGATCCGACAGAGGCTCCTCAACCCTCTATGGATCTTAAATTAGGGTTCCCCCTTCTATGAGTCCTGTAATAAGGCCTTGAGCCAAAGCAATTTCATAATTTCTTGTCAAAGTTTGTTTAGTCCTGTACCTTGACCAATTTGGGTCAAGTTAGGTCATGAGTCCTGTATTTGTTCGAGTCTGAGATTGGACTGGGCCCAAGCTCAATTGAAGTCACCCTGGTTTTCTTCACCAAATCAAGTTCTGGTGGGCCAACCCATCCCTTCCACTTGGGATAATAACAACTCAGGTGCCACCTCAGCTACCTACGTGGTGCCACATCAGCTGCCACTTGGGCATCCAAGGAGGGAAACAAAGTGGCGCCCTCATGCTTTCCACATGCCTTGGGCGACATTGGAAGGAAGAAACACCATCCCCCTTTTCCCTCACATCACGCCTTGTTCCATCAAAAGAGGGGCGTTGAAGATCCTTGAAGAAACCAAGCC
Source organism: Areca catechu (assembly GCA_021397845.1). Classification (NCBI taxonomy): domain Eukaryota; kingdom Viridiplantae; phylum Streptophyta; class Magnoliopsida; order Arecales; family Arecaceae; genus Areca; species Areca catechu. The sequence continues at coordinate 12,385,705 of CM038038.1, read as the reverse complement.
TCAAAGCAAGCCCCCTTCTAAGCTTTCTTCCCAAAGTGTTCATGCAAGAAAGGAAGGTCAAAGGACACACTCCCCTCTTCAAGCCCTCAACCATGCAATGCCCATGGAGCTCTCCCTTGGTCGGCCTTGAATCAATCCAAGAGATGGCATTGAAGAGTCCAAGGAAACACATCCCTCCAAGCAAGCCATGCCCCACTCTTTCTTCCCAAAATAAGCATGCTAAGGAAGGAAGTCAAGAGACCAATCCCCCTCTCCAAGCCTTCCCACATGCCATGCCCAACCCCAAGTCATTTGGTCAGCCAAAGAGAGGAGATGATGGAGAATTTTGGGCACCACCATGAAAGTTGTAATTTGAATTTCAAATGGGCCTTGGGTGCCTATTTAAAGGATCCAATCCCTCCCTTGTAGAATTATTGAATGATTGAGTGATTAATGAAAAAAGTTTGAGTTTTTTCCACCCTCCAACTATTGTCTCTTAGGCTAGGTTTGAGTGGAATTGCCTTCGTCCCCAGGGATGTCGAGTGGTGTGAGGCCACCTGTCCGTCGTCCTAGGGCATCGCGAATCCTTCGTCCTCCAGGATGCCGCGTGGTGTGAGGCCACATTCCTTCATCTTCCAGGATATCGTGGGGTGCGAGGCCCCAAGTTATCTCCAACTTTGACTTCGGAATCCAGCCGGACACCGGGCTCGAATTCCCTTCCCAGCTCCATCTCAATTCCTTTCCGTGCATCTCCACATTTCGCTGATCCTTCTTTTATTTGCCTACAGGTCCTCCCTGACATCTCGGGCATTGGAGACAGTCAGCTTTGCCATCGTGACCTCCCGATCCAAAGCCAGTGCTCCCACGGGTTCGACTGCTCGGGCATCCAGGCCGCATCCATCGAGTTGAGCGATCTCTGCACTGGGCACTCCAGAAGTTTGAGGTTTGCTTTCTCTTTATCTCCTAAGTAGATATTGTAGGTCGAGCTAGTCCTACCGGGGTTTCTTAATCCCGGGGTCCTTTTCTCGTTTTCACTTTTAGGGCTTTGAACTACTAGCGTAAGCTTTCATTATTGTTCTTCGTATTTCTTACCTTTGCTTGTGATCGGGAATCGAAACTCTAAAAAAATATCTAAAACTCATCAAACATAAAAAAAAAGAAATTCCTTGCATCATAAGCATCCATCCCAGCATCCCTGGCCCTAACCCCCTTGCCCTACATCATGGTCGCCCACTCCAAATAGCCGGCCAACTCAAGCATGACTTCAAAATTCAAATGGGAGAATCCAAGATTAGATGAAGCTTCATTTAAATTCAAAGGAGTCTTAATCCTTCCAAGGTTTATCTAGCATTCAAATAAATTTCTTTTATCAAGGATACTTATCCTAGCACCAAGATGGAGTTCACACCAAGAAGGGAGAAGAAAAGTCGCCCCATCTCAATTGAGTGTCGCCACTTTTAAGATGAGTAAGAGAGAAGGACTTCTCCTCTCTCCCACTCTTTTGTCACCCAACTCAGATAAAGCCACTCCAGATGTCGCCTAAGCTGATGAAGCCCAAGGAGAATTCAAAGATAAGAGTTCATGATGCCAGAAGCAAGGATTCTAGGAGTTGTAGTTCAAAGGGAACAAGAGTCTTGTATCTGAGTCCCTTACTTCACTAGTTGGGGGGTCTATAAATATCCCACCATCCCTCCTTGTAATTCATGAAATTATTATTGAAATACAAAGAAATTCTGCCAAATTTTTTCTTTGCTATGTGCATCACGGGGTGCGAGGCCCTTCCTTTGTTCCTTTGGAGCATCGCGGGATGTGCCGACTTAGTTCTCTTTAAGTACTCAGATCGGGTGCTTCACCATGGCCATCCGGTCATAGAAAAAAGTAGGGCTGCAAGACCCTCACCTTCCATTCAAATGGGATTTTCTATGGCGTGTAGGGGTGCCGCTGTGAATTGATCTTTGAAGACAAAAACAAAGAGATAGGCATTTTTAGATTTTAATTTATGCAACTAGGTTTTAATTTCTACATCTCGGCCATCTTAGTACATGCTCTATTTTTTAATTATTTCTACATGTAAACAATTCAAAATTTCCTAATTCTTATTTAGTTGGATCCACCATAATTGAAAATATTTTTTTGATTTTTCTCATGAATTACTGCGATCTGTAGATTTTCTTCTTGCCAGAATATTGACTGAGAACATTCTGTTATGAATTTCAACAATTCTAGTTTAGTTTTTTTTGTATAAATCTTGCATATTTTAATTTCCTACATCTTAGGATTTTTTTTACAAACTATATCTCTGCTAAAAAACAAAAAAAATAAAATATAAAAAAATAATTAATTTATTTTTTTGTTATTTTAATTATTTTAGTTTGATTGTATCTAGGGTTTTATCTTGTGTGTGCATCATTTAAACCTAATCTTAAAGGCATTCAATATCTACATAAGGGAGGGATTTCATCACCCTTCCTTAGCTCACAATCACCACCTTTGCATCAGTCCTAGCCCTAATTAAAATTGATTAGACTTAATTTGCTCTAGTGAGATAGGGACACCAACAGGTCGAGTTCTAAGTATTGTGTGTAAGCTAGTGCATCCAATCCTCTGATTATCACTTGAACCTGGTGTCTAAGGCTAGAGGTCCAGAGGCAAACGCCCTAAGCGATTTCATAGTTTTTAATTAGGACCCTGCAAGAGCAGGGGGAGCCTCCCTCGACCCCACCTCTTACCAAGCCAGTGGACAGGGTAATTATTGAATTGGTTGTAATTTGAGCTGACCCATTCTACTTGAGCTCTAGGTTTAGGAAATCCTAGTCTGAGTTGAGTTCTGTGTGATTGCATTGCATGGCAACTAGGTCAGGTACATCCTATCTGCCTGCTCAAACCCAACACAATCCATCTATGGACCCTAATATGGAAAATTATTTGAGAACAATAATTGATCAACTTACTCAGCTTACTACAAGGTTTGACCAAGTGGAAGAGAGGCTAGGTAATCTTGAAGAATCCCATGCAACTATATCATATCCTAAAACACCTAGACCTATTCACCCAGGTCAAAGTTCTGAAACCCCTCGACCCACTCCTCTAGGTCAAAGCTCTAAGACACCTGGCCCATTCTCCAAATTCCTCGAGCCCAACTCACTCCCCTAGATCTAAGAAGTCAATATAGAGAACCTGCTTACCCAGGTCCAAGAGCCCAAACATAGGGAAAATACTCTTGACCCAATCCCTAGGTGCCATACCCCTGAGATGAATGACCAGGAAGAAAGGATTCTTAGGAGCATTCGATTAGATGCACCCACATTTGAGGGTAGTTTGGATCCTAAGGTCTATACAGATTGAAAAAGTGATATGGACCAGTACTTTGAATGGTACGAAATATTGGAGAAAAGAAAATTCAAATTCGTTAAGCTTAGGCTAGTCCGACAGACTAGATTGTACTGGAGAAATGTAAAATGACTGAACCGACAGAGAGGTGACCTACCTACAGGTACATGGCAAGCCATGAAGGTAAAGCTTAGGGAGAAATACCTACCATTCTCATATAACAAAAATTATTAGACCATTGACAAAAACTGACTCAAGGAAATAAACCGGTAGCTGATTATATTGCCAAATTTGATGAGTTCGTTATGGGGTGTAGTGTAATTGAGTTCGAAGCTATCACCCTGTCAAGGTTTAGAGCTGGTTTACATGAGGATATCCAGAGAGAGTTATTCTTAAGGGAAGTTAATGATTTGGATTAGGCTTACCATATTGCTAGGGATTGTGAACGATTCCAGAGGAGACCTGTCACCTATAGACCTGAGCCCAATAGGTTTAATATCCCTGGAACTAGACCTAGCCCTAATCGATTTCCACCTAACCAGACAAATCCTACTTCTCAACCAGTTCGTAAGGAAGATAGAGGAAAGGCACCTATGGTCCCTAGAGATCGAAATAAAAATGCAATATGTTTTAAGTGCTGTAAAACGAGTCATTTTGCTGCTGACTGTTTTGTGCGAACATTGCATATAGGTGAATGTGAGGAAGAAAATGTCGAAGATATAGAAGAATTTGAGGAGGAAATTTATGAAGCGGAAGAAGACTTGGTAGAAGAGTATGAAGGTGATGAAGAGCCCATAGAGTCATCTGACCTACTAGGTGTAATTAGGTGTATTCTAGCTCAAACTAAGAAGAATGAGGACTGGCGTAGGACAAATATCCTTCAAACCTTTATTAAGCTAGGAGATAAAGTATGCAAAATCATTACAGACAGTGGGAGTTGTGTGAATGCAATATCTACTAATGTTGTTAAGAGCTTAGGCTTACCCACAGTTATACATCCTAGCCCATATAAGGTATCCTGGATTGATGCTACATCAATTCCTATTAGGTTACAATGCTAGGTCCCAGTCCAAATTCAATCCTACCAAGAGAAGGTATGGTGTGACTTTATTCCAATGGGGGTTAGTAGTATCATACTAGGTAGACCATGGTTATATGATCATGATGCAACCCTCTTTGGCCGATCTAACTCGTGTGCATTAAAACACCATGAAAAGAGAATTATGATCAACTCGACCCAACCCAAAGATAATACTAAAAGGGGTCTAGTCATTTGAAGGAGAAAGAACCCAAATTGAACCTAATTATTGCTAAGGAGTTAGAACATGAAATCACTGAAGGTTCAACAGTCTGGATGCTGACTGCAAAAGAAGTTCGTGATGAACCCCTGAAAGAACATCCTAAGGAAATTTTAGATTTTCTTAAAGAATTTAAGAACGTATTTCCAGAAGACTTTCCTGATTGTTTACCTCCATTAAGGGACATACAACATGCTATAGACTTAGTCCCAAGAGCTACCTTGCCAAATTTACCTCATTATAGGATGAATCCTACTAAGCATAAGGAATTACATAGGCAAATTGAGGATCTTCTTAAAAAGGATTCATAAGAGAAAGCTTAAGTCTTTGTGCCGTTCCAGCACTCTTGACTCCCAAGAAAGATGGCACTTAGAGAAGTGTGTTGAAGTAGAGCCATCAATAAGATTACAGTAAAGTATAGTTTCCAATACCCCGACTTGATGACATGCTAGACATGATGGCTAGTGCTACCATATTTTTAAAGATAGACCTTAAGAGCGGCTATCATCAGGTTAGAATTAGGCCCGGGGATGAATGGAAGACTGCATTTAAGACCAAGGATGGCTTATACGAATGGTTAGTGATGCCTTTTGGTTTATCGAACGCACCTAGTACTTTTATGAAAATTATGACTCAAGTATTGAAATCATGTATTGAAAAATTTGGTAGTATATTTTGATGATATCCTCATATATAGTTAGAACAAAAAGGATCACTTAGACCATCTTCAGCAAGTTTGTCAAGTACTTAGAGGAGATAATCTTTATGCGAATTTAAAGAAATGTAGTTTTATGACTCCAAGAATTATTTTCCTAGGTTTTGTAGTAACTGTTGAAGGTGTATCGGCAAACCCCGAGAAGATCAAATCCATAATTGAGTGGCCTATCCCTAAGAATGTTCATGATATACGAAGCTTTCATGGATTAGCTACTTTCTATAGGAGATTTATTCGAGGGTTTAGTACGATAGTTGCACCTATTACAGACTGTATGAAGAAATGAGCATTTGATTGGTCAAAGGAAGACAATAGGACTTTTGAAGAGATTAAGAATAGAATGACCCAAGCCCTAATTCTAAGGCTACCCAATTTTTTGAAAGTTTTTGAGGTTGCTTGTGACGCCTCAGGGGCAGGAATTGGAGGAGTTTTGAGTTACGAAAATCACCCAGTTGCATTCTTTAACGAGAAACTAAACGATGCTAAATTGAAATATTCTACCTATGATAAGGAATTGTATGTGGTGGTTCAAGCACTTAGGTATTGGCGACACTATTTGCTACCACAAGAGTTCGTATTATATTCTGATCATGAAGCTCTTAGGTTCCTTAACTCGCAAAAGAAGTTGAATGCTAGGCATGAAAAATGGGTTGAATATATTCAAGCCTACACTTTTGTTTTAAGACATCAATCAGGTATTGATAATAAAGTTGTTGACGCATTAAGTAGGAGATTTATGCTCTTAAATTGTGTTAGTACTAGAGTAGGCGGATTTGAGAAATTGAAGGATGAATATGAAAATTGTAATGATTTTGGAGAAATTTATAAGATAGTTATGCAAGGACTGACTAGTTCATATAGTGAGTACACATTCAAGATGGATACCTCTTTAGGGAGAGTAAGCTATGTATTCCAAACACTTCGCTTAGAGACTTCATGATTTGGGAAACACATGCTGGAGGGTTAGCTGGACACTTCGATAGAAATAAGATAATTTTAGTTCTAGAAGACTAATTCTATTGGTCGAATGTTAAGAGGAATGTTACTCAAATAGTAGCTAGATGTCAAACTTGTGCTGTTGCAAAACAGCAAAAACAGAACACTAGCTTATACACTCCTTTTCTTGTACCGGATTGTCCATGGCAAGACCTTAGCATGGACTTTATTCGTGGATTACCTAAGACCCTAAGGAAGAATGATTCTATATTTGTAGTGGTCGATAGGTTTTCAAAGATGGCACATTTCCTGCCTTGTTCCCAAACCTATGATGCTTTTAAAGTAACCAAGCTATTTCTAAATGAAGTAGTTAGATTGCATGGTTTACCTCAGACCATAGTATCAGACAGGGATGTACGGTTTACCAGTTATTTTTGGAAGATACTCTGGCATTTATTAGAAACAAAACTTAAATATTCTATAGCTTATCATCCTTAAACTGATGGCTAGACCGAGGTTGTGAATTGTAGTTTAGAAAACTTATTAAGAAGTTTAGTGGGAGAACATACTACCAATTGGGACCTATTACTGTCTAGAGCTGAATTCGCATATAATAGCTCAGTAAATAGGTTTACCGGGAAAAGTCTTTTTAAGATTGTACATGGGTACGAACCTAGAAAATCTCTAAATCTTATTCCTTTACCCATGCATGATCGCATTTCAGAATATGCTGAGTCATATGCTGAACATGTTAGAGAATTGCATAAAAAAATAAGTCATAAAATTAATGAAAGCAATGAAACTTATAAACATATGGCTAACACAAAAAGGCGACTCAAAGAATACACTGAAGGAGACTTTGTAATGGTTAGACTATGACCTAAACGGTTCCCACCTGGAACCATGAAAAAATTGCATGCTGTAGTAGTGGACCATACAAAGTAATTAAGAAAATAGGACCAATTAATGCCAATGTGCTCGAGTTGCCACCTGAACTAGGCATTAGCAATACCTTCAACGTTTCAGACCTTATCAAGTATAAGGAACCAACATTGATTCCTAGTGAGCCATTTAGGCTTAATCCTGTCCTTGAGAGTGAACCAACCAAAGTGTGTCCACCTACCATACCACCAGCCCAGAGAGACAAGATCTAATGGATCTTGGATGACAAGATCATCGCTACCCAGAGCAAAGATTACCAGCGATATCTGGTTCGTTGGTAAGGATGACCTGAGTTTGATGATTCTTGGATCACCAGAGGACTTGCAGAGAGTTGCCCCTGACTTACTAGAGTATTAAAATAGTGGAATTGACCCATACTCAACAAGATTGAGTTTCTCCCACCCGGGAAGAATTGGTACGGGCACCAGGATCAAAAGAAGTCGACAGGTTGAACCCACATCCTTGTAGATCACCTGTGAATAAAGCCCCATATCCATCCCCTTTTACCATGAAATATTTTATTTTAAATTATGTTATTTTGGTTTAGTTAGGGTTAGCCCTTTTTACCAACTGTAATTAGGGTTTTGTTTATTTTAGGATAAAACCCTTTTTATCAAGTTGAATCGAAACCCCAATTGAGTTAAACCCTAATTACCCAATTAGGATCTTAGTGGTCCAATTTAATTAGCACTTTTTACCAACTTTAATTGGGTTTTTATTTTGAAAGCCTAATTAAGTATGGTTGGTTTAATTAGTTATCAGATGGTTAGTTATTTATTAAGTCTTGTAATAATTAGTTGAGTCATTGAGTCCCCTATTATAAGAGGGGACCCAAGACAACATCCTATGTGCATCTAATTGAAGACCCATGTGACTCAAATCAAGACCCATGTGCTAGCTCAAGACAAGCCCATGTGACTCCATGTGCTAGCACAAGTTTCTTATCACATGTCATCCTATTTGGCACCACCTTTGCAAGACTTCTGGACAACACCTGCCACATCACCAGGGGACATCAACATATGGCATGTCACTTGTGTTTGGACATATAACAAATTGGGACATCCAAACATCAAGACAACGGGACATTGAGACATCAAGACATCAGATAATGTTTGAATTTATCCAAAAGTGGCACCACTCAATTTCCTTTTCATTGCTCTTTTTAGAATCTAAGAAGACATTTAAGAGAAGTAAAGTAGAAGGACTCTTCTTCTCATCTAGCGCCCCTCTCATCCTCCAGATGGTCGCCCACTCCAAATAGCCGGCCAACTCAAGCATGACTTCAAAATTCAAATGAGAGAATCCAAGATTAAATGAAACTTCATTTAAATTCAAAGGAGTCTTAATCCTTCCAAGGTTTATCCAGCATTCAAATAAATTTCTCTTATCAAGGATACTTATCCTAGCTCCAAGATGGAGTTCACGCCAAGAAGGGAGAAGAAAAGTCACCCTATCTCAATTGAGTGTTGCCACTTTTAAGATGAGTAAGAGAGAAGGACTTCTCCTCTCTCCCACTCTTTTGTCATCCAACTTAGATAAAAGCCACTCCAGATGTCGCCCAAGCTGATGAAGCCCAAGGATAATTCAAAGATAAGAGTTCATGATGCCAGAAGCAAGGATTATAGGAGTTGTAGTTCAAAAGAAATAAAAGTCTTGTATCTGAGTCCCTTACTTCATTGGTTGGGGGTCTATAAATACCCCACCAGCCCCCCTTGTAATTCATGAAATTATTATTGAAATACAAAAAATTTTGCCAATTTTTTTTTTGCTGTGTGCATCGCGGGGTGTGAGGCCCTTCCTTTGTTCCTTTGGAGCATCACAGGGTGTGAGGCCCTACTTATCTAGCCGACAAGAAGACCCAACCATCACTTCAAACCCTTTCTTTTCCTTCTTTTCTTTTCATTACTGATTTCTGACTTGAATTCCTTTGTTGAGTGTTTTGCAGGTGACCAAGAATCTAGATATGGTGTTCTTGCCTTGGAACCGGCATCGTGTGAAAGATTGGAGCCCGGAAGCGAGATCTTGAAACCCTGCCGCGACGATCTTGAGAGTTCTATTAGATCTGAAGAATCGATCTTCATTGATAACTTTAAACCTATTCCCCCTCTTTAGTTTCTGATTAGTTGAAGGTTAATTTTAGTTTCGGTGGTTTCTCAACCACCAGGTCCTGCTTTTAATTGCTTTATAGGTTTACTTGTGCTGGTAATAGACTTATTAGTTTTCTTTACTATCTCTTTTGAGCTCTCCTTTAAAATCTGAAAATATAAAAAAAATATTAATTGCTATTTTTATTATTTATTTATTTGTCCCACATCACCCAGGGTCAGGGGAATGGGTCACTTCCAGTGGCCTAGGCTGAATCGCTTTTTATGAAGAGTTCTTCCTTTGGGGGCTTCATTTGCCCCTACACCCTTTCTTCATTTCATTCCTCAGTAATTACTGGCTCGTCCCTGCCCAATTAGCTCCGAACGCCGTTAGGGTCATTATCAACTTCATTATTTTTTATCACTTCCATGGGATTGTCGCCCGTTTCTCTTTGTTCAGGGATTTTTTTACCTTGAAACACCACCCAACCGATGAAGGGTGGTGGTTTCTTTCTCCCCGTCCGAAGGGTATAAAATTCATCCTCCCCTCTTCCATCAAAGGATGGAAGAGCAGATACTTCTTCGCCTCGATAGAAGGAGTAGATTGGGTTTGGAGTGATCCAGACTGGGCCCCAAATCGCAACTCCAAGGTGGAGGCTTCTAATAGGGAAGTGTATGATCAGCACGTCTCCGATGAGATCCCTTCCCTCAAGGTTTTGTTGTTGGAGCGAAACTTGTTCGATGCCATGGTCAACCCTATCCAGGAGTTAGGTGAGCGTCTTGAGTTTCACCTTTTCTTCTCCTATGAGTCTTTTCAGATCCGAGACTGACCCATATTCTTTTCCTATCCGCAAGCATGAAGTTCTCCATAGACCAGCTCTTGCAGTCCACTCAGAAGAGGAGTGCCTCATCCGGGCCCAGGGAGGCCCCATTGAAGAGGGCTAGGGTGGTGCCTGGCTAGGGGTCCGGGCCTGCCGCGTCTTCCAGGTCAGAGGGGAGAGTGGCTGGATCAGCCTCCGAGTCTCCTTGGTAGCAGGTCCACCTTTCGGCTCGGAGACCTGGTGGGACCGCGCAAGCCTGGTCTGCCGCTTCCATCGATGTCAATATCGTAGATGTCATCAAGGTGGACACAGAGAGAGAAATGGGGAGGGAGCATCCTCCATCACCACCAGCACCATTGGCCATAGCAGTGAGTCCCCCTCCGATGATGAGGTGCCCCCAGTGATGTTGCCTCTGGGCACGTCAACAGCTTCGGAACCATCGAGATCCGAGACCCCGCGGGCATTGATCGAGGTCCTGCTGAATGCATCAGTCATCCAAGACTGTGCGCTAGGGAAGCGAATGATGGACTTCACTGTCCAGTCACGTGACCATTGCAAGAGGGAAGGCAAGTAGCTGGCGAAGGCCACTCTCAGCATCCTTCCCCACCTCTTCATGGTAAGTTCTTCTTCTATTTATTTGTCTTCAATTGGAATGCCATGGTTGACACCCTCGTTAGTGCAGGTCGAGACCGACATTCTTATGATCCAGGATTATTGCGCTCAGTGGGCGAAGAGGGAGGCCCAGTAGGAGCGACAGATCCAATCAATGGGGGTTGAGGCCAAGGCACAGACTGAGAGAGCTCGGTCAGTGGAAGAGAAGAACAAGGCCCTCCAAATGGAGGTGCTTAGGGTAGAGAAGCAGGCCAGGGACTTTGAGGTGTCCCTAGCCGCAGAGAAAAATTGATCCATTCACTGGGCAGAGGAGTCTGCTATGAAAGTGGCTCGACTGGAGGGGCAGGCTCAAACCCTCCAAACCCGCCTAGAAGCGGCGCTGGCATGGGCATTGACGATTGAGGAGAAAATGGCCTGGGTGGTGGCGCTGATGGAGGCTGCCAAGAAGGAGGTCGCTAAATTAGTGCCGAAGTTCAAGGCCTCGGCAGAGTTTGCCGACGAGATCCAGGAGGCAGCCGTGGACTCCTTCATCAAGGGGTTCGAGGTCTGCAAATCTCAGGTGGTGTAGGCCTTTTCAAAGTTGAAGCTAGATGAGATCGTCATCCTCGAAGCTTCAAGTGGAAGCCTGATGGAGGCAGGGACTCCAGCAGAGGCAGCCGAGGCAGAGCTTGCAACCGTCGAGTAGATAGCTCCACCCATAGAGGTGTAGGCAAAGGTCCAAGCGGAGGCCCAGGAGGATGCCGGTGTGCCCGCTCGCCATCCCAGAAAGGAGCCAGTGGAGTAGTAACTTCAGTGCTATGGACCTTTTCTTAGCATATTTTTCTAGCTCCTTATACTTAGAATTTTTCCTTTCCTTTCGGCACCACCTAGCCTGTCAGGGGTGCTTTACTGATGTAACTACTCCATTCTATTTCAATGAAGTTCCCTTCTTTCCTTTGAATCCTTTGAACTTTCTTTTCATTGAGCTTCTTTCCATTGAATTTGCGTTGCTTATATTTTGGAATCTTCCTCTCCTTTTAGCACTACCTCGCTTGAGGACCAAACCTCACCATGGCCACTTGTCTGAAGGTCCCCAAGCTCTGGCACTTCTCTAGGAAACCTTCAAAGTAGCAAATATTTCAGAAAGAACTTAGAAGTTCTGTAGGTTACCTTCACTGTGCCTGGATCCCTACCGGAGGGCCCCAATCATTTGCTAAGGCTGGGTGCCCATCTTAGGGACTTCCTGGCCATGTCGCAAGTTGGTGGATAAGTAGAGGGGGCCTAGAAGGCCTAGGAGATCATCCCCGCCAGTCCGGGCTACCATCGAGTTGGCTGATTTGACCTAAGAAGTATTAGAATTCCCATTGCTAATTCGGGGTATGGCTGGCGAAATGCAGAGCTTCTGGAATGCCTTGGCTTGCCTTCATTGGACTAGGGTCTGGTTGGTAAAGTGCGGGGCCTCTGGAGTTTCCCGGCTTTCCATCACCAAATTGAGAGTTCGATGGATAGAGTGTGGGGCTTTTGAAGTTTCCTAGCTTGACATCACTGGACTAGGGGTCGGTGGATAGAGTGTGGGGCTTCTGGAGTTTTCCGGCTTGTTGGCGTAGGACTTAAAGTTTGATATATAGAGTGCGGGCCTTCTGGAGTTTCCTGGCTTGCCATTGCAGGACTTGGAGTCTAGCAGATAGAGTGCGGGACTTCTGGAATTTCCCAGCTTGCCATCATAGGACTTGGAGTCTGGCAAATAGAGTGCGGGATTCTAGAGTTTCCTGGCTTGCTGTTGTAGGACTTGGAGTCCATCGGATAGAATGTGGGGTTTTTGGAGTTTTCCTGCTTGCTGTCGCAGGACTTGGAGTTCGACGGATAGAGTGTAGGGCTTCTAGAATTCCTCGACTTGCCATCGCAAGATTTGGAGTTCGGCGGATAGAGTGTGGGGCTTCTGGAGTTTCCTGGCTTGCCATCGCTGAACTGGGAGTTCAGCAGATAGAGTGCGGGGCTTCTGATATTTCTCAGCTTCGTGGTGCAGCACCCAGGGTCGGGTCACCGAATTGGGAGTTCTACGGATAGAGTTCAAGGCTTTCAGAGTTTCTCGTCTTCGTGGTGCGGCACCCAGGGTTGGGTGGTAGCATTCCTGCACTGGCAAAGACAATGTTGTGCCAAAAAGAATTTTTAATTGATAGGGAAAGATCTTACATCATTGATAGTACATCCTTAGATTGTTGGCATTTCAAGTTCTCGAGAATCGGGCGCCACCAAGTTTGACAGGGTAATAGGCCTCATGGGGAAGGGTCTCGATCACCATGTAAGGGCCCTCCCAGTTTGGGGAGAGCTTTCCACATTCCCCTGATTGGGAGACTTCAGTTCACCGCAACACCAGATCTCCCGGGCGAAAGGTCTTCGGTTTCACTCGAGAATTGTAATATTGGGCCACCCGTTACTGGTAGGCTGCCATATGAAGACGAGCCTTATCCCTTTTCTCTTCAGGAAGGTATAGATTGAGCAGGAGATGGGCTGGGTTTTTGGCCACATCATACTGCTCTATCCACAGCATGGGCAGGCCAAGTTCCATCGAAATTATGGCTTTAGTGCTAAAGACGAGGACGAAGGGCATCTCGTCGGTGGCCGTCTGAGGTGTGGTGTGGTATCCCCAGAGGAGGCTGGGGAGTTCTTTAGCTCACCTGCCTTTGACCTGGTCTAGCCTAGCTCGGAGCCCTTGGAGGATGGTTCGGTTGGTCACCTCGGCCTCCCTATTGGTCTGGGGGTGAGCTACCGAGGTGAAACGATGATGGATATTAAGGTCGGTGTAGAACTCTTCGAACATCCAGTTGTCAAACTGCCATTCGTTGTCAGTGATTATAGTGTGTGGGAGCCCGAACCGGCAAATGATTGATTCTAGAAGAAAGACCTAACCTTGGCTTCAGTAATCCATGCTAGCATTTCGGCCTCGACCCACTTGGTGAATAATCGATGCCCACTATCAGAAATCTGCACTACCCAGATGCGGGGGGAAAGGGATCTAAGATGTCTATTCCCCACTGAGCAATGGCTAGGGGGAGGAGAGCTAGGAAAGAGGTGCAGCTGGCTAATGTTGGATGCATGCATGCCACTAGTAGTGATCACATCTCTTTACAAGGTCGGCTGCGTCTTTGGTGTGGACACCAGAAGCAGAATAAAACCCCACTCAAATAAGGTTAACCTGATTCCACTTTGGATCGAAGATCACTAGGTTAAATTTTTCTTATAAAGGGCAATTTACATTCAAGAGTCCTGCAATTACTTAGTTTCAATTTCATGAATCCTGTAATTATGTCCAATCGAGTCCTGTAATTATGTCCTGTCTCAATCTGGGTTCAAATAAGAACTCAATTAGAGTTCCATTAGGTTTATTTAAATCAAGTCCAAGCTACTTCAAGTTGAGGTTCACCAAACCACTTGGAGCTTCCAAATCAAGACCTTGGTCCACCAAGCTGGAATTCCACATCACCATGCCAACAAAGCAGCCACCAGGGATGCCACATCATTAGCCATGTCACCTTTAAATGGGTGCCTAAAGGGGAGATCGACCAAGCATTTTAAATTCAAAGAAACTGACCAATCTCCATGAATTTCTCCTTATCCCATGTAACAAGGCCCCATATCCTCCAACCTCCCTTGAAATCCTCCATAATTTGGGGAGTTTTCAAATTTCAAAAGTTTTGTAAGGCTATTAAAAAGCCTTGGACGCCCCATTGTGAAGGGGATTTGATTTTTGGAGATTAATGAAAGTTGAAGTTGAATTGAAGTTTATTATTTTGAGTGATTGTCTCTAAGCCCCTCTTCCACACCAAACTATTCTCTCTTCCAAGCATCCAACGCCCAAGTCAAGAAGAAGGCCTTGGAGTCGGCCAAGCCATCTCAAATCTCTTTCTTTGCTCATAAATTTTCCATCCCTTCCATATGCATGCCTTTCTTCTTCCTTAACTCTTATTCTTTATGTGCAGGGTCCTTCGAGGTTTTCGAGTTGCAAGCAGGGTCTTCCTTGACAAGGAACCAACAAGCTGAAGCCCAAGTCCAGGGTTCTGATCTCTGTTATCCAGGTTCTTCAGTTCTGAGCATTGGTAGTTTCAAGGTATGAATCAAAAGAAGGTTGGAAAGCTCATTACGGTAAGTCCACAATCATTAGCCCCTATTATCTAGATCTTCTTCCTTCTTAGTTTAGGATTGTGTCTAATCAAGTAAAAGTTCCATTTCTTATAATCCTTAAGTCTTATTATGATGAGTACAATGCTAGTGTAATTAGGTTTCATTGCTCTACAAACCATAATCTAAATATTAATCATATGCTTGCCGCATCATCTTGGTATCAGAGCATGGTTGCATTAGGGTAGAATAGTTCTCTTTAAATCCAAGCATGATTTAAAATTCATGCCTCCTGAGTGGGTGTACTCCAGTACACTGTCACGACCCATGGAAATAATGATCCCCTGGCCAGACGTGAATTTTTTATATTGAAGTTTGGGTAAGCCATTGCACTTGTTTGATTAGGTTCTGTTTTCTGAAAATTTGCATCTATTTTCTGTAATCCGTCTGCATCTCCAAAGGCAAGTCACTAGTTTTTTGTTGAAATATTTTTCTTATTGTTCCTTTTAAAGTTAGTTATCGCCATATTAAATTTCATCATCAGAAAAAAATTATAAAAAAAATGAAAATCTCTGCAGCTCGACACTATCATTAGGGTTCTGTTCTGTCCTTTTTATTTATCTTCATTTGTAGGATCTGCTTAGAGTAGTATGGATTTTAGTTTAAAAATTTCTTTTATCCATATTGAAAAATATAAGTTAAGAATCCTCTGTGAATTTTTTAGAATTTTTGGACATTTTTTTCATCATGTTTTCTATACCACTTTCAAACTGCAACATACTTCTGCAGCACCTTTGCATTTCATTCATCTTATGGGAAATCAAATTAAGGGCATCAATTTGACATAGGGTCAGGGTTTCATCACCTGTCCCTAGCCCAAAAATCACCAACCAGCATATCGATCCTAGCCCGTTAATTAAAATTGAGTAGAACGTTAATTTCCCTAGTGGGTTAGGGACACCAACAAGTTGGGTTCAGGTTAGGGTCAAGTTAACTGTGTCAGCTAATTGGTGTGTGCTTACTGGCTTGGTGTCTAGGATTGGTGCATCAGGGCTTGTGATTTGGTCCACCTACCTGGCCAATCTCAGATTGGTGTCTAAGGTTGGCAATCAGGGACCTTCACTCCCCTCCACCTACCTGGCTAAGTCCCATAAGTACTACTAGCTAGTTGGTTCACTTAATTAGACTTCTAATTTGTGCTCTAGATCTAGGAAACCTTAACTCGAACTTGAGTCCATTTGCATGCATGACAACTAGAGAAGGGACACCATATTCACCAATCCAAGCCCAGTCAAGTGTAGCCATGGACCAAAACTTAGGGAATTTAATCAAAGGCCTAAATGATCAAGTGGCCCAACTGACTAAGAGTTTAACTGAGCAATTGGCCCAAACAAATCAGAATGTGGCACAAACCAACCAAGACATGAAAGAGCAGTTAGCCCACATCACTACTAGGTTGGATCAGTTAGAGGCTAGAACCCCTGAAAGCAATCATGAAGCCCAGACTGAGCCTGAGCCTAGTCTTGCACCTGAACTTGAGACCCCATTGAACCCTAGAAGGATTCCATATCAAAACCCTCTCTATGAAACAAACCCTAGGAGAGCTCCCCAAGATCAGTTTTATGATCCAATTCCTAGAGGACCCCACCCTGATCAAACCATCGAGCCCAACCCAAGGAGATTCCATCATGAGCCTAACTATGAACCCAATGTCAGGAGACCCACCCCAATTCACTTTGATCAAGATGACCGAACCATGAAGAACATTAGGCTGGAAGCTCCCACCTTTGATGGAAGTTTAGATCCTAAGATCTACATTGATTGGGAAGGTGAGATGGACCAATATTTTGACTGGTTTGAGATGAGTGAAGAGTGCAAGTGTAAGTTTGCAAAGCTTAAACTTGTGCGCCAAGCTAGGTTATATTGGGGAAACGTTGAGAGACTCACTAGACAGAGAGGTGATGTGCCCATAGTGACCTGGCGAGCTATGAAACTTAGGCTTAGGGAGAAATACCTTCCTATGTCCTACCAGAAATTCGTTATGAGGTGTAATGTTGATGAATCTGAGTCGGTGACCTTGTCAAGATTTAGAGCTGGACTGAGAGAAGAAATTCAAAGAGAATTGTTCATGCGAGAGGTACATGACCTAGAATTGGCCTATCAGATAGCTAGGGATGCTAAGAGATTCCATAGAGGTCCAGTCTATCGTAGGCCCGAAGCCCCTAGGACTAGTACACCTTACCAGCAGTCAGGATCCAATCAGCCTAGATTCAACCGACCCAATCCTAATATGCCTGTGACCCGAAGAGATGACAAGGGGAAAACACCTGAGATCCAAAGAACTCCAAATGCCTGTTTCAAGTGTAACAAAGTGGGTCACTATTCTAGCAGCTGTCCCAATAGAGCCCTACACATAGGGGAAGTAGAAGAGGAAGCCGTAGAATCCCAAGGTGAATTTGAGGAGGAAGTATACCAGGCAGATGAGAACTTGGCTGAAGAGTATGAGGAAGAGGAAGTCCTGGTAGATCAGGATCTGATAGGAGTGGTTAGGTGTATTCTCACCCAGGCAAAAATCCAAGAAGATTGGCGTAGGACTAGCATCCTACAGACATTCATTAAGATAGGTGAGAAAGTATGCAAAGTCATTTTAGATAGCGGTAGCTGTGTCAATGCCATATCTACCAACACAGTAAAAACCCTAGGATTGCCCACCGTACCCCACCCCAATCCCTATAAGGTATCCTAGATAGACTCAACCACGATTTCCATTAAGTCTAGGTGCCTAGTAACCATTCAGTTCCAATCTTACCTAGAGAAAGTATGGTGTGATGTTCTTTCAATGGGAGTAAGTAGCATAATCCTAGGCCGACCATGGTTGTACGATCTTGATGTAACACTCTATGGTCGTTCTAATTCATGCTCGTTTACTCATAATGGAAAGAAGATCGTAATCCATTCTTCTCCACCTAAGAACCCCATTAAGAGAGGATCAAGCCAATTGAGTGATAAGAAAAAAGGAATAAACGTGATCACTGCTAAAGAAATGGAGCAAGAAATTAGCAATGGATCACCTGTTTGGATTTTGACCATTAAGGATCATCAAGAACCTCTTTCAAAAGAACAACCTCCAGAAGTCAGTGAATTGCTAGAGGAGTTCAAAGACGTGTTCCCCGACGACTTACCCGACCAACTCCCACCTCTTAGGGATATACAACATGCGATAGATTTAGTCCCCGGAGCAACCCTACCGAACCTTCCCCATTATAGAATGAACCCTACCGAGCACCAAGAATTACAACGATAAGTAGGAGAACTCCTAAAGAAAGGATTCATTAGGGAATGTTTGAGTCCATGCGCGGTCCCAACCTTACTTACCCCTAAGAAAGATGGCACATGGAGAATGTGTGTTGATAGTCGTGCCATAAATAAAATCACGGTGAAGTATAGGTTTCCCATCCCCCGCTTGGATGATAAGTTAGATATGATGACTGGTGCAATTATTTTTCTAAGATTGACCTGAAGAGTGGCTATCACCAAGTTAGGATCAGACCAGGGGATGAATGGAAGACTGACTTTAAAACTAAGGACGGGTTATTTGAATGGGTAGTCATGCCTTTTGGGTTATCAAACGCCCCTAGTACTTTTATGCGAATCATGAACCAAGTCCTACGAGCCTTTATTGGAAAATTTGTTGTCGTTTACTTTGATGACATACTTATCTATAGTAGGACTAGAGAAGATCATCAACAACATCTGAGGCAGGTATGTTTAGCACTTAGGAAAGATAACCTCTATGCCAATCTAAAGAAATGTGCTTTCATGACTACTAGAGTTATCTTCCTAGGATTTGTTGTGATCCCTGAAGGAGTATCCGCTGACCCTGAGAAGGTTAAGGCAATTGTAGAGTGGCCAACACCCAATAATATTCACGAAGTAAGAAGTTTTCATGGCCTCGCTACGTTTTATCGAAGATTTATTAGAGGGTTTAGCACCATAGTTGCTCCTATCACGGATTGTATTAGGAAGGGCCACTTTGAATGGAGGAAGTCAGCTGATAAGGCCTTCCTTCACATCAAAGATAAGATGACCCAAGCACCAGTCTTAAGACTACCCGATTTTTCTAAGGTCTTTGAAGTAGCATGCGATGCTTCGGGAGTAGGTATTGGTGGAGTTCTGAGTCAAGAGAACCATCCCGTAGCATTCTTTAGTGAGAAACTGAATGAAGCCAGGAAGAAATACTCCACATATGATCGGGAGCTTTATGCGGTAGTGCAAGCATTAAGGTATTGGAGGCATTATCTCCTACCGCAAGAATTTATTTTATTTTCAGACCATGAAGCCCTTAGGTTTTTGAGTTCCCAAAAGAAACTAAACCCTAGGCATGCCAAATGGGTAGAGTACATCCAATCCTATACGTTTGTCCTAAAGCATCAATCAGGAACCGATAATAAGGTAGCTGATGCCCTAAGTCGTAGAACGTTACTTTTATCTTCAGTCAGTACTAAAGTCATAGGTTTTGAAAGACTTAAGGAGCAGTACGAAACCTATCCAGATTTTGGTGAAATTTATCAGGTTTTGCTTCAAGGACCATCTAGTGATCATAGTGACTATACCCTTCTAGATGATTATCTTTTTAGAGAGAATAGGCTTTGCATCCCAAGAACCTCCTTAAGAGATTTTTTAGTTTGGGAGATACATGCGGGAGGTTTGGCTGGCCACTTCGGACGAAACAAGACTATTTTGGCTATTGAGGAACAATTTTACTGGCCAGGCCTTAAGAAACAAGTAGCAAACCTTGTAGCCCGATGTAGGATATGTGCTGTTGCAAAGCAACAAAAGAAGAATACCGGGCTATACACTCCATTACCTGTACCTGAGTGTCCATGGCAGGATCTAAGCATGGACTTTGTTCTAGGATTACCCAAGACCATTCGAAAACATGATTCAATCTTTGTGGTGGTCGACCGGTTTTCAAAAATGGCCCATTTCATACCTTGCTCCCAAACTTTCGATGCCTCTAGGATAGCCAAACTCTTTCTTGATCAAGTAGTCAGACTCCACGGGTTACCAAAAATCATAGTTTCTGATAGGGATGTCCGCTTCACAAGTTACTTCTGAAAAACCCTTTGGCACCTATTAGGAACCAGACTGAAATTCTCCACAGCCTACCATCCCCAGACTGATGGATAAACCGAGGTTGTAAATAGAAGTCTAGGGAACTTGCTGAGATGCCTAGTGGGAGAAAGTCTAGGGAACTGGGATTTGTTATTGCCACGTGCTGAGTTCGCTTACAACAGTTCGGTCAATAGATCTACGGGCAAAAGTCCTTTTGAGATAGTCCATGGTTACAAGCCTAGGAAGCCTTTAGATCTAATCCCACTACCTATTCACACATGAGTCTCTGAGTCTGCTGAGTCTTTTGCACAGCATGTCACAAATCTGCATAAAGAAATCGGTAATAAGATCAACCTGAGCAATGAAACTTACAAACACTTAGCTGTCTCACATAAGAGGGCTAAAGAATTCTGTGAAGGAGATTATGCGATGATTAGGCTCAACCCTAAACGGTTCCCCTCTGGAACCATAAAGAAGCTGCATGCCCGCGGAGCGGGACCTTTCAAGATCTTAAAGAAAATAGGGCATAATGCATATATTTTGGAACTTCCACCTGATATGGGTATCAGTACAACCTTTAATGTTTCAGACCTAGTAGAATACAAAGAACCAGTACTAATACCTAGTGAGCCTTTTGGGCCAGAAACTTTCATTGAGAGTGAACATATTTCCGAGTGTCCATCACCAACCCTACCTGAGTGGAGAGAGAGGATTGAGAGAATCCTGGATGACAAGACCATTACTACCAGGAATAAGGACTATCAGCGATACCTGGTTCAATGGCAAGATCGACTTGAGTCCGACAACTCTTGGATTACTCGAGAGGACCTGCAAAGACTTAACCCATACTTGTTCGAGCATTACCAGGGCAAAACTGAACCATACTCGACTGGATCGAGTTCTGCCCACCCCAGGAGAATTGGTGTGGACACCAGAAGCAGAAGCAGAATAAAACCCCACTCAAATAAGGTTAACCTGATTCCATTTTAGATCGAAGATCACTAGGTTAAATTTTTCTTGTAAAGGGCAATTTACTTTCAAGAGTCCTGTAATTACTTAGTTTCAATTTCATGAATCCTGTAATTATGTCCAATCGAGTCCTGTAACTTATGTCCTGTCTCAATTTGGGTTCAAATAAGAACTCAATTAGAGTTCCATTAGGTTTATTTAAATCAAGTCCAAGCTACTTCAAGTTGAGGTTCACCAAACCACTTGGAGCTTCCAAATCAAGACCTTGGTCCACCAAGCTGGAATTCCACATCACCATGCCAACAAAGCAGCCACCAGGGACGCCACATCATCAACCACGTCACCTTCAAATGGGTGCCTAAAGGGGAGATCGACCAAGCATTTTAAATTCAAAAAAACCGGCCAATCTCCATGAATTTCTCCTTATCCCATGTAACAAGGCCCCATATCCTCCAACCTCCCTTGTAATCCTCCATAACTTGGGGAGAATCTCCATGAATTTCTCCTTATCCCATGTAACAAGGCCCCGTATCCTCCAACCTCCCTTGTAATCCTCCACAATTTGGGGAGTTTTCAAATTTCAAAAGTTTTGTAAGGCTATTAAAAAGCCTTGGACGCCCCATTGTGAAGGGGATTTGATTTTTGGAGATTAATGAAAGTTGAAGTTGAATTGAAGTTTATTGTTTTGAGTGATTGTCTCTAAGCCCCTATTCCACACCAAACTATTCTCTCTTCCAAGCATCCAACGCCCAAGTCAAGAAGAAGGCCTTGGAGTCGGCCAAGCCATCTCAAATCTCTTTCTTTGCTCACAAATTTTCCATCCCTTCCATATGCATGCCTTTCTTCTTCCTTAACTATTATTCTTTATGTGCAGGGTCCTTCGAGGTTTTCGAGTTGCAAGCTGGGTCTTCCTTGACAAGGAACCAATAAGCTGAAGCCCAAGTCCAGGGTTCTGATCTCTGTTATCCAGGTTCTTCAGTTCTGAGCATTGGTAGTTTCAAGGTATGAATCAAAAGAAGGTTGGAAAGCTCATCACTGTAAGTCCACAATCATTAGCCCCTATTATCTAGATCTTCTTCCTTCTTAGTTTAGGATTGTGTCTAATCAAGTAAAAGTTCCATTTCTTGTAATCCTTAAGTCTTATTATGATGAGTACAATGCTAGTGTAATTAGATTTCATTGCTCTACAAACCATAATGTAAATATTATTCATATGCTTGCTGCATCATCTTGGTATCAGAGCATGGTTGCATTAGGGTAGAATAGTCTCTTTAAATCCAAGCAAGATTTAAAATTCATGCCTCCTGAGTGGGTATACTCCAGTACACTATCACGACCCATGGGAATAATGAGCCCCTGGCCAGACGTGAATTTTTTAGATTGAAGTTTGGGTAAGCCATTGCACTTGTTTGATTAGGTTCTGTTTTCTGAAAATTTGCATATGTTTACTGTAATCCGTCTGCATCTCCAAAGGAAAGTCACTAATCTTTTGTTGAAATATTTTTTTTCTTGTTCCTTAAGTCAGTTATCACCATATTAAATTTCATCATCAGAAAAAAATTATAAAAAAAATGAAAATTTTTGCAGTTCGACACTATCATTAGGGTTCTGTTCTGTCCTTTTTATTTATCTTCATTTGTAGGATCTGCTTAGAGTAGTACAGATTTTAGTTTAAAAATTCCTTTTATCTATATTGAAACATATAAGTTAGGAATCCTCTGTGAATTTTTAAAAACTTTTGGACATTTTTTCATCATGTTTTCTACACCACTTTCAAACTGCAACACACTTCTGCAGCGCCTTTGCATTTCATTCATCTTATGGGAAATCAAATTAAGGGCATTAATTTGACATAGGGTCAGGGTTTCATCACCTGTCCCTAGCCCAAAAATCACCAACCAGCATATCGATCCCAGCCCGTTAATTAAAATTGAGTAGAACATTAATTGCCCTAGTGGGTTAAGGACACCAACAAGTTGGGTTCAGGTTAGGGTCAAGTTAACTGTGTTAGCTAATTGGTGTGTGCTTACTGGCTTGGTGTCTAGGATTGGTGCATCAGGGCTTGTGATTTGGTCCGCCTACCTGGCCAATCTCAGATTGGTGTCTAAGGTTGGCAATCAGGGACCTTCACTCCCCTCCACCTACCTGGCTAAGTCTCATAAGTACTACTAGCTAGTTGGTTCACTTAATTAGACTTCTAATTTGTGCTCTAGGTCTAGGAAACCTTAGCTCGAACTTGAGTCCATTTGCATATATGACAACTAGAGCAGGGACACCGTATTCACCAATCCAAGCCCAGTCAAGTGTAGCCATGGACCAAAACTTAGGGAATTTAATCAAAGGCCTAAATGATCAAGTGGCCCAACTGACTAAGAGTTTAACTGAGCAATTGGCCCAAACAAATCAGAATGTGGCACAAACCAACCAAGACATGAAAGAGCAATTAGCCCACATCACTACTAGGTTGGATCAGTTAGAGGCTAGAACCCCTGAAAGCAATCATGAAGCCCAGACTGAGCCTGAGCCCGGAAAGGGCATCCACTCATATGTTCTCCCCACGAGGGATGTGGGAGATACTAAAGTGCCAGAAACCTTTTGCGTTCGAGCATACCTGCTCCAAGTACTTTGATATTTAAGGGTCTCGGGTCTCGAATTCTTTTGAGACCTACCCAACCACCAATTAAAAGATAGTGAAGACCCTTAGATTCGGTGCACCCAGCTTGTGGGAGACTCTCAGTCCCGCGAGGTGTGCCTCATACTCTGCTTGGTTGTTGGTGGCTTTGAATTGGAAGCGAAGTGCGCACTTAGCTACGACCCCATCGCAGTTGGCAAGGATGAGGCCTGCCCCACTCCCTCCTGCATTGGATGTGCCATCCATATGAAGGACCCAAACATCCTCTTCAGCCGAGGGATCTGCCTGATCCCCCGGTGGGGGCGTCTCCGTTTCTTCACTCATGTCGGTACACTCGACCAGGAAGTCGGCCAGCACTTGCACCTTCTGAGATGGCCTCGACTGGTAGGCGATGTCGAACTCACTTAGCTTCAGCACTCACATGGCCAGATGCTCGGACATGTTCAGATGGCTGAGTATGGCTCTCAGTGGTTGGTCTGTCAAGACTGCGATCAGGTGAGCTTAGAAGTATAGCCTAAGGCATTGAGAAGACATAATGAGCATGAAAATTAGTTTTTCAGAACGGGCATACCTGACCTTGGTATCTCATGGAGCTTGCCAACATAGTATACTAGCCTCTAAACTCCATCTCCATCCGTGCAGACAAGGATCGAGCTGACGACCCCTAGGTGACTGCTAGGTACAGGAGGAGTTCCTCTCCATCTTCTGGTCTAGAGAGCAGGGGTGGTGATGCAAGTAACTTTTTTAGTTCCTTGAAGGCTTCTCGGCATTCCTCTATCCAGGCAAAGTTGTGCACCTTACGCAGCACCTTGAAGAATGGCAGGCAACGATCAGCGGAGCGCAAGATGAACTGACTCAAACTGTGACCCGGCGGGTGAGACATTGAACCTGCTTCTTTGAGGTGGGATTCTCTATATCGATAATTGCTTGGACCTTCTCAGGGTTGGCTTCGATTCCCCTCTAGGTGACCATGAAATCCAAGAACTTCCCAACACCACACCGAAGGCACACTTGGCCAGGTTTAGCTTCATCTAGTGAAGGTGAAGATTATGGAAAGCCTATGCCAGGTCCACAACATGGTCCGACTTTGGCTTACTCATGATGAGCATGTCGTCTACGTACACTTGAATGTTGTGGCTGATTTGGTCTTGAAAGACCTTGTTGACCAGCTGTTGGTATATGACTCTGGCATTCTTCAGATCGAATGGCATCATCTTATAGCAATACATTCCACGGTCTGTGATGAAGGCAGTGTGCTCTTTCTCCTCTAGGTGCATCTGGATTTGATTATACCTAGAGAACACATCCATGAAGGAGAGTAAGTGGTGCTCCGAGGTGGCATCCACCAGCTAATCGATCTTCAAAAGTGGAAAGCTATCCTTTAGGCAAGCTCTATTGAGGTCGATGTAGTCTACATAGATTCTTCACTTTTCATTAGCTTTCTTGACCATGACTACGTTCGCCAACCAGCTAGGGTACTGCACTTCGTGAATGAAGCCCACTGTGAGAAGCTTCTCTACTTCCTCGTTGATTGCCCTCTATCTCTCTGAAGTGAAACTTCTCTTCTTCTGCCAAACCGGGCGGCACTTCGGGTCGATGTTTAATTTATGAGTAATGATGTCAGAGGTGATACCTGGCATATCTATCACAGTCCAAAAAAATATGTCCGTATTTGCCCGAAGAAAATTTAGTAGGCGAGCCCGCTCTTCTTCTTGCAGCTAGGCCCCGATCTATATCGTCTTCGATGGATCTATGTCGAGGGGGCACGATAACAGGCACTCGATTGGGCCACCCTTGGGGTCCTGTATTCTTTGGTCGAGGTCACCGACATCGGAGTCCTCCTCAACACTCCTGGTTCTGGGGATGGCTTGCAAGCAATGTTTGATCGACTAAGGTGCCCCCCTCATCTCCCCTATGCCATGGAGGGTCGGGAATTATACCAACAGGCACTTTGTAGATATAACCACATCGAGCAAATGAGCCTGGGGCAGCTAAGAATTATGTTGTAGGCTGAAGGGAGTCTGACAACCATAAAGGTCATCATGACCGTACTCTACCGAGGTGGTGACTCGGTCATGATAGGGAGAGTAATCTCTCCTTCCACCCTCACCGAGTCTCCGGTAAAATCGACAAGGGGGTATGCACTGGCTTCAGTTGAGTAGAAGACAAATTCATCCTGGAGAAGGCATCATAAAAAAGGATATCTATCAAACTTCTACTATCGACCATAATCCATTTTATAGGATGCCTTGCTATTATCATTTCGACAACAACCGTATCGTTATTTATATTTTCATTCTCAGGTCCCTTCTCCCTCATAAAAGAAAGTACATTTTCTGACCCCTCCCTTGCTCGGGTTCTCTTGGAGGTGTGCTCTATTCCCTATGATATCATACCCACAGGCTTCTCGATGGGTTGGTTGTCAACCGGAGGGATAGGAGGAAGAGTTGTGAGTGCCTGAGATTCCGTAAGGACCTTGCCTCCACGAACTTCTCGAGGTAGCCCCTCCTTATGAGATCTTCAATCTCCCTTTTGAGGTGGCAGCATTTCTCAGTATCGCGACCATAGTCATGGTGAAATTGGCAGTACTTTGACTTGTCACGATTATTCGATGGCCTCAGCGGGGGAGGGTGGTGTAAGTAGCGCTCGTTCTCGGTTTTTATCAGGATCTTCAATCTCGGAGCGAGGAGAGGAGTGTATCTTTCCTTTGGGAAGGGGGCCGCTCTTTGACTTCGGATCAATTCAGAGGTTTGGGGTCAGCCTGGGCCTCCATACCTCGGAGGTCTCCCAAAGGATGCTTCTTCGATGACTTCCCGTCCAGCTTTGGTGGGGACGCCAGGATCAGACACAGACCTTTAGATTACATATGGTTTACTTATTAGGATTTTTTTATTAGAACCTTAGTCACGTGTCACAATTTTGTAAGCAAGTAAGATTGAGTCCTGTAATAAGTTGAGACTAGTTGATTTAGTCCAGTCTATTGAGTCCTGTATTTAAGTATGAGTCTAGTGAGAGTCCAATTTTTGTACAAGAGGAGAGGATACCCTATTTTGGAGTTCCACCAGGCCTCATCTAGGAGCCAGAGGTCTTCACATCATCCAATTGGACCTTGTATGCGTTCCCAGGGTCCAAGATTCCTGTAAGATGCCCAAATGCCCTCCAAATGATTTCCAAACACCAGATTCCCTCCAGATGCCAGAGAATATTCCACATACTAGGCCACCCCAGGATCCTAAAGACATACCTGTGCCCCAGCTCAGGATAATTCAAGTCCCAAGTCCATAAAGAACCAAGATTCCATATTGATTCCAGGAATATTCCAGCCGAGGGCACCCCAGCTTCCAG
The DNA here is from genome assembly GCA_021397845.1 of Areca catechu. Taxonomy (NCBI): domain Eukaryota; kingdom Viridiplantae; phylum Streptophyta; class Magnoliopsida; order Arecales; family Arecaceae; genus Areca; species Areca catechu. The sequence continues at coordinate 12,358,826 of CM038038.1, read as the reverse complement.
GAGGCCCAAAGCCCATGCGCCCCAAGCCCTTGGCCGGCCCTTGCTGCCTCCCATGAAGCCCAACATGCCAAGAGGGAAGTCCTTAATGGTTGACCAAGTCCAAACATGGTGGAAGAGTTCAAATGAAAGAAGGAGTTTGAGTTTTTATTTCATTCAACTTGTATACTCCTAGTTCTAGGTTTATTTTGAAATCTTTCTCCCACTTAAATTATGTAAACCTATTCTAACTAGGATAAGACTTGTAATCCCTTTAGTAGAGGGCATGGGACTCTATAAATACCCCACCCCTCCTTCTCTTGTAATCAATTCTACTCTTATAAAATTAAATTTTAGTAAAATATTGTCTTGAGTTTTGGTGTTGTGATTTGCTTTTGTTCCTTTACTTGGCCGACCCCTACCTCCAACCTTCATCCACGCCCAAGAACCTTCCAAGTCTTCAAGCATCAGCCTTCATCCTTTAAGAAGAAGCCCAAGGTCTTCACCTGCTAAGAGCCTCCTTCTCCCTGCCGCCAGTACTCCTAACCCTAATCTTTCCCTTCTATTTCATACCTTATTTATTTCATTTGATTGTTGATTCAAACCTAACCTTGATGCTTTGTAGGATCCCCAAGGTATTTTCCCTCCCCAGAGGAGGCCCTCTTTGCCTCCAGGATAGCCTAGATCAGCAATCAAATCCAAGGGAATTGAAGCTTCATCATCCAAGCTTCAATCAGAGTGTGTGTGATCTCTTCATCTATTGAATCTACAATCTCTGACTGGTAATATTTTTTCCTACTTTTGATTTCTAATTTGATAAAGATTAGCTATCCTAAGCTGAGAGTTTTTCAATTCTTGGGTCCTGACTTTTATTATTTTGTATGAGTATGCCTGCGATCATGATGATTCTTTGCATTACTGAATATCCTGCTAGTCTTTACTTAACTTTGAGAATTTAGCCTACAAACAAAAATTATAAAAAAATTTAAAAAGTTATTTTACTAATTTTTCCTGCATATTTAGCAATATTAGAGTTGTCCTACATTAGTTGGGTATCAGAGCAGGTTTAGGATAGCATTCATTTGCATTAGGATTACAAACCCTAATTTCTGCATCCTACTAGCTGCATTAGGTGTCTATTTTTCATCTAATTTCGACCATTTAGGAATTTCATTTTTTTATAAAATTTACACTTCATGTCCTATGTTCTGTCCTAATAATTATCATAATTTTTAATTAATTTTAAAGAAAACTTAATTCATTAAAATTTGGAATATTAAAAACCCTAACAAAAATCCTGATATTTCTACATCAGTCTAAAAACCCTAGGATTTTCACCCTCATATGATTTTTTTTTTATATCAAATTTAGTAGAGTTCATCATCACCATCCATCCTCTGTTCTGTAATCTTTTTGATTTTTTTTGCATCAGCGACTATGTCAAAACCTGCATCATCTGAAACTCTAATGTTCTGAATTCTGTTATTTCTGCATTTTGACTCAACCAAACCTAACCAACTTCCACACACCCTAATCCCAAGCCAAATTTGTTTGCTAACTTAATCAACCTGAACCTAATTTGCCACCTCATAAAACATACATAAAATATTTTTATTTTTCTGATTATTTTAGATTGCATCAGGACCATTGATTGCCATCATCTCTTTAACCTAATCTTAAGGGCAATTGCTATCTAACATCAGGGCAGGATTTCATCCCCTATCCTGGGCCCAAAACAATCACCATCATTCTGACCTAAGCTTAATTAAAATTAATTAGACCTAATTTGCCTTAGAGGGCTATATGACACTCACAGGTCGGGTCCGAACCGTGTGGCCTAACTAGTGCATTTAATCCTTTAGCTATTACTGAAAGTTGGTGTCTAAGGCTGGGGTCCAGAGTCAAATGACTTAAGTGGACTGGTGGTTTATAATTAGGACCCTGTGACAAGTAGAGGGAGCCTCCCACCACCCCACCCCCTACCTGGCCAGTGGAAGGATTAGCTACTGGGTTAAGTGTAAGTTGAGCTGACCCATTCTGTTTTGACTCTAGGTCTAGAAAATCTTAGAATTACTGATCCTTTGCATGCTTAGCTGCACCATCTTATTTTGATTGATTAATTGATTGTATGACCATGAGATTAGGAACCCAATACCAGAAGTCTAAACCTCAACCCAGTTCAACCATGAAGTCCAGTCTTAAAGCACTCATAAGAACCATGAATGAACAATTGAACCATAAACTTGACCAAACCAATACCCAGATGACCCAATTGACCCAATTCCAAAACCAATTGACCCAATCCCAAAACCAAATGAACTATAGATTCGACCAAATAGACCAAAGATTTGACCAAATAACCCAAACCAATAACCAGGCAACCCATAGGATTGACCAATTAACTGATAGGTTAGACTAGGTAGAAAATAGATTAGGGACCATAGAACGCTCCCAGGGGTCTAATTCTAAACCTGAATCTGACCCATCCTGTTCTACCTCTCAATCCCCTAGGGGAGCCCAAAATCCATACCACTTTATGGAAACCAACCCTAGGAGAACCCAGACTCAAGAACCATTTGTAGAGCCTAATCATAGAGGAGTTCAACATCAGGAACCATACCAAGAGCCCAACCATAGGAGAGTCCACAACCCTGACCCTATCCAGGAACCCAACTGTAGAAGGCCCCAACATGAAGTTCATGATCAAGATGAAAGGGCCATGAAAATTATTAGGGTAGAAGCACCCACCTTTGATGGAAGTCTTGAACCAAAGGTCTATGTAGATTAGGTAGGAGATATGGATTACTATTTTGAATGGTATGAAATGAGTGAAGTGATGAAATATAAATTTGCCAAGATGAGGTTGATTCATCAAGCTAGATTCATTGGGATAATCTTGAGCATACTAGGAGACAACTAGCCCTTCCACCTATAACTACTTAGCAAGAGATGAAATTGCAACTCAAACAGAAATACCTACCAGAATCCTACAATCAACAGCTCTTAGATCAATGGAACAAAATTCATCAAGGGAATATATCAGTGTCAGATTATATTACTGAATTTGATAAGTTTGTTGTTAGGTGTAGTGTAACTGAGTCTTTAGAACAAACCCTATCCAGGTTTAGAATTGGATTACATGAAGACATCAAAAGGGAATTATACATGAGAGAGGTCAATGATTTGGAACAAGCCTATCGAATAGCTACACATTATGAACAATTTCAAAGAGGACCTATATATCAAAAATCTGAACCTGTTAGGAACAATACCCAATTCCCAAGATCAAACCCAAACCAGGTATACCAGGGTAGACCAAATCCCAATCCCAATCCAGTTTGATTTAACCCCAACCCAGTTAAGCCAAACCCTAATCCAGTCCGACCCAACCCTAACCCAATCCGATTCAATCCCAACCCAAACCATCCCAACCTTAACCAATCTCGACCTAACTCATGTCCGAGTCCATCTAGTTCAAGTAATTATGGACCTGCTAGAATCGATAAGGATAAGGGACTTGCATTTTAGAAAGCCCCAAGCCCCAGCCCCAATGCTTGTTTTAGGTTTTATAAGGTAAGTCACTATGCTAGCTAGTGTCCCACCAGATCATTACACACAGGGGAGCTAGATGGTGCGGACACCAAAGGCACCAGAATAAGACAAAAGCTTCTTAACCCTCTATGGATTACTTAGTAGCATTTGAGTTCATTTGTAATAAAGGCTTAGCCTATTTGAGTTGTCTTTTATTATTTGAGTCCTGTACCAATCAGCTCATGTTGAGCTAGTCTTTTTCTTGAGTCCTGTACATGTTAGTCCAAGTACAAGTGAAGACATGTTAGTCCAAGTACAAGTGAAGATCGAGCCAGTACAAGTAAAGATCAACCCAGCCTGAAGTTATGAAGATCATGGATGGCTTAGTAGAAGAAATCAGAAGCCTTGGAGTCATGTCGGAAGCCCTGAAGCCTTGAACTGCAGCCTGAAGTAGATTGGGCCAGCCAAGGCCCAGGAGGGGAGCTAGGGCACCATCCACCCTATGGTCACCACCCCTTGGTCAGTCATTAGGGTCACCTCCCTTGGCCGACCAAGGCAGGAGAGGGGAGAGTGATTTTAGGAATTTTAAATCCAAGTCCTACCATGTATTCTAGCTAGGGTTTGAGTAGGATTCAAATACCTAGAAAAAGTATATTGTAACCTTACTTGGGGGCCAAGTTTAAGAGTCTATTTAAGAGACTCTATTCTCTTGTATGAAGACAACCTTTTTGAATGAATATAATTGATCTCTCTCATTGCTGTGTGCTACCTGCTGTGTGCTAAGGGAATTTTGTATGAATCCCTCTTCTTCTTCCTGGTGTTCTGTGCCCTGTCTCTAGTCTCCATCTGCTTCTCCAAGCCCTAGCCACCCACATCAATCTCGTTCTTCCCCTTGATATTTTTTAATTAATCCTCCATCCTTGCTTTGTTTTCTAACCCATGAAAGGCTATTTACAGGTCCCTCAGCTTCTACAAATCCAACGACTCTAGCCGGGTAGCGATCGGATCACCGAGTTGAAAGCCGAGAACTCGCGGGTCTCCGGCTTGATTTTCCAGGCCACATCCAGAAGCAAGAGCGATCCCTTCATCTACGATCTACACTGGGCACATCAACCATTGTCAGGTACACCCCCTCTGCCTGCTAGTCACTTTATTGGAGATGAACTAGCCCAACCGAGACTTCTCAGCCTCGGTAATCTACTTTTTCTATTGCTTTTAGGTCCTATCTTGCATGCTTTAGCTTCTTATTTTGCATAGATTTTCCTACTTAGGTTCTTGGTCTATTTTTCAGGATTTAGATTCATCACTTAACCCAAAAAATACAAAAATAACTTTGCATGCAATCTAGTTACGCATCACTTCCTCTAGGTGCTCCGCCCTCTCTTCCAGTTAGCTCATGGATCGACCGGTCCTGCAAAAAAGAGGAGACCCAGGCCGAGGGTTCCAACGGGGACACTTCGATAATTAAGTCAGTTGGGACAACCAAGGAAAATAGAGCCTCTATGATGGAGAGCTTAGGACCTCTCCGCATAGAAGAATAAATAATGTGAAAGCTGAAAGATGGAAGATAAGTCAAAGTTTGAGATTAGGGAGGTTTCCTTGCTAGTTCCTTGCCCGTTAGCTCTCGTTGTCTTATCCGTTTACCCCCCTTTTCTCGTTGGAGGTCCCTTCTTTCATTTTATGTGGGAAAAATGGCCCAGACTAGGTCTGGGGCTTCATTGGGGCATCACTTTCTTGGTACCCTCTGTTGGCATGGTTTTCTTCTATTAGCAGCCTCCCCTTGTTAGATCAGTCCTCAGAAAAAGATCTTTCAATTAGGGGTATTCATCGATGTAATACAAGTCTTGTCCTTTTGGTGGTGTAGTTCCTACAGGGGGCACGGGTGCCGTACCGCTGAGCCCTGAGCCATAGTGGAGCATTTCTATTCCAAGAGGGACCACTAGGATGTTGCAGGGCCTGGAGCCTTAATAGGATACTCCTCTTGGAGGAGGCGCAGGCAGCATGCCACAAAAACTGGAGCCCTAGTTGCACGGTGGAAGGTGTAGGCAGCATGCAGCAGGGCTGAAACTTGGTGGAGCATGTGTCACATAGAGGGTGTAGGTGGCGTGTTGCAGTGTCTGTAGCCTACAGCCCTTGTGCCATGGTTTGAATTCCTTCAGGTCTTTTTTCGCTCATTCCTGGTTGATCCTCTATCAGTCACTGATGCCTCTTAGTCCTGGATTGTGATTCCATCTTGGAAAAAGGAGCTCTATCTCGGAAGCTTGACCCTAGATGGTGAGAGCACGACCTCAGCCAGAAGCTCGACCCTGGATGGGAGCTGACCTCGATCGGGGGCTCGATCTCGAATGGTGGGAGCATAACCTAGGATGGCAGGAGCACGACCTTAACCGGGAGCTCGACCCTGGATGGGAGCTGACCTCAGCCGGGAGCTCGACCTCGGACGATGGGAGCATGACCTCGATCGAGAGCTCGATCCTGGATGGGTGATGGGGTCATCAAGCAAAGGCAAATAGACTTCAAGCAAATCTTGTAGCTATGAAGGTCTTCTAATCAACATACCCATGGAGAAAGCAAGTCCATCTCATGGAAGCTAAAACATGGCTAAAAGAAAGCTCCAACACTCAAGCAATTCACTTTTAAAGAAGCCACTTCCATGATCCAACTCAAGAAGGAGAGCCCCAATTTTCAAGTGTCGACACTTCATGCACCTTGAGTCAACTCAACCTATCCTTGAGCCGACACTACCCCTTTGTCAAGCAATTTTTTCATGCCACTCAGAGATTATCGAGCTTTTTTTATTTGCCACTTGAAATTTTATTGGAGTACCACTTGAAGCACACTTGAAGAGTCTTGGATGCCATCCCTTATGACATTTGGAAGTTCCATGTTGATTACACTTGGAAGCATCTTTAGATGCCATGTGGAAACATCTCATACCGCCACTTGGAAGATCACTTTTATTGAAGACACATAGAAGAATCCCTTGATGACACATGGCAAGCTAAGAAGGCACCACTTGGAAGTTTGTTGCAACCAAAATTTATTTTTAACCATTTCTTGTTGGAAGTTTAACCAATTTTAGTTAAGGCCATCTAATCTAGTACTTAGCATAACTAATCCATGGATTAGTTATATTTTAATCTTTTTTGGATGAATTTTTTGGAAACTCCTTGGCCTATAAATAGGGCTAAGCCTTCCCTCTTGTATTCATTCCATTTAGAAATGAAATTGAGATGATATTGAGTTTGGTTTTCTTCTTGAATTCTAGTCTAGTTTTCTTGTGTGGAGAAGGTGAGATGCCCTTTAATCTAGCTAGTTTTCTTCATTCCCTAGTCCTAGAACTAGGTCACTCCTTGAGGGAGAGGGTGAGAGGCCCATTTGATGCTTCAAAGAAGCCCTTCCAAGGTCTTTGAGGCGTGTACCAAGAGGAAGAAGAGAAGAGCTTGCCGCCTAGCTTCAAGCCATTCCCAAACTTCCCTTCATTTGTTTTCCTTTGATTTATTTCCTTCCATCTTTGTTTCCACGCCCTTATTGTTGGTTCATTGCAGGTTCTCTCAGGTATTCTAGTTGATGATGAAGGTTTCTTGCCATGATCCAAGTGCAAGGTAAGTTCATAAGTTGAGGAGTTCTAGTCTTACCATCAAATCCTCTTTCCTAGAGTATTGTGTGAACCCTTTCACTAAAATATTTTAGCCATCATTGTTGGTAGGAAAACTCTTCCTAAGCTTCATTAGATCTAATTATTTGAATGTTAACTTGTCCTAGTAGTGATGGTTTTCTTGCCATGAAGATCTTAATCTTTGTTTTGAACTAGATCTACATTGCGGATATTGTAACTTAAATCAACTAGTCTCCTTATGAAAATCCTTTCCTTGGATTAATTTAGCCCATTTATTTGATAATTAATTGCTCAAGTTTGCTTTCTGGTTAGCTTGCTAAAACTCTCCATCCATCTTTTTATTTTTGTCTCGCATCAATTTTTGGTATCAAAGCTTATGGTTTACTAGGTCAAATTGCTAAAATTTTGTTCCCTTTGTTTGTTGCTTGCCTTCAAGTATGAAATTCAAATTCAAGATTCAAGATTTAAATTTTAAAGTTTAATATCTAAAATATAAACTCCAAGATCTGAAATTCCTAATTTAAATTTTAATTTTTTGATATTTTTAAATTTAAACTTTGAATTTTAAATCTAGTAAATTGGAGGTTTGTTGATTGCTGAAATTTCTGTACTAGAACCAACCCGAGTTTTCCATGAATTTTAGTATTTTTTAAAAGGAAAATATACAAAAAAAATCTTTTGTTGTAGTTTAGGATCCTAAATATAAAATTTTAAAAAATATTTTCCTTGGAATCTTTTGAGTTTAAAATTTGGATTCTTATGTTGTTTCCTAAAAGCTGTTCAAATTCTATTTTTCCCTCCCTTAAGTTTAATTTTCAAAAAAAATTCAAAAATATTTTTTCTGAATTTCATATTCGATATATGAGATTTAGATGTCAAAATGTGATGATTTCTAATTAAATTTTGAATTTTAGAAGGGTTCTAAATTTGAAATTCAAATTTTGAATCAAGGTAGTTGGAAGTTTGTTAATCTGCTGGAATCTTCTAGTAACCACTTCTCATAACAACTTCCCTAACCAAATTTCAAAATTTTTGAATTCAAATCTTAAAATATAATATCTTAACACTAATATCTAACTAATCCACTTTTAATTTCAAATTTTTAGAATTTAAAATTTAAAATTTTAAATTTTCAAAACTAGTTAGTTGGAGGTTAGTTAAGGGGCTGAAATTTTTATACAACCACTTTTACCTCCAAGAATGAATTTTAAAACTATAATTAAAATTTTAAAATTTAAAATTTGAGTTTTAAAATCAATATTTCTAGATCTAAGATTTTTAATTTAATTTTTAAATTTTTAAAACTTTGAAATTCGGGTTTGACTTATATGTTTGTGCTAGTCTACATATCTTGTTAGCTAATTGGTTGTTTGTGCATCCAATTCAAAATCATTTTAAGCGCATTCAATATAACATAAGGGAACGAGGTAATAACCTTTCCTTAGCCCAAAACAACCATCCATCACTGTGCATTGAACTAATCTTAATTAAAATTGAGTATGAACCTAAACTAGGGACACCTATAAGTCGAGTTCAAGTAGAAGATGAGGTAATGTACTATTTGAGTTTGTACTTACTCCTTAGAAATTGGTATCTAAGGTTAGAGATCCAACGGCAAACATCTTAAGCGGACTTGTGGTTCTTTAATTGGGTCCTCGCAAGAGTGAGGGGGGCCTCCCGCAACCCCACCTCTTACCTGGCCAATGGAAAGTGTAATTACATCCTTAATTAGTACCTAGTTAAATCCTGTATTTTGAACTTCTAGGTCTAGGAACCCTAAAAGCTGGGTTTATATTGCTTGTCTATTAGGTCAAGAGCTTTAGACCAACAGTCCTACACTTAGTCTAGTTTATCTATGGACCCCATTATGAGGACCATGACTGAAAAGTTTGATATCCTAACTAAATAATTAGGGTCAATGAACAAAGAGTTAGGACAAATGGATAATCAAATCGAGAACCATACTAAGCCCAAATCACCTAGTCCACCTCCCCTTGGTCCCAGATCCCAATGTCATGATCTCACCCCTGAGTATAATCCTAGATACCCCTGCCAAGAGTCTGTAGATCAGGAAGAGAGAGTCTTTAGGAGCAATCGATCTTATGCACCCACTTTCGATGAAAATTTAGATCATGAAGTGTATGTCGATCAGGAGAAGAAAATGGATCAATACTTTAAGTTTGATGAAATGTCGGAAGTAAGGAAGTGTCAATTTGCCAAATTAAAGTTAGTTCAACATGGTAAAACATATTGGGGAGAAGTTGAGTGTAAAAATTATTATAGTGGGGATAAAATAATTACTTGGAGAGATATAAAGAGTAAACTTAAGAAAAAGTACATAGGTAGATATTATGAGCAAAGACTTTTAGACCAATGGTATAGATTGAGACAAGATGATGCAACTATATCTGAGTATATTGCTAAATTCAATGAGTTTATCAGGAGATGTAGCACAGCCGAATCTGAGGCAATGATCATATCCACATTTTAAGCTGGTCTATGTAAGGACATCCAGTGGAAATTATTTCAATGAAAAATTCACTACCTAGAAGAAGCTTATCAAATTGCTAGAAAATTTGACACATATCAGAAGGAACTCTTGATCAGTCGACCTAAGTCCAACAGGAATAATACATTTGGACATAGGCCTAGTTCTAGTCAGATTTCTTAAAACAAACCAACTCCTATTATCCCAGTAGTTTGTAGGGAAGAAATCCTTGAACATATTGAAGAATCAAAAATAGAAATATATGAAGCTAAATCCAGTCTCATAAATGAATATAAAGAAGAGACTAAGCCCACTAAAAAATTAGAGAAAAAATCTCCTGAACCTATTGAAGAATTTAAAGATGAAATAGAGTAAAGTCTTGTCCAAATGAAGGGCTAGAAAGAGAAGATCCTAAACCCGTTGAAGAACTTAAGGAAGAAGTTTATGAAGCTGGGTCTAACCTTATAGATGTGTATGAACAAGAACAATTAATTGAGGATAAAATAAATACCTAGCCTAAAGAAATCAACAACGGGAATAATCAACTTGAAGAAAATGAAGTCTAGGGACAAAACCATGAAGAGCAATCTGAGGAGATAATAGAGGACCTAGAATTAATCAATGTTGAGGATTTAGATCTAGAGATTAATGAAGGATCACCTAATGGGGTATTGACTATCAGAGAAAACCTAGAACCAATTTCAAAGGATCATGCCCAAGAAATTGTAGAACCGTTAAATGATTATCAATATGTATTCCCTGATAGTTGCCGAGCCTGATTCACCCTTTTGGAACATCCCCAATCCTAGTCCACCAAGTTGGGACATCCACCATACCATTGATATGATCCCAGTAATATTCAAACAGTTACTTTTGGAAGATATTATGGCATTTATTTAGCACCAAATTAAGATTCACTGCCATCAACCTGAAGTTATGTGCCAGAGTCTTCAAAGCCATTTAGGGGAATATTGAAAATTAGGAACTTTTGTTTCCTAGCCCAACAATAAAGTTTAGTCCATAGATAATAAAGTCCATTTGATCTTGTTTTGTTTTTGGTGTCATTTGTATTTTATCATTTGAAGTCATTTATATTTGTCTTTTGCCATTTAGTGTCATCTGTATTTGTCTTTTGTCATCTGATATTATTTGACCTTTCCATGCATAAGTGTCCATGACTATGACAGTCATATGCATAGCAGATTAGTAAGAAAATTTGAGCAATAAAATTAACTAGCATATGGCTAAATTTTCTTAGAAGTTTTCATGAAAAGACTACATGAAAAGTAGCAAACTTGTGGTGTAGGTCCTATTCAAATACCAAAGAAATTTGGACCTAATACTCATGTGCTTAAATTACCATCTAACTTTGGTATAAGTCTCACTTTTAATGTTTCAGACCTAGTAGGGTAAAGGAACCAACTATGATACATAGTGAGTCTTTTTTGGACTTAATCCAATTTTTGAGAGTGAACCGACCCTTGAGTGTCTACCAGCCCCATTACCCAAATCAGTGGATAGGAATGAGCGAATTTGGATAATAAGACTATTACTACCCAAAACAAGGACTATCCATACTATTTGGTTCATTGACAAGGTTGACCTAAATCAGAAAACTTGTGGATCACTAGAGAAAATCTTCAAAGCAACAATCCATACCTACTAGCCTATTACCAAAGTCAAATTGACCCATACTCGACAGGGTCGAGTTTCTCTCCATCCTGGGAGAATTGATGGGGACATCAAGCAAAGGCAAATAGATTTCAAGCAAATCCTATAGCTATGGAGGTCTTCTAATCAATATACCCATGGAGAAAGCAAGTACACCTTATGGAAGCTAAAACATGGTTTAAAAAAAGCCCCAGCACTCAAGCAATTCACTTTTAAAGAAGCCACTTGTTGGGAATTTGTCCCAAAGCCAATCGTCTAGGCTGTAGACGGTTATGCTGTCTTTGTATTTTATATATGAATTTTTTTAATAAATAAAAATTATTTATTTTGGCTGTTCATCATATTTACGTTTTTCTGAAATGAACTCTTGTATGATGGAGTCCTTAGAACTACATTGTTTCATATAAAGAGGATATATTAAGTAGTTCTTAAACTGGTTCACAACCAAATGATACATTGTTATAAGACGACGATGTATCAAGTGTAGGTTGTTGTATATCACATTTGTTGGTTGTCCTCTTAACCAAGGAATGTGGAGACACTGGTGTGACATGCAAGTGAAATGTATGATATTTTACTGAATGTGACCATCTATGAAGCTCCCTTCTGCCAAAGGGTTGCTCACGAAGGGATATGGGTATATGTGTCCCTCAGACCTAAGGTCACCATGGAAGCTTGCAAGCAACTCACTGTACTTTGGTACCGGACTACCTGAATTTCTAATCCAGTGATGGAAGGTTTTTGGGTGCAGTAAGTACTTGTGGAGTGATGGTGAATCAAGATGAAACTGACCTCTCCAAATAGTTTGGAGTGAACGACTCACTATGTCTCAATTCAGCAAAATCTTGGCCATGGTAGTTCTTGTGAGGAGTCACAGAACTTGTGAGGTTGAGACATGATCTGAGAAGTTCCGGCAATCGCTGAGACTGTCGACCCGATCAGTTCCATTCCTGCGGAGGACATTGCTTCTACCTCTACTGCTCCAGCCAGAGGTTGGACATATGCTCGTCACAGAGGACATGGTCATCATACCTCTCCATGGTCGATCAGGACCCGACTCCGAGATCTTAGATCGATGTGGCCACGAGCTAGATCTTCTATTGATTCTGGATCGAGTGAGATCGGTTCATCTTCTGATGATACTGATGATATGGATGAGGATTATGACACTTATGTATTTTTAGATAGTTTGTTTTTATACTTCTATGTATTTTTGTCTTTGTTGTTCACTCTTATGTATCCTTTGTATGTCTTGCTGTTGTACAAGTTCTAACTTTAAATGAAAAACTCTGTTGTTCTTCATCTTTATGCCTTTGATGGAAATGAATGAAATATTTTGAATTGTTCTTAGTTTTTCATTGTTTTCACTCTTTGATGGGAATAAATGAATTTTAAATTCAATGTAATATATATTTTTTTTGGGAATAGTATAGTGACAATTCAATGCAATATCTTGAATATTCAGCCTATTTGTCTTCCTACCTTTTTAATGATAACAAAAAGGGGGAGTAGTTTAGTGAGATATAAGTATAAATGCAATATATTTTTGATGATTTATATTTGTGATGTGCAAGGGATAAACAAATTTTTGAAAACTTGAATTGAAAATGATTACAGATTCCTTAAGAAAAGGGGAGCTATACTTTTTTTTCATTAAAAATCTCTTTAAAGTGAATTTCAGCTTAAAACCCCTCTTTAAATGTTTGAAAAAATATTTACAAACTATTTTTTGGATCATCAATTCAGGGAAAGCTTTGTTCATTGCTGAAATTCTCTTTTAGAGTATCATGATACATATTTTCTATGTCTTAAATGTATCCCAAAGATCTGATACTCTCAATCATTATAACAAGCTTGACACTATTAATCTTGACATCACTTTCGTTTTGAAATGTCATATCATTAGTGCAAATTATATTGATACACTTAATGCTTTTAGTTTTATGCACCTTGATGATTTCTTTTAAAAGCCTTTTTAAGCAATTTATATTTAAGAGTTTTGTTATCATCAAAAAGGGATAGATTGTTGACTTCGTTATTGATTTTGATAATAAGCAAAACAGTTAAGTATAAGTTAAGGACTAATGATTTCCTTGAAGTGTATTTTTGTTGAAAAAATGTGCTCACAAATTTGAAGAAGCTTATTTGTTTGAAGAAGCCAAGTTTGAATGAAAAATATTGTTCAAAGAGGACTTGGAAACTCAAGATTGCTTGATTGGATGGTTAAGTTAAAGTAGAAATGCGTTTCAGCTCAAGTTCAGCCTTTTCTGTGAAGAATTCAGTGAAGTGTCAACTCAAAGTGTCGACACATGACACCAAGTATCGATACATGGAAGTGAAGTGTCGACTCAAGCCGGTACGCAATGATGTTTCATATGGCACGGCTGAAGTGTCAACACATGGACCTGAAGTATCGACTCAAAGTGTCGACACATGGATCAACACATCGCTTGAGATTTTCAAGCTACAAAACTTGCTGAAATTGAAGAACAGCTGAAGTGTCGATATATGAAAGCAATGTGTCGACTCAAGGTGTCGACTCAACTGAGTAAGTGTCGATACATCTGAGATTTCCAGAGAATTAGATTGGAGATATTTGAATTGGGTATTGACGCAAGAAATTCAAGTGTCACTCACAGCCTGAAGTGTCGACACATGGAGTTCTGAGAATAGTAACAGCTAGTTTTTCAAATGCAGAACTCGCCCATTTTGCCCTCCAACAGCTAGTTTTTCAAGTCTAATGGCTAGAAATGGGTTTTGAGGCCTTAGGAAAGTATTTATATGCTCCAAATCAAATCAAAAGTAATATTATTGAAGACCATTAAAAAGTTTTGAGAAAAGAGAAGAAAAGAGAGCTTTAACTCCTATTCATTGAAGATTCAACCACTCTCAAACTAAAGCAAGCCTCCAAGCATTCAAAATCCTTGAAGAGCATTAAAGATCAACCATTCTTGAGCATTCAAGAGGCTTCAACAAGTTCAAAGCACTTTTACATCAAACTTCAAAGAGATACCTTCTTTGTTTTAGAAAGCTTACTTTGTTTCATTACTTTTAAACTTTATTTATTGTAAGGGTTCTTGGTTAGCCTATTGTAAAACCAAGTGAGGTTATTAGTGAGCCTTTGAAAACCAATTAGGTTGGTGGTTAGCCCGCAAAACCACTTAGGTTATTGGTTAGCCCGGAAAATCCAGGGAGGTTATTGGTTAGCCTTTAAAAACTAATTAAGTTCTTGGTTAGCCCGTAAAACCAAGTGAGGTTTTGACTTGTCGGCCTTGTGAAAATAAGTTGGGTTTTTGATTAGTGAGCCCACAAAACTAATCAACTATAATCGGGTGTGATTATAGTGAATTTCCAAGGGGATCTTGGGAAGTGGATGTAGGTGCATTGGATAGCACTGAACCACTATATTTCTTGGTCTTTGTGGTTGATTGATCTCTCTACTTGCTTTTCTTTTATTGCTCTTTATTTTTACTGCACTTTTATTTAAGAGCATTACATTTGAATTAATAGTACCTTGCATAATTAATTATTGAATTGGATTGCATTGCATTACATCAAGTAAAGTTATTTTAATTTTTAGAGATCCAATTCACCCCCCTCTTGGATTGCTTACTGGGCAACAAGTGGTATTAGAGCCCTGTTCTCAGTATATAGGCTTTACCGCCTTGAGTAAAGATCTATGATAGCCCCAATTGGTACTATCATAGTTGAGGGTCAAGCCTCAAATAGACCTCCATTTTTCAATGGATCAAATTATACTTATTGAAAAACTAGGATGAGAATTTATATGCATTCTATTGATTATAATTTGTGGAAAGTTATAGATAAGGGTCCTCATATTTCTTAAGTAGTGGTTAATGGTGTTTCCATCCCAAAGCTCGAAGAGGATTGGGATGAAAATGATATTAAGCAATCCGAGATCAATGCCAAGGCAATGAATCTCTTTTATTGTGCATTAGATCCTAGTGAATTTAATAGGATATCTATATGCACTTCTGCTAAAGAAATATGGGACACACTTAAAATTATCCATGAGGATACCGATCAAGTGAAAAATACTAAAGTAAATATGTTAGCGTACACTTATGAGATGTTCTGAATGGAACCTAATGAATCAATCACTGATATGTATACAAGATTCACTAATATTGTAAATGGAATGAGAAGTCTTGGAAAGGTTATGTCTAACGCTGATCTTGTGAATAAAATCCTTGGGTCAATTCTAACATCATGGGATCCGAAGGTGACCGCAATTCAAGAAGCCAAGGATGTTGACAAACTACCTCTAGAGCAGCTAGTTGGATCGCTCATGACTTATAAGCTTAATCTGAAACAAAAATCAATGGACATGGATAAAAAGAAGAAGGGGATTGCTTTCAAATCAAATATTCAAGAAGAATCCTGAATAGATGAGTCCGAAGATGAAGAAGAAAATGAAGGTGAAGAAGCCCTCCTTGCACGAAAATTCAGAAGATTCATGAAGAGGAGGAGATTTTCTTACAAAAAGAAATACCAATCAAAAGACACAGGCCTATTACCTTATCGTAATTGGTACCATTGGTCTAAAAGTCTTTTCTCATAGGATCTACCTAGGTACCTATCTCTCAACTTACTTCTTATATCTCTCCAAGTATATATTTCCTCTTTTCTTTGATAACACTCATGCTCAATAGCATACCAATGCGACCTAGCATGTTTGGTGAACTTGATTTTGGCCAACCTAACTTGTCCTAATTCCGATATGTTAGTACACTCAAAATACCGATCCATTTGTTCTTCCCACTTAATAT
This sequence comes from Areca catechu, assembly GCA_021397845.1. Classification (NCBI taxonomy): domain Eukaryota; kingdom Viridiplantae; phylum Streptophyta; class Magnoliopsida; order Arecales; family Arecaceae; genus Areca; species Areca catechu. Next base: position 12,342,751 of record CM038038.1, on the reverse strand, counting down.
ATGTCTCTTGTCTTCCATCAAAAGTGGGTGCATAAGGTTCGGTGTTCCTAACGGGTCCCTTCTCTGAGTCAACCAAGTATGGGTATAGGCTCCTAGGGCTAGACTCAGGGGCAAGATCATGGTCATAGGCTCTTAGATCAAACCTCCAATGATTAGGTTCAGGATCCCTGTATAAAGGTCTCCTAGGCTCTGGGTGTGGGTGAGGTTGGGGTCTACCAAATTCTGAGTCAGAGGTCCAATTTCGGTGCCTAGGCTCCTCAAGTACCTGGGCTCGGTCTCTAAACTGGGCAACAGTATCAGTCATATCCTGACTCAATTTGGTCATACTTTCGGTAAGAGTTCTAATCATGGCCTCTAAATCAGGTTAGGTTTGACCAGGTTGGTAGGGTACTCCGTTCCGGGTGGACATGATGATGCAAGCAAGCACACCAAATGAGACTCGACTGAAACGACTATGGGCTAACTAGACCTAGAGCCCAAACTAGATGCCCAATCAGAGTGGCAAGCTAGCTTGTAGTAACTCGGGACTCAACCAGGCAGGTGTAAGGGGAGTGTTAGGTCCCTAATTGCCAATCCTAGACACCAATCAGTGATTAGCCAGGTAGGCGGACCAGCACACAAGCCCTTCGGAATAGAATCCCTGAACCACCGTTCTAGACACTGAGTACAAAGCACACACAGAGTAACTAGACAAACTGACTCAACACTAGGCTGGACCTGACCAGTTGGTGTTCCTAGCCCACTAGGGCAAATTAAGTCTAATAAATTTTAAAATTAGGCTTAGGATCGAATGAATAGGTGGTGGTTTTGGGCTAAGGAGAGGTTATCAACTCCTCCCCTTATCTTAGATACTCAATTGTCCTTAAGATGAATTAGGAGATGATCACTCAAAAAAAAAAAAATTGAATTGCAGAAACACAAAAACAGAATTGCTGTATTTTAACTCTCAGAAATTTCATAGAAACCAATAAATTAAAGAAAAATTATGTAAAATAATTTCAATTATACTGGTTCCAAAAAAATAAAAATCATGTAATTTGAAGTTACCTGCAATGAGAAACAATTCCTGCAACAGAGTAGTTATAGACTAAAATAGAATGCTTCCCCCGTTTACAATTCCTGCTATGAAGTTGTAACCCAGCGAATCCCCTACACGCCCTAGGAACACCCTATGGAATGGGAAGAGGAGGCTTGCACCTCACTTCATTCCTAGGACCGGACGTCCTGGGGAGTCTACTTCGAGCAGACAAAGTAAAAAAGAGAGACACTCAAAACATGCAAGCAAGTCAGAAATCCTAGACAGGGCTCTGATACCAAAAATGATGCAGAACGAATGCTCTGAAACCAAAAATGATGCAGAACGAATATGTGAAATGCAGAAACAAATTAAAATTAATATTTATATATATATATATTTTAAGAAGTCGGCTTTGACTCAAAGGAAAGATAAACTAATGTTGAAAGAAACTATATAATAATTGAAAGCACAATTCAAAAAACTAGATTATCAGAGTAGTTCAGGAGTAAAGGATCGCTGGGGGTTGAAAAACTTCCAGACCTAGGGTTTCGCTCTGAACTTTCAACATGACAGAAATAAAGAGAAGGGAAGGGTTATGTACCAGGCAGTGATCTTCACAGAGTTTGGTGGAAAGACTCTCTCGAGCAGATTGTTGGATCCTCGGATTCGGATATCTTTGCAATGGATTCTCCAATACTGGTCCTTTGGCAGAGTTGGCTTCTCCTGAACTCAGGATCTGGGAAAGAAGAAGAACAAGTTAAGGAACCAGATACTCAAAGAAAGGATTTACCAGATAAGAAGAACTTGAAAAATTGATGTTGCTGAAATCCTGATTCTCCTGGATGCTGATCTGACTTCCTCTGGGATTTGCTCTGTATTCGAAGTAGCCGATCTGGACCTAGATGCTGGTGGTCGGCTTCTACTTGGAAGAGAGGGGCCATGAGATGATGAGGTAGATTAGGGTTTGGATGATTGGTGGAATGAAGAAGATAATGGGAGACTAGGGTTTGGAATTGAAGTGGCTAACCTAGGATTTTGGTAGGGTTTAAAGATCTCACACCTCCTCAAGATTCCTGTGGAACCCGGAATCACTCCCTCACGGAGCTCAACACTTGAATACAAGTGCGGAAGAGAGAAACACAAAGTTGCTCACAAAGAAATTGATTTCCTTCATCATTAAATTCAAGAGTTACATAGAGTTGAATATATAGACATAACAAAGAAATAAAATTTTATACATTTCCATGTGGGACTAATAGGACTAACCCACACTTTAGGCATCAAATTCTCTTCCCAAGACTCCTTCCATGAGTGGGCAGCCCAAAAACTCCAAGAAAACTTGAAAATCAGCTCCAAATGGCAGGTTATGGGGGTGTCTCCTAGTATCTCTCCATGAATCAAGGATTTTCCCTTCATGGTTTGGCTCATTTGGACACCTCCTAGTCTTGCTCCACAAGTTTAGGCTTCTTCCTTTCATGGCTTTGGCACTTTTAGAAACTTTTGGGAACCTCCTTGAATTCCTCCCCAAGACATGCTCTCTTCCCTTTTATAACTTGGATTTTTTATGGAACATTGTGGGGCACCTCCTTGATCCTCTCTTTAAGAAAAATTCTTGCCATCCTGGCTTGGGTTTATCTGGAAAGAAATTGGCTCCTCCTTGGATTGAGGTATCTTGATGGATTTCTCTCCCAAGTGGTGCAAAAAAAAAAAGAACTTACTTCTTGTGGTGTAGGGACCAAAGACACTGGATGGAGATGTGGCGCCTCCTGCACTCTGGCGTGTGGCTGGGAGTGTGGCGCCCACTTGCTTGGGCCTGGGAGAAAAAATGTGGCACCCTGGACCTTGACTTGACTGAAAAAAAAGTGGCACCAACCTGGAGAAGACCTAGACCACTACTAGGACTTGTACTGAGTCAACATGACTCAACAAAATTTAAATTGCAGGGAAATACAGACTCAAGACTAAAATTGAGTTGACCAAGTCAACCCTTATTACAAAACCAGAAAATCCTAATTCTTCGAGCAAGGTCAATCAGAGATCCAGATGGAGCCTTGAAGTCTTCTTCTGAGTCTGGTGCCCGCACCACTCCCCTTATGTTGCAACTTCGGTGCCCTTAAGATAGATTCAATTTATGCACACTCAAATAAAAAAAATAGCTTGCAGAAAATAAAAAAGCAGAACAGCAATAAAATTGATCTCAGAAAATCTACATAAATTAATAAATCATGAAAATTTTATGTAAATTACTTCTAATTGTACTAGTTCCATCAAAATAAGAATTACTTAATTTGGAGTTTTCTGTATGGAGAAACAATTCGAATAATAATGGGCAGTTACTGGCAGAAAATAGAACGTATGTCCCGTTTACAATCCCTGCCTAGAAGTTAAACCCAGCGGCACCCCTACACACCCTAGGAACCCCCGTAGAATGGGAGGAGGAGGCTTGCGTCTCGCTTGTTCCTAGGACCGGACGGCCAGGGGAGTCTACTCCAGGCAGCAAAAGTAAAAAGGAACGAAAAAACAATCAAACAAGCAAGAACCCTAGACAGGGCTCTGATACCAAAAATGATACAGAACGGATATGTGGAATGCGGAAGCAAATTAAAATTAATATATATTTTTTTATATATATTTTCAGAAGTCGGCTTTAACTCAAAGGAAAGATAAACTAATATTGAAAGAAACTAAGAAATGACAGAAAACACAATTAAAAGGAGTGGATTATCAGAGTAACTCAGAAGTAGGATCGTTGGGGATTGAGAAACCCCCAGATCTAGGGTTTGCTCTGAGTTTCAACGAAACAGACAAAGTGAGAAGGGAAGGTTCTTGTTACCTAGCCGTGATATCTCTCCATTTGGTGGAAAAAGACTCTCTCGAGCAGATTATTGGATCCCGGGAGTCAAGGTATCTTCGCAATGGATCCTCCGATAATGGTCCTTGGCAAAGTTGGCCTCTTCTTGAACCCTGGATCCTAGAGAGAAGAAGAACAAGGTTAGGAACAAGAGACTCAGGGAAGAGAGTTACCAGAGTAGAAGAAAGGATGGGATCTGAAGGTCTTCAGCTGATCTGGAACTCCTAGGCTGCGGATTTAGGACTTCTTCTCCTGGATCTGCTGGATGGACTCTGAAGTAGTGGTAGCTGACTTGAAGATGGTTGGACTGGGGTCCTGGTGGTCGGCCACCCTTTGGAAGAAGAACCTTGGAGATGGTGTAGAGGCTAGGGTTTGGTGGTGGTGGAGTAGAGATGGGTGGACTAAGCTAGGGTTTTGGGGTTGGAGATCTCACACCTCCTCAAGGTTCCTAGGGAACCCGAATTTACTCCCTCACGGAGCTCAACACTCAGAATAAGTGCAGAAGAACAAGACTTTGCTAAAAAATAAGGGATTTCATTCATAAGATTTCATAAGATAAGTTCAAGTTACAAAAGGGGTCTAATATATAGACCTATAAGAAAAATCAAAACCATACAAGTTCCCATGTGGGACTAAACTCCCTAGCCTATACTTTTGGTAGGAAATATTCTCCCTCTTGGCCAACCAAAGAGTCCTACAAGGAGTGGGCTGCCCTAAAAGTCATGAAAATCCTCTCAAAAGGTAGAAATATGGTGCCTCCTAAGTCTTCTCCTTGAATTTAGGGTTCTTCCTTCAATGGTTCAACTCTTTTGGACACCTCCTTTTCTTTCTCCCCAAGTCATGGCTCTTCCCAATTTTGCTTTGGTCTTTTTAGGCATGGATCCCTTGAAGTGCTCCCCAAGACATGCCTCTTTCTTTCTTTAGCTTGGCCTTTTAAGGTATATATGGGGCACCTCCTTGATTTTGGCTTCAAGAAAAATTCTTGCTCCCTTGGATGTGGGGACCAAGACACTGGGATGCAGTTGTGGTGCCTCCTGGACTCTAGCGTATGGCTGGGAGTGTGGCGCCCACTTGCTTCGGCCTTGACTTGACTAGAAAAAAAAATGGCACCAACCTGGAGAAGACCTAGACCACTATTAGGACTTGTACTGAGTCAACATGACTCAACAAAATTTAAATTGCAGGGAAATACAGACTTAAGATTAAAATTGAGTTGACCAAGTCAACCCTTATTACAAAACTAGAAATCCTAATTCTTTGAGCAAGGTCAATCAGAGATCCAGATGGAACCCTGAAGTCTTCTTCTGATTCTGGTGCCCGCACCAGAATGACTCACTATGCCTCAATTCAGCAAAACATTGGTCAGGGTAGTTTTTGTGAGGAGTCACAGAACTTGTGAGGCTGAGACATGATCTGGATAAACTAATTTAGGGTTGGCAGTTGAACCCTAGGTCATCCTGAGCATTATGAGGTCAAAGGGATGAATTATGTGGCAACCATATGCCAAAGGTTCTTGTGGGGTGCTCTGCATCTTCGACCTATCCGGACGTCAGGTATCATTGCTAGATGAGGACTTTGACTGGTACTGAAAATGTTCCAGTGCTACCAGCTTAGTGTTCGAACCTATGGGGTTATACAGGATTCTATCTGATCTTGTGGCTAATCGATGATTGGAAATCGTTTGTTGTCACCAGAAGTCAAAATGATTGACTTTGTTCCAAGTATCAATACTTGAAATTTTGCAGGTGTTGACACTTAGTGAAGTGTCAATACTTGGCATTTTTCGTGTGTCGACACTTCCTGTGATGAGCAGAAATTCTAGGAGGATTTCATGGGAGTTTTTTTTTTAGCAGGTTTTGACCTGGTTTGAATTTCGAATTCAAACCAGTTTTGGCTCCAAGGCTTTATGGTATGAAAGTCATACTTACCTTAATGGGTTAGACCCATTTGGTATGGCCTTGATCCTCTCCCCAATTCTCTCCCCTCATCTCTCCTCCTTCATCTTTCTCCCTCTCCCTGCTGCCTTTATAAATGAATGTCATTTTCAGGGGCTACCAATGTTTTGATCCACAGATTTTGAGAAAAGCTTTGAGAGAGGAAATAGAGAAGGGCTATGAGAGGTTTTAGGATTGGGTGTGAGTAACCTAGCACTCTAGTTAGGTCTTGGAAAGAGAGGTTTTGGGAAGGGGTTCCTGCTCTCATCCTAATCTTCCTGGAAGAAGAAGATCGGCCAAGGATCCTGAAGAGCTAGCACTCTGAGGGAGTTGATCAGAGTCGAGCCCAAGTGTGGATTTCCTATAGAGGCCAGACGCCTGTGTGGCTCAACCACCCTTTTCCTTCTCACAGCAGTTCCACTACTTCGCTCAGAGGTATAAAGCTATGGTACTTATATATATATATATTCTCTTGCTTTTGATGTTATATGCATGCTAGGTCATTATGCTAGTTCCTGTTGTGGGCAGATTGGTAAATCATTTAGATCTATCTACCGAGCCTTCCGTTGTGCATGCTTTAAAATTGTTTTAAAATGCATATCCTTCTACCATCTTTTCTTGTATATTGTATGCTAGGTGTAGGTATTTTTCACCTTCAAGGTCAGCCAACCTATGCCCATTCTCTTCTAGGTGCTCCTCATCCTGTCGTCAGATAGCCTCATCGAATGACCCCTCTATTGAGGCTACTGGGGGAAAGTAGATGGAGTCCGGGGAAGCTCCTACTTCAATCCCCTCTTGTGCCGGTACCGATGGTGTGAGGGGCCATCTAGTCTGAGATAGGAAGATGGGCCTCCCAGTTGATCGAACTATCTTAGTGCCCTCTCTCGGTTGAGTGACGGTTCCTTCGGGGTTGACGCAGGGATCGCGGGAACAATCCCGCCCACACATGAGATGGCCCCCCTATGGAAGGACCAGAGATGGGGTGGTAGAGCTAGGAGCTCCACCTCCTGATTGTGCCAGTCATCATGGTGGGATGGGTTCCCGACCTGACTGGTGGATACTTCACAAGCATGCAATATGACCATAGCATCATTGCAACATGGTGATGGTCTGAGCGATTGCCCCCTACCTAGCATGCCGATCTGTTATGGCCTGGATCACCTTCACCTGTAGCCATGGTGGGTCTAGAGCCTCATTTGGTGCTTTGAGGAAGATCGGGTCTCCCTCTCTCTTTCTTGAACGATCCTGGGTGACCGATCCTATAGGAGAAAACTAGCCGGGGGCACCAGTGGAGATACTCCAATGCTCAAGTCAGTAGGGCAATTAAAGGTAATAGCCCCCTCTCATGGAGGGCTGGGCTACCTCCCTGGGGAGAAGGGTGAGAATTTATTTTTTATAAGTAGAGGGGGGTTGCTTACCTCTTATCTTGGCTGGAGGTCCCTCTTACCTATATAGCAAGCAGCACCATGGGATAGGATCTGAGACCCTGGAAGAGCACTCCCCTATGGGAGGCACAAGTCTGGAAGAGCACTCCCTTGTAGGATGTGCAGGTCTGGCAAAGCACTCCCCTATGGGATGTACTTTTCTAATCGCTATGAAGGATTCAACGGAGGCGGCGACACCAAATCTTTGAATCGTGGCCATCGAGATTCTTGGTTATTATGCCAGAATCTGGTGGGCCATATGTGTCCTGCATGGGGATGCAACTTTTGTCGATCTATTACCTGCCATGATCCATGGGAGGGGCCCACCTAGGGTCGCTACCTGGCTTGATCCAGAGTTCAACTCTATTGTAGGCTCTGGCCATCCCAGGGCCCTACTTAGTCCGGGCCTCAACTCGGCTTCGAGTTCTTGTCAATCTAGGACTCAGGCCACCCTGAAGCTCTACTCGGCTCTGGGCCCAACCCGGCTGGATGCTCTTGCTGACTTGGATCCTTACTCAATTTTTGGGCTCAGCTCGGATGGGGACTCTTGCCGACTTGGGGCTTTACTGGACCCCTGGGCTTAGCTCAGCCAAGAATGCTTGCCTCGAACATGGGGCCTGCAGGTGCCATGTTGGTGTTCAGCCACATCAGGAGGCTATGACTTGGTTTTCTCTATAACTTTATTATTTTAAGGATCTAATAATTTAGAAAAGTTTATTAGATAGTTAAGAAAAGAAAAGAGAAGACATGAACCAATTAGTAAACAATCCATTCATTGGCTTCACCAAGTCATTGACAAGGGTTGAAGAAAAATTAGTCCAAGGAACCTAGATCAGTCATACTGATCATCCTTATTGGCTCTTGCCGACCTGGGGCTTTAAAATTATCCCGGGCTTATCAAGGAGTTTTATGGATCACTCACCTGTGGGATTGATGGATGGATGGCATAGGTGAGAGACTGGGATATCCCAGTTTCATCAGAGGTACTGAGCAGAGTATGAGACATTTCGATGACTGGTTCAATGGTGGATAGCTTGATGGACAGAGTGAGTGGACTTCAGTGTATCTTTGAGTCTGATATATTGCCTAAGGGAGACACTGTACCCGAATCCCGATGTCAGTAGAGATGAGATTGTTGCACCATATTATTGCCCGAATACTTCTGCCATAGACCGGATGCTTCGATTACATCATTGAGCGGGAGTTGCTAGTGATGGTCTCTTTAGTTTAGCGCACGCATGTCTACCTTCCAGTGCTTATGATTCACCAGATGATGGAGGTGTCGACGAGCCAGCGACTCTGCCTGCCTTATGGGATGGGGTTGACTATTCTGTTCAGAGAGTATGGCGTCAGCTTTAAGGACGAGCCCTTCCGCATGCTACTTCATACTGATGTGTATGACATCAGGTCATTACACACGATGGGTTATCATTTGTTTCGAGGCCAGTGAACTCGTAGGATATCTGGTCACGCCGAGGACAGAGCTGATGATGATGATGCTATAGAGGAGCGCAAATTCTCCGGCAAGGTAAGACCTAGTGAGAGTCAGCCTGAGACAGCAGCACAGCCAGTGATTGCATCTTAGTCTGATCCTACTACTTCAGCACAGCCTCAGCCAGCTCAGATGGAGACTCAGGGTATTTCTAATAGCTTATTGGACAGAGTCAGACACATTGAGATTGATCTTTTGATCATGAGATAGCATCTTAACTGCTTCATAGCTGAGACCAGAGAGAGCCATAGTGGACTGAGTGATGGCATCTCAGCTATATTGACCGCACTGTCTAGACCTTCAGTGAGTACTCCAGTTGCTGATACTGCTCCACCTACTCCTGCACCTGTTGTTGATGTTGATGGTGATGTTGTTGGAGATGATGTTGATGGAGATGATGAGGAGACTGACTCTGATGGATTCGATTTCCCAGATCTAACTACAGAGCCAGCGACGGAGGTGACGGCAGACTTGCCTAGGAGTCCTACTCATGACCCTTCTAGTTCACCTGCCCAGACTCCAGTCCTATCCTCTCCTTCCAGATCGGATGATCATATTCTTATTCCTATTCTTTCACCAGTTATTGATTCTCATATTGTTGATACCCCCATTGTTGATACACTGATTATTGACACTCCTATCATTGATTCGTCGATTACAGACTTACCCGTTCATTCTTCAACTGATACATCTATCTTTGATACACCTATCGTATCATCAGCTGATACACCAGTTTTTGATAAACCCTCTATTGATACTCCTACTATTCACACATCCTCACTTATCCGAGAGCTTGGTTTTTACATACCTGACTTTCAGTATCTTGACTCTGGTCCCTCTTTTGATCGTACGCCACTTCCGGCAGTCGTAGAGACTATCGAACTGATTAGTTCCATTCCTGCGGAGGACATTGCTTCTACTTCTACTGCTTCAGCCAAAGGTTGGACATATGCTCGACTTAGAAGACGTGGTCGTCGTACCCCTCCACGGCCGACCAGGACTCGACTCCAAGATCTCAGATTGACATGGCCTCGAGCTCGATCTTTTATTAATATAGGACCGATTGAGATCGGATCGTCTTCTAATAATACTGATGATATGGATGAGGATTAGGATATTTATTTACTTTTAGATATTTTACTTTTATGCATTTATGTATGTTTTATCTTTTGTTGTACAAATTCTGACTTGAAATGAGATATCATATTGTACTTCATGTTTGTGACTTTAAATGAATGAATGATTTAAATTACTTTGGTATTTGATTATTTTTATGAATTGTCTTTATAAATGAATGAAGATGTTACATGCACTTCAATGTTGTATCTTAAATTTATTGCCTTCCTACATTTTTAATGATAACAAAAAGGGGGAGTAATAAGATTAAAGTATAAATGCAAAGTATATTTATGATGTGCAAGGGGTAAATACGAGCATTTGAAAATTATTTTTGAAAACTTGAATTGAAATTGTTTACAAATTCCTTAAGAAAGGGGGAGCTATACCTTTTTTTAAAGTGAATTTCATCTTAAAACCCCTCTTTAAGTGTTTGAAAAGTTATTTGCAAATTATTTTATGGATCCTCAATTCAGGGGGAGCTTTACTTATTATTGAATTTTCCTTAGAGTATCATGATACATGCGATTATGTTTCATATATATCCCAAAGTTCTGATACTCTTAATCATTACAACTTGCTCTAATAATTCTAAATTTTTATATATCATTCTTATTCTGATACATCTTGTAGATACTGAAAACTACTTTGATACAACTATTGCATTTAATTCTATGCACCTTGATGAATTCTTTTAGGTGGTGTTTGGATGTTAAAAAGTTAACCCTGGAATAGGGATAGTAATTCCTGGAAATTAGTTGGTATTCTCGTTTTCTGTTTGGTTGGAAGTATGGAATAAGGTGGTTATTCTAATGCAATTAATGCAGTCTTATTCCAATTTGTGTTTGGTTGACATGAGAATAAGGCTTTATTCTTGGAGGATAGTAGATGAATTTTATTAAAATGACAAAATTACCCTTGAAGATTATATTGTAGAAAATGTTAATTATTTTTTTAGTAAATTATATTTAAGTTGGCAAATTTTCATGTTAACATGGATAGGGATATCAATTTAGATATGATTATCTCCAATAAAATATTATAAAATTGTTAATATTTTTATTAAAAAAATTATTATCAAATAAAAATGAATAAAAATAATTTTAGGCATTAATTTTAAGAAAAGTAATATTAATTAATAATAATTTTTTATTAGTTATTTTGATAATAATATATTATTAAAAAATATGATCAAATAAATTTCACAAAATACAATTTCTACAACATCAATGTCATAACACAACATCAATGTCATACAAGACCAAAACAAGAATACACCTAACAGATGAATATTGGCAAAGGCTCTGTTGACTTCAAATCATTCGACGCAGCCGATTAGATTGGATATACATTTTTCTATGACAATTATATATCCAGCAATATAGAACATAGCCTTCTAAGAACCCGGACATTTAATTATACAACTTCAGACCAATTCAAATGGCAAAATTAAAACCTGTGCATTTGAAAATGCAAATTCATTATACTACATATAAACCTGGGCATTTCAAAATATAAATCTGGACATTGCAATATAATAAATCATCCATAACACATGGCACAATACAAACCTGGGCATTTCAATATACAACTTCAGACCAATTCACATGGCAAAATTAAAACCCGTGCATTTAAAAATGCAAATTCATTATACTACATATAAACCTGGGCATTTCAAAATATAAACCTGGGCATTGCAATATAATAAATCATCCATAACACATGGCACAATACAAACCTGGGCATTTCAATATACAACTTCAGACCAATTCACATGGCAAAATTAAAACTTGTGCATTTGAAAATACAAATTCATTATACTACATATAAACCTGGGCATTTCAAAATATAAATCTGGGTATTGCAATATAATAAATCATCCATAACACATGGCACAATACAAACCTAGGCATTCAATATACAACTTCAGACCAATTCACATGGCAAAATTAAAACCTATGCATTTGAAAATACAAATTCATTATACTACATATAAACCTGGGCATTTCAAAATATAAACCTGGGCATTGCAATATAATAAATCATCCATAACACATGGCACAATACAAACCTGGGCATTTCAATATACAACTTCAGACCAATTCACATGGTAAAATTAAAACCTGTGCATTTGAAAATACAAATTCATTATACTACATATAAACCTGGGCATTTCAGAATATAAACCTGGGCATTGCAATATAATAAATAATCCATAACACATGGCACAATACAAACCTGGGCATTTCAATATACAACTTCAGACCAATTCACATGGCAAAATTAAAACCTGTGCATTTGAAAATACAAATTCATTATACTACATATAAACCTGGGCATTTCAAAATATAAACATGGGCATTACAATATAATAAATCATCCATAACACATGGCATAATACAAACCTGGGCATTTCAATATACAACTTCAGACCAATTCACATGGCAAAATTAAAACCTGTGCATTTGAAAATACAAATTCATTATACTACATATAAACCTGGGCATTTCAAAATATAAACCAGGGCATTGCAATATAATAAATCATTCAGTACACATGGGAGAGAGAAAAACCTGGGTATTTCAATATATTACTTCATCCAATACAAATGGCACAGTACAGACATTGGATAAATGATCTGAAAGGCTTTAGATGAGAGCATGCTTTCATTACAAATATATGATGATTGTTTAACATGACAGATACTTCATCATAATAGGATAACATACTGTTTCACAATTTTGTATTACTGTCAAAACAATGTAATCCCAAATGATACTACAAAATAGTAACTAAGAAATACAACATTCAGTTCGATACAAGGCACATTATAATGAATGTCCGCAACATCATTTTGATGAAGGTACATATTGCAGATAGTGACAGCAGTGGCAATCATCAGTCTTGTTCACTCCATCGAAGTCCATCACCACAGCAACTTGTAAGCTGCAAAAAATAAAAGAAAATAGTAAGTAATTTAGATGTAACTTGGAGCATTTTCTACAAGAGCTGACTCCTATGGAGGAGCCGACTCTGGCACGGATCCGGCACGCACTGGCACGACAAATTTCTGGCACCCAGCATAAGAGCCGACCACCTGGCTAAGAGCCTTCTCCCACAGAACTTCATTTTCAAGACCCTGAGAAAAGAAGCCGATCCAAACTGACCCAAATTTTAAGTACCATTACATAAGAAACTGACTCAAAAATACATGTACCAAACAAACTACACTGCAAATTCACATTTTCTGTTAGGTAGATAGCTCTTTCATGCTCAGCAAATAAGAAAACAGAAGCAAGTATAAGCTGTGTGCATTCATGCATTGAACAAACATATACAAACATGGATCTATATATCATACTATAATGGCAACCAGGGCTTAAGCAAAATAATATATAAGTTTCATGCAACACTTTCAGCCAAGTGAGTTTCATAGTACAACACATCATAAAAAAAGACCCATCCGATAAGAACCAGGATATGAAGATATTCCAGAAATGCAAGATCATGTTTGGTTGTGATACAGAGATAAGGCCTATGAATATAAAACAACACAAACAAATATTACCATGCAATATATGGTATCATCTAGTACAAGATAAACTAAACTTTGGGGAAGTATGCTCTCCATTCATAACAACTAAAATTTTATTTCTTACTAATCATATAAAAGAAGTCCAAATTGTCATATGGTAACAGGCTGCAATAACTTCATCAACGAACTATAAGGTAAAGAAACCAAATAAATATATATTCATTAAATAACAGTAAGAAGGGGCCGCCTTAATACATGAAATGGTAGACCTGCATGTGTCGGCACATCATTCATAAAATTCTAAATGCACATGTTCATATACTTGTCCTTATAGATAGAGTACAAATTCATGATAATAGACCAATTGGGCTGCCATTACCAAGTATAGAAACATATATACAATTGTGGCTCAGGAGAAGCGAAGTTAATGTCAGTGGAGCATCGCGACTACATTATGAAAATTTATTTTTAATTTTCAGCTAATGTCTCCAAGCCATGCTCCATCAACACGCAGCCCTTCATCATTGCCATCGATAAGGAAAATTGTGCCATACAAAAGAGGGTCAGACATTTCAAAGACAAACCGTACTATGTAAGAAATTTAGGATGTAATGCAATAATCTTACCAAATATGAAAAATCATTGGCAAGGGGTCACTCTTCTAATCCATTGATGATTTTTAGTTAGTGAGAGTGTTTGAAAATTGTATCATGTTGTAATAGAGTGAATACTATGTATCATTGAAAAAGTGAGTATAAAAAACACCCTCTACTTGAAAGATATCTCAAAAAAAGAAAGGAAACAAGATATGATCACCGACTACAGCACAACATTAAAAAAGCAAATATTGTTGTTCATATTGTCATATTCAGGCCTCCAAATCTGATAGCATAATAAAATTTAAAAAAGTAAACATTAGAAACAGGGAAAAGAACCACACACCTGAAACTTGATACCTTGGGTCTGATGCTAGGATCCTACCACATACCCACACACACACTCTCTCTCTGTGTGTACTCCAGAAAACATAAATTGTTCAATAAGTTAGGGATCGAAAAAACATATAACATTATGAAAAAAAGAAAGAAAGAAAACTATACAAAGAGAATGCATATACAGGTCGTTTTGTAAGTGGACATTTGGTTCATGGGAAAATGGGAATGGCAGTGCACCATACCAATCTTTCAAAAAATCATATCCTATATCGTGTGCACCAACATGGCAGTGCACCATACCAATCACTACATTTCCTTTCCATGGGCCATCATCGAGATAAGCATGCACATTAATGATTATGGTCTATGAGAAGGAGACAAGATACAATGGGCTGTCTTAATCAAGTAAAATCAGCAGCACAATTAAAATGGTGGCTCAGAAGATATTCGAATTTTACAACATTAGAGCAAAGCAGCTACAATAGGAAGAACCCATACATAAGAACCTCAACTATTGTCTCCAAGCAATGCACTATCAGTGATCAGCCCCTCATCATTGCCACACATATGAACTTGAAACTTTATGATACAAATGGCACAATAAGAACCCACTATTTCAAAATACACATTGATGATAAAAATGGGCTGTCTTAATCAAGTAAAATCAGTAGCACAATTGAAATGGTGGCTTAGAAGATATTCGAGTTTTACAACATTAGAGCAAAGCGGCTACAATAGGAAGAACCCATATATAAGAACCTCAACTATTGTCTCCAAGCAATGCTCTATCAGTGATCAGCCCCTCATCATTGCCACATATATGAACCTGGAACTTTATGATACAAATGGCACAATAAGAACCCACTATTTCAAAATACACGTTGATGATAAAAATGGGCTGTCTTAATCAAGTAAAATCAGCAGCACAATTGAAATGGTGGCTCAGAAGATATTTGAATTTTACAACATTAGAGCAAAGCGGCTACAATAGGAAGAACCCATACATAAGAACCTCAACTATTGTCTCCAAGCAATGCTCTATCAGTGGTCAGCCCCTCATCATTGCCACACATATGAACCTAGGACTTTATGATACAAATATCACAATAAGAACCTGAGCAATTAAAAATACGCATGGTTAATTAATGGGTCGTATTGAACACAACCAATATAATCCATCCAGAAATCTTTTATATAATATTGTTATAGGGCTTCAAACATGAAAATCATATAAACAATACAACTTTAGAATATAAAAGGCAAAATCGACAAAAACCAAGTATGAATAATGTGGCTCAGAGAATTTGAATTATAAAATAATCGAATATTCATGGTTATAAAAGAAGAAAAGTAGTTTAACTAATCAACTAATGTCTCGTAGCCAATCTCCATTTTATGGCAGCCATTCATTATAGCCAAAATCGATAACATGCATACATCTTAAATTTGATAAGTAGATATGAAAGGAGTAATGAAGATAAAGAAACATTATACATGTACCACTAAAGGAAAGTATCATACGGGTTAAAGGTCCTAGTACAAATCCTACTATTACATAATATATATAACTTTAAACAAACAGTTCATATAAGACCACATGAACACATTCCCAGCAGATATCCTATGATGATGCCAACTATTAATATAGCCATTAGAGAAGATCGTGACCCAGTGGTGGTTCTGCCACAAACAAACATATCTCTGTCAACCTCATTGATAACATTTTGATGAAGTATTGGATTTTGGAGGCCTCGAATATATATGTCAAATGCTTCAAATGCCTCGGCTTTTGTTCTATACTTTTTATATAAAGCATGGGGGTAACCCGATACTTCACGTTGACAATCTGGCCATGACTCATAAACTCCCCTTTGACGACCCTCGAAGACGACATAATACCTTCCCGAAGATATAAGTAGATGCAATTAACAACCACGTTGTCTTCCTGTATAAGGAAAAAGATACAGAAATTTACAATTAGTTATATAATTAATGGTAGATGGAGGGCTTACGAAATCATGAAATCATTATATGAATACATTCAAATGTATCTCATTTGTTACTTCCATTTTAACCTACCCCTATTTTGATGATCAATCCATAGCCTGCTTGCTATAGAATTTCGTAGATCTTCTCCTCTACGGCTTTCATCATCACCAACAATAACAAATGGATCTATGTCATCATCATCGTTATCAGCAGGCTCCGGTGCTAATGACATGTTGAAGTACTTGTCATTTCCCTGGTTGCGCCTAATGAAATTATGAATAATGCAACAAGCCATGACTATACGCTTTTGAACCTTGAAGGGAAATGGAATGGCAGTCCTCAAAATCTTGAAACGCTTTTTCAGAATTCCAAATGACTTCTCTACATAATTACGCAATTGTGCATGTCTATGGTTGTACAAATCTCGTTGGTTGGAATATCGACAAGATCGGGGATTACTGAATGTACTTAGATGATATCTATTCCCACGATAGGGAGCAAGGAACTTATCTGTATTCGCATATCCAGAGTCAACTAGGTAATATTTTCCATCTGGAACATTAAATCCACCCATCTCCACACACCATCGCAAAACACGCATGTCAGCAGCCGAACCTTCCCATCCAGTACAAATGAAAAGGAAAGAGTGATCAAACGAGGCAGCAGCCATAAAGTTTTATGAAATCGTTCCCTTCCGATTTCGAAACCGAGGTTGTTTGCTCACCTTGATTAGTGCAGATGTGTGTGCCATCAACAGCGCCTACAGCATTCTGTGATGCAACATAATGCTTAAAATCGAATAACCAATAAAAAATTTAATGAAATTCATATTTATGGAAACGTACCTTGAAAAATGGATGGAAAAGATTGCTATCATGGATGCACAGATGTACACCGACATCGTCATCTGGTTGAACTATATAATCATGTTTTAGGTTATAGATTGCTTTCAAGACTGTGTTAAAGTACCTGGATATTGTCTCTCCCGAATGTTGGAAGGTCTCAGCCAAAACCCTATTGGTGACACAATGCCCTATACTGTACAAAAAGAAACCCAATTGTTCCTTAGCAGTCACGTAACGACTGCCACGAAGAAGTCCACGTGAAACCAGTAGTTCCTCTAACTGAACGAACATTGTATTTGTCATTCGAAAGTGGTTATAACCCCTTTCAGGATGTCCACTGAGAATGTCTGTAATGAATTGATGACCTGAAAATGGACGTGTTCGACATGGTACCCTTGACACTACATTGCTTTCGCCCATTGATGTTAAACCACTATTTAACAATGAGATAAGGACATCATCCCAAAAGTTATCGTCATCTATAATGAATTGCAGTAGCTCATTCAACCTAGGATCCATCTAATCAAAACAGAAAACAAGTTAATGCCATTTAATATTGAAATATATTTGCATTTATACATAGTACAAAAGACAAACATAACCAGATACGAGAAAATATGACAAAGCAAGAAGAACTTAAACAACATATAATAAGTTTCGAGCCTACTGTACATCATAACTAAATAAGATGAAACATCAACAACTGTTTAAAACTTTCAACATTTAGGTCAAACAAAATGCATATAAGAGATTCAAGGCCAGCCAGGCCTGTAGATGTCAGCACTTTCTGTTGCAGGTGTAGAAGATGTTTGCATAAAAGTATGGGAGCTCTCTGGAGTAGACCGCCTAGTAACATCAGCAGGCGTATCATGACTGCTAGCTCTGAACACTTGCTCCGTGAAAGAATGGGTAAACCCTTGTATTGGTGAATGCATATAAGTTGGCATGAAGATATTAGGAGTACCTTGATTAAGTTGATTGAACAAAGGTCGAACAGGTACATGCGGTCCTCTTGTATGGACCGAATGCATTGGTTGTGATATGTAAGAAGTGGGGTCACATAAACCGCTTGGAGTAAAAGGTGGCATACAATAAGGACCATGATATACGTCCGACATGTGCTTCCTAAGCCATGCTTCCAAAACTTTCCCCTCATATTTCATAAAAAACCATCGATAAGTCTCGTTTTGGAAAAGTTCCAAGCCGGCTACAATGCATTCGGGTGTAACACCCGGCAAAGTCTACAACTTATTCATGCATTCTTCTATCGAGTGGAGTGTAGGCCTAGCAATCTTATCCCTTCGTAGAATCTCATGAGCAATCTCTATTCTAGTCCTACCTTGCTCCGCTAATTCAGTCAGTGCAACAGAAGCATCACTAGTCATCCGAATCTGAGATGCCATTGCAGTCGGAGTACTTGACCTCCTCCGCTTTCCACTTGATATGGATGGACGTCCCTTCGAAACAGTATTAGTAGGAGGTGTCGAAGTACATGCGGGAGGGCTATTATGAGTTCCGGCTGAGTCACTATGATTTGAATCTACAGCACGTACGTACGAGGAAGCAGATACAACAGCATGTGTTTGAGATAACTGCCGGTGATGAACGTGTTCTGACTCAAATCTTTATGGATCATCGTCAGAGGTTTCGTTATTAGAAACACCTTCAGGAAGAGCAGACGTGTCCCCACACCTACCACTGGCCGTACTTCTAGAGAAAAGTATCTCTAAGTCTTCATAGCCAGGAAATTGCTTACCCTTAATGCGGGCATAAGATTTGTTCGCCTGTATGCAATAAGAACTGAGATGTTAAATTATGCTAACTATTTGCTTCATTACCAAATTTTTAATAGCTATGTACGTAACACTCACCGCAATAACCTCATCCCACATTTGATGATCGCCGGGGGTTGGCAGCTTCAAGACAGGATCCCAACCCCATCCTGATCGATTTGCCAGGTTGTAATACATGTTGAAAGTTTTTTTAAGAACTTTCAACCTATTTTTTAGGTTCGTATAGGTGAAATCCTTATTGGTTTGTTGATTAAATGCAAGTGTCATCTTCCTCCAAGTCTTCTTTGAAAAAATATCATTTTGAGAATGTCCTTCATCATTGGCTTGCCTCATTAAGCCAAGCATTATGAGATCGAGGGTATCTATCCAATTCGGAGCCCTCTTACGTGATGATACATTGACATCAATTCTTTCTTTATCTCGAGATTTAGACATTTTTATCCAACACTGTAACACCGACAAAATATAAATAAAACATAAATTAGGTACAAAAATATCAACAATTACAACAGTAGAGTATGATTAGTGTTTTTGAAATTGTTAAAGTAATATTTTCTGGTTATAAATGTCCAAGGATTATATTTTCATATGTAAGTTGTGTGGCAGATGCAATCAATGATCCCACATCCATAGCTATGTTTCAAGTTTCGAATATATACATTTACAAATAATTTGAAATATCACATATCATACCATTAGCATTCAGTTTCCGATTTCTTTTAATATATCACATATCATACCATTAAGCTTTCCATGTAGAGAAAGACAAAAAAATCCGGAGAAACATAGAATGCACCAGACCAGAGCACTAAATCCCTGGAAACTCAAAACCACGAATCCAAAAAAAATTATGGCCTCTGGGCGTCGGTCGTAATGCACTTTTATGTCTCTATGCACCTCATGGGCATTTTTTTTCAAAGATTATATGATTTGTTTACTTCCTGTAGAGTTATAAATGACATTCTAAGTTGCAGCAAATATCTAAAATATCAATAAGTGATAATGTGTTGGAACAAACTTCTAATAATAGAATTAAATAAATTTTTAGTTGGTAGATGTGCATCAAGTTTAGTGCCTTTATTAGCTTTAAAATGTGCATCTGTAGCTAAAATCTTGTTAAACTTTATGAAAGGTTCAGTGAGAAAAGTGGAGGTCAAACTAGAAAAGTGGAGGTCAAACTATAACGGGACCTGAGAGACTCATTAATCAGTTTTCTGGGCTATGCATGAGAGACAACTGAGTTGCTTTCTAACAACATGAGTGCGATCGCCGGAGCCAGGAGAAGGAGATTTGATATTAGAGTAGGGGGCTTGGGGTTGAACGGGGGGCATGGGCGTCCTGATCGGATGTGGGTGCCGGGGTTGAGGAAGGACATCGGAGCCGAGGAGGTGGGCTTGGGGTCACACGGGGGCGGAGGGGACATCGGGTGCGTACACCGGAGCCGAGGAGGGAGATCGGAGCTGGGAAGAGCTGCGGGTCATGCTGGGGGAGGGTAGTGGGCATCGGGACCTTGGGTGTGTGCACTAGGGCCGGGGAGGGAGATCGAAGCCTGGGGGGTCATGCGGGTAGAGGGGGTCACATGGAGTCGGGGGCGGCGGCGGGGTCGCATGGAACAAGGGACGGCGGTGGGGTTGGGCTGGCGGTGAAGCAATGGAGATTTTACCTTAGAGAAGACGATCGGAACGATGAAGACGACGATCAGAATGGCGAAGCCGGAAGGCCAGCCACGGAGAGACAGAGACTTCACTGCTTCCGTCTTGCACAAATACTCTCTCTGATTTTAAGCCCCCATAAACCCTAACTGATACCCTAACCGTTGCTCTTGATAATAAAGGAGATTGAGGAAGAGAGGGACCAAACAATACCATACCTGGGAGGAGACCGACCATGAATAAGGAGTATAGGGGATGGAGACACCGGAGCAAGACGAAGAAATCAAGGACACCGGAGCGAGACGGAAAATCAAGGCCTTCTCTTCAGAATGAGTCGGGACGAAGAGGGTTCGAGAAGAACACCAATCGGCCATTTACATGGATGCCCTTGGAATACCAAATCACGAATAACGTAATTCCATGGGAACCCATGGAATTAGAATTCGTGAATAAGGCCATGTTGACCGGAATAAAAAGCCACCCCAATTCTCCCTCGTTAATTGGGCTGTTTGGCATTTTAATCGCGAATAAGGGCTTATTCTTCGCTGTATTCCGCAACCAAACACGGCCTTAAAAGCTTTTAATGCAATTTATACTTAAAGATTTTGTTATCATCAAAAAGGGAGAGATTGTTGACTCCATTATTGATTTTGATGATAAGCAAAATAGTTAAGTATAAGTTGAGTACTAATGGTTTCTTTGAATTGTATTTTTGTTGAAGAAGGTGCTCACAAATTTGAAGAAATTTGTTTGATTGAAGTAAACCAAGTTTGGATGAAAAGATCTGCTCAAAAAGGACTTGGACAATCAAAGATTGCTTGAATGGTCAATTGAGTTAAGTATAAATGTGTTTCAGCTCAAGTTCAGACTTTTCAGTGAATATTTCTATGAAGTGTCGACTCAAAGTGTCGACACATAGAGGTGAAGTATCGACTCAAGCCGGTACACAAAGAATGTTTCAAATGGCATGGCTGAAGTGTCAACACATTGACCTGAAGTGTTGACTCAAAGTGTCAACACATGGATCAGCTCATCACCTGGGATTTTCAAGCATAGAACTTGCTGAAAATGAAGAACTACAAAAATGTCGATACATGGAAGCAAAGTGTTGACTCACCTGAGGAAGTGTCGACACATCTGAGATTTCTAGAGAACCAGTTTGAAGATTTTGAACTGAGTGTCGACTCAAGAAGTTCAAGTGTCGACCTGAAATGTCGACTCACAGCCCGAAGTGTCGACACATGGAGTTCTGGAAACAGTAATAGCTAGTTTTTCAAATGCAGAACTTTACCCTTGTGCCCTCCAATGGCTAGTTTTTCAAGTCTAATGGCTAGAAATGGGATTGAGACCTTAGGGAGGTATTTATATGCTCCAAATCAAATCAAAAGGGTAACTATTCATATATTATTGATGAGAATGAAATAGAAGCATTCAAGTGAGAAGAAAAGAGAGCTTTAACTCCTATTCATTGAAGATTCAACCACTCTCAAGCAAAAGCAAGCCTCCAAGCATTCAAGAGCCTTCAAGAGCATTGAAGATCCTCTATTCTTGAGCATTCAAGAGGCTTTAACAAGTTCAAAGTAATTCTACATCGAGTTTCAAAGAGATACCCGCTTTATTTTAGAAAGCTTATATTATTTCATTACTTCAAAACTTTATTTGTTGTAAGGGTTCTTGGTTAGCCTATTGTAAAACCAAGGGAGGTTATTGGTGAGCCTTTGAAAATCAATTAGGTTTTTGGTTAGCCCAGGAAATCGAGGGAGGTTGGTGGTTAGCCGGTAAAACCATTTAGATTCTTGGTTAGCCCATAAAACCAAGTAAGGTTTTGACTTGTTGGCCTTGTGAAAATAAGTTGGGTTTTTGATTAGTGAGCCTGCAAAACTAATCAACTGTAATCGGTATGATTATAGTGAATTCCCAAGGGAATCTTGGAAAGTGGATGTAGGTGCATTGGATAGCACCAAACCACTATATTTCTTGGTATTTATGGTTGATTGAACTTCTACTTTCTTTACTTTTATTACTTTTTATTTCCGCTACACTTTTATTTAAGAGCATTACATTTGTTTTCATTATATCTTAATTGATTATTGAATTGGAATGCATAGCATTGCATTGCATCAAGTAAATTTTTTTAGAAACCCAATTCACCCCCCCTCTTGGGTTGCTTACTGGGCAATAGAACCTAACCCTACTGCTAAGACTTTACCTGAGAAAACATTAAAAGAGAGTCAAACCCTAGAGCCGAGTCCTAAGATTCATGAATCCAAAGTAATTAGTGAGGACTTGATCTTTTCATTCCAGCACCCTCAGGAAGACTTCACCCCTTTGACTCCAATTGAAGATCTTTTTCCTGAAATTACTGACCCATTCTTCCATAAAGCGGACCCTTTATTCTTTGTAGGTGTGAATCTATGTCCAAACCTTAAGGTCAACCCCGTTAGTCTAGGACAAATCCCTGAACCCTTTTCTTATTTCCTACCCTACCAAGTCATCCCTGAATCCACTTCTTACTTCCAACTTTTCCCTGATGTTTCCAATGTTTCAAGAACCATTAGTTTACATTTTGTTGAAGTTAGTATGTTTCATCAGTCGTTAGACCCTGTTAGAGTTGCCACTTATTTCTGGAGAACCTTACGGCATTTATTAGTAATTCATGCCAAATTTTCATCAACATGTCATACATTAACCAAGGGTAATACTAAAAGAAGACTCAAATAATACATTGATGGAGACTTTGTAATGGTTAGACTATGAAATGAATGGTTCCCACCTGGAACCATGAAAAAGTTACATGCCCGTAGTAGTGGACCTTAAAAATGATTAAAAAAATAGGATCTAATACCTATGTGCTCGAGTTGCCACCTGAACTAGGCATTAGCAATACTTTCAATATTTCAGACCTTATCGAGTATAGGGAGCCAACGTTGATTCCTAGTGAGCTTTTTGAGCCTAATCCCGTCCTTGAGAGTGAACCAACCCAAGTATGTCCACATGCCATACCACCAGCCCGGAGAGACAAGATTGAGTGAATCTTGGATGACAAGATCATTGCTACCCGAGGCAAAGATTACCAGCGGTATCTGGTTCGTTGGCAAGGGCAACCTGAGTTTGATGATTCTTGGATCAGTAGAGAGGACTTGCTGAGAGTTGACCCGAACTTGCTAGAGTGCTATCATAGCGATGTTGATCCATACTTGACAAGGTCGAGTTTCTTCCATCCGGAGAGAATTGGTGTGGACACCAGGGCCAAAAAATATCGACAGGTTGAACCCCCATCTCTATGGATCACCTGTAAATAAAGCCTTGGACCCAATCCTTTTTTTCATGTAAATATTTTATTTTAAATTCTTTTATTTTGGTTTAGTTAGGGTTAGCCCTTTTTACTAACTGTAATTAAGGTTTTGTTATTTAGCCTTTTGGACTAAACACTTTTTACCATATTGTACAAAACCCAATTTATAAGTAGTGTCAATCCGTGTTGGGCCAAACTCTGGTTACCAATCTATTCTTTTTGTTACATAAGGTTAAGCCTTTTGATCAATTGATCAATTGGACTTTAGTTATTTGGTTTTTAGTCCTGTAATAAATAGTTATTGAGTCCTGTAATATAAGGGGGACCCAATTGAAGATCCATGTGATTTAAATCAAGACCCATGTGCACCTAAATTAAGACAAGCCATGTGACTCCATGTGCTAGCCCAAGACAAGCCATGTGCTAGTCCAAGACAAGCCATGTGCTAGGCCAAGTCAATTTATTTTTGGCACCATCTTCGCTAGATTTTTGGACATCACTGCCACATCAGCACATGTCATATTTGGACATGACCTGCCACTTCATTTTGGGACAAGAATACACTCCATATCACACTTCTCTGGCCGACCCATGTGAGAAGGATTTAGCGCCAATATGAGAAATATTTGGCGCCTCCTTTTTAAGATGAGTAAGTGTGAAGGACTTCTCTTAATTGGCACCTTCCATCTCAAATATTTCACATCAAAAGCATAGAAGTCAACCAAGCAATTTTAAAGGAGTTTCAAAATATTTGCTCATCCAAGTGGAGAAGGTTGGAAGGTTTTCTTGCTACAAGAGTTTTGATAAAACAGGTTGGAATCTGCTTAATTTTTTAGGACTCAAGAGTCTCACCAAAACTCTTGAGTCTTCTTCAATCCAAACTGAAGAGTCCACTCACATAAAGAAGTCCAGATCAGCCCAACAAGCAAGAGTCCAAGATGCCCAGAAGTAGGACTCTAGGAGTTGTATTCCAAGGGAGCACAAGTCTAGTCTTTGTGTCCCTTACAACACTGGTTATGAGTCTATAAATACCCCATCAACCCCCTTATAATTTATGCAATTATTATTGAAATTCAAAGAAATTCTACCAAATTTTTTTTCCTTTGCTATGTGCATCGCGGGGTGTGAGGCCCTTCCTTTATTCCTTTGGAGCATCGCGGGATGTGAGGCCCTTCCTTTATTCCTTTGGAGCATCGCGGGATGTGAGGCCCTACTTATCCAGCTGACAAGAAGATCCATCCACTACTTCTAACCCTTCCCTTCTTTCCTTTCCCTTTCTTACTTCTTTCTAACCCAAGATTCCTTTGCTGAGTATTTTGCAGGTGACCAAGAATCTAGATATGGTATTCTTGCCTCGAAATCGGCATCGTATAGAAAATCGAAGCCTGAAAGCGAGATCTTGAAACCCTGTCGCTATAATCTTGAAAGTCCTGCCATATCTACATCGAGAGAGCGATCTTCATTGGTACAACTGAACTTATTCCCTTCTCGTTATTTACTGAATTATTGAAATAAATCCTAGTTTCGATGATTTCTCAACCACCAGGTCCTGCTTTTTTTATTGCTTTGTAGGTTTACTTGTGCGGGTAATTGACTTGATAGTTTCCTTTACTGTCTCCTTTGGGTCTTCCTTTAAAATATGAAAATATAAAAAATATTAATTACTATTTTTATTCTTATTTATTTGTCCTACATTAGTTTTGGTATTAGAGCCAGGTTAAACTAGGGTTTAATCTCTCTTGTACCGACTTAGTTCTCTTTAAGTACTCGGATCGGGTGCTTTACCATGGCCATCCGGTCATAGAAAAAAGTAGGGCTGCAAGACCCTCACAACCCATTCAAATGGGATTTCCTATGGCATGTAGGGGTGCCACTGTGAATTGACCCTTGAAGAAGAAAACAAAAAGATAGGCATCTTTAGGTTTTAATTTCTGCATCTCGACCATCTTAGTACATAGTCTGTTATTTTAATTTTTTCTGTCTATAGTTAACTTATAAAAATTTGGTTTTTATTTTGATGGATTCCGTATAATTGAAAGTATTTTCTAGGATTTTCTCATGAATTATTTCAGTCTATAGATTTTCTACCTATCGAAATACTACCTGAGAATATTTCTATCCTGTTCTTCAACAAAGCTAATTTAATCAAGTTTAGGGTTCTTTTGGTAAAAAAAATTGCATATTTTAATATTTCTTGCATATTAGGTACTTATCTATAGAATATATCCTTGTTTAAAAAATTAATTAATTAATTAATTTTTATTTTCTTCTATTTTTGCTTATTTGCATATTAAGGTTTCATCTTGTGTGTGCATCATCAAGTAACCAATCTTAAGGATACTTGAACATTTAGATCGAGGCAGGATTTCATCACCTGTCCTAAGCCCACAACAACTACCTATTGCATCTGAACCTAACCTTGATTAAAATTGATTAGACTTAATTTGCTTTAGTGAGCTAGGGACACCAACAGGTCAAGTTCAACCTTTTTGGGAAAACTAGTTACACTCAATTCGGTATTTGTGTCTTGAAGCTAATGTTTAGGCTAGAGGTCCAGAGGCAAACGTCCTAAGAAGTTTCATGATTTTTAATTAGGACCCTGCGAGAGCAGGGGGAGCCTCCCATGACCCCACCTTCTGGCCAGTGGACAGCATAATTGTTGTCTTGGCTATGATTCAGTCGACTCATTTTGTTTGAGCTCTAGGTCTAGGAAACCCTAGTCCGAATCTTGTCTGTGTGTGTGCATTGCATGACAACTAGGTCCGGCACACCCTATTAGTTTCACCCAAACCCAACCTAATTTAGTCATGGATCTCAATTTTCAGACCTTCCTTAGGACCTTCACTGAACAATGTACCCAAATGAACCATAAGTTTGATCGACTGGATCAACGATTAGGGAACCTAGAAAAAACTCGTAAGACCTATCCTGAACCTAAATTTGAAATACACCCTAACCCATTCTTGGAGCCCAATCCTAGGAGACCCCCACACCAGGATCCAATCTGGGATCTTAGTTCAAAGAGACCCAATTATGATTTCATAGACCAGGATGAGAGAGACACTAGGTATATTGGGTTAGAAACACCTACCTTTGGTGGTGATCTTGATCTTGAGGATTATCTTAATTGGGAAGAAGATGTAGATTTGTATTTTGAGAGGGAACTAATGTTTGAAGGAAGTCAGTTTAAGTTTGCTAAGCTTAAATTAGTAGGCCAGGCTATAATTTATTGGAATGATGTCAAAAGAATGATCAGACGAAGAAGAGACATACCCATTACTACCTGGGGTGACATGAAACTTAAACTTAGGCAAAAGTACCTACCCAGACCCTATGAACCCAGCACCTATGAACCCAGATCCATAACCCATAGGTTTGAACCTATATCATGAGAACTTTAGGAATACATAACACCTAGGTATCAATCTAGTGCTAGTCAGGTTTCAATTAGTTGGCCAGAACCCATTAGGATTATTGTCCCGTATCAAAAATTAGGATCTAGTTAAATTCACCCAAGTCGATCCATTCCTCAGCAGAGTTGACCCAATTCTCACCCGAGCCAACTCAACCCTATTCCGAACTGACCCACCCCTGTTATTCTAGATCCTAGCCAATTTTTCCTTAACCAACCAACTCCTACTACCCCATTGGTTCACCAAGATGCTATTGAAGAAGAAGTTTATGAAGCTAATGTGAGCTTGGTAGATGAGTATCTAGATAAGGAGATACAGAAGGTAGACCCAGAGCTAAATAATCCTGACCATACCCAAACTAAGGCCAACCCAGAAGTAGCTGATCCGGTAGGCACCCAGGCAGAAGCCAGCCCAGAGTTAGTTGACCATGACTGTACCCTGATTGAAACTCTATTGGTAGCACCCTTAGAAAAAGAGATCCAAGAGGAACCTAACCCTACTGCTAAGACTTTACCTGAGAAAACATTAGAAGAGAGTCAAACCCTAGAGCCGAGTCCTAAGATTCATGAATCCGAAGTAATTAGTGAGGACTTGATCTTTTCATTCCAGCACCCTCAGGAAGACTTCACCCCTTTGACTCCAATTGAAGATCTTTTTCCTAAAATTACTGACCCATTCTTCCATAAAGCAGACCCTTTATTCCCTGTAGGTATGAATCTATGTCCAAACCTTAAGGTCAACCCTGCTAGTCTAGGATAAAATCCTGAATCCTTTTCTTATTTCCTACCCTACCGAGTCACCCCCGAATCCACTTCTTACTTCCTACCTTTCCTTGATGTTTCTGATGTTTCAAGAACCATTAATTTACATTTTATTGAAGTTAGTATGTTTCATCTATCCTTAGACCCTGTTAGATTTGCCACTTATTTCTAGAGAACCTTATGGCATTTATTAGGAATTCATGCCAAATTTTTACCAACATGTCATATATTAACCAAGGGTAATACTAAAAGAAGACTCAAAGAATACACTAAAGGAGACTTTGTAATGGTTAGACTATGAAATGAACGGTTCCCACCTGGAACCATGAAAAAGTTACATGCCCGTAGTAGTGGACCTTACAAAGTGATTAAAAAAATAGATCTAATACCTATGTGCTCGAGTTGCCACCTGAACTAGGCATTAGCAATACTTTCAATGTTTCAGACCTTATCGAGTATAGGGAGCCAACGTTGATTCCTAGTGAGCTATTTGGGCCTAATCCCATCCTTAAGAGTGAACCAACCCAAGTGTGGCCACATGTCATACCACCAGCCCGGAGAGACAAGATTGAGCGAATCTTGGATGACAAGATCATTGCTACCCGAGGCAAAGATTACCAGTGGTATCTACTTCGTTGGCAAGGGCGACCTAAGTTTGATGATTCTTGGATCACTAGAGAGGACTTGCTGAGAGTTGACCCGAACTTGCTAGAGTGCTATCATAGCGATGTTGATCCATACTCGACAGGATCGAGTTTCTCCCACCCGGGAAGAATTGGTGTGGACACTAGGGCCAAAAAATATCGACAAGTTGAACCCCCATCTCTATGGATCACCTGTGAATAAAGCCTTGGACCCAATCCTTTTTTTATGTAAATATTTTATTTTAATTTTTTTTTATTTTGGTTTAGTTAGGGTTTGTTCTTTTTACTAACTGTAATTAGGGTTTTGTTATTTAGCCTTTTAGGCTAAACACTTTTTACCATATTATACAAAACCCAATTTATAAGTAGTGTCAAACCGTGTTTGGCCAAACTCTGGTTACCAATCTATTCTTTTTATTACATAAGGTTAAGCCTTTTGATCAATTGATCAACTAGACTTTAGTTATTTGGTTTTGAGTCCTGTAATAATTAGTTATTGAGTCCTGTAATACAAGGGGGACCCAATTGAAGACCCATGTGATTCAAATCAAGATCCATGTGCACTTAAATCAAGACAAGACATGTGGCTCCATGTGCTAGCCCAAGACAAGCAATGTGCTAGTCCAAGACAAGCCATGTGCTAGGCCAAGTTAATTTATTTTTGGCACCATCTTTGCTAGATTTTTGGACATCACTGCCATATCACCAGGGGATATCAGCACATGTTATGTTTGGACATTGCATGCCACTTCATTTTGGGACAAGAACACTCTCCATATCACACTTCTCTGGCCGGTCCATGTGAGAAGGATTTAGGGCCAACATGAGAAATACTTGGCACCTCCTTTTTAAGATGAGTAAGTATGAAGGACTCCTCTTAATTGGTGCCTTCCATCTCAAATATTTCATGCCAAAAGCATAGAAGTCGACCAAGCAATTTCAAAGGAGTTTCAAAATATTTGCTCATCCAAGCGAAGAAGGTTGGAAGGTTTTCTTACTATAAGAGTTTTGATAAAACAGGTTGGAATCTGCTTAAGCTTTTAGAACTCAAGAGTCTCACCAAAACTCTTGAGTCTTCTTCAATCAAAACTGAAGCATCCACTCACATACAGAAGTCCAGATTAGCCAACAAGCAAGAGTCCAAGACACCCAGAAGTAGGACTCTAGGAGTTGTATTCCAAGGGAGCACAAGTCTAGTGTTTGTATCCCTTACAACACTGGTTATGGATCTATAAATACCCCATCAACCTCCCTTGTAATTTATGCAATTATTATTGAAATACAAAGAAATTCTGTCAAATTTTTCTTCCTTTGTTGTGTGCATTATAGGGTGTGAGG
Organism: Areca catechu; assembly: GCA_021397845.1. Classification (NCBI taxonomy): domain Eukaryota; kingdom Viridiplantae; phylum Streptophyta; class Magnoliopsida; order Arecales; family Arecaceae; genus Areca; species Areca catechu. Next base: position 12,312,716 of record CM038038.1, on the reverse strand, counting down.
CCCTTTTTTTGTTCCTTTGGAGCATCGCAGGGTGTGAGGCTCTACTTATCCAGCCGACAAGAAGATTCATCCACTACTTCTAACCCTTCCCTTCTTTTCTTTCCCTTTCTTACTACTTTCTAACCCAGGATTCCTTTATTGAGTGTTTTACAGGTGACCAATAATCTAGATATGGTATTCTTGCCTCGGAATCGGCATCGTGCAGAAAATCGAAGCCCGGAAGCAAGATCTTGAAACCTTGTCACTACAATCTTGAGAGTCCTACCAGATCTACATCGAGAGAGCGATCTTCGTTAGTACAACTGAACTTATTTCCTTATCGTTATTTTCTGAATTGTTGAAATAAATCCTAGTTTTGGTGGTTTCTCAACCACTAGATCCTATTTTTTTTATTGCTTTATAAGTTTACTTGTACGGGTAATTGACTTGATTAGTTTCCTTTACTGTCTCCTTTGGGTCTTCCTTTAAAATCTGAAAATATAAAAAATATTAATTGCTATTTTTCATTCTTATTTATTTGTCCGGCATCAATGGGATTTCTTTATGCAAAATCAAAATTTGCATGAAGAATTAAAATAGAGAGAGAATGCGCTAGGTTGGAATTTCAAAATTGATTTGATCCAAATGGATCTATATCCAAATCAAATTTGGTTTGACCTATTTAGATGACTTGAACCTAATCTAATTAGATTTCAATTAACTTAATTAAATTCTAATCAAATTAGGAATTAATCGAGCCAATGTCCAGATCAAATCAAGATTAAAACTCCTTAATAATTAGGTCATTGTATAATCTAATCGGGTAAGACTAAATTGATACTTATTCAATTAGACTTGATCTAAATCTTTTTACCCAATCAAATTGAGCTAATTAGAAATCTAATTGCTAATAGATCCTCCTATAATTTATTAACATTTAATGAATTATTTCTTTACAATACTTGTATAAGGTTTATTATTAAGCATATTGATAATTATACCCTTAAACAATTCTTATTCATTAATTAGCCATCATGATCGGTAAAAAACTTCTATTGTATGTAATTCCATAGGTTTGAACACTAAGCTAGAAGTACAAGAATAAATTTTTGAACTAATCGATGTAACTATTTAGTAATTGTATTCGACATTTAGATAGGTTGAATGATTGCAAACAACATTCAAGATCCAGGAATATGGTTACTATATAATTTCTTCCTTTGACCTAATACTCAGGATGAGTTTAGATCAACTATCAACTCTCATATAGTGCATCCAAAGATATCTCAACCTTATAAATCCTATGACTCCTCATAAAGATTATCTTGGTCAAAGTTTTGGTAAATTAAAATATAATAAAGTGTTATTTCCAACATATTAGAGTGGTCAATCCCATCTTGACTCACACACCGACTTTATAAATACTAGATTATATCCAGAAACCTTCCATCACTGTATTAAAAATATAAATAATTTGGTACCAAAGTATAGTGAATTATTTACAAGTTACTATAGTGATCTCAGGTCGGAGGGATACTTATATCCATATCCTTTTACAAGATACTCTTGATAGTAGAGTATTCTATAGAGTTGGTCATATTCAATGAAATGTATATCTATACTTATTTGCATGCTATACCAATATCTCCATACTTCTTGGTTATGAAGATAACCAACCAATATAGTACACAATGACCTATACTGGATAAACATTATTATTATAAGTAACAACATATCATTTGATCATGAATATATTTAAGAACTATATGATAAATCCTCTTTTATCGAATGGAAGTAGTTCTAAGGACTTCATCACAAAAAAGTTTATATAAAAAAAGTACACAATATGATGAACTACCAAAATAACTTTTATTTATTAATGATTCAGATATAAATTACAATAAGCTCAACCATCTATAACTTAGATGATTGGTATTAAGATACATTTCTTAACACAAGAGGATCTCACTTGACTGAATAATGAGATCATTCATGTTTTGACTGTAGAACTCTTCTAAGAGTGGAAAGAGGTTAGTGAGCTCAGGAGGGAGGTCGAGATCTCGAGAGGGCAATGGCCATTGCCAAGGAGGGTAGGCATTTAGTAGAACAAAAAGCCCAAGTTAAGAGGGATAGAGCAGCTTCAGTAGAAGAGAGGGCCAAATCTATAGAGAAGAGAGCAGTTGCTGTCGAGAGGAGCCAATGGCTCAGGCTATTAAGGATCACATGACCTCCCTAGCTTTTAAGGCAGAGGTTGTCGAGGGTTGCATTAAGGCATATTGGCTCGGGTTTGTAGATTGCATGTAGGTGATCCTTGTGCACTTCCCATTATTGACTTGGTTGGCATCGAGGTCCCTATGGTAGAGGAGGATGATACTTCACTTGATGATGATGATGCTGCTATTTCAACTTCTGGCCCAGATCCTTAGGCTCTTTACTATCCTTTTTCTTGAATATACTTCGGCTATCAGTTGTTTTTTGTAAGGGAAACCACCACCCTTTCAAAATGAAATTAAACTTTTTTATTAGAGTTTCTTGAGATGTTGAAGCTTATTGCTATTCTCTTTCTTCTCTTTTTTTGATTGTCAGCTATTTGGTCGGAGGCAAGCCAGCCTCAAGGTAGTCGATTAATGCATCCGAGTGCAAGTCAATCACATACTCAGTTAGTTATTTGATCGAGTATAAGTTAGTCATAAACTAATTGGTTATTTGGTGAAAGACAAGCCGGTAATAAATTAGTTGATTATTCGATCGAGGGCAAGTCTGCTATGACCAAGTTGGTTATCTAGATTTCATCTTTTGGTTAGGTGTAAACCAATTTTATTTTACTCGATCATTTGTCGACTATATTTTTTCTTTCTTGACAAGTTAGAATATCATTGATCGTGCAGTTGATTATTTTACAAAACTTTAAAAAATAAGATATTTTTATATTAAATAATTCTTATTGGTAATATATGCAAAGATTCTTGGCATTCCAAATTTGAGGAATTTTGGATCCATTGAGATCATTGAGTTTGTAGGCACCTGGTTGAAGCATTCTATTAACTTGGTAAGGGTCTTTCCAATTTGGAGATAGCTTTTCTTATTAAATTGGTTTAGAGACTTCGACTTTGGCTCTTCTTAGGATGAGATCTCCTTGTTAGAAAGCTTTGATTTTACCCAGGAATTATAGTAGTAGGCTATCCGTTGTTGATATCATATTATTCTCAATTAGGCTTGTATTCAGGTTTCTTCAACTAGGTCAAGGTCTTCTCGTCATTGCTCTGAGTTGTCAGGCTCCTTGTAGTTCTTTACCCATTTTGTCAGTAGTCCAATTTCTACTAGGATCATGATTTCTATCCTAAATATCAAGTTGAAGTGACTTTCACTGATTGGAATAAATGGGGTCATTCGATAAGACCAAATGACACTATGCAATACATTGATCCAGAGACACTTGGCTTTATCTAGTCTTGTCTTGAGACTGTGCAAGATAGTTTTGTTAGTTACTTGGACTTCTCTATTTGACTGTCGATGTCTGACTGAATTGTGGGTGATGTGGAGATTGGCATAGAATTCCTTGAACTTTGAATTATCAAATTGTTGGCCATTGTTCATGATAATTACCTGAGATAGTTTGAAGTGATAGATGATTGACTTCCATATGAAACCACATGCCTTCTCTTTAATCATCTAGGCTAGGGGTTCAACCTCTATCCACTTTGTGAAATAATCGATCACTATGATCAAAAACTTTTTTTGTCCCATAGCAGGTAGGAAAGGACCGAGAATGTCAACTTTCCATTATGCAAAAGGCTATTGAGCCAAGATGGAAGTTAATTAAGTTAGTGGCTAGCACTGAATATTAGAGTATCTTCAGCACTGGTCATACTTTTATACAAGTGTAGCTACATCTATTCTCATAGTCAGTTAATAATATCCTTGTCATAGAACCTTATATGCCAGCGATGTGCCTTCCAAGTGGTCGACACAAATTCCTTCATAGATTTCTCAAAGGGCATAGTCAGTCTTTATTAATCTTAGACATTTAAGAAAGGGTAGAGAAAATGCTCTCTTATAAAGCTTTCCTTCAGTAGCAAGAATCAAGAAGCCATCCACTTTATCCATCGAGCTTCAAAAGGATTGGATGGTAAAAAACTATCCATCAAATTGTTGTTGTATGCATCCATCCAACTTGGCTCATGAATAACTTGTTGGACCTCCTTAGTTTGGTTGATACTCGACATGTTGAGATGCTCAATAAAGGTCCTCCCAAGTTCTTCATATCCTATTGTTGCTAGTCGATATAACTCATTGGTTCGAGCATTCTCCGCTCTCAGGATATGATAAATTTTGGAATAATAAAAACAAGTCTTCAAAAAATGCAATTTTTGGAGGTACCTTATCATAGTAGGTTCTTGAGCTTCATACTCTCCTTAGACTTGTTTGGCCACCAGTTGAGAATCTGTGAACACCTTTAATCACTTACACCATGTTTTTTGACCACCTTCAAGCTAGCAAGTAGGGCCTCATACTCAGCTTGGTTGTTGGAAGCTTTAAAAGTGAACTGGAGAGCATACTCGGTGACTACTCCTTTCGAATTGGTTAGAATGAGGCTGGCACCACTACCTTGCGAGCTGGAAGCTCCATCCATATGCAAGATCCAAATTAAACCTCAACTTGACTTTTGCTCAGCTCTTTTAGCTCATTGGTCCTCAGAGATTGCACACTCTACCATGAAGTTGGCCAAAACTTGAGTTGTAATAGAAGGCAGGGCTAATAAGAGATGTCAAATTTTTCAAGCTCTATTGCTCATTTTGCCATCCTTTCTAAGGTATCTGGCCATTGTAGAAGTGTCTTTAAAGGTTGATCGATGAAGACTACCATCGAGTGAGCTTGATAGTATGGTCGAAGTCATCGAGCTAAGATGATAAGGGCATACACTATTTTCTCATTTCAAGAGTATCTAGTCTTCGCATTGTATAAGATTTTACTCATATGATATATTGGTCTTTGCACCTTCTTCTCATCTTCTTGGATCAAGACTGAGATGATAGCCTCTTCGGAAACATCTAAGTACATAAACAATATCTCCCTTGTACTTGGCTTGGGGAGTAAAACGTGGCAAACTCAAATAGCTCTTCAACTGATCAAAGGCCCTTTAGCATTCATCCAACCAGCAAAAATCTATCATATAAAAAGAGAAGACACTTTTTGGTTGGCCCGGATATGAAGCAACTAAGTGCCACAATTCATCTTATCAGCTTTTGAACTTCCTTCTTTGAAATTGGATGGGCCATGTCAAGAATAGCTCAAATTTTTTCTAGGTTGGCTTCTATCCCTGTTAAGAAACTATAACTTGAGAAACTTTCCGGAAGTAATGCCAAACATACTTGGATTGAGCCTCATTCAGTACTTCCTAAGAGTATCAAACGCCTGCTCCAAATCAGCAATGTAATAAGAAGATTAATCACTCTTCATGAACATGCCATTAATATAAACTTCTATATTGTAGTTAATTTATTCTTTGAAAATCTTGTTAACTAGCCATTGATAGGTGGCACCAACATTTTGAAGCCCGAAGGGCATAACTTTGTAGCAGTATAGACCCTTCTTGGTATCAAAGGCCATTTTCTTCTCATCTTTAAGCACCATTCGGATTTGATTATATCCTAAGAAGGCATCCATAAACTCAACAACTGATGTCCCGATGTTGCATCGACTAGTTGATTGATTCATGATAGCAGGAAACTATCTTTGGAACATTCTTTTTTGAGCTCGATATAGTCGATACATATCCATCATTTATCATTAGCCTTTTTGACCTTGACTATGTTGGCCAACCAATTCAGGTATTGAGCTTCTTGGATAAAGTCAAGAAGCTTGTCTACCACCTCGTTGATCATGTTTTATCTTCTCGGAGCGAAATTTCATTTCTTTTGTTATACTGGCTTATGCTTTGGCTTTACCCCTAGCTTGTAAACAATCACCTTGGAAGGTATGACGGGCATATCTGATGCCATCCATATGAACATATCATCATTCCTACATAAAAAGATAGTAATTCTTCATGAAGTGGATTAAACAATGATGACTTGACTTGTACAGTTTTGGTTGGTTATTCATCTTTAAGTGGGACATAGATCAGCTGCTCATCTGGCTCTACTTGAACTTCTTCATCTCGAAGGTCCAATCTATCAATCGGCAAGGCTTACAATGGTTGCTGCTTTTGGATCGAAGCCATAAAGCATCGTTAGGCCAACTATTGATATTCTCGAACTTCTTTGACTCCAAATTTGGTTGGAAAGCAAATGAGAAGATGATAAGTCAAGGCCACCACTTTAAAGATCTTCAACCCTGATCACTCGAGGATGTCATTATAAGCTGAAGGTACTTGAACGATGAGGTACTTCGAGAAAACTATAGCTTGTTAAGGGGGTTGTCCTAGCATCGTTGGGAGAATGATTTCTCCTACCATCACAAAGTCGCCTAAAAATCTAATACTAATTTTCCTTAGTCAATCGGTAGACAATCACATACGAGAGAAGGCATCATAAAATAAAATATCAAAGGAATTTCCACTATCCACAAGGATTCTTGTTTTATCAAATTTTGCTATCATTGCAGAGATGACGATAACACCATCATGAGAAGTGTTGGCTCTTTGGAGGTCCTCATCCAAGAATGAGATTATATTTTCTTTTTTACCCGAAGATCCTTCTAGTGGATCTGCCCCTGGGTGATCATGTTCATCACCCTGCCAGTTGGTTGGTTGAGTGCTTCTCCTTCCACTTGAGGCTATGCAAGTTGACTGATTGCTGTCATAGGTGGCCAAAAATAAAATCTACTCATTACTATAGCTAGCGATAAGTTAGGATCGTATCCATGGGGATCAAAGACAATTATTTCATGAGAAAGAGTAAAAAGAAATATTATTTTATAAAGAATTGGATTAAGAGTAAGAGTTATTAAAAGATAAGTAATTACTTAGTTAATCAGTTAGCAGGAGAAGTAACCTAAAAATCTAAATCCACCATGCAAGCAGGTTTTTATCTTTTTTTCTTTATGTTGCAATATCAATGATTCTTGCAGGTTCCATGTTAGAGTAGTTTATCTTTTATTAGGTACAAACCATTTCTGAAGATCACGACATATTTGCTAGAGTATAAACTACCTAATTGATTGCAAGATTTATAACTCTTGCAAATTTAGTGTTAGAACTATTTATCTTCTATTGGGCATGGGCCATATCCAGAGATCATGATACATCTGCTTAGAGCATAAATTATCTAATAGAGTTGCAAGGTTAGGAGTTTAATCTACCATACTACGATTACCTCTCTGAGGTATATACCATATCCTGAGATCATGACATGTCGATAGAAAGTCTAGGCCATGTATGCCAGATTAAAATCTTGATCAGGAAGATAAGTCAAATGATATGTAAATGAAAAACATGATTTTTATTGCATAGAAACTAAGAACAAAAAGAGCGATAGAACCTGGTTACAAGCTTCATCTTCATCCCAAGTTGAAGGAGCCTAGCCGTGCATCGCTGCCGCTAGCATCTCCTCTCAAAATTCTTCTCTTTTCTAAACCTAATACAATGATCTAAATAAAAAAAAAAAATTATTACTAGAGTAACTAATGCTTGGACTGCTGCCTGGGGTTTTCTTTTTATAAAGCTCATTTAGGGCTTCCTCCCGATCAAATTTGGAGTCAATCGGGCTCAAGATCAATGAGATATCATAAGAAAGCTCCTCAAGAATCTATTTTACATCATAGATCTTAGATCATGCCAAAAATCATGCATTGTAGCTCTCTTTCCTTCTCAACCGAATAGAATCCCACCCAGACTCTTTCGATCAATCTCCTCTTCCTAATCGGACTCCAATGCTAGCCTCCCCCAATTGATGGTGGCGAGGACTAGCCAGCATGAGGCATGGTCAGTGGCGTCATGAAGCAATGGTGTGAGGAGGAAGGAGGACGTGCAATGGGGAAGTAGTGGGAAAAAATATGACAGGAGACATGGCCGGTGCTTGGAATAGTGATGAGTGATGATGACGGCCTTGCCGGCATCTCAGGACATCGTTGGGTGGCTTCTCGACCGGTGGTGGTCAGACGGTGATAGGCGACGACGCAGGAGCAATGGTGGTGACTGAATAGGAACAAGATTGGGAGATGATGGCCGAGCAGCATTTTGATGGTGGTTGGCAGGTTTCCAATGGTGGTGGAGCTCCCGTGGTGAGGGGAAGGCCTCCCGTGGCTTTCTCCAACAAAGGTGGTGCTTGGAAAGGCTTGTGGTCCATGGAATAGGCTCGTAGACCATGGTTAATAGCTTCTATAGATCGGGCATGGATTCTATGGACTGAGCAGCCAATCCACTATGGACCGACTACATCAAAAATCATGTAATTCCTTTCATAACTTTCAAATTTCAATTTTAGGCTTGTTTAAACTCCGATTTTAGTGTCATCTACATCGTTGGACTCCAAAAATTAAGCTCTTCCTATCCATAAACTCTTTTTATATAAAACTTAAATAAAGAATATCGCTTCTTAATAAATATATATTAAATAATATTTATTTTAATGGTTAAATTGGAATAATTAATAGACTTATCATTGACCAGCCAGGGGTTGGACTTGTTGATCGATTTTGGACAAACATTTCGAGATAAACCTTTTGAATGAGAGCTTCAATCTCATCCTTAAACTAAATACAGTTCTTGGTGTCGTGCCCATGGTCTCGATGATATTAACAATATTTCTTTTGATTGCGAGAATTTGAGGGAGCTCTCATCAATAAGGATCTCAGAAGGTAGCTTTCCTTTTGATCTCCTTGATGATTTGGACCAAGGAGCTACGAGTAGAGTATAGTTGCCATACTTGACCTCGGTACCAGTTGTTGTCAAGTGGGTTCCTTCATAGTATATCCATGACTAGCTAGGCCCTTCCTAGACCTTTCACCTTTTTAGTGCTCTTCTTCCTTCAGATTATCATCGAGTCATGGTACCTTCATCAATACGGATGTACTTCAGCACCCATGCCAAGAGTTTTGAGTATGACCTTGGAGTCATCTTGTCTAGGGAGAAGGTGAAATGCGAGATGCACAATCCCTAGATTATGGCCATTATGCTACATCATGGTTGAGATCATAGATCTTCAACATGGTGATGTTGAGCACACCAAATGGTCTTTCAAAGATTCCTCTTCTCACTACTTTATGAAAAGGTTGCCAGATTTCATAGCAACTTCTTACTGGTATTGAAGGTTACCATGAAGAATTGCTCTAGCCGATCAAAGGAGTTCATGCTTCCCGAGCGAAATCCTAAGTACCATACTCGAGCTGCCTTTCGAAGTAGTGGCGGACCGCCGGGGGGCAGGGGGGCCTTGGCCCCCCTATTTTTTTGGTAAACAGTTTTATACTAAGCTAAATTCCTGTATAATAGGTATTTGGCCCCCCTCAAATTCTACGGAAACAATCCCAAAAACCATCCCAAAAAAATCGATAAAAAACCCCAAACTGAGTCTTATAAAGAAAAAATAATCGGTAAAAAAAATTCCTAAAAACCCTTATTAAAAAAAATGGAGAACAAACTGAACCTAGGAGAGACGCCGCTAGACTCCTTCTCCTCCAAAATCTGGAAGCCCTAACTCACCCGGCACCCATCGACCACCGCCATCCCCAACAGGCGACAACAGGGCACCCGTTGTCCCCACGCAGCCCACGCCCCCACCCGTCATGGTGCCATTGCGCCACACCGCCGGTGCCAACCCACTGTCCCCAGACCAGACTCCCCACCTCGGGCCACCATGGCACCAGCGCACCACCGTCTCATTTTCTTGTTCGCTGCTTTGCCGACAGCCGGGCTGCCGCTCCATCGGAGAGGGTTTGTGGGACCATGACTCTCTCCCTCTTCTCTTCATCTCTTCGATGGTTTGATCGAAGAGAAGCCCTCCGGCTCCGTCCGTGACTCCAAAGCAATCGAGCGAAGCCCTCCGTGGCTCCGTCTGTCTGTGAGACTCCAAAGCAACAAAGCGAGCGCTACCTAAGTAAGTAGTTTTGTTTTATTGTTTATGGATTATGGTTGTGGTCCTGTAGACTTGTGGGCTTGTAAGTTGTGACCTATGGGCTTGTGGCTTGTGACCTGTGGGTTGTGGCCATGGCGGCCTGGCGGGGAACGATAGCAAGGATGCCATGATGGAGCCCATCTCACTTCCTTGATGAGATATATACTATAATTTATAAAAATCGTTGGATGTTATAACTTATTAGATAGATACTCTATTAGAACTTATAAGATAGATACTGTTAAAGCATATCCGATTTATGTTTATAACTTGCTTACAAATTGTCTACCATAATATATGATTCCTAATTGACTGGTATTGTTTGCAAAATATTCACTATAATATATTATTCATGATGGACTATCATTTCACTCTTTAATATAGTCCAGTATATTGCTTTCACACCCATGCCTTTGTGTTTGCTCTGCATTCCGTGTTAACTGAATTGGAGCACCACTGGCAAATGGCAATTAGTGAACTATGAAATAATGGAAGAAATTAATACAAGTCTTTAGAGCCCCTTTATGCTTTAGTCGTTGATCACAGAGTTGATAAATTTCAGCACATAATCCTAGTAATATTGCTCTTTATGTTGGATATTATATTTCTTCTTGGAAAAGAATTGATATCTATTTCATATTATAGGTTCATTATGAGTAGAAAAATTAGTGATTTTTTCAAGAAAAAAGTAGTAGAAAAAATTGATGGTGGAGCTACATAACCTGTACCGGAGATTGAGGCTAAGATTGAACTTCATCAACCAATTTCAAGAACATATACTATTCCTATAAAAGAAAGGCCATCTAAAAAAATAAAGATTGGAACCAATTATATTGATATCAATGAATTGAAAAGAGATCTTGGAATACACAAACAAATTTGGGAATATCCTGTGAATCAACGTGATGAAATTTGACATGCCTATATTAGTTTTGGTCCTTATCAGCCAATATTGGACAAGTATGATCCCATTGGTTCAGAAAATCATCGTAGACATTTTCAATCATATTGGTTCAATCAGCATCCTAGTTGGCTCGAATATTCTCCAACTATAATGCTGCTTATTGTTTTGTTTGCTATCTCTTTTCAAAGCCAGGTGAAAGAAAAAGTAAATTTGTAGAAGGTGGGTTTCAAAATTAGAAAAAAGTAAATGATGGAGATAATTATGAATTTCTTGGACAGGTAGAAAAAAATCTGAATTCTTCACATAATATTGCAATGAAAAGCTATCATGATCTAATAAATGAGAGGCAACATATTCAAAAAGTAATTGACAAGCAAACCTGTGAACAAATTGCTCAAAATCATTTATAGCTCAAGATCTCAGTGGATGCAATTAGATGGCTTATATTTCAGGCTTGTACTTTTCGAGGACATGATGAACGTCCAAATTCAAAAAATCAAGGTAATTTTCTTGAACTACTCAAGATTTTGGCATGTTATAATGAGAATGTTGGGAAAGTTAGTTTAGAAATTGCTCCTAGTTATGCTTCTTATACTTCACCAAAGATATAAAAGAAAATTCTATAATTTTTTTCAAGAAAAGTAAGAAGAGCCATAAAGGATGAAATTGGTGATGCCAAATATTGTATAATTGTTGATGAAGCTCGAGATTAATCAAGAAAAGAACAAATGGCTATTGTTTTGAGATTTGTTGACAAGAATGGATTTATAAGATAGCGATTCTTTGAAATTGTCCATATTTCAAATACAGCTTCTTCAACTCTTAAAGATGCTATTTATAATGTTCTCTCAAGAAATAATTTAAGTATTAAACATATCAGAGGTCAAGGTTATGATGGGGCTAGCAATATGCATGGTGAATGGAATGGTTTGAAAGTTTCGATTAATAATGATTGTCCATATGCTTATTATATCCACTGCTTGGCTCATAGACTTCAATTAGCACTGGTGGCTACATCAAGAGAGGTTATTATTGTTCATCAATTTTTTAATAATTTGTTGAATATTGTTAATATTGTAAATGCATCTATAAAACATCATGATGAATTGAGAGCAAGACAAGTAGCCAACATTGCAAATTCATTAGCCATTGATGAACTTGAATCTGAAAATGGGCAAAATCAAATTAGCAATTTACAAAGACCCGATGAGACTAGATGGAGTTCATATATGAATTCTGTTCGTAGCTTGAAAAAGCTTTTCTCAGTTACTTATTCTGTTCTTGAGGATATTAATCGTGATGGAGTTAGTTATGTTCAACATGGAGATGCCTATGGTGCATTACATTGCTTGACATCATTTTAATTTCTTTTTATATTATATTTGATGATAGAAATTTTAGAGATAACTGATGATCTTTGTCAAGTTTTACAAAGAAAGTTCCAAGATATTCTCAATGCAATGCATTTGGTAAAAAGTACAAAGGTTTTACTTCAACAATTAAGAGAAGATGGATGGACGAGTTTATTAGACAATGTGATACTATTTTATGAGAAATAAAAGATTGATATTCCAGATATGACCGCTACTTATAAGCATGGTGGTCGAGGTCGTCGACAAAGTGATATTACAAATGAGCATCATTTTCTGGTTGATATATTTAATACTACTATTGATACTCAATTGCTTGAATTACATAGTAGATTCAGTGATGATGCAGTTGAATTATTAATTTTTAGCAGTGCTTTGGATCCTAGAGATGGTTACAAGTTATTCAATTTAGAGAGTATATATCAGCTTATAGAAAAATTTTATCCAGAAGACTTCAGTGAGAATGAAAAAAGACTTTTGAGAAATCAGTTACAACATTATCATATTGATGTTTCAAAGAATCCTGAGTTTCAGAATATGTCTACAATTTCAAAATTATGTCGAGGATTGGTGAGAACAAGAAAATCAGATATTTATCCGCTCATCGATAGACTGATTCGTCTAGCATTGACTCTTCCAGTTTTAACTACTACTACAGAGAGAGCATTTTCAACAATGAAGATTGTCAAAACTAGATTGCGCAATAAGATAGAAGATGACTTTCTTGCTGATTATTTAGTTACTTATATTGAGAAGGAGATAGCAGAAAATTTTACAATAGATTCTATTATTGATGAATTTAGTTCTGTAAAACAACATCGAATTCAATTTAAATAATATTATAAAAAATAATATTTTTTTATTGATTATTTATTAATATTTTTTGGCTCCCTGGAAAAGTTGGTATGGATCGCCCCTATTTCGAAGGGTGGCCAGGAAGGCAAGGCAGAGTACAGCATCAATAGCCCCTTGAATGGTCATGAGATTTCTATAACTCTCAAGATGATTTAATATATCTAAGGTACCATCATACGAATCCATTTGTGACATATACAAATAAGCCAAGATTGGCTCATCCATTATCCGTCAGGTGAACGATGGGAGAGTGTTGAACAAGACAAGTGCTTCGAAAGTGGGGAGCGATGCATCAGTGGTTGTGGCTCCTCTTGTCGATGTGGAGATCATTGACTCCATGGAGGTATCATGGGAGATCATTAACTGTGCCAAGATGGTGCAATCAGTGACCGATGATCATGGCAAATGGAATTACTAGAGGCGATAATGGTGGCTCCTCTAGTTGTGGTTGAGGCCTCCTAGTCGCTTGCTGTAAACTTTGTACAGCAACGATCAGGGGTAGTGGTTAGGGATTGCACTTGCTACATGAGAGTAGCAAACTCTTGGGAGGAGAAAAGTCTGAAATTTTCTAGAATAAAAATATTTCACTTGCCTCCTACCTAGGCACGAATCTTGCAGCCAAGAGCTCATAGCTCAGCATGTAAGGTATTATCCACTCTAACCCGGGGCCTCATAGTTTTGTCCTTTGGATTCCAATCCAAAAAGCACCTCACATGAAAAAACAGTTTCTTTCTTATAAGTTCCCCTTAACTCACAACTAATGTGGAACTAATGATACCCTCCCACCATAATAGATATCATTTGTTTATCATTAGATTTCCTAATATTCTTTCTGCAATTAAGTTATATGCAAATTATAGAATATATTCTATGCCATTTTTTGATGAGATGGGGTTGTTATCTTTCACTCAAAAGAATGATTAACCTTTTATCATGTAAAATTACCATTGGATCACCCACCACATAGATCGCAAAGCACCTAGATGTTGGGTCCATTATTCATCCTTCAGTATGGATCTCATACAAAGAAAGGTTAATCATTTTTTCACATGAAAGATACTTTTGTCTATACATAAATATTTTGAAATTGAGATGCTGTGCTTTTTAGTGAAAAAAAGGGAGGTGTGAAGAGTACCTTAAGGAGTTCTTTACCTAGCCAATGATTATGCCAAAATGCAATCTACTTTCCATTTCATAAGTTGAAAGTTATATTGGAGAAGAACCACAATTGAACTCCAAGTATGCTCTTACGTAATGGCAACATGCATTTGAGGTTATTGATTATCTAAGTGATGATAGCTAGAGATGAACCATTCAAAATTCAAATCTAAAATCTTCAATTGTTACGAAAAGGTTTCTAACCACTCAAAGAAATTCTGGTTATCTCAAAAATAATAGTTGACTAGTGTATATGCACAAGATGCATTTTTTTCCTTTGTTCAAGGATCATTTATGGAAAACAATACATAAATTGAGTAAATTATGACAGAATAAGGCTTCAATATCCAAGTATATTAAGCAATTAGCTTTAATACTGGCTGAGCAAAATCTCCCATCAAATACCTTCTACTCCATTATTTGTCACTTTTTTATCATTAACAAAACAATATATCATTTGGCATATTTTCCTCTTGTATTAATTCAAGAGCCTTGCAAATCAAAATAATGGTGGTTATTGACATCAAAATCAACAATTATAATTGATGAGGCTGGTCACTGACGTGATGCCCATGTCTGATATGGCTAGCCATTGACGTGGTGCCTATGTCCAACAAGGCTGATCACTAACATAGTACCCGTGGGCTGTGTCCTGGCCGAATAGAGCTCCTGACCGAGAAGAGCTCCTGATCGAGTAGAGTTCCTGATTGAATAAAGCTCCTAACTGAGTAGAGCTCTCGGCCAAGTAGAGCTCCTAGTTGAGTAAAGCTCCTGGAAAGTAGAGCTCTTAGTTGAGTAGAGCTCCTGGTTGAGTAGAGCCTTTGGTTGAATAAAGCTCCTAGCCGAGCAAAGCTCTTGGTCGAGTAAAGCTCCTACATGAGTAGAGTTTCTGGCTATCCTGAGACTTGGTTATGAAAGAATTGTTCCCCCACAGACCGAGGTGAAAAAAATAGGTTGACGATGCGTCAAAAAGTCATAACCCTAGGCAGACACATGCAACCTTCCTGGTTCCAACATCACCATAGAGCACCCAGATGGTAACAAGGGAAGCAGTGTCGCCATCTCCACTGAACCTGTCACAACACTCAAGAAGGGACACCCCATGAGCAGGAGGAGGCATTTCACCGAACCTACACCCCTTGCAAAGGCGTGCCTTGCCATAATTGCAAGCCCTGCAGCGCGTCGCATGCACCCCTTACAGGAGAGTGCCTTGCTTGGACTTCAGTTTCTATCCCACGGGGCTCTACAAGGCCTGCACCCTTCTCAGAAGAGTGCACTACAGCACACCACCTGCACCCATTACAGGAGAGCATCCTACGAGGACTCCAGTTTCTGTCCCATGAGATATTGTGAAGCTTGCACCCCTCTTAGGAAAGTGTGCTGCTAGGATACCAGATCTTGTCCAATAGTATTACCTTCTATATATAAGTAAGAGGGACCTCTGGTGAAGGTAAGTGGCAAGCAACCCCCACTACTTAGACAAGAAAAAAACAAATCTTTTACTTAAAGCCTCTTTATGATGGTCATCTAGGCCTTCGTGACTGAGGATCTATAACCCTTGATCGCCAAACTAACTTGACCATCGAAGTGTCCCCATCGGAATCCTGGCCTGGGCTCTCTTTCTTGCAAGATCGCCCCGGACCAGGAGCATTCAAAGGCAAGGGACCCAATTTCTCCCAAAGTCACTGACGTGGCACCAGGACCCACCAAAGTATAGGCAGGGGGGATCTTGGCAGTAATAGATTGGCACATCAGGAAGGGGGGATGAAGGACAACACCACTAATTGTCTCATCAAGAAATCATCGCCTCATTATAACGATCTCATGGTTATGATGCATGCACGTGAAGCTTCTGCTAGTCATGTTAGGAACCTATCCCACCATGGGGACCAGCACGGTCAGGAGGTAGAGCCTCCAGTTCCACCACCTCCACCACTGGTGGACCAATATATGCATATCGCTATACTCATGTAGCAAGTCCAGTCACTGACCATGGTGGTGCATTGCTACAGCATAGCATCGATCCATAGTGATGCAGCAACAACTAGGGACCCCCGCAATCTCTACCACCACTGCCCCCACAAGCCTTCGATCCTTCAAGGAGGGGCCATCACATGCATGGGCAGCATCATTCCCATGCTCCCCATGCCATCCATGGAAAAGCTAGCGCACTCCAGGCAAGGGGTGCTGGCATAGTTTGATCGATCGGGAGAACATTACTTGGTATCGAACTGTGATGACCCCTCACACTGACATTGCTGGCATGGCAGGGGGTTAAACATGAGCTCTCCTAATCTCCGCCTTCCTTTCCTCTTATGGCCTTGGTTGAAGGGTCGACCAACGAAGCTATCCGGTGGTAGGCTGAGGAGAACCTAGAAAAACATGAGCACAGGCGAGCCGATCTCACCTACCAGATCATTGATTTCCAGGGCTCTTCCCATGAGCCAACAGGCTATGATGCTCACCGTCCTCTCCCTCGCTGAATTCAAGAGAAACCAATTCCTAACTAGTTTCACATGCCCTAGCTAGATTCCTATGACAAGAAGACAAAACCCTTAGATCATCTTGAGAGCTACAAGGCCCTTATGCGAGTCCAAGGGATGACGAATGCCCTCCTCTGCACTGCCTTCCCAGCCATGCTCCACAAGGTGACTCGAGTCTCATATTCCTACCTTGAGCCAAGGAACACCGACTCCTTTGAGCAATTAGAGAAGAAGTTTATGGCACACTTCAATGCCTACTGCAAGATGCCACAAGAAGTCGATTATATCTTTTCGATCTGCTAGTAGGATCACGAGTCTTTCAACGACTGCATGACATGCTTCAAGGTAACCCATAGAGATCTATAACTTGGATGGGCCCATTGCCATGCTAGCCCTGAAAACAGAGCTTAGGACCTCCCATTTCACCCACTCCCTCAACAAGGAGCCCCCAAGTCCTACTCAGAACTCTTGCTCAACATCCAAAAGTACATCTGTGCAGAAGAGATAATGCGGGATGAAGCATGCTTGGGTTTAGCATAAAGAAATTTTAGATTATATGAGCAATGAATTTCAGATTTTTATTTGGTTTGGTTCCTGAAAAAAGACAAGAGTAGGTTAGGATTTTTATGTACGGACTAAGTTCTACCTGCATAGGAAGATCTAACAAAGTAATTAAAAAAAAGACAAGATCTTAGGGTTAAGAAACCACTATTAGGATATGCTCAGTTTTTAATAGGTCAGAAAAAGAGAGAAGGGATGGTTAGTTTACCTAAAAAGGATATTCTTTCATTGTAGAAGGGATCACACCTCTCTGGATCAGTGCCTACATGATGAAGCCTCGTTTCCATAGATGCGCCGGCTTTTTATCAGCTAGTTTCAGGGACAAGGAAGACTTCCTCCAAGGCTCATGGCACTAGAGGGATCCTGCAAACAATTAGGGTTAGGGATGTAGAAGATAGAAAAAATACAAAAAAATAGTTTGAAGTGGAGAGGGGTGCTGAGATGGTTGGTGGCCTGGCAGAGGAGGATGCTTGGAGCTTTTGGAGGGGTGGCTTGGAGAAGACTTGGCGGCCTGGGGAAGGATGAAGATTCCTGGGGCCAGTGTCTGGCGGCTTGGAACTTGGAGGAAAGCTGGCAGCTAGGGGCTTGGAAAGTTAGGCATCCTAGGGTTTGGATGTAGGTGGATGGGGCAGCCTAGATGGGAGATGGGAGGGGGCGTCCTAGGGCTTATGGAGATGAAGGTTGGGGTGGGTTGTTGATGGGTTTCTTAAGGGTCATCAAGCATGTATGATGCATTGAATTTCAAAAATTTGCATAAAGAAAAACCCTTATTGGCTAGAAACACTAATCCCAAGATCCCCTCATTTATATACAACTAATATAACACTAATATGGTTCATGATAAATACCTGGAATGTTGTTTTCTACTTCTTTTCACAAGGCTCACAAGTGCAAGCCCTCCAACGGTGATCCACACAGGAATTGATCCAAAGAAGAACTCCTACTTTAGTTGCTTGCTTGACTAGAACTCTTCTTAACAGACTACTGGACTTTGACCTTTGTAGGACACCCTACCCTCTTGTAGGGTACTCTGAATGCTTTCCATAACCACTCTTGGATTTGGGATTGCCCTCCTATAGGATACTCTAGGCTTATGTCTTAAATCCTAAGACTTGTCCTAGTAAGAACAACCTTGTCTTAAAGAGACAATGTTTGTCTTAAGGAGGAGGGAGGAAGGTAAAACACTCAAAATAAAAAACTACGGTGGAACTCTTCCGAAACCCATAACACTGCCCCTATTTATAATGTTAGGAGGGGCGTGTGATATGTCCAACCATCAACTTATCAGATATGACTTTTCAAGACCCAAGAGAAGTTATCTGGCTTGAAAAGTCATATCCAAAAAGTTGATTCATGCACCACATCACATATTCGCATCCCTTCTTATTCCTGGATGGTTTTTGACTTGCCACATGACAAGTACTGGTCCCTAAAAAGCCAAAAGGCACCTCTTCAATCTCCAAGCATCGAAGAATTTGAAGAGTTCTGATAGCAAAAGGACACTGCTTCAGACCGTGCACCAAATGAAGAGACGCATCTCTTCATGCGTGTGTTCTCTTTCAAACCTTTTTCATGCCAATTTAAAAGGTGTTGACTGGTCAAAAATAATCCTAAGAGGCATGGGGATATATGCTAAGAGAGTCCCAGATGAATCAGCCAAAGTGATTCATCTGCAGAAGGACTGTTGGTCCTTTCTGCGATCCATTCCTTGGCGCGCGCACATATGCGCCCAAGGAGTCCATGCCAACTTGGACTCTAGTCCAAGTGGCGTTCCATGTCCAATTAAACCAAGATAAAACCTGATAAAGGTTGTCTTAATCCAGACATAACCCAATTTATGTCTCTCTTAAATTGGTTAATCAAAATAGCAAGCAACTAGACCCAAATCGACTTGGGTTAGAAATTAGGTTAGCCTACACATGCTAGTGTGCAATCTAGCTAATCAATTAGGATCCCATGACCCTAATTAAATTATGTATGACTTTCTTGGTTAACTTCCTAATGTGTGTGACCCTTTGGGTTCCACATCTAGCTAGCAGTAGGTTTAGGTTTAAGTCGATTCGAACCAATCGAACCCGATTGACCTAATTAGGTCAAATTGAGCTGACCTAAATTGCCAATTCGATCTGTCCATCGAATTGACTCATGAAACCAATCCAATTGGTTCATGAATACCTACAAAACATGATTGACATCTAGCAACATGTCATGTCTACCCAGAAGATGAGGAATTTGATGAAAAGTACCAAAATACCCTTCAATAGAAAGTTATCATGCAATTCAATCTTTCGATCTCCCATTATCCCGATTAAGTGATGGGTATAGATAAATGTCAAGCCCTAGCACTTAGTCATTTCGAATCTCTATTTGATTATGAAGACTCAGCTGATGACTGATTAGAAACCACTTCTAAGCTCATCCAGCTTTGATCAAGGACTCCTTGAGTCATCAATCGAAGAGATCACTTGGGATAATAATTCCTCTTACCAGAAATGATTGATTCCTTGTTGGTCCACTCATATCCTTCGTACACCTTCCACCATATCCGAGAACACCCCATACATAACTTAATATCATGAATGGGTATGAACCAAAATATGGCTTAGTGTGCACAAGGAATCATGGTGACCTCAGGTCTAAAGATCACATGCACAATTTCTACTTTGAGATCTATCTTTTAACAAGTAGTAAGACTTCCATAAGATAGTCTCGGTGTGGATCAGTTCAGTGAACTCATACTCTAATGAGCACCTTTATCCTTGTATTAGTGTCTCTACACAAGTGGCTATGAGACCAACCACCCTCTTATCAGAGCATACATAGGATAAGCTAGTCTTTCCGGACTTATCGATCCTTGAATTGATGGTCCATCGACTAGGAACATTTTAGGTTAGGGTTTAAAGGAACTTAGGTCTCACTGTCATGATATCCATCATAACCCTAATTCCATTTGCCATAACCTTTGGGGTTCATCATAATCTTTAAATAAAACACAGCAATATGATGAAACAATATGCTTTTATTAATATATTAAATATCATACAGGAGTTGGAAGATTACAAAAATGCCCTTACATAAGATTGGCTTTTAGGGCACTTTCCTTTTACTTGCTGGGGTTGCACCTCACGTGCTCTCCTTGTAGAGTGAAAATGGGCCTCTCACCCTCTCCCTCATGAAGCGTCAATGCGTAAGCATGGAAATAAGAAGAAAAAAACTCTTATAATTTCATTCAATAACATTCATCATTATTCTTACAAGAGGGGGGAGAGAGGGTATTTATAAATCACCCAATCCTCTCCCTGTTAAAGTTGGAGTACAAATCTTTGTCAAAGTTGGAGTATAAAATTTGAGTAGGATAAGAAGTACAAAGTTGGAGTGGGATAAGGAGACTAGAGTCCTTGTAGAACTTGAAGGTTGAGCTCCTTGTTGGACTTGGAAAGCTTACTCCTCTTGGGCTTGGGCTGCTTGACTCTATATTGGATTGGGAGGTTTGACTTTTTTTGTGGACTTGGATTGGGCTGGGGCGCCAACTCCTTGGTGGATCTAAGGGGGTGCCAATTGCTGTGGGCTGGGGTGCCAACTTCATGGGGCTTGGGCGCTGATTTCAAGTGGACCTAGGTGACTCTCCCAGTAGATTTGTGTTGGGCATCTTATGGTGAGTTCAAGGCTCAGGGGGTCAAGGTTTATGCCTTGATCCAGTTATCTTGATGTACTCAAGAGATTTTCTAGGGCTAGGAAGAGTCCTAGGTTGAAGTCTAAAGTGTTTAGGGTCTTTAGGCTTGGAGTCGATGGTGTTTAGGTATGAGTCGACTCGTAGGTCACCTTGTATAGGAAGTCCCGTATGATTTCTAGGCATGCCGGCATGATACGGTGCCAGAAACATGTGTTCTGGATGAGCCGGCTTGAGCAAACAGGTGTTCTAGATGAGCTGGCTTGATTCTTAGTGTTCTGCTGTTGCCAGAACGTAGTTCTGGTGAGCTAACTCGAGCAAACAGGTGTTCTGGACGAGTCGGCTCGATGTCTCAGTGTTCTGCTATTTCCAGAACATAATTTTGGATGAGCCGGCTCGAGCCAGCTCGGATGATGGGTTTCTATTTTGTTCTGGGTTGACTTGTAGAGAGTTTTTGAGGGCTAGGTCGGGTTTGGCCTAGGATATATATAATATGTAAATGTGTTCTTTGTTGTAAGCACTATTTTTGAAGGAATAGAACATCCCTTTTCTCCCAAGAAACCTTATCTCTTCTTTCTCTTCACTTCTCAGATCCACAAACCTTCTTCAACTTGTATCCTACCGCATCATATCATCTCTCAAAGATAATGATCGCTGGCAGAGGGTTGAACATGCCCTTGGGCATTCCGCAAGGCAAGAGGAGTCTCCTTGATAATTGGTATCGGAGAGCATTTGCCCACCAACAGCTTGGGCGCCAGATCCATGTGGCCTTGGGCACCTGAATGGGGACCAGGGGTGGCGCATAAAGTCTGCTTCAGTGGGGGCCTGGTGACTCTCCTTTTGGTATTGACTTGAATGAAAGAAGTTAAAATTTACAAGACTCGACTGAACTTACTTGACTGGACTGAAACCAAGGGGACTAACTTGCTTGGACTGAAACAAATGGACTCAACTCAATTGACTAAACTTTATTACAAGACTTAATTGACTTACTTTATTACAAGACTCAAATAAAAAAAATAATAGACTTCCCAACACATTAATTAGAGATCCAAATTAGGGCTTTGCAATCTTAGTCTGATCCTGGTGTCCTCACCAAGAGACCATCGTACTTGGAGGGAGCTTGATGGGAGGCCCCTGAAGAGGCAGGCCTGTGAGGAGTCAAGTGAGCCCCAGGAGTAGAAGAACATTTCAACTCCCTGGGCAGGCCCCAAGCCAAAAGGTGCCCCTATCAAGGATAAGGGGCATGCTCCTCTCATCTTCCCGAGAGCCAAAATCTTGATGGAGATCGAGAGCAAGCGCTTCCTATGCCACCCTCCACCACTGAAGCCATCTGGTGGTCGCGACAAGTCCAAGTACCATTAGTTCCATCGAGATCATGATCATGACACTAAGGAGTACTGCCACCTAAAAAAGGAGATTGAAGAGCAAATCTGACGGGGCTAGCTCAGGAAGTTCATTGAGAAGAACTCTAGTTTCCAGTCGGATAGAGATGATAGCAAGAGTGTGTCAAGATTTGTATTTACCCTGAATGGAGGAGCGATCTGCTGGAAAAGTTCCAAGCAGGCAATCGTTGCAGACTCGGTATGCGAAGCAGAATATATTGCAGCATCAGATGCAGCAAAGGAAGCTGTGTGGTTGCGGAAGTTCCTTGGAGAGCTAGGGGTGGCACCTTCCCTAGATGGTCCTGTTCCGGTGTACTGTGACAGCACTGGAGCCATTGCTCAAGCTAAGGAGCCTAAAGCTCATCACCACACCAAGCACATACTGCGGCGCTACCATCTCGTACGAGAGATCGTGGAACGAGGCGATATCAATCTTTTGAAGATCGATGGAAAGAAAATCTTGCCGACCCCTTCACTAAAGCCCTCGGAATAAAAGAGTTCGACTATTATAAATGGGAAATGGGTATTAGATACTCTTCTGATTGGCTTTAGTACAAGTAGGAGTTGTTGGGAATTATGTCCCAAAGCCAATCACCTGGGTTGTAGGCGGTTGAGCTCAGTATTGTACTCTTTCTTTGAATTAATAAAATATTTTTTTGGCAGCTCATCACATACTACATTTCCCTGAAATGAACTCTTTTCATGTGATAAAGTCCTTAGGACTACACTGACTTCGATACAGAGAGGATGTATCGAGTGGTCCTTAAACCCTGTTCACAACCAAAGGATATATTATACTGGACGGCAATATATCAAGTATAGGTTGTTGTAGTTCATATCGTTTGGTTGTCCTCTTGACCAAATGAGTGTGGTGACACTGATGTGATCTGCAAGTGGGATATGTGATATCTTATTGAACGTGACTCCATGCACCCCCTTTCTGCCAAAGGGATACTCATGATTGGATATGGGTATATGTGTCCCTCTGACCTGAGGTCATCATGGTAGCTTGCAAGCAACTCCCTGTGTTTTGGTGCCGGACTACCCAGATTTTTAATCTGGTGACGGAAGGTTTCTGTGTACAGGCAAGTACTTATGGAGCAGTGATGGACCAAGATGGAATTGACCTGTCCAAACAGTTTGGATTGAATGTCTCGCAGTATCTCAATTTAGCAAATCCTCGACCGAGGTAGTCCTAGTGAAGAGTTACTGGGCTTGCAAGGTTGAGACACGTAGTCGACTGACTCAGTCTGGGTTGGCAGCCCAATCTCAATCGTCCTGAGCATTAGAGGTCAAAGGGATGAATTATACGGTAACCATATGCCAGAGGTTCGATAGTTTGCTCTCGCATCTTCGACCTATCCAGACGCCGGGACCCATTGCTAGATGGTTTCCTGTGCTGGTACTAGAATTGTTCTAGTGCTACCGTTTAGGTTCGAACCTATGAGGTCACACGCCACAGAGGATTACTCTCTGATCCGGATACCGATTACGATTGAGAATCATCTCGATTTTTTGGTCACGATATTTTTTGAGCACTCTTTTCCCCGTCTTGCCCTTATCTGTGTCAACCAGAAATTGTTCCGGGCTGACCAGGACTGCACCAGGATTTTTCTGAATCAGTTTTGAACTGATTCGGAGCTCGTTTTGGCCTCCAATTGGTTGTGAACCAATTTTAATCATTTGAACCAATTTAATTAGGCTTGAACCGGTTCAATTGGATTGAACCGCTTGGTTTAAATATTTTTGGGCTGGTTGATTGAACCGGCATCTTCTTTCACCGTGTAATCGTTTTACACACTGTTGAAATTCCCTTACGCTGGAAAGAATTCCAAGAGTCCGAAGAGGCCAAACGACACAACCCTTCCCCTCCCTCCATCCGTTGCCTTATCTCCTTATTAATCCCTGTTTAATGGCCTGGTTAATGGGTTTAACCACAGCCTCTTCGTCTCCCAGCCCCTTTCCCTCTTCTCTGCTGCCTATTTAAACCCCTGCAAGTCCCCTGTTTCAGCAGAAGAAGTTACACCATGTGAAGAGCTAAAAAATTACAGTCTGGGCATTCTTTGAGAGGCTGAAAGTTCTCCCTTTTGAGAGTTTATTCTTTGCACCTGGGACTGGGTTTAGGAGTATGTGAGGGAGAGAAACAAGGCCTTAATCCCTTGTTTTGTTGTGCTCTAACCTGCACTGCAGCAAAGGAGTGTTGCTGCAATCCACCATGACGTTGCTCCTTCCAGCGGCTAGCACCGCATGTGAAGGCGGATCGAAGAGCCCCCGGTGTGTCTCCCCTCTAAAGGGAGTACCCCTTTACTCCTGGGAGCAAGTGATTCGGACTCCACCTACTGCTGCTGCTCCAAAATGCTGAAGAAAAGGCTGCTGGTTTTCTGCAGCAAAAAATTTCTGGCAACAGCTTTTGGGTGAATTTGTACATCCTTTATACTGTGTTTTCCTTGCAGATTTCGGTGGAAGATCGAAGAACATTCATTCACCTTGCTGCTGCTTCGATTCAGGAGGAAAAGGAGGTCCAGAAGCCGCTGTTTGATCGTTGTTTTGAAAGCCAAAAACAGAGCATCTCAACGGTCCAAGGAGGAAGAAGACTGGAATAAGTTTATCCCACTTATTCCAGCCTATTCCAGCTTTATTCCAAAGTTATTCCAGGTGGAATAAAGGTATGAAAAATTTTATTTTAATAATGCATAATTAGATGTATTGACTTATATATTTTACAAATATTTTATGCCTCGTTACATGCCTACATGCAACATGAATAGGTTAGGTTCTGGGCGAAGCAATTTTTCGCTACGGTGATTTTTAAAAATTGTTTTAAAATCCATTCTGCTCCCGTAGCTGTTTGCATGCCTAGTGTAGAATCATGTCAAACCACCTGCACCATTTTTCTTTCAGTGGTATCAGAGCAGGTTGCATGTGTAATCTATTCCTGTATGCATGTTTATAGATTAAAAATTGTTTAATCTAAATACGTATCCTGATTTCTTTTTGGAACCTAGTTGAGACCTTCACCATGACCGTGTGTCTTTGACACAATGCGGATCATCTGTGTTAGCCTCTTCAGAAGGATCCTTAAAGAATATTAAAATTAAAAAGTTTTAATTTGTTGATACATTTTTCTAGGCATGTTTTATATTGGATATAAAATATTTGTAAAATTTTGAATCTTGATGCATGATTAGTTATGTAAAAATGTTTTACATTATGACTTAATTAAAAAATATTTTAATTAAGTGTTTGGCTTATTAAAAATTTTAGGTTTATGAAATCTAAAACATTGCATAAGCCATTTTGGGTTAAATTGGGTTAGCTGACTAGTTGGGTTCATCACTAGGTTAGACCTAAGTTTAGTTGAACCGGATAACAAGAAGATTAAACAAAAGTTGTTTAAGGCCCTTCTTTAGAACTATCTAATAGTTAGATTAGTTGATCCGTTCATCTAAAATGGATCCAATTAGTGGCTCAGTGGATGCCCGAGTTTTTAGGCTAGTCTGATCGAGTCTGGTAAACCGACTGGTGTCGAGGTAGGTTTGGCATTATGATCATGGTTGTATGAGGCTACCTTTTTCCTGGCCAACTTGGTTGGTGTCTAGGAAAGATGGTTAATGGTGGATACTCACCCATGATCTCACCTACCTGGCTAATCGAGTCGACCAGAACTGATTGGAAAAGCTCAATGACTCGAGTTAATCCATGTCACCCAGGTTGATCGGTCTGACTGATCTAATAGGTGCCCATGGATCAATTTGTTGATTTATTTCAACCCTCCTGGAATCTGATTGATTCAGTGGGAGGATGATCCATGTCCTTGTCTTTTTCTTCTGTCACAACAAAAAAAAAATTCTTTAAAATTATTAGGTCCTTAAAAAGACAAAGTCAAAGAGTTGACAGTGTCTTAGCCTTCCATTAAGTTGGATAGAAATGTGTCCACTAGCTTGGTGTGCATCAACAGTTCCATAGAACGGGTGTACATCCGGTGGAATTTCTATCTGATCGATGATGGTTCAGTGCAACCTCCTTAACGGGACCAGGTGGGCTGGCCATAGTCGGGCTTGGTCTTTAGTTAGCTGGAAGCATTGGATTTGTCATTTTAATGGTTGGACCTAACCAAAGACCCGCAATAGGAGGCCCTTAGGCCGATTGGGGTGTTCTCTGGGGCAAAATAAAATACTGAAAATTGTGTAGGGAAACAATTGGTTTACGAACCTACCTTTAGGCTCGTATGGGTGAGCTGGCCATAGTCGGGCTCATGCGAGGCCTATTGGATTTTAGTACCCACTTGAAAAATTGTTTTCACGGATTGGAGTTAGAGGCTACCAATCTAAAAAATTAGTGGGAGAAACCTTTAGACTAAAGTCCAAGTCTTTTGGTTAAATTATTAATTCATACACTAATTTGGTCTTATTTTCTTTTCAGATGTCTTCCAATTTATCGCTCCGGTCACTTCTCGATAACGAGAAGTTAAAGGGTCACAACTTCGATAGTTGGTATCGAAGATTGAGAATCGTTCTGGAGCATGAACGGATCCTCTATGTGATAACGGATCCAGCACCTGAAATCCCTCCCGCTAATGCACGGAGTGAGGTCAGAGATACTTATCTGAAGTGGGTCTCTGATCGGACTACTGTCCGATGCATTATGTTAGCGGCAATGAACGACGAGTTCAGTCGCAAATTCGAGGAGGCTCAACCTGATGAAATCCTACAAAAGTTGAAAGAATCCTTCGGCACCCCGGATGATGTAGAACGGTACAAAGTGTCTTGTGCCATCTACAACTCCAAGATGCCGAATGGTGGTTCAGTCACTGATCATGTATTGTACATGATCAAGCTGATTGAAAAATTAGGCAAACTCGAATGCCCCTTGCACGAGCAGCTCAGAAAGGATGCGATCCTGAATTCTCTTCCCTCCTCATATCTTGATTTTCCCGATCATTATAGAATGAACAAGCCTGCAGTTAACTACCATGATCTTTTGGGGTTGCTGCAGACTTTCGAGAAAGACCACCAACTGAATAAGGGGGTGGTGAATTTAGTGGGAGGAAGTAGAGGTCGTCGTCCCTTTAAGAAATGGAAGAAGAAAATGAATAAGACGGGATAGAAGGTGCAGAATGCTCCTGGCCCTAGTCAGACCAGGAAGTATAAGGCTGATCAATCTTCTGTAGAGTGTTTCTACTGCAAGAAGAAGGGACATTGGAAGAGGAACTGTCCTCTTTATATTGCGTCCCTTAATCCGAACAGGCCGAGGAAGCAGAAGTCTGCTGAACAAGGTATTTATATGATAAAACCTTGTAATTACTCAATTATTGATACTGCTAACTGGGTATTGGATACTGGTAGTCCAATTCATATTTGTAATTCGTTACAGGGACTTCAAGTTAGCAGAAGATTTGAAGATGGAGAACAGTTTCTGAGCATCGGGAATGGAAATCGTGTTCCAGTACTGGCGATCGGAGTCCTGCGTCTTGTCTTTGAGTCTTGTACTGTCGAACTAGTCGACTGTCACTATTGTCCTAGTTTCATTATGAGCGTAATCTCTGTAGGCCTTTTGGCCAATTGTGGTTTTGAACTATCAATAAAAGGAGATTTTTGCAATGTTATTTTGAATAACTCTGTGATAATGAAAGCTGGATTAAATAATAGCATATACGTACTATCAAGGCCTGTTAGTGTAATGTACACATCTAGCAAACGTCCAAGATTAGATAATGTCAATGATCTGTATCTCTGGCACTGTAGGCTAGGTCATATTAACCAAAATAGGATAAACAAGATGCGAGGAGATGGACTCCTCGAGGTCAGTGATTCTGAATCACTGCCCACTTGTGAATCCTGTTTACTTGGTAAAATGACCAAGTCACCTTTTACTGGAAAAGGTGAACGAGCTACAGAACTTCTAAGTCTAATACATACTGATGTATGTGGACCGATGATAGTTAGTGCCAGAGGAGGATACAAATATTTCATTACTTTTACAGATGACTTTTCAAGGTTCGGTTATGTCTTTTTAATGAGACATAAGTCTGAGTCGTTTGAAATGTTCAAACAATACCGTAATGAAGTAGAAAAGCAAACTGGAAAAAGTATTAAAACCCTTCAATCTGATCGAGGTGGTGAATACTTATCTGGTGCTTTTTTGACATATCTTAAGGAGAATAGAATTCTCTCTCAGTGGACTCCTCCAGGAACACCACAGTTGAATGGTGTGTCTGAAAGGAGGAATCGAACCTTGTTGGACATGGTTCGATCCATGATGGGCTTTGCAACTCTGCCGCTATCCTTTTGGGGATATGCGCTTCAGACAGCCTATTACTTATTAAATAATGTTCCAAGTAAGTCTGTTGTCTCCACTCCGTATGAGATGTGGAATGGGCGTAAACCCTCAATCTCACACCTTCGGGTCTGGGGTTGTCCGACTTACGTAAAGCGTTTAGACTCAGATCCTAGGTCTGATCGGTGTTTATTCATTGGTTATCCTAAGGAAACCAAATGGTATTTCTTCTAGTTAGAGAATGAACAAAAGGTGTTCATTGCTCTTAGAGCTATCTTTTTGAAAAAGGAGTTCCTTGGAGAAGGAACTATAGCTTCTAAGATTGAACTTGATGAAGTTCAGCCAATAGAAGAACCTGCACACTCTAAGGACATCGTAGAACCGGCTGTGATTGAATCACACCCAGAACCCATTAGGAGATCCGGTAGAATACTGCGTCAGCCGGACAGATACTACGATTTCTTGGTCCGGGACGGTGATCCCATTGAGCTCGATGAGAACAATGAGGATCTGATCACCTATATGGATGCTCTTCAGAGATCTGACTCTGAGGCATGGCTTGGAGCCATGCGATCCGAAATGGAGTCCATGGAAATCAACAATGTATGGACATTGGTTGATCCGCCTGAAGGGATAAAACCCATCGGGTGTAAATGGATCTTCAAGAGAAAAAGGGGTGCAGATAGGAAGGTAGAGACCTATAAAGCCCGTCTGGTTACAAAGGGGTATCGTCAGCGATATGGTATCGATTATGACGAGACTCTCTTCCCTGTGGCAATGCTCAAGTCCATTCGGATCATGCTTGCTTTGGCAGCATATTTTGATTACGAGATCTGGCAGATGGATGTCTGAACCGCTTTCCTAAATGGGGAGCTGGAAGAGGAGGAGTATATGATATAGCCTGAAGGGTTCACATCCACAGATGAATCAAAAGTATGTATGTTGCAAAGGTCCATCTATGGACTCAAGCAAGCATCTCGAAGTTGGAACTTACGGTTTGATAGATGTATCAAATCATATGGCTTCATTAGGAACGGAGAAGAACCGTGCATCTATAAATGGGTTAATGGTTCTGTGATTGTATTCCTAGTACTGTATGTTGACGACATTCTCTTAATCGGGAATGATGTCGCAGCATTACAAGGAATAAAGGTCTGGTTATCATCTCAGTTCTCCATGAAAGACTTGGGTGAAGCTTCTTACATACTAGGTATGAAAATATATAGAGATAGATCTAAGAAGCTTTTGGGATTGTCCCAGTCTACGTACATTGACACCGTGCTAAAATGGTTCAACATGAAAAATTCCAAGAAAGGCTATATCTCGATAGGTTCTGGAATTACTCTTTCCAAGAAAGATTGTGCGACAACTCCTGAGGAAAGAGAGCGCATGAGTAGATTACCTTATGCTTCTGCAATAGGCTCTATCATGTATGCTATGACTTGTACTAGACCAGACGTGGCATACTCACAAGGAGTAGTGAGCAGATACCAGTCTTACCTAGGTGAGGCGCATTGGAAGGTGGTTAAGTCCATCCTTAAGTATTTGAGAAATACTAAAGATCAATGGCTGATTTATGGAGAACCTGACTTGAAACTTATGGGGTACTCAGACTCCAGTTTCCAGTCGGATAGAGATGATAGCAAGAGTGTGTCAGGATTTGTATTTATCCTGAATGGAGGAGCGATCTGCTGGAAAAGTTCCAAGCAGGCAACCGTTGCAGACTCGGTATGCGAAGCAGAATATATTGCAGCATCAGATGCAGCAAAGGAAGCTGTGTGGTTATGGAAGTTTCTTGGAGAGCTAGGGGTGGCACCTTCCCTAGATGGTCCTGTTTCGGTGTACTGTGACAGCACTGGAGCCATTGCTCAAGCTAAGGAGCCTAAAGCTCATCACCGCACCAAGCACATACTGCGGCGCTACCACCTCGTACGAGAGATCGTGGAACGAGGCGACATCAATCTTCTGAAGATCGATGGAAAAGAAAATCTTGCCAACCCCTTCACTAAAGCCCTCGGAATAAAAGAGTTCGACTATTGTAAATGGGAAATGGGTATTAGATACTCTTCTGATTGGCTTTACTACAAGTGGGAGTTATTGGGAATTGTGTCCCAAAGCCAATCGCCTGGGTTGTAGGCGGTTGAGCTCAGTATTGTACTCTTTCTTTGAATTAATAAAATATATTTTTGGCAGCTCATCACATACTGCATTTCTCTGAAATGAACTCTTTCCATGTGATGAAGACCTTAGGACTACACTGACTTCGATACAGAGAGGATATATCGAGTGGTCCTTAAACCCTGTTCACAACCAAAGGATATATTGTACTGGACGGCAATATATCAAGTATAGGTTGTTGTAGTTCACATCATTTGGTTGTCCTCTTGACCAAATGAGTGTGGTGACACTGATGTGATCTGTAAGTGGGATATGTGATATCTTATTGAACGTGACTCCATGCACCCCCTTTTTGCCAAAGGGATACTCACGATTGGATATGGGTATATGTGTCTCTCTGACCTGAGGTCATCATGGTAGCTTGCAAGCAACTCCCTATGTTTTGGTGCCGGACTACCCGAATTTTTAATCTGGTGGTGGAAGGTTTCTAGGTACAAGCAAGTACTTGTGGAGCAGTGATGGACCAAGATGGAATTGACCTGTCTAAACAGTTTGGATTGAATGTCTCGCAGTATCTCAATTTAGCAAATCCTCGGCCGAGGTAGTCCTAGTGAAGAGTTATTGGGCTTGCAAGGTTGAGACACGTAGTCGACTGACTCAGTCTGGGTTGGCAGCCCAATCTCAGTCGTCCTGAGCATTAGAGGTCAAATGGATGAATTATACGGTAACCATATACCAGAGGTTCGATAGTTTGCTCTCGCATCTTCGACCTATCCAGACGTCGGGACCCATTGCTAGATGGTTTCCTGTGCTGGTACTAGAATTGTTCTAGTGCTACCGTTTAGGTTCGAACCTATGAGGTCACACGCCACAGAGAATTACTCTCTGATCCGAATACTGATTACGATTGAGAATCGTCTCGATTTTTTGGTCACGATATTTTTTGAGCACTCTTTTCCCCGTCTTGTCCTTGTCTGTGTCAACCAAAATTGTTCCGGGCTGACCAGGACTGTACCAAGATTTTTCTGAATCAGTTTTGAACTGATTCGGAGCTCGTTTTGGCCTCCAATTGGTTATGAACCAATTTTAATCATTTGAACCAATTTAATTGGGCTTGAACTGGTTCAATTGGATTGAACCGCTTGGTTTAAATGTTTTTGGGCCGGTTGATTGAACCGGCATCTTCTTTCACCGTGTAATCGTTTTACACGCTGTTGAAATTCCCTTACGCTGGAAAGAATTCCAAGCATCCGAAGAGGCCAAACGACGCAACCCTTCCCCTCCCTCCACCTGTTTCCTAATCTCCTTATTAATCCCTTTTTAATGGCCTGGTTAATGGGTTTAACCACAGCCTCTTCATCTCCCAGCCCCTTTCCCTCTTCTCTGCTACCTATTTAAACCCCTGCAAGTCCCCTGTTTCAGCAGAAAAAGTTACACCGTGTGAAGAGCTAAAAAATTACAGTCTGGGCGTTCTTTGAGAGGCTGAAAGTTCTCCCTTTTGAGAGTTTATTCTTTGCACCTGGGACTGGGTTTAGGAGTATGTGAGGGAGAGAAACAATTCCTTAATCCCTTGTTTTGTTGTGCTCTAACCTGCATTGCAGCAAAGGAGTGTTGCTGCAATCCACCGTGATGTTGCTCCTTCCAACGGCTAGCACCGCATGTGAAGGCGGATCGGAGAGCCCCCGGTGTGTCTCCCCTCTAGAGGGAGTACCCCTTTACTCATGGGAGCAAGTGATTCGGACTCCACCTGCTGCTACTACTCCAAAACGCTGAAGAAAAGGCTGCTGGTTTTCTGTAGCAAAAAACTTCTGGCAATAGCTTTTGGGTGAGTTTGTACACCCTTTATACTGTGTTTTCCTTGCAGATTTTGATGGAAGATCGAAGAACGTTTGTTCACCTTGGTGCTGCTTTGATTCGGGAGGAAAAGGAGGTCCGGAAGCTGCCGTTTGATCGCTATTTTGAAAGCCAAAAATAGAGCATCTCAACGATCCAAGGAGGAAGAAGACTGGAATGGCTACTGACATGGTGCCCACGTCTGATGTGGCTAATCACTGATGTAGTGCCCGCAGGCCATGTCCTAGCCAAATAGAGCTCCCGACCGAGTAGAGCTCCCGACTGAGTAGAGCTCATAGCCGAGTAGAGCTCCCAGTCAAGTAAAGCTCCTAACCGAGTAGAGCTCCAAATCAAGTAGAGCCTTTGGCATAGTAGAGCTCCTAGCCAAGTAGAGCTCCCAGTCGAGTAGAGCTCCTGCTCGAGTAGAGCCTTTGGCCAAATAAAGCTCCCGGCAGAGTAGAGATCCTAGTCAAATAGAGCTCCTATCTGAGTTGAGTTCCTAGTTGTCCTGAGCCTTGGTTGTGAAAGATTATTCCCCCACAGACTGGGGTGGAAAGGACAAGTCGAGGATGCATCAGAAAGTCACAACCCCAGGCAGGCATGTGCAGCTTGCCTGGCTCCAATGCCACCGTAGAGCACCCGGATGGCGATGGAGAAGAGTGGTGTCACCATCTCTGCCAAACCTATCGTAATGCTAGGGAAGGGACACCCCATGGAGGGGAGGAGGCGTTCCACCAAACCCGCACCCCTTGCAGAGGCATGCCCTGCTAGGCTTGTAAGCCTTGCAACATGTTGCCTACACTCCTTGCAGGAGAGTGCCGTGTCGGGATTCTAGTTTCTATCTTATTGGGCTTTGCAAGGTGGCACCCTTCTTAAAAGAGTGTGCTACAGCACGCCGCTTGCATCCGTTATAGGAAAGCACCCTATCAGGACTCTAGTTTATGTCCCATGAAGTCTTGTAAAGCTTGCACCCCTCTCAAGGGAGTGCGCTGCTAGGACACCAGATCCTATCCAACGATCTATATATAGGTAAGAGAGACCTTCGGCTAAGGTAAGTGGCAAGCAATCCCCACTGCTTAGACATGAGAAAAACAAATCTCTTACTTAGAGCTTTTTCACGATGGTCATTTAGGCCTCCGTGATTAAGGATTTATTGTCTTTGATCGCCAAGCTAACTTGACTGTCAGAGTGTCCCCATCAGAATCCCCGGCCCAGGCTCTTTTTCTTGCAGGATCGCTCGGTGACCAGGAGCGTTCAGAGGCAAGGGACTCGACTTCTCCCAGAGCAACTAACATGGCACCAGGATTCACCGAGTCTATAGGCACAGAGCGATCTTGGTGGCAATTATAATGCCAAATAATATGTTATAAGAGATTTACTTGTTAAAATGAGAATTTTTTTATTTAGAGGGAAGGGATAATATTTTATAAATTTATTTAGAGCAAAAATTTTATAATAAGTATGATCATATTCTATCAGGAATAAGGAGTCTAATGAATGACCATAGTCATTTTGGAAATATATAATAGACTATCAAAAATAAAAAACTAAATTAAATAAGAGCTCTACTTATTATCCAAAATTAAAAATTGTAATACTAATATTAGTAATATGATTCACAAAATTAAACCCTATTAAATAAAAGTCCTACTTATTATCTAAATAAAAAACTATTTTAATATCATTGCTAATAAGGAAATTCAGTACAAGCTGATCCTCTATTTTAACTATATAAGATAGATAAATATATATTACTCGAGTTTTATAACTTGGAAGAAGTATTGGGGAAATCAATTTGGTATAATATTTTTTTAGTAAATATTAAGAATTCTAAGCTCATAATAGCACATTTGCAATATATTGATACTATTAATGCTTTTCTTATATTCGATTTCATATCCCATGCAATGCATATATATATAGTTTATTTTGTCATTTGTTTGCTTGGTTTATGTGAGAAACAGTTAGTTTGGAGGCCTAGAGTCCATGGACTCGTCTCCTACATGGACATGCCTGCCAATATCCCATTTCATATGCCAGTCAGGCCTATAGTCCTGTTAATGGATGTTAATTAAAAGAAAAAAAAAATTATAAACCGTTTTGGTGGACATAAGATATACCATGTTGGCGCAAAGTCCCTTTTCCGACCGGGCAGAGCTACTGGATTGCAAGCCCGCTCCCTGGTTCACCTGCAAAATAAATTCCTGGCCAGAGTTGCTCCGGCGGGGGACACTCCGATGCCTAAATCAGAGGCAGGCTCCAGCCACATAATGGGGAAGATTCTGAGGAGGACTAAATGGAGAAGGAAAAGACTCTAAGATCTTCTATTGGCTCCACCTAGTGATTTTGATGAACAACAAAATGTTGAGTACATGTTGTGTACTAATATTTATTTCTAGTTGTGAGTTTTCAGGAAACAAGCACCTCAAACTCTCAAAATTAAAGTATCATGGCATGCTATGGCACGAAGCATTTTTCACAATTTAAGGAGTCTTCTCCATACAAAAAGGGCTTAAAAGAGTTCATTTATTTGTTATTTACATTGGTTTTAAGTTTTATATTCAACACTTGTGTTTTTGGATTTATTTGCACTTAATTATGAATTTTTTAGAACCAAGTGTCGACACTTAGGGAGTCAAGTATCGACACTTCAGCTCTTGGTACGCAGAAAAACTCCTTGGCATGCCAAGTGTCAATACCCAGAATTCAAGTGTCAACACCTGAAATTCAAGTGTCGATTCAAGGCCTGAGACTTTTTTAAAATACAGAACATGGCCATTGAAGTGCTTTTGTGTCAAGTATCCATACCTGTGAATCAAGTATCGATACTTGAAAGTTCAAGTGTCGACACCTGGAAGTCAAGTATCGACACCTGACAACCAAGTGTCGATACCTGACAAACCAAGTGTCGACACTCAGGTTCTGACAGTCCTAACGGATCTATTTTTCTGACTTGCAGAAACATCTTTTCAAGCTCTCAACGGCTAGATTCGATGCTCAAATGGTCACAAACCATTTTTTTGGAAGTTTTTCTTTGTATTTAAGCTTCACCAACCTCATTCTTGATGCATTGAAGTTTATTGAAAGCTCAAAAGCCAATATTCCTCAAGAACTTTATTTCAAAAAGCCATTGAAAGAGTGATTCCCTGAAAAAGCCTACAAGCCTATCATTTTTATATTCCAAAAGAAGAGCTTGAAGAATATTCCAAGGAGAAGAAGACAAGAGAAGCATCAATTAGAGCCTCAAAGCTTCCATTCTACTCTTGAAGAGAGTTTGTCTTGTTTATTTTGAATTGTATATATGAAATTCTCTTTTGATTTGACCTTGCTTTCAAGGATGTCTTGAAAGAAGGTTGTTGTGGTTTGTTAGTGAGCCAAGGTGATAAAACCAACTAGGGTTAACTTGTGAGCCCGAAGACAAAACAAGTGTAAAGGTTTGTTGGTGAGCCTAGATAATAAAACCAACATAATTTTGACTTGTGAGCCTTTGAAAAATAAGTCGGCTGTAATCTTGGAGAGATTATAGTAGAATTCCCAAGGGTGGCTTAGGGAGTGGATATAGGTGCTAGGTTTACCGAACCACTATAAACCTTGTGTTTGTATGTGATTGTCTCTTCTATCTCTTCCTTTTTTACTTATTGCACTCTATTTATTGCTTTCCGCTACATATAACTTGGTGCATCAATTTCATAACTCACAAACACCACAAGGCCTGCACATTATTGCTTAAAATTTTTAAAATATCCAATTCACCCCCCCTCTTGGGCTCCATTTCTGGGCAACAAGTGGTATCAGAGCACCGGTACTCTCTTGTAGGTCCAAGGATCTTGAGTAAAAAATCATGGCAGCCCCAATTGGAATGGGTGTTGTTGAAAGTCAAGCTTCAAATCGTCCCCCACTATTTAATGGCACGAATTACACTTATTGGAAAACTCACATGCGCATATTCATTCAAGCCATGGATTATAATCTTTGGAGGATAATCATAAAAGATCCTCATCAGCCTACTATGTTGGTTAATGGCATTCTCACTCCAAAAATGGAAGATGATTGGGATGAGAATGACATTAAGCAAATAAAGCTTAATGCGAAGGTTATGAATCTATTATATTGCTCTCTTGATCCGAGTGAATTCAATAGAATATCAAATTGTCTCTCCGCTAAGGAGATTTGGGACACACTTGAGGTTACCCATGAGGGTACACACCAAGTGAAAACAACTAAGGTTAACATGCTCATTCATACATATGAAATGTTTAAGATGGAACCTACTGAATATATAAGTGAGATGTATACTAGGTTCACAAATATTATGAATGGCATGAGAAGTTTAGGAAAGATTGTATCTAATGATGAACTTGTAAATAAACTTTTCAAGTCTCTTCCGGCTTCATGGGATGCCAAGGTGACGGCCATAGAGGAAGCCAAGGATGTCAACACTCTATCCCTCGAGCAACTATTAGGCTCATTGATGACTTATGAGCTCTCCCTGAAATAGAAGAATGTGGATGTAGAAAAGAAGAAGAAGGTCATCACTTTCAAATCCACCGTAAGAGAAGAGTCAAGCGATGAAACCGAAGAAGAAGATGAAGATGATGAGACGGCTCTTATGGCAAGAAAGTTCAGAAGGTTCATGAGGAAGAAACAGTACAACTTCAAGAAGAAACCTCTGAAAGGTGAGCCAATCAAGGAGAAAGAAAAGGAGAAAGACAAGGAGCAGCCCACATGCTTCGAATGCAAAAAACCGGGCCACTTCAAGATAGACTGCCCCTTACTTAAGAAAAGCAGGAGAAAATTAAGAAAGAAGGCCAAGATAGCAACCTGGAGTGACAGCGAAGACTCCAGCTTTGAAGAAGAACAGCAAGAAGTTGCAAACTTCTATCTGATGGTGGATCATGACGAGGTATTATCTGAAACTGAAAATGAATTTACATTTGATGAACTGCATGAAGTTTTTGATGAGTTAGTTATAGAATTTCAAAAACTAAAATCAAAACATAAAGAACTAAAAAGGCAAATCTAGTTTTACTCAAAGCTAATGACAAGTTTTCAAATGAAAATGATTGCCTACTTCTTTAAAATAAAAAGTTAAATGATAAGATTATTGTTCTTGAAAAAGAAAAGAAAGTTTTGAAAAAAGAAGAACGTTTCTGTTTCAAATGAAATTTTTCAAATCAGAACAAGAAAATTTTGGATGAAATAAAAAATATAAAAAAGAAATTGATAGTTACCTTTTATTGATAAATTTACATACAGTTCTGAAAAATTAAATATACTTTTAATAGTCAAAGAGCTATTTTTGATAAAGCCGATTTAGGTTTTAGAACTCAAAAGAAACAAAAGTTTTTCAAAATTTCTTTATGCCTGCATCATCATCCATTACTTGTTATGCTTATGGTACTATAGGGCATAAATCTTACATGTGCAATAAGAGAAGGTTGAGTAATGTTAAGAAAATCTAGGTTCCAAAAGGAACCATTATCACTAACCTGAAAGGACCCAAGATGACTTGGGTACCTAAAGTCTCCACCTGATTTTTATTGCAGTATGCCTTGCAACCAATTAGAAAAGAATATGGTACCTCGATAGCGGTTGCTCAAGACATATGACCAGAGATGTGGAGCATTCTCATCACTCGTGTATCAAAATGGTGGTAATGTGACATTTGGTGATAATGGTAAGGGCAAAATTGTTGGAATTGGTAAAGTCCATATCACCCCTTCTACTTATATTGATAATGTTTTGTATGTAGATGGTTTGAAATATAACTTACTTAGCATTAGTCAGTTTTGTGATAAGGATTTTAAAGTTACTTTTGAATCTTCTTTGTGCATTGTTCCTACTTTAGATGACAATAGCATCAAGTTCATTGGTCATAGGCATGGCAATATCTATATGGTTGATCTTGATGATCTTCCTGTTCAAAATGGTCAATGCCTAGTGGCAATGGAAGCCAAGATCATGAAACTAGTTGGCTTTGGCATCGTAGACTAGGACATGCTAGTATGCATTTGATTTCAAAACTTAGCAAAAAGAATTTGATAAAAGATTTGCTAAAACTCAATTTTGAAAAGGACAAGATTTGCAGTGCATGCCAGCTTGGAAAATAAACCAAATCATCCTTTAAACCAAAAGGAGTAATCTCTACATCTAGACCCTTACAGTTGCTTCATATGGACCTCTTTGGCCGACTAGAACATCTAGTTTGGGAGGTAAGAAGTACAGTCTAGTCATTGTAGATGATTTCTCACGTTTTACATGGGTCATGTTTTTAGCACACAAGGATGAACGTTTCTGAATTATTAGATTTCATAAAAGAATTCAAATGAAAAGGGTGTTTCAATTATATCTTTGTGAGTGACCATGGAACCAAATTTGAAAATTCTGATTTTGACAAATCTGTTTTGAAAATGGCATTCATCACAACTTTTCAGCACCTAGGACACCTCAATAAAATAGGGTGGTAGAAAGAAAAAATAGAACTCTTGAAGAAATGGCACGCACCATACTTTGAAAATGACCTACCTAGATATTTTTGGGTGGAAGCCATAAACACTGCATGCTATGTTTTAAACCGTGTTTTAATCCGACCGATTTTAAAGACAACACTGTATGAGCTATGGAAAGGTAGAAACTCTCAATTCGATATTTTTGTATTATTGGATGCCGTTGTTTCATCTTAAATAATAGTAAAGACAATTTGAGCAAATTTGATGCCAAGTCAGATGAGGGTATCTTTCTAGGCTACTCTACATCTAGCAAGGCATACAGGGTCTTCAACAGAAGAACTCTTGTTGTTGAAGAATCCATACATGTAGTATTTGATGAGTCTGACCAGAAATCTTCTAAAAAAGAAGATGTGCATTCCGATGAAACAGGTACTAAAAGAACTGAAGAAGTGAATAACAATGAAGAGTCTACCAAGGAACAAGAAGGTGATCAAAACAATGAAGGAGATCAAGCACAAGGTGATGAAAACACATCTACTGTTGATCCTCTACCTAAAGAATGGAGGTATGCTCATGGACATCTAAAAGAACTTATCATTAGTGATCCATCTAAAGGTGTAAGTACTCGTTCATCCCTTAGAAATATTTGTGATTACTTAGCATTTGTATCTCAGATTGAATCTAAGACTATCGAAGAAGCTGAAAATGATAGTAATTGGATAAATGCTATGCAAAATGAACTTAATCAATTTAAAAGAAACAATGTTTGGACTCTTGTAGATAGGCCTTCAAATGTTTCAATAATTTGCACCAAATGGGTTTTTAGAAACAAACTTGATGAAAATAGTATTGTTATAAGAAATAAGGCTAGACTAGTTGCCAAAGGATATAATCAGGAGAAGGAATTAATTTTGATGAAACCTTTGCTCCTGTGGCTAGACTTGAGGCAATTAGGCTATTGTTGGCTTTTGCTTGTTTTATGGACTTTAAATTATTTCAAATGGATGTTAAAGTGCCTTTTTGAATAATTTTATCGAAGAGAGGTTTATGTTGAACAATCGCCAGGTTTTGAAAATCCTGAATTTCTAAACCATGTTTTCAACTTCATAAAGCTTTATATGTTTGAAACAAGCTCCTAGAGCTTGGTATGATCATTTAAGTTCTTCCTTGCTCAAAAATGATTTACTAGAGGTAATGTTGACAAACTTTATTTTTGAAGAAAAAGAATGAAGATCTCTTAGTAGTATAAATATATGTAGATGATATCATATTCGGTGCTACTAACGAATCTCTTTGTCAAGAGTTTGCAAGGTTAATGCAGGGTGAGTTCGAGATGAGCATGATGGAGAACTAAACTTCTTTCTCGGACTTCAAATAAAGCAACCAAAGAGGGGATCTTCATCAACCAAGCCAAGTACATAAAAGAAATACTCAAGAAGTTTGGGATGGAGAGCACCAAGCCATTAGGTACCCCTATGAGCTCCTCTTGTAGACTTGACAAGGATGAATCAGGTAAATCTAAAGACCAAAATTATATCGTGGCATGATTGGTTCATTGTTATATCTTACTACCAGTATGCCAGATATCATGTTTAGTATTTGTATGTGTGCTAGATATCGGTCTAATCCTAAAGAGTCCTCATCTTTTGGCTATTAAATGCATACTTAGATATCTATCTGGCTCAATTGAAATTGATCTTTAGTACTTTAGAGATTCTTCATTTGAATTGATTGCTTATTCTGATGCTGACTTTGCTGGGTGTAACTTGATCATAAAAGTACTAGTGAAACTTATCAGTTTCTTGGAATAAATTTGATCTCATGGAGAAGCAAGAAACAGAATTCAGTTGCTCTATCTACGGCTGAAGCCAAATATATAATAGCTGGAAGATGTTGTGCTCAAATTCTATGGATCAAACAACAACTCAAAGATTTTGGCATTAAACTAATAAAGACACCCATAAGATGTGACAATACTAGTGCAATCAATCTAACTAAGAGTCCTGTGCAACATTCAAGAAGTAAATACATTGAAATAAGATATCATTTCATAAGAGATCATGTATAAAACTCTAATGTAGTACTTGAATTTGTATGTACTGATGATCAATTAGCTGATGTGTTTACCAAACTATTGAGTGAAGAGAAATTTTGTCTGATTAGAAGAGTTAGGTATCATTGATCCATTCTCCTAGAACTCTCTCAAATTTTATCTTACCCAAGTTATTTTACTCAAAAAATCACTTGTGTTTAGTCCCAAAATCTTTTAAAACATCCTTGAATTTTTGAAGATTTTTATAGATTTTTTGGGGATTTTCTTGGCCAAGTGTCGACACTTGGATTTTGCGAAGTGTTGACACCTGACCAAGTGTCGACACTTGAGAAATCCCAAGTGTCGAGACTCGCGAAAAATTTCTATCTTTTTAGGGTGAACCAAGGATTTTGTATTTTGATTTCCCTCTTTTTCCCTCGAGCTCCAGTGGTCCCTCAAGCTCCACTCCATCCAAATCAACTCATTTCCCTTTTGCTCCAACTAAAATCAAGTATTTTCCTTCTCGTTTTTGTTGTTTTGGAACTATGTAACCTAGTTATAGGGTTTTCCGTCTGTTTTCAATAAATTTTGATCAGATTTTTCAACATTTTTAGTCGTTTGGAAGATTCCATTTAGAAGGAATCATGCTTGAATGCATTCCTCTTGGTTTTCTCATGGATTTTTGGCCGATTTCCCACTCATTCCATATGTTTTTCTCAGAAAATCACTGTTGTATTGATTTTTGGCCGAAATAATCATATTTTTCATCTAAAATCCGGTTTTCTAAACTATTTATTGCATTTTCATTGTTTTGGAAAGAATATTTATGATGTTTTCATAACATTTTACCCTCATTTTCACTACTTTATTGTTTAATCTAAAACCTTAATTTGTTTTAACCCAAATCCCACATATTCAGCTAAACCTAGTTCACTAGCCTTATAAAATGTATTTTTCGTATTTTCAATATAATTTTCACAACCTAAATATATTTTATATACATTTTATATATATTGGGATTAGTTTTATAACCCTAAAATGTCCTTATAACCCTCGATTTCTTGTATTTTAAGGTATTTTACCCCCAATTTCTTGTGTTAAAGGTATTTCACCCTCTATTTCTTGTATTTTACAACTCAAATTTGGTTAATCCCAGTTTTCAAAACCTATTCTTGCTTTTCTTGAAAGCCAATATTTCAGCATCATGTAGAACTTTGCTGATATAGTAGATTAACTTGTGAGAGCCGTCTTCTTCTCTTCAGACAAGGACTGAACTAACTGCCTCATCCGAGACGAAAAGGTATAAATAGAGCACCTCCCTCTCTTGAGGTTTGGAAAGTAAAGTGGGTTTCCAAATACTTCTTCAACTCTTCAAAGGTAGTACGGCAGTCTTCGGTCCATTCAAAACCTCGAGATTACCGAAGTACCTTGAAAAATGGAAGACATTTCTCGGTTGAGTGAGAGATGAACCTGCTTAAAGAGGCGATCCTCCCCATCAGCTACTGGACTTTCTTCTTGTAGGATGGATGCCTTATGCATTTGAGGGCCTGAATTTTCTCAGGATTTGCTTCAATCCCTCGTTTGGTAACGAGGAAACCTAGAAACTTGCCTAAAGTAACCCCAAAGGCATACTTCGTCAGGTTTAGCTTCATTCGATGACGCTGTAGGGCATTGAATGATTCCCTCAGGTCCTGGATATGGTCTTTTTTAAGGAGGCTTTTGACGATCATGTCGTCAACATAGGTCTCCATATTTCTCCCCAACTACTCCTTGAACACCTTGTTTATTAACCTCTGAAAGGTTGCTCCAACATTCTTGAGCCCAAATGGCATCATCTTGTAGCAATACAGACCTTTGTCAGTGATGAAAGCTATCTTCTCTCATCTCGGAGGTCCATTTGGATCTGATTGTAGCCAGAAAAAGCATCCATGAAGCTTAACAATTGGTGGCTAGCAGTGGCGTCGACTAGTTGGTCAATTTTTGGAAGAGAAAAGCTGTCCTTTGGGCAAGCCTTATTGAGGTCTGTGTAGTCGATGCGGATTCTTCACTTACCACTAGCTTTCTTTATCATTACCACATTGGCCAACCACTCGGGGTAGTGGGCTTCCCGGATGAACCCTGCTTTGAGGAGCTTGCTCACTTCTTCATCTATTGCTTTTTATCTCTCAGGAGCAAGGCTTCTCTTCTTCTATCGGACTGGTTTATACCCAGGGGCAACTTCCAGCCGATGAGTGATTACTTCGACGAGAATTCCTAGCATGTCCGAAGTCGACCAGGTGAAGACATCAGCATTATCCTTAAGGAAGCAGATCAGCTCCATTTTGATTTTTTCATCAAGCATACTTCCGATCTGCACAACCTTAGTGGGGTCCTCGAGAGTTAAGGGTACCAAGATTGTTCTCTCCGTAGGCTCGCCAGAATCTATAGTCAAGTCCTTGGATCTAGCTGATCCCAAGTGGTGGGATCGTTAGAGTGCTTGTCCTGGATCATCAGGCATT
The DNA here is from genome assembly GCA_021397845.1 of Areca catechu. NCBI lineage: Eukaryota > Viridiplantae > Streptophyta > Magnoliopsida > Arecales > Arecaceae > Areca > Areca catechu. The sequence continues at coordinate 12,269,093 of CM038038.1, read as the reverse complement.
GTCATGCCGCTCTTTAGTCTTCTCTTACTTCTCCAACACCATTTCTGGTGGGAAAGCGCACCAGGAGGTAGTAGGATGATACTACGGTCCGGAATTTGTTCAGGGCAAGCCATCCCAGAATAGTGTTGTAGGCTGAAGGGGTTTGGACTTCATTAAATTGATCGGCAGTGTCTTTTGTCGGGGTTCAGTACCGAGGGTTACAGGCAATATAATTTCTCCCTCGATATCAACCTGATTCCCTCCAAAGCCGGTAAGTGGTATAGAGGACCTTCGTAGCTTGTCTCTAGGCAAACACATCCGAGAGAATGCATCGTAGATCAAGACATCAGTCAAACTTTTATTATCACTAGGATTCGTTGTACATCATAATTTGCCACAATGGTTGAGATTACAATAGGGTCATCGTGCAGGAGTCAGACTCCCGCAAGATCGTCGTCAGAGAAGAGAATAGCATTGTTGACCTTGAGTCACTTTGGGACATCATTTTCATCCCTTCTCCAATTGACAGGTCGATGTATCATCCCCACACCTCAATTGGTAGGCCGTTGATTTGGCAATTCAGCCTCTTCAGGAGTTGATTGGGGGACAGTGGCTTCTGACCGTGGTCCTTGGCGGCCAACATACCGCCCCAAATACTCTCTCTTGATGAGATCCTCTATTGCATCTCTCAGTTGGATGCATTCTTCAGTATTATGGCCGTGGTCCCGGTGGAATTGGCAGTATTTATTCCTGTTCCTTGCGGAAGATGATGCCTTCATAGGATGCAGCCGCTGGAGATACTTTTCTTTTTCTATCTCCAAGAGAATCTTCTCATGAGGGAGGTTGAGGGGGGTATAGGAGTCGAATCTCCCGCCCGATGCTCTGGGCCTGGGAGGACTTCTTTGACAGTCAGCATATTTGTTGTTATTGTTAGAATTAGGGGGCCTTGTCTCTTGTTATTTTTCTTCTTCGAAGGGGATTTCCCTTTGATTAGTCGTCGATTTGCCACCTGCTCTTCGGCATCAGCATATTTCTGAGCCCTCGATAGGAGCTCAGCATAGCTTTTGGGAAACTTCTTATCCAAGAAAAAGGTGAGCCTGGATGTACGAAGTCCCTTCTTCAATGCAGACATGGCCACATGCTCGTTGAGATCGAGGATCTCGAGTGTGGCCGCATTAAACCTGGAGATATAGTCTCGCATACTTTCTCCTTCATTCTGGTGAAGGAGGAACAATATATCTGTATTTCGGGGGGTCTTGCGACAAGTCTTGAAATGCAAGACAAACAATTTTTCTAACTCGGGGAAGGAATCAATGGTACCTGGACGTATGCTCGAGTACCACATCCAAGTGGCTTTCTTTAAGGTGGCTGAGAACGCGAGGCAGTACATCGCATCTGAAGCTCCCTGTATCATCATATGGGCCTTAAAATTATCCAGATGGTCAAGAGGATCAGAGGTGCCGTCATAGGGTTCTTTCTGGGGAACCCTGAAATGTTGAGGGATGACCTCGACCATGACGCGATCGGTGTAGAGTGGGTGCAAATCACACACCGCCAAATCATTGTAATATCTCTACTCCTACATTTTTGCCATCTCCAATTCGATGGCCTTAACTTTCCATCGTAGTCAGGGAGAGCCTGCTTTGGCGCTTTCTCTACGGGAGTAGAGTCTTCAGAAGAGGGTGAGGAAGTTTGCCTAGGCCTTTTCCCTCTCTGCGGGAAATTAGTGGGCCAGGCATTCTTGAACTTCGGCCTTCAGGAGAGGGCCGAGGATGGGGGGAGAGATGTGTGGAGCCCTCTCTAGGAGCGCTCTTCCTCTGGGATTGAGAGCTATGTCTGGAGGTGGCCGGCGGATGCCCCACCTGAAAAGCTCTATTTTGAAAGTCCTGAGCCATAGCCGTGAGGTTAGTGACTTGGTTCAGGAGGGCTTCAAACTGCTACTGTCCCACGACAATTATAGGAGGTGGAATGTCGTTCTCTATCGGGGGTGCACCCCCTTGGGATGGAGCACGATTTCGACTTGTTGAGGCGATCTGAGTCTTCCCTCTCGCCATCGAAAATTTCTTCCTTCTCCTTGGTTAAGAAGGGGAGCTTAATAATGCAAATTACACAGGATTCCCCCTTCCTGGCACGCCAATCTGTTGGCACAGAGTCCCTTTTTCGACCGGGCAGAGCTACTAGATCGCAGGCCCGCTCCCTGGTTCACCTGTAAAATAAATCCCTGGCCGGAGTTGCTCCAGCGGGGGACATTCGATGCCTAAGTCAAAGGAGGGCTCCAGCCACAGAATGGGAAAGATTTTGAGGAGGACTAAATGGAGAAGGAAAAGACTCTGAGATCTTCAAGGGTATCTTGTGCCTTACCTCGAGCATTCCCTCTTACCGTTATTTATAAGGAGTTGTCCAGCCTGCGATTCTGTTCTTCCTCCAGCGGTTATGATGGGGGAGTTAATTTCTTTCCCATAATTTGGAATTGTGGGTAGTTATTAAACGGTTCTGACGGCTGGGCCGGAGTCGTTGCCGCTGGGGTTACGTGCCATGATTATGTTCCGGAAATAGTCGATGACAACTGTTGCTTGTCATGTTCGTAGAGACTTGAGACAGGTCAAGAGCCCGTCCTCAAATCTCCCTTTTAGGGAGATTTCCGTGATTGGATCAGTGAATGTCTTCGCCCTTGGATCCTCTCGAGACAGATCGGAGATCCTGTCTTCGGCATAGATCGAGGGCCTAATCTTTGACATAGGCTAGAGACTATGTCTTCGAAATGAGCCGAAGGCCGTGTCTTTGGGAGTTGATGAAGGTCATTCCTCGGTTCAGGCTGAAGATCTTGTCTTTAGGGGTCATAGGACTTGGTCTCCGACGAAGGCTGAAGACGTAATCCGAAGACCCTGTCTTCGGGTGCCGTAGGTCCATTAAGAGCTTTGGCTTGCCTATATGTTGCCTGGTTTTTCCCGAATACCTTAGTCCGAAGTTTGTGATTCGGAAGAAATGTATTCAGCCAGTCGAACTGGTGGCTGGTTCGTACTTGGACCGAGATATCCCAACATACCACATAACTTGATTGGATCACATAAGTTCTACTTTTTAATGCACATTAGAGGGATATTTTCATCTTTGAAAAAAGTCTAAAAATTTTTAATAATAAAAATACTCTTGTTTTATGATATCATGTAAACATAACTACGATATCCTATTCACAAAAGGATATCATATAAGAAGGGTATTTACATTTTACTTTTTATTAAAAAAATTAAATAATGAAAATATCATTTCTTTATGATATTTGTTTATCAACGTGATGTTATAAGATCGAAGGTATTTTTGTTATTAAAAATTTTTAAAACTTTTTAATGACGAAAATAATCTCGATCATATGGCATCTTATAAACAGGATTATGATTTCTTGTTCACAAATGGATAATATAAGAAAATGATATTATCATCATTTAAACAAATATTTAATATTTATAGTTCATTTTTTCTTAGAAATTTTGAATGATAAAAATATCTTTTTTTATGATACCTGTTGGTAAACATGAAGCATAATCATGTTCATAGGATGTTATAAGATCGAGACTATTTTCATCATTAAAAAAATTAATTTTTTATCAATGATAAAAATATCTCTCGGCTTTGTAATATAAGAATGTCATTATCCAAGTTAATGAACGACGAAAACATAAATTTCTTTATAGAAAAGATATATTCATCATTCAAAATTTTTAACAAAAAGATATAGCCATGGATATTAAATATATGTTAAAAATAAAATTTACATGACTTTTATATGGTTTAATAATATTTGGTGACATATATTTTTTATATTTTTTGTGGCGGATAAAGAATTACTCTGATTAAAAGGTTCCTACTTAGGCCGAATCAATGACAAGGTCTAAACCTGGGTCCAAACCAAGCGGCGGTCATTCAACTCATCGAGAACTGCGGAGCCCATTAGACATCAAATCCTAACGGCTTGCCAGCCCATTAACAGCCCACTAACAATGCCCAACATGGATTGGAGCCATCCCATCGTGTGCAATAAATCACGCTTGCCTCGTATATTTCTCTAGAGTGCCACCATCTTCTTGCATCCTCAAGATTAGGTTTGACGGCAATATTCAAAATACAAGTGGCTTTGACCGAGCTACGTTGTAATTAGAAATGTGAGTGATGCACTAATCATAGCAAGCAGCATCAATTTATGTCTAACACTATTATTCCGATGATAAAATTGTGTATGCATATATATATATATATATATATATATATATATATATATGATACAAAGAGCTTCTCATATTGTTATTAAAAATAATTTTTTGATGGTTGTTAAATAGTTGTCAAGGTTATCTACCATGAACATCAATTTATTAGGATAATGTTTTGGTTTATTAATTCCATCTGAAATAATTTTTTATGCTAATTTATTTTTTAAAAAATTATAAAAATCAAGATTGATCATCTAGAATAAGTTATTTAGATCAATTATTGGTATTGTAGAATAGTTATTTCATAATAGACCATGGAATAGCTTGTTCAAGATTATTTTCTTTCTATACGATAAATTCTACAATATTAATTATATTAAAATAAAGTTATTTTTTCTATTTCTAATTAAATAGAAATCTGGAATAATAAAGATGAATAGATATTATCTTAAAAATTGATATTCCTATTAGGATTTTTTTTTAGCCAAATGCTAGATTGTAGAAGAAAAAGAGCTAGCTACACCTTATTTATATGGATTTATGAGATGTTGTGTTTATAGGAAAGTGAATAATATTTTGAACGGTAATATATATATGAAAAAGAAATATAATTGATTATTGTGATAAATATTTTTTTTTTGATTTTTTGCTTTCTTTGTTATAATTTTCATGTATTTGTGCTAGATTGGCACGATAAACTTGGTTCAGTAAAAATATATAAAAACATATTTGCGTGTAACAAAATGAGAAATAAATTAATTAATTAAACTTGCGCTGCTTGCCATACAGTGGCAGAAATGAAAAACATAGATTAATTGCTCCTCCAGCGATGGAACTCGTCCATCCAATCACCGACTACTGTTCCAACCGTCATAACGGCTGAAAGATTCCAGGCGGACAAGCGGAGCCGACAATGCTCCGGAGACGGACTTCTCGAGAAGGGTGGGGACCGAGCGTGACCCTCCCACCCTCCCAATCCTCCCACTAATAAACGTGGACGCTGTGCCGTCGCGTCCGTGGCGGGTCCTGCCCTCATCCCCATGACACGTGAAGACAGCGACCTTCCATGACTTCACCACAGCCTTGCAACCCGTGGAACCAACAGCTTTTCCTTTGATCAGATAATCAGAGCCGTTCTCCGATCGATCACACCTTGAGAGTAGGTAAAACCAACCATGATAAGGCTTTCTTTTTTATTTTCTTAAATTAGTACAGAAGAACGGCTTATCTTGGGGGGGGGGGGGTTTTTTTTTTTTTTTTTTTATAAACAAAAGGAAGGGGGATAAATCCCGTCATAATTATCCCTCGCTGAAATCCCCTCTCGACGAGATCATGTTTGATACGGGCTCCCCACTATCGATAAATACGTCAGCCTGATCTCGCTAAATGAACAGAGTAGTGCGCTCTCCTCCCAACCCGGTCATGTACTCCAGGACGTACTCTGGATTCAATCAAGTCATCCACAGAATCATGTTTCAAATCCGTGATCGATAGATGAGGAATTTAAACCCCTACCATCAGGCTACCACCTTAGCGATTATCGGCAATTATTTGAATGGCTATCTGATCCACATGCTCCATTCTCTTCAATATAATTAAAAAAAATATAAAATAAAAAAATAGGAAAGTAGTTTTTTTTACATGGTCATAAAAGTTTATATTTTATTAAAATATTAAATATATGATAAAAATAAAAATGAATTAATTCTGTAATAGCTTATCTTAAGTAAAATAGTTAAGTATCTCATTCCAACCATATCAAAGTATTAGATAGATCGATAATTAATATCATGCACCCGTTCAGGTTTTCAAGATTAATTCTAAAATTATTTGAATTAACTGTAACATTATTTCTCGAATCCAAACATGTAGAATATAAAATTATTGATACCAAACCTAGATGATCTTTTGCATCGTCAATATTCGCCAGCCGATCTTTCCAAGCTCCTGCAAAACAAGTTCACTCATCAGAGGATTTCCGGTGGGAGACACTCCGATGCTTAATGATGCAAAGGTTCGAATATAGATATAGAATTTTTAGAAAAGCTAGATTGCATCAGGAATATTTCAACCAGTATTTTTTCTTACTTACTTCCGGAGGTCCCTTCTTACTAGTATTTATAGATATTTGCCTTAATAAAAGTTAGTTAGAAAGAGTTTCTTACATTAGGTCCAACGTTATTCCATTGAAACTAACTTGGATCAGTTATAACAAACGATTGTTATTTTGTTAGAATAACTATTTCTTTCTTACCATCCCTATTCTTCTTGAATTAGTCGGCAAATTTGGTTATAAGTCGGTCAGACTTTATAAGTTGGTGAATAAATGTGCTCTAAAGATGAGTTGGTCGGATGTTGTATCATCGGTTTGTTAACTTTCGAGCTTGTGGCCTTTCATTAATTAGTCCGACCAGCCCATCATAACACTTGCCCCCCACTCCCAGTTTCAAGGTGTACTATTGCCTTGAAAGATGGGAGTTAATTATTTTTTATTCTTCTTCTTTCTCTTTTCTTCTTTTTTTTGGTAGATTGCTTCGTCATCCGCATCCTTCACAAGGGGATATCTTTTAATGATGATGAATCTTGGAGTCAGTTGACAGAATTAATTCATTTCTTTTTTCACGTTATGCCTTTTGCCAGTTGTCAAACTTCTATTGGCGACAGAATTGTTCTCATAGTTAAGGTGTCATATCGATTTTCCTTCAGCTTTATGTCTTCAATTGGGATCTAATTTATGGCACGATCAGAGGCGTTCGATATTGCTTGAGGGTGCAATCATAGCTGTCATCGTTTCTTATTACTGATAACTAGATTTCGTGGATCGAGATCGATACATTAGTTTTTCCTTCATTGTATCAACTTATCTTCCATTGGCTTCGTATCTTTTATTGAGATCTCCATATGTGGCACGATCAAAGGTACCTCACATTATACGAGGAAGAAATCATGGTCATTGCCGCTCTCTATATAAAGAGCTTTCTCCTCTTAGGGCCCAGTCTTTTTGCCATTCGAGTTCCCTTTCTAGAGTCTTTGTCCCCTATCTTCCTTCCTTCTTCAAGTTCTTCTAAGTCAGCTTCCCTCTCCCTATCTTTTTCACCATGGTTAGGTTCTTAGAGGTTCCTGCCATCGGCAGGTCTTCGATCGGGAGGGGAGAAGCTGAGGAGCAATCCTCTGGCAGTCCTAGTCCTCCGAGGGCGAGAGGCCCTTACAGAGAAGAGCTTCGTCTCGAGTCGATTAGGAGTAATCTTTGTGAGTCTAGGTTAGCTATTTTGCAGGGTTATTACAAGATTTCACAGAATTTTTCAGCATTTGTTCCTCACTCTAATGAGATGATAGATAGGTCTCCTCCAAGTAACATAGCTATATACAAAGAATACCTTAAGGCAAGTCTTCGCTTTCCTTTTCATCAATTTTTTATTCAACTCTTTAACTTGTATCACATAGTTCCTGTGCAGTTGATTACGAATAGTATTCGGATTATATGTCTTTCTTGTAATTTATCATGATCTTCAAATAGAACCTAGGACTTCTCTTTTCTGCTCCTTCTTTGTCTTAAAGAAGGATTTCCATGGCCGAGGATGGTGGGTCATCAACCCCCATCTCAGTCAAAGATTCATCTTAGGGCTTCTATATGCGATCCATAGATAGAAGCCCTGCTTCTTATTTCCTTCTTCTATCTAACCATGGGGCTTTAGTACCGAGTGGAGAGAGCCATGTTTGATCCCAAACGATGGAAAAAAGGTCTTTGTAGCCGATAAGGAAAACTATGAGAGGCTTCTAGGGATCGAGGTCCCTCCGATGAAGGAGTTGTTTAGTGAGCAAAGCCTCTACCTTGCTTGGATTAGCATGTCCCCTTCTCTAGGTATTTTCCTTCGGATAAATCATTTTACTTCCCTTCTTTTCTTTTACTTCTCTCTGATTGACTGATACTTTACTTTCCTTTCTTACAGACGAAAGAATGAAGAATGGTACGAGAAAGCTCCGACAAGCCATCTATAAGAGGCAGGCAGCCGCTCATTCAGGGGAATCGGAGGGTGTCCAAAGAACCCGAGTAATTACCACCCCTTCAGATGCCCCGTCGAAGAAGAACACTCCCATCATGGTGAGGACAACTTTGGATAACGATGACATCCCTCTCGTGGAACTCCGACCAAGAGTCATTTCTCCTACTGGACGGCCTCTAGAGTAGCCATCAATGCCTCTACCTATCAACGCTTCCTCATCTTAAGCCTACCGACAAGATAAAGGTAAGGCTCCTCAGGCTAATGTAGGGTCCAAAAGGGATTGGCAAGCTGAAGAGGAGCAAGTCATCGACTTTAATGTTTACTCCAATGACTCGGGATTGGAGAACCCTGAGTTAGCTCATCAACTAGTGAAGGCAATCCTTCTTCCAAGAGATTAGGAGATGACGAAGGCCCATCATCTGGATGAGGTCCTTCGTGCTCTTTATTCGAGTTTCCTCAAGGTAAATTTCTTCTCCATTTTTTTTCATCTTTTACATAAACACTTCATTAATTAACCTTATAATTTCTATCTTTTAGTTTATCCATGAGATCTTATTGATCAAGGAAAGTATGTCTGGCTTTTTCAAGCTCAGCCATAGTCTCCATGAGCAACTCGAGATGGCCAAGACTGAAAAAGAAGTTGCCGAGGAACTCTAATGGAGCTTGGAAGGGAAATTGGAGAAGTGCATCGCCGACAACACTTCTTTGGAGAAAGATCTAAAAGCAGCGCAAAACAAAGTGGCCAAGACTAAGGCCAAACTAAGAAAGAAGAAGAAGAAGCTCCATTCTATGGAAGTACTACTAAAGGAGCTAGTGTCGAAGGCCAATGAAGCCTCGACATTACAATCTGTAGCTAAGGAGAGGGCAACACTCGCAAAGGAAAAAGCCCACCAAGCAGTCGAGGACTACAAGAAGTCCTCCACTTTCGAAAATAAGATGACAGAGGTGGGGTTGGTCAGCTACTAGATGACTTCATCGATTGCCTGGAGAAGGTACTGAAGCTTTACCCAAATTTGCATCTCTCCGGTGTTAGTATGAATGACATTGGAGAAGAGGGTGAGGCAACAGAACAAGCTAAAGCTGCCCCTCCTGAAGTCATCGAGCAAGCCGAAGAAGTCCAAGGAAGTGCTGAACTGGATACTACCGAAGACCAATAATGATGTAGCCTTCTCCTTTTGTTTTTGAATGAATTTTCTTTTGTATAAACATGTGTAAATATATCAAACTTTTGAGATATCAATGAATGTTCTTTCCTTCAAATATATTTTCTGCACTTGTTGTCTTTGTGTGCAAAAATTCTAAGTAATGATTCTTCGTACTGTGTGCCATGCATACTTTTAACAATAATATTTCTCGCAAAGTACTAACCTTTCAGTAAATTTAGTACTTCATAATAAGTTTCTGATGAAGCCTATACCTCTAGTTACTATACATAAATAGGCAGGTTTTGGTGATGAATCCTTAATAGCTTCTGAATAGTTTAAAGTGTAAGTATTTTCAAGTGTTATCTTCAAATGTCATCTTCCGATGGAGTTAGTGAATTATGCCAATTTCGATGAAGCCAGTACCTCCAGTTACTATATATAAACAAGCAAGTTTTGGTGATGAATCCTTAATAGCTTCTAAATAGTTTGAAGTGTAAGTATTTTCAAGTGTCATCTTTAGGTGTCATCTTCCAATTGAATTAGTGAATTATGCCGATTCTTCTTTTATCAGACATACCGATTAAGTTAGTTGATTAGACCAACTCTTCTTTTATCAGATATACCAATTAAGTCAGTTGATTAGACCAACTCTTACTTTATCAGATATGAGTCAGTAGATTTGACCAACTCTTTATTTGTCAGACATATCGATTGAATTAGTGATTAGACCAACTCTTTGTTTGTTGAAAATACTGATTGAGTCAGTGGATTAGATTAACTCTTTTTTTTATCAAATATACCGATTAAGTCAGTTGATTAAACCAACTTTCGTTATGACAACATATCCTCATGGAAAGAAGGTCCAAAAAGGCTCTTTATTAATAGTATATGCGTAAGTTTTCTATATTTCATGGTCGAGTGACTCGACAGCTATCCAAACTTTCAATCTGGTTAGTCTCGGGATTTATCACTTCAGTGACCCGGTAAGGTCCCTCCCAGTTAGGGAAAAGTCTTTCCTATTTTGTAGGTCAGGATATTTTGGATCTTCGCAATACCAAGTCTCCAGGCTGAAAGACTCTAGCTTTAACCTGAGAATTATAGTACAGGGCAACTCTTTGTTGGTACGTAGCCATTTTTAGTTGAGCTTGAAGTCTCATACCTTCAAGTAGGTCTAGGTTTGTTCTTCATCGCTCTGAGTTTTCTAGTTCTTTAAAATGATCAATTCTTATAAATTATAGGGTGACTGCCACCGGTATCACTGCATCACTCCCAAATGTTAAGTTGAATAGTGATTCTCCCATGGTAGTTTGGGGAGTTGTTCGGTATGCCCAGAGAACTGATTTTAATTTTCCAGTCTAAAGTCCTTTCATCTCATTTAACCTAGTATTTAGGCCATGAAAAATCATCCAGTTCGTTACCTCAGCTTCATCATTTGATTGAGGATGTTCAACGGAGGTCAATTTGTAAAGAATGGATATCAGGCACAGAAATCTTTGAATCTCTAATTGTCAAACTATCTCCCATCATTGGTGATAATTGCATATGAGATTCCAAACTAGTGAATTGTATAGTTTCTGACAAAGCTCTCAACTTTTTCTTCGGTGATATAGGTTAAAGATTTAGCTTCGAACAACTTGGTGAAGTAGTAGATGTCTACAATTATAAATTTTCTCTGATCAGAAGCTGGAGAAAATGGGTCAAGAATGTCCATTCCTCATTGGACGAATGGCCAAGGAGCAGTTAATTAAGTCAGCTGACTTGATAGGCACCTTTGGATATTAAAATACCTCTGGCGTTGATCACATTGTTTAACAAAATCAACGACATCCTTTTGGATGGTCGGCTAATAGTACCCTTGGCATATAATTTTATATACTAGAGATTTGTCCCCTAGATGATCACCATATATACCTTCATACGCTTTTTTGAGGGCATAGTCGGCATCTAAGGGTTTGAGATATTTTAAGAGGGGCTATGTGAAGGACCTTTTATAAAGAGTTCCCTCCAGGTTTACATACTGGAAGTCATCCAACGTATTCGCTTGGCTTCGATGGCATTTTCTGGCAATACCCCCTCATTCAGATATTTGGTGATCGGATCCATCCAACAAGGCTCTTGCTCCACTGATATAATTTTAAACTCTCATCCATTATACTGGGAACTTCCAAGTATTTGATAAATGTCCGACCAAGGGAATTAGAAGTCATAGTTGCTAGTTGAAAAAGTACATCGACTTGAGAGTTTTCAATCCATGGAACATGGGATATCTCAAAGAAATCTAACTTGGTAATGAGATCTCATACCTTATCTAGATATCTTATCATGGCAGTGTCCCAGGCTTCGAATTCTTCCTTTACTTGGTTTACAACCAATTGAGAATCTAAAAAGACCTTCATCCTCTGAACTCTTAATTCCTTGGTGATTCTAAGTCCTACCAAAAGAACTTTGTATTCTGCTTGGTTATTTGATGCTCGGAAAGATAAACTAAAGGCATACTCAACAAGGTCTCCTTCGGGACCAGCTATAATCAACCCTGCTCTACAACTAGAGGAATTAAATGATCCATCCACGTGGAGTATCCATATAGGGTCGGGGTCTTCTTCGGCCCTTTCATCAACCATTCTGTGATCATTCTCTTCATCATTCCAAGTGTATTCAGCAATAAAATTAGCTAGCACTTGTGCCTTCACTGCCGGTCTTGGTTGATATGCTATATCGAACTCACCTAACTTGATGGCCCATTTAGCTATCCTTCTTGATGTATCAAGGTATCGCAGGATGGCCTTTAACAGCTGATTCGTCAATACTACGGCCGAATGAGTTTGGAAATAAGGTCTTTGGTGCTTCGCCATTATCACCAGTGTGTAGATTAATTTTTGTGCTTTTGGATACCTTTTTTTCAACATCATGTAGTACTTTGCTGGTACAGTAGACTGGTTTATGGATGTTGTTAGACTCTTTCCTGACAAGCACCGAGCTGATAACTTCATTTGAAATGGAAAGATATAGATATAAGGTTCTCCTTCTTCGGGCTTTAAGAGTAATAGTGGTTTAATTAAATATTTCTTCAACTCCTCGAAGGCCCATTAGCAACCTTCCATCTACTCAAAGCTTCTTGTTTATCATAGAGCTTTAAAAAAAGGTAGGCACCTTTCTGCTAAAAGAGAAATAAATCGGCTTAATGAAACAACATGCCCAGTTAACTGTTGTACCTCTTTCTTACTTGATGAATGCCTCATGTCAAGGATTGCTCGAATTTTTTTGGGTTAGCTTCTATTCTCCAATTAGTAACAAGGAAGCCAACAAATTTTTCTGAGGTTACTCCAAAGACATATTTGGTCGGATTCAGTTTTATTCGATGGCTTTGTGATATATTAAAGTCCTCTTGTAGGTCCTTGTATGATCAGTTGCTTGGATGCTTTTTACTATCATATCATCAAAGTATGCTTCTATAGTTCTTCTGGGTTGTATTTAAAGATCTTGTTGACCAACTGTTGGTATATTGCTCCAGCATTTTTCAAACCAAATGGTATTACTTTATAGCAATACAATTCTTAGTTATGAAGCCTATCTTCTCTTCATCCTATGCATCAACATCTAGATTCCAGGATTAATACCTCATTTTAGCCACATCAAAATATTAGGTGCATCAATAATCAATCCTATGCATCAACATCTAGATTACATGATTAAACCTAGAATTATTTGAATCGACCACATAGTCAATATTGCCTGAACTACTACCTTGATGGATTGTAAGAGATTACCAGGTTCATCGCTATCTTTTAAAATTTTAGATATTTTTTTAAAAAATAAATAGTATTGTCAATTAAATGATATCTTTCATTGTAAATTATAAAAGATCTTATTTTATAGGCATTCTTGGCTAATCTTTTTCATCTAATTTTATAATATTTTATTTTCTAAATTTTAGAGATATATTTTTTATTTAATTTAAATCATTCAACTTATCCAATATATATAGAGAGAGTTAATATTTTTATCGAGAGGACGGATTTAAAACAAAGACATTATAAGTATTATAATAGTTTTTACAATTGTTCCGGCCACTTCCTTGAATTATGTTATTTTTAAATATATGTTTTTATTATAATTATAATTATGATATAAATAAAAATTATTATTTTATATTTATTTTTCTCCAAATATATATTTTTTAAATAAAATTAAATATCATACGTACATCAATTTTTTTTGCAAAATAACTGTACATTCTAAAAATTTAACTTCTATGCCCAATAAAAGATGAAGGTCTTTTAAATTGAAAGAAGTTTTAGATGGCAGTATGATGTGGCAAGAAGCTGACGTGCTGACATGTAATCCCTATCAGATGCCATGTCCGAAAGTCTGCCACGGTGGACACCCCATCTCGGACTCCTTTGGCCGGACAGATCTCCTCCAAATCAACGAGGTGGCCCGTCAAAGCCGAGCTCCATCCTTCGCCAGGTCGGCACCCGCAAGCTCGGGGTGCCTAGGCCGGAGCCGAGTGACCTCCTTCGCTAGATCGAGCCCTTCTGAGGTTGAGCCCCCTGAGCCGGAGTCGAGCTAACCCTCCTCTGCTAGGTCAAGCCCCTCCGAGGTCGAGCCCTCTGGGTTGAATTCGCGTGTCGACCTCCTCCACCGGATCGAGCCCCTTCAAGGCTGAGACCCTTGGACCGGAGTCGAGCTCAGCCCTCCTCCACTAGGTCGAGCCCTCCGGGCAGGAGTCGAGTCCTCCATCATCGGGTCAAGCCCCTCCAAGGTCGAGCCCCCCGAGCCGGAGTCAAGCTCAACCCTCCTCCGCCAGGTTGAGCCCCTCGGAGGTCGAGCCTCCCGAATCGGAGCCGAGTCCCAGCTCTCTAGTTCGACAACCAGCTCGGATAGCACCGCTGGCCAACAAGGGGGTGGAGCCACCTCCAAGAAACACCGGTGAGCAGCCCGAAGGTCGCGAAGAAGCACCTGTCAAGCCATGATGGCTATCTGCGACCGTCGCTTACACCAGAAAAGCAGGAAGCCCCTTGACCAAGGTGTCGTGCTCTCCACTAACTACCTGCACTGCCCGAAAGAGGAAGTCAACCAGGAGATTTGAATCCCAGGGATGGCGGCCCCCCGATCGAGGCACTGCAAGGCTTCCCAGAATGGGGTGATTGAAAGGAATGTCAGAACACATGACAGTCCCCCTTATCATGAATCGGGAAAGACGTCCCATTCACGGCACGGAACACCGCTGCACACGCACTGCCAGCATAGGGAAGATCCCAAGGTAGGCGCTCAACGGTCACCTGGACTAAAAAGAACATTCGACACCCCCAGAGAGGGGGTAAGGTACGCGAGTACAAACTCAACCACAGAACATCACCCAAGCAAGTGAAGAAGAAGAAGCCTTACAGGAGGGCCAACCCACCTCGGCTAACATCTCTCCCAGCACACTCGCACCTCCACTCTCACACCATTCACTCATCCTAGCATGGAGTCCATCAAGAGGGGCTCGACCAGGAGGATCTGTTCCCCTGGGTCATCACTGACTTGAGCATCAGAGTGCCCCCGTTGGAATCCCTGGCCCGGATCACTAACCCCTATTTTGTAGGTCCTAAAGCGTAGATCAACCTCAAGAAGATGAAGGCAAGCCAACATTGACAGCAACTACGGGCCACGATGATCTTGGCGGCAACAGATTGGCACGCCAGGAAGGGGGGGCGGAGTTGATGTATTTTGATCCTGCACAAGCCCCTCGCAAGTGGTCCACTGAGAGGATGGTGACGACACGGGCGAGAGAAGTCTCCACCAGCCATGCGGGAGACCCCCCTTCTCAAGGGGACCCACACGGTCTAGAATGAGAGCTCCCGGCTCTCGCCCAGCCACCTCCGATGGACGTCCAGCTGGCCACACTCGCCCAACAGATGCAAATCCTCACTACGGCAGTGCACCAGCTCCAGCACCAGCAATGGTCCTTGGCCACCCACTAGCAGCCAGGGATCCCCATGGCCCATGTCCCAGCACCCCGCGATAGCTTGCGTTCCTTCCAAAGAGGCCTTCGTAACCACGGGTCATCACTGACCACCGGGGCAGTCACTTGACTCCGGCAAAGAGACAACGCGCTAGGTCCCCCGATGGGGAGAGCCGGTCCCCCACCCTCGAGCGGGTGATATCCAAACCCCACCGAGGTCGAAGAGGCAAGTCCCCCCTTCATGGGTACCGTGCACCCATGTCACCTTCTGCATCTCTTTCAACAAAAGGTTCTACCGATGAAGCCATCAGGCGCACAGTCGAGAAGCGCCTGGAGGAGCACGAGCGCATGCTGGCGAAGTTATCCCACCGATTTGCGAACATGCAGGGCTCTGTTGATGAGCCAACGAGCTACGATGCCCATTCCCCCTTCTCCCGAGAGATCTAAGAGGAATCGATTCCCAGCCGGTTCCGGATGCTGCAGGTGGATCCCTTCGATGGGACCACCGATCCCCTAGACCACCTAGAAAGCTACAAGACCCTTATGAGGGTCCAGGGGGCCACCGATGTCCTTCTTTGCATCGCCTTCCCAGCAACCCTCCGAAAGGTGGCTCGAGTCTGGTTCACTCACCTCGAGCCTGAAACCATTGGTTCTTTCGCTCAGGTGGAGCGGAAGTTTGTGGCCCATTTCAATGCCTGTTGGAAGGTGCCACGAGAGGCAGACAGCCTCTTCTCCATCCGATAACAGGATCGTGAGCCCCTGCGAGACTACGTGGCCCACTTCAAAGTTACCGCTATGGAGATTTATAATCTTGAAGAGCCAGTCACCATGCTGGTGCTAAAGCGAGGGCTCAGGACCTCCCGCCTGATCTACTCACTCGATAAGAAGCCTCCCAAGAGCTACTCTGAGCTCCTCCTCCGAGCTCAAAAGTATATCCATGCCGAAGAGACGGACCGTATGAGGAGGGATCTAGACGGGAGGCCATTGAACAAGCCAACTCCCATTGAGATGTCCGGGACGCGGAAGTCAGGGCCTCCGCCTTCCTAGAGGAGACGCTCACCCCCCTGCTCGCCCCAAGGATGAAAATTCTGATGGAGATTGAAGGTGAGTCCTACTTGAAGTGTCCACCTCCAATGAGGCCGCCCTCTAGCCGTGATAAGACGAAGTATTGTCGCTACCACCGCGACCACGGCCATGACACCGAGGAATGCCGCAACCTCAAGAAGTAAATCGAAGAACTCATCAAGAGGGGCTATCTCGGGAGTTCGTGGGGGGCAGACCTCAAACAAAACCTCAGGCACTAGTCGCTCTCCCACAGTACCAGCAATCAACAACCGTCCTACCGAGAAGCCGATGGGGATGATATGCTGGGGAGCTGAGTGCGCACCCAAGAAGGCCCGGGGCACAGGGCAATCTGAAGATGTACTCCCCTTTATGAGGGAAGGGGGAGATTAGGAAAAAATGTAAATAACGATGCCGTGGTCGTTGAGATGACAATCGCAAAGCATCCTATAAAACGTATCATGGTTGATAGTGGAAGCTCCACATATGTGCTTTTTTATGATGTCTTCTCCTGAATGAATTTGTCTTTTGCATAGCTCAGACCTGTGCACACACCCCTTGTCGGTTTCACAGGGGATTCAGTGAGGGTTAAGGAAGAGATCACTCTCCCAGTCACTGCCGGGACCCTACCTCGGCAGAGCACTGTCATGATGACCTTCATAGTAGTTAGACTGCCTTCGGCCTACAATATGATCCTCGACCGACTCGGGCTCAATCTACTCGATGATGTCATCTCCATGAGACAGCTGCTGGTGCAGTTCCCAACTTCCTATGAAATCGATGAAATAAGAGGTGCACCCTAGCCAATTTAACACTATTTTCAAACTCTCCCGGGTACTAAAGTCCCCGAGGAAGATCCCAGGGCGGACGAGCTCAACCAAAGGATGCAAGACCCCAGGGGTGGCCCGACCGAGCGCCTACTATCTTTTTCACTTGGAGCCGATCAGGAGAAGACGGAACAGATTAGGGCCAAGCTTCAAGAGGAGGAAAGAACCTGCCTATTGGAGTTCTTACAGGTGAACACTGACATGTTCACCTAGATAGCGGCTGACATGCTAGGTATTCCCTCTGACGTCATCACTCATAAGCTGAGCATTGACCCAAAGTATAGGCCAGTTCGGCAGAAGAAGAGGAGTTTCACCTCCGAGAGGTAGGCGGCAATCAACGAGGAGGTCGACAAACTCCTCGTCGCCAGCTTCGTTCGGGAGGTGTGATACTTAAGCTGGCTGGCGAATGTGGTGATGGTAAAAAAGAATAACGGCAAATGGAGGATCTGTGTGGACTACACCGACCTCAACAAGGCATGCCCGAAGGATAGTTTTTCCCTGCCAAAGATTGATCAATTGGTGGACGCCACCTCAGGTCACCGACTTCTCTCCTTTATGGATGCATTCTCTGGATACATTCAGATCCGGATGCACCCAGGGGATGAGGAGCACACCGCCTTCATTACCGACCAAGGAACTTACTGCTACAAGATGATGCCCTTTGGTTCGAAGAATGCTGGGGCCACGTACCAGCGTCTGGTCAACAGGGTCTTCAAAGATCAGATTGGCCGAAGCATGCAAGTGTACATGGATGACATGCTTGTCATAAGCAAGCTGAGCTCAGACCACATCACCGACCTCGCTGAAGCCTTCAACAATCTCTGAAAGCACCAAATGAAACTGAACCCAGCAAAGTACGCCTTCGAAGTGGTGGTAGGGAAGTTCCTTGGCTTCATGGTCACTTAGAGGGGCATTAAAGCAAACCTGGAGAAGGTCCAGGCAATCGTCAACATGGAGCACCCGACATCCAAGAAGTAGGTCTAGCGCCTGACAGGGTGTATTGCAGCCTTGAGTCGATTCATCTCGAGGTCGGCCGATCGATGCCTTCCCTTCTTCAAGGTACTACACAAGATGCATGACTTCACTTGGACGAAGGAGTGCAGGGCAGCCTTTGAAGAACTAAAGGAGTTCCTAGCTTCTCCCCCGCTGCTCTCCAGATCGGAGGAAGGGGAGGAGCTCCTACTCTATCTGGCGGTCACACCTGGAGCCGTCAGCTCAGTCCTCGTCCGTGCAGACAAGGACGGATCTCAGAAGCTGGTATACTATACCAGCAAAATCCTCCATGATGTGGATATCAGGTATACCCGCTCTGAAAAATTTATTTTTGCTATAATAATATTTGCTAAGCACCTCAGGCTCTACTTCCAAGTGCATCCAATTGTGGTGATAACGGACCAGCCACTGAGGACCATACTCAGCCGTCCCGAAACATCCGGGCGGTTGGCTAAATGGTCTCTGATGCTGAGCGAGTTCGATATCGCGTATCGACCGAAGTCATCACAGAAGGCCTAGGTCCTGGCCGACTTCCTTGTCGAGTGCACGGGACTCGCCGAGGAGCCAAAGTAGATTTCCAAGGAGCACCAAGTTGAGCCCAGCATGGAGGAGGAACCTTGGGTCCTCCACGTGGATGGCGCATCCAACTCCAGCAGAAGCGGAGCAGGACTTATTCTCGCCAACAATGACGGGGTCGTGGCGGAGTGTGCCCTCCATTTCAAATTCATCGCGATAAATAACCAGGTGAAGTACGAGGCACCCCTTGCGGGCCTAAAGGTCTCACACGAGCTAGGCGTCCAGAACCTGAAGGTCTTCATCGACTCCCAACTGGTGTTCGGACAAGTTTTCGGAGAGTATGAAACTAGAGATCTCTGGATGATGAAGTACCTTGAGCGAGTTTGCTCATGCACGACAGGCTTCCGATGCTTCAACATCTTCCACATCCCCCACAGGGAGAATGCTCACGTGGATGCACTATCGAGACTCGCAACCTTGATAGACTCATCGCTGGGGCGTGCATACATTGAGTACCTCAAAAATCCAAGCTACGAAGCTCCCGAGGAGGTGCACCAAGTAACCCCGGAGCCGAGCTGGATGGACAGGTACATCAGATACATCGCTGATGGCACTTTGCTCGAGGACCGCACGGAGGCTAGCCTCATCAAAAAGAAAGCCTCCTGGTTTGTCCTAATGGAAGGATAGCTCTACCGCTGATCCTACTCATACCCGCTTTTGAAGTGCCTGAGACCAGCAAAGGCAGCCTTCGTTCTCTAGGAAATACAAGAAGGCCTGTGTGGGAACCACGTGGGAGGAAGGTCGTTGGCATACAAAGCTCTCCGCCAGGGATACTTCTGGGAGACCATGAGGGAGGATGCCGCCGACTTTATGAAGAGGTGCGACAAATGCCAGCACCATGCTCACATACAATGTCAGCCGGCGACACCGATCTCACAGCTCTCCTCCCCTTGGCCCTTCGTTCAATAAGGAATGGACATTTTAGGACCATTTTCCACTACGCCGGGACAACGGAGGTTCTTGCTGGTGGCTATCGACTACTTCACCAAATGGGTAGAAGTGGAGCCACTGGCATGGATCACAGAAGCTACGGTCTGCCAATTCTTCTGGAAGTCAATAATATGTTGCTTCAAACTCCCCTGCTGCCTCATCATCGACAACGGGCGGCAGTTCGACAATCAGGAGTTCGAAGGTTTCTGTGTCGAGCATGGCATCCAGCATCGTTTCACCTCCGTCGCTCACCCCCAATCAAACGGAGAAGCCAAAGTGACCAACCGAACCATCCTCCAGGGGCTCAGGACAAGACTGGACCAGGACAAGGACAGGTGGGCAGAAGAACTCCCAAGTGTTCTCTGGGCCTACCACATGATGCCCAGGACAGTGACAGACGAGACGCCCTTCAACCTCGTCTTCGGCACCGAGGCCATGGTCCCAGTCGAGCTTGGCTTGCCCATGCTGCGGATACAGCAATATGATGAAGCGCAGAACTAGACGCACCTTTTGCTCAACTTGGACCTCCTCGAGGAGACCAGAGACAAAGCTCGACTCCGGATGGCAGCATATCGCAACGAGTTGCCTGAAACTATAACACCCGAGTAAGATCCAAGGTCGTTCGAACTGGCGACCTGGTGCTCCGCCAAGCTAAAGCATCTCAACCCCGGGAGAGCAGCAAGCTCTCGCCAAACTGGGAAGGTACCTATAAGGTGGCCGAAGCTCTTCTGCATGGAACCTACTACCTCGTGGATCTGGGCGGTGCCAGATTCCCATGAACATGGAATGCCTGCAACCTGAGGAAGTATTATCAGTAACGTAAGGCTCACCCTTTAAAATAATAAAGACCCCTTTTGGCATAGATCACCTTCCACCTTGCAGGAATATCGCTACCCAACCCAAGGCCTGGCACGCCAAAACTCGGAGCCCAACTCTCCGATGTCAAAACGCGGTTCCCGGTTCTCCGGCACCAATAGTGTAAGGTACCTTCTCATCAATAATTAAGGTTTCCCTTGTGCAAATGTTTCTTGCCTTGTAGGAGAACTCCCGCCAGACCCCAGGTCTGGCGCTCTAAGCCCGGAGCCAAGATCTACGGCCACCAAGTCTTCGAGCCCAGCTCCAAGACATCCAAGCCCGGAGCTAAGCTCTCCAGCCACCAAGTCTTCGAGCCCAGCTCCAGGACATCCAAGCCCGGAGCCAATCTCTCCGGCCACCAAGTCTTCGAGCCTAGCTCCAAGACATCCAAGCCCGGAGCCAAGCTCTCCGACCACCAAGTCTTCGAGTCCAGCTCCAGGACATCCAAGCCTGAAGCCAAGCTCTCCGGCCACCAAGTCTTCGAGCCCAGCTCCAGGACATCCAAGCCCGGAGCCAAGCTCTCCGACCACCAAGTCTTTAAGCCCGGCTCCAGGATATCTAATCCCGGAGCCAAGCTCTCCGGCCACCAAGTCTTTGAGCCTAACTCCAAGACATCAAAGCCCGGAACCAAACTTTCCAACCACCAGGTTCCAGAGCCTAGCATCGAGACCTCAAAGACCGGAGCCGAGCTCTCCGGCCACCAAATCTTTGAGCCCAGCTCCAATACATCAAAGCCAAGAACCAAGCTTTCCGGCCACCAGATCCTAGAGCCCAGCACCAAGACCTCAAACCTAGAGACGAGCTTTTCGGCCACCAAGTCTTCAAGCCCAGCTCCAAGACATCAAAGCGCAGAACTAAGCTTTCCGGCCACCAGGCCCCGGAGCCCAGCACCGAGACCTCAAAGCCCGAAGCCAAGCTCTCCGGCCACCAAGTCTTCGAGCCCAGCTCCAAGACATCAAAGCCCGGAACCAAGCTTTCTGGCCACTAGGTCCCAAAGCCCAGCACCGAGACCTCAAAGCCCGAAGCCAAGCTCTCCGGCCACCAAGTCTTCGAGCCCAGCTCCAAGACATCCAAGCCCGGAGCCAAGCTCTCTGACCACCAAGTCTTCGAGCCCGGCTCTAGGACATCCAAGCCTGGAGCCAAGCTCTCTGGCCACCAAGCCTTTGAGCCCAGCTCCAAGATATCAAAGCTTGGAACCAAGCTTTTCAGCTACCAGGTCCTAGAGCACAGCACCGAGACCTCAAAGCCCGGAGCTGAGCTCTCTGGCCACCAAATCTTCGAGCCCAGCTCTAAGACATCAAAGCCTAGAACCAAGCTTTCCGGCCATTAGGTCCTAGAGCCCAGCGCCGAGACCTTAAAGCCCGAAGCCGAGCTCTCCGGCCACCAAGTCTTCGAGCCCAGCTCCAAGACATCAAAGCCCAGAACCAAGCTTTCCGGCCATCAGGTCCCAGAGCCCAGCACCGAGACCTCAAAGCCCGGAGCCAAGCTCTCCGGCCACCAAGTCTTTGAGCCCAGGTCCAAGACATCAAAGCCCGAAACCAAGCTTTCCAGCCACCAGGTCCTAGAGCCCAACACTGAGACCTCAAAGCCCGGAGCCAAGCTCTCTGGCCACCAAGTCTTCGAGCCCAGCTCCAAGACATCAAAGCCCTGAACCAAGCTTTTCGGCCACCAGGTCCCAGAGCCTAGCACCGAGACCTCGAAGCCCGGAGCTCAGAACTCCGGCCACTAAGTCTCTGAGCTGAGCTCCGAGACACAAAGACCCAGAGCTCAGATCTCCTGCCACTAAGTCTCTGAGCCCAGCTCCGAGACATAAATCCCGGAGCTCAGATCTCTGGCCACTAAGTCTCTGAGCCTAGCTCCGAGATGCCGAAGCCCAGAGTTCAAATCTATAGCACTGGAGTCCAGGACATCCAGCAACAAGGCAGAACTGCCACTAAGTCTCTGAGCCCAGCTCTGAGATGCCGAAGCCCAGAGTTCAACTCTATAGCACTGGAGTCTAGGACATCCAGCAACAAGGCAGAAACCTCTCCTCTTATCTCATCACATGTATATATATGTAAAAAAACAAAAAAGAAGGAAGAAAAAGAAAAGAGAAAGGAAGGGAGAAGAGGAAGAGGTTGAGGCCTGAAGTGCTCAAGTCAAGACAGTTGAAGGAAAAACTCATTCCATTGAAAACAGGTTGTTCATTTACAAATATTCTCGGGCCCCTGACATGCCGGGCGACCCGGGCCATTGTTGAAAAAGGAAAAAATAGAAATCTCTTCTACTCAGTCATCCTCATCGGTAGGGTTGCGCGGTGGTGAAGTTCCTCTCCCCAGGGTTCCTGACTCCTTAGCTCTAGCCTCGGCAACCGGCATCGCGGGGAAAGTTCAGGGACGATGGCTGATCCCTCTGCAACACCCGAATCCATGCCCGGAGCTCGAGGGAAGAGGAGCCAGCTACAGCCCTCGTCAGGGACGAACCGCTCGATTCGATCATGAAGGTACATGAAGTCCTTGAAAAAGGAGTCGGACGCCGTCTGGTAGAACTCGGTGACGAACTCCTCCAAGGCCTTGTACCTATCTATGGCCCCTTCAGCCTCCTTCTTCACCTCGGTGGCTTGTTCCATTGCCGCGTCCGCCGACCTGGCCGCTTCCGCTGCCTTCTTCTCGACCGTAGCTAGCTTTTCCTTCATAGTGTCCAGCTCAAACTGGAGGGACCGCGCGATCTCCTTCTACCGGATTGCCTCGATGTTGAACGAGCTCAACCTCTTCTCCGTGGCCACAAGCTCTTCGGCCTTGCTCTTCGACCAGCTCCGCTCCTGGTTAAGCTCCTTTGAATGACTCTCGGTGCCTGCGAGCCCCTTTTGGAGCTCCTCATTCCTCAGGTGGAGCTCTTGGAAGGCATCGGACTTCTCCTTCAGCTCGGCCTTCAGGGCCCCGACCTCGGCTGCAAGTTGCTGGTCATTCTTCAACCAGTTCCGACAGCAGTCCCTGATAAGGAGTGTCTCGGCTCCGACCTGCACTAAATAAGATGCCAAGAAGAGAAGGGAAAAGGAAAGAGAGCTTTAGGAGGTTAAACCCACTTACCTTGAAGAGTAGGAGGAAGATGCTGCTGATCGCATCCCCCAATACCTTCCCTGCCATCTCCCGCCGATCACACGATTGGATGAAGAAATCCATCATACGTTCGGCTAGCCTTGGATCCTGAAGCAATGAGATGTCGGGCCCCATTCTGAACGGGACCCGATGATAGTCTCTCTCCCTCCTGCCTGTCCAAGAGGCAGAGTCACCCTCTCCGCTGCCAGTAGAGGCCTCAGGGGCTGGTTGGGAGCTCGACGCCTCCTCCAGTGGCACCACCGATGCCAGATCCGCTCCTTCCCGCACCTCCTCTTCAATGACGACGAGCTCTGGAGGATGGGGTGACATGATGGCGGTAGCTGCTGCGGTAGCCCTGGCCCGGATGACCACCTCGGGCTCTGGGGCGGGGGCCAGCTCCTATCGCCTCGCCCGCTCCACCACAGACCTGGTCGCCCTCCGCTCTGGCTCAGGTACAGCAGCCACTACTCCCCTTGCTTATGCGGGAACAACTTCAGATTCTCTCCTCCTCGGCTCAATCTACTCCGTGGGGGCGGCCACCGATGCACCCTCACCACGAGACCTCTTCGGAGAAGGTTCCTTCGCCAATCCCGCCAGAGGCCTCTTATGGGTGATCGAGAGCAGATCTTCCATAGAGAACCTCATACCTGCATGCAGAAGACATAATATCAATACTGGGCCGGGAAGAACAGATTAAAGGAAGCAAAAAGGACTCGAGCCGAACTCACCCAACTCCCCTATTGGGCTGACCCTGGCCTCGGCGAGGTTTTGCTCTAATAACAGAACCTCAAGAGAAGGAATATGAGCAGTTCGGAGCTGCTCGTAAATATCCTTGTCGGCCCTTCAACTGTAGAATTTCTATTGGGGGATCGATCTGGGCCGCTTCACACCCAGTCAATCCCCTCAACTGTGGCAAAGAAGAACTTGCTCTTCCATCCTTTGATGGAAGAGGGAAGTTCTAATTTGATCCCCCTCGGATGAGAAGAGAGGGACCACCACCCGTCTTCGGTGGAGTGGCGCTTCAGAGTGAAGAAGGCTCTGAAGAGGGAAAAACGGACGACAATCCTGTGGAAGTGGCATAGCACAATAAAGCAGAAGATAGTCCTTATGGCATTGGGGACTAGTTGAGCAGGGACCAAGTGGTAGTTGCTCAGCATAGACAAAAAGAAGGGATGAAAAGGGAAGCAGAGCCTTCCTGAGAAGGTCTCCTCATAGAAAGCAATTCGGCCGGGCTACTGGAAGTAACCCGGTCCCCTGGTCGGGGGACTAAAAGTCGGACGGAGTACGGGATGTCATAGACATCCCAGATGGTCCCCAGGTCCTCAGTAGAGATGTCGAAGTGATCCCGCCGGGACCTGTCGACCAGACAGGCTCAGAGACGGGTTCAGACGGAGGAGAAGGACAAGAAGGGTTAAGACCGGGCTCCCTAATGACTATACCACCAGGGCGACACCTCCCCCTAAGCTTGAAGCGCGTCCTATCTCCCTCCTCATTAGAAGAAGAAGATGATGGCGGTCTCGTCCTAGAAGGCCCGGCTTCTCCCTGATTGGTCGAAGGATGGAAACCTGGCCCGAAACGAGACATGGCGAAGGAAGATCAAAGGAAGAAGAAGAAAGTAGATGAAGGTCCTGAGGCGAGCCTAGCCCTAAGAAGATCAAGGGAAGAAGAAGAAGGCCCTACTCAACCTAGCGAGGAGGAAGAGGACTAACCTGCTGAGAGCTCTGGAAGGCAAGAATGGCTGGATGGACAAAAAAAGAGCCTCGGTACAGTAGCAGGCAAGAAAGATTTGAAAGAAGACGTATTTCAAGAAAGGTCTCCTTTCCTTTCGAAATGACAGATGCCCAATCGTACCATTACAAGTCTCTGCCATCGGATATGCATCACACGTCACTCATCGACAAGGCTAAGTCTGGCTTTGACTACGGCCGCTCTGGATTCTGCGTCTGTAATAATACTCCTCGGACGTGGCCAAGTGGCTCTTCCGGGTAGGCTGAAGAAACCGTTTCCCGAGACGCCGCCGATCGCGATCATCATTGCACCAGATCCCCACCTTTCCACGTCAGCAGCGCATTTACTCCCTTCACCCCGAGCGCCCAGCACCAATAGGACTTGGGAGTGGGGGGAAAATGATGTGGTAAGAAGCTGACGTACTATTGTGTAATCCCTGTCAGATGCCATGTCAGAAAGTCTGCCATGGTGGACACCCCATCTCGGACTCCTTTGGTCGGGCCGAGCTCCCCCAGATCAACGAGGCGGCTCGTCAAAGCCGAGTTCCGTCCTCCACCAGGTCGGCACCCACAAGCTCGAGGCACCTAGGCCGGAGCCGAGCGACCTCCTTCACCAGATCGAGCCCTTCCAAGGCTGAGCCCCTTGAGCTGGAGTCGAGCTCAACCCTCCTCCGCCAGGTCGAGCCCCTCCGAGGTCGAGCTCTCTGGGTTGGAGTCGCGTGTCGACCTCCTCCACTAGATCGAGTCCCTCCAGGCTGAGACCCCTGGACCGAAGTCGAGCTCAGCCCTCCTCCGCCAGGTCGAGCCCCTCCGAGGTCGAGCCCTCCAGGCTAGAGTCGAGTCCCGTTTCGCCGGGTCAAGCTCCTCCGAGGTCGAGCCCCCTGAGCCGGAGTCGAGCTCAGCCCTCTTCCGCCAAGTCGAGCCCCTCGAAGGTCGAGCCTCCCGGATCGGAGCCGAGTCCCAGCTCTCCAGTTCGGCAACTAGCTTGAACGGCACCGCCGGCCAATAAGGGGGCGGAGCCACCTCCGAGAAACACCGGCGAGCAGCTCGAAGGCCGCGAAGAAGCACCTGTCAAGCCATGATGGCTATCTGCGGCCACCGCTTACACCAGAAAAGCAGGAAGCCCCCTGACCAAGGTGCCGCACTCTCCACCAACTACCTGCACCGCCTGAAAGAGGATGTCAACTAGGAGATTCGAATCTCGGGGACGGCGGCCCCCCGATCGAGTCACTCCAAGGCTTCCCAGAATGGGGTGACCGGAAGGAATGTCTGAACACATGACAGTCCCCCTTATCACGAATCGGGAAAGACGTCCCGTCCAAGGCACGGAACACCGCTGCACGTGCACTGCTAGCATAGGGAAGATCCCAAGGTAGGCGCTCAACGGTCACCTGGACTTAAAAGAACATTCGACACCCCTATAGAGGGGGTAAGGTACGCGAGTGCAAACTCAACTACAGAACATCATCCAAGCGAGTGAAGGAGAAGAAGCCTTACAGGAAAGTCAGCCCACCTCGGCTAACATCTCTCCTAGCACACTCGCACCCCCACTCTCACACCATTCACTCCTAGCGTGGAGTCCATCAAGAGGGGCTCAACCAGGAGGATATGTTCTCCTGGATCGTCACTGACTTGAGCGTCGGAGTGCCCCCGCCGGAATTCCCGACCCGGATCATTAATCCCTGTTTTGCAGGTCCTGAAGTACAGATCAGCCCCGAGAAGATGGAGGCAAGTCGATGCCGGTAGCAGCTACGGACCACAACGATCTTGACACAACACAGTATACAAAAAATAAAATATTATTTTTTTATTATTATCTATTATTTTTTATCATAACTCTATTATAATGAACATTATTGTAATAATTATTTAAATATAAAAAATCTAGATAATATTTTATATAGTTGATTATAATTATAACTATTATAACCATCCGGTCTAGATGGGGTATGTTATAATGACACAAGGTGCATGATACTTAAAATCTTGGTTGGAGAAAAGAAATTGGCAAAAGTGTATGAATCCACTTTCCCAAAACTTGAATTCAGTCACCCCAACCCCCTCTGTGCCAGAAGCTTTTAAAAAGGCACCTTTTCCTTGAGATCGTAGATCTGCCAAGCTCTGAATTTTAACCCCTACTTTTGTTGAACCCAATTCCAAAGATGTGAAAGAGATAGCTTTTCCCAGCTTACCCTGCTGCTGCCGCCATATATCACTTGGAAGGAGATAGGCCTTGATTGGATTGGATGGAGTTTGGAATCTTTAAAAAGTCTCTTTCTTTCTTGGATTTGAGCCACTGCCAGATGGACGCTTTTTGCATTTGAGAACCAAACAACGAAGCATCTTTGACAGGAACCCTTTCTCTTAACATGGGAAAAGCCAGCGGCGCAGCCCCCCCCCCCCCCATCACACACACACAGAAGGAAGAACTTCCACTTTGATCGGAGTCGGGTCATATTCAATTTGGATCATAATTTTTTCATATATCCTTTCTATCCAAGGATGAGTACATCAGCCTGATCCTATTAAGCTGCCAGAATAAAATACTTTCCTGTCTTCAATCACATGTCCCGAGAATAAATCTTGGATTTAATCGAGTAACCCACAAGTTCAAATCCCGGATCCATAATCAGGAGGACAGGAATCAAAACGCCCACCAACTACACTGCCATCTTAGTGGTAAAAGCATTTATCTTTTGTATATTTTTTTTTTACTTTTAAAAATAATAATTTATTATATTTAAAGAAAAAATATTAATTTTTGAAAAATTAAGATTTATTTTTTATTTGATTATTATTTTTCATTCAATACTTGCCCAATTAATGCCACATTTACGCATAAGATTTATTTCTATCTCCAATTAGGTTTGCTTCTCAACAAGGTTTTTTATGCTCAAAATATTATGCCTTTGTGCATAATTAATGGTGCAAATCACCAAATCAACAAGGCGCACAAAATGAATCAGCTTTGATTAGATATATATATCCATATAAAAAAAAGGTGTAATCGTGTTAAGTTGAATCAGGTAGCCATAGGCTCGAACTTAACTTAATTATAAATATTTAAATTTAAAAATTAATTTAAAATTAATAAAATTTTAATATTCAAACTTGAGTTCGAATGATTTTTAAAAAAATAATTTTTGAGATCGGCTCATCTCAAATATTAATTAACCATGCTCAAACATAAATTTAAAACTTGGTTATAATTTAAAATATAATTATAATAAAACATAATATTATATTATATTTTAAAATATTAAATTAAAATTATATATTATAAATAAAAAATATAATATTATTTCACGAGTTTAAGAATCGAGTATTTTGTTACTCTTGTATGGTTCGAACACAATATTTATAAAATTGAGTCAAGCTGCACCTCTAATCGTACGTCCCAGCGGAGCAGAGAGGATATGACAGCCCAGCAGGTGAGATCCTGTCGGTCCATATCGTCGCACCAAACGTTTTCGTGCAAGGGCACGGGATTGGGGAGCCGCTGATTTCATGTCCCACACCCTTATGGCGGTCCCTCTAGTCATGATGAAATATCCTTGTACCATCATTAAGATGATAATCCGATTGATAAAAATTTAATTTTATTTTTCATCGATCATGAAATTAAAATTTTATTTTAAAATATATAATCGGGATGACGAAAGAATATATTATTTTAATATTTTAATAATATCAGGTTGATATATTCACCGGTCACAGGGAGTATATAAAAAATTACGACAACCAATTATAGTCTGTTAAAATTAGAATCTAATAGAATAGCTATGTCGAAATTTTTTTTTATATATAAAAAGTATATATATATATATATATATATATATATATATCCTTGTACCCTTGACAAGAGTGGACCTCGCTTTTGATATCCGCTGTCATAGCCGTTGGACTTCCATGATGTCCCATTTTAATAAAAGAAAACCTCTCTTGTCGGTGATCTCGTGTTGCGTACGAGGGGTTGTTGCTGGGTCAATTCTCATGCAAGTTTCGATCTTTTCGGCGTCGCCCGTGGGGCTCCGTGGACGAATTAATGCGACATTTAATTGGTTATAAATATTCCACTCGAGGTAGCCGCTGCCGTTTAACTAGCCCTCGCCGCTGGGTGACCCCAAGCGGGGCGTGACCTACGGTGGGTTTTGTAAATTATTTATCTTCTTTATTTCTTTCTAACGATGAAATTAGATGCATAAATTAGAGAGAATATATGAAATCCATTCACCGTTTTATACAGTGATAAAATATTTAAAAATATAAAAATATTTTTTAATTTTACTTGATATTAAAGGAATAAAAGAAATATTGAATGATATTTATCTAATATTTTTTTATTAAACTATTCTTGGATAAAAAACATGAATCCCTAATCTTTTGTTTAAAAATTTAATAAAAATATTTTTATCGATGAAAAAAACTATCACTGATATGTTTTACCCTTTCTTACATTTTCTTAATTGATCTTTGTTATGATATCTCGATTTTATTTTAATTAATTATTGAGTCATTCTTTGAACCAATTTCAATTTTTGGTTTATTGGTCAAATCAGTATACAAAGGAAAATATATCCTGGACTTGATGAAGATTCTGATCTACAAAAGGATATTTTATATTTTCGGTTTCGTATCTTTATCTTGATCCGAAGACTATGCCTAATGTCTTTATGTCTTCAGCTTCGTATCTTTATCTTGGTCCGAAGATCATGCCTAATGTATTTATGTCCACAACTTCGTATCCTTATTTTGGTCCAGAAGCCATGCTTATTAACCTTATGTCTTCGACTTCGTACTGTTACCTTGGTCCGAAGACCCAGCCTTTCAATTGGATATCTTCTACCTTATTCCTTCAACATAATCCGAAGAGCATATTATCTCATATTCTGGACTATAAGTGTTTATCTTTCTTTGTTTGCAAAAAAACTTCACTGAAGTGTATAACTAACATTCCTTTTAGGAGCGCTACTAAAGAGAATGTTAAACTCACTTCGGATCTATTCTAGAAAAGAAGGGCATTTTGAGCATGTGGGCTTCTCCAACCCCAAAACAGTTGAAGTCTGTTTTGGTTGTTGCAACCGCCCACATGGTCGAAATCCTCAGATTGGATAAGCTCTAAAATAACTGATTTTCCGACAGCCACTACTTACAGCAATATGGACGTTGCACTTGCCAACTCCCATAATCATAAGTAGTTATGTTGGAGTCTACAAATACAGGTAAGAGAGGACATTCGAGGTAAGTTTTGCACACATTCAAACAATTCGAATTCTCCTCCCTTCCCTTTCTGCTATCACACTCTCCATTTTGCTGCTGCCTGAGTTTCTTCTGACTTTGGCATCAGAGTGTCTCCCGCCGAAAGATTTTCGGTCAGAGAATCTGTTTTGCAGGTTCCTGTCGACGGCGATCCAGCGGAAGAGTTACTCCATCCAGTCAGCGAAGATTCATCGTCAATAGATTGGCGCGCCAGGTAGGGGAATAAGTATATTTCCTCTGTTCTGAAGGAGAGTTTTGGTAAGCAAAAATGGTGAGAGGAAAAGTTCGAAATGCATCTACAAGCCAGGAGCAACATGCTCCTCCATCAAACGGTCCTCCAGCAAATGATCTTCCAGTGGATCAGGGAGTGCAGCCTCCCATGATAATGGTGGGGCAACACCAATTCGAAACCCTGTTAAACAGGGTGGAAGCTTTGACAACACTGGTCCAAAATCTGCAAGAAGCTGCTACCCAAAGGCAGCATCCACCACCAGTTCTGCAGTCCAGCCATCAACCTGAAAAGGAAGAAGGTCGACATCAAGAAGTCACCCAAAGTTTCTCACAGATTCGGTCATCACGTGACCGCTATGCCTTTCCATCAGATCGTCAAACAGGGGATCATGGTGAAAAGAAAAGAGTCAGACGCTCTCCTTCTGTTTCCTCTAGAAGCTTTGCACCTGAAGAAGCTAGGTAAAGGGAGATCAATTGTGAGTTCCAGGAGAAATTCAGATCTATGCAGGCGGAAATAGCCAGAATCTCATATCTGAGAAGAAATGAGGAGGTTATCACTTTCAACTCCCAGCCCCCTTTTTCTGATTGTATTATGGATGAAGTTATCCCTAGGCACTTCAAGATCCCACAGTTAGAAGCCTATGATGGGACTTCAGATCCTCTCGATCATCTGGAGAGCTATAAAGCTCATATGATGGTGCAAGGAGCAATCGATGCTCTTTACTACCTTGCTTTTCATGCTACACTGAAAAGATCGGCTCGAATGTGGTATTCGAGCCTGCCACCAAAGACAATCCACTCTTTTGCTGAATTGGAGAGGCAGTTCATTTCACACTTCGGAACATGCCAGAAGATGTCGCGCAACACACAGCTTGTTTCTCCTCCAGCAACATGAAGGAGAAAGTTTGAAGGAATTTGTCCACCACTTCAATTCGGCCACATTGGAAATATCGAATTTGAATGATCATGTGGCCATGTCTACCTTGAAGAAAGGCTTGAAATCATCCAGGTTTACTTTTTTCTTGAACAAAAGATTCCCAGTGAGCTATGCTGAACTATTGGCAAGAACTCAGAAGTATGCAGCCGCTGAGGAGCAAGTGGCAAGCCGAAGACTTGCAGAAGGGAGATACCCTTCCAAGAAGAAAAGCACCAAGGGACCAAACATGCCCACATCCTCCAACAATGCCTTAGTTCCCAAGTATAGTCCTAGAGCCTAACAGCAGAATAACTGGTTTGATGCCTATACCCCTCTCAACTTACCAAGGAAAAAAATTCTACTAGAGATTGAGAAAGAAAAATACTTTCAATGGCCACGTCCCCTGAAGACATCTGCAAAAGCAAGAGACAAAAGCAAATACTGTTGATTCCACTGGGATCATGACCACAACACGGAGGAATGTTTCCAGCTTCGGGATGCCATAGAGGACTTGATAAAAAGGGGATATCTGGAAAAATATATCAACCACCCAGAATCTCGAGCCAAAGCAACTGCCCTTCCAAGAATATCCGATGATGCCGATCTGCCACACCAAAAACCAACTAATGGAAATGTTGGTATGCTTCATCGATCATTTGTATGGGATATTGAAGCTGAGGAGAATGTCCCAAAGATATTCAAAGGAAAAAATTCTATTACTTTTTCCGATGAGGATGTTCAAGGAATACAACTTTCACATGTGACCCTGTAGTGGTCTTGGCTGTTATTGCCAAATTTGATGTAAAAAGAATTTTAATTGATGATGAAAATTTAGTTGATATGTTGCTGTATGATGCTTTTCTTCGGATGGGATTATCTGGACGTGAATTACGAATATCTCTCATTCCAATAGCTGGTTTTGGTGGAAATCAAGTTGGGGTTGAGAGTGAAACAGTCTTGCCCGTAACTTTCGGGTCCGAACCATTCCAAAGAACTCTTCCTATTAATTTTATTATGGCTAGAACATCTTCAACTTATAATGCAATCTTGGGACATCCAGCATTGAATAAATTCATAGCCATAGTCTCAACATACTACCTGTTGGTTTGGTTTCCTACCAGGACAGGCATTGGAGAAGTAAGGGAAGATCAAAGGATCGCTCACCAGTGTTTGATGGTTCAAATAAATAAGTGGCCAAGTCTTTAACACTTGACCAACTGAATCCAAGAGACGAATCCGAAGACTCTAGAGAACCAGTGGATAAAACACTTTTTGTGCCATTATCCGAAGACGACCCAACCAAGCTTTTACAAATTGGCGGCTTGCTTGACAAGGAGTCGAAGGTAAAATTAATTTCCTTTCTTCGAGATAATGCTGATATTTTTGCTTGGACAGCTTCAGACATGCCTAGAATTCTACCTGATGTGATCAAGCATCGCTTGGAAGTCTCTCCCAGCTATAAGCCTGTTCGGCAAAAGAAGAGAAATTTTGCTCCTGAAAGGCAGAAGGTTATTGATGAAGAAGTTAATAAGCTACTTGAGGCTAAATTTATAAGAGAAGTCCAATATCTGAATTGGCTGGCAAATGTAGTCATGGTGAAGAAATCAGATGGCAAATGAAAAATTTGCATAGATTATACAAATCTCAATAAGGCATATCCAAAGGACAGTTTTCCTTTGAAAAAAAATTGATCAGTTAGTTGACGCTATGGCTGGTTATCAATTGTTGAGTTTTATGGATGCATTCTCAGGCTATAACCAGATTCGAATGGATCCTGAAGATGAAGAGAAGACTGTTTTCGTAACAAAGAAAGGGCTTTACTGTTATAAAGTGATGTCGTTTAGTTTGAAGAATGCTAGGGCAACTTTTCAAAAGTTCATCAACAAAGTCTTCAAAAATCAGATTGGAAGAAATATAGAAGCTTATGTTGATGATATGATTGTGAAAAGTCTTCGTAAGTCTGATCACATTGTAGATCTAAAGATGTCTTTTGATGCTCTCAGACATCATCGGATGATGTTGAATCTAACCAAATGTGTCTTCGGTGTAACTTCTGGAAAATTTCTAGGATATTTGGTCACCAAGCGAGGAATTGAAGTCAACCCAGAAAAGATCGAGGCACTTCGGACAATGAGATATCCTACTTGCAAGAAGGAGGTTCAGAGGTTAACAGGAAGAGTTGGTTCTCTAAGCCGATTCATCTTTCGCTCTGTAGAAAGATATTTACCCTTCTTCAAGGTTCTTTGCCAGACTTAAAATTTTGAGTGGACAGAGGATTGTAAAATTGCTTTTGACAAGTTGAAAGAATACTTATAAAATCCTCCATTGCTTTTCAAGCCATGCGAAGGAGAGACACTTTACTTATACTTGTCAACCATAGATGAAGCAGTTAGCTCGGTGTTGGTACGAAGAGATGCCAATCATTCACAGAAGCCGATCTACTACACTAGTAAAGTGTTGCATGAAGCAGAAGTTCGATATCCCAGAGTGCAGAAGATTATCTTTTCTCTAGTGGTGGTAGTAAAATGTCTTCGGCCCTATTTCTAAGCACATTCCATTGTAGTTTTGACAGATCAACCCTTAAAAGCCATTCTTCGTTGTCTTGACACCTCAGGAAGGATAGCTAAATGGGCTGTTAATTTGGAAGAATTTGATATTGATTACCAACCTAGGTCATCAATGAAAGCACAGATTTTGGCTGATTTCATAGTAGAATGTACATGGAGATCCGAAGAGGACTAGCCAATGGCCGAAGAGGAAACTACCGAAGATAGTCCAGAGTTTATATGGATGCTACATGCCGATGGTGCTTCAAATGTCAATGGTTGCCATGCAGGTCTAATTTTGGCTGGTCCAAATAGGCAAGTTATTGAATATGCTCTTCGGTTTTCTTTTCAAGCTTCAAATAATTAGGCAGAGTACGAAGCATTAATTGCTAGGCTTAGAATCTCCCAAAAATTGGAGATCAAAAGGGTTAAAGTTTTTTCTGATTCACAACTAGTGGTGAATCAAGTAAAAGGTGATTTCGAAGCCTGGAATCCAAACATGATCTAATACTTAGAAAAAGTCTGAAGCTTGACATCTGTGTTGGAGCATTTTGAAATTGTTCATGTACCAAGAACAGAAAATTCTTGGGCAGATGCTCTTTCAAGACTTGCAACCACTGCACCCAATTCTCTTGGGAAGACATATGTGGAATATCTTGAAGACCACAGCATATCAGAACCTACAATTGAAGTATATCAAGTTGAGCATGAACCTTCATGGATGGACCCTATTCTCAAGTTTCTAAGAGAGGGCACCCTACCCGAAGACAAGCTCAAGGCTAATTGGCTTCGGTGGATGGCCTCTCAGTATGTGATCCTAAATAAAGCATTATATAAGAGGTCTTTCATGTAGCCTTTGCTGAAATGCTTTGGGTCATCCGATACAGATTATGCACTCAGAGAAGTGCATGAAGGAATATGTGGAGATCATCTGGGGGACAGATCTTTGGCATACAAAATAATTCGTCAAGGTTATTATTGACCAACCATTCAAAAGGATTCTGCAAAGTTTGTCTGAAGATGTGATCACTGTCAGCGATACTCCAATGTGCAAAGGCGGCCTGCAAATCAGTTAACTCCATTGACAGCTCCTTGGCCTTTTGCACAATGGGGAATGGACATTCTTGGTCCGTTTCCTCTGGCTTCTAGGCAGCGAAAATTTCTCATAGTGGCTATTGACTATTTCACAAAGTGGGTTGAAGTCGAAGCATTGGCACAGATCACTGAAGCAAAAGTTTAGAATTTTATGAGAAATTTTATCATCTTCCATTTTGGAATTCCTTATTCCATAATAACTGACAACGGGAGGCAATTTGATAATCCAAGATTCAAAAATTTTTGCACCCAATATCACATTCTTCATAAGCTTACTTCGGTAGGACACCCTCAATGCAACGGAGAAGTCGAAGTAATGAACAGAACTATTCTTCATAATGCTAAGGGATTGTGGGCCGACGAATTGAACTCAGTTCTTTGGATGTACCGAACCACTCCCAGAACAGCTACTGGTGAATCTCCATTTCAACTATCTTATGGCACTGAAGCAGTCCTTCCTATAGAGGTCTCTTTACAATCTTTGCAGATTGATCAGTATAAAGAGCTCGAAAATTTTGAATGCCGAAGAGTTAACCTGGATTTACTACAAGGTACATGACTTCGAGCACAGTTGAAAATGGCTGCATATCAGCAGAAAGTTGCAATATACTACAACTCTCGTATTAAAGAACGGATCTTTCATCCTGAGGATCTAGTTCTACGAAATCTGAAGTATCCAAACCTACCAAACAGGATAAACTCTCTCCTACATGGGAAAGACCATACCGAATCAAAGAGGTCATTCGACTTGGAACTTATCGGTTGGAAACTTTAGAGGGTATTCTACTGCCTCGGCCTTGGAATGTACAGAACCTCCGCAAGTATTATCAATAAAGATTTTTATTCAAGGTTATCAAGGATAGATTTAACTATTATATCTTCATCTTCTCTTTAAAAAGGTATAAGGATGATCTCCGTGATCTACCCTACGAAGTGCTGAGGTAGATTTAACCAGCCTATCTTAATTTTTCTTTTCTTAAAAGGCATAAGAATGATCTCTGTGATCTACCCTACAAAGTACCGAGTTGGACTTAACCAGTCCATCTTAATCAAAAGGCATGAGGATGATCTCCGTGATCTACCTCACAAAGTACCGAGGTGGGATGATCAGCCTATCTTAATTCCATTTAAAAAAGGCATGAGAATGAACTCCGTGATCTACTCTACCAAATACCGAGGTGGGCCCGATCAGCCTATCTTAATCCTTGAACAAAGGGCATAAGGGTGATCCAAACAATCTATCCCCGAAAATTGCCCAAAGGTTAATCAACCTTCCATCCATGATAAAGATGCAAGTGACCTACACGATCTATTTTATCCTAAGTCCGAAGACTTAATGAGTTTTCAAGTCTGGAAATTTGGTATTATATGGAATCATTCTAAGTCAAGGACTTAGTATATTTTCAAGTCCGAAGACTTGGTATTCTTATCTAAGAGATTCTTTCTTGATTTAATTATCTGGAATTTTCTCAAGTCCGAAGACTTGGCTCTTGTCTGAAGACTTGATATTCTCTCATCTTAATTATATGAAATTATTCTAAGCCCAAAGACTTAGTGTATCTTCAAGTCC
Source organism: Areca catechu (assembly GCA_021397845.1). Classification (NCBI taxonomy): domain Eukaryota; kingdom Viridiplantae; phylum Streptophyta; class Magnoliopsida; order Arecales; family Arecaceae; genus Areca; species Areca catechu. The sequence continues at coordinate 12,232,149 of CM038038.1, read as the reverse complement.
GAAGACACGACCTTCTTATTTAGAGACTTGCAGTCTTGAAATCTCAGGATCTTACTTTGACTTGGTCTTCAATTGTATGATATAGTCTTGAGTCTTCAGTATGCTTGGACAGGATTCAAAAAATAAAATTAGTTCAACATGAGCTGACTAGCATTGGACTGAACTAGCTCAACATAAGCTGACTAGTACAGAACTGAAATAACAACTCAAAAGACTCAAACAACAACTAAAAAAAGGACTCAGATGGGCTAAGCCCTTATTACAGATGGACTCATAAATTATTGATCAATTCACAGAGGGTTGAAAAGCCTCTGTCTTATTCTGGTACCTCCGGTGTCCCCACCAAAGTCACACATCATAGGTGTTAAAAGAATTATTAAATATCTGAAAGGCACATACAATGTTGGTTTATGGTATTCTAAGCACACATCTTTGAAATTAATTAGTTATTCAGATGCTGATTATGGAGGCTGTAAGATTGATAGAAAAAGTACAAGTGGCACCTGTCAATTTCGAGGTGTTAACTTGATTTCATGGCACTGTCGCAAGTAGAACTCTGTAGCACTATATACTACTAAGACAGAATATGTGGCTGCTGGGAGCTGTTGTGCTCAAGTGTTATGGATCAAGCAACAACTAGAAGATTATGGTGTTGTCCAATCTAAAATTCCTATTAAATGTGACAATACTAGTGTTATTAATTTATCCAAAAATTCAATTCAGTACTCATGAACTAAGCACATCGAAATTTGACATCATTTCATTCGTGATCATGTTTTAAATAATGTTGTTGAGCTAGAATTTGTACCTACTGAAGATCAACTTACTGATATTTTTACTAACCCCTTAGTCTAGATAGATTTGAGAAGATTAGAGGCGAATTAGGGCTATGTAACTCATTCTGAACATTTTGACCTAATTTTTTTTAAAAATAAGAAAAAATTATCTAGGTATTTCAAAATTCTCTTTAGAGCTTAAGATAACCTAGTTTAGTGTCGAGAAACCCATAGAAATTGATTTTAAACTTTTTTGAATTTTAGACTGAATTTTGGCTTGAGCTGACTCGGTCATTAGGCTGTTCGGCGAGCCGACTAGAGAGTCGGGCCGAAAGTTTTTAAATAGGGTTTCGTAGGTTTGTTTTCATTGTGTCTTTCCATTTTTTCTCACTTCCACTTAGTTGACTCCTCTTTCCATCCTACGAAAATATCCTAGAACACTTCCTAAACCCTCCAAACTCCTAATCCTAGCTAGATGGCACCTCATAAGGCCATAGCTAAAAAACCTAGGAGAGTGGTTCGAACGGTTGTGGAGGAAAGAAGGACGAAATGATGCTTGGACACCTCCAATCCAGAAGAAGAACAGCAAATCGAGCAAGAGGAAGAGCCACAGGCGTCCAGGCAAGTCATTTTTAATGGGTAATAGACAGGTTACTCCTGGTAGATGTATCGATTTCAATTTTTTAAGCAAGAACGGTTGCATATTGGGAATTGGATAGCTAAACAGGGTTGGAAAGAATTATGTTTATTGAATGTACCCACTTATCCCAACTTGGTCAGACAGTTTCTTGAAAGCATGTCCTTAGGTGCATTCCATATTGAAGGGACTATGAAGGAAAAACTCATTGAGATTAGTGAACAAAAATTGTCAAGCATCCTTCACATTCCAAAAGTAGGTGAATGTTACCTAGTTCTGAAGGAGAAGCAGAAGACCCTGAGATTAGTATTGGAGAGGACAAATTTAAAGGGTGTTGTGCATGTTACTGCAAATTAGTTATCATTGGAAATGAGATTATTGCACAACATCATTAGTCGTATTTTCTTGCCCCGGACAGGGCAGTTTGATTGGGTCAGTGAGCGTGACCTGGTTTTTATGAGATGTCTTGTTGAGGGGGAGGCCCTCAACTTACCATTCATTATGCTTTCACAGATGAGAGAGGCGGCTCGTAGGGCACGAGCTTGTCTACCGTATGGGATGGTATTCACACTTCTGTTTCAGGATGCCCTAGTTGACCTGACAGGTGAGGACAGCCGGCTACTTCTACACACTGATAGATATACTCCGAAATCCCTTACTCGAATAGGATTTATAAAAGTAGACAGTCACTGGACTCGGAAGACATCAGGTCTTCCAGTAGTACACTTAGATGATGACTCTAATGAGGATATTCAGGTAGCAGAGGGACATGGTGAGGAGGCTGATGCACATACTGATGAGGCTGGACCCTCAGAGCTAGCTCCTACCACTCCTTGTTCACCATTCAGAGGATCTACAGCTGCTAGACCTGATGCTGATGACAGATTATAGAGGGTACTGGATGAGATATCTTGTCTCAGATCTGACACTGATACCAGGATAGCTCTACTTCAGTCGGAGATGCAGCAGGAATTCCAAGATATCATGACCATACTTTGATAACTTACTGCCAGCCAGTCTGTACCGATAACTTCCACAGCAGCACCTGATACTGGCACTGGCACTGATTGTGAGCAGGGACAGGCGGCACAGTTCAGTGATATTCCTTCGGAGGCCATTCCTGCAGAGACTGAGGCTGGTAACGAGGTTCCAAGATATGATGTTGGACAGATTCCAGCTTCAAAGATATTATCTACCACTAGCACTTTGGCACTATCATTTGATCCTCCCACTGCCAGACTCACTCCCATTATCATTTCTTCAGAGTCCAAAGTAAAAGCTAAAGCCAAAACTAAAGCTTCTAGGACTACCACACCTACAAGGACTAGAATCAAAGACCTTAGACCTAGGTTTTCTAAGTTTAAGCCTAGTCCAGGCATCTTAGAGGTCAGTTCCTCCTCTAGTGAGGAAGACCTTAGTGGTGATGATCCTAGTCCATCTTTTTGATATTTTTTAGGCTTTCATTTTGATGTTTTTAGGACTCTATGCTTGTTGTATTTTGATGTTATGATACTATTTTGTCGTGCTGAGGCACAATTGTAATGTATCACTTATGTATTGACTTTTCATATATATATATATATCACTTTTTATGCTACATGTCTTCTTTTGATACACTCATGTATTACTTTTGTTAAGAATGACTTTCTGTGAATAAATAATTTCCTATCTTTTACACCTTTTATGGATGACAAAAAGGGGGAGAAGGTAGTAAATATAAATGTGCATGAAAAGGCTAAATATGAATGTGCATGAATGTATGAAACTTGGAATATGAATGATGAATGAACATTTGAAGTAAATATGAAGCAATGTGATTACATTAGTAAGGGAGAGCTTTTGTCAAGCTTTTGTTAAATTTTCATGAATTTTACTTCAAATACTTGTTAATTTTGTAAGTTTCGATACACAATGTATAGATGATACATTATGTCTCGATACTTGATACACATTTGATAAAGATACATTGTATCGATACATATGTTACTTGGTGTTAATAGTTTTCAGTTTTATATAGTTGATACATTTGATACATATGATACGTTGCATTAACACTTATCAGTTCAAAAATTTGATACCTTGATACTCAATCTGTTTGATACACACTATATCTAATATCATTTGATAATGTGAATATTCAGTAATTGTAAAGTGCTTTTTAATTCTACTTATGCCCAGTGTTTTGTCATCATCAAAAAGGGGAAGATTGTTGACCCGTGGAATGATTTTGATGATCACAAAATATTGGAGCATGAATATGTTACTAATCCTTTCAAATTACTTGAGAAGTTTTTGTAAGAAATTGGCTACCATTAGCTTAAATTAGTTTTCAAATTGAATGAGAGGTAACTCAATCATGTATAGACTTTAATCTTGTAAAAGCCCTAGTTTTGTCAATCTTATAATCTTGTAAAATGGGCTGAAAATTATAAAATTGAGAGTACATAGATTAACTCTTGTTTGATTCAAGTGTTGAAGAGTTTTGGAGAGGTTTGAAGCATCAATTGAAGTATTGGCAAGAGCTAACTCATGGATTGAGAGCCGACTCCTTGTGGCACGGCATGGATAAAATTTTAGAGTTTCAGTATCAAGAGCCGACTCCTGTCCCAAGAGCCAACTCATGAAAAAATACATATTTCTGAAGTCTGAGAACTCGAGCCGACTCCTACCCCAAGAGCCGACTCGTCCTGAGTTAGGATTTTTGGTGAATTGAGAACTAGAGCCGACTCCAGCCTGAAGAGCCGACTATAGGTATTTGTCATTTTGAAGTTATTGAAGGTAAGAGCCGACTCCAGCTTGAAGAACCGACTCTTACATAAATTTATTTTGGGCTGTCTGAGACTTCAAGCCGACTTGTGGACCTCGAGCCGACTCGAGTAGCCGTTTTCTGCACTCCAACGGCTAGTTGCTGAAAGTGATTTTTGAATTCCATTTCATCTCCAACAGCTCTTTCACGAATTCCTAGGCCCTACAATGGCCATATCTCATAAAAAACTATAAAAGAAATTATTTTTGAAGGATTAAAGAATCATTAGAGCATTATTATTGATTTATCTTGAGATATTGAAGAGCCTTCAAGTCTTTCACCTACCTACTTCAAAGAGCTTTCAAGTTAGGATTCAAAGCTTCACCAACTCCACTCCATCATTGAATCCACTCATTGAAGAAGCAAAGAAGCAGCTTGAAGAGCAATTAAAGAACATTCAAAGCTAGGCTTCATCTTAATTTACATCGGCAACATTTAAACAAACTCGGTTTGTTGTAGTTGCTTGTTTATTTCTTTATTTCTTTGTTTTCTCTCCAAGAACAGCAAGGGGCTGTGTCTTAAGAGAGGGTTGAAGGTTTTTAGGTGAGCCTTATGAAAACCTAAGTTGGGTTCTTGGTGATCCCGGTATAAAACCAAGTGTTAGGTTTTCTTTGGTGATATCATTAAAAACCAAAGGAAGTTTGGGTTTCTTTGGTAATCCCGGTAAAACCAAAGTGTATAGATTTGGATTGTGAGGTTAGTAAAACAATCTGACTGTATTCCGGTTGGGGGATATAGTGGAAATCTTAAGTGATGCTTGGATAGTGGACGTAGGAGCAGGTTGCTCTGAACCACTCTAAATCTCTTTATGTTTGTGCTTGTGCTCTTATTGTCTTATTGTTTTTACTTAATTACTTTCGTATTGCATATTGCACTACAACACTAAACGAATTTCAAAGTGTACATAATTGTGAAAAATTTTTTAATCCCAATTCACCCCCCTCTTGGGAAGCCACCTGGGCAACAATACTCCTCTTAAAGAAGGTACATATTCCATGTTGCGAGGACCGGAACCCCCGATTGCACGGCCATTGACATGGCGGCATGCTACAAGGCCTGGAGGTCGATGGAGCATGCATTCCATAGAACGTGCGAGTGGCGCGTTTGCAAAGTTTGAACCTACGGTAGGGTATGCACCACCTTTCAGAAGTTGCAGGTAGCTAGGGTCTTCCATGCCACAGTATGAACCACTGCTGATCTTACCCTCTTGGCTATTTATGGGAACTTCAATCTTGGCAGGAAGGGGGGAGCTCTATCTCAGGAGCTCGACCCCAGATGGTGGGAACATGACCTCGACCGAGAGCTCGACCTTGAATGGGAGCTGACCTTAACTTTGGGCTCGACCTTAGATGATGGGAGCATGACCTCGATCGAAAGCTCAACCCTGGATGGGAGCTGACCTTAGCTAGGAGCTCAACCTCGGATGGTGGGAGCATGACCTTGGCCGGGAGCTTGACCCTGGATGGGAGTTTCCCTCAACCGGGTGCTCGACCTCGGATGGTGGGAGCACGACCTCGGTTGGGAGCCGACCTCGATCAAGGGCTCGACCTCAAATGGCGGGAGCACAACCTTAGCCAAGAGCTCAACCCTGGATGGAAGCTGACCTCAATCAGGGGCTATCTCGGAAGGATGGAGGAGCTCTATCTCAGGAGCTCGACCTTGGAAGGCAGGAGCGTAGCCCTGGCTAGGGGCTCCACTCTGGAAGGCAGGAGCATGCTCCATGCACCAAGGCAGCTCGACTCTGGATCCTCATTTAGTCATTGCATCCAGGTGGCACTTTCCACTAGTGCGGTCGCTAGTTGGTGCCATCATGGGTTTCACATCAACAGTAATGCCACATCAGGTGCCCTCCACTCTCGAGCCTAGAGTATGATGCGGTGCTCAGGCTAAAGGGAGTAATGGTCATGCTGACATGGAAAGACGCTCCTCTCCCAATATTAATGCCTCGAGCATCGGTGCCCCGAAGATCGTGCTTCCACACCAACGGGGCGACACCACGTCAACCCTTTCAAAAATGGGCCCATAATTGCTGTGCTTGACTCGAAGCGACCGCCTCCAAACTGAAGTGTTACCTTTAGCAGATCTCAACACATGACAGGCTCTGGTTGGCTGGGGAGGAGAAAGGGTGCATACCTTCGACCGGTACGAGGCAACGGGGGCTATAGGCTTTTGAAAAGGACTTGTCCTCTCGCCCCTTAAGGATTTTTCGGATGATGGAGACAAGGCCTTTTTGTAAAGTGCTTCTTCTTCCTCTTGTCTAGCCTCCATTTCTTTGATCAAGGATCCAGAGTCCTAGCAGGTCAACCCTTTCTTTCTCTCTCCTTCTTTCTCCTATTCTTCTCCTTTGGCCTGTGCTGAAGGAGAGCTTCCATAGAGTCTCTAGGTTCCTATCTTTCTTTTGTCTTCTTCCTTCTTGTTATTCGTGAGTTCTTCTGGCAGAGGGCACCACTATCCAAATTATTCTAGTGAGGCGGGGCCATCTCAACCGAGGTCTCCTTTCTTGAATAGCGAGGAGGAAGTCCCTGTAGTGGCCCGTAGGGGTCCCTGCTGAATAGGAATTGTCATTGGATCCCCTATGTCTCCTCTCCCTCCTCCTCCTCTAATCAGGGAGTTAGCTGGTCGGGCTGGCATTGCTTTGATGATGATCGGTGATGACCTCCTCCACATCCGGAGCACGTATGGGGTCCCTGATTTCATCTGGCTCTCAACTCAGGACTGGAGGAATGGGTCACTTCTAGTAGCCCGGGCCAGATCGCCCTATATGAAGATTTCTTCTTCGAGGGCCTCCATCTTCCTGGCCCAACTCACCTCCAATGCCGTCAAGGCCATTTTTTGTTTCATTGTCTTTTGTCACACCATAGGATTGTAGCCTGTTTCTTCTTCTTCAAGGCATGTTCACTCTGAAGCGCCCCCAGTTGACAATGGGTGGTGGTTTGTGGTCCCCCGCCCGAGGGCCATCAAGCTTGACCTGCCTTCTTCCATCAAGGGATGGAAGAGTAGGTTCCTATTCACCTTGGTTGAGGGGGTGGACTGGGTTTGGAGTAACCCGGACCACTCCCCCAACCGATAATCTATAGTCGAGCCTGTCGACTCCTGGCTCTTCGGGACCTGCTGACCGAGTAGAACCTCGTCGATGTTGGGGTCAGCCAGGCCCAGCCTAAGGGTAAGGCTCGATGCCGTGCTTCTTTTCCTTCTAAGTAGATCCAACTTCAATAATGGACTAACCAACTCCTTTTTGTTTCACAGGGATGAAGTTCACTATGGGCCAGCTCCTGAATATGTCAAAGAAGAGGGCTGCCTTTGCGAGGCCCAGAGACGAACCCGTGAAGAAGGCCCGGAGGAGTCGGGGTGAAGACCCGACGAGGAGCCCACCATCGGGCTAGCCAAGAGAGGGCCCAATATTGCATCGACTGCACCTGGGCCAGCGGTCCTACCCCCGGCCCATAGACAGAGGAGCGATGCCGACCCATAGAGGGGGCCATGCCAGCAGCCCCAATGGCCTCTCCATGAATCGAAGCTCCACCCTAGTTGGAGGTGGTGGATGTGGCGAAAGACATCGCCACGAGGAGACCGGCCCCACCGCTAGGAAGTAGAGCTCCCGGTGACCAGCCCGCTGCCATTGCGACTCCGCTAGTGGCCGCACCTGAGCCCTCGGAGCCGTCCGGGATGTTGAGGCCGGGAATGAAGAAGATGTCCCTCTACTTGCCCCGGGATGAGAGGCTGACAAGGGACAAAAAGCTGGCAGAGGAGATCCTGAACGCAATCATCCAACCATATGATCGCTAGGAGAAGAGCGATCGGTAGCTGGTGGACGTTCTCACTAGGGTCTTCCCCCAACTACTGTCGATAAGCCATCTTTTTGATTACTTCATTTTTCTCTTCTGCCATTTAGATGTTAGCTAACTGGTGGGGGCACCAGGATCAGACAGATTACTGAGCCCTATTTGGTTTACCTAGCCATGTGTCAAATTTTGTAATCAACTAGAATTGAGTCCTGTAATAAGTTGAGGTTAATTAATTTGTCTCAACCCTCAACTTAGTCAGTATTTTGAGTTATGTACATCAATTATGAGTCTAGTATGAGCCCAATTTTATACAAGAGAGGAGGTCACCCTGTTTTGGAGTTCCACCAGGCCACATCTAAGAGTCAGAGGCCACTACATCAACCTATTGGATTTTGTGTGACAACCCAGGATCCAAGATACTTCCAGAAATCTTGATTCTTTCCATATGTCCTCCAAATACCCAGATTCCTCCCCAGAGGCCATAGCTTATTCCTAAACTAGGGCATCCATGATTCCAGGGGTCTACCTGCATCCTATCCCAAAGAAATCAAGCCCAGGTGCCAAGCCCAAGCCCTTAAGAAGCAAGATTTCAGGAAATATTCCTGCTACCAGGCTACCATGCCACCCCAGCTTCCAGAGGCCCAAACCCATGCACCCAAGCTCCTTTGGGCCAGCCCCTTGCTGCTCCTAGAGGCCCAACATGCCCCCTAGGCATCCTTGAAGTGTTGACCACGTCCAAAGAGGTTTGACCAAGTCCAAGTTGAAGAGAAGAAGGAAAAGACCAAGTTTATTCCTAACCTAGTTGGGATTTCTAATCCTTTTAAACTTTGTAATTCTAACCTAGCTAGGAAAGGACTTGTATTCCAATTTGAAAGATGACTTGTAACCCAAGTGTAACCATGGTTAGTGAGGGCATGGGAACTCTATAAATACCCCATCCCTCCCCCCCTTGTAAGCATCTCTTTCTTATGAATACAACTTGCTAAAATTTTAAGTTATTATCTTGTGTTGGTGTTTTATTTTGGTTATTTGGTTGGTGTTTTTATGCTTGGACGAATTCATTGCTGCCCTAGCTTCCTTCCACACCCTAACTCACTGCCATCCAAGCCTTCACACATCCAGGAAGGAGTGCCCTAGGCCGCCAAGCAAGGAGATCTTCAACAAGCTTCAAATAGTCATCTTCTGACCCTAATCCGGATTCCTTTCAACCCATAGTTCCTTTTCTTATTTTTTAATTGCTGTTTTGATTAACCCTGATGCTTGTAGGATCCCCGAGATGTTTTCCCTCCCCTGAGGAGGCCTTCTTTGCTGCCCAGACTGCCCAGATTTGCCATCAGATTCAAGGAAAACAAGGCTTCTTCTTCCAGGCTCCGATCAGAGTTATGAGTGATCTCTTTTGCTACTGATATTATCATCTTTGACTGGTATGAAACCTTCCCTTTCCTTATTATCTGATTTGCTTGAAGATTAACTATCCTAAGCCGAGAATTCCTCAATTTCTGGATCCTGTCTTTTAGTTATCTTGCAAGATTCAACCTGCGACAAGTTGATTCTTAGAATTATTGAATACCTGCTAGTTTTTTACTTTGCTTTGAGAAATTAGCCATCAAATCTAAATCTAAAAATTACAAAAAAATTAGTTTACTACTTTTCCTGCATATCTAGCATTCTTAGAGTCATCCCATATCACTAACTCTCTTTGTGCAACTGTTGCATGTGGTTGTCGATGCTCAGCTTATCAGGTACTCTTGCATGGGGATAATGAAGCACAACTACTATCTCTGCAAGGAGAGGGATGAAGCTCGGACTCAGGCTGCCCGAGTTCAAGGACTGGAGGATCAAGTGAAGGCCCTCCAAGACTAACTGGCCAGCTCTCAGGCAAGGGTGACAGAGCTGGAAAAGAAATTTGCCGAGCTCGACAGGGCTTTAAAGGTGGAGAAGGGGAAGACCCTCTGCCTCATAGAGAAGGAGGCCAATTCTATGGAAGAGGTGGCCCACCTGGAGGGGAGGACGCAAACCCTCTAGGTACAACTCAAGGAGGAAGTGGCCCGGGCTACGGTTACCTTGGAGAAGGCCACGGTGGCCGTAGTGTTGAGAAATATGTGTTCCAAAGCCAATCATCTAGGTTGTAGATGGTTGTATGACTCATGTATATGTATGTGAATTATTGAATTGAATAAAAAGTTTATTCTTGTTGTTCATCACATGTCATCTTCCTAATGGAACTCTTGTGTGATGATGTCCTTTGAGCTACCTTGTATGCAATATAGAGAGCATGCATCGTGTAGTTCATAAACTGGTTCACGAGTAAAGGATATGCTGTTTCAGGATGATGGTGTATCGAGAGGAGGTCATTGATGTCATATATGTTGGTTGTCCTCTTAACCAAGTAACATGGAGATGCTGGTATGACATCAGGTGTTGTATTCGATACTTCGTTGAACGTGACTCTCATGTGAGTTCTCTTTCTGACAAAGAGAAGTTTTGCATTAGAATGTGGATATGAATTATTTCTCTGACTTGAGATCACTATGATATCTTGCAAGCAACTCACTGTGCTTAGGTGCCGGACTACCCGGATTTCTAATCCAGTGATGGAAGGTTACTGGATACAGTCAAGTACTTGTGTAGCAGTAGTAGGATCAAGATAGGATTGATCTCTCCAAATGGTTTGGATTGAATGCTTAATATGCTTCAATTAAAAAAGACCTTGGCTAGGACATTCCTTATAAGGAGTTACGGAGATTCTTTATTTGAGACATATTATGATCGATTGATTAGGGTTGGGCAGTTTAACCCTAAGCCATCTAGAGTATTAAAAGATTAAAGGAATAAGTTTAGTGGTATTCCATATTCGACAGGTTCTTGTTGCTCTACAACCTTCAACTTATCTGGATGTCGTGTGTCATTGCTAGATGGCGACTTTGGCTGGTACTGAAAATATTTCCGTTCTACCGGTTTAGTGTTTGAACCTATGGGCTCACACACCGTAGGGTTTCTTCTTGATTTGTTGGCATAGAAATGATTGGAAATCGTTCCGAACTCTTTTGGTAAAAGTTGTCAAACCAGGTAATCGAGTCGACCCGAGACGAGTCGACCCGACTGACGGGATGCTGAAAAGGTTGAGAATGCTTCATTCATTGTTGTAAATGTTATAGAATTGAATGATTGGCATTTCAGGGTTTTAATCCCACCAGTTGCTGAAGTCCAAAGGTCATGTAACCAACATGAATCCCAAGAGACTCTAAACCTCCCATTAATCTATCTTTATCTCCTCATTATGGTTTCATTATAAGATATTTTTGAGGGCTGATAAAAAGAAGGAAGAAGATGAATAGTTCACATTCCACACTCCAGATTTGTTTCAAGGTAGACTCTACCAATTTCCTAGGATATAGATCTTGCTTAATCCTTAAGAGATTGAGAGATCTGATCTCTAGAGTGGGGTTTGAGTTTCGGGAGGGATTGTTGTGTGCTAACTTCTATTGAAGGTTTGGGATAGAGAGATCTAGGAAGGGTTCTTGGATCTTTGTTCCAGCACTGTTTCAACAACAAATTCTTCAAGGAGTTGAAAACGAAGTCCGCAGTTCTTCAAGGAGTTGAAGAAGGTGCCCCACTGCCACACTATTTCTGGAGAGGCTATCACCTCAAAAGAAGGAGGAGAAATCCCTTATCCCGGTGTGAACCACCTGTAGAGGTAGTACACACGTGCCGCTTGCAGAGCCATTCTTCTTCCTTCTAATTGCAGCACATCCTGGTGATTGTCACTGAGGTATGTTTTATACTATATGTGTGACATTTTTTTCTACTTCATCATCGTGTGATTCCATGAATGGTTCTATGTTTCATACTATAGATGCATGATTTCATATTTACATTACTCTAGACGCATCAAGATCTACTTAGGCTCACTGTTAATCAGATTAACGTACTTACATAAATTGTTTATCTACTTCACTGTGCCATGTAATATAGAAAAAGTTTTTAAATTACATGCAATGAGCCGTGCCATTCGGGTTTCGGTTCCCTTACACGTAGCATTGATGGAGGTGGCAAAGAAAGAAGATGCCGAGGCCATCCCCCCACTTCAAGGCATCTGAAGCCTTCAAGACAAGGTCGCCAAGGCAATCTTGGACACCTACCACAAGGGATTCAATGACTACCGAGGTAAGGCCAAACATCTCTTTGGGCTGAAGGGGTTGGAAAATATCCTCCCTGAACTGCCTGTCCTCGGAGTGCCAAGAAGTCCTGCTATCGAGGTGGAGCCAGAGCTGGAGCCGGAGGCCAAGGCTGAAGTCGTTGCTGCTCGGGATGCCCCTCAGCCTGATGCCGTGCCTGCATTGAGGGGAGTCAATCGTTAATCGGGGAAGGAGCCAGTGACTGAAGCTTGAATTTTTCTCTTTCTTTTTGTAATAAACTTGAAAGGACTTCCCGGCCTATCGGGAGTCTTTACTATTTGTAAAGAAAATTTTGATCAATGAAGACATCATTCTTTCAATTGTCGAATACTCTCTTTTTTTTCTTTATGTTTTAATTTTTGAAAGGCTTCCCGGTCTGTCAGGATCCTTGACTAATGTAAAGAGTACTTCGATAAATGAATATAATTTTTTTTCCAACTGATGTGTCTCCCTTCTGATGGGGAACTAATATGCATGCAATTTTTTTTGTACGTTTTATATGTGGGGTTTAGTGATTAATTCCCGAATTTTAGATTAAAATAAGTTGTAGGGAATTTTATATGAATTTTAGAAGATCAGCATGCAGATTAGGACCTAGAAAAGTAGAAAAGAAAGATCGCCGGGGCTGAGAAGCCTCGGTTAGGGCAAGTTCTCCTACAATAAAACTACTGGAGGTAGAGGGGTGTACCTGACAACGATTGTGAAGATCGCAGCAAGGGGTCTCTCGTTCCTCGACGGATGCAGCCTGGAAAATCGAGCCAAAGACCCGCGGATACCCGGCTTTCTACTTGGTGATCCGATTGAGGCTTGGCTGGAGTCGTTGGATTCGTAGGAACTCGGGGACCTGTAAATGACCTGTCAGGGGTTAGAAAACTCACAAAGGAACAAGGAAACAAAGGGAAAACAGCAAGGGAAGGCTTCTTTTAGAGTGGGCATCCAGGGATCTGAGATGCTTGTTGGCAGCAGGAAGATGATTGCAGCACTAGGAAGAAAAAACTCTCAAAATCCCTTTATGCACACAGCAGGGTATCACACAACTCAATAGAAGAACTCAAGGTTTTAATTCATATCAAAAATTAGGTTTTATACAAGAGGCTAGGGTCCCTTAAATAGACCCTTAACCTTGGGCTCCAAGTAAGGGCACATAAGTCTTTACATAAGAATCCTTTTCCCTCTCAAACCCTAGCTAGAAAATAAGGAAATATTAGGTAGAAAAAATCCCTAAAAATTCTCTTGACTTGGCCAGCACTCCAAGGACACCTAGAGGGGCGTGTTGGGCTTCTAAGATCAGCAAGAGACCAGCCCAAAGGGGCTTGGATGCATGGGCTTGGGCCTTTGGAAGCTGGGATGGCCTGGTAGCCAGGTAGCAGGAATATTCCTTAGTATTTTGCTTCTTAGGGGCTTGGGCTTGGCGCCTAGGCTTGATTTCTTTGGGCTAGGATGCAGATGGACCTCTAAAATCATGGATGCCTTGGTATATGAATATATTTTGGCATCTGGAAGGGAATCTGGGCATCTGCAAGGAATCAGGGTTTTCTGAGTTTTTCCTCATGGGGTCTTCAAATCTTCAAGCTGGGTTGGACTTGGGCTATACTTCCATGTCTTCAATCTAGTTGGACTTGGTCTTCACTTGTATGATGTGGTCTTGAGTCTTCAATATGCTTGGACAGGACTCAAAAAAATAAAATTAGCTCGACATGAGCTGACTAGCATTGGACTGAACTAGCTCAACATGAGCTGACTAGTACAGAACTGAAATAACAACTCAAAAGACTCAAATAACAACTAAAATGGACTCAGATGGGATAAGCCCTTATTATAGATGGACTCATATATTATTGATCAATCTATAGAGGGTTGAAAATCCTCTATCTTATTATGGTGCCTTTGGTGTCCGCACCAATTCTCCCGGGGTGGGAGGAACTCGACCCTGTCGAGTGAAGATCAAACTGGCTCACATATCTCTCGAGAAGGTCTGGGTTGAGGCATTGCAAGTCCTCTCGAGAAATCCATGAATCGTTCGACTCTGGCTGGCCTTACCATCGGACCAGGAAGCATTGATAGCCACGGCCCTAGGTCATGATGGCTTGATTGTCCAGGATACGCTCGATCCGTTCTCCTCTCTCAAGCCAATTTGTTAGTGGACACTCTGGGTTAGGGTCACTCACAATGAAAAGGAATAGGTCCAAAGGCCTCATTAGGTATCGCTGCCGGTTCCCTATACTCAACCAAGTTTATAATATTGAAGGTAGAACTAATGCCCAAATTTGAAGGCAAATCTAATACATAGGCATTTGATCCAACCTTCTCTATCACTTTAAAAGGTCCGGCTCTGCGAGCATGAAGCTTCTTTTAGGCCTAAGCCTAACCAAGATAGAATCCACTACATCAAATTTTTTTGGTCCATCTTCGGGAATTAGCCAGTTTGTTCAAAATTAGTGTAGGTGGTGAACATGCTGGGCACATGCAGACTCCTAACAAATGATTCCAAGGACTCATACTAACACCTAACAGACTTGACTATGCATTACTATAGAAGGAAATTTTATTGAACTCTTTGGATCTAAACCTAACAGATTATAGGTTCCCTAGGTTTGATCCTTGCTTGACATGCACATGAAAATTTACAGTGAACTCCTAGCAAATTCCAAAGAGTGTGCCAGAAGTAAGATGCAAACCTAACATGCGTGATGAATGCATGCAGTATGCTAATCTCAGTTAAATGCAATCTAATAATCCTAGAAATGCTGGAGGTGTCAGGAAAGGGCAGAAAATAGGAAGTGGATTCAGAATTAGTTTGGTAGGGTAGGGAAAAAGGTTCAAGGTTAGTTGGATAAAGTTCGATATAAGAAGGCATGTCAGGGACTAATCCTAGACTAATAAGGCTAACCTTACGAGGTTGCGGTATATCTATGGGGTTTGCATAATGGAAGGATGGGTTACTAATATCAGGAAAGAGGTCCTTAATGGGAATTATAGGAGGAGGCTCATCCTGAGGGTACTGATTCAAAGAGATCAAGTCCTTAACAAATTCTTCTGGTTCTTGTATTTTAGGACTAGACTCTATAATTTGGTTCTCTTCTATGGTTTCCTCAGGTAAGGCTCTAGTAGTAGTACCTAGGTTCTCTTCCTCTATTTGTTCTTCTACTATAACTTTAGGTTGGATGTGGTCAAGGTCAACTACCTCTAGGTTGGCTTCTACCTGGGTATCTATTGGGTCAGCTAATTCTAGGTCTTCTAAAGGTGTCTCATCTTCTCCCTCATACTCATCCACTAAGTTTGCATCAGCTTCATACACTTCCACGTTAATGTAAGCCTTGTCAATCTCAGGAATGGTTGGAGAAGGTCGGCTAGGGAAAAATTGGCTAGGTCCTAGTTTCTGATTATGGACACTAGTCCTAGTAGGTTCAAGTTGCCTAAGGGGTAGTGGCTCACTACTGGGTTCATATTTAGGGGTTCTAATCCTATGGGGTTCAAGTTGACTAAGGGAAACCTGACTAGTACTAGATTGATACCTAAGGGTTATGGGCTCTTTGGGCTCATAGGACAATGGTGCAGATCTATGGGTCATGGGATTATAGGATCTGGGGTCATAGGATTTTGGGTCAGCTCTATGGTCAGGTTCTAAGGATGGATCATGGTATGGGGTCCTCCTAAGTTTGGGCTCCCTATATAGGTCAGGATATTGGATTCTCCTAGGGTTGGACTCCCTATATGGGTCAGAGTATTGGGTTCTCCTGGGTTCAGTATCATAATAAGGGTCATAGTAAGGGGTTCTTCTGGGTTCAGTATCATAATAAGGGTCATGGTAAGGGGTTCTTCTAGGTTCAATATTATAGTATGGGTGAGGCTGAGGGGATCTCCTAGGTTCAACCTCTCGGTATGGATCAGGGTTTGGGATCCTCCTAGGTTGAGGATTGTAGTATGGGTCAGGATAAGGGGCTCTCCTAGGTTCGACCTCATGGTATAGATCAGGGTTTGGGGTCCTCCTAGGTTGAGGGGACTCAGGATCTGGCTCAGACTGTGACCTATGGGTTCTTTGTATGGTCCCTACACGGCCTTCTAACTGGTCAAACCTATTGGCAAGATGGTCAATTCTATTATTGGTTTGGGTACTAGACTGAGTTAATTGGGTAGTCAACCGGGCCATGGATTGGGTTAGTTGCTCAATGAGTGCTTTTATTTGGGCTTGCAAATTTTTCATGGGTTCAGACATTTGTGAAGGAGGTGGGTGATATGAAACCCCTGATCTAGTGCTCATGCAAGACTCGATCAGACCGACTACAGCTGACTAGACCTAGAGTCCAAACTAGATGCTCAATCAGGGTGGCAAACTAGCATATAGTAACCTTGTACTCAGCCAGGCAGGTGTAAGGGGAGTGTTAGGTCCCTGATTGCCAATCCTAGACACCGATCAGAGATTGGCCAGGTAGGCGGACCAGCACACAAGCCCTTCGGGATTGAATCCCTAAACCACCGTTCTAGACACTGAGCACAAGGCACACACAGGTTAACTTGACACAGTGATCTAACACTAGCCCGGACCCGACCAGTTGGTGTCCCTAGCCCACTAGGGCAAATTAAGTCTAGTTAATTTTAGGTTAAGGCTTGGGACTGAATGCAAGGGATGTGGTTTTGGGCTAAGGAGAGGTTATCAACTCCTCCCCTTATCTGATATAGCAAGAGTGCCCTTAAAAGTAAATTATGCAATGATGGTAGGCAGATGAGGATGCAAATTAGGGTTTAGATGTTTTTGGTATTTTTGGAGAATATGTATTTTTTTTTTGGTGTTTTCTTAAATAGAAGAAAACTTGCAAATTATGGCCTAATATGCAGGAAATATACTAAAATTAAAAGATATGCAAAAAGATGCTAATCAAAACCCTAAAACTTCCAAACTTGTCTTGCAGAAAAAATAAAGTCAAAAATTTATAGGCTGTATTTTGGCTTGCAAAAAATTCACAGGCCATAATAAAATTTGAGAAAACTCTTAAACTTACTGTGAATTATGATGAATCTAGAAAAACAAGTTTTAGAGTTTTTGGAGTTTTTATCTGGGAGAAATAATTAAAATAACAGAGTATATACGGACTAAAAATTGCAGAAAACAAGCCCTAATCTAAGCTCTGATACCAAATGATGCGGGACTAATATGCTTGCAATTTGTTTTGTACGTTTTATATGTGGGGTTGAGTGATTAATTCCCAAACTTTAGATTAAAATAAATTGTAGGGAATTTTATATGAATTTTAGAAGATCAGCATGCAGATTAGGACCTAGAAAAGAAGAAAAGAAGGATCGCCGGGGCTGAGAAGCCTCGGTTAGGGCAAGTTCTCCTACAATAAAACTACTAAAGGTAGAGGGGTGTACCTGACAATGTCTGTGAAGATCGCAGTAAGGGGTCTCTCGTTCCTCGACGGATGCGGCCTGGAAAACCAAGCCAAAGACCCGCGGATACCCGGCTTTCTGCTCGGTGATCCGATTGAGGCTTGGCTGGAGTCGTTGGATTTGTAGGAACTCGGGGACCTGTAAACGACCTATCAAGGGTTAGAAAACTCACAAAGGAACAAGGAAACAAAAGGAAAATAGCAAGGGAAGGCTTCTTTTGGAGTGGGCATCCAGGGATCTGAGATGCTTGTTGGCAGCAGGAAGATGATTGCAGCACTAGGAAGAAAAAACTCTCACAAACCCCTTTATGCACACAGCAGGGTATCACACAACTCAATAGAAGAACTCAAGGTTTTAATTCATATCAAAAATTAGGTTTCATACAAGAGGCTAGGGTCCCTTAAATAGACCCTTAACCTTGGGCTCCAAGTAAAGGCACATAAGTCTTTACATAAGAATCCTTTTCCCTCTCGAACCCTAGCTAGAAAATAAGAAAATATTAGGTAGAAAAAATCCCTAAAAACTCTCTTGACTTGGCCAACACTCCAAGGACACCTAGGGGGGCGTGTTGGGCTTCTAAGATCAGCAAGAGACCAGCCCAAAGGGGCTTGGATGCATGGGCTTGGGCCTCTGGAAGCTGGGATGGCCTGGTAGCTAGGTAGCAGGAATATTCCTTGGTATCTTGCTTCTTAGGGGCTTGGGCTTGGCGCCTAGGCTTGATTTCTTTGGGCTAGGATGCAGATGGGCCTCTAAAATCATGGATTCCTTGGTATATGAATATATTTTGGCATCTGGAAGGGAATCTGGGCATCTGCAAGGAATCAGGGTTTTCTGAATTTTTCCTCCTGGGGTCTTCAAATCTTCAAGCTGGGTTGGACTTGGGCTATACTTCCATGTCTTCAATATGGTTGGACTTGGTCTTCACTTGTATGATGTGGTCTTGAGTCTTCAATATGCTTGGACAGGACTCAAAAAAATAAAATTAGCTCAACATGAGCTGACTAGCATTGGACTGAACTAGCTCAACATGAGCTGACTAGTACAGAACTGAAATAACAACTCAAAAGACTCAAATAATAACTAAAATGGACTCAGATGGGCTAAGCCCTTATTACAGATGGACTCATATATTATTGATCAATCCATAGAGGGTTGAAAATCCTCTATCTTATTCTGGTGCCTCTGGTGTCCGCACCACCTTCTTTCTCATCTTTTCTTCTTTTTTTCTGCCTTGACATACTTTGAAGCATTTCCAAGGGATCTCTTAGATTGTGAAGGACTTATTTCTGTAATGGAGAACAAGCCTCACTCAAGCTACAAAGGACTTGTTTCTGTAATAAAGAACAAGCCTTACTCAGTTGGTGAACTTTGTCTTGCTCTTTTCTTCCTTTAGCTCCTTTGCCTTTTTGCATGATAGGAAGATAGGCTCCATGGTCACCATGTGTGAGCCTTTCCAGGTCCTAGCCATTCCAGGCTGATTCTGAAATCTTGGGACCGGCATGGAAGACTTTGGAAACAATCCATCCCTACTCCGCTGGTCTTGAGGTCATGCGAACTTGAGTGCAAGACTTCTGGATTTTCCTAGCTTGATTTTCCAAATTGTGAATCAAGTGGTAGATAACGGGGCTTCAGAGACTTCCCAGCTTACATCTCCAGACTATGAGCAAGGCAGTTGAGTGTGGGGCTTCAAGAGTCTTCCGGCTTCGGGTGTAGGGCTTCGTAAGTTTCTCGACTTTGAGTGCGAGGCTTCGTAAGTTTCCTGGCTTTGGGTACGGGGCTTCATAAGTTTCCTGGCTTTGGGTGTGGGGCTTTGTAAGTTTTCCAGTTTTGAATGCGGGGTTTCATAAGTTTCCCAGCTTTAGGTATGGGGCTTTGTAAGTTTTCCAGCACTGAGTGTGGGGCTTCATAAGTTTTCCAGCTTTGAGTGCAGGGCTTCGTAAGTTTTCTGGCTTTGAGTGCAGGACTTCGTAAATTTTCTAGCTTTGAGTGTGGGGCTTCATAAGTTTCTCAGCTTTGGTCATCGAACTTGAAGTCGGGCAAGCGAGATCCTGCATAGGTGGGAGACAGAGTTGCTCCAATAAGAAACTTTAATAATTAAGGGAGAACCTTACATTATTGGTAGTACATCCTCAAATTACTGGCATTCCACATCCGAGGGTACCGGTCGCCTTTGAGCATAACGAAGTAGTAGGCTCCGTTTAGCAGAGCCTCGACCACCTTATAGGGGCCTTTCCAGTTTCGGGACAGCTTGCCATATTTTCCTGGTTGGGATACTTCTGCTCGCCTAAGGACCAGGTCACCTGGATAGAACGTCTTGGGCCTGACACGGGCATTGTAGTAGTGCACTACTCATTGCCAATATGCCACCATCCGGAGTCGAGCTTTGTCCCTCATCTCATCAAGAAGGTCCAGGTTAAGAAAGAGGGGGGCCGGATTATCAGCCTCGTTGTATTGCTCTACCCGTAACGTGGGCAGACCAACCTTCACCAGAATTATAGCTTCTGAATCAAAAACAAGGTTGAAGGGCATCTCACCTATTGCCATCCAGGGTATGGTGTGGTAGGCCCACAGTACACCGGGGAGCTCTTCGGTCCATCAACCCTTGGCCTCATCCAATTTGGTACGAAGTCCTTGCAAGATGGTTCGGTTGATCACCTCAGCCTCCTTGTTGGTCTGAGGGTGAGCCACCGAAGTGAAGCGATGGTGGATGTTGAGGTTAGCACAAAACTCTTCAAAAGCCTGGTTATCGAACTGCCACCCGTTATCAATGATGACTGAGTGCGGGAGTTTGAAATGGTAGATGACTGACTTCTAGAAGAATGATCTGACATTCGCCTCAGTTATCCATGCCAGGGGTTTGGTCTCAATCCATTTGGTGAAGTAGTCGATGGCCACAATCAAATACTTTCATTAGCCAGACACGGAAGGAAAGGAACCTAGGATGTCAATTCCTTACTGGACGAATGGCCTTGGGGCTAATAGCTGGGAGAGTGGGGTAGCCGGCTGATAATGGATGCGGGCGTGACATTGACAACGGTCACATTTCCTCACAAAATTAGTGGCATCTTCTTGCATGGTCTTTCAGAAGTATCCTTGCCGGAGTGCCTTATAAGCCAGAGTCATGTCTCCCACATGATTTTCGCATATGCCTTTGTGTATCTCTTGGAGCATGTAGGCGGCTTCTGAGAGCTTCAAGCACTTCAGTAGGGGGTAAGAATAAGACCTTCGATAAAGCTGCCCATCCATCAACATGAACCACATGGCCTTCTTCTTGAGGAGGCTGGCCTCCTTGCAATCCTCAGGTAGGGTACCGGTGGTAATGTATTTGATGTAGGGATCCATCCAGCTGGCTTCGAAGGTGACTTGTTGGACCTCCGCTACAGACTTGAAGCTAGGGGTCTGCAGATATTCGATGAAGGTTTGCCCCAGTAATGAATCCGGCAGGGTCGCCAGCTTGGAGAGGACATCGGCCTGGACGTTCTTCACATGAGGGATGTGAGAAATGTTGAAGTGATGGAGGTTCACTGTATACAAGTGTACCTTGTCCAGATACTTCATTATTATGGGATCTCGAGCTTTATACTTGTCGGAGACCTGGCCTACCAGGAGCTGTGAGTTCGTGAAGACCTTCAGGCACTTTATGCCCAGCTCGCGAGACACCTTCAGTCCCATAAGGAGCACCTTATACTCAGTCTGGTTGTTGGTTGCCTTAAAGAGGAAGTGCAGTGCATACTCCACGACGACCCCATCAAAGTTGGCGAGGATGAGCTCGGCTCTGCTACCTCTGGCATTGGATGCACCATCGACATAGAGGATCCACGTCATCACTCCCAGGGCCAGGTCTCGCCCGGGTTCAGCTCGCTGGTTTGCCTCCTTCAGATCTTCAGTTGTCCAGGTGCATTCTACCAGGAAATCAACAAGGACTTAGGCCTTTTGTACTGGTCATAAATGGTGGGTGATGTCGAACTCGTTGAGCTTCACCACCCACTTAGCCAGGCACCCCGATATGTCAAGGTGGCTTAAGATGTCCCTCAAGGGCTAGTCGATGAGGACAGCGATCGGATGTGCTTGAAAGTAGAGCTTGAGATACTGCATAGATATAATGAGTGCAAAGATAATCTTTTCAGATCGAGTGTATCTAGTATCTGCATCATAGAGCAGCTTGCTGGTATAGTAGACTGGTCATTGGAAGCGGTCCTTGTCAATGAGAACCAGCACTGAGCTAACTGCCTCCGACGAGATCACTAGGTACACGAGGAGATCTTTCCCAAGCTTTGGCTTGGATAGCAACGACGAGGAGGCGAGGAGATTCTTCAGCACCTCGAAAGCCTCCTAACACTTCTCTATCCAGGTGAAGTCATATATCTTTCATAGTACCTTGAAGAATGGCTAGCAGTGCTCGGTGGAATGCGAGATGAAATGGCTTAATGCCATGATGCATCCAGTCAAGTGCTGAACCTCCTTCTTGGAGACAGGATGTCTCATATCAATGATTACCTGGATCTTCTCGAGGTTGGCCTCTATCCCACTTTGGATGACCATGAACCCCAGAAATTTTTCTGCCGCAATGCCAAATGCACATTTGGTGGGGTTCAGCTTCCTCTGGTAGAGGCAAAGGTTGTCAAAGGCCTCTGCCAGGTTAGTGATATGGTCCGACTCCTGGCCGCTCATGACAAGCATGTCATCCTCATAGACCTGCATGTTGCGACCGATCTGATTCTTGAAGATCCTATTGACTAGGCACTGGTACATGGCTCCAGTATTCTTGAGGCCAAATAGTATCATCCTATAATAGTATGTACCTCTGTCGGTCATGAACACCATGTGCTCCTCGTCCCCTGGGTGCATATGAATTTGGTTTTATCTGGAGAATGCATCCATGAAGCTAAGGAGCTTGTGGCTTGAGATTGCATCCACCAGCTGGTCAATCTTAGAAAGTGGGAAGCTATCCTTCGGGCATGTCAGGTTAAGATCGATGTAGTCTATACAGATCCTTTACTTTCTAAATGCTTTCCTGACCATCACTACGTTAGCAAGCCATTCAGGATACCATACCTCGCGAATGAAGCTTGCTGCGAGGAGCTTCTCGACCTCCTCATCAATTAGATTCTACCACTCTAGGATAAAACTCTTCTTCTTTTGCTGGACTAGGTGGCAGTTGGGGTCGACGTTCAGCTTGTGGGTGATCACTTTTGGTAGAATCCAGGCATTTCTACTATAGTCCAAGCATAGACATCCGTGTTGGCTCTCAAGAAGCTGAGCAGGTGGGATCTCTCCTCTTCAGACAGCAGGGCTCCCACTTGCACCATCTTCCGAGGGTCCTGTCCTAGAGGGAAAGACAGCAAGGGCTCGAACAGCCTACCCTTCAACTCCTACTTTGTCAGGCTTGACTGGTCAATGATGGACCCTGCATGGCCTCTCGTGCTCCCGGGACCATCTACAAGCAGTGCTAGACTAGCTACCGGGATTCGATTCTCTCATCTCTTCGATCTCCCAAGAAGTGGAGAACTGGATGAGGAGTCACCTAGTGAAGATAATAGCATCAAGCAGGTTGAATTTAGGATGTCCCAAGATCGCATTGTAAGATGAAGAAAGCCTCACGATGATAAATGTTGTCAGCATGGTGCTTTGTCGAGATGGTATCCTGGCAGTTATTGGGAGTGTAATCTCTCCTTCAACTCCGATCAAATCTTCGGTGAAGCCCATTAAGGACATGAATATCGATTTTATTTGGTCAGTAGATAAGTTCATCTATGCAAAAGCATCGTAAACAAGGATGTCAGCAGAGCTTCTACTTTCAACCATAATTCTTTTTATAGAATGTTTAGCTATCATCATCTCTATAATGATAGCATCATTATTTGGGTTATCTACCCATACCGACCCTTCTCCCTCATAGGGGAGTACATCGTCACTTCTCTCTCTTTTCCTAGCCCTCTTCGAGCTTCTCCCTATCTCCCAAGAGATCATCCCCATCGGCTTCTCAATGGGGCGATTGTCGACGACAAGCAATCGGGGCTCTTCATTTTGCACTACTAGGGTAGCTCCTTCCTTCACATACTTTCCAAGGTAGCCATGCTTAATCAGGTCTTCTACATCCCTCTTCAAATGATGGCATTCCTCAGTATCGTGATCATGGTCCCAGAGGAAGCGACAGTAACGGGATCTGTCACATCCAGCGAAGGGCCTCAATAAAGGAGGGCGATATAGGAAGCGCTCATCCTCAATCTCCGTTAGGATCTTTGCTCTCGAGACGAGGAGAGGAGTAAACTTTTCTTCCTTGGCAAGGTTGACTCTGGGCCTAGCCCTTGGCCGTGGGGCTGGTGTAGCCTTTAGGACCAGGCGATCAGACATTTTTCCATGGCCTGCCTCTTCAGTAGCCTCTCATCCAGCTCCCTTCTGATATGGTCGGCCTCCTCCGCATGGATGTACTTGTAGGCCTGGAAGAGGAGCTCCGAGTAAGTCTTCGGGGGTTTCTTATCAAGGGAGTAGGTGAAGCGAGAGGTCCTGAGTCCCCTCTTTAGAGCCAGCATGGTGACTAGCTCATCGAGGTGATAGCTTTCTAGGGTGGCTGCTTTAAATTAGGACACGTAGTCTCGGAGGGGCTCTCAATCCTACTGGCAAATTGAGAAGAGACTATCGGCCTGATGTGGCACTTTTCTGCATGCATCAAAGTATGCCACAAACTTTTTCTCCAACCGTTCGAAGGAGTCAATGCTTTCTGACTCGAGTCAGGAAAATCAGGCTCGAGCAGCCTTCCAGAGGGTAGCTGGGAAGGTGACGTAGAGGAGAGCATCGATGGCCCCCTAGACCCTCATGTGGGCCTTGTAGCTTTCCAGGTGGTCCAAGTGATTGGTTATCCCGTTATAAGGTGATCCTGGGGCATGCGGAACTAGTTAGGGATCGGTTCCTCTTGGATTTTACAGGAGAATGGTAGACGGGTATTGTAACCTGTGGACTCACTGGAGAAGCCCTGAATCTTGATGAATTGGTGAGATAAGTCGGCCAGCTAGCGCTCCTGCTCTTCGAGGTGCCTTTCCACCTAGCGACGGATGGCCTCTTTTATGGACCCTTCGGCAGAGGCCATTAAGGGCTAAGGGGATGCAAGGTGGAGGAACTCTTGCCTAAGTTCTCGGCCACGCTAATGTCACCAGTGTGAGCATGCACCATGGTCTGAGATCGAAGAGCGGCTCTCTCAGTAGATCGGGCCATCCTGCTACTTCTTCCCGACCATCTGGTGGTCTCCCTGTGGGTGGGAGGTTGCATGTAATGGCCCCTCTTGGAAGGATCATAGGCTGGTATGGGGGTTAGCGGCATGGGTCGCTGATGTCCCTAGTTCCTACTGAGTTGCTAGGGACCGATGTCGTTGATGGAGTTGGCATACTGTCGTAGCTAGGGCATGGACCTGCTAGGCAAGTGAGGTGATCTAGGGATCCATTGAAGGCGACCGTGGTGGAGCGGGGAGTTTTCCCTCGGGGCTCTATGGGTTGTCATAGTGAGGGGGGCCCCCTACATGGCTAGCAGAAGCTGCTCATGCATGCATTGTCATCATGAGGCCATGGATATCCATAGCTGTCCTTCTTGTAGTGGAAAACTTCCTGCTGGACCTTTCACAGTCGATGGTGCTTCTCCTGTCCCCCTATTCTGGCATGCCAATCTGTTGCCTCCTAGATCATCGTGGCCTGTAACTCTGATATGTCATGGATGTATCGGGCTCCCTCTGGCTGCTTGGTCCTCTTTTCTGGTTAGCTCCAGAGTCGGTGTGACCTGCAAAATAGAAGAAACCCGGGTCAGGGATTCTGGTGGAGACACTCTAATGATCAAGTCAGTTAGGACGATCAAGGAGAACAGAACCTCTGTGATGGAGAGCTTGGGACCTCTTCATGTAGAGGGTGAAAAATAAGATTTTAGGAAATGGAAAGACAAGGTGAAGTAGAGATTAGAGAGCGGGGAGGTTCTCTTAGCTGGTTCCTTTCCCATTTGCTCTCTGTGCCTTATCGGTTGCCTCCTCCCATTCGGAGGTCCTTTCTTCTATTTTCTATGAGTGGAATGGCCTAGACCCAGTCTAGGGCTTCATTGAGATGTCACTTTCTTGGTGCCCCCTTCGGGAGGGGTTTTTCTTTGTCTGTGGCATCCCTCCTATCGGACCGGTCCTCGAAAGGAGATCCTTCTATTGGGGGTGTTCACTGGCATAGTACAGATCTTGTCCCTCTGGTGGTGTAGTTTCTCATGAGAGGTGTGGGTATCATACTGCTGAGCCCCGAGCCATGGTGGGGCATTTTTATTCTAAGAAGGACCATCAGAGTGTCGCAGGGCCTGGGGCCTTAATGGAATACTCCTCTTGGAGGAGGTACATGTTCCATGTCGTGAGGACTGGAACTCCTGATTGCACGACATGCCAGTGCGCTACAAGGCCTAGAGCCTGATGGAGTATGCATTGTGCATAACATGCGGGTGGCTTATTTGTAGAGTTTGGACCTTTGGTAGAGTATGCGCCACCTCCCGGAAGTTGCTGGTAGCTAGGGGCTTTCATGCCATAGTTTGAACCTCTGCTAATCTTTCCCTCTTGGCTACTGGCGGGAACTTCAGTTTTAGCAGGAAGGGGGAAGCTCTATCTCAGGAGCTCGATCCCGGATGATGGGAGCACGACCTTAATCGGGAGCTCGATCCTAGATGGGGGCTGACCTCAACCCGGGGCTCAACCTCAGATGACGGGAGCATGACCTCGACCGAGAGCTCGACCCTAGATGGGAGTTGACCGCGGCCTGGGGCTTGACCTTGGATGGTGGGAGCATGACCTCAACTAGGAGCTCGACCCTGGATGGGAACTGACCTCGACTGGGGGCTCGACCTCGGATGGCAGGAGCATGACCTTGACTGGAAGCTCGACCTCGAATGGTGGGAGCACGACCTCGACCGGGAGCTCAACCTTGGATGGGAGCTAACCTCGACTGGGGCTCGACCTCAGAAGGAAGGGGGAGCTCTATCTCGGGAGCTCGACCCCGGAAGGTGAGAGCGCAGCCCTGGCTAGGGGCTCCAATCCGAAAGGCAGGAGTGTGCTCCAGGCACCAGGGTGGCTCGACTCCAGATCCTCATTTAGTCTCGTATCCAGGTGGCACTTTTCACCAGCGTAGTCATCAGTTGGTGCCGTCATGGGTTCCATGTCTGTGGTAATGCCACATCACCAACTATGACGCAAAAATAGTGAACCAAGAGTATGTTTTGGTCACATGAAAATTTAATGGAAAATAAATTTATCATTAAAATTATTTTTATTTATTTTAAAAAATTGTTAATTTTAGAGAGTTGTAATTAATTTTCTAAAAAAGTAATTCTTTTTGCCCCACTTTTTATAGGTTTCTCCGCAAACAAAAATACCTTACATGATGGCTGAACTTGTGATTTGTAGTAGCACTAAGTAATAATCTATAGAGAAAACTCCTTATAGTATTTATTTCAGAATCACAAAAATTTGATAATTCGTATCTCATGTTTGGCATTCCAATAATTTTTTTTTTATTTTTAATTCACTTTCTTTTTCCTTATCTCTTTATTATATAAATATCAAAATGTTGTGCCGCCTCCTAAAATGAGTCACACTGCGATCGGGTCCACCTCCGAAGCTAAACCATATAGTTAAGAGTGTAAAAAATAAAAAATAAAAATCTTTTTTGAAGGAGATTTCACAAGAAACAAGAAAAGAATCTTATTTTTTAAAAAATATATATATCAATTACAACCAATCCTAAAACAGATAACTAACTAACCCACTTGAATAAATATAAGACAACTGACTTGGATAAACATAAGATTTAATATAAAACTTCCGACATCCTTTCCTTAAATTAAATTTTGCATATACATAGTAAATCATGTAGATTCACAAAAGCACCTATCTTCAAAGACTTGGTGAAATTATCCGTCAGTTGATCTTCATTTCTATAATATACCAATTCAATCACCTTCTTTTTTACCTGATCATAAAAAAAGTGATACTACACATGAATGTATTTACTTCTTTCATGGTTTACTAGATTTTTTGACAACTTGATGGGAGAAGAGTTATTACAAAAAAAAATTATAGGCATATCTTACTCGAAGTTCAAGCCTTCTTGTAAATTTCCGAGCCAAATTACCTGAGATGCACATGCTACTATTGTTATGTGCTCTGCTTCCGAAGAAAGGGCCACAATGTTCTATTTCTTTGAAGACCATGAAAAAGCTTTGATGCCTAAAAAGAAAACATATCTAGATAGTATGTTTTGTAGTATTTGAATCACCTTCACAATCATTATTAGTGACACTAGTTAAATTTAATTTTTTCTATCATAGAAAATATCATACTCCTGAGTGCCTTTCAGGTAATGCAAATCCTCTTTACAATTTGTAAGTAAACTTCAGCTGGGCTCTCCATGTATCTATTAATCAAGCTCACATCATATATGATATCTAGCCTTGTTGCTGTCAAATATATCAAACTACCAATAATTTGCCTATAGTAATTACTGTCAACTTTTCTTCCACTTCTAGCTCTTGTTAACTTTAGACCAGGCTCAACAAATGTACTAATTGGTTTACTTTTATCCATCATAATTTTTTTTAGAATCTTTTTTGTCTACTTTTTCTAAGAGATAAAAATACTACTCTCCATCTAATCAATCTCAAAACCAAGATAATTCTTCATCAAGCCTAAATCAATCATGTCAAACCTTTTTCATGAAGTATTGAAACTCATTAATCATATCTACATTATTACCAATGTAAATGAGATCGATCATCCACATATAGAAAAACTATCAAAATCTTTTACCCATCACCATATTTAGCAAATAAAGTATGCTCATAGGAATACTTTACAAAACCATGTGAATCAAAATATGATTCTATATGGCTATACCAAGC
This sequence comes from Areca catechu, assembly GCA_021397845.1. NCBI lineage: Eukaryota > Viridiplantae > Streptophyta > Magnoliopsida > Arecales > Arecaceae > Areca > Areca catechu. The sequence goes on along the minus strand of CM038038.1, from coordinate 12,203,677 downwards.
TTGGGATATTTGCTTTAGACCATGGAGAGCCTTTTTGCATATAAAAACTTTATATTCTGGTCCTTTTTTAACAAATCCAGGTAGTTGATTAACATATATTTCTTCTTTCAAACTTTCATGTAAAAAGGCCGATTTAATATCTAATTGATAAACATTCTATGAATTTTAAGCAGCAAGAGAGATGATAAGTCTTATAATTTCTTGCCAAGCTACTGGTAAACACCTTATCATAATCAGCTCCTTTCTGCTTGAAACCTTTTGTGACCACTCTTACTTTATATTTTTCTATACTGCCATGTGACTTCAATTTGATCTTATAGACCCACTTCAAATCAATAGCATTATGCCTAGGAGGGAAATAGTCAACTCCCAAGTTTCATTTTTCTCGACAGATTCAATCTCCTTAGCCATAGCTTTATGTCACTTCTCATCATGTAATACTTTCTTATATGTGATAGGATCACCTTCTGCAAATAAAACAAAGTGCACATGCTCCTCATCCTCATCAACAATTTGCTCATGATATGTGACAAAATCTTTCATCCATCTTGGTTACATTCGAACTTATTTGAGAAGTTCTCAGAGTTGATATGCCAGATACTACTAGTAAAGCAAATGCTCAAATTGAACTATTATGCTCTTTAACTAGAAACTATGGTATTAATAGACTAGGCTCACTCACTGCTTGTGCATTTGTATTGTCCTCTCTTGCATCTATCAAGTTAATAGCAACATATTCTCCTGCATTCACATTCTATTTAAAAGTTTTTCATTAAAAATAATATCTCTACTAGTTATAATTTTTTCAGAAATTGGATTGTAGAGTTTATAAGCCTTAAAATACTCAATGTAGCCAACAAATATGCATACCTTACCTTTATCATCCAACTTCTTCCTTTTCTCATCTGGTACATGTATATATTGGTGCGGACACCAAAGGCACCAGAATAAGGCAGAGGCTTCTCAATCCTCTGTAATTGATCAATAATTTATGAGTCCATCTGTAATAAGGGCTTAGCTCATCTGAGTCTATTTTAGTTGTTATTTGAGTATTTTTAGTTGTTATTTCACTTCTGTACTAGTCAGCTCATGTTGAGCTAGTTCAGTCCATTGCTAGTCAGCTCATGTTGAGCTAATTTTATTTTTTTTAGTCCTGTCCAAGCATACTGAAGACTCAAGACTATATCATACAAGTGAAGACCAAGTCCAACTAGATTGAAGACATGGAAGTATAGCCCAAGTCCAACCCAGCTTGAAGATTTGAAGACCCCAGGAGGAAAATTCAGAAAACCCTGATTTCTTGCAGATGCCCTCCAGATGCCCAGATTCCCTTCCAGATGCCAAAATATATTCATATACCAAGGCATCCATGATTTTAGAGGTCCATCTACATCCTAGCCCAAAGAAATCAAGCCCAGGTGCCAAGCCCAAGCCCCTAAGAAGCAAGATACCAGGGAATATTCCTGCTACCTGGCTACCAGGCCACCCCAGCTTCCAGAGGCCCAAACCCATGCACCCGGGCCCCTTTGGGCTGGCCCCTTGCTGCTCCTAGAAGCCCAACACGCCCCCCTAGGCGTCCTTGGAGTGTTGACCAAGTCAAGAGAATTTTTAGGGATTTTTCTACCTAATATTTCCTTATTTTCTAGCTAGGGTTTGAGAGGGAAAAGGATTCTTATGTAAAGACTTATGTACCCTTACTTGGAGCCCAAGGTTAAGGGTCTATTTAAGGGACCCTAGCCTCTTGTATAAGGAGAATTTTTGATGAATGAAAACCTTGAGTTCTTCTATTGAGTGGTGTGATACCCTGCTGTGTGCATAAAGGAGTTTGTGAGAGTTCTTCTTCCCGGTGATTGCAATCATCTTCCTGCTGCCAACAAACCCTCCAGATCCCTGGACGCCCACTCCAAAAGAAGCCTTTCCTTGCTATTTTTCCTTTGTTTTCTTGTTCCTTTGTGAGTTTTCTAACCCCTGACAGGTCGTTTGCAGGTCCCCGAGTTCCTACGAATCCAACGACTCCAGCCAAGCCTCAATCGGATCACCGAGCAGAAAGCCGGGTATCCGCGGGTCTTTGGCTCGATTTTCCAGGCCGCATCCGTCGAGGAATGAGAGACCCTTTTGCTGCGATCTTCACAGACGTTGTCAGGTACACCCCTCTACCTCCAGTAGTTTTATTGTAGGAGAACTTGCCCTAACCGAGGCTTCTCAGCCCCGGCGATCCTTCTTTTCTACTTTCTAGGTCCTAATCTGCATGCTGATCTTCTAAAATTCATATAAAATTCCCTACAACTTATTTAATCTAAAATTCGTGAATTAATCACCCAACCCCACATATAAAATATATAAAAAAATTGCATGCATATTAGTTCCCCATCATATATGCAACACATCCAAAAACTTTAAGATGGTTGACATTTGGCTTATAACCAACCCAGGTCTTTTGAGGAGTTTTATGATAAATTCTTTCTCGGAAATAAATTCAAAATACAAGCACTCCAACATGCAGCCCAAAAAAGTCTAGGCAAAGACTTAGCTTTCAACATGCTTCTCACCACATTTAAAATAGTTCCACTCTTTCTTTCTGTAACACCATTTTGCTATGAACTATATGCAACAGTTTATTGGTATCTAATTTCATAAAAATCATAAAATCGAGAAAACTCATTTGAAGTAAATTCTCTTCCTCTATCAATCCTCAAGATTTTAATAAAATAATCACTTTCTTTCTCAACAAGAGTTTAAAATCTTGAAAAGTTGAAAAGCTCCAAACTTCTCTTCAAGAAAATAATATGTTTTCTACTTAATCATCAGTAAAAGTAAGAAAATATTTTTTTTTTGATAGCCAAAAGGGATAAGGGATAAATCTGATGAGCTATCCTCGCAAGCCCCAACCCCGTCAGGTAATGTTCGATACAAGACGCTCATATTTTTGCAACCTTTTTCCATCCAAGAGTCAATACATCAACTTGACACCACCAAGATGCTATCTGGTTAGAACAAAAAAAAAAAAAGAATCATAGTCTCTCACTCACCCAATCATCATGGGCCTCAGGGGATAACCTCTAGATTTAATTAAGTCATCCTTTGAGTCATGCCTCAAACCTGTGACCAGTTGGTTGTGAGGTGAGGCCCCAACCAACTGGGCTATCGCCTTGGTGGTAGAAAATATTTTTTCTTACCAAAAGAAAGTGAATCAATTGGCCCGTAAATATCTATATAAACAATTCCAAGTAGTTGATTGGCTCTTTTTGATTGTCCTTTAGGAAAAAAATTATAATCCTGCTTTTTAAAAATACACCCTTCACATAGCTGATCATGATAATTGATAAGTGGAAGACCTGTAACCATTTTCTTCGAATACAATAACTTAAACCGTGAAAACTTAAGTGTCTAAGAAGAAATCTTCAAAGAAAATATTCTATTCTTAGACATTGGTACATTAGCTATCACATGCTTGTTGCCATTTCAATTTTGCAATACTTATTTTTCAAATATAGCTCATAACCCTTTTCTACCAATTGTTCTAAACTTAACAAGTTGCTTTTAAGCTTAGGAATATAAAAAACGTTAGCAAAAAAGTAAGGTTGCCTCCCTTAGTCTAAATTGGTATCTTTCCAATGCCCTTGATATCAACAATAGAATCATTATCAAATATAATTCAATTCACAAAATAGGGATTTGTTACCAGTAATATGGTTGCTAGCCCCTAAATCAAGATGCCATAAATTTTCATATTTATCTTGTACGGTGGTGCTGTTAGAAAATATGTCATAAAGCCAATCATCTGGATTGTAGATGGTTGAGTTCCTTATAATTTGTACATGAATTATTAATAAATAAAAGTTATTCTCAGTAGTTCATCACTTTCTTGTGCATCTTCCTTTGAACTCTTTTGTGATAAAGTCCTTAAAACTACTTGTATTCGACAAAAAAAGATTTTTCGTATAGTTCTTAAACCTGTTTATGACCAAATGATATATTATTATTTAGGATGATAATATTTATCGAGTGTAGGTCATTGTATGCTATATGGATTTATTATCCTCATAACCAAGGAATGTGAAAATATCGGTATGGCATGCAGGTGAGTATAGGAGTACACTGTACTGAATATGACCAACTCTATAGAATACTCTACTATCAAGAATATTTCTCAGAAAGATATGGATATAAGTAACCCTTTGACTTGAGATCACTATGGTGACTCGCACATAACTCACTGTACTTAGATAATGGACTACCTAAATTTTTAATCCAGTGATAGAAGGTTACTGGGTATAGTTAAGTACTTATTAAACCAGTGTGTGAGTTAAAAAGGAATTTAACTATTTTAAGGTATCAGAGAAAATACTCTGCTATATTTTAATTTAATAAAACCTTGACCAGGATAATCCTAGTGAGGAGTCACCGAGTTTATTATATTGAGACATATTTGGATACTCTATTTCAGAGTTGGCAATTAACTCTGATGACATCCTGAGCATTGGATCAAAATGATGAATTATATGGTAATTATATGCTTGGATTCTTAAATGTTACTTTATAATCATTTGATCTATCTGGATATCGGGCATCATTGTTAGATGGTCGCATCGATTAGTTTAAGAATTTGTTCCTACCAACTTAGTATTTGAGTCTATGGGATCACACACATTAGAAGTTTCTAACCGATCATAATGACTGATGAACGATTAAAAATCATTTAGAACAAAATTATAAATATGATAACAATTAATCCTATATGAATATTATAAATTAATAATTAATTAACTATTAATTAATTATAGAAGGATTAATTAGTAATTAGATTGTTAATTGACTTGATTTGATTGAGAAAGGGATTTAGGTCAAGTCTAATTGAATTTAGTTCAATTAGATTTCATCCAATTGGTTATACAATGACCTAATACTAAAGGATTTTGTTCTTGATTTGATTTGAACTTAGATTTAATTAATTTTTAATTTGATTGGAAATTAATTAAGCTAGTTTAGACTTAATTAGATTAGATTCAAGTTATTTAAATTAGTTCTAACCAAATTAGTTTGGTCCTTAACTAAGTTTGACTAAGTCAAAATCAAGAAACCCCGTACCTAGTGCCACCTACAAGTTCTTCATATCTAACTCAATTTTTCTATGAATTCACCATGTAAAAAATTAGCTTTGTCATCCTTTCTCATTCCCTTTTAGATTAGGATAATGTTATTTAAATTTGGTTTAAATCTAAATTGGTTTATGTTTAAATTGGAGAAGTTTTAGTAGGACTAAAACTCTTAGCCTTATCCTTATCCTATTATCTTTATCTCCTCCTATCCTCATCCAAACTCCATGCCACAAATTTTATTTAATTTTTCTTGGGATGTGCGATAAGAGGAGAATGATTATCATGACATCGGCTGGGATGCAGGTCTGAGCATGCTAGGCACACCCTAGCCTCTACATTTGCAATGCTACCCAGCACTTTCTCTCAGCCTTAGCATGTAGAGCGTGCGACCTAAGCCCTAGCTTGTGCTATGCATACCAAGATCTGAACTTTGTGCATGCAGGACGCACATCCATGCACACCTAAATAAATAAATAACTAACTAATTAATTAATTAACTAATAAATTAAATTAATATCTAATTAATTATTTAAATAAATAACTAATTAAATTTAATTAATCTATTTTAAATTTAAAAAAATTAGTGATGGCTTTATTGTCGTCGTCATTGTCGTCACTAATACGTACAAAATCAATAATAGGTGAGTCCCATGAATGGCAAATCCGATGCAGAAAAATTGAGGTATGGGATAGGATGGCGATGCATAAGGTGGCACAGGGATTGTGGCACGAGCTTAGTAATGGCGATGCTGGCTTGAAGACGGTGGCATGGGGATGCGACCGCAGTGAACTAGGGGAGTGGAAAAAAGGGGAGCTCAGTAGTGGGGGAGAAGGAACCAGCAAGAAGAGGAAATGTAAGGGAAGAATAAGGGGAGTTCGGCGGCAGGAGAGGGGGAGCCGACCAAGAGAGGAAATCGGGGGAGGGAGGGGGGAGAAGCAGGATAGTTCAGAGGCGAGGGAGAGGGAATGACTGAGAGGAAACTAGGGGGAGAAACCAGGGAGCTTGGTGGTGGGGGAGGGGGAACTAGCGGGGAGAAGAAACCAAGGGGAGAAGTAGGGGAGCTTGGCGTTGAGAGAGAGAACTAGCGGGGAGAGGAAATAGCGATTTAGTAGTGCAAGCATGCCGATGGGGAGGGGAAACTGACAGAAAGAGGATGCGAGCACAGGAGGGGGGAGAATTTTTTTTCGTCGGAACGAGTTAGAAGGGGTTTTGGAAAAACTATTTGCAATGGTAACGAACGTGATCATTAATAATGGTCAGCAAAGGTTTAATTTATTAGCATCAACGGCTTGCCATTGCTAATAAATTCTAAAGCCATCGCTAAAAATAATTATTTTTTAAAAAATTTAAAAAATTAAAAATATTAGCGATGATGTTATATGCCTTGCTAATATTTATTTAGCCATTGATAATGGAAAAAAATATTAGCGATGGCATGCGGCACCATTGCTAATAGCATGTTTTCCGTTGTCAATAGTATTAGTGATGGACTATTTGATTATCATTAATTTTAATCGATAAAAATCATTATTAGCTATGATAAATTTATTATTAGTCATTGCTAATAATTATTTTTCTTGTGATGAAAAAAAAATGATAATATTGTCCTCATTCCCAAATAGTAAACTACAAGATCAAAATTTAATTTTTAGCATACAATCAAAAGCCTCTTTAGTTTGGGATGGAACATCATAGCACATTCACACGATTAAGATCATTCTTAAATTATGTGGCTTCTAGGATTCAGTGGATCCCATGCAATGTCATGCAATATACTACATGGAAAGAAAAAGACATTTGAAAGTTCTAGGCTTACAGGGGTCATGACAACCCTGGTTTGAACCCATTCGCTCGATCCAAACAAATATGGGCTAGCTAACCCTCACCAAGCAACATGTTGGGATGCATTCGAGTTCATGTAAATTGTAAGTACTCCTTCAATATTGTTAAGTCATGGCATGTACCAAATAAATAAATAAATAAATAAATAAAGCATTATATATCAACTACATGCAACGTGAGTCGTGCCCTCAAAGGACAATGGCTTAAAAGTTAAAACTTTAATTTAATTTCTATTTTCCTGTCCAAGAATCTTTAACCCTATGTTGTTCACACGAGTATTGAAAATTGTAGGTAAAAAAAACACCGTATGGGAGTGACAAGCTCGCTTTGGCAGTCGGAGTCTCTTGATTTCTGCGCCGTCGTCCCCGTGAGTTTCAACTGGGTTTTGTGGGTTTTGAGGGTTTCACTTTGAGGGTTTCGTTGTTTCTGCTTGGTTTCTCTCAGTCGACTGCTGCCTGATAGCAGAGTAGGGAGCTGATGGAAGAGCCTCCGGCTTCGATGGGAAGGAAGACACCGCCCGTACATGGGCGGATGTGATGCATAGACCGCCTCATGCACCGGTGTGGACGTCATACAAGCTCACCGAAGGAGATGGAGAGGCTACAGCACAACTTCTCCAAAGTGTTGATCATGCCGGAGACCTTGATAGAAGATGCAAGGAAGAAATAGGAGGGCCTTGCGGTCACTTTCCAGAGCCTTGGTCGCCGGGTTCAAGCTCTCCGGCTGGTGAAAGAGGTCCGGCTGAGGCTATAGCTAACCTCAGACCCTGAGGTTTTTCCAGTGGGAGATGATCACTTGGTAGTTCGGATGGCTACCAAGGAGGACTGCAACCGGGTGATTGCTGCTGGGCTATGGTACATCACCGGCCAGCTCATGGCGCTTGCACCCTGGTAGTCCGACTTCTTACCGGGAAGAAGCACGGTTAATCGCACAGTTGTGTAGATGAGGCTGCCTACGCTTCCCTTGGAATACTGGGAGCCAGCGGCCATTATGGCTGTCACCGGAGAGGCAGGTAAGCCTCTCTCTCTCTGGATACTTTTACTGATCTCATGCAGAAAACCGGCTTTGCTCGAATCCGTATGGAGATTGATGCATCCAAACCCTTGCTGCCTAGAGTCTTGATCCAGGGGAGAACCGAAGTGTTCTGGTAGCAGTTTGTGTACGAGAGCCTACCTCCGGTATGCTTTCGGTGTGGATGAATGGGCCACGAGTTGGCCGGCTGCCAATTTCGAGAGGAACAGGGGAAGTCTTAATCCTCTACTCCAGGGCTCTATGTGGGGAACTTTGTGGATGCTCAGGGAGATCTGACCTCTAAGGGTCAGGGCCCTAATGCTTCAAGGGAGGGGGAAGTCCTAACTTTTGGTCCCTGGCTTACAATGGCCAGGGTGTGCCCCACCCGGTTGGGAGGGACCTCCACTACACCGGTGGTGTTGCCGGTCCGAGGTAAGGCCCCAACTTCATCTCCTGATCCGCCATCTTCCTCTCTTTCAAGATCCTCCCCCAATCGGCATTCCTCTACCCCCACCTCGCCTCTCAAAGCTGATGGCTGGGAAAAGCTGGCAAAGATAGCCGGGCGGAAGTCTCTGGCTGCCTCGGAATCGAAGCAAACTGATGGTGGTAGTTCTGTGAAGGAGGTAGGGGGAAACTTCTTTGCATCTCTAATGGACACAATGTAGATCATTCCTCCTGAACAAGGCAACCGGGACTTTCAAATGGTGGAATATGGTAGCATTTCATTGAAACGGACCCGAAGTCATTCCAGATCCTCTTCTCCATCTTCCTTAAAGTCCACCCCGTCTTCCTCAAAGTCCACAGCTGCTCCATTGAACCAAGTATGCCCCTTTAAACCCACTGCGAATGTATCGGATGGTGCAACACTGGGTGGTGCTGCTTCTTCTTCTTTGATGGGGTTACAGGAGGGTAGGAGGAGGGAAAAGAAGGAATGGTGGAGAGTGGAGGGTAAGCAGGAGTTGCACCGGGAGGAGGGAGGCCATGGGGGAGAGTGTTCAGGGGAGGGAAGGGGTGCTCGCTCTGAGGGTGATCCTGTTTGGGCTGCCTCCTAGTCTGGGAAGGTTGGGGGTGGGAGTGGGTCGGACCGGGTTCTATTGTCCCCCTCTCAATCCAGGGGGAGGGTGCTAGTACAGAGGGGGAGAAAGAGTTGGCGGGGGAAGAATGGCCAATGGGAGAGGGGGGGTATGCAAGGAGTGAGCAACGGGACAAACTGGAGATGAGGGTTGGGCCTCTTCAGAGGATAGACATGAAGGGAGTGCATGTTATGGGGGGAACTGGGAAGACCCCTCGATTGAAATCACTTGCACGAATGTCGGCAACTGAGCTGCAGGTTTTATCAGGTGGTCAATTTCAACAGACCGAGGCTACCATCACCCTTTCAACCAGCCAACTCCAGTGGATTATGATGTCTCAGCCCATTTTCAAGTAGAAAAGGGCGCTGCTGAATCTTTGGAAGCTGGTCCTCAGGTTGCCCAATTGCATCCACTTAAACCAATATCAGATCAGGGAGGGCATGAGCCAGTGTATGACAAGGTCAGACTGGCCCTCGATCTGACCGAAGAAACAAGTGGGCGAAAGGAACTGGTTAATATTTCTGTAAAACAAGTTGCTGTGTTAAAACGAGATGAGAGCGGACAGGGGTCCGATCCTCAGCTCTGACTTGCTTCCATGAAAACCTTTATCTGGAATGTCAAGGGAGCGAAAAAATCCTTCTTTTTATCTACCTATCACAAGTATCTATAGATTTATCATCCTCACATTTGTGTGTTGTTAGAGACCAGGTTATCTGGTCCTACTCTTGACAGTTTGAGGCGTTGCCTTCCTAGGGACTAGGGTTTCTACTCGGTTCCCTCCCAGGGTCTGGCGGGAGGCATTATTGTTAACTGGGATATTACGGCTACCAGGATCGATGTTTTTCATAGATCTTCTCAGGTGGTGGCCATCATTGTCTCTAAACCGGACCGTCCTTCCTGGCTCCTCTGTGCTATATATGCTAGCACGTCCTACAGGGAGCGCAGATTGGTCTGGGAAGAGGCATCTGCCTTGATTGATCAGGGAGTCCCTACTGTTGTTGCGGGGGACTTCAACACTATTCTCAGGCAGGAGGACAAGCGGGGAGGTAAACCTTTCCACCCGGATGTTGGCACAAGAGAATTTTCCACCTTCATCCAAGAGAATGGCCTCATTGACTTAGGGTTTGTGGGTCCTCGTCATACTTGGTGCAACAACCATACTGGGCATGCCAGAGTTTGGGAGAAGTTGGACAGATACTTTGCTACGCCTTCTTGGTTGTTCCTTTATCCTGATCACACTATGACCCATCTGAGCAGGATAGCCTTTAATCATGCGCCCATTCTTCTTTCCATGATGGTCCCCCTTGCCAGATCCAAGCCTTTCATATTTGAGAAATTTTGGATGTCCTATCCTAAAGCCAAGCAGATTGCTAGGGAAGTCTGGAGAACACCGATTTGAGGGGATGCAGGTTATAGGATATCCAGAAAATTGGAGTTCCTGAGGAGATGCCTCCTTTGGTGGAACAGGGTGGAGGTTGGCAACCTTCTCCACCAAATCAAGAAGGCTGAAGCTTCTATTCACGTGTTGCAGATCAAGGAAGATGCCCAAGGCTACTTATCGGATGATGACCTACATGTTCTTCACACTGCTCTTGCTACTCACCACACCCTCCTTCAGAATCAAGAAATCCTCTAGAGACAAAAATCCAGGGTTCAGTGGCTGCGGGAGGGAGACAGGAATACCCGATTTTTTCATCATACCACTGTTATTAGAAGACATACCAACACAATCCGGGCTCTTCATTCCGACCATGAGGGTTGGTTGGAGGAGGTAGCTGATATCCGGAGGGAATTCATCCAGTACTTCACGACCAGGTGGATTGTTCCTAATACTACTATTCCTAGTATTTCTTCTGTTCCTCCCAAGATTTCAGTTTCTACTCTTCATAATTGTGCACTTCTGAATCAGGTAACTGAAGAGGAAGTCAAATCTATTCTGTGGTCTTTGGCAGAGGATAAAGCTTCTGGTCCTGATGGCTACCTTCCTTTCTTCTTCTGCTCTGTCTGGGAGATTGTCAGGGTTGACATGGTTGCAGCTGTTTAACTCTTTTTCAACACGGCCACCATGCCCTCTGACTGGAAGCAGACTTACATAGCTCTTATTCCGAAGTGTCAGGATCCATTCTTGCCTTCACATTACAGACCTATCAGTTTTTATAACACTCTTTACAAAGTTTGTGCCAAACTCTTGGCAAACAGGATGAGGCTGATTCTTCTGAAGCTCATTAGTCCTGAACAAGGAGCTTTTATTGGTGGCCGCAATATCACCGACAATATTTTATTGCTCAGGAATTCATGCACGATCTACATCGAGCATCCCGGCGGTATAGTCTCATGGCTATTAAGTTCGATATGGAGAGGGCCTATGATTGTGTCAACTGGACTTTTCTTATTAAAGCTCTGCAAGATTTTGGCTTTCACTCATCCTGGATCTCTAAAATTATGGCTTGCATTAAGGTCCTTGCCTTCTCTATTCTAATCAATGGATCCCCTACGGAGTTCTATCATTCTTCCCATAGCCTCCGACAAGGTTGTCCTCTGTCCCCCTATTTATTTATTGTTTGTGCTGACTTTCTTTCCAGAGCCCTTTCTCAGGCAATGCGGGATTCTCAGATCCACCCATATATTGTTGGCCCGGGAGCCTTCCTGATCTTCCATCTTCTATTTGCGGATGACTGTCTATTACTTGGCCGGGCTTCCCTAGCTAATGCTAGGGGTATCAGGAGCATTGTCGAGCGCTACTGTTATGCATCGGGATAGAGGGTAAATTTTCGCAAGTCCGGGATCTATTTCAACCCTAAAACTGCTCTGACTATCCAGTGCAGAATTATTGATATGCTGGGTATTCAAGAGCGTCAAGGCAATCTACATTATCTTGATATTCCCATCTCTAGTATCAGACTTGCCATGCAAGATTGCACCCCATTATTGGCTTCAGTGACGGACAGGATTAGGGGGTGGCAAGCCAGATCGCACTTTGCGATGGGCAGACTTACTCTTATTCGACCGGTGCTTGCTTCTCTTCCGGTTTATATGCTCTCTAATACTTTTATACCCAAGGGGTTATTACCAAGATTGAACAGTTGATTCGTTCCTTTCTCTAGAACTCCTCTTCCGATTGGAAGAGGATACATCTTATGTGCTGGGATAATGTCTGTCGACCGACACAATATGGGGGCTTGGGCATCACTTCTCTTCTTGCAAGGAGACAAGCTTTTATGACCCGACATGTGGCCATATTTTTCTTATGTCCGGATACTATGTGGGCTTCTTTCATGAGGGCTAAATATGGCGATATTCCTTTGCACCCAGGTGACTCTCGCGCCACCAGACATGTGTCGGTCCTTTGGAGGGAGATGCTTGTCAGGGCCCCGACCGTCTATCCCCAGCCTTCTTGGGTGATCGAAGATGACCGCTCTATTAGCTTCATGAATGATCCATGGATTTCGGACATTCCCTTGATTAGATGGCCCACATTCATCTCGGTTCTGACGCCTCCTTCGATTACTGTTGTTGATCTTAGGCGGCTGGGATTGGCCTCTTGGGATACGGATAGGGTTCTGGACATCTTTGGGGACATTCTCGGCTTCAGAGTTTTGTCCATTTCCCTTTCGGTTTATCAGTGCTCTGATATCAGAGTATGGAGACACACGACATCCACACATGTGCCCATCTCTGATCTTATCCCTAGGCCTGCTCTGGACCATTACTTATCCATGAGCTATCATTGGATCTGGACCTTGCCGGTGCATCCTAGGGTTTCTCTCTTTATCTGGAAACTCGCTTGGCACCGCCTCCCCACGCGAGAGCTTATTATTTCCAGGGGGATCCATATCACTCCTGACTATCCCTTTTATGGGATTCAGCCCGAGACGCAGACTCATGCCATCTTCCTTTATGACCGTGCCTCTCGGATTTGGGCCCTGGCAGGTTTTCATGGTATAGCAACCCAGTCTGATCACATCCTTGATGTCTTTTACCTCCTCTTGTGGATGGCTCCTATTACCCAGGTATCCTTTATTGCTTATCTTGCATATCATATCTAGATCTCCAGAAATGACCAGATCTTTGCATCCATGAGGTCTTCACCCATGATGCTGGTTGAGAGAGCCAGGATTGCCACGATAGAGTTTTGTAGGGCTGCAGTGATGCCGGCTGGGATCTGGGGCTCCCCTCTCGCTCGTCAAGCGACCCGGAGGGTTTATATTACCTGGGAACCCCCTCTTCAGCCCTTCCTCACTGTCAGCTTTGATGGGAGTCTCCGCGGTAGGATGGGTGGAGCTGGTTTCATTATCAGGGACTCTTCATTGGGTTTCCTTGTGGCTGGAGGTATTCCCATTCTCGACTCCTCTGTTCCGGCTCTTGAGCTTTACGCTGCTTGGGCTGGCATTCGATATGCTCGGTAGGTTCTCCACCTTGATCATCTCATTATTGAGGGAGACTTTACTACCGTCATATCTTGGATCTTACAGACTTCGTCCATGCATGCAGCTCATCCTAGAGTCAGGGATATTAGACTCATGTTGCAGGATTGTTATTCCCTGACTATCAGACACATTTTCAGGGAGGCCAACTCAGCTGCTGACTGGGTAGCCTCCTATGTTGCCCAGCATTCGGGTCCTATTTTTTGGACTGATTGGCATACAGCCCCTGTACAGCTTAGAAATATTACTCTTGCTGACTCCTTAGATTATATTCATCTCCATTCGGTTTAATGAATACACCGCTTTATCAAAAAAAAAACATCATGTTAATAATTAAAAGAATGAGAAACAAACGATGTTGGCCATTGTAGTCAGGGTTGAAAGTAGGCTGGACCGAATCGGATAATAAGTCTATTCGAGCTTAGTCCAAAAAAAAATTTTGGATTTCAGGTTAGATTTAGATCTGATTTATTTTGAAAAAAACTGGATTCAAGCCTGAACCTAAGCCCAGCCCAAGCTCGATTTGGCCAGCTTGAATAAGGTTTTGATTCGAACTGGCTCGAATTAAAGCCCAATATACTTGTCAAATTAAAGATGAAATGATAAAATGATATTCTTTTAACTACTGGTACATATTTCAAAAAAAAAATCTAAAAGATTAAAATTCTAAAATTATTGGACTGGTGGGTCGGATCTTGTTTGGACCTCGGGCCAAAGGAGAACTCGAGCCCAACCTGAAAATTAAATGGGTTCTATTTTTAGATCAAAGCCTGATCTTATCTATTTCGGGTTTGGCTTGAAGTCTGGTTCGAATTTAGATTGGTTGAAGCCTATCAGACTGGTTCCCAAAGTGGTATAGCTATACCAAATTTAGATTTGTCATTCAAATATTCCTGGTTTGCGAACCAAATTAGATGATGAAACTTTAGTAGAAACATACGTTTCCCAGCATTTTCCTTTTATTGATATTGCTGATATTGGCGTTCCGTATATTATAAGTGATAATATTGTATCTAATTCTAAGAGCATAGCAAGTGTTTCATATATATTTTTTAAAAAATATTGATATTGAATCAAACAAAATCCATTTCCAAAAATATACTTTTTTATGTTATTTTTTTAATCAACCAAATATATGAACTATTTTTAAAAATATCATATATCCAAACATCAACTTTTTAGAAAGTATATTTTGATGAGGTAAAATTCTTTCTATGAATGAAATGAGTTTCTGGTGCTTGCCTATACAAATAATTTTAAAATTTTTAATCCTATTTTTTTAAAAAATAAAATTATTTTATTGAGATAGGTTGGATTCATATTCTTTCTTTTTTTAAAAAAAAGTTCCATATCTAATTGAATCTTTTAGGATCTTGAATATTGTTATAATAATCAACAAATACAATTTGAATAACTATTTTTATATTTAAAAAATTATCAAATTATATTTTCTTAATAAGTAAACAAATAAGGGGCAACTAGTATAGCTATCTTTTTGGGACATGACCACGAGGATCTCCACTCTACTCAAAAATATTCGATATGAGATGACAATAAAGATGGCTTAGTCTTTCTCCATCATATTGGATGTGACTATAGATCCCATATTATATGAATGAGTATATCATTCCAATTTCATCAAAGCAGTAGATACATCTTAGTTAAAAGGCTCGACCAATCCATGCATTCACGTGTAGGTCTTAAAATTAATTCTCGAATTATTTGAGTGAGCAACTGTGTCATTTCTTGAAATCGGGACATACCAAACGTGGAATAAGTCAGCTAAAAATTTTACCAAAATTAAGTTTTTAGTTTTAAGTTACAATTAAAATAATTTTAAAAACATCATTGATCCAGGAGTATTTTGGAAAATAATTGATTTCCTTGTTTCAGAGTCCATAAACTTTGGTTTGGAATTTACTCAACTTCTAATTCCCTCTTTTATATGACTAATGTATTTGTTATGGTCAACGCATATATTGATAATGTGTATATATAGATAAAGAAAATAACAAAGTTGCATAGCTAAAATTTGAATGAAAGCTCTTTTTTTTTTTTTTTTTGTTTTTTTTTTTTTTTTTTTTTTTTTTTTTTTTTTTTTTTTTTTTAAGACAAAGAAGAGAGAGGGGTTAAATCTCGGCATAGCTATCCTCGTTGAGTCCTAATTTCATTAAGTACTATTCGATTCGGATCATAAATTTTTTATGTATCTTTTTATCAATAATAAATATGTCAATCATGTATTTCAAAAAAATTTTAAATTTAACCGAATTATTTATAAAAAATATATTTTAAAAGGGATCGCTGCATGAGGCGGAGAAAAAGGAAATGCTGGGGTTGACGGGGAGAAAGGATCAAAAATTTTAACAAGTCAGAAGATAATTTTTTATTAAATGCAATGATTTTCTGAAAAATTGATAATTAGAATATTAAGTAATACTTTTTCTGGAGAAAATTCCCGTTATTTGAAGATAAAGCCGTTTATCGGCTTTGCTATAATCTGACAGGATTCGGGTTCGGGTTATATATTTCGCCCGAAAGAATGCTTGATCCTTTTCGCAATGTCAACCGTTGCATTTAGTCCTGCACATATCGCAAAGCATTCGGATATCCTCCACAACTCTCGAAGTGAGAGTATTGGTCAATCCAACGGAAGTTTGGTGCAAAGGAAGGGAAATCCTTCTGTCTCGCGAAAGATACAACCCCTGTCCAAGCTGACATCGTCCGCCGAAATTTATAACTCCCCAGCACATGGGTTGTGGAATCCCACTTCCGCCAGTTCCCCGGCTCCCCTTCCTCTCTCTCTCTCTCTCTCTCTCTCTTTCTCGCAGCAATGGCGACAACCACTGCCGAAGCGGTCTCAGACGAAAAGTCGAACACCTTTTCCGCGACGGCCGTCCAAGCCGCCGCCGCCGCCGCCCCGTCGATCTCTCGCCTCGTCTCCTCATATCTCGGCGTCAGCTTCGCCGTCTTCTTGGGGTTCCTCCCGAGAGCCTCCCTCTCGTACCTTCCTTCTCTCCAGTCTCGCAACCGGATCCTCGCCCTGAAGCTCTTCCAGGCCGAGGACCAGCTCCGCCAGCTCCGCTCTCGCCGCCGTGAGGACGCCAAGGCCAACTCCCGCGTCGCCGAGATCTTCGCCGGTCACCGCCACGCCTGGCACCAGGAGGAGCGTCGCCTAGTTCACCAGCTCTCCTCCGCCGACGACGACATCGCCGCCCTCAAAGTCCGCATCTCCGACCTCGAGAAAATCGAAGCCGACCTCAAATCCTCCATTAAAAGGCTCGAGAAAGAGGTGAGCGAGAGGGACGAGATGCTGGATTTCATGGCGAGGAACGTGGAAGGAGGAGGGCACTTCACGGAGAAGGAGAAGGTTTTGAGTTTGGAGGAGGAGTTGTGCGCGGATTTGTCGACGACGGGCGGGAAGGTTAGGGTTTCGGAGGAGGTTTTGGATCCGGTGGTGCCGGAGGGTTCTTTCTTGGATAGGAACTCAGAGTTGGATGAAATGGTGTTGCTCTACGCACGGCAGAATGGTTTGGACCGGGATTTCTTGCCTCCGCCGGCGGCGGTGGCGGCTTGGAAGCCGTGGACAGATAGATCGGCCGGATGGGAGGTTAAGAGAGTTTACGTCCTCGTTCTTTATTATCTGCTAAATTACTTAAGCTGGACTTTCTATGGGTTTTCATTTTTTTAAAAAAATAAATATATGGATATAGAAGACATAGAACAATTAGAAGCTGATATATACTGCTATTTTTCAAAAGGAAAAATCTTTTTTTTTTTCCTCGAGTCGCTTTTTTGGGCCTTTTTGTCTTTTGAAAGTTTAAAGATCACTGTGCGCTGAACAGTTCTTGATTGTCTTTGATATCATCTTGATGGCCACAAAATGTTACTTGTTGCAGGGCAAGACAAAAACTTATCCCACAAGAATACAAGATTTGGCTTCATTGTGAAGCGTACTTTATCTGGAAAAAAAAAATTCATTTTTCTCAATTTTTTTTTATCGTAATTCGAATTCACTAATCTCCCCAATTTCTACGGCATCTTGATTCTTTAACCATGGATTTGTAGCACCATGCTAAATTGTTCATGGAGTAGGCTTTTTGGGGGCTTACAGTAACCTATTGTTCAGTGGTTTTCCTCTTAAATTCTTTGATCACTTGTAGAGTATCCTTGGGCCCTTTTGCAGCTTGGTTTTCAAAATTTGTGGTTTCATTAGTTGAAGAGTTGGAAATGTGAGACCTGCTGGACAATACCTGCGGTGGTCAATTTTTTGTGCTTAACTTGCCCTGCTTCAAGCAACTAGATCTTATGCATGTTAACTTTTTACCAGCACTTCTGGTGCTGCCTACTTAGTTGTCAATTTTTAAAGAGCTAAGTGCATTTCACAATTGTATTATATTATCGGTTATTGAAACCATAATCCAAGGCTCTTATTCACTTCCTGAATAAAGCTTGGAAGGGAAGCCACTAACTATATTAAGTGCTAAAGTAAAGAGTCATACAGTTGGAGCAAGTCCACTAACATAATGCTGGATATTCATCTCATCACCTTGTTATTTCACATTCAAACCGCTTCTTCCTTCTGTAAAGTAACCCATCAATTTTGTTTTCATTCCCTAACAAAGTGTTTTGCTTATTATACATATGCTTTCAAAATTTAGAAATTTTATATATTTGCTTTAAGAAGCAAAACTATGTTTTAGACATCCCTTATGAGTTTGTATTTCCTATGCTTTTGTTTATGCAGGATATGCAGAATGATTGCCTTGATTCCATGTACCATATGAAGCCTTTTGTACCGAGGTTACTAATGAAACTAAATCTATTGAATCTTAATAATAACAATTTCATGGTTAAATAGGGCATTTGAAAAGCTATTTTTCAGGAGGGAGTCCCCTTGGAAAGTAGACGGTGAATCAGCAGGAGTTTCCTCTAAGCTTAAATTACTGGAACAAGAACTAATCAATTTGGAGAAAGTTGGGAAGGGTGACTTGTCCAAGATCTCATCATTGATGAGGAAGCAGGCAAAGAGATACCAATCTCTTGCTGGTAAAATTGATGATTTATGCAGGAGAATGGTAATTATTATCCTATGATCCTTGGATTCTTCTTTCTTATTCCTTTAGCTTTTATAATCTCCAAGGTTCACTGTCTCGATACTGGACCCTGTACTGGTATCATCCTATTATAGTGTTGGTACATGGTTGAGTATGGTAAGGTTCAGTTTGCTGAATGCCGATATGGTATGGTATCGCTTATTTGTTCGGTATTGGTATGGTACGGTACATCCGGTATTTACAGTACTGATTGGTATGGCAAATCTTGATTTTCTACTTTAAAACTTTCAATACTTGAAGGGGAATATCATTTTTGTTAGTGCCGCCTGCTGAGGCGATCTCTTGTAGCTGGAAAATTGACATGCCAATATTATATTTGTTAAAGATAAAACAAGCATCTGATTATGTTGTTTTCATATATTGCTGTATTCTGGCAGTTAACTATACTGCAAAATCCGGTTCCATTTTAAAAAACAGACAACCACACGTAAGGCAAAAGTAATTATGTATCTTCGCGAACATTCAATGATGTGATAATATTTCATGTAAACTAGAGTATTATAACTCTTTAAAGTAGACTGGTGTTGCCTTTTCAATAATAGAGTTTACTTTCTGATTTTTGAGGCTTAAGTGCTCATCATTTTTTAGTGAAAGTTTTCTTAGATAAAATCTTAGTGAAAGTTTTCTTAACACCTTCAGATTTAGGAAAGAGATGGATGAAAGTCAATGCATATTTGGTCTGGTTGTGCTCATCTCAGGCAGTTTTTGCCAAAATGGAGGTCATAAGACAATGCAAGGGCAAGATAAAGAATTTTACAAGGCACCATACCATAAGCACCTGTTATTGTCCAGACTACTTCGGTCAGCTTTATGAATACTTGCTTGGAAATCTTTCTTATTAAGAATATTAGTGGAAAGTAAAACAACAATAGATATGGAGAAGCATTTGAGTATCAAAGAAGGTGACTTTTTAGAAACATAAATGATAGATATGGAGAAGCATTTATCAATATTGGTGGAGTCAACTAAAAGTTTAAACATAAGCATTTTTCTTTTCTTTTCCTTTTATCAAAGAATGTGACTTTGTAGAAAATTAAAAAGAATTTAGTCATCTTAGTGTAAACACCTAGTCTTCAATATGGGCATGCATTTGGAATCAACGATGAAAACCAATCCCCAAACTCCATCGCTATGATATATTTCGAGAATTTAGGGTTAAGGTAAAATCAGTGACCTAATCGAATGATGAATCAAGAAAACTCATGCAAATATGGCATTTTTCAATGATCGTAAAATATCCCCTATAATTATAATAATCATTCCTTGGAAGCTGAAATAGTTTATTCTGTGTTGACATTGCTGTATAAATATTTTCCTTGATTGCACAAGTATGCATTTCTTTCCAAATATTTAGCCATGATCATGTTTAACATCGTTATTTTGGATGTTATCTTAGTTTTTTGTGTTGAAGGAAGAGAGTTGGAGAAATGAATCTGACGTTTTCTCCTCCTTGTATAGCAAGTTAGTGACCCTTGTGATCCAAATCTCAGCCCAGAGTTCCGAACACAAAGACAGACTGAATTTTTGCTCGAGGCATTCCATCTTCAAAATCGGGCTACAGAAATAAGACAGAAGCTGAGCACACTGCAAACCGAGACAACCAAAAGTAATCTGGGAGATGAGCTAACAGCACAGGCCAAGTTGAGCACAAGAAGATCTTTAGATTTAGTTAGAAACAACTTTAAGGAAATACAGAGAAATTTGGAGATTTGGTTGGCCCGAATAATGGGTGATTTGGAGGGCATTTTGGCCAGGGACAGTGCATCACGTGTAAGGGATTACTGTGTATCTCCATTCCCTTTTGTCCGATGATGTCAAAATTATTACTATCTTTTTGGTTGTTCTACTTGTTCCATCTTATGTAGTCTCCTGGATGTACTTCACTTGTGGAGGTTAATGGAAAAATTCAGGTGAGTATCCAGTTTGCACTCATAGCTTTCCTAATTTTGCATCTGTTTGTGCCTGACTATCAGAAACATTTGAAACAGGGGAGCAGATTGCTGAATAAGCCATTGAAAGGTGAAGAATAAGGGAATTCGAGGAACTGGCAGGCAGTGCTGCCATTGTAAATACATGCCTTGGATGGAAAGTATTTATGCGGTGCTTGCAATCTTTTAGTTTTTATGGTCTTTATGCTCCGGTCTTATGCCCTGCCTCTGCAAATCACCACCCAATTCTATTTTTGTGCCGGTCTGCATTGAAGGTTGTCTCCCGTATGTTTGTACCCATCGACATATAAGGTGAGTATAATGTTTTGTTTCCTTTAACAAAAAATAATGATAGGATATGTAGTTAGGTCTCTTTACACTATTTGTCTGCCTGTTCCCTGCTCTGCTGTTGCTGCTCTTATTATGCCATCTTTGGATATAAATCTAGTATTACAATCTACAAAGTTGCTGCTTACTGCTGACCTCGTAGATACTCTGGCAGTTGTCTCGATAAATGAATGAAGAAATTCTGCGGTGACGGCTAATCGCCTGATCAGGGAAATGTGTTGAAGAAACCCAAAAGGGACAGGATTTTAAGGAATAAAGAAAACGAGGATGAAGGAATGGGGCAGGAGAGCTGGTTCAGTCTCCACCTTGCGAACCAATCCATACAGCACAGGTTTACCATAAAAAATCCGGGGCGCAGCATCTGTTGGATTATGACACCTATGAACAATTGTCATCGGTAATATTATCAATTGAATATAACATCCAGTGTCTAACATGATGCAGATTTCTTAATTCACGAAGAAAATCTGAAAAAAAAGTGTTAAGAGTTTTTTTTTCTTTTTCTTCGAGGTAATGCTGAGATTGGGATCGTATATAGGGTTGGTAACGGATCGGATTTGGATCAAGTCATCCAAAATTTATATCTTAAAAAATTTTTCGTTCCATTCCTGTTTTATATTCATCTCGGATGGGGTATGAAAAAAATCATATTTGGATCGGGTCAGGTCGAATATATCCGGTCTTATAAAATCTAGTTTATTTAAAATTTAAACAGATTGGATTGAAATTGAATTGGATCAGATTCCATATCTAATTTATTTAAATAATTTATAAACATGATTTTTTTTTATATATAAATGGGTTGGGTTTGGGTCGGGATATATTATTAAATGTATTCGATTTAAATTCGAGTCGGATTTTTTTTATATAATATATATTCATTTATAAATTAGGTGGGTCGGATTTTATCCATTCCATTAGGATCGGGTTGGATATTTTTCGGGTCGACAAAAATTATAATTTTTAATAAAATACTATGATGTGTCTGTTATGGATTGTATGATTGCTTATTATCTGAATATATGTGGGGAAGCATCAATGAATTTAGATGTATAATTAGTGTCATATGGCCAATGTTACTGGGCTCATGGCCATGATTAGTGTCATATGGGCAATGTTACTGGGCTCATGGCCTAGCATAAATATTGACCACTTTGGGATTTCACGTTTCTACATGTGAGGTAATTTAGTAGCTGGAGCCAAGCTGATGGCGATGGCATCGATGATCATGAGATCGTATTCTATCTTTACCGGCCTCGGGTGGTTGATATGAGTGGTTGTGTTGCTCTTTGCTCTAGAGTGGTTCTTGGCTTGGCATCTATTGCTACTACTTTTCTAGGACTGAGTTCGGCGGATGTGCTGTAGGGCTCCTCGACCGGCCTACCTGCAAAAAGTCCTTGAGCATCGGAGGGATTCTGGTGGGGGACACTTCGATGATTAAGTTAAAGGATGGTTGGAACGACAGAACGGGAAGAAGTTCGAAAGGAAAGTAAGCAATGGGGAAGAAGAACGTTATCTTTCGCGGAGGTCCTTCGGGTGCGTTTTATAGGCACAGAGCACTGCTAAATTCTGTTGGGGGAGCAGGCCGGGAAAGCCCGGATATACCTCCAAAAGGATGGGCGTGGCGGCGAGATCGTGGGTGGCGGCGTGTCAGGTATGTCAGAGCAGTGGCCACGCACTGGAATTTGTTATAACGGAATGTCAAAGCTGCAGGAGAGAAGAGGTCTCTGGAAACCTCGAGCGACCTTTCAGCAGTGGGTCGGCTGATTTTCCAAAAGCCGACCGGGGCGCCCAGCGATATCTCCAGGAGCCGATCGGAGCATCCAGAGGGGCCGTTGCACGGGCGGTAAGATGCCTACTAGCCTTTAAAGCCCTCGGGTCGGCTCTTCGGGTAAGCCGACCGGGGAGTCGGCCTTCGCGAGGACCAGCCGACTGGACGCCAGGGCCAGTCTGACCGGAGACTAGCCGAACGGGCGCATCAGTTGCCCCCCTGTTCCTGGGCGTCGAGGAGCCACGTGACACAAAAGGACAGGAGCATGATCCCACGCACCTGCGACGGACTCCGGGCGTCGGGTCGCTTCGAATCCGCCTCAAACGGCGCCTAGGATAGCTGTCAGTCGCTTGTTGGGGCGCAGGCGGGACAATCAATGTTAGTCCGGCGCCATGATAAGAGCCAGGCTGTCCCATATCGTTTCGAGGCGAGGTGGATCGTCGTGCCACGCGACAACATCTGGCCGGTCACCGCTATCTTTTGGGTCGAACCCGCACTGTTGATCCGGTGCCCACGCGGATCGCGATCTGTGTGAGAGGGGGGTGTTTCAGCCGCTTCGATTTTCGTAGCGCAGGGAATCGCGGCTCTTGATGGGACGGCGGAGATGCGCCCGAGGCGGGCAATAACTCCTCTTCCTTCCCTTGGAGCCTATAAAAGGGGGAGAAGGCGGAGCAGGGGAGCTTTTCCTACTGCACCTTCGACCTTGAACCATTCTTTCCACGAGTCCCTTCATCTAGAGTCCATCCAGGTTAGTCCGTCTTTCTTCTCCGCTCCTTCCTCCCCATGGCATCTAGCAGTAGGGATCCGTCTCACAGGCCTAGGGACCCAGGGCCGGGTGTGTTACCCTCGACCATGACCCGAGAGCGGGTTGAGAAACTTAGGGCCGTCTACGGGATTCCGTCCACCCTTCACCTTACCCTTCCGGGCCAAGAGGGAAGGGCAAACAACCCGCTAGGTCCAGGGACCCACTGATGTACGAGTTCCACCTTAAGGCCAGCCTGAGGTTCCCCTTGCACCCACTGTTCATAGCCATCTTCAATCACTATAGGGTGACCCCAGCGCAGCTGACATCGAATAGCATTCGGGCCATATGCTGCTTCATAGTGTTGTATCACCGGGTTAGGTCCGACCCCAGCCTGTCCCTCTTCGGTAGTTTCTTTTACCTGAAGTCGGACTTTAGGAGTAGAGAGTGGGTCTTGTTTGTCCCTCGCCAAGGCCGAAAGGTCTTGAAGTGTCTTCCATCGGCCGTCCACGGGTGGAAGGCCAAGTTCTTCTTCATCAGCAGCCTCGAACCCTTGGGGTTCGAGCCGTTGTGGAGAGAGCCGCGGGTGAGAGTTCGCGAGGGGAGGTCGGTGTCGGCGGCCGACCTGAGCACCTTCACGGAAATCATGAGGGCCGGCCCGGTGGCGGCCTTTGAGCTGCTGGGGGAGGAGGCCCTTCATCAGGCGGGGGTCAACCCCCAAAGATTTCTAGGCAAAAGGCCGTCCCCTCTTACAATTCCTCTTATTTTTCTTCCTTCTCTCTCTAACCTTGGACTTCTGGTGGCAGGAGGAAGAATGCAGCGGATGGACAAATCCAAAGTTATTCAACGGGCGGTGCGGAAACGGGCTGCCCCGGAGCTGGCCCCTACGAAAGCTATCGAGCGACAGAAGAAGAGACGGGAGGAGGAGCGACCTGCCCCGGTTGTCAAGGTTGAGTCGGACAGGGATGACCTCCCCCTCACCAAGCGCCAGGCAAGGAACGTGGCGGGAGCGCCAGCCTCGCTAGCAGAGTCGGCCCCTCGACAGGAGCAGAAGGGGCTGAGGACGTCCGCCGCGGTCACGACGCCTGCTAGCCCAGAGGAAGCGGCTAGGGTCGATAAGGGAAAGGGGCCGGCCATGGAGGGGACGGCCGACAGCGGGCCGGAACAGTCGGACGAGGAAGTCTGCCAGGAGGACTTCCAACATTGGCGGGTGCTCGACAACCCCCGGAGGGCGCGGAGCCTGCTGAGAGGTGCAATGACCGACGCCAACTAGGAGGTGTCGATCCAGCGCAACCTGGCCGACGTAACCGTGGAAACGTTTCGCGACTTTATGAGGGTAAGTGCCTAACCATCTTACTCTTTATTTTTCATCTTTTTCTTCTAACCCATAACACCGATTGGGCCGTATGTTTGCAGGTTCTCCACGGTATTTCCCTCATGGATGATGCCATCTGCCAAGTGGTGCACGCGGCCAAGACCTCCGCCAAGCAGGTCCAAGAGATGGAGGCGGCCCAGGAGGTGGCAGCGGCATCACTTAGGTCGTCCGAGGAGGGCCTGGCGGCAGCCCGAGCGGATGCTGAGTTTGCAAAGGAGGCCGAGAGCAGGTTGGCCGACCGCGAGGCCAGCCTTAAGAAGAAGAAGGCGAAGGCCCGCTCCCTCGCATGCCGGCTGGGCAAGGAGGAGAAGCGGTCGGTTGAAGCCGACAAGAGGGCGTGGGCCGAACGCGCGGCAGCAGCGCAGCTGGAGGTCAAGCTCAAGGAATCCAAGGAGCTGGCCGCGAAGCAGGTCCAGGAGGTCGTGGAGGCGTGCAAGGCCTCCAGCGCCTTCATAGAGGACGTCGAAGAGGCATCGACCGACTTCTACAGGGAAGGTTATGATGATGCCCTGAAGAAGGTAGGTCAGCTGTTCCCAAAACTGGACCTGTCCGGCGTTGAGTTGCAAGGCCCATCCGACGAAGAAGAGGCCGAAGCGGAAGGCGAAACCGAAACGACCAGGGCCGGAGCTCCGGTGGTAGCCGACGTGGAGACGGTGGCCCTTCTGGAGGAAGCCCCGGCCGGAGCAATCCCAGTAGGCCTTCCAGTTGTAGCCAACGGGGCCGTGGTTGTGGCCCCTGAAGCATCTCCCGTGGGTCGGACCTGAGGGGTTTGTAAAGGTCCGACCCACCTCTTTTGTAAATATCACCTTTTTGAAATGAAGAAGCACTTTGTTTATTTTCACTTGTGCAGACTTCTTCTCTCTTTTCCCTTTTCTTGAAAATTCTTCTAAGTATCCCCGGTCAGCTTTATCGCATCATAGGGTGACGACTTCCCCACGAAGCGGCCGACGGGCACAAGGCAAGTGCTTTCTCATTGAAGTTTTTCGGTTGAAAATTCTCTAAGTACCCCCGGTCGGCCCACCGGGGCCAGAAGTCGGCAGAGCAGTTGAGAGTAATAACTTGGTTTGGGCCAAATACCTAGGCGCTTGCTCTTGGCATCTATCCGCGCGTTGGCTCGCACTGCGGCCTGTCCTCCCGGTAGTTTCGCGGGAGTTGTCTCGAGATTGTTGCGGGGTCGGACTTTTGGAAATGGGCTGCCCTAGAGCCTCTGCCGACCGGAGTCGGACTTTCAGAGTGGGCCGCCCTAGGGCCTCTGCCGACCGAAGTCGGACTTTCGGAGTTAGCTGCCCTAGGGCCTCTGCCGACTGGAATCAGACTTTCGGAGTGGGCCGCCTTAGGGCCTCTGCCGACCGGAGTCGGACTTTCGGAGTGGGCCGCCCTAGGGCCTCTGCCGACCGGAGTCGGACTTTCGGAAGTGGGCCGCCCTAGAGCCTCTACCGACCGGAGTCGGACTTTCGGAAGTGGGCCGGAAGAAGTCGAAGAAGTTTGAAAAGACTTGTAGACTTTTATTGATAATATTTGGGGAGATTGTCTACATTCCACGGGCGTGCTATCTGTCGCCCGTCCAAGTGTGCTAGGCGATAAGTTCCGGCCCGGACCACCTCGATGACCCGATAGGGGCTTTCCCAGTTAGGGGAGAGCTTCCCCTGTTCGGTCGGCCTCGAGACCTCCGTCTTCCGCAGACCAGGTCTCCAACTTGGAAGGTGCGCGTTTTAACCCGCGAGTTGTAATACCTGGCCATCCTTTGACGGTAGGTCGCTATCTTCATACTTGCCCGGAGTCGGGTTTCGTCCAGCAGATCTAGGTCAGCCCTTCGTTGCTCCGAGTTGGCCAGCTCGGCGAATTGATCAATCCGCAGGAACAGCAGAGAGACCTCCATGGGGATGACAGCCTCACTCCCATAGGTCAGGTTGAACGGGGTTTCTCCCGTTGCTGACCGTGCAGCCGTCTGGTACGCCCAGATCACTGAATGAAGCTCTTCCACCCAGAGCCCCTTGGCTTCATTTAGCCGGGTCTTCAGCCCATGCAGGATCTCCTATTGGTGACCTTGGCCTCCCCGTTGGACTGAGGGTGGGCGACCGACGTGAGCAGATGGGCGATGTGGTATTGTTGACAGAAGTCCCGGAACTGGGAGTTGTCGAACTGTCTTCCGTTGTCAGTGACGATCGTATTCGGAATCCCTAACCGGAAGATAATGCAGTTTCGGATGAAGTTCTCCACTTTGGCCTCGTTTATCTGCGCCAATGCCTCTGCCTCCACACACTTAGTGAAGTAATCAATGACCACGAGGAGAAATTTCCGCTGGCCGGACGCTGGGGGAAAAGGTCCTAGGATATCCATCCCCCATTGGGCGAACGGCCAAGGTGCTGTAAGCGGGGTCAGCTGGCTGGCTGGCCTCCTCTGAATACTGGAGAATCTCTGGCATGCATCGCACCTTCGTACAAAGTCCAAGGTGTCCTTCTGAATTGTGGGCCAGTAATAGCCCTGGCGTATAATTTTGTAAGCCAGGAACCTTCCTCCGAGATGATCGCTGCAAATGCCCTCGTGCACCTCCCGGAGTGCATAGTCCGCATCAGCCGGCCCCAGGCATTTCAGCAATGGTTGAGAAAACGAGCGCTTGTAGAGGGCCCCATCGAGGATGACATACTTAGAGGCCGTTGAGCGAATGCACCTGGCCTCCGTGAGGGCCCCCTGCGCCAAGAATGCGCGGATTGCGTGGATCCAGGTTGGATCCTAAAATTAGACCCGTTCTATTTTCCTGATCGGGTCTGGGTTTATTGGATTTAGATCCTATCCGACCCGATTCAAACATACTAATACTGTTAGAATTGTATATATTTGGACCTTTAAATTATAATTTAAAACTTGTATGGAACTTATTTTTAATATAGAGATAGAGTTATAATTATTTTTTTATCTTAATTTATTTTGAAAATAATATTGTTTGTTATCTATTTTATGGTTAATAATAGTTAATCATGTAATAATTAAATATAATTATCTTTATTTTATTTGGATATATTTAGATCCAAATTTTTTAAATTAGAACCGGATTATTTATGAACCCGATCCAATCCAAATGATCCACCAGGTTGAAAATTCTGATAGTGGATCAAACTCGACTTGATTCGATTTTCTAATGAGTTGGGTATGGATATAATATTAGGATTCGATCATTCATGATCCGATCTGATTTGATCCATTTGCATTCTTAATCTTGATGATGAAGGTACTAATAGAAAATAAGAACCCACTCATGAAGATAGAATAAAAGAAGGAAGAAGGAAGAAGGAAAGAAAAGATTGTTTATTTATGCCAAGCCTTAATGGCCAGGATTAAAACAACGGTTTGGCATCCTTGTCCTAAATATTGACATGTGGCAAGCATCCGCATCGCTAGATCATATTACTCTTTGTCACGATGACCTCCGGATCATGCCACGAAGATGAATTCGTGCAGAGTAGCTGATAGACTGCGATAGACTCGAGAACGATCGCTGGGATTGCAGTTTCAAATCATTTCAATTAACCATGTAACGCGCTGCCTCAACTTGGTCGCCTCTCAACATCGTGACATGGTTTGCGAAGCGATGCACTAATGTGGATCCGGAATCTCTTTCTCATCATTTAAGGCAGTATTAAATATAAATTAGCAGCAAAAAGTGAGTTGTTGGGATTATACATACCCAAGACTGAGGTCGAGTCAAATAATCCAGCTTCACGATCTCAGACAATGACCGAGAAGCACCAAGCGAATCTACCGACAACTTGGATATCTATCCGAATCCTAGATGAAAAAGGGATCTCGCTAATTTTAGATGCATATCATATAAATAGCCAAGGAGCTTAATGTTGAAGTTACATTGTCATCAATCGAAAAGTTTCTACCATCATCATCAGAAATCTTCGACACGGTCCATATACAGAAAACTTTGGAAGACCGAAGCTCTGTTGCCGATCTACTCCCCTAGCATCTATTGCAAATCAACCTCATGCTCGGGTATAGATTGACTTCGAGATAGATGATATCGGATGTGTTTAACCAACTTGGTTTGACCATGGTTCTATCTCGGCTACTCGCCAACGACTATCCATTTAAGGTAATTTTTATTAGGCGAACATGGTCCGATGTATCCAGCGACATGGGTGTAATAACTATCCATGATAACTTATCATGATGCGGTTGTTGCCCATGTTTTAGGCTTATAAATGTTATGACCACATGCATTCAGGATATCCAGGATAACGGCCGATGAAACCCCACTATATAAAGGGAGAAGAGGGGATTCTCATGTTAAGTTATGTGAAGTGCAAAAGCTATCTCTCTTCTTTCTTTTTTTTTTTTTTCTTTTTTTTTTTTTTTTTTCCCAATTGTTCTCAGAATTCTAGCAAATATAAGCATCTCATAATTTCCTGCCGAAAAAACTCTGGCAAGTGGACATTTGTTTGCATGTTAAAGGCTCCATCTTCCTTAATCATCCACCGACCTCCAGCTCAATCTCCCATTTTAGCGACAGCAGGCAGCTTTTTGTTTATTTTATCATCATCATCACGGCTCACTAAATATTCCCCATCATCCGCCACTTTGTATTCATTTCCGTATCTTATGAAACGGATGTATGGTTAGCTTTTGAGAAAGTCTCTTATGATTGGTATCATATTATGTGTTAGTATCATGGTGTACATCTCCCACACTTGATTAGGTTCCCATATTTGGCGAGGTTTGACATCATTTGAGGTACCAACATCCTGCCACCATCCAAAATTACAATGATTTAAAGGTGAGACTGAGGCCTATCCACCATCAAGATTGATACAGGTCTGCGGAGCTCTAGGTTGATAATTAGTGTCTTTCTGTTTTGTTTATTTCAAGAATCATGGATCATGGGCAGGGCATAAAGCATGTCCGATAGGTTCGTAGTGAATTTCCAAGAACTTCACCTAAGAGGCATGGCTGAATTATCCTGCATATTTGCTGGTTGCCAGATTGCTTAGAGACTGTGTCATGGATGTTGCTGATTCCATCTCATTGCTGTTTGCTAGGGCTATCAGTGTGATACTCCTGGTTATCAATTACCAACCATGTCAGAATTGATATATATTCCTGGAATACAATGCATTGCAACCCCTTCCACAAATCACCAAATTGGAAGCTGTTGAATGGGCATTCACACTCGACCAACAATTGCCCAGCATTTATTCTCAACTCCAGCATAATTTGATCTCCATAGATGTATTCTTGATTCAGATCTTCCTAAGAAACCTTAGGATGCCCAACTTTCCTTCGAGGGATTGAGCAGTCCTTCAAAAGTCTTTTCCAAAACATCGAGGAAACCAAACATCACACAACTTCATTCGACCCACTCTCATTATACCCACATGCTTTAAGATTCCAATTGCGGATCGACTTAGAACCTGAAGCTGAAGGCCAAGCATCGCGGAAAGTAACTTTGGACCTTTGGGCATGGCAATGGATTCAAACATGTTCTTGCTATACAATCAAACATGCAAGCATAATAAGCACAAAATCACAACTTTCACAAGCTTTGCAGTTATAGCATATAATATATGCCGTTTTGCACAGGTCGCTAGAGCCAGATTCAGAAACACCAGGAGGCACCTATAAGCGGACAAGCATGATGGAAATACTTGGGAGACTTCACAATGGGAGAAAAGGCGAGATTCTTGGAGTGCACTGTAACTTAGCAATTATAACTCTTAAACACTCGCACAGTCAGAGTCCAAAACAACATTAAACCAAAAAGTAATCCAAATCAAGTACATCTAATCGAACACCCTCTTTAAGTTCCTCAGTAAAGACTATAGGATAAAAAGCACTCAAAATCAGACCGATGATATATTAGGATTACTTCTTTTCTTCCTTCTCAGCCTCCGCAGCCTTCTTCATCCTGGCACCCACTTGGCGCTGGTTCATCCGCTCAACACGAAGCTTGGCATAGGCTCTGAAGGATTTCATCTCATCGGTGACCTTTACTAGTTCAACAGAAGGCTTCTCACGACCAATGGGCATGTATGGTCCCTGGACCTGGGTTGCAGTTGCAAGCTCCGCTGCTGCAGAATCACCAGCCTGACACAATAGACCACCAGCATGAATTTGTGGGTATATCAAGCACTTAAATAGAGGTACAAACAAATCCGAAGGGTACCTTGAACTTGCGTGCACGTCTTGGGAAGATAACTAATTTTGCCTTGTATGTTTTAAGTCTTTGGACATTCGCTTGGAGACCTTCCAAGGAACGGTTCTTTCGGCGGTGATCAACTGCAATTCCAATGGTAGGTGCAAGCTTTTTAGGAATGCCTGCTGCCTGCATGGTTCAACTCATCTATAAATTGTCAAAGAAATAACGGTTTATTTTCATATAGGCATAAAACTAAATGTCACTTGGAGCTAATACAATAAGGATCCATATTTTAGACTTGCTTATTTCTTTTGTCCATTTATCATAAAGATAAATACATGTAGTTCTCAGGCCTATCACATCACCAGAGTAATGACTCTAGAGATCGATTATGTAATAGATACAATGGCATGGTCAAAGGGATTCACTTTTCACTATCGATCCTGAATTTTTGAGAAGCTCTTATCAGATACTATTGAGACAATCTTCTGGTCATGGTCAACTAGCTCCTTGATAGTAAATTAAGGTATATGCATCCCCTATGGAAATTTGAGCAATGATTGAAACAAGTTTGGATTCAACCAATTCTCATAAAGATGGCTGTATTCGCTGTTTAGTCGCAAGTACTTTGTTTGATTTATCTAAGAATGGGTTCTTTTCCTGCATTTCTTCCTAATAGAAATAATTAGAGCTTCTGTCAGAAAAAAGATTTCTACATAACAAGTTGCTTGTTTTGCTCTCCAGATCATTCTTCCACCATTCCTCGAGCCACGTGACTCCCGAGTCAAAATTATACTTCATGAAGTATGAAGCATATCACTAAATGCTTGAATTCTAGCCTAACCTTATGACTGCAAAACAGTACTCCATTCCCTCAACTACCAAAGTAGAAAATCAGGATGATAAGTGTTCTTTGCAGCATTCATCTTGCAAGTACCATCTCAAGAACTTCCAAACAGCTAATGAACACAAACAAAACGTACACACTAGATAATTACCTTAAGCTCCTCTAGGGTAAAACCCCTGCCTGCCCTAGGTTTCATATTGTACTTGAGGGTCTGGCATTGAACAATTGGGCGAAGGGGTCCAGCAGTAGGACGTGGGAAAATCTTCACAGCCTTCTTCTGTCTAGCTGCAATAACAATATGGTAATGCACAGCATATAAGAAATGTATAAAAGCAAAGCAAAACCCAAAATACATAAATAAATAAATAAACACACAGAAAGAGGAGGGGAGGGCCTAAAGCACCAAGCTCACAGGACACTATTAGATATTTACAACATAGAAAGATAGTGAGTGCTGCCCACCAATCCGTCTTCTGGTCTTGCGAGCCGGTTGGTTAAACCAAGTCCTCACATAATTCTGCCAATGCTTCTTGAAGTGTCCATTTGGCACAACATTGTTGTGTTTAACCATGACTCTTCACCTAAATAACAGCATAACAACAACAAATATTAATGAGAGTAACCAAACCATGTAGATAAATGTCCTCTGAATTTTCTCATGGTATATCGTGCCTAGTTCAGATGCAGATGTAATAAGCACAACAGTATTTTGTCCTTTTTTTTTGGTACAAAGCACAACGGTATTCCCAAACATTAGGATGTGTGCAAGCATGCATCATCCACCATCAAAGTGCAGTTCGACAGCATAGTTGAAATCATTAGCCAAAAAAATAAATAATTAAATAAAAGAACCGATTGTGGGATCAGAATATGCAACATCTTATCTGGATCACATTTTACACCATATGACATCATAATGGTTCACCACACCACGATAATAATTTCATGAATAAGAAGTAAACATGTCTTCATATATAATCACACCATTTGATACATGAATCCAACAAGCATGATCCAAAAATTTAAAACGAAAAAATTGTTTATTTCATGTCTGTCACAAAGTTAAGCTTTACATTTTTTTTTTATATCCTCAAATTTTACCCTCAAGGTCCGTTTGGTTGGAGGTAATCTGGCATGGAAAAATATATCTCATGTTTGATTTCCATGTTTAGCATGAAAAGCGGAGGAGAAGGATGGTAAGAAAAAAATGACGGGTTCCATGATTATTTTCATGAGAGAAAAAGATAAAACAAATACCATGAGGAGGGTTGGTATTTTGTAAATTTTCAAGTGATGGTAACCTAGCTTTGACAAAAGTACATCCAATAAAGTTCATTTATAATCATTGAATTTGTTTTGCTATTTTTCCAGATTCATTTAATGAAAATCTTTTACAAAATAATTAAAATCTAAATGGCATCATACAAAGGATTATGTGATTATAATCATTATAACATGATAATGATATCTTAGTATAAAAATATATTTTTTGTTAATAGGTATATTTGTAAATTTGATCATATTCCTATATAGAAAACATAATAATCTTTATTCAACATAATTTTCTAGAAAATTTTTTACTAACCAAATACGGTAAAAGTTATTTTCTTCGCAATCATTTTCCTAGATAAATGATTCCCACGAATCATCAAATTACCCCGTAATTTGACATTCCCCAACCAAACGGATCCTCGGTTCCTTATTTGGTGGTGGGAACTGATAAATACACTCTTACTTAAGTCTCTAGTTGTTTTGGTTGCATCTTCCATAAGCACTAAATTGAGAGAGACATCGCGAGTGTATCGAAATAGGGAAGTAAAGAAACCTTTCAAGCACATAAAAAATAAGCCCACAGTTACACATTTGTAAACTTAACCTTTATACACTAAAACCAGGGCACTGTCTGCCCAATCTTAAAATTGCAACCATGTCAAGTGTAAGGTTAGCAAAATACACATACTTGAATCAGGATTTTGTACCTGATGATTCCACAGTTACTCTGTTTTACAATCAAAATATGATAACTGCACCAAGTTTTAAAATTATACCCAAAGCACTTAAGCCTAACAACCATCTTTTAGAAGGTTAAATTATATTTCTATTTACACAGCAGAAAACAATCAAATAAAATAAGTATATAGCTGTAGCCAAAATGAATGTGTCTGTGTGCTTACAAATATTAACTAGTCAGTGCAACAGCATGACCATGACAAAATAATGGTCGAATAGAACTACATATATTCAATGATTATTTGGATACTTGATGACTAGCTGGCCTCCAAATTTCCGATACATGATAGAAAACCTAAAACTTAAAGCACTGACAAAAATGTAGAAGTTGAACCAACAGCTCTTTCACATAAGAACAAGGGTGAGTGAAAATCTATAAAGCAATTTAAGCAAAGGAAATTCCAGCCATTTAAGAAAGAAAATGTCTTAATGAACTAAACATATCATATGACAAAAGCAATGGTAAAAGATACATTGAAAGTTGTGAAAGCGAAATAAGCAATAAACAAACACCTAGGATACATTTTAACCTTTATATGACTTGAGGCTAAGACTTGGTTTGTACCTGTAACTATTCTCCCCCATTTTAATCTGCCATTTTGGTAGTAACTATTCTCCCTTGTTTATTATTACCTAATAGCCCTCACCTATTATTAGTTAAAGTATTCAGGTTTCTGATAGAAGGGTCCTCAAGTGGCAGCAAATCGACATTGCAGGGTGTAAGCTAGTTGATCTTATATCCTTATTTTTGACTAATATATGCTCTAGTCATAAGGAAACATCAAATTCTGCATGTATTAAGACCATTCCACGTCTTGGAAGCTTAGAAAGAGAGCAATGCCCAAATCCATGATGAAAACATCCATAAGACACCCCCTATCATGCTAATCAAAATGAAATCAAGAGAATATTGTATGAACTTTGGCTTCCAATCATTTTTTCCCAAAAGGCAGCTGAAGATCATTAATGTGAATATTTTAACATGAATTTAACCTAACAAAATCGATTTTTTTTAGAAAAAGACAATAAATTTTGTCATACTGACTCCTTAGCCCTAGATTAAATAAATAGACTCGTCGTGCAGCAAGCAGAAGCATAAACCCATCTCTAAAACAACCTTCCGAACACCAATTAACAAAACCCAAAACTGAGATCTCAACGAGAACAAACAAATGCCGTCTTTCTCGTTCCAAAACAATGACTTCATCCGCAATCGAAACATTCCAACCTTCAGTATAAGGCATTCGATAACATAATCATGCAATAATAATCAAGACTGCTTCTAATGACAATATCCGCAAACCAAAATGCTATCTTTTCTTTCCCTACCGTAAAAAACAAATCAAATTACATAAAAGCTCCCATTCTTGGGATCCAGATCTCTTACTCAGAATCAATAACGATAAAAGAGACAAATACAAGCGATTGCTATGCGGAATTCGTACTCCAAAGCCTAGAGATCGGAGGAAAAACACTAGACATCAGGAGAACAGATATTTCCAATCGAAAGGGACGTAAATCTCACCAGAAATCAACGCCCTCTCTGTCTGTCTCTCTATCTACGCCGCGGTAGGCCGGGTCGCGAGGGTTTTCGCTTCTCTCTCCAGAGCCGCCAGAGGAAACGATGGAACGCACTAATAAACCCTAGCTTTAAGAAATGGATGATCGGGCAACAAATGGGGTGGGCTCAGTGGGCCATAGATCCAACACCGGCCCAAAATTGAGTTGTTTGTCCACTTTTATTTATTTATTTATTTTCTTTTATAATCTCTTTCTGGCGTGCCTTCCAAGTGGATTGTCTCTCTCTTTTTTGGATTAATAAAGATGAGATTTTTTTCCCTAATGATAAATGACGGTATTGCCACCTGGATTGTCGTGGCCTATAGTTCTCGCGCGGTGTCGGTTGATGCACTTTCGTCTGGTATCCAATGCACGTGCCCGGACCTGCAAAAGAAGGGAGACCCAGGCCGGGATCCTGGTGGGGACACTCCGACGATCAAGTCAGTGGATGATCTAGAAAAATAGATCATCCTCGGTAGATCCCAAATCGATCTCCATTTTTGGAGTGTTGGAAAGATGATGAAGTAGAGGTTTAGGTCGAGAAGGGGGATGTGAGCAAGATGTGAGCAGGGATGGCCATGGTCACTAGAACTCTTTCCGAGGGTTCTTGAGTGCTCTTGATGTACCTTGAGCTTTGCTGAATTGCTTGCCCCTTTCTCGTTTACCTTCGTCGGAGGCCCCCTTTTGGTTTTCTTGTAGATGAGCGGCACCTCGATTGAGGTGCAGAGTTTCACCTTGGCCTCCCTCGGGTGCCCCTTGCACGAGCGAGATGTAGGCCTCCTCTCCTCCCTCAGCCCCCCTACCGGGGGGTGGTCTGTTACTGGCTATGTCCGTAAGGCGTGGAGGAGTGCGCGTCCTTTTCGTGGTAGGGAGATACGTCACAGATCCTGACGTTCCGACAGATTGCTGCTTCCTCCTAGCGCCGTCCCACCATCTATGGGGACCTGACAGGGCACCGGTCCAGGGGCAGGCGCTATAAGGTCTGAGTTCCCTAGCGATCCCTTCCTCTTTTGGATAGTGCAGATGATGGGTAGAAGGGCTAAGCACCTCGAGCGGAGCTTCTTTTCTCAGTTGGTGCCGACAGTGAACCGAGTAACCTGGTGCTCCGGCAGGATGCTTCTTTGCAAGCCGGCATGCCCTGGCGGAACGACATTTCGCAAGGGGCACAGTCGGCGTGCGATGGTGGGGCGCCGTTCCTACGAAGGTTCTAGGCGACATGCCATCGCACATCAAGCATGTCAACCCCCCCAGTGCCATGCCAGGGTGAGGGCGATGGTGCCACTTGCCGGCGCCATTGTGCGTCCACCCTGGGGCGCTCAAGGGAGAGACCGTGTTCACCTGAAACATTCAAACCTAATTTCGGGGAAGAGGTTGACTTTGACTAGGGATTGATCTCGAGCGGGGTGGACCTTAACACCTGTCAAAGGTGCGAAGGACGAGGCACGACCTTGGTCAAGACTCGACCTTAGGGGAGCCACTCTGGTGCGAGGGACACAAAGAAGGAGGCACGGCCTCGGCCAGGGCTCGACCTCGGGGGAGCCACTCCGGCATGAGAGGCTCGAAGAACGATGCATAACCTCGGCCAAGGCTCGACCTCGGGGAAGCCACTCCAGCACAAGAGGCTCGAAGAACGAGGCACGATCTCAGTCGGGGCTTGACCTCGGGGGAGCCACTCCGACGCGAGGGGCTCGAAGAACGAGGCATGGCCTCGACCGGGGCTTGATCTCGAAAGAGCCACTCCGACACGAGGGGCTCGAAGAACGATGCATGGCCTCGGTCGAGGCTCGACCTCGAAGGAGCCACTCCGGTGCGAGGGGCTCGAAGAACGATGCACGGTCTCGGCCGGGGCTCGACCTTGGGAGAGCCACTCCAACGTGAAGGGCATACTAGAACGAGGCCCGACCTCGATCGGGGCTCGACCTCGAGGGAGCCACTTCGGCGTGAGGGACCCAGGCTGGTGGTGGCCCCACCAGGGCCTTTGCCCGGGTGGCACCATCCGCTAATGTGGCCGCTAGTTGGATCTGAGAGTGGCTCCGTATCAACGATCTTGCCATATCAGACGGAATTAATAATCGTTGTTGAAATATATATAATTTTTATATGGTGACCCGTCCAATCCACTTTATTTGTTTGTTAATAATTTTTTGCCTCTCTCTTTCGACATAGGTTCATGTCATACTTTAAATATAACTAAGAAAATGCAAAAGAATCTTTATGATATTTAAGATATATACATTGTTGGCACCGAATCCAAACGATTCCTTCGTACCATCGCACCGTCAAGACTCATTAGACTCCCTTCTAAGCCGTGCAAAACAAATCTACGTACCGAAAAATTTTTGGCAGAGATACTCCGATGCTTAAGTCAGCAAAGATTCGAGTAACATATATAAAATCTCAAAGGAGATAAGCAGGAACGAGAGAATACTTCAGCTAGCTCTTCTTTTTTTTTTTCTTACTTTTGGAGGTCCCCTCTTATCAGTATTTATAGATATTTATCTTAATATAATTTAGTTAGAAGGGATTTCTTGCAGTTAGTTTCGATGCTATTCCATTAAAAACTAACATAAATCCGTTATAACGGTTGGTTATTATTCTGGTAAGATAACTATCTCTTTTCTTGCCATCTTCATTCTTATTGAATCAGCAGGTGCGTTTGGT
Organism: Areca catechu; assembly: GCA_021397845.1. Taxonomy (NCBI): domain Eukaryota; kingdom Viridiplantae; phylum Streptophyta; class Magnoliopsida; order Arecales; family Arecaceae; genus Areca; species Areca catechu. The sequence goes on along the minus strand of CM038038.1, from coordinate 12,165,729 downwards.
CTCATTCTTCTAACCTTAAATCGGTTGGTCAATGATCGGTCGGTCAATAATCGGTCAGTCAATGATTGATCGATCAATGATTGATCGATCAATAGTTCGTCGGCCAATGGTTGGTCATACTCCTTCATTAACCAACTTTATCGTCAGACAGCTTCATCATACTCAGTTGATCATACTTCTTTATTAGCCTACTTTATCATCAGACAAAATCAAGTAACCAAGTCATTGTCATAACATAAACAATCACCAAACTTTTGTTACCACGAGCCGTGGCTTTTTGTTGTAACTGACTATTATAACACATCGATGTATCTGTCCCAAAAAAAAAAAAAAATCTTTGTCTTTATCCCGAGTCCGGGTACTATAAAGCTATAAGAGCATCGTTCATGTGTTTTTTTTTTTTCCTTTCTTTTTCTAGTATTTGAAGTTGCATTTCGCCCTCGATAGAAGTTTTGGCATTGAGGTTTGTCCAGCAAGTTCATGCAACCCATCTCATATAAAATCCATGCAACTTGAATAAATGATGAATATTGACATCCAAGCAAAACAAAATGTAAGATTTTCTTCTGATGCACAACTCAAGTACCAATGAATTCAACATAGACCGCAGGTATGCAAATAACAAAAAATTGCCACATGACCATGGAAATTTTTTCTACAACGAGGACCGTAGGGGTTTTGCAATTCAAAAGATCACATTAGAAAAGGAGAAATAGAACTAATTATTGGAGGGATCGAGAATGGTTTTGATTACTTGAATGAGAATATAAAATAAAATGCCTATATGTTGCATGGCCTACATAATTTAACCTTTGGACTAAAGTGAGGTTAGATAAAGTTCCTCGAACCAAGTTTTTTTTTTTTTTTTTTTTTTTTTTTTTTTGGGGAGCCTCCCAATGTTTTGTCACACCTTAAAGAACTTTTCCCACCAACCTTTTTCGATCTGATTCGCTCACGATGCCCAACGCTGCATCTATTTTCACGAAGTGAATTATCACCCAAAAGAAGTATCCTGGCAGGTGCTGCGAATGGGTTGGTTTGATGACCACGGACAGGCTGTTGCGTTTTTGACTTTTTTCAGCCGTAAGATCGTAGAAACCAAGGGAAAGGAAGGAAATGGGAAAAATATATCAAGAGATCAAACAAGAGACTTTAAAAAATGTCAACCAGAGCTAAGACTATAAATGGATTAGGTTGTTCCATAGCTTGATCTGATCCGATCTATTTAGACTCGATCTAATTTATTTTTAGAAATCAATGGATCTGGATCAGATCCTAAAATTAAATCCGTTTTATTTTCTGGATCGAATCTAAATTTACTGAATTTGGATCTGACCCGATCCGACCCCACTCGAATATACTAGTACTATAATGATTATATTTATTTGGATCTTTAAATTATAATTTAAAATTTGTATAGAACTTATTTTTAACATAGAGATGAGTTATAATTAATTTTATATTTTAATTTATTTTGAAAATAATATTATTTATTATTTATTTTATGATTAATAATAGTTGGCTATGTAATAATTAAAATATAGTTATCTATATTTTATCTGGATTATAACGAGATCTAAATTTTTTATATTAGAACCTGATTATTTATGGATCCGATCCAACCTGAATGATCCGTTGTGTTGAAAACTTTGATAGTGAACCCGATTCAACCCGATTTGATTCTGTAATAAATTGTATTTGAATGTAATATTAAGACCCGATCAAAAAATTGAATTGAATCGGAATCATTCATAATCCGATCCGACCCCATTCATTTGCACCCCTAACCAAAGCCACATCGTCATAACGGGGAATCACACCCGTCTCCAACATATCACAAGGCATAAGAAGAAAGAAATCTAAAATTTTCCATTTAAAATAATAAACATGCATATGTTTATTTGGTTAAACAGTTATTTCACATAAAACCCTCTAAAAGAAGTTTGGATATGGCCTGTCAGACCATCAATAATCTTTAGGCAATTATATCCCTGAAGTAAAATAAATCTTAATGAGTCCAAAAGTTCAATTAGACACAACCCAAAAAAAAAAAACTATAGTTTGGTTTTAGCTTGACTTTGATGCTTTCTAGCTTAATTCCCAAGCACAAGGCAAAATCATTTAAAAAAAAACAAAGGCTCGGACGTAGCATTGCACACCTTGTATACACCAAAAAAACCATTGCGATCCCCATTAGCTCTCCTAGCTTGGAAAAATTCACCTCCGAACAAATAAAAGCTGTGGTATCTCTCTCAAGTAGCTCCTACCCAAGCTTCTATTAACTCATAAGCAGTTATTCACATGCTATCTAAGCTGGATATCCACTTCATTTGAGCAAATTCCTCCGAAATTCGCCAATCCAGGTAGAAATTGTCTGTTCATCAATGATGTCCTCAATCTCGTCTATTTTCTTAATGACGAGTGAGGGTAGGTTGGTATGCAGTATCGATTTCTCAGTCTATGAATGGTATGCAGTAGAAAATTGGATTGTCACCTTCAGCATATTCCAAATCCCTAACTAAAACAATGGTTTTCAAAAGAACATTCTGAAAGGACTGGTCAAGGGATAACCGAGCGCATCTCAACCCACATAGCATAAGTACAGGGAAAACATGGTCGTTTGTAAATGAAATAAATTTGAATAAAACATAAAATACAATAAAGAGATAACCAAGCAAAATAAAATATAATAAAAAAAAATATAGCAGATATACATAGTTCAGCCTATCAATTCTACATTCATGGACAAGATCTTCTCGATATTTTTTTATTCAATCAATGGCACAAAAATTATATAATTGAAGAAAAAAAATACAAGAAACTCTCTATACAAAGATTTTTTACATAAACAAAGCCTTGGATCCTCTTATGGTGCTTATGGGCGTGCAAGGTCTGCCTCTTGGCCTCTGTTGAAAAAGAGGCCAAGAGAGAATCCAAAATCTCATGTAAAACGACTCCCAAATGAAGTCAAACTACATTTGAGACTCTCAGACACTCCCAGCCACTTGATCAGCATCAAATGCATGAAATCCCATCGAAATCGTCGCTGGAACAGTCCAGATCAAACTTGAATTGACTCACAGCGGTTGGATCTTCACCGGGTAATATGGGATGTCCGATCGTGCAATCGATACTGCTGCCCCCTGTAAACTGCAGCTCATGGAAAAACACCCTGCGCCATGTTGCCACTTGGGCTTGGGCCTCACGTGCACGCTCATGCATGCTAGGCTATGCATTCGTCCTCCTTTTTTCTTCTTCTTCTTCTTCTTCTTCTTCTTCTTCTTCTTCTTCTTCTTCTTCTCTTCTTTTTTTTTTTTTTTTTTCTTTCCACAGGGCTTTAACCATTAACAATTCTTTTACTTAAAGACATGTGCCAAACTCTAAAAAATATTATCTCTGGAAGCCTTGCCAACCTCCCCTTCTCACGCAGCTCCAAGATCGAATGAAGCTTTACTCCAATTTAACTTCTATCAAGTCATTGGCTTCGTCAATATTTTTGCTAGGTTTGTATCAAGTATGAATCTTTGACAGCATGACTAGACCATCATGTATCACATCTTTCACAAAGTAATAATGAATGTTGATATGCTTTGTTCAAGAGTAAAATATTATATTTTTTGCCAAGTACAATGTGCTTTGACTATCACAATTCATATTCATCACATCTTGCCTTATTTTGAAATCTCCAAGAAGCCTCTTAAGCCAGATAACTTCTTTATATGCATGTACTACTACAATATAATCAACCTTTGTCATTGATAGTGCCATCACTGACAGAATCTTAGATTCTCAGCTAATAGCATTATCATATATGGAGAATATATAACCTGTGGTAGATCTCCTCCTATCCCGATCTATTATAAAATAAAAACTCACATATTCAATGCACTCCAAACCGATAGAATCATAATAGAGTGAATAATCTGACGTTCTCCCTCAGATACTGGAGAATCCACTTCACTGCTTTCCAATGGTCGCAACTTGGATTTGTTATATACTAGCTCATAACTCTCATTGCTTGTTGATCGCTATCATTGACGGTCAAAAATAAAATCTACTCACTACTATAGCTAGCGATGAGTCAGGATCGTATCCTCGGGGACCAAGGATAATTATTTCATAGAAAAAAAAGCAAAAAAAAATTATTTATAAAGATTAGATTAAGAATAATAATTGTTAAAAGATAACAACTTATTACTTAATTAAATTAGTTGGTAGGAGAAAGAACCTAGGAATCCAAATCCACCATGCAAACAGGTTTCTTTTTTTTTAGGTTGCAATATCAATAATTCTTGCAGGTTCAATGTTAGAAAAATTTATCTCCTATTAGGCACAGGTCCTATCTAGAAATCAGATGTCTGCTTAGAGCATAAACTATCTAATTTGTTGTACAAGTATATGAATATAATCTACCATACTACGATCTACCTCTCTGAGGCATGTATCGTATCCTGAGATCACAACATGTCGATTGAGGGTGTAAGCTATGTATAACAAATCAAAGCCTCGATAAGAAAAATAACTCAAAAGATATGTAAAGGAAGAATATGATTTTTATTACATAGAACTAAGTACAAAAAGAGAGGTAGCACCTGGTTATAGGATTCATCTTTATCCCAAGTTGAAGGAATCTAGCCGTGCATCGCTGTCGCCAACATCCTCTCCAAAATTCTTCTTTTTTCTAAGCCTAATACAATAATTTAAATAAAAAAAAGAAAATAATTTCTATAGAAACTTATGCTTGGACTGCTACCTGGGTCCTCCTTTTATAGAGTCATCTAGAACTTCCTTCCGATCAAATTTGGAGTCAATCGGGCTCAAGATCGGCCAGATATTATATGAAAAATTCTCAGCCATCCATTCTATATTATAGCCTTAGATTGTGCCAGAATTCATGCGAAATCAACTCCTCCTTCCTTCTCTACTAAACCGAGTCCAATATGGACTCTTCGTTGAATCCTGATCTCGAATCCCCTTCTTCGACTAGAAATCAGACTCTTCTTCTAGCAACGGACGGGTGGCAGTCGACGATGATGGTGGGTGAGAGAGGAGGATCTGCAATGAGCAACAGTGGCAGGGAGATTTCAAGGGAAGACGAGCAGGCCAAGAGCTTTTAACCATTTTTGACCATGGGGTGATCGAGCGGGGGGACAATGGTGGAAGGTGGTGCCCGAACGGTGGTCGGTCGATAGGAAGTGGTGGCTGGTGGCAAAAAGGATTAACGATAGACGAGAAGAAGAAGAGATGATGATTACTGGTCCAATAGGGGTCTTCTAGTGATGTTTTTCGATCGTGGTGGCCTTCTTGGTGACTCCTCCGGCGATGGGTGACGACGGGTGGTGTCTGGCGACTGAAAACAAGGCTCGGGCAGCGGTTGGTCCATGGATGGGCTCGTGGACCAGTATCCATGGCTGCCATTGGACCAACTAGCATTTTATAGACCGATCGGCCGGTCCACCACCGACTGCTCCAAAATTTATGCTATTCTTTAATAATTCTCAATCTTTGATTCTGGGTTCGTTTAAAGTTTGATTTGAGTACCGTTTATACCGTTAGACTCGAAAAATTAAGCTCTTTCCATCTAAAGGCTCATTTTATACAAAACCTAAATAAAAAATATCAATTCTTAACAAATACTAATTAATTAATATTTATTTTAATGGTTAAATTGAAATAATTAATAGACTTATCACACCTCTAACTTAATCATTGCTAGTCCCTTAGCAATGTAATTAAAATAGAATCATATATCACTAAGATCATCCCTTGCAAAACTAGATCTAGGCTTAAGGTTAAAGGAAGCTAGCTAAAATCACTAAGTATTGACCTTCTGAAATAAATTTCATGGTCAGATCTGTTAGAAACCTTCTTAGAGTTCATCCAAAGATTTACAGCACTTGTGTTGGTGATGACTAACTCAGTATTTCGGTACTGGCTTATAAGGAACAATTGCATCTTCGCTTATCACCTAATTTAGTTAATTTTTTATACACCCCCAATTAGGCACATGAGTTGAGGTAGCTTTCACACTACCTAATTTTTTCTTTTTTTTGTTGGCGATGTCTTCACATTGCCCACTTTTTGATGTGAACAATAATGCTTACTTAGGCTGTTGCCCAGAAATGGAGCCTAAGAGGGGGGGTGAATTGGGTCTTTTAAAAATTTAACACAATAAAACAAATGGTCTAGTGGTGCTTGTGAGTAACAAATAATTAGATGCAAGATAATAGCACTTAATTAAAGAATGCAAAAAGAAAAGAGCAATCACACACAAACACAAGATATATAGTGGTTCGGTGCAAACCTAGCACCTACATCCACTCCCCAAGCCACCCTTGGGAATTTCACTATAATCCATACCAGATTACAATTGACTTGTTTTTACAAGGCTCACAAGTCAAAAACCTAAGTTGGTTTTATCACTTAGGCTCACCAACAAACCTAACTACTTGTTTTGTCTTCGGGCTCACAAGTTAATCCTAGTTGATTTTAACACTTTGGCTCACCAACAAATCATAATAACCTTCTTTCAAGACATCCTTGAAAGCAAGGTTAAAGCACAACAAATCAGATATAAAATTTAAATGCTACAACAAACTCTCTTCAAGAGTGGATTGGAATCTTTGAAGCCCAAGGATTGCTTTGACTTCACTCTTCTTCAAGTTGCCTCCTTTTGGAATGTAGTAGATTTGAGCAAGTAGGCTTTTTCAGTAGAATCAAGCTAGAAGAGGCTTTTGATTTGAAGTTTGGAGAGAATAAAGGCTTTTTGGCTTTAGAGTGGACTTGAATGCTCTTGAATAGACTTCTCTCTTTTTCTTCTTGACTTCTTCTCACTTCACTTGCTTTAAAATGAGGTTGGTGGAGATTAAATACACAAAAAACCTTCTAAAAACGGTTTGTGACCGTTGGAGCATTGGAAATAGCCGTTTGGAGCTTGAAATCCCATTTCTGCAAGCCAGAAAATAGATCCGTTAGAGCTGTCAGGCTGCAAGTGTCGACACTTGGCTGTCAGGTGTCGACACTTGGCTGTCAGGGTCGACACTTGAATTCTGGGAGTCGACACTTGATCATTCAAGTGTCGACACTTTATGCACAGGTGTCGACACTTGACACAAAAAATCCTCGAACCAACAAGTTCTGTATTTTCAAAATTCTCAGGCCTTGAGTCGACACTTGAAACCTAAGTGTCGACACTTGGTGTCGACACTTGAATTCTAGGTGTCGACACTTGACGTGCCAAGGATTTTTCTTCGTGCCAAATGCTGAAGTGTCGACACTTGTCTGTCCAGGTGTCGACACTTGAGACTGAAAATATCCAGAATCAAGAGTAAAAGCCTCGAAATCGAAAATAAAGTTCATAAATGCATAAACACATAATAGTTAAGCAAATATTAGCCCTTTTTTAATGAAGAGAATGTCCGGATATGTGAGAATTGCTCCGTGCCATTGCGTGCCATACACCATAAGTTTTTGAAATTTTAAGATGCTTTCTTCCTGAAAACTCACAACTTGAAATTCACATTAGAATACAATATGTGCTCAATGTTTTGTTATTCATCAAAATCACTGGGTGGAGCCAACAATCTCCCCCTTTTTGATGATGACAAAACCTTGAGAAAAAGAGACAACATAGTCCAAACCATGAGTTTTCTAATTAATAGGAGACAATCTCCCCCTTAATTAGATACTTCTTATTAAGGTAAACTTCAAATCAATATAATGCATCTTTTTCTTTTAAACAAGATACATGTTCTCAAATTCTCAAAAATAATTAAACATCCATTATCACTCATTAAACATCCATTATCACTCTTTTTCTTCATAACAATTACTTTTTAACATTACTTTTTCTCATTACTTTTCTCTCCCCCTTTTTGTCAATCATAAAAAATAACCTCCCCCTTTCAATTTGCATGTATACAAAAAGAGAGTATAGAAAATATTATAGCTGAAATTGTGCTTGTGTCAGAGTTAAAATATCCCATTATATCAGAGCTAAAATATGACAAACTGAAGTATAACAACCATATATATATGAGACATGTTTTTAGTACAAACAAAACTGAAACATACATATATCAAACATATAAAGAGATCTGAAACAGTCATCTGTGAGGCTAGTCCTCATCAGAAGGAACATCAAGACTAAAAGGAGCACTAATCCTAGATCTGGTGGCTAAAGCCCTAGGAGGTGCTAAAGCTCTAAGACTCCTGGTACGACCGGCAGGACCGAAAGCAGGTACAACCCTAGAAGATCTGGTAGAAGGAGGCGAAAGATGATCAGCTGGCTCAATAGGATCCGGAACAAAGTCAACTAGTGCAGTAGAAGGAGCAGGTGTAGTAGGAGGATCTCGACTGACCACCTCATAAGCATCAGCTCCGCCTACACTGTCGCTGTCAGTGCCTACCACCTCAGTGGCTCGGTCAACATCCTGATCACCTCCGTCAGCAATATCAGCATGGTCGCTCCGGTGACCGCCGCCGTCATCATCATCATCATCATCATCATCATCATATGGAGCAGGAGCAGGTGCAGCAGGAGGTATAAGTGATCTCAGAAGATCCTCAAGACGTGTGAAACCCTCCTCCATAGATCTGCGGATCTCAGCGTGCTCTGAGGTAGTCTGTGCTCGTAGAAGCTCGACCTCGCTACGCAGCCGAGTCACCTCTCCTCTGATCTGTGTGAACTGGGCTCTGGCATGCTCCTCAAAGGATAATCCGGTAGAAGGTGGTGGAGGAACTGAAGCATCAGGTGACAGGTGCTCTGCCTGTGTCGATGGTACATCCACTGGAGGAAGAACTGCTGGCTCAGATGGTCCAGCCTCAGCCTCTCGAATCTCATCCTCCTCATCTGGCTCATGGCCAGACTCTCTCCGAACCCATCGACCTCCAACCATCCTGAAACCCATGCGGTGCAATGACCTCTCATCATATACATCTGTGTGCAGTATCTCCTTGGGGATCTCCCCCTCCAACGATACTCCACAAGCTCTGAAAAGACGGGTCAGTGCCATCCCGTATGGCAAACAGTGTCAGTGCTGAGTGGCAGCATCATGCATCTGTGATAGCATCAAGGCCGGTATGTCAACTGGTCTCCTCTCGATCAGACTGGTCATCAACATCAGCTCTCTCTCTGTGATGAAATCAAATCTGCCAGTCTTCGGTAGAAGGATCCGTGCGGTAATGTGGTGCAGCAGACGCATCTCTAAAGATAACTGGTTCGCGGTAACTACTGAGATACCGCGAACATCCTCTCGCTCAAGGATGCATCTGAAAGCTGCCTCTCTATCATCAACTGAGAACGCACTGACTCCTCTCTGGGGTATCTCCCATACTCGGCTCAGCAACTCATCAGTCAATGAAATCTGCATACCTCTGACGGATGTCGTCCATAAGAATCGTCGACAGTCAAGGGCACCGTAAAACTCCCTCACCAGGTGAGGATAGTATCTCTCCTGCATGGTGCAGAAGGGTACTAACCCTGCATCTGAGAGTATCTCTCTAATGCCAAAATGGTGCCTGTCGAAACAGTGTAGATCTACTCTCCTTCCTGAAGCTACTGACTTCCCTGCCATCCTCTCTGCAGGGGGGAGCTCGGAGTGGCTGAACTGCTCTGCGGAGCGGGATCGAATCTGGCCTTCGACCTCATCTCACTACCCTGACTAGGCCTTGCTCTAACTGCAAGTCTCTTCCTAGGACCCATATCAGCCAACTGACTAGGAAGAAAGAAAAAGGTTCAGAACAAACGACTGGCCATAGGTGAGATTAGAGTTTAAATTGGTCTCAAAAACCAGAATTAATAAGTTTTGATCAAGATGAGAGATTTTGAATAAAATTTGTAGGTAAATTTGTGTTGGGTGGAGCACATTTGAATCCCAAAAATTAAGAAAAGAAAAGAAATTATGGGATTTAGGTTTTAAGCATTTAGGGTTTTTGCAAATAGGCAAAAATATTCAAAATGCAATACTAGAAATCCTTCCTAATCATTAATAAAAGGTTTATTACATTTAGATTAGATGAAAACCCATTTTATTTTGCCCAAAATTGATGAAATAGTGATTTTTGTGAAAAAGGGTTGAAAAACACCAAAAGATGAGGGAAATTGAGGAAAACAAATCTAAAACAAGATTCCCTCAAATGGAGTTTTAGAAATTTACTAAAACACACAAAAATCCAGTTAGATTGAAGAAAAAAGTTCGGAAAACCTAAAACACGATTGTTTGGTTTAAAAACAATAAAGTTAAAAACATAGAAAAATAAAACTAAATTAGAGAGGGAAAATACCTGATTTGAGACGGATTGAAGGGTGAAAAGACGGGTTTGGACAGGGGGGACCACTGTTCCAAGAAATTTGGGAAGGAAATTTTTCAAAAAACCTTTCTTCGTTCCCCATTTTAAAACAGTTCAGATTCGCAAGTGTCGACACTTCGGATTTGTCAAGTGTCGACACTTGGTCAGGTGTCGACACTTGACACTTTCCAAGTGTCGACACTTGGCCAAGAAATTCGAGAAAATCTGGGAAAAAAATAATAAAAAAAATTCTTGGGGTTTAAACAATAAGTGTTGATCTTTTAGGACAAGGTAAAAAGGATACTAAGAGAGTCCTAGGAGAATGGATCAATTACACCTAACTCCCTTCTAATCAGACAGAACCTATCCTCACTCAAGGCTTTGTAAACACATCAGCTAATTGATCATTGGTACAGACAAAATCAAGAATTATGTTTGAGTTTTGTACATGATCTCTTATGAAATGATGTCTTATTTCAATGTGTTTACTTCTTGAATGTTGCACTGGATTTTTAGATAAGTTGATTGCACTAGTATTATCACATCTTATGGGTGTCTTAGTTAGTTTTGCCAAAGTCTTCGAGTTGTTGTTTGATCCAGAGGATTTGAGCACAACAGCTCCCAGCTGCTATATATTCGGCTTCTGCCGTAGATAGAGCAACAGAGTTCTGTTTCTTGCTACTCCAGGAGATCAAATTTACTCCAAGAAACTGACAGGTTCCACTAGTACTTTTACGATCAAGTTTACATCCAGCAAAATCAGCATCAGAATAAGCAATTAAATCACATGAAGAATCTCTAGAGTACCATAAACCAATTTTAATTGAGCCAGATAGATATCTAAATATGCGTTTAACAGCCAAAAGATGAGACTCTTTAGGATTGGACTGATATCTAGCACACATACAGACACTAAACATGATATCTGGCCTACTGGCAGTAAGATATAATAACGAACCAATCATGCCACGATATAATTTTTGATCAATTGATTTACCTGATTCATCCTTGTCAAGTCTACATGTAGAGCTCATAGGGGTACCTAATGGCTTAGTGTTCTCCATCCCAACTTCTTGAGTATTTCTCTTGTGTATTTTGTTTGGTTGATGAAGATCCCCTCTTTGGTTTGCCTTATCTGGAGTCCGAGGAAGAAATTTAGTTCTCCCATCAAGCTCATCTCGAACTCACCCTGCATTAGACTTGCAAAATCTTGACAAAGAGATTCATTAGTAGCACCAAATATTATATCATCAACATAGATTTGTACTACTAAGAGATCATCATTCTTTTTCTTTAAAAACAATGTTTTATCTACATTTCCTCTAGCAAAATTATTTTTTAGTAGAAAGAGCTTAAACGATCATACCAAGCTCTTGGAGCTTGTTTTAATCCATATAAAGCTTTATGAAGTTTATAAACATGATTTGGAAATTCAGAATTTTCAAAACCAGGGGTTGTTCAACATAAACTTCTTCTTCAATTAATCCATTCAAAGCACTTTTAACATCCATCTGATACAGTTTAAAGTTCATAAAACAGGAAAAAGCCAATAGTAGCCTAATTGCCTCAAGTCTAGCCACAGGAGCAAAGGTTTCATCAAAATCTATCCCTTCCTCCTGATTGTATCCTTTGGCAACTAGTCTAGCTTTATTTCTAATTACTATTCCATTTTCATCAAGTTTGTTTCGAAAAACCCATTTTGTGCCAATAATTGATGTGTTTGAGGGCCTATCTACTAGTGTCCAAACATTGTTCCTTTTAAATTGATTAAGTTCATCTTGCATAGCATTTATCCAATTACTATCACATTCAGCTTCCTCAATAGTTTTAGGTTCAATTTGAGACACAAAAGCTAAGTAGTCACAAATATTTCTAAGAGATGATCGAGTACTTACACCTTTAGATGGATCACCTATAATTAGTTCTTTTGGGTGTCCATGAGCATACCTCCATTCTTTTGGTAAAGATCAATAGTTGAGGTATCTTCATCACCTTGTGCTTGATCCTTGTCGATGTTCTGATCATCATTCTGTTCCTTGGTAAGTTCATCATTGTTGTTTCTTTCTTCAGTCTTCTTGTTACCTGATTCATCAAAAAGTACATCTTCTTTTCTTGAAGATTTTTGGTTAGTTTCGTCAAATACTACATGAATGGATTCTTCAACAACAAGTGTCCTTCTGTTGAAGACCCTGTATGCCTTACTAGATGTGGAGTAGCCTAAAAGACTCCCTCATCTGATTTGGCATCAATTTACTTAGATTGTCTTTACCATTGTTTAAGATGAAACAACGGCAACCAAAAACATGAAAATAACGGATTGAAGGTTTTCTACCCTTCCAAAGCTCATAAGGAGTTTTCTTTAAAATCGGTCGAATTCAAAACACGATTTAAGATATAGCTGCAGTATTCTGGCTTCCGCCCAAAGTACTAGGTAAATCTTTTCCACAAAGCATGGATGCTGCCATTTTTTCTTCAGAGTTCTATTTTTTCTTTCTACTCACCCCCCATTTTGTTGAGGTATCCTAGTGCAGAAAAATTGTGATTAATTCCTTTTCCATACAGAATTTATTGAAATCGTATTTTCAAATTCAGTTCCATGATCACTTCTTAAGAAAATTACTGAAACTCTTTTCATTTAAAACTCTTTTGTGAAATCTTATGAATTCAGAAAACGTTTCATCTTTGTGTGCTAAAAACATGACCCATGTAAAACGTGAGAAATCATCTACAATGACTAGACCAAACTTCTTACCTCCCAACTAGATGTTCTAGTAGGCCCAAAGAGGTCCATATGAAGCAATTCTAAAGGTCTAGATGTAGAGATTACTCCTTTAGGTTGAAAGAAGATTTTGTTTGTTTTCCAAGTTGACATGCACTGCAAATCTTATCTTTTTCAAAATTCAGTTTAGGCAAATCTTTTACTAAATCTTTTTGCTAAGTTTTGAAATTAAATGCATGCTAGCATGTCCTAGTCTACGATGCCAAAGCCAACTAGCTTCATCGATCTTGGCTTCCATTGCCACTAGACATTGACCTTTCTGAATAGGGAGATCATCAAGATCAACCATATAAATATTGCCATGCCTATGACCGATGAATTTAATGCCATTGTCATTTAGACTAGAAACAATGCACAAAGAAGATTCAAAAACAACTTTAAAATTTTTGTCACAAAATTGACTAATACTAAGCAAGTTATGTTTTAAACCATCAACATATAAAACATTATCAATATAAGAGGTAGGGGTGATATGGATTTTACCAATACCAATGATTTTTCCCTTTCCATTATCACCAAAAGTTACATTGCCACCATTTGATATGTGAGTGATGAGAACTGCTCCACATCTCCTGTCATATGCCTTGAGCAACCACTATCAAGATACCACATTCTCTTCTTGTTGGTTGCAAGGCATACCTGCAATAAAGATCAAGTGGAGACTTTAGGTACCCAAGCCATCTTGGATCCTTTTTGTTAGTGGCATTGGTTCCTTTTGGAACCCAAACTTTCTTAGTTTTTCTTATTTTCTTTTGTTGCACATGTAAGATTTATGTCCTATAACACCACAAGTATAGCATGTAATTGAAGAAGATGCAGGTACAAAGAAATTTTTAAGGAGTTTTTGTTTCTTATGAGTTCTGAATCCTAAACCAGCTTTGTCAAATACTGCTCTTTGGTTATTTAACAGTAAATTCATTTTTCAAAACTGTAAGTAAATTTTTCGACAAAAGGCTTTAGTTTATCGATTTTCTCTTTATATTTCTTGTTTTCCATTAAAATTTCTTTGTGTTGTCTTGACAATTTTTCATTTGAAACTAAGTTACTTTTCTTTTCAAGTATATTCTTTTCATTTTCAAGACCCATAATCTTATCATTTAGATTTTTATTTTTTATTAGAAGGTATTCATTCTCATTTGAAAGGTTGTTATTCATTTTAGCTAGTTCCAGATTTTGCTTCTTTAAGTCTTTATGTTTTGACTTTAATTTTTGAAATTCTATTACTAGTTCATCAAAAATTTCATGAAGCTCATCAAAAGATAATTCATTTTCGGTTTCAGAACATACCTCTTCTTGATCGGCCATTAGACAGAAATTTGCTACTTCCTGTTGTTCTTCCTCAGAGCTGGAGTCTTCACTTTCGCTCCAGGTTGCCATCATGGCCTTTTTCCTTAACTTTCTTCTGCTTTTCTTTAGTAAGGGGCAGTCTACCTTGAAATGCCCTGGCTTTTTGCACTCAAAACATGTGGGCTGCTCCTCCTTCTTCTCCTTATCTTTTCTTTACTGGGCTCACCCTTCAGAGGTTTCTTTTTGTAGTTGAATTTCTTTTTCCTCATAAACCTTCTGAACTTCCTTGCCAACATAGCAGTTTCATCTTCTTCATCATCTTCTTCAGAGTCTTCGCTTGAGTCTTCTCTGGTAGTAGATTTGAATGCTATTGTTTTTTCTTTTTGTCCACCTCTCCATTCTTCTGTTTGATAGATAGTTCATATGTCATTAAGGAGCCCAACAGTTGTTCCAGTGGGAGAGTGTTGACATCTTTTGCTTCTTCAATTGCAGTGACCTTTGCATCCCATGAAGCTGGTAGAGACCTGAGAAGTTTATTTACAATTTACCATTAGAAATTATTTTTCCTAAACTTCTCATGCCATTCACAATGTTTGTGAACCTAGTATACATTTCACTGATAGATTCAGTAGGTTCCATTTTAAACATTTCATAAGTGTGAATTAGCATGTTGACTTTGGTGGTCTTTACTTGGTGTGTACCCTCATGGGTAACCTCAAGTGTATCCCAAATCTCTTTCGCGGAGAGACAGTTGGATATCTGTTAAACTCACTAGGATCAAGAGAAAGAATAAAAGGTTCATTGCCTTTGCATTAAGCTCAATTTGCTTAATATCACTCTCATCCCAATCATCTTCCATTTTAGGGGTGAGAATGCCATTAATCATCATTGTAGGCTGATGAGGACCTTTTACTATTGTTCTCCATAAATTATAATCAAGAGCTTGTATAATATGCGCATGCGTGTCTTCCAGTATGTGTAATTTGTGCCATTAAACAGTGGGGGTCGGTTTGAGGCTTGACCTTCAAAATACCCATGCCTATTGGGGCTGCCATGATCTTTTACTCAAGATCCTTGGACCTACAAGAGAGTACCGGAGCTCTGATACCACTTGTTGCCCAGAAATGGAGCCCAAGAGGGGGGGTGAATTGGGTCTTTTAAAAATTTAACACAATAAAACAAATGGTCTAGTGGTGCTTGTAAGTAACAAATAATTAGATGCAAGATAATAGCACTTAATTAAAGAATGCAAAAAGAAAAGAGCAATCACACACAACACAAGGTATATAGTGGTTCGGTGCAAACCTAGTACCTACATCCACTCCCCAAGCCACCCTTGGGAATTCCACTATAATCCACACCAGATTACAGTTGACTTTGTTTTTACAAGGCTCATAAGTCAAAAACCTAAGTTGGTTTTATCACTTAGGCTCACCAACAAACCTAACTACTTGTTTTGTCTTCGGGCTCACAAGTTAACCATAGTTGGTTTTAACACTTTGGCTCACCAACAAACCACAATAACCTTCTTCAAGACATCCTTGAAAGCAAGGTTAAAGCACAACAAATCAGATATAAAATTTAAATGCTACAACAAACTCTCTTCAAGAGTGGATTGGAATCTTTGAAGCCCAAGGATTGCTTTGACTTCACTCTTCTTCAAGTTACCTCCTTTGGAATGTAGTAGATTTGAGCAAGTAGGCTTTTCAGTAGAATCAAGCTAGAAGAGGCTTTTGATTTGAAGTTTGGAGAGAATAAAGGCTTTTGGCTTTAGAGTGGACTTGAATGCTCTTGAATAGACTTCTCTCTTTTTCTTTTTGACTTCTTCTCACTTCACTTGCTTTAAAATGAGGTTGGTGGAGATTAAATACACCAAAACCTTCTAAAAATGGTTTGTGACCGTTGGAGCATTGGAAATAGCCGTTTGGAGCTTGAAATCCCATTTCTGCAAGCCAGAAAAATAGATCCGTTAGAGCTGTCAGGCTGCAAGTGTCGACACTTGGCTGTCAGGTGTCGACACTTGGCTGTCAGGTGTCGACACTTGAATTCTGGGAGTCGACACTTGATCATTCAAGTGTCGATACTTTATGCACAGGTGTCGACACTTGACACAAAAAATCCTCGAACCAACAAGTTCTGTATTTTCAAAATTCTCAGGCCTGAGTCGACACTTGAACCTAAGTGTCGACACTTGGTGTCGACACTTGAATTCTAGGTGTCGACACTTGGCATGCCAAGGATTTTTCTTCGTGCCAAATGCTGAAGTGTCGACACTTGTCTGTCCAGGTGTCGAGTCGACTTGAGACTGAAAACATCCAGAATCAAGAGTAAAAGCCTCGAAATCAAAAATAAAGTTCATAAATGCATAAACACATAATAGTTAAGCAATATTAGCCCTTTTTTATGAAGAGAATGTCTGGATATGTGAGAATTGCTCCGTGCCATTGCGTGCCATACACCATAAGTTTTAGAATTTTGAGGTGCTTTCTTCCTGAAAACTCACAACTTGAAATTCACATTAGAATACAATATGTGCTCAATGTTTTGTTATTCATCAAAATCACTGGGTGGAGCCAACATAGGCAAAGGTGCTTAGTTACTCGGTGGAAAACCAATGTTTAGAACTTGCCTCTATTTTTTTCTTTTTTTTTTTTCTTTCTTTTTTTAGGCAGGTAGCTCTTTTCTTAAATTCAAGTTTTTTTTCAATGGAGTGTATATTAATTACCAATTTTCAGTAATAATTGAGTCTCTAATGACCTTACAACTAATACCTAGTTTACTTCGTTAGTGTGCATATGCGAAAGAAGTGCTAATAGCCTTTAGGTGATCTAAGTAGGTCACTAAAAGTCTGACTAGCTAGTGGTGGGGACACCAGGATCATCACAGATCACTGGATCCCATATGGTTTATTGATTAGTTTTTAGAATCTTAGTCATGTGTCACAATTTTATAAGCAAGTAAGATTGAGTCCCGTAATAAGTTGAGACTAGTTGATTGTGTCTCAACCCCAGTCTAGTATCGCCCTGTATTTCAGTATAAGTCCAGTATGAGTCTAATTTTTATATAAGAGGAGGTTACCCTATTTTGGAGTTCCACCAGGCCTCATCCAGGAGTCAGAGGCCACTACATCAGCCAATTGGACTTTATATGCCATCCCAGGGTCCAAGCTTCCTGCCAGATGCCCAAATGCCCTCCAGATGCTTTCCGAATACCTAGATTCCCTCCAGATGCCAGAGTATATTCCTAGACTAGGTCATAACATAATCCTAAAGACTTACTTGCACCCCAACCCAAGTGAATGCAAGGCCCAGGTCCATGAAAAACCAAGATTCCAGGTATATTCCAGTCCAGAACCAAGATACCTGGAATATTCTTGCTCCAGGCATCCCAGGCCTCCAGGGCCCAAATCCTATGCGCCCAACCCATCCTTGGCTGCCCCTTGCTGCTCCACATGAAGCCCAACATGTCCAAAGTGTTGACTTGGTCCAAGCTAAGACGGAGGAATTCAAATGGAAGAAGGAAACCTAGTTCTTATTCTATTCAACTAGTATACTCCTAGTTCTAGGTTTATTTTGTAGTCTTTCTCCCACTTAAATTATGTAAACCTATTCTAACTAGGAGAAGACTTATAATCCCTTTAGGAGAGGGCATGGGACTCTATAAATATCCCACCCCTCTTCCTCTTGTAATCAATTAACTCTTATGAATTAAACTTTGCTGAATTGTTTTCAAACCGTGTTCTTGTATTTGTGTTTTGGTTCTTTGTTTTGTTCTCTTGTGTTGGTTGACCCCTATCCTTGCAATCCCTCCACGCCCCAGCAACAAATCAGACCTCCAAGCATCAGCCATGTCCAAAAGAGAAGCCTTGAAGATGCCCAGATCTAGAGCTCTTCCTGCTTCCTTGCCACCAGCCCTTTGCCTTAATCCCTTTCCTTTTTTATTTCATCTTGTTATTTTTTTTTTAAATTACCTGATTCGTTCCTAACCTTGATGATTTGCAGATCCCTGAGGTATTTTTTAGCTCTTTAGACCGGGTCCATATCGCCTTCAGATTTGGGAACCAAAGGCTTGTTCTTCCAGGCACCATCCTGAGACTGAGAGATCTCTTCATCGAAGAAACTACAATCGTTGCCTGGTAAAAGCCTTCCCCCTCTTGAGTTCTGATATGATGACAGGTACACTATCCTAAACCAGGAGTTTCTTAACTCTCAGATCCTGGCTATTTATTATTCTGCATGAGTTTTGCGGGTATGATAGTTAGTCATCATGCTAATTCTTTACTAATTTTTGGATTTTTAGCTACTGAATTAATGTCTAAAAAAATATAAAAAAATTAGATTTACTATTTTTCATTAGTCTTAGGTTCGTCCAGCATCAACTAGTCTACTCCTTGGCTCACTACAGTAATTAGCCAATATTTTCTAACTCTATAACCTTTTCCTAGTTAGTTTTGCTCGAGAGTTTCTTTCATGGTACATGAAAATTTTTTTTTAAGATTTCCAAGATGTTTTGAAATATATTTTTTGTTAAAAAGGTTCCCTTCCCCTAACTTAATTTTCATTATCCTTGATGGAATAAGAAAGAATAAAACAAGGAAGGATACCACCTAGATGAGATATGCCTCGTGTAATGTCAGGAGTGACCATACAAAGCAGTCACTTATTTCTAGAATAAAATAAAAATCACTAAAGCAAAAATTAATAAAAAGATTGGGTTGCCTTACAACAAGCACTAAGTTTAACATCTTTAGCTAAACCTTCGAGCATTTTCATTCTATTCTTGCTCGAATCTTGAGGCGGGTTCGTAATTCCCTATGTGATTCAAGTTCAGCTATAGAGTATTTCCTGCTTAGGACCATTGAGTGGCTTATTGACATAATAGCTAATAATTCTTTCTTTATAATTAGATCTAGGTATAACCTCAATACCGGTCGGGATTCTAATGGACCTAGATCTATGTACTCAATGTGCTCAATATAAGAAGGGAGTATTTTAGGATCCCCATGTGATGCCTCTTTCTTGCTAGGCAAAGGTCCAATCAGAGTCATGAGGGGTTCAGCTAATAATTTAGATCATAGCACAGGCCCTTCCTGACCTATGATATGGCACTTTTTCCAAATCAGTATCATCTTTATTTCCATACATCGTTTTAACACTATAGATAAATTTTGGAGGTAGTTCTCAAAAATAGTGCCAAATACAGAAAATCAGTTATAAAAGATTTAGCTTTGTTATCCCCCATGGTGCAATGCCCAATAGCTTTTTTATGTGCTTTTAGAACACCTACAATTTGAGCTTCTTGATTATATTACTGGTAGGGTATCCGTGGAGGTGATAGGAAGTGACTTCGATTCTATATTAGGTGATGATTCTAACAAGGGAGCTATTGAAAATTTTGGTGATGGCTCATATTTCTCACTCCAAAGTAAGATGGTGTTGGGATAGGGTGTTTCTACTAGATCACTCATTTCTAGGACACACCCATCTATATCAAGATTATCCACCTCAAATTGAGGCAAACTCGGGTTTAACGAATCATAGGGAGAGCTTTCAAGCATGGCTTCCTCTATTACATTATATATTTGTGATCCTAGGGAAGTCTCAATTGATTCTATCATTACACCTAACTGTCCTCCATTCCCATTAAAAGTACTGGACGATTCTAGGGTTCTTGGGATTGGGACCATAGGTATGTTGGGTGATGATAGAAGTAATTCATCTCTCTATTATGTTTTCTCTTCATATATTGCTATCTTAGTCAAATTATTTAGGTTGGTCTCTTTGGTTGTATAGGTTTGCTTCATGACCAATTCATTTTCGAGAGTAATATTCGATTGCTTAAGGATTGTCACATCGATATCAAAATTTAAACTCAAGTATTGTCCCTCTTGATGACTCTCGGGTTGACTAGGTAGCTATTCTTCACTAGTAGCTATGGCTATTGATTCTATTTTCATCTCCAAATGGGCATGAGGCTTGGTATTAGGAGTTATATATTGGCCCATGGTCTGCATGAAACTATTGAAGGTAGTAATAGTACTCTTAATTGTAGCTTCAAGGTCAACATGGGCTTTAGCCACAGCTTCTAGGGTTTTTTCTAAGGGGCTAGGTTCCTTCTCATGATCTAAACTTGGTTGATGATCAAGTGCTTGGTTAGGTCTAGGATAAGGCTGATAAAAATCATGGGCTCCTAGTGTTGCATCTTGTAACCACATAAAATTAGGGTGATGATCCCACTCTGGGTTATAGGTTGGGGTATAAGGTTCAGTTATATATCTGCTATTAGATGCACTCCCCTGTGTAAACCCATTTTGGATTGGGTGCATCAAATAAGGACATCCCTTTACAACATGGTTTAGTACGTCACATACCGTGCACATAGGTACTGACATTTGATGAAATTGGATATATCCTTTACATTCTAAGACCTCAACCTTATGGATCAATGATGCCAGTGTAGTTCCTATTAGTTTCCTTGGATAATTGTATGCATCTTCAAATCTCAAAAAATTAGGATGCATATCAATTTATTATGGTTGATTCATATAATTATTAGCTTGGACTTTTATTCTAAATGATCGGTCAGAGTCAATCTTGTCCCAATATTCTTGTAAGGTTTGTGGTCATTCAAGAGGATCAAGGAAGCAATACTCCATTAAACTTTTGGATCGTTTAATAGGATCTATGACCTTTTAATCTTGTATAGTTTAGATTGAACCTGACCAACATCCTTTTGTCTTAGCAAAAATAATTTTTTTTAACTTTTTTGGTTAGCTCTTTTTTTCAAAATATTATGTAGAGAGAGGAGAGAAGAAGAGAGAAGAAAGAAAGAGAAGAGTCTAAAGATGAAAACCTAAAGGATCCTAAATCTATAGATGATAGAGAAGGGTGGTTTAATTAGGTTAGAATTTTGTTAGCACAACCAATTATCACACAATGGACTCTCTATCCTAGAATTATCCAATATCTAGACAGCTCTTAACTACCAAGGTTACCTTTGAGTCTTCGAAGTCAGATACTAACTAGTCACTAGTCGATAAGGATAAGGTCGGTGGGGGTCCCTCCATTGCTTTCCTTAGACACTAATTAAATTAGCTAGGTTAGACAATGGAATCAATTAAAGAACCACCTTCCTTTAGAGCTATATCATCCTTGAATCCCTTTTCTAAATACTATTAAACCAGTTAATACTGAGCTAGTCCAACTCTTAGGATCCCTTATCCTAGTCAGCACAAAGATCCTTAGGGGCCAACATCTAATTGATTTTAAATTAAGGCTTGGGTTGTGCAGTATACAGGATGGTGGTTTGTGGGCCAAGGAAGGGTAATGATATCCTATCTTATATTATTTAGGGATATGCCCTTAAAGTATTTTATAAAAATGCAATGCAAGTCAAACAAGATGTCCAAACAAGTTAAGAAATCTTTTAAGGTTTATTAATTTATTTTCTTAAATTAATTATATTTTATAAAAAAATATCTTAGAATTTTCTTGTGGATTATTTAAGGTAAGTGAATTAAAAGAAAAAGTTAATTAGGTTACAAGTGGATTTTAAAAAGAAGGAAAGCTTTTTTATGTCAAAAAGAAAAATAAGAAAATCTAATAATTAAGATAACTCAAAAAAAGGCAATAACTAAAGAGAGCAATAACTATATAAAAATGATTTTTAAAAATTTTTTTCGTAAAACAATCATGCCTTGATTCCTGGTAATGGTGCTAAAATTTGATCACTGTCATTGGCAATCAAAAATAAAACCTACTCATTACTACAGTTAGCGACAAGTCGGGATCGTATCCTCGTGAACCAAGGATAATTATTTCATGAAAAAAAAAATAAAAAAAATTATTTATAAAGATTAGATTAAGAATAATAATTATTAAAAGATAATAACTAATAATTTAATTAAATCAGTCAACAGGAAAAATAACCTAGGAATCCAAATCTATCATGCAAATAGGTTTATTTTTTTTCTTTAGATTGCAATATCAATAATTCTTACAGGTTCAACTTAGAATAATTTATCTCCTATTAGGCACCAGTCATATTTGAAGATCACGATATATCCGCTTAGAGCATAAATTATCTAATTTATTATGCAAGTATAAGCGTCTAATTTACCATACTATGATCTACCTCTCTAAGGCACATACTGTATCCTGAGATCATGGCATGTCGATAGAGGGTGTAGGCCATGTATGTCAGATCAAAGTCTCGATCAGAAAAATAACTCAAAAGATATGTAAAGGAAGAATATGATTTTTATTGCATAGAAACTAAGTACAAAAAGAGAGAAAGCACTTGGTTACAGGCTTCATCTTCATCCCAAGTTGAAGGAATCTAGCCATGCATCGCTGCCGCCAGCATCCCCTCCAAAATTCTCTTTTTCCTAATCCTAATACAATAATCTAAATAAAGAAAAATAAAATAATTAATATAAAACTGATGCTTGGACTGTTGCCTGGGGTCCTCCTTTTATAGAACTCGTCTAGGGCTTCCTCTCTATCAAATTTAGAGTCAATCGTGCTCAAAATCGGCCAGATATCTCATGAAAAATTCTCAGCCATCCATTTTGTATCATAGCCTTTGATCGTGCCAGAATTCATGCAAAATCAACTTCTCCTTCTCTGCTAAACTGAGTCCAATCTGGACTCTTCGTTGAATCCTGATCCCGAATCCCCTTGTTCGACTAGAACTCGGACTCTTCTCTTGGTAGCGAATGGGCGGCGACTGATGACGATGACAAGCAAGAAAGGAGGATCTGCAATGAGTGATGATGTCAAGGAGATTTCAAGAGAAGACAAGTAGGCCGAGAGCTCTTAACCATTTTTCGGCCATAGCCTCAAGAATACAGGGGCCATGTTCTAGCATCTGGTCAGCAAGGTCTTCATAGACCAGATTGACTGCAACATGTAGGTTTATATAGATGATATTCTCATCATGAGTAGCCCAGAATCGGACCATATCATCGACTTGGTGGAGGTCATTGATAACCTCCATCTCTACCAGATGAAGTTGAACCCCCCAAGTATACATTTGGCTTCGCGATAAAAAAATTCCTGGGGTTAATGGTCACCCAACGGGGAATAGAGGCCAACCCCGAGAAGATCCAGATGATCACTGACATAAGACATCCTATCTCCAAGAAAAAGGTTCAATGCTTAACCAGGACAATCACGATGTTAAGCCATTTCATGTCGCATTCTGTCGAGCACTGCCAGCCTTTCTTCAAGGTGCTGCGCAAGATGCACGACTTCACCTAGACAAAAAATGTCGGGAGGCCTCCGAGAAGATGAAAAATCTCCTCACATCCCTGCCATTGCTATCCAGGCCAGAGCCCGAAGAAGAGCTCCTCCTGTACCTAATGATTTCACCGAAGGTGGTGAGCTCAGTGCTAGTCTGCACTAACAAGGATGGCTCTCAACAGCTAGTCTACTATACTAGCAAGCTATTTCATGATGTAAAAACCAGGTACACTCGATTCGAAAAGATTATCTTTGCACTTATTATGTTTGCATAGCATCTCAGGCCCTACTTCCAAGCACATCTGATCGTGGTCCTCACTGACCAGCCTTTGAGGGCTATCCTGAGCTGCCCTGATATATTAGGGTGCCTGGCTAAGTGGGCGGTGAAGCTCAACGAGCTCAACATTACCTATGGTCCATGACTGGCATAGAAGGCCCAGGTCCTTGCTAACTTCTTGGTGGAATGCACTTGGGTAGCCGAGGATGTGGAGGAGCTGGATAGGCAAGTTGAGCCCGAATGGGACTCAGCCTCAGAAGTGATGATGTGGGTTCTCCACGTTGATGACACGTCCAACATTGGAGGGAGTGGAGCCAAGCTTATCCTCGCTAACCCCAATGGAGGCATCATCGAATGCGTGCTGTGCTTCCTCTTCAAGGTAACCAACAATCAAGCTAAGTATAAAGTACTCCTCACGGGATTGAAAGTGTCTTGTGAGCTGGGCATAAAGCATTTGAAGGTCTTTACAAATTCATTGCTCATGGTAGGCCAAGTCTTCGATGAATGAAACTCCAGATCCCATGATAACGAAGTATCTGGACAAGGTTCACTCATACATGGCAAACCTCCAACACTTTAACATTTCCCACATCCCTCATATGAAGAATGCTCGGGTGACATCCTCTCCAGGCCAGTGACCCTACTGGATTCGTTCCTAGGGTGTACCTTCATCGAATATTTAGAGATCCCTAGTTTCGAGTCTGCAACAGAGGTCCAGCAAGTCACTTGCGAGGCAAGCTGGATGGACCCCTACATTGAATATATTACCACTGGTGCCCTACTTGAGGATCACAAGGAAGTCAGCCTCCTCAAGAAGAAGGCTGCACAGTTCGTGCTAATAGACGGGCATCTTTATTAGAGTCTTACTCCTACCACTTGTTAAAGTGCTTAAAGCCCTCAGAAGCTGCCTATGTACTCCAAGAAATATATCAAGGCATCTACGGAATCATGTGAGGGTAGGACTTTGGCTTATAAAGCCCCTCGACAAGGATACTTCTGGGAGACCATGCGGGAAGACACCGTCGACTTTGTGAGAAAGTGTGATCGTTGTCAGCATCATGCCTGCATCCAACATCAGTCGGCCACACCACTCTCCAAACTCTCTGCTTCGTGGCCATTCGCACAATAAGAAATGGACATTCTAGGTCCCTTTCCTCCCGCATCTGGTCAATGGAAGTATTTGATTGTGGCCATCGACTATTTCACCAAGTGGGTTGAGGCCGAGCCCCTGGCACGGATCACCGAGGCCAAGGCTAGATCTTTCTTCTAGAAGTCAGTCATCTATCATTTCAGACTCTCACACTTGGTCATCACCGATAATGGGTAGCAATTCGACAATCAGGCTTTTGAAGAATTCTATGCTGACCTCAACATCCGCCACCGCTTCACTTCGGTGGCGCACTCTCAGACCAACGGGAAGGTTGAGGTGACCAACTGAACTATCTTGCAAGGGCTCCACACCAGACTGGACGAGGCTAAGGGTTGACGGGTCAAGGAACTTCCTAGTGTGCTATGGGCCTACCGCACACGCCTTGGGCAGCAACAGGTCAGATGCCCTTTAACCTTGTTTTCGATTCAGAGGCTATGATTTCGGTGGAGGTAGGTCTGCCCACAGTACAGGTAAAGCAGTACAATATGGCTGAGAATTTGGCCTTCCTCCTCAACTTGGATATGTTAGACAAGACGAGAGACAAAGCTCATCTCCGGATGGCAGTATACTGACAACGGGTAGCTCGCTACTACAACTCCCGCATCAGGCCCAAGGCTTTCCGTCCAGGCGACCTAGTTCTCAGGTGAGCGAAAGTATCCCAACTAGGAGAATGCAGCAAACTCTCCCTAAATTAGAAGGGTTCCTATAAGGTGGTCGAGACTTTGCCAAGTGGAGCCCACTACCTTGTTGTGTTGAGATTCCTAGGCACTGATACCACTTATTGGGAGACCTGGACCAGCGCCTATGTAGCGGAAGTAACATGTTCTTGGATTCAAGATTCACAAGGAGATATAAGAAGAGATATAGGAGAAAAAGAGATATTACATTATTCCTTGGAAGAAGAACCTTGTTACAAGATACAAGACAAAACACCTCGGCACCCCTTTTGAAACCCAGAAGCTTCTCATCATCACCCGTATCTCTTGTAGGCCCCACGTCCCAAGAACTCATGTACTAAACACCCTTCTCCAACACTAAGAAGTCTCCACACAGTCCAAGAACCAAGAAGTCTCCACATACGGACAATACCACACACGTGCCTTCCTTTTTCTCTTGGACCGACCAAGCCTTCCTGAATCATGAAGCCCCACGGTCCATCCAAGCATCCCACAGTTAAGTCCCTACCATGTCTCCCTAAGCCCTCACACGGTGGCCTCCCTATTACCGAGAGGATCTCCCCACGGACATGCCCCAAAGGGGGCGATCTCAGCCCTAGCTCAAACCATCGCATGCCCCCTCTTAAATAAGCACATGGGTAGTGGTTATCTTGGTCTTCTTGGATGATGAAATTCTTAGGCGGTTAGGAATCTTGAATCTTGTTGAGCTTAGACTTCTTGAAAGGTCCAATAACAAACTAGCTAGAACTCCTCAGGTGGTTAGGCTTCCTTATTAGTTACAACCAACCAACTAACCAACCAACTGACTAACCTCCTAACCAACTTGGACCTAATCCCGTAATCCAATTGGGTTATGCTACAATCTTTTAAAAAACTCTCCCTCTAAGCCACATGAGAAAACACTTAACCCTGGATCAACCCCTTGGCCCAACATGCCATGATCCAAATTGACTTAAAGCCCTGGAACACCTCCAGGAATCCCCTGGAACACCTCCAGGAATCGCCTGGCACACCTCCAAGCTCCAGGGATCGCCTCCATCATCCCTGCCATGGCCTCCCAAGTCTCTCCAAGGCTTGGAGCACTACACAAAATCCTACAATCTCCATCTTAGTATCCTCAAGACTTGGCAAACCTGGCAATATCCTCCTGCACAACCCCGCTATAACTGCATATCCTGACAGCTCCTTGTATGGATCTGCTTTCCTCTACCAGCACCCTTCAGCTGCTGAGCTCCCTTGGAGGCCTTTGGGATGACCACCTCTCTCGTTGAATATCTTTGCTTGTATCCTGGTACCATCATTATAGCCTTCCTTCTGCCTGGTAGTTGTATCAATATTTTCTTTGGACTTCCATGGAGAGACCACAGTGAACCTGAATCGGCACTCTAATGGGGACATCAACAAGAAGAAAATATTTTCTACTAATTTTCATTGATTTTGCAGTTAATATAGTCTATTAAAGAAAAAATAAGAATCTTGAAATGAAGCCCACTTAATCCATGAAGCCAGCTCCACTTGAAGCTCAAACCAACTAGCCAATTCATGAAAGAAAGCCACCTTTTTCTTAATTGGCTCAACCTAGGCCAAAGCCCAACTTCAAGCAAGCCTTGATGCCCTCCAAGCAAGGCCTAATGATGGGGACATCAGCTTGCATGAATCTCGGAGCAGCATGAATTTCGGAGCAGCAAATAAATTTGAAGAATAAATTTAGGATTTATCTTATATTTGAAATTTAAATTAGGATTTTGTTGGTTAGGATTGAGATATGGATAGGCTTATCTTATCCTATCTTATATTTGAATTTGATTCGTTTTATCTTTTTATCTTGTATTCAAATTCAATGAGGTTGGAAAATCTATAATATCACCCTCAGCCTTTGTAATAGGAGGATGGATGAATAAAATTTTTATTGTTCTGTGTGAAGGATCTGTTGATCATAGGGTATCTATGTGATCCCTTCTTCATCTTCCCGGGTTTCTCTGTGATCCCTGATTTTGGCATCTGTGTGAGCCAAGGGCATCTATGTGAGCCCTTTGCTATGTGCTTGTTCTTCTAGGGCATCTGTGTGAGCCCTTTGCTATGTGCTGTTCTTCTTGGGGAATCTATGTGAACCCCAGTATTTTTCTTAACCCTGCACCCTCTCTTTCCTCCTTCTTTGCAAGTCCTAATCTCTGGTGACTTTCATGCTCGCCAGCGATCCAGTCTAATCTCTGTCCCGCATCCCTAAGCAAGTTATAGTGCCTCCCTTTTGAAGCCCATCTTTCTCACATGGGACACATTATCAAGTATTCTTGGGGGAAGGATTGGACACCTCATTAAGAATTATGAGGGGAGAATCCAACTACCTTCCACTTCCCCTCCAACCAACTTGCCAAGTGAGATACCACATCATATCCCACCTAAGGCTCCACAACAACAAATGGAAGCCACATCATTGCCATGTAGATGCCATAGGTCAAATTGGTTGTAACTTTCTACCTATGATTTGTTTCTAGTTAGAACCACTTATCTAAAAATTGTTGGAGCCAACTAAGCCCATCCTTATCCTCTCTTCTCTTCCCTTGGATGAGTTTCCTAGCTTAGGAGCCTATAAATAGGGCCCTAAGGCTCTCATTTGTATTCATGCTATTTTGGAATTAATGAATGAAGTGTTTCTTCTTATTCTAGTTTCCTTGTGTTCCCTTGTGTAGAGTGAGTGAGTTCTCTTTAGTTTAAGTATTTGAATCCTTGTTTGAGGAGAGGGTGAGAGGTCCTTGAGTTTGTGTTTGAAGAGTGGTTTACCATTGTGAAGAAGTGAATGTGTGATGCCATTGTTGATTCCTCCAAGTTCAAGATCCAAGCTCCCAAGCCACCGGCCTACTTCCTTCTCTTTTCTTACCTTGTTTCAATTCCAACCTCAATTCTCCTTCCACACATAATCCTAAGTTTATTTATAGGTTCTCTCGGATCCCCACGTCCAAGATGAAGGTCTCCATGCTATGGATCAAGGCCAAGGTAATTCCTAAAGTAGAGAGTGATCATCTTACCTTCTAGTCCTCAATCCTTGAGTGTTGAGAGCTTTCTTTCCAACAAATAATTTAGCCTTCATTGCTGGTAGGAAAATCTCTTCTTGGCTCTTTGGATCTGATCATTTGAAGGTATCATGACCTAGTAGGGATGGTTTCCTAGCCATGAGATCCATTTCATATTATTTTGAAAGTAATTAGCATGCGGTGTTTAATTTTGATGAACTAGTCTTCTACTTGGATGAGATTGTCTTCTTTATGATTAATTTTCATGCTTTAAATTCATTACTCTTAATGGTTAGCTAATCTTTGAAAGCATATTATCATCCTTGCATTTTCCCATCTCCACATCCCCCATCATACTCGCTATAACTAGAGCTCTACCTGATATAGTCTCCATAGAGCCATGCCATACTACCCGTGCACACTGCTCCACCTGGCTAAGTGCACTCCTGGTGCTCGTGCTAGGATCTGGCCAGTATCCCTACACCTGCTGCTCTGAACTCATGTTGAATCCTGCTCCACCCGTGCAGCCACCTCGTCCTGGTGCTCCACTTGAGACTGAAGTCCCCTTGATACCATAGAAAGAAATCCCAAGGCCAGCCACTCAATGCTGCCCTACTGAGCCTGCTATTGTACCTCATACTCCGTCGCTACCTCCTCGGATCCTTCGTATCCCGCGAACACCTCTGAGACCATTTCGGATACACCGCACTCCACAGGCTCCTCCAAAATATCCAAGAGCTCATCCGACTCTTCCTCTGACCCAGCAACTGAGCCTGAGAAATCTGGACCTTTTCTTTCTCCATCCCTAACAAGCTTCGCATGACTGGTGCGGGCACCAGACTCAGAAGAAGACTTCAGAGCTCCATCTGGATCTCTGATTGACCTTGCCCGAAGAATTAGGATTTTCTGGTTTTGTAATAAGGGTTGACTTGGTCAACTCAATTTTAGTCTTGAGTCTGTATTTTCCTGCAATTTAAATTTTGTTGAGTCATGTTGACTCAGTACAAGTCCTAGTAGTGGTCTAGGTCTTCTCCAGGTTGGTGCCACTTTTTTTTCAGTCAAGTCAAGGTCCAGGGTGCCACATTTTTTCTCTCAGGCCCAAGTAAGTGGGCGCCACACTCCCAGCCACACGCCAGAGTCCAGGAGGTGCCACATCTCCATCCAGTGTCTTTGGTCCCTACACCATAAGAAATAAACCCAAGCCAGGATGGCAAGAATTTTTCTTGAAGAGAGGATCAAGGAGGTGCCCCACAATGTTTCATAAAAATCCAAATTATAAAAGGGAAGAGAGCATGTCTTGGGGAGGAATTCAAGGAGGTTCCCAAAAGTTTCCTAAAGTGCCAAAGCCATGAAAGGAAGAAGCCTAAACTTGTGGAGCAAGACTAGGAGGTGTCCAAATGAGCCAAACCATGAAGGAAAAATCCTTGATTCATGGAGAGATACTAGGAGACACCCCCATAACCTGCCATTTGGAGCTGATTTTCAAGTTTTCTTGGAGTTTTTGGGCTGCCCACTCATGGAAGGAGTCTTGGGAAGAGAATTTGATGCCTAAAGTGTGGGTTAGTCCTATTAGTCCCACATGGGAAATGTATAAAATTTTATTTCTTTGTTATGTCTATATATTCAACTCTATATAACTCTTGAATTTAATGATGAATGAAATCAATTTCTGTGTGAGCAACTTTGTGTTTCTCTCTTCTGCACTTGTATTCAGGTGTTGAGCTCCGTGAGGGAGTAAATCCGGGTTCCCTAGGAACCTTGAGGAGGTGTGAGATCTCCAACCCCAAAACCCTACCAAACCCTAGGTTAGCCACTTCAATTCCAAACCCTAGCCGCCATCATCTTCTTCATTCCACCAATCATCCAAACTCTAATCTACCTCATCATCTCACGGCCCCTCTCGTCCAAGTAGAGGCCGACCACCAGCATCCAGGTCCAGATCGGCTACTTCGAATATAGAGCAAATCCCAGAGAAAGTCAGATCAGCATCCAGGAGAATCAGGATTTCAGCAACATCAATTTTTCAAGTTCTTCTTATCTGGTAAATCCTTTCTTTGAGTATCTGGTTCCTTAACTTGTTCTTCTTCTTTTCCAGATCCTGAGTTTAGGAGAAGCCAACTCTGCCAAAGGACCAGTATTGGAGGATCCATTGCGAAGATATCCGAATCCGAGGATCCAACAATCTGCTCGAGAGAGTCCTTCCACCAAACTCTGTGAAGATCACTGCCTGGTACATAACCCTCCCTTCTCTTTAGTTCTGTCATGTTGAAAGTTCATAGCGAAACCCTAGGTCTGGGAGTTTCTCAACCCCCAGCGATCCTTTACTTTTGAACTACTCTGATAATCTAGTTTCTTTGAATTGTGCTTTCAATTATTATATAGTTTCTTTCAATTTAGTTTAACTTTCATTTGAGTCAAAGCCGACTTCTGAAAATATTATATAAAAAAAAGGAATTAATCTTAATTTACTTCTGCATCGCATCATCTCTTTTGTTCTGCATCAATGACCGTCTGCACCCTTCCTGCCATCTTCAGAGTTGACATCTTTCTGTTGAAGCCACCTCGCCTCTCCAGTTAGAACATCAACCCGTGCTTCATAGCTCCTGAGACTTATGATTCAACGTACTCCTGACCTCGGACTGATGTCTTCCTGCCCTATCCCCGTGACTGCAATACCAACCTATGCTTTTGTAGTGTACTCAGACAGCTGTGCAAAGTTAACACCAATGTCAGACCTCTTCTTTCTTGGAGATGAACTAGGAACCAGCACTTCCTTCTTCTTTGAATCCTCCTCTCCCAATGCTCAAACAAGGCTCTGAGAGAACCACGCTCTGATATCAATTATTGAGATTCCTAGGCACTGATACCACTTGTTGGGAGACCCGGACCAACGCCTATGTAGTGGAAGTAACCTATTCTTGGTTTCGAGATTCACAAGGAGATAGAAGAAGAAATATAAGAGAAAAAGAGAGATTGCTTTATTCCTTTGGAGAAGAATTTTGTTACAAGATACAAGATGAAACACCCCGATACCTTTTTGAAACCCAGAAGCTTCTCACCATCACCTGCACGTCTTCTCTCTTACAGGCCCCACACCCCAAGAACTCGCGTATGGAATACCCTTCTCCAACACCAAGAAGTCACCACATGGTCCAAGAACCAAGAAGTCTCCACACACGGATAATACCTCACACGTGCCTTCGTTTCTCTCTTGGATCAACCAAGCCTTCCTAAATCATGAAGCCCCCGGTCCATCCAAGCATCCCATGGTCAATTCCTTATCATGTCTTCCTAAGCCCTCACACTGTAGCCTCCCTATTACTGAGAGGATCTCCTCGCGGACACGCCAAAGGGGGCGATCTCAGCCCCACCTCAAACCATCGCACGCCCCCTCTTAAATAAGCACATGGGCGGTGGTTATCTTGGTCTTCTTGGGCGATGAAATTCTTGGGCAGTTAGGAATCTTGAATCTTGTTGGGCTTAGACTTCTTGAAAAGTCCAATAACAAATCAGTTAGAACTCCTTAAGTGGTTGGGCTTTCTAATTGGTTACAACAATCCAACTAACCAACCAACTGACTAACCTCCTAACCAACCTAGACCCAACCCTATAACCTAATTGGGTTATGTTACAATCTCTTAAAAAACTTTCCCTTTAAGTCACATGAGAAAATACTCAATCCTGGATCAAGCCCCTGGCCCAACATGCCATGATCTAAATTGACTCAAAGCCTGTAACACCTCTAGGAATCCCCTCGAACTCCTCCAAGAATCACTTGGCATGCCTCCAAGCTCCCAGGGATCATCTCCAGCATCCCTACCATGACCTTCCAAGTCTCTTCAAGGCTTGGGAGCACCATACAAAACCCTACATACTGGACTCGATGGTGCCCGGTTCACACAGACGTGGAATGCCAGCAATCTAAGAATGTACTACCAATAATGCAAGGCTTTCCCTCATTATTAAAGTATCTTTTTGGTGCAACACTATCTTCCATCTGTGCAGGAACTCATTCA
This sequence comes from Areca catechu, assembly GCA_021397845.1. Lineage (NCBI taxonomy): Eukaryota > Viridiplantae > Streptophyta > Magnoliopsida > Arecales > Arecaceae > Areca > Areca catechu. The sequence continues at coordinate 12,133,000 of CM038038.1, read as the reverse complement.
CCTGACTTCAAGTCTGGTGAACAAAGTTGAGAAACTTATAAAGCCCTGCACTCAAAGCTGAGAAACTTATGAAGCCCCGTACTTTAAAAGCTGGAAAACTTATAAAGCCTTATACTTAAAGCTGAAAAACTTACAAATCCTTACACTCAAAGCCGAAAACTCTAGAAGTCCCACATCCAAATTGGGAAACTTATGAAGCCCCGCACTCAAAGCCAGAAAACTTATGAAGCCCCGCACTCAAAGCTGGGAAACTCTAGAAACCTTGCATCTAAAGCTAGAAAACTCTAAAAGCCTCACACTCAAAGCTAGAAAACTTACGAAGCCCTACACTCTAAAGTCGGGAAACTTACGAAGCCCTGCACTCAAAGCCAGGAAACTTACGAAGCCCCACACTCCAAAGCCAGGAGACTCCAGAAGCCCCACATCTATCATTCATTCATCCCATTCCTCTGAACTAGAGAGGCAAGTTGGGAGACTCTAGAAGCCTCACATCTGTCATTCATTCATCCCATTCCTTCAAACTAGTGAGGCAAGCCGAAAAACTCCAGAAGCCCTGCACTCACCACTGCATGGTCTTACGACCAGCAAGGAGACCCAAAGTGTTCCCAGAGTCCTCTCGACTGGTCGCGAGGTTTCAGACTTGGCCGAAAAAAGGCTGAGACCTGGGAAGCCTCGTGCTTCACTATCATGATGCCTATCTTTTTATCATAGAAAAGGTAGAAAAGCTAAGGGAAGAAGAGCAAGGCAAAGTCCATCGACCAAGCAAGGCTCAATCCATATTGCTGAAACAAACCCTCACAGTATGAAAGATTCCTATTTATTGGGCAAGATTTCAAAGTATGCAAAAAAAAAGGAAAAAGATTGAGAAGCACTTAGCAAATGAAGAAATAATATGTTCATTGATTGAAGTTTTCCTTTACATCTGTGAAGACTCCCGACAGGTCGGGAAGTCCTTCAAAAAAAACTCAAGTATAATAAGAGAAGGGATAAAAAAGCTAAGTACTCATCAAATAAAAAGAAGATATTTGTATTCATGAAATATTTTCTTTCTTTACAAATGTAAAGGCTCTCGACAGGTCAGAAAGCCCTTCAAAACTTAGTTACAAAAGAGTACATACAAAAATGAAAATCCTAACTACTTTGAGGTCATCGACTCCTTCCCTGGTCGACGGGCTGCCTCGCTGGGTGCTGGCGTGGCCCCGGTCCATGAGGTGTCCTAGGCGGTGGTAGGTTCAGCCTCGGCTCCCACTCTGGTCCCTGGCTTTGACTTCATTTTGGCCTCGATGATGGGTGTTCCTGGCACCCTGGCGATGGCATGCAGATCGGGGTAGATGTTGTCTAGCCCCTTCAGTCCTAGAGCTGGCCAGCCTTACCCCGAAGTCATTGAACCCCTTTTGGTAGGAGTCCAAGACTACCTCAGTGACCTCGTTCATGAAGGCCTCTGATGCTTTGAATATGGGGTTGGCTTCGGTGGCCTCCTTCGCTGCCTCCATTAGCACCACCGCTACCATCACTCTTTCCTCGATTGCCATAGCCCGGGCCACCTCCTTTTCGAGTCACACATGGAGGGTCTGGCCCTTCCCTCCAGGCAGACCACCTCCATTGCAGAGCTGGCCTCCCTCTTTGCCAAGAGAGAGGTCTTCTCTTTCTCTGCCTTCAGAACCTCATCGAGCTCGACGAACTTCCTTTCCAGCTTCGCTGCCATCGCTTGGAAGCTGGTCAGCTCAGCCTGGAGGCCCTTCATCTGACACTCCAGCTCTTGTATCCGGGTAGCCTGGGTTCGGGCCTTGGCCTCAATGCCATCCCTCTCCTTGTGGAGGTGGTGACCCTACTTCATTAGCCACAAGCATGAATCCCGAATGAAATGAGTATCGGTGACCACCTGCAACAGAAACAGGAAGAAGGTCAGCTAACATTCAAAAACTCATATGGGAAAGAAAATGAAGTAACCATAAAATGGCTTACTGATAGAAGTTGGGGGAATACCTCGGTGAGGATGTCCACCAGCTACCGATCGCCTTTCTCTTCATGATCTCGTGGCTGGATGATGGCATTCATCACTTGCTCCACCAACTTTCTGTCCCTCATTAGCACCACATTCGGAGGCATGTAGAGGGACATTTTCCTCATCCCCGACTTTGGTATCATGGATGGCTCCGTGGGTCCCCGCATGGCCATTGGCATAGGTGCGATGGCCATAGACTAGACTCCGACGGCTCCACTCGTTGGTGGTGGGGCCAGTCTCTCCATGGTAGTTTCTTCCACCACCTCCGCCACCTCCAATCAAGGTGGAGCTTCAGTTTGTGGATGGGCCACCAGGGCAGCTGGCACGGTCCCCTCCACAGGTCCAGCTGCACTCTTGGGCCTACGGGAAGAAGACTGTATCGCCGACCCAGGTATAGATGGCATCATGGAGGGTCTCACCGGGCCTCCACTCTAGCTCCTCCCAGGCCTTCTTAGTTGGCTCCTCTCTAGGCCCTACAGGAGTAGCCCTCTTCCTCGACATTTGAAGGAGCTACTCCATTATGAACTTCGTCCCTGCAGAAAGGAAAAAGATTGGTTAGTCACCTATTGAAGCAAAACATATTTTGAAGAGAAAGAAAAAAGCCTAGATGTCAAGCCTTACCCTGGAATTGGACCGGGCTAACCCCGATGTCGACAAGGTTCCGCTCAGTCAGCAAATCCCAGAGAGCTGGGACCTCGGAGATGACAAGCCAGTCATACACCTCCTTGTCACCGGCTTACAGAAGAATGGCGATTGGGGGAGCAGTCTGGGTCACCCAGTCCACCCCCTCAACTGAGACAAACAGGAACCTGCTCTTCCATCCCTTGATAGAAGAAGGCAGGTCCAGTTTGATGGCCCCGGGTGGGGAGCCACAAACCACCACCCATTATCAATTGGGTGGTGCTTCAGGATGAACAAAGCCCTAAAGAGAAAGAAACGGGCTACAATCCCATGAAAATGGTAAATGATGATAAAACAAAAAATGGTCTTGACAGTATTGGGGGTAAGTTAGGCCGGAACAAGATATAAATTATTCAAGAAGGAAAGAAAGAAAGGATGGAAAAGAAGATGGAGACCCTCTATTGCCGCTCGATCATCGTGGCCTGTAGCTGAGGATGATGTTGGACCTCACTCCTGTCGCTCTGGATCCTGCTTGGATGCCCGGACCTACAATACGAGTTAGAGACCTGGACCGGTGATCCTGGTAGGGGGCACTCCGATGCTCAAGTCAGTGGCGATCCAGGAGAATAGATCCTCCAGGTCGAGCCCCGAAGATGGACTCCATGCTAGGAGGAGAACTTTGTAAAGTAAGAGAGTATGAGTGGGTCGAGAGTAGAGTATGTGAGTGGTAGCACAGGAGAGCCCGAGCTGAGTGGCTGCTTTCATCCAGACCCTTCTCGGGGGTCTCCGATAGCCTAGAGCGGTGGTCTTCCTGTGCGCTGCCCTCCTCTTACTCGTTTGTGGCCTCGCCCTAATTGATTTTGCTTCGCTTACCTTGTTTGAACCTTGGAGGACCCCTTTTAGCTAGGGTCGTTGCGCGCTGCTTACCTCGGGATCTTTCCCTCTCTTACAGGCACATGCGGGGGTGTCTGATGCCATGCACGAGGTCCCTTTCCCCATCCTTGATAGGGAACAGTATTGTGCATGCTGACATTCCTTCCGGTCACTTCATTTTGTGAAGCATGGCAGAGCTTTGATCGATGGGCGACCGCCCCTCCAAATATGCTGGTTGACTTGCTCTTTTGAGGGGTGCAGACGGTTGGTAGGGAGCATAGCACCTCGATCAGGGAAACTCTTTCCTTCTTGGTATAAGTGGTAAGTGGGACCATTATTGTAGACTGGCAGTTGCCCCTTTGTGGTCATTGGGCGGCTCGCCACCGTCCAAAGGAGGCGGTGATGTCCTTTGACTGCAGGGCTCTTCGTCCGAGGTGGAGTCGATCTGGAGGGGCGGAGTCCGACCTCGGCCATGGCATCTCGACCCGAAGGGAGCACGACCGGGTGAAGGAGAGGCGGAGCTCGACTTCGGCCATGGCATCTCGACCCGAAGGGAGAGTGGCCAGGTGAAGGAGAGGCAGAGCTCGACTTCGGCCATGACGTCTCGACCCGAAGGAAGCGCGGCCGGGAAGGAGAGGTGGAGCTCGACTTCGGCCACGATGTCTTGACCTGAAGGGATCGCGGCCGGGTGAAGGAGAGGCAGAGCTCGACTTCGGCCATGGCATCTCGACCCAAAGGGAGCACGGCCAGGTGAAGGAGAGGTAGAGCTCGACTTCGGCCATGGTGTCTTGACCCGAAGGGATAGCAGCCAGGCGAAGGAGAGGCAGAGCTTGACTTCGGCCACGGCATCTCGACCCGAAGGGAGCATGGCCGGGCGAAGGAGTCTGGAAAGAAAAAATCTGACATGGCAGCTTCATCCGACGTGGTGCTTGGCTAGGTCTGACATGGGTTCCACATTAGCGATCCCGCCACATCACTTGCCCTCCACTCTCGAGTCCCGTTGGCATGCGGTGCTCGGGGTGAAGGGAGTAAATACGGTACTAATGTGAAAAGGTAGAAATTCGGTGCAATAATGGCCACGATCGCCAGCGCTTCGCGAGGGGGTTCTTCAAGCCAATACGGAGGAGCCACGTGGGCACGTCTGAGGAGCACTATTGCTGGTGCAGAATTCAGAGCGGCCATGGTTGGAGCGAGGCATCTTATTCACCGATCACTGGCACAGATCCGTCGATGAAGATGCTATGACAGTACAGTTAGGCATTTGGTCACTTCAAAAAGAAAGGCAGTTTTCCCAAAATACTTCTCCTTTCAAATTTTGCGTGTCCACCATCATACCAGAGCTTCCTTTTCTCCCCCGACCATCCTTGTCTCCTAAGGTTAGCCAGGTTCATCTCCTTCCTCCCTTCATCCGATAGGGTAGAGTTTTCTACTAGGGCTAGGATCTTCTAGGACTTTGTCCGCCTCCTTCCACTTCTTTTTCAACCCTCAACTTTGTCTTCATCTCCCAAATGTCTCGCTTTGGCCCCAACTTCCATCCTTTGATCGATCAGAGTGAGGCTGGGCCTTTTCAACCGAGGCCGCCCTCTTCTTTCGATGAGGAGGAGGAAGGGACGTGCTTCAAGTTCAGTAGGAGCCCCGACCCCACTGGGATTGTGATTAGGGAGCCTAGGGCCTGTCCTTCATCTCCTCCTCCACCTGAACCCATCCCCGAACCCTCTCAGTCGACATGTCCCGGTGGGGTTGCTTCGACAATCACTGTTGAGGAACTTGCGACCATTCAGAAGATTTATGGTATCCTAGAATCTATCCGGCTCTCGACCCCTTGACCAGGGGAATGGGTCACCTCCAGTGGCCCGTGCCGGATTGCCCTTTACGAGGAAACTCTTGCAGGGGGCCTTCGATTACCCTTCCATCCATTCTTTCTATCTGTGCTAAGCAACTACCATCTATTTCCTACTCAGCTCATCCCCAATGCTGTGAAGACAATCTTCTGCTTCATAGTCCGTTATCATTTTCATGGGATTGTCGCCCGTTTTTCTCTTTTCAGGGTCATTTTCACCCTGATTAGCCACCCTTCCGAGGAGGGGTGGTGGTCCATCTCTTCCTACCAGAAGGGTATTAAGTTTGACCTCCCCTCTTCAATTAAAGGATGGAAGAGTAAATATTTCTTTGCCTCAGTCGAGGGGGTCGACTGGATTTGGAGCGACCCAGATCGATCCCCGAACTAGAATACAATGGTCAAAGCGGCTGATCGGGAGATCTACGAATAGCTCCGTGCTGACCAGATTCCTTCCCTCGAGGTTTTGCTATCAGAGTAGAACCTCTTCGAAGCCGGGGTTAGTCCAATGAGAGTTGGGTGAGTTTGGCTCGATCCTTATCATCTTATGATTTTCCTTTGTCTTTTCGAGCTCGAAGCTAACACTCTTTTCTTTGTGCAGGCATGAAGTTCTCTTTATATGACCTCCTTGCAATCACCTAGAAGAGGGGTCCACTGGTGGGGGCCAGCGAGTCCCTCTCGAAGAGGGCTCGCGAAGAGAGTGGTGCGGAGGCTACACCTACCACACCGGCCGAGTTGAGCGGGAGAAGGGTCGACCCCCCCCTGAGCAGAGAAGGAGGGAGGTCGAGCCAACTCCTGAGCCGAGCTGGAGGGCTGTCGAACATGCCTCCGAGCAGCCGAAGCGATGCAAACCGGTCCCGGCCTAAGAGCCCAAGGTGGTAGTCCGGGCCAGGGCCGCCGCTGCTACTACAGCGGTGTCTCCTCCCCCGGTGATTGTCGATGTCGAGGAGGAGGAGGGAGAGCAGGAAAGAGCAGAGCCGGTGTTAGTGGTGCCGGTCGGAGTGACTCCGAGCTCCCACCGTGCCTCCGATGCTTCTTCAGTCAGAGGGGCAGGCGACTCCACATCGAGGGCCAGCAGAAAGAAGGACTACCACAAGGTGCCCTTTAGACTGGCATCGAATGTCTCCCTGGTCCGGGACCAGAGTCTAGCCAAGCGCATGATGGACTTCGCGGTCCAGTCATGTGACCGTCGGGAGAAGGCGGGAAAACTCCTAGGGGATGCGATCAGCAGCACCTTCCCCCAACTCTTCTCGATGAGTATTCCCTTCCATCTTGCTCCATTCTTTTCTCTTTGCTTCTGTAGCTGACATCCTCCTTGGTGTATCTCAGCGCTGAACTTCTGTTGATTAGGGACTGCTACAAAAGCTGGGCGAAGAAGGACAGGCAGCGAGAAGCATAGCTCGAGTCCTTGGCCATCGAGCTGAAGCAGAAAAATGATGACGCCTGGGAGGCCAGCCAAAAGAATAAGGAGCTCCGGGGGGAGGTTGCAAGCACCGAAAGGTGCATAAAGGAGCTCCAGGAGAGCTTGGATCGGGAGAGGAACTAGTCCAAGAGCAGGGCAGAAGAGCTCAAAGCCAAGGAGTCTAGGCTGAAGGAGCTCAGTGCCGAAGCCACCCAGGAGAAAGAATGGGCCTGATCTATTCAGGCTGAGCTGGAGGCGGCGAGAGAGAGGGCAACCACCACCGATAAGAGGGCCATAGCTGCTGAGAAGAAGGCCACTACGATAGTCGACTCGGTAGAGACGACGAAGAAGGAGGCTGCCGAGATGGTCGGTAAGGCTGAGATAGCCAGGAAGGAGGCCACCGAGGCGATGGTGAGGTACAAGGCCTTTTAGGATTTCACCACCGAGTTCCTGAAATGGCAGTAAACTCTTTTTTCTAGGGGTTCATGTATCTCTGGTCCAAGGTGGAGAGCATCATTCCAAACAAGAGCCAAAGCTTGCTCAGATATCCTGGTGCTCCGTCGTGGGACCGACACCTGACTTGGACGAGGCAGAGGAGCCGGCCGCTGCTGGCCTAGCTTCGCTGGGGGTTGACGTCGTGGAAGGAGCCCTATAGCCGGAGGTTCCAGAAGGTGTTGCTTCATCCATTCGCCATCTGGGGAAGGAGCCAGCTAAATAGTGCGGTGGCCTTTTGTAGTTTTTTTCTTTTTCTTTCTGCTTCTGATCTGAGCTGCCCAGCATGTTAGGGCTTAGTCAGAATGTACTAACTTTCCAAGTATCAATGAAAATATTTTTCAGTCACCTTGGCTCGTGTCTTCTCTTCTTCTTTTTCATTTTTTTTGCATTCTGCCAATCTTCCCTTCCCTTCTCGACCGCCTATGTGCACGTACGTGCGTAGGTGCTTGGCCTTGAAGTACCAAGTGTCCGGGCACTTCTCTGCCAAGTCTCGAACATGCAAGGGAATTAGGAGGGATTTTTGAGATTGCGGAGTCATTCCCACCCTCGTGGGTGAATTGGTTGTAGGTCTTCGAGTGCTTTGCTTGATGAGGTCTATTCGGTCTCGCCCGGGGGACTAGCTCCAAGTGTGCACAGTTGGCCGAGCTCAGAGGTTGCACTCGTTGGACCCGCCAGGTGACTATGAGGTGCCTGGCTTCAGGAGTTTCCAGGCTTGAGAGCCGTACTATGAGTCAGGCGGTAGATGGCGGAATTCTTGAAAGTTTTGCTGATATCTCCAGACTATGAGCACGGTGCCGGGCTTCAGGAGTTTCGGGCTTGATTGCCGTACTATGAGTCAGGCGATAGATAGCAGAATTCTTGGGGGGTTCCGCTAACATCTCCGGATTATGAGCACAGTGCTGAGCTTCAGGAGTTTTCAGGGTTCCATGCCGGACCGGAGTCCGAGCTTTGGTGTCAGAGAGCTGGGCTTTGGGCTTTGGTATTGGACCAGAGTCTGGGGTTTGGTGCCGGAGAGCTAGGCTCCTAGCTTTAGTGCCAGAGAGCTGGGCTCCAGGCTTTGGTGCTGGAGAGCTAGGCTCCAGGCTTTGGTGCCGGACCAGAGTCCGAGCTTCAGTGCCAAAGAGCTGGGCTCCGGGCTTCGGTGCCGGAGAGCTGGGCTCCGGGCTTTGGTATGCTAGACTTAGTGCCAGGCAGCGATGTCCCTGTAAGGCAAAAGTGATTTGCACAAAGAGGATCTTTATTATTATTGGGAAAAGGCCTTACATTATTGATAATATATTCTCAGGTTGAAGGCATTCCACGTCCATGAGAAGCTGGCGCCATCTAGCTTTGCTAGGTAGTAGGCTCTATAAGGAAGAGCCTCAACCACCTTATAGGGACCCTTCCTAGTTTGGTGAGAGCTTGCCATATTCCTGGGGTTGAGAGGCTTCAGCTCGGCGCATTGCTAGGTCACTTGGACAGAAGATCTTTAGCTTCACCTGTGTATTGTAGTACTGGGCTACTTACTGTCGGCAAGCCACCATCTGGAGTCGAGCCTTGTCCCTTATTTCCTCGAGGAGGTCCAAGTTGAGAAGAAGGCGAGCCTGATTCTTTGCTTCATCATACTGCTGTACCCGTAGTGTGGGCACACCGAGTTCGACTGGAACAACGGCTTCCATGCCAAAGATGAGGCTGAAAGGCATCTCATCTGTGGCCATCCAGGGTATTGTGTGGTAGGCCCAAAGAATGTTGGGGAGTTCTTCCGTCCACCTACCCTTGGCCCGATCTAGCCTAGTTCCGAGTTCTTGGAGGATGGTCCGATTGGTCATCTCGGCCTCTCCGTTGGTCCGGGGATGAGCCATCGAGGTAAAGCGATGTTGAATGCTGAGCTCGGCACAGAACTCTTCGAACTCTTAGTTATCGAACTACCGCCCATTGTCGATGATGCTATGGGGGAGCCCGAAGCGGTAGACAATCGACTTCCAAAAGAACTGGTGGACCTTGTCTTCTGTGATCCGTACCAGTGGCTCGGCTTCTACCCACTTGGTGAAGTAGTCAATAGCCACTATCAGGAATTTTCGTTGCCCTGATGTAGGAGGAATGGACCTAGGATGTCCATCCCTTACTGGGCGAATGGCCAAGGGAAAGAGAGCTGGGAGAGCGGCGCCGCTGGTTGACGTTGTATGTGGGCATGGCATTGGCACCGGTCGCACTTCTTCACGAAGTCGGCAGCATCTTCTCTCATGGTCTCCCAGTAATATCCTTGGTGGAGGGCCTTGTACGCAAGTATCCTCCCTCCGACATGATTCTTGTAGAGACCTTCTTGTATCTCTTGGAGCACGAAGGCTGCCTCTGTGGGTCTCAGGCATTTCAAGAGTGGATAGGAGTAGGATCGGTGGTAGAGATGCCCTTCCATCAGGACGAACCGTGAGGCCTTCTTCTTGATGAGGCTGGCCTCTATGTGATCCTCTGGTAGGGTGCCATCGATGATGTATCTGACATACCTGTCCATCTAGCTCAGGTCCAGGGTGACTTGCTGTACCTTTGCGGGAGCTTCGTTGCTTAGACTTTCAAGGTACTCGATGTGGGCATGCCCCAGTGATGAGTTTAGCAAGGTCGAGAGTCTTGATAGTGTATCAGTGTGAGCATTCTCTCCTCAAGGAATATGAGAGATGCTGAAGCATCAGAAGCCTATCGTGTTCGAGCGGACTCGCTCCAAGTACTTCATTATCTGGGGATCTCTGGCTTCGTACTCTCTGGAGACCTGTCCGGCTACCAGTTAGGAGTCGGTGAAGACCTTCAGGCTTTGCACACCCAGCTCGCGGGACACCCTTAGGCCTGCGAGGAGTGCCTCGTACTCTACCTAATTGTTTGTAGTAGCGAACTTGAAGTGGAGTACACATTCAGCCACAACTACATCACTGTTAGCGAGGATGAGACCGGCTCCACTTCCGCCCGTGTTGGACACACCATCGACATGGAGGATCCAAGACTCCTCCTCAGCCCCAAGCTCCATTTGATGCTCTAGGGTAGTCTGTTCTGGCTTCTCGGCGAGTCCTGCATACTTAACTAGGAAGTCGGCCAGCACCTGGGTCTTCTTAGATGACCTCGGTCGGTACGCAATGTCGAACTCATTGAGCTTCAGTGCCTACTTGGCCAAACATCTGGATGTGTCGGGGCAATTGAGCACAGCCTTCAGGGACTGGTCTGTCAGGACCACGATCGGATGCGCTTGGAAGTATAGCCTAAGATGCTGGGCAGACATGATAAGAGTAAAAATTAGTTTTTTTGGATCGAGTGTACCTGATCTCTGCATCATGGAGGATTTTACTGGCATAGTACACCGGCTTCTAGGATTCATCCTGATCCATTCGGACAAGAACCGAGCTGACGGCCCCTGGGGTGATCGCCAGGTATAGCAGGAGCTCTTCTCCCTCCTCCGGTCTAGAGAGCAGTGGTGGTGATGCCAAGAAGACTTTAAGCTCTTCGAAGGCTGCTTTGCATTTCTCGGTCCAAGTGAAGTCGTGAATTTTACACAGCACCTTGAAAAAAGGAGACAGTGATCTACCGACCTCGAGATGAACCAGCTCAGCGCTGCGATCCGACCCGTCAAGTACTGGACCCGCTTCTTCGAGGTCAGATGCTTTATGTCGATGATTGCCTGGACCTTCTCCGGGTTTGCCTCGATTTCTCTCTGAGTCACCATGAAGCCCAGGAACTTCCCTACTACCATGCCGAAGGTGTACTTCGCTAGGTTCAGCTTCATCTTATGCTCTCGGAGGTTGTGGAAGGCTTCCACAAGGTCGGCAATATGGTCCGACCTCGGCTTGCTCATGAAAAGCATATCGTCCACATACACCTGCATGTTCCTGCCAATCTGGTCCTTGAAGACCCGATTGACCAGCTGCTGGTACGTGGTGCCAGCATTCTTCAAGTTGAACGGCATCATCCAGTAGCAGTACATCCCTCGATCGGTGATGAAGGCGATGTGCTCCTCATCCTCTGGGTGCATCCAGATCTGGTTGTATCTGGAGAATGCATCCATGAATGAGAGTAAGCGGTGCCCCGAGATGGCATCCACTAACTGGTCGATCTTCGACAGAGGGAAGCTATCCTTTGGACAGGCCCGATTGAGGTCGGTGTAGTCCACATAGATCCTCCACTTTTCATTGTTCTTCTTAACCATGACTACATTCACCAACTAGCTCGGATATTGTACTTCTCGAACAAAGTCGGCCGCGAGGAGTTTGTCCATCTCCTCATTGATCGCCCGCTGCCTTTCCGGGGTGAAACTTCTTTTCTTCTTCCAAACAGGGTGATACTTTGGGTCGATGCTCAGCTTGTGGGTGATGATTTCAGGTAGGATACCAGGCATATCGGCCACCATCCAAGTGAACACGTCTGCATTCACCCGAAGAAACTCCAACAAGTGGGCTCGCTCATCCTCTGCAGCTGCGCCTCAATCTGTACCATCTTCGCTGGGTAGGTTTCGAGGGGATACGATAGCAGGCGCTCAACCAGGCCACCCTGGGGTCCTGTGCCCTTTGGCGAGGTCATCTGCGCTGGGGTCGTCCTCGAAGACTTTGGCCCTAGGAACGGTTTGGAGATATTGTTGGATTGGCTAAGGTGCCCCCTCATCTCTCCAACACAGTAAGGAGTAGGAAACTGTACCAATAGCTACTTTGTAGAAATGACCGCATCGAGCAGTTAAGCCCAGGTCGGCCAAGAATCACGTTGTAGGCTGAGGGAGCATAACAACCGTGAAGGTCATCATGACGGTGCTCTGTCGAGGTGGCATCCTGGCAGTAATAGGAGAGTGATTTTTCCCTCGACTCCTATGGAGTTCCCTGTGAAACCGATGAGGGGTGTGTACACAGGTCTAATCTAAGTAGAGGATAGATTTATTCTGGAGAAAGCATCATAGAAAAAGATATCAGTCGAACTTCCACAATCAACCATAATTCATTTTACAAGATGTTTTGTGATCGTCATCTCGATGACCACAGCATCATTGTTTACATTTTTATTTTCAACCTCCCTCTACCTTACAAGGGGAAGAACATTCTCAGAACTTTCTCCCACCCAGGCCTTCTTAGGAGTGCGCTCGATTCCCCAGCATATCATCCTCACAGGCTTCTCAATAGGACAGTTGTCGATGGTAGGAACTAGAGGGAGAGTAGCGAGCACTTGAGGTTCCACAGGGGCCCTGCCCCCCATGAACCTTCCGAGGTAGGTCCTCTTTATGAGATTTTCAATCTCCCTCTTGAGGTACCAGCATTCCTCGATGTTGTGGCCATGGTCACGGTAGAACTGGCAATACTTTGTCTTGTCGCGACCGTTAGACGGCTTCAGTGGTGGTGGGCGCTTCAGGTAGCGCTCACCCTCAATCTTTATGAGGATCTTCATCCTCAAGGCAAGGAGAGGTGTGAATCTCTCTTCTGAGATGGGGTCTCTCCTCGGCTTCAGCCTCTGGCGGAAGTTCGATGTGGCTAGTCTAGGTTTCGGCATCTCGGACATCTCCTCCAGAGCTGGCTTCTTCAACGGCTTCCCATCCAGCTCCCTCCTCATACGATCCATCTCCTCGACACGGATATTGTTGACTCTGTTATTGATTTTGATGATAAGCAAAACAGTTAAGTATAAGTTGAGTACTAATGATTTCTTTGAAGTGCATTTTTATAGAAAAAGGTGCTCATCAATTTGACAAATATTGGTTGATTGAAGAAGTCCAAATTTAGATGAAAGATCTGCTCAAAGAAGACTTGGACAGTTGAAGATTGGTTGAATGGTTACTTGAGTTCACTATAGACTTGATTCAGCACAAGTTCAGCTATTTATGTGAAGATCTCAGTGAAGTGTCGACTCAAAGTGTCGACACATGACACTAAGTGTCGACATATGATAGTGAAGTGTTGACTCAATCCGGTATACAAAGAAAGTTTCAGATGGCATGGTTGAAGTATCAATACATGGACTTGAAGTGTCGATTCAAAGTATCGACACATGGATCAGCTCATCGTCTAAGATTTTTGGATCACAGAACTTGCTAAAAATGAAGATCTGGTGAAGTGTCGACACATGGATGCCTAGTGTCGACTCAAAGTATCAACTCACCTGATGAAGTGTCGACATCTGAGATTTCCAGAAAGCTACAATGAAGATTTTTGAACTAGGTGTCGACTCAAGAAGTTCAAGTATCGACCTGAAGTGTCGACTCACAGCCTGAAGTGTCGACACATGGAGTTCTGGAAACATAAACGGCTAGTTTTTCAAACACAGAACTCGTCCCTTTTGGCTCCTAATGGCTAGTTTTTCGTGTCTAACGGCTAGAAACCATATTTGAGGCCTTGGAAAGGTTTTATGATCCAAATCAAATCAAAATGGATAATTATTAAGAGGATGAAAAAGGAATATCCAAGAGAAAAAAAAGAGCATTCACTCCAATTCATTGAGTTCAACTACTTCCAAGCAAGAAGAAGCCTTCAAGCATTCAAGAGCCTGATCAATCCTTCTTAAGCAATTAAGATGCTTTATCAAGTTGAAAGCATCACAACAATAAGCTTCAAAAAGATACCCACTTTTTATTAGAAAGCTTTTATTGTCTTTTACTTCAAAACTTTATTTGCTGTAAGGGTTCTTGGTTAGTCTATTGCAAAACCAAGGGAGGTTATTGGTGAGCTTTTGAAAACTATTTAGGTTCTTGGTTAGCCCGCAAAACCAAAGGAGGTTGGTGGTGAGCCTTAAAACCATTTAGGTTCTTGGTTAGCCTGTAAAATCAAGTGAGGTTTTGACTTGTGAGCCTTGTGAAAACAAGTTAGGTTTTGATTAGTGAGCCTAGAAAACTAATCGGCTGTAATTGGTTGAGATTGAAGTGAATTTCCAAGGGGATCTTGGGGAGTGGATGTAGGTGCTTTGGATAGCACCGAACCACTAGGTATTTGTGATTGCTTGTCTCCTCTACTTGCTCTTACTTTTATTGCTTTATATTTTCGCTGCATATTTACTTAAGAGCACTTCATTTGCATTCATAGTACTTTGTTTAATTATTAGATTGGATCGCACACTCTTGCATTACATCAAATAATTTTTAGAGACCCAATTCACCCCCCTCTCTTGGGTTGCTTACTGGCAACAAGTGATATCAGAGCTCTGTTCTCAGTTTATAGGTCTAACCACCTTGAGTAAAGATCTATGGTAGCCCCTATTGGTACTAGTGTAGTTGAGGGACAAGTCTCAAATAGATCTCCATTTTTTAATGGATCAAATTATACCTATTGGAAAACTAGAATGAAAATATATATGCATTCAATTGATTATAACTTGTGGAAGGTAGTTGATAAAGGTCCATATATTCCTCGGTTGTGGTTAATGGTGTTTCTATCCCAAAGCTCGAAGAGGATTGGGATGAAAATAACATTATACAATCTGAGATCAATGCAAAAGTAATGAATCTTCTCTATTGTGCATTAAATCCTAGTGAATTTAATAGGATATCTACTTGCACATCCACCAAGAAAATATGGGACACACTTGAAGTTACCCATGAGGGTACTGATCAAGTGAAAAATACTAAATTGAACATGATAGTGCACACATATGAAATATTCCGAATGGAACCTAATAATCTATCACTGATATGTACACTAGATGTACAAGTATTTTTAATGGAATGAGAAGCTTAGAAAAAGTAATGTCTAATGCTGATCTTGTCAACAAAATCCTTAGGTCACTTCGAACATCGTGGGATTCGAAGGTGACGGCCATCCAAGAAACTAAAGACATTGACAAGCTACCATTGGAGCAGCTGGTAGGATTGCTCATGACTTATGAGCTGAATTTAAAGCAAAAATCTATGGATATGATAAGAAGAAAAAGGGGATTGCATTCAAATCTACCATACAAGAAGAATCCTCAATTGATGAATCCAAAGAAGAAGAAGATGATGAAAGTGAAGAAGCACTTCTTGCAAGAAAATTTAGAAGGTTCATGAAGAGAAGAAAGTTTCCTTACAAGAAGAAGTTCCAATCAACTAAAGAAAAGGGAAGAAAAAAGAAAAAGAAAAAGAAAAGGAAAAGGAGAATGAGATACCTACATGCTTCGAGTGTAAGAAGCCAGGATACTATAAATTCGACTGCCCTCTTCTAAAGAAGTCAAGAAAGAAGCTAAGAAAGAAGGCAATGATGACCACTTGGAGTGATAGTGAGGACTCCAATTCAAAAGAAGAGCAGGCTAAATTTGCAAACCTATGTCCCATGGCACATCAAGAGCAAGAAGAGATAAATTTCGATACAGAAATAGATTTTATTTTGATGAATCAAGAATGGTTTTGATGAACTAATACATGATTACAAATTAATTTTATCTAAAATAGAAAACTAAAAAAATATGTAAATAGTTTTTTCATGAAAACAATTCTTTATTAAATGAAGTTAGTGATTTGAAAACTAACTGGATGTTTTAGAAAAGAAAAACAATGCTCTAACAATGAAAAATGAAGTTTTAAAAAGATCCAAAACTATCATTTCAAATGGTGATCTTTTGAAAAAAAAATAAGGATTTAGAACTGGAAAATGAAAAGTACAAAAATGAGCTTGATAAACTGAAACCTTTTGTTGAAAAATTTATCTATAGTTCAAAAAAACTAGATCTTCTTTTAAAATAGTCAAAGAGCAGTTTTTAACAAAGCATGATTAGGTTAAGCCCCAAAGACAACAAAGTATTTCAAAAACTTTTTTTATACCCGCATCATCTAGCATAACATGTTTTTCATGCAAAAAACAAGGTCATAAATCTTTCAATGTAATATGAGAAAAATTAATTTTTATGAAAAATTTGGGTTCCAAAAGGAACCAATTTAAGTGCTAACCCCAAAGGATCCAAGTTGGCTTGGTATCTAAAAACAAAGCTTAATTTGTACTACAGGTTTGTCTTGCAACCAAGGAGAACAAAGACTTTAGTATCTTGATAGTGGTTGCTCAAGGCACATGACGGGAGATGTGAAGCAATTCACCTCTCTGAAGTAATGAATGGAGAAAGTGTGACCTTCAGGGATAATAGTAAAGAAAAATCATTGGTATCGTAAGGTTTACATTACTCCTTCTACTTGTATTAGCAATGTACTTTTAGTTGAAGGTTTGAAGCATAATCTTTTAAGTATTAGTCAATTTTGTGATAAAAGTTTTCAAGTTGTTTTCAAATTTTCTTATTGTATGATTGCTAGTCCGAATAAAAATGAAATACAATTCATTTGAAAAAGGCATGAAAATATTTATTTAGTAGATTTAGATGATCTATCTTTGCCTAATGGAGAATGCCTAGTTGCAATGAATTCTACTAAAGATGAGATTAGTTGGCTTTGGCATAGAAGACTAGGTCATGCTAGTATGTATCTATTTTCAAAACTTTGCAAAAAGAATTTAGTTAGAGATTTGCCGAAACTTTGTTTTGAAAAAGATAGAATTTGCCAAGCATGTCAATTTGGAAAACAAGTTAAAACTTCTTTCAAACCTAAAGATTTTGTTACTACTAGTAGGCCACTAGAACTACTTCATATGGATTTCTTTGAACCAACTAGAACATCCAGTCTAGGAGGCAAGAGATATGGATTAGTTATAGTGGATGATTTTTCAAGATTTACTTGGATTTTCTTTCTTGTACATAAAGATGAATTATTTTTTGTATTTGTAAAGTTTTACCAAAAAGTTTCAAATGAAAAAGGTGTTTCAGTTATTTGTATACATAGTGATCATGATTCTGAATTTGAAAATCAGGATTTCGAAAGCTTTTATAGTGAAAAAGATATAGAGCATAATTTTTTTGCACCTAGGACATCTCAGCAGAATGGGTAGTAGAAAGAAAAATCATACTTTAGAAGAAATGGCACGCACTATACTTTGTGCAAACGATTTACCAAGATATTTTTGGGTTGAAGCTATTAATACTACATGTTATATTTTGAATCGAGTTTTAATCCACCTTATTTTAAAGAAAACTCCTTATGAACTTTCGAATCAAAGAAAACCAACTTTAAAATATTTTTGAGTTTTTGGTTGTCAATGTTTTATCTTAAATAATAGCAAAGAAAATCTTGAAAAATTTGATGCCAAGTCTGATGAAGGTATCTTTTAGGATACTCTACATCAAGCAGGGCATACAGAGTTTTTAACAAAAGAATCCTAGTTATAGAGGAATCTATACATGTTATTTTTGAAGAGTCTGCTAACAATCCTCCAGAAAAGAGGATACTTCTGATGCATGTGCAAGTGCTGATAAGCTTCAAAAGTTGACATTGAATGATCAACCCTCTCAGCCAAGTAAAGGAGATCAAGATAAATATGAAAAAGGTGAAGACACTCCAAAGCACCAAGATCTACCTAAGGAGTGGAGGTATGCTCATGGACCATCCTAAGGGATTAATCCTAGGTGATCCATCTAAAGGGATAAGAACTCGAGCCTCAATTAGAAATGAATGTGATTATATAGCTTTTGTTTTTTAAGTAGAGCCTAAATATTTTGAAGATGCTGAAAAAGATCCTAACTGGATAAATACTATGCAAGATGAATTAATTCAGTTTGATAGAAATAATATTTGGACATTAATAGAAAGACCATCTATATTTCTATTATTGCACTAAATGGGTGTTTAGGAATTAATTAAATGAAAATGGAATTGTTGTTAGAAATAAAGCTAGGCTAGTTGCCAAAAGCTATAATTAGGAGGAAGGAATTGATTTTGATGAAACCTTTGCTCTTGTTGCTAGACTTGAGGCAATTAGACTACTATTAGCATTTGCTTGTTTTATGAATTTCAAACTCTTTCAAATGGATATTAAAAGTACTTTTTCTGAATGGTTTTATAATAGAAAGTTTTTATGGAACAACCACTTGGATTTGAAAATCACGCACATCCTGATCTGTTTTTAAATTGCACAGGCACTTTATGGTTTAAAGCAAAGAGCACTTGAGCATGGTAAGAAAGACTCAGCAAATTTTTGATTGAAAATGAATTCTCTAGAGGCCATGTTGATAAAACTTTGTTTCTAAAAAGAAAAGATGTATTAGTAGTGCAAATCTATGTTGATGATATTATTTTTGGTGCTACTAATAAAATTCTTTGTCAAGAGTTTTCTAAGCTAATGCAGGATGAGTTCGAGATGAGCATGATGGGAGAACTCAGTTTTTTTCTCGGACTCCATATCAATCAAACTAAAGATGGAATCTTCATCAACCAAGCTAAGTATATAAGAAAAATTATAAAGAAGTTTGGGATGGAGACTACTAAGTCAATAGGTACACCTATGAGCCCCTCTTGTAAACTTAATAAAGATGAGCATGATAAATCTGTAGATCAAAAATTATACAGAGGTATGATTGGATCTTTATTGTACTTAACTACTAGTAGACCAGATATAATTTCAGTATATAAATGTGTGCTAGATATCAGTCTGAACATAAGGAATCACATATGTTGGCTGTTAAGCGCATTATTAGATATCTATCGGGTACAATTGATATTGGCTTATAGTATTCTAGAGATCATCTGTTGAATTAATTGGATATTCTGATGCTATTTTGCTGGATGCAAATTAGATAGAAAAAGTACTAGTGAAACTTGCTAATTTCTTGGAGTTAACTTAATCTCCTGGTTTAGCAAGAAACAAACTTCAGTTGCACTATCCACAGCTGAAGCTGAGTATATTGCAGCAAGAAGTTTGCTCAAATCTTGTAGATTAAGTAATAACTTGAAGATTTTGGAATTAAGTTAACTAGTACACCTATAAAATGTGATAATACTAGTACTATTTGCTTGACTAAAAATTCTGTTCAACATTCTAGAAGTAAACACATTGAAATTAGGCATCATTTTATTAGAGATCATGTTGAAAATAATGATATTGTGCTTGAATTTATTTGTACTGAATAGCAATTAGCTGATATTTTGACTAAGCCTCTCCAAGAAGATTGGTTCAGTATGATTAGAAGAAAACTCGTGATCATTAATCCTTTTGATTGAAAATCTTCCAATCTTTGACTCAAAATAGATCAAATTTGACATTAATCTTATTGAATTTCATTATATTTCTCTTGATTTTGATTTGCACTTCACTCTCTTGATTTTTGATTTTAAGTCGATGTGTTGACACATGCATGTGTTGACACCTAAATGTGTCGACATTCGTGAGTCGACACATGAACGGCTGTAGACCGAGGTTAAGGGCGAATCGAAGTATTTTTTCTTCTATTTCTTTTCCCCACTCGAGTCGACACATGCCCTAACTCCTTCTAAATTGTTCCTTCCCTCCAATCTTTGCTCAAACTTCCTCGATTCTTCATCTTGGACAGTTTTTGGTCTAGTTTGAGCGACATTGCCTCTCCCATTTCTGTTTTGAATCCTAAAAACCCTAGGTTTCTTCTCCATTCTTGTTCAAATCCCTCTTGTGAGGAATGAGACCCTGAAAACATGTTGTCCGTCGCCCTCGACCATCCAATCAAGAAGAAGAACAAAGAACCAAAGCCAGACATGAAGCTAGAGCTCCAGATCCACCTATTCGACCACTATTCACTGCTTCTAGTTGGATGAGCTCGAAGATGGTTGTTGGAGGATGCCGTGTGGATTTCAGTTTTGTCGACCAGCAGCACTTCATGATAGGTCAGTGGATTAGAGATGCTGATCTGACATCATTCTGTTCTCTGAGTGAGAGATACTACCCAGGGCTCATACGAGAGTTCTACGGATCTTTAGCCCATGGGAGTGATGGTTGGCTAGCTCAGGTTAGAGGCAGGGATATCCTCGTGACTTCAGAGATATTGAGTAGGTATGGGATATACCTATGACTGGTTCAGTAGTTGACAGTTTGATTGATAGAGTGAGTGGACTCTAGTGTATCTTCGAGTCAGACATTTTGCCTGAGGGAGCCACTGTGCCTGCATTGAAAGCAACCGTTCCTAGGGGTGAAGCATGCATTTTAAATTTTTCTAAAAGTATGCAGCAGCGGAAAGCGATAAAAACATTTTATCAAGATGTTAATCTAATTAACACAACCCTAATACCAAGATTAAGATGCATCTAGAGTAATGTAAAAATGAAACCATGCAACCAAAGTATAAAATATGGAACTATTCTTATAACTATGCAATGATGTGATAAAAACAATGTGTCATACATAACACAAGTACATACCTTGGTGATGTTCACCTGGAGAAAATCAGAATCCACCTCTCAGTCACGATCCCAAGGATCCCATTGACATATGAAAAAATCTGGCTCTGCAAGAAGCACTCGTGTACCACCTCTATGAAAGGTTCACACCGTGTAGTGCGATTCCTTCTTCTTCCTTTTGAGGTGCTAGCCCCAATAGAAGCTTTGTCGAGTGGACTCCTTCTTCTTCGACTCTTTGAAGACCAGTAGAACTCCAACTCCTTGAAGTGTTAGTTGCTGCAGTAGTGCTGGAACAGAACGAGGACTCTCCCAGTTCTCTCTATGCCAAACCTTCAATAGAAGGTATGCACTTAAAGATCCCACCCAAAACTCACTCTATTCCGAAGATCCAATCTTTCAATCTCTCAAGGATCAAACAAGATCTCCAACCAAGGAATGGTAGAGTTCAACCTTGATCCAGATTTCTGGGTATGGAATATGAGGAGTGAACTATTCACTTTCTGTAGCCCAGCCATTTAAATAATAGTAGCAGCCCTCAAAATAATTAAGAGGAATAAATGAGAGATTAATGTGGAGTTTTGAGTCTCTTGGGATTCTTAGGACCTTTGGAATTCAGCAACTGTCCAGCATAAAAACCAGAAACTCTCCATTAATTTTGATAACGATTGCAGCAATTAATGAAGCAATTTTAGTTTCGCTGGAGTCCATCATTTGAGTCGACTCGACCATTCAAGTCGACTCGGCTCGAGTCGACTCGTTCAAAAAGAGTCGGCTCGAACAGAAGTTTTGATAACAACTTGTCAAACGAGTCCAGAATGATTTCCAATCATTCGCATACCAACAAAGCAAGAAGAAACCCTCGGTGTGCGACCCCATAGTTCAAACACTAAACTGGT
Source organism: Areca catechu (assembly GCA_021397845.1). Classification (NCBI taxonomy): domain Eukaryota; kingdom Viridiplantae; phylum Streptophyta; class Magnoliopsida; order Arecales; family Arecaceae; genus Areca; species Areca catechu. Next base: position 12,111,733 of record CM038038.1, on the reverse strand, counting down.
AGCACGGGAATATTTCTAGAACTAGCCAAAGTTGCCATCTAGCAATGACTCCTGGTGTCCGGATAGGTTGAAGGTTGCAGAACATATGAACCTATCGAATATGGAATATCATTAAACTTATTCCTTGAACCTCCTAATGCTCCAGATGGCAAAGGGTTAAACTACCCAACCCTAAGCAGTCCATCAGAATATGTCTTAAAGAATCCCTGCAACTATTTATAAGGAATGCCTTGGCCAAGGTCTTTCTTAATTGAGGCATATAAAGCATTCAATCCAAATCATTTGGAGAGGTCAATCCTATCTCGATCCTACTACCGCTATACAAGTACTTGACTATACCCAGCAACCTTCCATCACCGGATTAGAAATCCGGATAGTCCGGCACCAAAGCACAGTGAGTTGCTTGCAAGCTACCATAGTGATCTCAAGTCAAAGAAATAATTCATATCCACATTCTAATCAAGACTCCTCTTTGGTAGCAAGAGAATCTCGCTTGAGAGTCACATTCAGTGAAGTGTCAAACACAACACCCGATGTCATACCAGCATCTTTATGCTGCTTAGTTAAGAGGACAACCAACAGATATGACATCAACGGCCTACTCTTGATACACCATCATCCCGAAATAGTGTATCATTTGGTCGTGAATTAATTTATGAACTTCACAATGCATCCTCTCTATATCGCATACAAGGTAGCTCAAAGGATATCATCACAAAAGAGTTTAAATTAAGAAAAATATACCTGTGATGAATAGCCAAAGATAACTTTTATTTATATCAAAATTCAAATACAAATAGCACAACTGTTTACAGCCTAGACGATTAGCTTTGGGACACAATTCCCACCAACTCCCACTTGGACTAAAGCCAATCAGAACAGAATCGCATTCCCATTTTCCAATTACAATCTTTAAACTCTTGAATTTCGACTGCTTTAGTGAAGGGGTATGCTAGATTTTCCTTTCCATCGATCTTCTGAAGGTTGATGTCTCCTCATGCCACAATCTCTTGCACGAGGTGGTAGCGGCGCAGAATGTGCTTGGTGCACTGATGGGACTTTGGTTCTTTGGCCTGAGCTATGGCTCCAGTGCTGTCACAAAATACTGGAATAGGGCCATCCAGGGAAGGTGCCACTCCCAGCTCACCTAGGAATTTTCGTAGCCACAAAGCTTCCTTCGCTGCATCTGATGCTATAATGTATTCTACTTCACAAATCGAGTCCGCCACGGTGTGTTGCTTGGAACTTTTTCAGCAAATGGCTCCTCTATTGAGAGTAAATACAAAGCCCGACACACTTTTGCTATCATCTCTATCTGACTGAAAACTGAATCGGTATAACTGACAAGTTTTAAGTCAGGCTCTCCATAGATAAGCCATTGGTCTTTAGTATTTTTCAAATATTTTAGGATGGTTTTTACCACCTTTCAATGTGCTTCACCTGGGTCAGACTGGTATCTGCTCACTACTCCTAGTGAGTACATGATGTCTGGTCTTATACATGTCATTGCATACATAATAGATCCCACTGCCGAAGCATATGGGACTTTAGTCATGTGCTCTCTCTCCTAAAGAGTTGATGCACAATCCTTTTTGGAGAGAGTAATTTCATGGCCTATCAAAAGATATCCTTTCTTGGATTTTTTCATGCTGAACCGTTTCAGCACTGTATCAATGTATGTTGCTGGGACAATCCCAGAAGCCTCTTAGATCTATCTCTATAGATCTTCATACCCAGTATGAATGAGGCTTCACCCAAGTCTTTTAGAGAGAATTGAGATGAAAGCCAAACCTTTATTCCCTGTAATGCTGGAATGTCATTTCTGATTAGGAGAATGTCATCCACATACAATACAAGGAATACAACCATAGAACCATTAGCCCACTTATAAATGCAAGGTTCTTCTCCGTTCTTAATGAAGCAATACGATTTGATACACTTATCAAATCATATGTTCCAACTTCGAGATGCCTGCTTCAGTCCATAGATGGACCTCTGAAGCTTGCAAACCTTTGACTCATCTATGGATGTGAACCCTTCAAGTTGTATTATATACACCTCCTCTTCTAGCTCACCATTTAGGAAGGCTGTTCGGATATCCATTTGCCAGATTTCATAGTCGAAGTATACAGCTAAAGCAAGCATAATCCGAATGGATTTAAGCATTGCCACAGGGAAGAATGTCTCATCATAGTCAATACCATAACGCTGACGATATCCCTTGGCAACCAGACGGGCTTTGTAGGTCTCTACCTTTCCGTCTGTGCCCTGTTTTCTTTTGAAAATCCATCTACACCTAATGGGTTTTATCCCTTCAGGTGGATCAACTAATGTCCACACATTATTGATCTCCATGGACTCCATTTCAGATTTCATGGCTTCTAGCCACTTATTAAAGTCAGACCTTTGTAGAGCTCCATATAGGTGATCGGATCCTCATTATTTTCATCAAGTTCAATAGGATCTCTATCCTGGACCAAGAAACCATAGTATTTGTCCGGTTAACATAGTACTCTACCGGATCTCCTTAATGGGTGTTCAATGGGCTCCGGATTTGAATAGTCAAATCCAGTTTTGAGATATCTTCTAAATGTGTCGATTCTTCTACCTATTGAACTTCATTAAGTTCAATCTTAGTGGCTACAGTTCCTTCACTAAGGAACTCATTTTCCAAAAGATAACCTAAGACTAAAAAATAATTTTTGTTTATCAGGTATATAAAAGAAATACCCTTTAGATTCTTTCGGATACCCAACGAATAGGCATCGATCAGACCTACATCCTTATTTATCAGTCTGCAAATGCTTAACATACGCTGGACACTCCCAGACCCTAAGGTATGAGAGCATCAATTTTTGTTCAAACCACATCTCATATGGAGTCCTGTCCATAGACTTACTAGGAGACTTATTAAGAAGATAACAAGCAGACTCCAGGGCATAACCCCAGAAAGAGATAGGCAGAGTAGCAAATCCCATCATGGACCAGACCATGTCCAACAAAGTCCTATTCCTTCTTTCAGACACACCATTTAGTTGGGGTGTCCCCGGAGGTGTCCATTGAGAAAGAACTCCATTCTCTTAAAGATAAGTCAGAAACTCACTAGAAAATATTCGCTTCCTCGATCAGATCGAAGAGTCTTTATACTCTTTCCAGTTTATTTTTCAACTTCATTACATATTATTTGAACATTTCAAATGACTCAGACTTATGTCTCATAAGATAGACATAATCGAACCTAGATAGGTCGTTTGTAAAAGTAATGAAATAATTATACCCACCCCTAGCACTGACATTCATAGGTCCACATAAATCTGTATGTACTAGACTTAGAATTTCTTTGGCCCTTTCACCTTTTCCAGAAAAAGATGATTTGGTTATTTTTTCAAGTAAAAGATTCACAGGTAGGTAATGATTCAAAATCATTTATCTCTAAGAGACCTTCTTATCTTAACCTGTTTATCCTATTCTTATTTATATGACCTAGCCTACAGTGCTAGAGATAAGCATCGCTGACATTATCCATGCTAGGGCATTTGTTTGCTGTGTACATTACACTCACAGGCTGTGATAGCAAATAGATCCATTTACTAGATTTCCACTCATTACAACTATACCATTCAAAGTAATGTTGCAAATGTTTCTCTTTATTGAAAGTTCAAAACATTCATTGGCTAACAAGCCTACAGAGATATGTTTACAAGAAATGTAGGACAATAATATCAGTCATATAAAATGACTTTACAAGATTCAAAAACAAGAGAGAATCTCCTAATGCCAGAACTGGAACTCGACTTCTATCTCCAACATTCAGAAACCTTTTCCCATTCTCGAACCTCCTACTAATTTGAAGTCCCTATAATTTATTGCAAATATGGTAAGGACTCCCAGTATCAAGTACCGAATTAGTAGTATCACAAAAGAATAGGTACAAGGATTTATCATATAATACCTTGAGCAGCAACATCTTGCTGCTAATCTTCTTTAGCTTGTTTGGATCAAGGGATGCCTGACTCTGGTCCACCATTTTCTTCCTAGCCTGATTGGCCCCAGCAATACTCTACACCTTTTTGGTCTTTTTCTTTTTATTATTCTTCTTCCCCTTACCAAGAGGATGATGCACTGCCCTATTTCCTCCCACCAAGTACACCAACCCCTTATTGAGGTTGTGGTCCTTCTCATAGTTCTGTAGTAACCCTAACAAACTGTGGTAGTTCATTACAGGCCTATGCATCCGGAAGTGATCAAGGAAACCAAGGTAAGAATGGGGCAAAAAATTCAGCATCCTTCCCCAGCTATTCATGCAAGGGACATCCAAGTTTGGCCAGACATTCAAATAACTCGGTCATGTACAATACATGATCAGTTACTGATGCCCCATCTCATATATGGGTGTTATAGATGGCACAAGAAGTCCTGTACCGCTCTACATTGTCATGCGTGCTGAAGGATTCTCGCAACTTTTGCAAGATTTCCTCCGATTGGGCCTCCTCGAATTTGCGATTGAACTTGTCATTCATAGCTGCCAGCATAATGCAACGCACAGTAGTTCTATCATAAATTCACTTTTGATAAGTGTCCCTGACAGATGTAAGAGCATTAGTTGTGGGGATCTCAGGTGCCGGATTCGATACAACATACAGGATCCTCTCGTGCTCTAAGTGGTGCAGGCACCAGACTTAGAAGAAGACTTCAGGGCTCCATCTGGATCTCTGATTGACCTTGCCCAAAGAATTAGGATTTTCTAGTTTTGTAATAAGGGTTGACTTGGTCAACTCAATTTTAGTCTTGAGTATGTATTTTCCTACAATTTAAATTTTGTTGAGTCATGTTGACTCAGTACAAGTCCTAGTAGTGGTCTAGGTCTTCTCCAGGTTGGTGCCACTTTTTTTTCAGTCAAGTCAAGGTCCAGGGTGCCACATTTTTTCTCCCAGGCCCAAGCAAGTGGGCGCCACACTCCCAGCCACATGCCAGAGTCCAGGAGGTGCCACATCTCCATCCAGTGTCTTTGGTCCCTACACCACAAGAAGTTCCTTTTTTTCTTGCACCACTTGGGAGAGAAATCCATCAAGATACCTCAATCCAAGGAGGAGCCAATTTCTTTCCAGATAAACCCAAGCCAGGATGGCAAGAATTTTTCTTGAAGAGAGGATCAAGGAGGTGCCCCACAATGTTCCATAAAAATCCAAGTTATAAAAGGAAGAGAGCATGTCTTGGGGAGGAATTCAAGGAGGTTCCCAAAAGTTTCCAAAAGTGCCAAAGCCATGAAAGGAAGAAGCCTAAACTTGTGGAGCAAGACTAGGAGGTGTCCAAATGAGCCAAACCATGAAGGGAAAATCCTTGATTCATGGAGAGATACTAGGAGACACCCCTATAACCTGCCATTTGGAGCTAATTTTTCAAGTTTTCTTGGAGTTTTTGGGCTGCCCACTCATGGAAGGAGTCTTGGGAAGAGAATTTGATGCCTAAAGTGTGGGTAAGTCCTATTAGTCCTACATGGAAAATGTATAAAATTTTATTTCTTTATGTCTATATATTCAACTCTATGTAACTCTTGAATTTAATGATGAATGAAATCAATTCTGTGTGAGCAACTTTGTGTTTCTCTCTTCCGCACTTGTATTCAAGTGTTGAGCTCCGTGAGGGAGTAAATCCGGTTCCCTAGGAACCTTGAGGAGGTGTGAGATCTCCAACCCCAAAACCCTACCAAAACCCTAGGTTAGCCACTTCAATTCCAAACCCTAGCCGCCATCATCTTCTTCATTCCACCAATCATCCAAACCCTAATCTACCTCATCATCTCCGGCCCCTCTCTTCCAAGTAGAGGCCGACCACCAGCATCCAGGTCCAGATCGGCTTCTTCGAATACAGAGCAAATCCCAGAGGAAGTCAGATCAGCATCCAGGAGAATCAGGATTTCAGCAACATTAATTTTTCAAGTTCTTCTTATCTGGTTAATCCTTTCTTTGAGTATCTAGTTCCTTAACTTGTTCTTCTTCTTTGCCAGATCCTGAGTTCAGGAGAAGCCAACTCTGCCAAAGGACCAGTATTGGAAGATCCATTACGAAGATATTCGAATCCGAGGATCCAACAATCTGCTCGAGAGAGTCCTTCCACCAAACTCTATGAAGATCACTGCCTGGTACATAACCCTTCCCTTCTCATTTTGTCTGTTTCGTTGAAACTCAGAGCAAACCCTAGATCTGGTGGTTTCTCAATCCCCAGCGATCCTACTTCTGAGTTACTCTGATAATCCACTCCTTTTAATTGTGCTTTCTGTCATTTTTAGTTTCTTTCAACATTAGTTTATCTTTCCTTTGAGTCAAAGCCGACTTCTGAAAATATATATAAAAAAAATACATTAATTTTAATTTGCTTCCACATTCCACATATCCGTTCTGCATCATTTTATGGTATCAGAGCTTTTGTTCTGCATCATTCTTGTATCAGAGCTTTCGTTCTGCATCACTAAGATAATCTTGAGTCTTTGATACCAATTATCAAAGTTTGGGCCAGAAAGTTTTTCATTGTTAGCAATGAGTGGAGAGACAAGTTGGCAGACATTTTTCTGAAAAGAAACCAAAAGACCAATTAGTATATGAATTTCAATTTTAATCATAATGACATGGACTTTAGTCTAATGGTCTTCCCACATATTTAATTCAGATTAGTAGCCTCTACCTCTAATCTAAGGAATTACACTTAATTCCTTAGTGGGTAGTAGAATCCTAAAGGTGTCACATGAGCCCGACTTTAGCCTGCTCACCCACGTGAACCTAAAGGTAGGTTCAATTAACTAATTGCTTCTTCCAAGTAATTTCTAGTATATCAAATTTTGCCCCAGGAGGACTTCAATCAGCCTTTGGACTTCCTGCTAAAGAAGGTCCTGGTTAGGTCCAACCATTAACATGACTAAATTCAGTACTTCTAACTAATAAATGATCAAGCCCAACTTTGGCCGGCTCACCTGACCACCATTAAGATAGTTGCATTGAGCCATCATATCATGAATGGCAATTCCAATAGCCTGATGACCACCCATAATTTGGTATTGCTTATGATCACCCAACTAAAGGATACATTACCATCCATTTAATGGGAGGCTAAGACTCAGTTATCTCTATAACTTCATCTTTTTAAGGACCAAAAATTTAGAGGATTTAAAAAAGTGACATATGAAGAATACATGGACCATTGATATGGCAAGATCACTGACGTGGAGCATACGTCAACTCAGCTGGCTGCCAGCAGTGCCACGTGGCGTTCTCTTCTGAGCTCTCCTGCCAGGTGGATTGACCGGCGGCCGTGCCCACCTCGGCTCGAGCTTGGAACCTCTGCCCCTTCACTAGGTGCCGACCCAGGAGGGGTCCACCTCGATCGAAGTGGGCTGCCTTTGCTCTTCTACCAAGTAGCACCCTCAGATGGGTCCACCTCGACCGTAGTTGAGCCTGGCATCTCTGCTCCTTTCACTAGGTGGCACCCCCAGATGGGTCCACCTTGATCGAAGTCGAGCCTGCCTCTATCCCTTCGCCAGGTGCTGACCCAGGAGGGGTCCACCTCAGCCAAAGTGGGCCTGCCTCTACTCCTCCACCAGGTGGCACCCCCAGATGGGTCCACCTCGACCGGAGTCGAGCCTGGCATCTCTGCTCCTTCTGCCAGGTGGCGCCCCTAGATGGGTCCACCTCGATCGAATTTGAGGCTGCCTCTGCCCCTTCGCCAGGTGTCGACCCAGGAGGGGTCCACCTTGTCCGAAGTGGGATGCCTCTGCTCCTCCACCAGGTGGCACCCCCAGATGGGTCCACCTTGACCGGAGTCGAGCCTGGCATCTCTACTCCTTCTCTAGGTGGCGCCCCCAACGGGTCCACCTTGGTCGATGTCGAGCTTGCCTCTGTCCATTTGCCAGGTGTCGACCCAAGAGGGGTCCACCTCGATCGAAATGGGCCTACCATTGCTCCTCTGTCAGGTGGCACCCCTAGATGGGTCCACCTCGATCTAAGTCGAGCCTGGCATCTCTGCTCCTTCCACCAGGTCCCCCCAATGGGTCCCCTTGGTCAAAGTCGAGCTTGCCTCTGCCCTTTTGCCAGGTGTCGACCCAAGAGGGATCCACCTCGCCTAAGTGGCATGCCTCTACTCCTCCGCCAGGTGGCACCCCCATATGGGTCCATCTCGATCGGAGTCGCCTGTCATCTCTGCTCCTTTCGCCATGTGGCGCCCCCAGACGGGTCCACCTCGGTCGAAGTCGAGCCTTCTCCATGGAGCGTGGAAAGATAGAGGGTGCAAGCCCCGAGGATGCTATTGAGGATGGCGTGCATAGGGCGGTGCATTCAGTACGGCATTCCCAGATCTGTAATGATGCATGAACCTCATTTACACTAGTTTAGGAAGGACACCCTGATTGAGGTACCAGATCTGGCGACAGATGACCTAGTACTCCAAAAGGGAGAGCTACGGTCAATGCCTCGAGCCCGAGGCATCTTCGTGAGGATCGAGGTCCCGCCAAGTTTCCCTTTTCATGACAACATAGTGAATAGGGCAAGCTCGCCACTTAATTCCCAACCATAAGGGAGGTGATGATGGGGGACAATGATGAAATGATGCATTCCTAATGGAGTCAATAATGATTAAATGAAATATGAAATAAATAGATACATCTATTCATGAAGTAGGAATTCAATGATAGGATTCTAAATATTAAACTTGACTAAAAATAAACCAATCAATGAAAATAAGAGGACCTTCATGGTTAAGAAACCACTCAGATTAGGGTTTAGTTAATCTAATAATTGCAGATCTAAAAGTCTTTCTAAAGAGGGTTACCCGGTAATTAATAATTATAGTTTTAACACTGGGAACACTCAAAGAAGAAGCTTCTTGGATGACAGGGAGATTCCCTAGGTTGCAAGGTCTCTTGTATCCGTTCTTTGGCTTAGGAGACCTTCTTCTTAGGAGTCTGGAAGTCCAGAGATCCTACAACAAAAAGATGCAGAGGGAGATTAGAGAAAAGGGTTGAGATGGAGAAGTGAGGGGAGAGATCTTTGAAATGATGAAAGGAAGCTCAAAGTAGTCTTTGTGAAGATCTTTTATGGCTTTATTTGGATGACAACTCTTGGCTTGATCTTGCGAAGAACTCCTTGGATGATTGACTTCATTAGAGATGGAGAAGATATGGACTCTTGATGTGCTTCTTATGTTGGCCGAATGAACTAAGAGGGATGGGAGGAAACTAGGTTTGATGAGGGAAAGTTGAAAGGGGAAGAACTCTAGGCCTCATGCCCACCTTCTCACAAGGGACCAAGCATTCAAGCAGGAAAAATTCAAAAAAGGTTTTCTTCATTGATTCAAATTTCATAAGTACAAGAATCTTTGGAGCCCTTGTTTTATAGACCACCAAGCCTTTTCAAAATTGAATTCAAATTCAACTACACAAAATAAAATAAGAGAATAATGGGGCATCTTCATGAAGAGGGGAGGTGATTGGGGAGGAAAATGTGGACCCATTCAAATTCAAATTCTTTCTCCTCTTGGGCGCCAATTTATGGTGAGGTGTCTCGGTGATGTGGCAAGTGGAGTGATGAAGTGGCTTCCAAGTTGGTGATCCCATGGTCCATGCGCCCAACTTCCTTATTTGGTTGTGCTGAAACCAGATTGGACTTAGACTGAACTCTTCTTGACTCAATTGCAATAAAACCCAATTAAAAAATACGGACTCGATTATGAAATAAATACAAGACTAATAAATCCAATTAAAACTTATTACAGGACTCGAACTCTCAATCTTCCAACCATAGAGAATCTTGCCTAATTTGTATTGGTTGAAGTCTCTTCCTGAACCTGTGCGCCGCCCAATTCTTCCCAATAGTAGGAACTCGACTCTGTCGAGTAAAGATCGATCTGACTATGATATCTTTATAGTAGGTCCGATCAATTTGTTGCAGATCCTCTCGGGTGATCCAGGAGTCCTCAAAATCTGGTCGGCCTTGCCAATGAACCAGATAATGTTGATAGCCCTTACTTCTAATGGTAATCACCTGGTCATTCAAGATACGTTCAACTTTATCTCTCCGATCTAGTGGAATTGCTAGTGGGCACTCAGGTAGGGTTTCGCTCTCAAAGGCAGGATAAGGCCCAAAAGGCTCACTAGGAATTAATGCCGGCTCTTTATATTCTTTCAGATCAGAAATATTAAATGTTGAACTAATGCCATAATCTGGTGGTAACTCTAACACATATGCATTAGGTCCATTCTCTTAGCTACTTTGAAAGGTTCAGCTTCCCGGGCATGCAGTTTCTTCATAGTTCCCGGTGGAAACCTTTCAGGTCTAATTTTAATCATTACATAGCCCCTTCATTAAATTCTTTCAATTCGTTTATATGAATTAGCCATATGCTTATAAACTTCATTGATCATTGACTCTTTTTTACTAATTTTCTATGCAATTTCTTAATATGCTGTGCATATGACTCGGCAGACTCAAGCTCAAACTGACACTTGACAAATAGACATAACTATGTATTTCTATTGAGAGAAATTTTATGATTCTCTATGTCCTAAACTTAACAGTTATTGACTCTCTAGATTTGACCCTAGCTGGTCATGGCACATGAGAAGGTCTGGTATGCACATGAGAATTTACCATGGGTTCCTAGCAAATGCCATAAGGTCTTCCAAAGTAGGTTGGAATGGGATGGCTCTGAGGATTCATGTAACCTGGTGATCTCAATAAAATGTAACCGAATAGCTTTAAAAAACCTGTGTAGACTTAGGAAAGTAACGCGGCACGATGATGAGAATGCAATCTAAATGATGGATTGAGAAATGAGAGCAATGAAGCCTATTAACAGGTACTAAATTTTAGATCAAAAGTACTAAGGTAAAGCTATGGAAGGAGCACTGAAATTTGGAACTTACACGCGATGTAGTATTTAAATCATAGAGAAGATTAGGGCTAATGAATATTGAATTTAAACCTTAGCAACAATCTTCAATAACTCAAACTTAAGAGATTAGGAGGTGTTATTATCCAAGATGATCACTCTGTGGTAGATCCATTGAAGCTCTTAGACGACTAGCCCTGAAGTGGAAGATTGGCATTCCAAAGAAACTAGTTTCATTCAACATTGATCTTTGGCAAGAGAACCCTTTCTTGAACTCCAAATCGTAGAAGGATCCTGCACAATGAACGGGTTAGACTGGGACCAATTGAAAGATATCAAAACAAAGAAACCAAACATGCAAGGAACTTCAATGGAGGCATGGATCCCTAGAGGTGTTTTGGCGTTGGACACTTGAAAGCTTGAGAAGAGAAAACAACAACCCAAAGAACAAGAGGATACTACCAAAAAAAACCTTCTTCAACTACTACTTCACTTAAATTTCATTTCATCCAAAAAGCTTCCTCTCTACCATGGCGTACAAGAGGCTTTTAATGGCCTTTCAATCATTTAAAATTCTCCATATCATGGAGAAATATTAGGGGGGGGTTACATGAAATGTGGAGGATTTGGTGGGATTTGTGGAGGGTTACATGGAATGTGGAGGATTTGTGGAGCTGGTTGCATGATTTGTGGATGGAGTTGGCCGACCTCCTTTGAATTTGAAAACACTCCTTGGTCGACCACTTGTAGCTTTCATGTAATTTAAAATTTGAATGATGCCACATACAGTGAGGTGGCAATGATGTGGCATGGCAAGGTGGCATGGTGACATGGTGCGCATCCTTCTCCATGGCGCCCCTTGGAGATGACATGGCAAAGGTGATGTGACATCCTCTGGTGATGAGTTGGCACCAGTGGTCCATGATGATGTGGGCATTCCAAGTAAAGCTGGTCTGGCCTAATTTCAAGTAGCTCTTAAACTTGACTCAGTACAAAGCCTAATTGACTCTAATTGAACTCTTGATTGAATTCTAATTGAAACTTTAAAATCCCAAAAGAAAATAAACAGGACTCAATAAACATACAGGACTCATACGAAACTTGAGTTCCTAGTCTCAATCCATAAAGAACTTGGTATTAGTTGAAGCTTCTTCTTTCTGAGCCTAGTGCCCCACCAATTCTTCCCGGGTGGGAGGACTCGACCTTGTCGAGTATGGTTCAGCTTGGCTTTGATATTTTTCAAATAAGTCCAGGTCCAGTCGTTGCAGGTCCTCTCTAGCGATTCAGGAGTCGTCAGATTTTGGTCTCCCTTGCCAACGGACCAAATCGATAGTAAATCCTTGTTTCTGGTAGTGACAATCTTATTATCCAGGATTTGTTCAGTTTCTCTCATTTTTGAGGAATGGTTGTTTGTGGATACTCGGATAATGGTTCACTCTCAAAAATATGGTCAGGCCCAAAAGGCTCACTAGGTATCATCATGGGTTCCTTATATTCTATCAAGTCTGAGACATTGAAGGTCGGGTTGATACCTAGGTCTGAAGGTAATTCCAATATGTAAGCATTAGATCTAATCTTCTTTAGGACTTTAAAGGGGCCTACACCATGGGTATGTAGTTTCTTGAAAGTCCCGGATGGGAACATGATCTCTCTCATAGAATTCCTTGACTTTCTTTCTTGAATTAGTCCTATTTTTATAGGATTCATTGCTCAATTTATTTCATGATGATGCAAATCCTCAACATGCTATGCTAGGACTCAACAGACTCAGAAACTTATACAAGCACTTACGAAATGCAGACTGAACTAGGCATCCTTATTGAGAGGAATTTTATTGGACTCTCTAGGGCCTAAACCTAACAGATTAATGACTCTCTAGGTTTGACCCTGGTCTGGTATGCACATGAGAATTTACCATGGGTTCCTAGCAAATGCCATAAGGTTTTCCAAAAGTAGTAGCAAAAGGAATAGGCTTTAAAGGCTCATGCAACCTAATATCATCAAAATGAAACTTAATGGCTCTAAAATTAGGATAAGACTTAAGGAAAGGCAGGAAATAGGAATCCGAGTCTTGGGGTAATTTAGGGGAATCTTGAAACAGACCTTGGTTACTCATGATGACCTTAAGATTTGAATATTGATCTATGGGCGGGATGCTTCTAGGTAGTTGAAGGTCATCGGCAAAGTCTTCTAAAATAATGATTGGGTTCTTCTCAGGTAACTGAAGGAGTTCTTGTGTCGAAGCTAAAGTATTGGGTTCTTCCTGAGGGCATTGTCTTACGGGAACCAAGTCCTCACTAAAGTTTGGTTGTTCTGATATTTCAGGACTAGGCTCAATAATCTTTTCTTACCAAAGGTTTCCTCAGGTAAGGTACTAAAGTTGTTCTCTTCACAGTCTCTTCCCCTTCATATTCATCTATTAAACTGATGTCAGTCTCATACACATTACTAGGTCAGACTTGCCTTCTTCCTTCCCTAGCCCTTCAGTTTGAGGATATCCTAAGTCTTGAGTATTCATGAACTCAACTTGTACTTCAGGGTTCTTACTCCTATCATTCATATGAGCTAATGAGATAGTAGGAGTTGGTTGGTCTAAGAAAATTGTTTAGCCAGCATTTGGTTCAATTGGGCCATTAGATCATTTAGGCCTTTCAGCATGGTTTCAAGATTCGGGTCCATGGCTACACTGGACTGGGTTTGGACTGGTGAATATGAGGCTCCTAATCTAGTTTTAATGCATGCAAGTAGACTCAAGCTCGACCTAAGGTTTCCTAGACCTAGAGCACAAATTAGAGGTCTAATTAAGTGAACCAACTAGCTAGTAGTACTTATGAACTTAGCCAGGTAGGTGGTGGGGAGTGAAGGTTCCTGATTGCCAACCTTAGACACCAATCTGAGATTGGCCAGGTAGGCGGACCAAATCACAAGCCCTAATGCACCAATCCTAGACACCAAGCCAGTAAGCACACACCAATTAGCTGACACAGTTAACTTGATCCTAACCTGAACCCAACTTGTTGGTGTCCCTAACCCACTAGGGAATTAACGTTCTACTCAATTTTAATTAACGGGCTGGGATCGATATGCGGTTGGTGATTTTTGGGCTAGGGACAGGTGATGAAACCCTGACCCTATGTCAAATTGATGCCCTTAATTTGATTTCTCATGAGATGAATGAAATGCAAAGGTGCTGCAGAAGTGTGTTGCAGTTTGAAAGTGGTGTGGAAAACGTGAAAAAAATGTCCAAAAATTCTGAAAAATTCACAGAGGATTCCTAACTTAAATTTTTCAATGCAATGAAAGGAATTTTAAAACTAAAATCTATACTACTCTAAGCAGATCCTACAAATGAAGATAAATAAAAAGGACAGAACAGAACCCTAATGATAGTGTTGAACTACAGAATTTTTAATTTTTTTAAATTTTTTTCTGATGATAAAATTTAATATGATAATAACTGACTTAAAAAGGAACAAGAAAAAAAATATTTCAACAAAAAATTAGTGACTTGCCTTTGGAGCTGCAGACGGATTACAGTAAACAGATGCAAATTTTCAGAAAACAGAACCTAATCAAACAAGTGCAATGGCTTACCCAAACTTCAATCTAAAAGATTCACGTCCGTCTAGGGGCTCATTATTCCCATGGGTCGTGACAGTGTACTGGAGTACACCGCTCAGGAGGCGTGAATTTTAGATCTTGCTTGGATTTAAAGAAAATATTCTACCCTAATGCAACCATGCTCTGATACCAATTTGACGCGGCACGATGATGAGAATGCAATCTAAATGATGGATTGAGAAATGAGAGCAATGAAGCCTATTAACAGGTATTAAATCTTAGATCAAAAGTACTAAGGTAAAGCTATGGAAGGAGCACTGAAATTTGGAACTTACGCCGCGATGTAGTTATTTAAATCCTAGAGAAGATTAGGGCTAATGAATATTGAATTTAAACCTTAGCAACGATCTTCAATAACTCAGACTTAAGAGATTAGGAGGTGTTATTTATCCAAGATGATCACTCCCTGGTAGATCCATTGAAGCTCTTAGACGAACTAGCCCTGAAGTGGAAGATTGGCATTCCAAAGAAACTAGTTTCATTCAACATTGATCTTTGGCAAGAGAACCCTTTCTTGAACTTCGAATCATAGAAGGATCCTGCATATGAACGGGTTAGACTGGGACCAATTTGAAAGATATCAAAACAAGAAACCAAACAGGCAAGGGAACTTCGATGGGGCATGGATCCTTAGAGGTGGTTGTTGGCGTTGGACACTTGAAAGCTTGAGAAGAGAAAATCAAACACACCCAAAGAAAACAGAGGATACTACCAAAAAACACACCTTCTTCAACTACTACTTCACTTAAATTTCATTTCATCCAAAAAGCTTCCTCTCTACCATGGGCATACAAGAGGCTTTTAATGGCCTTTCAATCAATTTGAAATTCCCCATATCATGGAGAAATATTAGGGGGGGTACATGAAATATGGAGGATTTGGTGAGGTTACATGGAATGTGGAGGATTTGGTGGAGCTGGTTGCATGATTTGTGGATGGAGTTGGCCGACCTCCTTTGAATTTGAAAACACTCCTTGGTCGACCACTTGTAGCTTTCATGTAATTTAAAATTTGAATGATGCCACATGGCAGGTGAGGTGGCAATGATGTGGCGTGGCAAGGTGGCATGGTGACATGGTGCATCCTTCTCCATAGCGCCCCTTGGAGATGACATGGCAAAGTGATGTGACGTCCTCTGGTGATGAGTTGGCCCCGTGGTCCATGATGATATGGCATTCAAGTAAAGCTGGTCTGGCCTAATTTCAAGTAGCTCTTGAACTTGACTCAGTACAAAGTCTAATTGACTCTAATTGAACTCTTGATTGAATTCTAATTGAACTTTAAAACCCCAAAAAAAAATAAAATAGAACTCAATAAACATACAGGACTCATACGAGTCTTGAGTTCCTAGTCTCAATCCATAAAGAACTTGGTATTAGTTGAAGCTTCTTCTTTCTGAGCCTAGTGCCCCCACTAGAAAGGGTAGGAAATAGGAATCAGAGTCTTGGGGCAATCTATGGGAAACATGAGATAGACCTTGGTTATTCAAGATGACCTTTAGATTTGAATATTGATCTATGGGTATTATAAGGTCAAATTGAAGGATGAGAATTTGGTCAGTGCAAATTTTTCATGAAAGGAAGACTTGGTCAGTTCCAAAAATAGGTTATCAACTGGGGTTAGAGGAATGAACTCTTTACAAAGGAGCTTAATGAGGTCTTGGGTTGAGGCTAAAAGAGTAGGCTTTTCCTGAGGGCATTGACTTACAGGAACCAAGTCCTCACTAATTTCCTGTGGTTCTGATGTTTCAGGACTAGGCTCAACACTTTTATCTTCTACAAGGATTTCCTTAGGTAAGGTACTAGAGTTGTTCCTTCTCGAAGTCTTCTCCTTCATATTCGTCTACCAAACTTATGTCAGCCTCATATACTTCTATCATGGGTTCTAATTCTTCCTCCTTTAATTATTCTTTCAGTATGGCTTCATTCAGGTCAACTAATCCTGGGTTAGCCAAACCTAATTCCTTTTCAATGTCATCCTTCTGGGTTGGAGGTGATACAGATGAGGGTTGATCAACTAAAGTCTGGTTTACACTAAGCGTCGGATCAATGGGGATATGATTCAAGCTGGCAGAGGTCAGATTTAGGTCCAAAGTACTTGATCTAGCATGCCTCAAGGACCTCTCATAGTTTTGGACTATTCAGTAGGCTTGCTCTAAACTATAGATATTATGTCTAAACAATTCTCTTCGGATATCTTCCCTTAAACCTTCTTCAAATCGGATTAGGATATTATATGGATCCATTTTCACAATATAGCACATTAGTTGCTCGAATCTATCAAAATAATCACTGACTGATCCATTACCTTGGGTCAACACCTCTAAGTGGTCTAGGAGATTTTGTTGGTAGGACACAGAAATATACCTTTCACGAAGCTTGCTCTTCATTCCTTTCCAGGTCCTAATGGGTTCGTGTCTCTCATACGCCCTCCTTCCCTGAACATTGTTCCAATAAGACTCGGCTGGACCCCATAGATGTGCTCGGGCGAACCTAACCTTTCCATCCTCAGACATTTCATTCCACTTAAAATAATCATCCATATCTTCCTCCCAATCTATATAAATCTTAGGATCTAGATTTCCATCAAAAGTGGGTGCTTCCAACCTAATGTTCCTACGAGTTCGGTCATAATGGTCCATTTGGTCCTGATTGGGTATTCTAGGATTTGGCTCATAAGTTGGATCATAGGGTGCTCTCGTAGGGTTCGGGTCATGGACTCGATCAGAGTTGGGTCTCCTAGGATTTGGCTCAAAGAAACGGTCCTGATGAGGCCTCCTAGGGTTGGGTTCAAGGAAAAGGTCTTGGTGCAGAGCCCTTGTAGGGGAATGGGTGTACCAAACTTTGGTTCAGGCTCTAATTCAATCTGGACTTCATGGGTTCTTCCAGAGGTACGAGCCTCTAATCGATCAAACCTAGCAGTGATGTGGATCATCTGATCAGTCATGTTTTGGTTGGTTTGGGCCAATTGGTCAGTCAGGTCTTGGTTCAGTTGGGCCATTTGATCATTCAAAGTTTTCATAAAGGTCCCAAAGATTTGGTCCATGGTTGTACTTGTTTTGAGCTTGGGTTTGCTGGTTAGGTGCTCCTGATCTAGTTGCCATGCACACACAAACTCAAACTCGGCTAGGGGTTTACTAGACCAAGAGTCCAACCAATATTAGGTCAAGATGACGACCTTGGTTGTAGTAACTTGGCACTTGGCCAGGTAAGTTTAAGGTTGATGGAGGTCTCTCTTTGCTTGCCTTAGACACTAATTTGAAATTAGCCAGGTAAGTGAACCAACCCAGCTTCCTTTGAGCTCTTGTCCCTGAACCACTTGCTTAGACACCAGATTCACAAGCACACACAAACAAGTTATCAAAATTGGCTTAACACTTGGTTCGACCCGACTTCGTGGGTGTCCCTAGCTCACTAGAGCAAGTTAAATGTCTACTCCGTTTTAATTAGGGTTGGGTTCGTTATGCAAGTTGATGATTTTTGGGCTAGGGACAGGTAATGAAATCCTGACCCTATATCAAATTGATGCCCTTAAGAAGATTTATCATGAAATGAATGCAAGCATGCAAATGAACCCTAATTTCAGGTGCAGAAATCGATGTATTGCAGTTCTGATATGGAGCAGAAAAGTGATGTGTATTGATGTCCAAAAATTCAGAAAAAATCACAAAACATTTCTAACTCACAGATGATATATCAGATGAAAGGAAATTTAAAACTCAACCTGCATTAGGCATGATAATTCCTGGAACATAGATAATGCTAAAAAAATAGAACATCAGAAATTAAAAAATGCTGAAATTAAAATGCAAGTCTTGTGTTCCCCTTCAAAGGTCAATCACAATGGCACCCCTACATGCCTTAGGAGATCCCGTAGAATAGAAGGAGAGGATATTAAAACCCTACTTTTCTTCTAAGACCGGATGGCCTGGTGAAGCACCCATCCAGGTATTGAAGATGATGCAAAACCCTAACCTACCATGCTCTGATACTAAGATGATGAGGGACAATGATGAAATGATGCATTCCTAATAGAATCAATAATGAATAAATGAAAGATGAAGTAAATAGATGTACCTATTCAATTAATGAAGTATGAATTCAATGATAGGATTCTAAATATTAAACTTGACTAGAAATAAAACCAATTAAAGAAAATAAGAGGAGGACCTTCATGGTTAAGAAACCACTCAGATTAGGGTTTAGTTAATCTAATAATTGTAGTTCTGAAAGCCTTTCTAAAGAGGGTTACCGGTAATTAATAATTATAGTTTTAACACTGGGAACACTCAAAGAAGAAGCTTCCTGGATGACAGGGAGATTCCCTAGGTTGCAAGGTCTCTTGTATCTGGTTCTTTGTCTCGGGAGACCTTCTTCTTAGGAGTTTGGAAGCTCGGGGATCCTGCAACAAAAGATGTAGAGGGAGATTAGAGAAAAGGGTTGAGATGGAGAAGTGAGGGAGAGATCTTTGAAATGATGAAGGAAGCTCGAAGTAGTCTTGGTGAAGATCTTTTATGGTTTCATTTGGATGACAACTCTTGGCTTGATCTTGCAAAGAACTCCTTGGATGATTGACTTCATTAAAGATGGAGGAATGTGGACTCTTGATGTGCTTCTTATGTTGGCCGAATGAAATAAGAGGGATGGGAGGAACTAGGTTTTGATGAGGGAAGTTGGAAAGGGGAAGAACTCTAGGTCTCACCCCACCCTTCTCACAAGGACCAAGCATTCAAGCAAGGGAAATTCAAAAAAAGTTTTCTTCATTGATTCAAATTTCATAAGTACAAGAAGGTTTGGAGCCCTTTATTTTATAGACAACCAAGCCTTTTCAAAATTTGAATTCAAATTCAACTATACCAAATAAAAGGAAGAATAATGGGGATCTTCATGAAGAGGGGAGGTGATGGGAAGGAAAATTGGACCCATTCAAATTCAAATTCCTTCTCCTCTTGGGAGCCAATTTATGGTGAGTTGTCTTGGTGATGTGGCAAAGTGGAGTGTGAGAGTGGCTTCCAAGTTGGTGATCCCATGTCAATGTGCACCACTTTCCCTTATTTGGCAAAGTGGTGCGGGCACCAGACTCAGAAGAAGACTTCAGGGCTCCATCTGGATCTCTGATTGACATTGCCCGAAGAATTAGGGTTTTCTGGTTTGTAATAAGGTTGACTTGGTCAACTCAATTTTAGTTTGAGTCTGTATTTCCCTGCAATTTAAATTTTGTTGAGTCATGTTGACTCAATACAAGTCCTAGTAGTGGTCTAGGTCTTCTCCAAGGGCCACATTTTCTCCCAGGACCAAGCAAGTGGGCGCCACACTCCCAGCCACACCCAGAGTCCAGGAGGCGCCATATCTCCATCCAGTGTGCCTTGGTCCCCTACCACAAGAAAGCAGGTCCCTTCTTTCATGCACCACTTGGGGG
Organism: Areca catechu; assembly: GCA_021397845.1. Taxonomy (NCBI): domain Eukaryota; kingdom Viridiplantae; phylum Streptophyta; class Magnoliopsida; order Arecales; family Arecaceae; genus Areca; species Areca catechu. The sequence continues at coordinate 12,091,819 of CM038038.1, read as the reverse complement.
AGAATCCATCAGATACCTCAATCCAAGGAGGAGCCAACTTCTTTCCAGATAAACCCCAGCCAGGATGGCAAGAATATTTCTTGAAGAGAGGATCAAGGAGGTGCCCCATAATGTCCATAAAAACCCAAGTTATAAAAGGGAAGAGAGCAGGTCTTGGGGAGAAAATCAAGGAGGCACCCAAAGTTTCCTAAGTGCCAAAGCCATGAAAAGAAGAAGCCTAACTTGTGGAGCAAGACTAGGGGTGTCCAAAAGAGCCAACCATGAAGGGAAAATCCTTGATTCATGGAGAGATACTAGGAGACACCCCCATAACCTGCCATTTGGAGCTGATTTTCAAGTTTTCTTGGAGCTTTTGGGCTGCCCACTCATGGAAGGAGTCTTGGGAAGAGAATTTGATGCCTAAAGTGTGGGTTAGTCCTATTAGTCCCACATGGAAAGTGTATGAAATTTTATTTCTTGTTATGTCTATATATTCAACTCTATGTAACTCTTGAAAATCTAATGAATGAAATCAATTTTCTTTGTGAGCAACTTTGTGTTTCTCTCTTCCGCACTTGTATTCAGGTGTTGAGCTCCGTGAGGGAGTAAATCCGGTTCCCTAGGACCTTGAGGAGGTGTGAGATCTCCAACCCCAAACCCTAGCTTAGTCCATCCATCTCTACTCCACCACCACCAAACCCTAATTTTCATCTTCATCCCATGGCCCTCTCTTCCACATCGAAGCCGGTCACCAGCATCCAGGTTCAGATCAACTGTTTCAACTACAGAGCCAGTTCAAAGGAGTCAGATCAGTATCAAGATCTCTAGAACTTCTACATCCACAATCTTCATTAATACTCAGGTCAGTGTCTTTCTTTGAGTTTCTGATTTTTTTTTTTGTTCTTCTTCTTCCAGATCCTGAGTTCGAGAAGAAGGCCAACCTTGCCATAGGACTACAATCCGAGGATCCATTGCGAAGATACCCCATCTCCAAGGATCCTACAATCTGCTCGAGAGTGTCCTTCATTGAAGCAATGAGAGATATCACAGTCAAGTATAAACCTTCTCTTCTCTCTTCGTCTGTTTCTTGAAAGAGGAGTAAACCCTAGTTCTGGGGGTTTCACAATCCCCAGCGATCCTACTTCTGAGTTACTCTGATAATCCACTCCTTTTAATTGTGCTTTCTGTCATTTCTTAGTTTCTTTCAACATTAGTTTATCTTTCCTTTGAGTCAAAGCTGACTTCTAAAATAAATAAATAAAAAAAATACATTAATTTTAATTTGCTTCTGCATCGCATCATCTCTCTTTCGTTCTGCATCATTTTGGTATCAGAGCCCTGTCTAGGGTTTCGACTTGCTTGCATTTTTGAGTGTCTCTCTTTTTTACTGTCTGCTCGAAGTAGACTCCCCAGGACGTCCGGTCCTAGGACCTAAGCGAGGTGCAAGCCTCCTCTTCCCATTCCATGGGGTGTTCCTAGGGCGTGTAGGGGATCCGCTGGGTTACAACTTGTAGCAGGAATTGTAAACGGGGAAGCATTCTATTTTTAGTATGTAACTATCTTGTTGTAGGAATCTTTTCTCATTGTAGGTAACTCCAAATTATATGATTTTTATTTTGCTGGAACCAGTGTAATTGAAAATATTTTACATAATTTTACTGTAATTTATTGGTTTCTGTTTCTGTGAATTGATGAGAGTTAAATTACAGCAATTCTATTTCTGTATTTCTGCAATTCAATTTTTTTGAGTGATCATCTCCTAATTCATCTTAAGGGCAATTGAGCATCATCTAAGAAAGGGGAGGAGTTGATAACCTCTCCTTAGCCCAAAACCACCACCATTCATTCGATCCTAAGCCTAATTTTTAAATTTATTAGATTTAATTTGCCCTAGTGGGCTAGGGACACCAACAAGTCGGTCTAGGCTAATGTTGAGTCAGTTTGTCTAGTTACCTCTGTGTGCTTTGTACTCAGTGTCTAGAATGGTGGTTCAGGGATTCTATCCCGAAGGCTTGTGTGCTGGTCCGCCTACCTGGCCAATCTCTGATTGGTGTCTAGGATTGGCAATTAGGGACCTAACACTCCCCTTACACCTGCCTGGCTGAGTCCCGAGTTACTACAGGCTAGCTTGCCACTCTGATTGGGCATCTAGTTTGGGCTCTAGGTCTAGTTAGCCCGTAGTCGTTTCAGTCGAGTCTCATTTGGTGTGCTTGCTTGCATCATCATGTCCACCCGAACGAAGTACCCTACCAACCTGGTCAAACCAACCTGATTTAGAGGCCATGATTAGAACTCTTACCAAAAGTATGACCAAATTGAGTCAGGATATGAATGAGGTTTTGCCCAGTTAAGAGACGGAGCCTAGGGACTTGAGAAACGTAGACATCAAATTGGACCCCTGATCCAAAATTTAAGGCCCCAACCTCACCCATGCCAGGAGCCTAGGAGGACCTTATACCGTGATCCCGAGCATAACCCTAGAGCCTATATCCATACTTGGTTGACTCAGAAAAGGGACCTGTTAGAACACCGAACCTTATGCACCACTTTTGATGGAAGACAAAAGACATATATTAAGGGGAAGAACAAATGGATCGATATTTTGAGTGCACTAACATATCGAAATTAACAAGTTAGGTTGGCCAAAACCAAGTTCACCAAACATGCTAGGTCGCATTGGTATGCTATTGAGCATGAGTGTTATCAAGAAAAGAGAAATATATACTTGGAGAGAATGAGAAGTAAGTTGAGAGATAGGTACCTAGGTAGATCCTATGAGAAAAGACTTTTAGACCAATGGTACCAATTGCAACAAGGTAATAGGCCTGTATCTAAATATATTGAGGACTTCCAGTGGTATGACATGAAATGCAATACCATTGAGACCGAAGCTCAGATCACATCGAGGTTTAGGGTTGGGTTACACCCAGACATTTATAGGAAGCTATGCCTTGAAAAGACCAATAAGTTAGACCGAGCCTACCAGAAGCCCAAGACTATGAGTGGTCTTTAAGATAAACCAATCAAGTACTTTGGACTTAAAGCCAACCTCTACCAACTTGAGTCAAGTCCGATTGATCCGACACCCGTAGTGAACCAGACTCTTGTTTGTCAATTCCCACTTGTGTCACCTCTTGACCAGAAGGATAACACTGAGAAGGAGTTAGGCATGGTCATCCCAAAATTAGTTGACCGACCATAGCCGTACTTAAAGAGGAATCAAAGGAGAATAGATTAGAACCTTCAGTGAGATTGAGGAAGAAATATATGAGCATGACATAAGTTTGATAGATGAATATGAAGAAGAAGAATTTGAGGATATCTCTCCCGATAATTCAATTAACCAACTCCTACCTAATGGGGTTATTGAGGGACCCCTGCCACTCAAGGAATTCAGGAGCTAACCCTAAGAGAAGACCCTTTTGAGGAAGTTCAGGAAGAAGAATTACACCCAATGAAAGTTTAAGTGAGAATACCCCTGAACTCATTGAGGAATTTAAAGAAGACCCCCTGAGTCAAATCTGTAGAGAAGTGTGAAGAAGGAAGGGGTTCACAAGAATTGCCCATTGAGAAGGTCCAAGAACAAGAAAAAGACAGTAGCTTAGAGGACTTTTAGATAAACATTCCAAAGACCTTCCTGATAACCTTCCACCTTCTAGGAGCATCTAGCCTACCCTAGAACTTGCACTTGTAGACCCTCCTAGAGCAAATCATGAGGTTTGGATGAGTGCACCTATAAAACAATGTCCTCATTTTAAGGTCATCCTGAATAACCAAGGTTTGTTTCTTGTTTCTGATAAGCCACCTCAAAACTCTGATTCTTATTTCCTACCCTTCCCTGAATCTTCTCATGTTTCTAGAGCTATGGGATTACACTTTACTGAGATCTCTAGGTTTGCAAGACTCCTTAGAACCTATTAGGTTTGCCACCTACTTCTGGAGACCTTATGGCACCTACTAGGCATCCATACTAAGTTTTCATGCTCTGCATGCATCCTCCAACCCAAGGTCAAACCTAGAGAGCCGTAGTTTGTTAGGTTTAGACCTAGGGTTCCTTTGGAATAAGTCCATTCTTTAGGAATGCGTCGTCAGTCTAGTTAGTTTTTCTTGACCCTTTACTAGGCTTTGACTCAGATTTTGGTTTGATTGAGAGCACCAGGAATTGGGATTTGTATTTTGTCCAGGACTAAATTTGCATATAATGTTTCGATCAATAGGTCTATAGGCTAGAGTCCCTTTGAAATTGTTCATGGATACAAGCCTCACACACCACTTGATCTGATTTCACTATTAGTCCCACACACACAAGTCTCTTGATGCACTTGCATAGCATGTAAAGGACTTGCATAAGAAATTCATGCCAAAATAAATTTAAGTAATGAAACTTATAAGAAGTTGGCTGATTCTCAAGGCGAGTCAAAACTTTGTTGAGAGAGACTATGTAATGATTTGGTTAAGGCCTGAGCGGTTTTTCTCCTGGAACATTAGAAAGTTACATGCTAGAGGAGCTGGACCATTTAGAGTATGAAAGAGTAGGGTCCAATGCCTATGTGCTCGAGTTGCCTTCAGAACTAGGCATTAGCTCCACTTTCAACATTAGACCTAGTAGAGTATAGAGCCAGCTGTGATTCCCAGTGAGCCTTTTGAGCCTAATCCTGCTCTTGAGAGTGAACCCAACCCTGTGTGTCCACTAACAAACTGGCCTGTGAGGAAAGAGCAGATTGAAAAGATCCTGGATGATCAGGTTATCTCTACTCAATCGAGGATACCAAAGAACCTGGCCGCTGGCAAGGAAGGCCAGATCTGATAACTCTTGGATCTCCCGAGAAGAATTACAAGAATTGGACCCAAACCTCTTAGAGAGATACCAGAGCCAGCTTGATCCATACTCGACAGGGTCGAGTTCCTCCCCCCCGGGAGAATTGGTGCGGGCACCAGACTCAGAAGAAGACTTCAGGGCTCCATCTGGATCTCTGATTGACATTGCCCGAAGAATTAGGGTTTTCTGGTTTTGTAATAAGGGTTGACTTGGTCAACTCAATTTTAGTTTGAGTCTGTATTCCCTGCAATTTAAATTTTGTTGAGTCATGTTGACTCAATACAAGTCCTAGTAGTGGTCTAGGTCTTCTCCAGGTGCCACATTTTCTCCCAGGACCAAGCAAGTGGGCGCCACACTCCCAGCCACACACCAGAGTCCAGGACGTGCCATATCTCCATCCAGTGTGCCTTGGTCCCCACACCACAAGAAAGCAGGTCCCTTCTTTCATGCACCACTTGGGGAGAAATCCATCAAGATACCTCAATCCAAGGAGGAGCCAACTTCTTTCCAGATAAACCCAAGCCAGGATGGCAAGAATTTTTCTTGAAGAGAGGATCAAGGAGGTGCCCCATAATGTTCCATAAAACCCAAGTTATAAAAGGAAGAGAGCATGTCTTGGGGAGAAAATCAAGGAGGCACCCAAAGTTTTCTAAAGTGCCAAAGCCATGAAAGGAAGAAGCCTAAACTTGTGGAGCAAGACTAGGAGGTGTCCAAAAGAGCCAAACCATGAAGGGAAATCCTTGATTCATGGAGAGATACTAGGAGACACCCCCATAACCTGCCATTTGGAGCCGATTTTCAAGTTTTCTTGGAGTTTTTGGGCTGCCCACTCATGGAAGGAGTCTTGGGAAGAGAATTTGATGCCTAAAGTGTGGGTTAGTCCTATTAGTCCCACATGGAAAGTGTATGAAATTTTATTTCTTTGTTATGTCTATATATTCAACTCTATGTAACTCTTGAAAATCTAATGAATGAAATCAATTTTCTTTGTGAGCAACTTTGTGTTTCTCTCTTCCGCACTTGTATTCAGGTGTTGAGCTCCGTGAGGGAGTAAATCCGGGTTCCCTAGGAACCTTGAGGAGGTGTGAGATCTCCAACCCCAAACCCTAGCTTAGTCCATCCATCTCTACTCCACCACCACCAAACCCTAATTTTCATCTTCATCCCACGGCCCTCTCTTCCACATCGAAGCCGGTCACCAGCATCCAGGTTCAGATCAACTGTTTCAACTACAGAGCCAGTTCAAAGGAGAGTCAGATCAGTATCAAGATCTCCAGAACTTCTACTACATCCAACAATCTTCATTAAATACTCAGGTCAGTGTCTTTCTTTGAGTTTCTGTTTTTTTTTTGTTCTTCTTCTTCCAGATCCTGAGTTCGAGAAGAAGGCCAACTTGCCATAGGACTACAATCCGAGGATCCATTGCGAAGATACCCCATCTCCAAGGATCCTACAATCTGCTCGAGAGTGTCCTTCAATTGAAGCAATGAGAGATATCACAGTCAAGTATAAAACCTTCTCTTCTCTCTTCGTCTGTTTCTTGAAAGAGGAGTAAACCCTAGGTCTGGGGGTTTCTCAATCCCAGCGATCCTACTTCTGAGTTACTCTGATAATCCACTCCTTTTAATTGTGCTTTCTGTCATCTTAGTTTCTTTCAACATTAGTTTATCTTTCCTTTGAGTCAAAGCTGACTTCTAAAAAAAATAAATAAAAAAATATATTAATTTTAATTTGCTTCTGCTGCTCGCATCATCTCTCTTTCGTTCTGCATCATTTTTGGTATCAGAGCCCTGTCTAGGGTTTCGACTTGCTTGCATGTTTTGAGTGTCTCTCTTTTTTACTTTGTCTGCTCGAAGTAGACTCCCCAGGACGTCCGGTCCTAGGAACTAAGCGAGGTGCAAGCCTCCTCTTCCATTCCATGGGGTGTTCCTAGGGCGTGTAGGGGATCCGCTGGGTTACAACTTGTAGCAGGAATTGTAAACGGGGAAGCATTCTGTTTTCAGTCTGTAACTATCTGTTGTAGGAATTTTTTCTTATTGTAGGTAACTCCAAATTATATGATTTTTATTTTTCTGGAACCAGTGTAATTGAAAATATTTTACATAATTTACTGTAATTTATTGGTTTCTGTGAAATTGATGAGAGTTAAATTACAGCAATTCTATTTCTGTATTTCTGCAATTCAAATTTTTGAGTGATCATCTCCTAATTCATCTTAAGGGCAATTGAGCATCTAAGATAAGGGGAGGAGTTGATAACCTCTCCTTAGCCCAAAACCACCACCAATTCATTCGATCCTAAGCCTAATTTTAAATTTATTAGATTTAATTTGCCCTAGTGGGCTAGGGACACCAACAAGTCGGGTCTAGGCTAATGTTGAGTCAGTTTGTCTAGTTACTCTGTGTGTGCTTTGTACTCAGTGTCTAGAATGGTGGTTCAGGGATTCTATCCCGAAGGGCTTGTGTGCTGGTCCGCCTACCTGGCCAATCTCTGATTGGTGTCTAGGATTGGCAATTAGGGACCTAACACTCCCTTACACCTGCCTGGCTGAGTCCCGAGTTACTACAGGCTAGCTTGCCACTCTGATTGGGCATCTAGTTTGGGCTCTAGGTCTAGTTAGCCCGTAGTCGTTTCAGTCGAGTCTCATTTGGTGTGCTTGCTTGCATCATCATGTCCACCCGGAACGAAGTACCCTACCAACCTGGTCAACCCAACCTGATTTAGAGGCCATGATTAGAACTCTTACCAAAGTATGACCAAATTGAGTCAGGATATGAATGAGGGTTTTGCCCAGTTAGAGACGGAGCCCAGGGACTTGAGAAACGTAGACATCAAAATTGGACCCCTGATCCAAAATTTAATAGGCCCCAACCTCACCCATGCCAGGAGCCTAGGAGGACCTTATACCGTGATCCCGAGCATAACCCTAGGAGCCTATATCCATACTTGGTTGACTCAGAAAAGGGACCTGTTAGGAACACCGAACCTTATGCACCCACTTTTGATGGAAGACAAGAGACATATATTAAGTGGGAAGAACAAATGGATCGATATTTTGAGTGCACTAACATATCGAAATTAGGACAAGTTAGGTTGGCCAAAACAAGTTCACCAAACATGCTAGGTCGCATTGGTATGCTATTGAGCATGAGTGTTATCAAAGAAAAGAGGAAATATATACTTGGAGAGATAAGAAGTAAGTTGAGAGATAGGTACCTAGGTAGATCCTATGAGAAAAGACTTTTAGACCAATGGTACCAATTGCAACAAGGTAATAGGCCTGTATCTAAATATATTGAGGACTTCCAGTGGTATGACATGAAATGCAATACCATTGAGACCGAAGCTCAGATCACATCGAGGTTTAGGGTTGGGTTACACCCAGACATTTATAGGAAGCTATGCCTTGAAAAGACCAATAAGTTAGACCGAGCCTACCAAGAAGCCCAAGACTATGAGTGGTCTTTAAGATATAACCAATCAAGTACTTTGGACTTAAAGCCCTCTACCAACTTGAGTCAAGTTCCGATTGATCCGACACCCGTAGTGAACCAGACTCTTGTTTGTCAATTCCCACTTGTGTCACCTCTTGACCAGAAGGATAACACTGAGAAGGAGTTAGGCATGGTCATCCCAAATTAGTTGACCCGACCATAGCCGTACTTAAAGAGGAATCAAAGGAGAATAGATTAGAACCTTTCAGTGAGATTGAGGAAGAAATATATGAGCCTGACATAAGTTTGATAGATGAATATGAAGAAGAAGAATTTGAGGATATCTCTCCCGATAATTCAATTAACCAACTCCTACCTAATGGGGTTATTGAGGGGACCCTGCCACTCAAGGAATTCAGGAGCTAACCCTAAGAGAAGACCCTTTGAGGAAGTTCAGGAAGAAGAAATTACACCCAATGAAAGTTTAAGTGAGAATACCCCTGAACTCATTGAGGAATCCAAAGAAGACACCCCTGAGTCAAATCTGGTAGAGAAGTGTGAAGAAGGAAGGGGTTCACAAGAATTGCCCATTGAGAAGGTCCAAGAACAAGAAAAAGACAGTAGCTTAGAGGACTTTTTAGATAAACATTCCAAAGACCTTCCTGATAACCTTCCACCTTCTAGGAGCACCCAGCCTACCCTAGAACTTGCACTTGTAGACCCTCCTAGAGCAAATCATGAGGTTTGGATGAGTGCACCTATAAACAATGTCCTCATTTTAAGGTCATCCTGAATAACCAAGGTTTGTTTCTTGTTTCTGATAAGCCACCTCAAAACTCTGATTCTTATTTCCTACCCTTCCCTGAATCTTCTCATGTTTCTAGAGCTATGGGATTACACTTTACTGAGATCTCTAGGTTGCAAGACTCCTTAGAACCTATTAGGTTTGCCACCTACTTCTGGAAGACCTTATGGCACCTACTAGGCATCCATAATAAGTTTTCATGCTCTGCATGCCATCCTCCAACCCAAGGTCAAACCTAGAGAGCCGTAGTTTGTTAGGTTTAGACCTAGGGTTCCTTTGGAATAAAGTCCATTCTTTAGGAATGCGTCGTCAGTCTAGTTAGTTTTTCTTGACCCTTTACTAGGCTTTGACTCAGATTTTGGTTTGATTGAGAGCACCAGGAATTGGGATTTGTATTTTGTCCAGGACTAAATTTGCATATAATGTTTCGATCAATAGGTCTATAGGCTAGAGTCCCTTTGAAATTGTTCATGGATACAAGCCTCACACACCACTTGATCTGATTTCACTATTAGTCACACACACAAGTCTCTTGATGCACTTGCATAGCATGTAAAGGACTTGCATAAAGAAATTCATGCCAAAATAATTTAAGTAATGAAACTTATAAGAAGTTGGCTGATTCTCAAAGGCGAGTCAAACTTTTGTTGAGAGAGACTATGTAATGATTTGGTTAAGGCCTGAGCGGTTTTCTCCTGGAACCATTAGAAAGTTACATGCTAGAGGAGCTGGACCATTTAGAGTAGTGAAGAGAGTAGGGTCCAATGCCTATGTGCTCGAGTTGCCTTCAGAACTAGGCATTAGCTCCACTTTCAACATTACAGACCTAGTAGAGTAGAGAGCCAGCTGTGATTCCCAGTGAGCCTTTTTGAGCCTAATCCTGCTCTTGAGAGTGAACCCAACCCTGTGTGTCCACCAACAAACTGGCCTGTGAGGAAAGAGCAGATTGAAAAGATCCTGGATGATCAGGTTATCTCTACTCGTAATCGAGGATACCAAAGATACCTGGTCCGCTGGCAAGGAAGGCCAGATTCTGATAACTCTTGGATCTCCCGAGAAGAATTACAAGAATTGGACCCAGACCTCTTGAGAGATACCAGAGCCAGCTTGATCCATACTCGACAGGGTCGAGTTCCTCCCACCCCGGAGAATTGGTGCGGGCACCAGACTCAGAAGAAGACTTCAGGGCTCCATCTGGATCTCTGATTGACATTGCCCGAAGAATTAGGATTTTCTGGTTTTGTAATAAGGGTTGACTTGGTCAACTCAATTTTAGTTTGAGTCTGTATTTCCCTGCAATTTAAATTTTGTTGAGTCATGTTGACTCAATACAAGTCCTAGTAGTGGTCTAGGTCTTCTCCAAGGTGCCACATTTTCTCCCAGGACCAAGCAAGTGGGCGCCACACTCCCAGCCACACACCAGAGTCCAGGAGGTGCCATATCTCCATCCAGTGTGCCTGGTCCCCACACCACAAGAAAGCAGGTCCCTTCTTTCATGCACCACTTGGGGGAGAAATCCATCAAGATACCTCAATCCAAGGAGGAGCCAACTTCTTTCCAGATAAACCCAAGCCAGGATGGCAAGAATTTTTCTTGAAGAGAGGATCAAGGAGGTGCCCCATAATGTTCCATAAAAACCCAAGTTATAAAAGGGAAGAGAGCATGTCTTGGGGAGAAAATCAAGGAGGCACCAAAAGTTTCCTAAAGTGCCAAAGCCATGAAAGGAAGAAGCCTAAACTTGTGGAGCAAGACTAGGAGGTGTCCAAAAGAGCCAAACCATGAAGGGAAAATCCTTGATTCATGGAGAGATACTAGGAGACACCCCCATAACCTGCCATTTGGAGCTGATTTTCAAGTTTTCTTGGAGTTTTTGGGCTGCCCACTCATGGAAGGAGTCTTGGGAAGAGAATTTGATGCCTAAAGTGTGGGTTAGTCCTATTAGTCCCACATGGAAAGTGTATGAAATTTTATTTCTTTGTTATGTCTATATATTCAACTCTATGTAACTCTTGAAAATCTAATGAATGAAATCAATTTTCTTTGTGAGCAACTTTGTGTTTCTCTCTTCCGCACTTGTATTCAGGTGTTGAGCTCCGTGAGGGAGTAAATCCGGGTTCCCTAGGAACCTTGAGGAGGTGTGAGATCTCCAACCCCAAAACTCTAGCTTAGTCCATCCATCTCTACTCCACCACCACCAAACCCTAATTTTTCATCTTCATCCCACGGCCCCTCTCTTCCACATCGAAGCCGGTCACCAGCATCCAGGTTCAGATCAACTGTTTCAACTACATAGCCAGTTCAAAGGAGAGTCAGATCAGTATCAAGATCTCCAGAACTTCTACATCCAACAATCTTCATTAAATACTCAGGTCAGTGTCTTTCTTTGAGTTTCTGGTTTTTTTTTTGTTCTTCTTCTTCCAGATCCTGAGTTCGAGAAGAAGGCCAACCTTGCCATAGGACTACAATCCGAGGATCCATTGCGAAGATACCCCATCTCCAAGGATCCTACAATCTGCTCGAGAGTGTCCTTCAATTGAAGCAATGAGAGATATCACGTCAAGTATAAAACCTTCTCTTCTCTCTTCGTCTGTTTCTTGAAAGAGGAGTAAACCCTAGGTCTGGGTTTCTCGATCCCCAGCGATCCTACTTCTGAGTTACTCTGATAATCCACTCCTTTTAATTGTGCTTTCTGTCATTTCTTAGTTTCTTTCAACATTAGTTTATCTTTCCTTTGAGTCAAAGCTGACTTCTAAAAATAAATAAATAAAAAAAATATTAATTTTAATTTGCTTCTGCATCGCATCATCTCTCTTTCGTTCTGCATCATTTTTGGTATCAGAGCTTTCGTGCTGCATCACAAAGTGGAGTGATGAAGTGGCTTCCAAGTTGGTGATCCCATGGTCCATGCACCCACCTTCTTATTTGGTTGTGCTGAAACCAGATTGGACTTAGACTGAACTCTTCTTGACTCAATTGTAATAAATCCAATTGAAAAAATACAGGACTCAATTATGAAATAAATACAAGACAAATAAACCCAATTAAAACTTATTACAGGACTCGAACTCTCAATCTTCCAACCATAGAGAATATTGCCTAACTTATATCGATTGAAGTCTCTTCCTGAACCTGGTGCCTACACCAGCCGACCTCTGGGGAACGATGAATGAGCATTGCGGACCTCCAAAGCTCCCAGAGGTAGAGAATCAAGGTACCGAAGCATCTAACGACCTCAAGGGGCACCAACGGGCGAGGGGGAAGGTAAGCAATCAAGAGGGCAAGCACACGGAAGGAGAGAAGAGGCGACTCTGAGACAAAGGTGCTGGAGGAACTCGTAGGAGCAAGCCCGACGAGCCCAGTCATGGGGACCGGAGTGCCAGCCCCTTTTGTTCTCTCTCATTCTCACTCATTTCCTCATCGAAAACTCCTCTAAGTATGGAGACCCAGCAGGGATCCATCTTAGTGGATCTGTTCCACTTTATCGCTCTCTAACTTGACCATTGAAGTGCCCCCGCTGGGATCCCCGGCCCAGATCTCTAACCTCGTTTTGCAGGTCTGGGAGCATTAGGATTCCGTACCAAACGAGATCGCAGTCCGGCACCAACTCATAGCTGCAGGCCATAGCGATAAGGTTGGCAACAGATTGGTGCGCTAGGAAGGGGGATGAAAACCCCTGCACGAACAAGCCCCCCACAAGCTCGAGAATAGCTCGATTCCAGCATGGTGGTAACTTGCAGACGTGAAGCCTCCACTAGCTGAGTGGGAGAGGTTCCCTCTCCTCCAGGCCCCTGTAGCCCGGAAAGGGAACTACCACTCCTGTTGCTCCTCCTCCTCGGCTGTCCTCGGTAGACGGTCAGTACACTGCTATTGTTCAGCACTTGTAGACATTGACCACGGTCGTGAGGCGACTACAGCATCAGCAGGGCTCCCTGGTGACTCAACCTCAGCCAGGGACCCCCATGGCCCAAGCCACGGTCCCCGCGGAAGCCTACGCTCCATCCAAGGTAGGCCATCCCATCCGTGGGCAGCAACCAACCCCCATGGGAGTCATCAAACCCCCGCAAAGAGGAATCATACTTGGTAGGTGGACCACGAGAATCGATCCCTGGTAGACAACAATGACGTCACCAGGCATGGCAAGCACCGTCGAGGCAAAGCTCCTCGCCACGACCCAGCAGCCCCTTCTTCTCCAGTGGTCTCTATGGAAGGTTTCACTAATGAGGCCATCAGGCGTCTAGCTGAGAGGCACCTGGAAGAGCAAGAGCGCAAACTGGCAGAGATCTCTCGCTGGTTTGCCAACATGCAGGGCTCCCCCAGTGAGCCAGTGGGCTATAACGCCCGACCGCCCTTCTCCTGAGAGATCCAAGAGGAACCGATTTCGAGGCGGTTCCGCATGCCCCAGGTGGATCCTTACGATGAGACCACCGACCCTTGGACCACCTGGAGAGCTATAAAGCTCTCATGATGGTCCAGGGGGTGACGGATGCCCTCCTATGCATCGCCTTCCTGGCTATCCTCTGGAAGGTTGCTCAAGTTTGGTTCACCTGCCTCGAGCCCGAATCCATCGACTCCTTCTAGCAGTTGGAAGGAAGGTTTGTGGTGCATTTCAAAACCTGTCGAAAGGTGCCAAGAGAGGTGGATAGCCTTTTCTCCATCCGCCAGCAAGACCAGGAGCTTTTGCAAGACTATGTCACCCACTTCAAGACCGTTGCCCTGGAAATCAACAATCTGGACGAGCCCATCACCAAGAAGTACTCTGAACTCCTCCTCCGCATCCACAAGTACATCCGTGCTAAGGAGGCTGACCGTACTAGGAGAGAGCTGGATGGGAAGCCTTTGAAGAAGCCTGCCCCAAGGGATGCACCTGGAGCCCGAAGGCCCGGGCCTCCCGTGGACTTTCGTTCGTGACTGAAGCTGAGGAATGGTCCTGCTCTGGAGCAGACCTTCATTCCCCTTCTTGCTCCAAGAACGAAGATCCTCATGGAGATCGAGGGCGAGCGCTACCTCTGCTGACATCCTCCTCAGAACTCGAAGAATCATCACGACAAGATGAAGTACTACCAGTTCCATCACAACCACGGCCACGACAAGGAGGAGTGCCATAACCTGAAGAGGGAGATTGAGGACCTGATCAAAAGAGGCTACCTCAAGAAGTTCATGGGAAGAGAGGCCCCAACGGAGGACCAGCCACTTGCGACCCTTCCCCCCGTCCCTACAGTCGACAACTGCCCTACGGAGAAGCTGGTGGGTTGATCTCTTGGGGGATAGGGTGCACACCGAAGAGAGCCCGGGAGGGAGGAGACCTGGAAAATGTACTCCCCTTTGAGAAGGGGAAGGAAGATGAAAATGTAAATAATGATGTGGTGGTGGTCAAGATGACCATCGCCAAGCATCCTATACATCGAATTATGGTTGATAGTGGAAGTTCCACTGACATACTTTTTTACGATGCTTTCTTCTGGATGAACTTATCTCATGATCGGCTAAAGTCGGTGAACACCCCTCTCATGGGTTTTACCGGAGACTCTGTAGGAGTCGAGGGAGAGATCACTCTCCCTATTATCGCTGGGACCCCACCCCGATGAGCACAATCATGATGACCTTCACCGTCGTCCGGTTCCCATCGTCGAACAATGCTATCTTAGGCCACCTAGGGCTCAACCAACTTGACGTAGTCATCTCCACCAAAAGATTGCTAGTGCAGTTCCCGACCATTTTCGGGGTAGGAGAGGTGAGGGGGCAGTTCAGCCCATCCGGCATTGCTTGTAGGCTGTCCCGGGAGCTCGGAGTGCTAAGCTCGGCTCTGACATCGATGACCTCGACCAAAGAGCACAGGATCTCAAGGGTGGTCTCGTTGAGCGCCTGCTGACGTACCCCCTCAGCTTGGACCCACTGAAGATAGTGCAGATAGGAGCCCAACTCCCAGATGATGAGTAGGCTCGCTTGTTGAGTTTTTTTCGGGCGAACGCGGATGCGTTCGCCTGGTCTGCGGTGGATATGCCAGGTATTTCCCCGGACATCATCACCCACCAATTGAAGATAGATCTGAAATGCCATCCAGTTTGACTGAATAAGAGGAGTTTTGCTATAGAAAGGCAGAAAGCGATCAATGATGAGGTGGAGAAGCTCCTCACCACCAGATTCGTACGAGAGGTGCAATACCCCAGTTGGCTGGCGAACGTGGTGATGGTCAAGAATAACAATGGTAAGTGGAGGATCTGTGTGGACTGCATTGACCTTAACCATGCTTGCCCGAAAGATAGCTTTCCCCTTTCGAAGATAGACCAGCTCATGGACGCCACTTCAGGACATTGCCTCTTCTCCTTCATGTATGCCTTCTCCGGATATAATTAGATCCGAATGCATCCGGAGGACGAGGAGCATACCGCCTTCATCATGGATCGTGGGACATACTGCTACAAGGTGATGCCCTTCGATTTGAAGAACGTCGGTGCCATGTACCAGCAGTTGTCAACAAGGTCTTCAAAGATCAAATTGGTCGCAACATGCAGGTATACGTGGATGACATACTAGTGATGAGCAACCCGACCTTAGACCACGTCGACGACTTGGCGGAGACCTTCCGCAACCTTCGCCTCCACCAAATGAATCTGAACCTGGTGAAATGTGCTTTCAGCATGGCCACGGGAAAGTTCCTTGGCTTCATGGTGACCCAAAGAGGGATAAAGGCCAACCCAGAGAAATTTCGAGCGATCCTCGACATGGAACAGCCCACCTCCAAGAAGCAAGTCCAGCGGCTCACCGACCGGGTAGCAGCCCTGAGCCGGTTCATCTCACGATCTGTGGATCACTGCCAGCCCTTCTTTAAGGTGCTGAGGAAGATGCACGACTTCGCCTAGACGAAGGAGTGCCAAGAAGCATTCGAGGAGCTGAAGAAGACTCTGGCATCACCACCGCTACTCTCCTAGCATGAGGAGGGAGAAGAGCTCCTCCTGCATATGGCGGTCACTCTGGAGGCCATTAGCTCGGTCCTGGTTTGGACGGATGACAAAGGGATGCAAAGACCTGTATACTATGCAAGCAAGCTTCTCCGTGATGTGGAGCTCAGGTACTCTCGATCCGAGAAGTTGATTTTTGTACTAATTATGTCTGCCCAGCACCTCAGGCCTTATTTCCAAGTGCACCCAATCGCTGTCCTGATGGATCAACTGCTGAAGGCCATGCTTAGCCAACCTGACACGTTCGGATGCCTGGCGAAGTGGGTGCTGAAGCTCAGCAAGTTCGACATCGCCTATCGGTCGTGGTCGGCCATGAAGGCGCAGGTACTGGCTAACTTTCTAGTTGAGTGTGCAGGCCTGGACGAGGGGCCGGAAGAGATCCCCCAGAATCAACAGCCAGGACCTGAACCGGAGGAGGACATCTGGGTCCTGCACGTGGACGGAGCCTCTAACTCTGGTGGAAGCAGAGCTGGGCTCATCCTCACCAATAGCGAGGGAGTCGTCGTCGAGTGTGCACTCCGCCTCCAGTTCACTACCACCAATAATCAGGCAGAGTACGAAGCACTCCTCGCGTGACTGAGAGTCTCCCGTAAACTTGGCGTGACCAGCCAAAGGGTCTTCATCGATTTGTAGCTGCTGGCTGGACAGGTCTTAGGCAAGTATGAAGCACGGAACCCTCAAATATCGAAGTATCTAGAGTTGGTGCGTGCAAACGCGATGGGTTTTAAGCGCTTTAGCATCTCCCACATTCTGCATGGTGAAAATGCTCGCGTTGACACCCTCTCCCGGCTGGCAACCTTGCCGGACACATCATTGGGCCGTGCCTACATCGAGCATCTTCAGGCCCCGAGCTATGAAGCCCTAGAGAGATCCAGCAGGTCATCCCAGAGTCCAGCTGGATGGACAAGTATGTCAAGTACATCACCGACGGTACCTTGCTTGAGGATCAGATAGAAGCCGGCCTCATCAAGAGGAGGTTGCATGCTTTGTGCTGATGGATGGACTGCTCTACCGGAGGTCCTACTCCTATCCACTCCTCAAATGTTTGTGGCCCACGGAGGCTACACTCGTGCTCCAGGAGATCCACGAGGACCTTTACAGGAACCATGTGGGGGGCAGGACTCTAGCATACAAGACTCTCTGTCAAGGATACTTCTGGGAAACGATGAGGGAGGATGCAGCCAACTTCATCAAGAGGTGTGACCGCTATCAACGTTATGTTGTTGTGCAATGCCAGCCAGCGTGCCACTCTCCCAGCTCTCCGCCCCCTGGCCATTTGCTCAGTGGGGCATTTTCCTCCTCAGGCCCTTTCCTCCTGCGTTCGAGCAACGTAAGTTTTTAATCATCGCTATCGACTACTTCACGAAGTGGGTCGAGGCTGAGTCGTCAGCCCAGATCATGGAGGCGAATGTCAGCAAGTTCTTCTGGAAGTCAATCATATACCGCTTCGGACTTCCCCACACCATCATCACTGACAACGGATGCCAGTTCGACTGTCGAGAGTTCGAGGAGTTTTGCAACGACCTTGGCATTCATCATCGCTTCATCTCGGTGGCGCATCCCTAGACCAATGGGGAAGCTGAGATCACCAACCGGACCATCCTGCAAGGGCTCCGGACTAGATTGGTCAAGCCAAGGGGAGATGGGCTGAAGAACTTCCCAGCATCCTGTGGGCATACCATACAACCCCAAGAACGGCCATGGATGAAACACCATTCAACCTCGTCTTCGGAGCAGAAGCGATGATTTCGATGGAACTTAGCCTGCCAACATTGCGTGTGGAGCAATACAACGAAGCTGAGAACCCAGCATGGCTGCTGCTCAATCTAGATATCCTTGAGAAAATGAGGGACAAGGCTCGAGTTCAGATGGCAGCCTACCGGTAACGAATGGCCAGATACTACAACACCAGGGTGAGGTCGAAGTCCTTTCACCCGGGAGACCTGGTATTGCTTCATGCCGAAGCCTCCCAACCTTAGGAATGTGGCAAGCTCTCTCCAAACTGGGAAGGCCCTTACAGGGAGGTCGAAGCACTACCTCACGGTGCTTACTATCTTGTCGAGCTCGATGGAACTCGATTCCCATGGACGTGGAACGCCACAAACTTGAGGATGTATTACCAATAATGTAAGACTTCCTAAATATTAATAATGAAAATATCTTTAATGCAATGCTTGTTTCTATCTCGGAGGACCGTGCCGCCCGACCTTGGGCTTGGTAAATAAAGGCGAGGCAAAAGTCCTGCGAGCAGCTCCTGAAGAATGCAAAGCCCGGAGGTCGACCCGGAAGGTGGCGTGGAACCCAGTTCCTCCATGAGATCCCGGACTTTAGTCCGGAAGGTGGTATGAAACCCAGTTCCTTCATGAAGTCTCGGACTTTGGTCCAGAAGGTGGCACGGAACCCAGTTCCTGCACAAGACCCGGAGTTCAGTCCGGAAGGTCGCACGAAACCCAGTTCCGACACGCGATCCCGGGTTTCAGTCCAGAAGGTGGCACGGAACTCAGTTTCTCCATGAAGTCTCGAACTTCAGTCTAGAAAGTGGCACGAAACCTAGTTCCTCCACGAGATCTCGGAGTTCAGTCCGGAAGGTAGCACGCAACCCAGTTCTGACACGTGGCCCCGAGGTTCAGTCCGGAAGGTGGCACGGAATCTAGTTCCTCCACGAGATCCCAGAGTTCAGTATGGAAGGTTGCACGGAACCCAGTTCCGACATGCAGCCTCGAGGTTCAGTCTGAAAGATGGCACGGAACCCAGTTCCTCCATGAAATCCTGGACTTCGATCTGGAAGGTGGCATGGAACCCAGTTCCTCCACTAGATCCTGGACTTCAGTCCGGAAGATCGCACGAAGTCCGGCTTCGGCGACCAAAGTCCCGGCACCAGAGACTTTTGAAATACAAGCCAGAGGCCCCAAAGGTTCCCCTATGAAGCTTGAAGGCCTCCCAAATCTGGTTTTAGACTGAGTCTAAGTCGAACTACAAATTGATGTTGTAGACTTGGCTCCCATGAAAAGGCAGGAAAAGATATATAGCAACAAGGAGTTCAGAAGCACCATCCATAAGTAATAAAATAAAGGAGTCAAGACAAAAAGAGTGGGGAAGGTAAAAGAAGGAGCTTCATTTCAAGCACAAGGAATTCTTACAAGTGAAAGGGACCCGATAGACCGAGTAGCCCGAAAACAAAAAAGAAGAAGTCCTATGCTAGAATACAGGCTCAGGGTCCCTCTGCTGGCTCCTTCCTAGGCTAGGGAGCCTCAACATCGCCGGTCGCCTCTCTAGAAGGTTGCCCGGCAGTCCCCTCCTTGGCCACTCCATGTGCCACATCACCGGTCGCTCCTTGTGCCGCTGCCCCCCTGGGGCCGCCCAGAGCAACCCCGACCAGGTCAAGCTTAGGAAAGAGAGAGGCCACCCTTTCCCGGCAAACCCCGAAGCCCTTCAAGAATGAGTCCATGGCAGCCTTGTGGACCTCATCCTCGAACTGCTGTGAGGCCCGGAAAATGGGCACAGCCTCTCGAGCCTCCTTCTGCACGACCTCCAACAGTGCTGTGATGTAGGAGGTCTTCTCCTTGGCAGCTTTCAACTCTACCAAGACCTCGCTGACCTAGTTCTCCAGTGACCAGGACTGCCCCCTGAGACGGGAGATCTCCGCTGCGCCCTCCTCAGTGCAGCGCTGAGTTGCAGCCCTCTCCTTAGACCGGGCGGACTCGAGCTCCCTGATGCGCCCGTCGGATCGTGCTAGATCCTCATGGAGAGCTTGATTGCTCCCCCTCAGCTCAGCGCCCTTTTCCATGAGGTCCTCCACATCAGCTGCCAGCTTGCCAGTCTTCTCTCCTTTTCGGCTTCCTTCTTCGTTGAAGATGAGTGGAAGTCCCGAAGCAAGAGCACATCAGTCCCAATCTACACCAAGGAAAAGTTAGGGCTTTCAAAGAGATCCAACTGGAACATTAAATGGGAGATCTGGGTACTTACCGTGAAAAGCACCAGAAGGATCCCAAGCAATGCGGCTACGTAGTCCCGACCATCCCTCAGGCGGCGGTCCCAGGGCTGGGCCATGTACTCCATCATCTTCTCCACTAGACCCTGGTTATGGATGACGGAGGCACTACTAGGGAGCCTTGCCCCTGGTGTGGGGCGGGGCTCAGAGGAAGGCTGAACGGGAGTCCCTGCAGCCTGAGAAGCTATGGTCGGTAAGCTTGCCACCATGGTCGTGGCCACCGCCGGAATGATGGGCGCTACATCCACCAGAGAAGGTACTGGTCGCACCTCCTCCCCGCTCCTATCTAGGTCAATGACCTCTGTGATAGGAGTCTGCTGCTGGGGTGGCACTAAGGCTGTATCAGCCACCCTCTACCCAGAGCCTGGATTGGGCCTGGGCCCCTGGTCCGTCTCCATGCGGGGCCCTTTTCAGTGAAGTCTCCTGGGCCGCACTTGAAGCGCCTCTCTTTCAGGCCCCCTCCATCAGGCTTTTCATAAAGAACTTCATTCCTGAAAAAAGAAGAGGTCAACATAAAAAAAAAGAGAAGAAAGGAGACCCGGGGCCTCACCAATTGCCCAGATCAGCCTTACCCCCGCCTCGAACAAGTTCCGCTATGAGAGCAGAACTTTGAGAGAAGGGACAACATCCCCTAGTAGCTGAGAATAAACCTCCTGGTCAGCCGGCTCAACCTGGAAGTTCTGATTTGGAGACCAGTCTAGCTCACTCTAGACCCCATCAATGTCCCAAATCGAGGCAAAGAAGAATCCGTTCTTCCACCCGTTGATTGATGTGGGGAGGTCGAACCGGAGGCACCTAGGTCGGGGAGAGATGTACCACCAGCCATCATCGGTAGAGTGACGCTTCAGGATAAAGAGGGCCCTGAATAGTAAAAAACGGGTGATGAACCCATGAAAATGACAGAAAACGATAAAGGCAAAGATGACCCGGACTGCATTAGGAGCCAACTAGGCCAGAACAAGGTGGAAATGGCTGAGGAATGAAAGAAAGAAAGGGTGAAGCAAAAATGAAGATCCTCGATAAGGAAGTCCTCGTAGAACGTGACTCTGCCAGGGCCCTCGAGGTCACTCGCTCCCTCGGCCTTGGGAGCAAAACCTGGATGGAGTCCGAGACCCCATACATGTCCCAGATCCAGGAAAGATCATCTCCGGTCATCGTCAAAGCAAAGTCGGAGGGATCGGAAGGAGTCTCTTCCATCAAACAGATGATGGCTGAGATGGGAATAGCAGGAATAGTAGCAGGGATAATAGGAGGAGCCCTAGGGGCCCTAGGAACTCCGATGGTTATGCTGCCCGGCTGCAATCGCCTCTAGTTGTCGATTGGAATGTCCTCCTTCGATGAGGAGGATGATGGAGTCCTCGGCCATGAAGGACTGGCCTCATTCGGGTTAGAAGAAGAATGGCGACGATGACTCGAAGGAGCCATCGAGAAGGAGGCGAAGGAAGGTCAGGTTCAAAAGGACTAAGATATGAGAAGAAGTAGGGGAGGAAATGCGGGTCACAGGGCACTCACCAGGATGTTTCGACGGAAGAATGGCGACCCGAGAGAAGAAGAAGGACCGTTGCAACCGTCAACGAGGTGTGAGAAAGCCAAAAGACCTCATTTCCGGAAAGTCTCCCCTCTTTTCAAAATTGATCGACAGCGACCGTACAACCTATTTTGCCTGAGCCGCCGGATGAGTGCCACATGTGGAGATGCCTAACGACGATGCTTCAGTTTGCTGGAAACCACCTTGGGTCTAGCACGACGTAATTATATCCCGTCGAACGTGCAGACATGGTACCCGCACATTGGACCTCGGGTGCGATAAGCGGTGCGGCGATGATCGAGGCAATTATTGCACGAGATTTCTGTCCTTCCATGTCATCTCTGCATTAATTCCCCACATCCCTACCGTGGCACTCCGACAGGACTTGGGAGTGGGGGGCAACTGATATGGCAAGATCACTGACATGGAGTGTACGTCAACCCAGCTGGCTGTCAGGCGGTGCCACGTGGCATTCTCTTCTGAGCTCTCCTGCTAGGGGGCTTGACCGGCGGTCGCGCCCACCTCAGCCTGAGCTCGGCACCTCTGCCCTTATGCCAGGTGCTGATCCAGGAGGGGTCCACCTCGATCGAAGTGGGCCTGCCTTTGCTCCTCCGCTAGGTAGCACCCCCAGATGGGTCCACCTCAGTCAGAGTTGAGCTTGGCATCTCTGCTCCTTTCGCCAGATGGCGCCCCCAGACGGGTCCACCTCGGCCAAAGTCGAGCCTGCCTCTACCCCTTCGCTAGGTGTCAACCCAGGAGGGGTCCACCTTGGTCGAAGTGGGCCTGCCTCTGCTCCTCCGCCAGGTGGCACCCCCAGATGGGTCCACCTCGACCGGAGTCGAGCCTGGCATCTCTGCTCCTTCCACCATGTGGCACCCCCAAACGGGCCACCTCAGTTGAAGTCGAGCCTGCTTCTGCCCCTTCGCCAGGAGTCAACTCAGGAGGGGTCCACCACGGTCGAAGTGGGCCTGCCTCTGTCCTCCACCAGGTGGCACCTCTAGATGAGTCCACCTCGGCTGGAGTCGAGCCTGGCATCTCTGCTCCTTTCGCCAGGTGGCGCCCCGAGACGGGTCCACCTCGACCAAAGTCGAGCTTGCCTCTGCCCCTTCTAAAAGGAATACAGGGTTGCGAGTGCCTACACTAAGCATGCAAGGGCACAGGGAGCAGGCATGTATTTTAAAACAATTTCAAATTAACAACAGAAAAAACCTACTCCGCACAGGATCTAACATATTCAAGATGCATGTACAAGCATAAGAAGGCATGAAATGGGCATGTAATATTTATAAACAAATTAATATACTTAGATCTAGGCATGCATGAAAATTAAAACCAGAAATTTTACCTTATTCCTGCTTGGAATAAAACAAGGATAACTGCTGGATAGCTAGAATATTTGGAATAACTTTATTCCAGTCTTCTTCTTCCAGCAACTGTTTGGAGTGCTTTTCTTCCTCTCTTCCAAATGCATCAAAAACCAAACCAAACCAGCAAAACGTTGGTCTCTCTTTCTGCAACAATAGCAAGGTGGTTTCTTGATGGAATTTTCTTCAAAGGAGAGTTTAAGGATCGATCTACCAACGTCGTTGAAGTCCCCTTCAATGCAGAATTTCAGAACATAAACCTGCAACCAAAAATAGAGCAAACCAAGAATAGCAGCAATGGAGGTACAATCGGCTCCCAGGTGCTCAAGCGAACACCCTCTAGAGGGGGGACATGCCTAGGCTTCCTCTGATCCGCTTCGCGCGTGATGCTAGTCACCGGAAAGCCTTGAAACAATGGGAGGAAGGAAGAAGAAACAGAACACTATGTTTCAAAAATTGTTTTCTCCAAAATAATATTTTTTCCTCCACTGATTGAGCACCAATCAACATGGAATCAAAACAGTCATTCACTCACAATCTAATACAAGAACTCAAGCCCAAAACACCGATGGAAAGAATGGATGGAAGCTCTCAAAGGGGAGAATACCATCAACATTTTCAGCAGTCCAGAAATTATATTCAGCTTGATAACATGAAACCGGTGATTTTGGAGAGCTATATAGACCAGCTGGGAAAATGAAAAGGCAGCAGGTTTCAGGATGAAACAAATTCATCATCAACATAGCAGTGAAGAGCAATAATTAGGGGTTTAATTCCAGCCAAAATGTGAGTGGAAATGGGAGAAAAAGACTTCTTAAATTCCCCGTTTGTCCAAGCCCTTTATTACCGTGTAAATGGGTTCAAATTGGTTCATAACTGGTTTAAAAAAATCCCAAACCAGTTCTAAACCGGTTCATAATAAAATTAGATCAAAATCTAATTAATAAAATGCTTGGTCAATTCTCGGTCACCCATAAACAATTCCCGGTGAACCCGAACAATTTCTGATCGATCCAAAATCGAGTCAATGCAAAGTGTGCTCAATCAAACCGTTATCGAAATGATTCCTAATCATAAATCGGTACCTGGATCAGAGAGATATCCTCTATGGCATGTGACCTCATAGGTTCAAACCTAGGCGGTAGCACTGGAACAATTCCAGTACCAGCACAAGATACCATCTAGTAATGGGTCCCGGCATCTGGATAGGTCGAAGATATGAGAGCAATCAATCGAACCTCTGGCATATGGTTACCATATAATTCATTCCTTTGACCTACAATGCTCAGGATGACCTAGGGTTAGACTGCCAACCCCAACTGAGTCAATCCACAACATGTCTGAACCTTGCAAGTCCAGTGACTCCTCACTAGGACTACCCCGGCTAAGGATTTACTAAATTGAGACACTGCGAGATATTCAATCCAAACTATTTGAACAGGTCAATTCCATCTTGGTCCACCACTGCTCCGTAAGTACTTGCCTGTATCCAGAAACCTTCCATCATCGGATTAGAAATCTGGGTAGTCCGACACCAAAGTACAGGGAGTTGCTTGCAAGCTACCATGATGACCTCAGGTCGGAGGGATACATATACCCATATCCAATTATGAGTATCCCTTTGGCAGAAAGGGGCTACACGGAGTCACGTTCAATAAGATATCATATATCCCACTTGTAGATCACATCAGTGTCACCACACTCCTTTGGTCAAGAGGATAACCAAACGGTATGAACCACAATAACCTACTCTTGATACATTACCGTCCAGTATAATGTATCCTTTGGTCGTGAACCTGGTTTAAGGACCACTCGATATATCCTCTCTATATCGAAGTCAATGTAGTCCTAAGGACTTCATCATATGAAAAAGAGTTCATTATAGGGAAAAGTCAGAATGTGATGAGCTGCCAAAATAATATTTATTAATTCATACAAAGAGTACAATACTCAGCTCAACCATCTATAGCCTAGGCGATTGGCTTTGGGACACAATTCTCAGCAACTCCTACTTATACTAAAGTCAATCAAAATAGTATCTAATACCCATTTCCCTTTTACAAAAGTTGAACTCTTTTATTCTGAGGGCTTTAGTAAAAATGTCGGCCATATTTTCCTTTCCATCGATCTTCATAAGATTGATGTCGTCTCGTTCTATGATCTCTCGTATAAGGTGGTAGCACCACAGAATATGCTTGGTGCGGTGATGAGCTTTCGGCTCCTTAGCTTGAGCAATGGCTCCAGTACTGTCACAGTATACTGGAACAGGACCATCTAGGGAAGATGCCACCCCTAGCTCTCCAAGGAACTTTCGCAACCACACGACTTCCTTTGCTGTATCTGATGCTATAAGGTACTCTGCCTCGCAAACCGAGTCTGCAACTGTCGCCTGCTTGGAACTTTTCTAGCATATCGCTCCTCCATTTAGGATAAATGCAAACCCTGACACACTCTTGCTATCATCTCTGTCTGATTGAAAACTGGAGTCAGTATACCTCATAAGTTTCAAGTCAGATTCTTTATAAATCAGCCATTGGTCTTTAGTATTTCTTAAATACTTCAGGATGGACTTAACCACCTTCCAATGCATCTCACCTGGGTCAGACTGGTATCTGCTCACTACTCCTAGTGAGTATGCCACGACTGGTCTAGTACATGTGATAGCATACATGATAGAGCCTACTGTAGAAGCATAAGGTACTCTACTCATGCGCTCTCTTTCCTCAGGAGTTGTCACACAATCCTTCCTGAAAAGAGTAATTCCAGAACCTATCGAAAGATAGCCTTTCTTGGAATTTTTCATGCTGAACCGTTTCAGCATGGTATCAATGTACGTATACTGGGACAATCCCAGAAGCTTCTAGATCTATCTCTATTGATCTTGATACCTAGTATGTAAGAAGCTTCACCCAAGTCCTTCATGGAGAACTGAGATGATAACCAGACCTTTATTCCTTGTAATGCTACGATGTAATTCCCGATTAAGAGAATGTCGTCAACATACAGTACTAAGAAAACAATCACAGAACCATTAACCCACTTATAGATGCACGGTTCTTCTCCGTTCCTAACGAAGCCATACGATTTGATACACCTATCAAACTATAAGTTCTAACTACGAGATGCTTGCTCGAGTCCATAAATGGACCTCAGCAACTTGCATACTTTTGACTCATCTGAGGATGTGAACCCTTCATGCTATATCATATACACCTCCTCTTCCAGCTCCCCATATAGGAAAGCGGTTCGGACATCCATCTGCCAGATCTCATAATCAAAATATGCTGCTAAAGCAAGCATGATCCGAATGGACTTGAGCATTGCCACAGGGAAGAAAGTCTCGTCATAATCGATACCATATCTCTGACGATATCCCTTGACAACTAGACGGGCTTTATAGGTCTCTACCTTCCCATCTACGTCCCTTTTCCTCTTGAAGATCCACTTGCACCCGATAGGTTTTATCCCTTCAGGTAGATCAACCAATGTCCATACATTGTTGATCTCCATGGACTCCATTTTGGATCGCATGGCTCCAAGCCATGCCTCAGAGTCAGATCTTTGAAGTGCATCCATATAGGTGATCAGATCCTCATTGTTCTCGTCGAGGTCAATGGGATTGCCATCCCGGACCAAGATACCATAGTATCTGTCCGGCTAATGCGGTACTCTACCGGATCTCCTAATAATGGATTCTACATGTGATCCAATCACAGCCGATTCTATGATGTCCTTAGAGTGTGCAGGTTCTTCTACTAGCTGAACTTCACCAAGTTCAATCTTAGAGGCTACATTTCCTTCTCCAAGGAAGTCCTTTTCCAAAAAGATAGCCCTAAGAGCGACGAACACTTTCTGTTCATCCTTCAAGTAGAAGAAATATCCTTTGGTTTCCTTAGGGTAACCAATAAACAGGTACCGGTCAGACCTAGGACCAAGTTTATCTAAGTCTAAATGCTTTACATAAACCGGACAACCCTAGACTCGAAGGTGTGAGATTGAGGGTTTACGTCCAGTCCACATCTCATATGGAGTGGAGACAACAGACTTACTCTGAACATTATTTAACAAGTGACAAGCTGTCTCAAGTGCATATCCCCAAAAGGATAGCGGCAGAGTTGCAAAGCCCATCATGGATCAAACCATGTCCAACAGGATTCGATTCCTCCTTTCGGACATACCATTCAACTGTGGTATTCCTGGAGGAATCCACTGAGAGAGAATCCCATTCTCCTCAAGGTATGTCAAAAACTCACCAGATAGGTATTCACCGTCTCGATCAGATCGAAGGGTTTTAATACTTTTTCCAGTTTGTTTCTCTACTTCATTATGAAATCGTTTGAACATTTCAAACGACTCAGATTTATATCTCACCAAAAAGATATAACTGAACCTCAAAAGGTCGTTTGTAAAAGTAATGAAATATCTGTATCCACCTCTGGTATTAACTATCATGGGTCCACATACATCAGTATGTATGAGACTCAGAAGTTCTGTAGCTCGTTCACCTTTTCCAGTAAAAGGTGACTTGGTCATTTTACCAAGTAAACAGGATTCACAAGTAGGCAGTGATTCAAAATCACTGACCTTGAGGAGGCCTTCTCCTCGCAACTTATTTATCCTATTCTGGTTTACATGACCAGCCTACAGTGCCAAAAATACAGATCACTAACATTTTCTAACCTTGGGCATTTGCTAGATGTGTACATTACACTAACAGGCCGTGACAGTACATAAATGCCATTATTTAACTTAGCTTTCATTATCACAGAGTTATTCAAAATAACTTGGCAAATATCTCATTTTATTGATAGTTCAAAACCATAATTGGCCAAAAGGCCTACAAAGATTATGCACATAATGAAACTGGGACAATAATGATAGTCGACTAACTCGACAGTATAAGACTCAAAGATACGACTCATAACGCCGACCGCCAGTACTGGAACATGATTTCTATTCTCAACGCTCAAGAACTATTTTCCATCCTCGAATCTCTTGCTAACCTGCAGTCCCTGTAACGAATTACAAACATGAATAGGACTACCGATATCCAATATCCAGTTAGCAGTATCACAAATAGAGAAATTATAAGGTTTTATCATATAAATACTTTGTCCAGCAGTCTGTTGCATTTCCTTCCTTGGCCTGTTCGGATCTAGGGATGCTTGGTAAAGAGGACAGTTCCTCTTCCAGTGTCCCCGCTTCTTACAGTAGAAGCACTTTGCAGTAGATTGATCAGCTTTCACTTTCCTGGTCTGACTCGGGCCAGGAGCATTTAGCACCTTCTTTTCTTTCCTTTTATTCTTCCCTTTCTTAAAGGGACGACGACCTCTAGAACCTCCCACTAAATTCACCACCCCCTTATTCAGTTGGTGGAGTTTCTCGAAAGTCTGCAGTAATTCCATCAAACCATGGTAATTGACTGCAAGCTTGTTCATTCTGTAATGGTTGAGAAAGTCAAGATATGAGGAGGAGAGAGAATTCAAAATCGCATCCTTGCCGAGCTGCTCATGCTAGGGACATCCGAGCTTGCCCAATTTTTCAATCAGCTCGATCATGTACAATACATGATCAGTGACAGAACCACCATTCGGCATCTTGGCATTGTAGATGGCATAAGATACTTTGTACCGCTCTACATCATCCAGCGTGCCGAAAGATTCCTTCAACTTTTGAAGGATCTCATCAGGTTGGGCCTCCTCGAACTTGCGACTGAACTCGTCGTTCATTGCCGCTAGCATAATGCATCAAACAGTAGTTCGATCAGAAACCCACTTTTGATAAGTGTCCCTGATCGAACTCCGAGCATTAGCAGAGGTGATTTTAGGTGCCAGATCCGTTATCACATAAAGGATCCGTTCATGCTCCAGGACAATCCTCAACTTTCGATACCAGATATCGAAGTTGTGACCCTTCAACTTCTCATTATCGAGAAGTGATCGGAGCGAACGATTTGAAGACATCTGAAAGGAAAAAACAAGACCATATTAGAGTTTGAATCAATTAATTAACCAAAAGACTTGGACTTTAGTCTAAAGGTCTCTCCCACTAATTTTTCAGATTGGGAGCCTCTAACTCCAATCCATGAAATCACTATTTCATAGTAGGTACTGAAATCTAATAGACTACATATGAGCCCGACTATGGCAAGCTCACCCATACACGCCTAAAGGTAGGTTCACCAACCAATTGCTTCCCTAAGCAACTTCCAGTAATTTTATTTTGCCTCAGAGAGCGCCCCAATCGGCCTAGGGGCCTCCTATTGCGGGTCTCTGGTTAGGTCCAACCATTAACATGATAAATCCAATACTTCCAGCCAATGAATGACCAAGCTCGACTATGGCCGGCCTACCTGATCACCGTTAAGAAGGTTGCACTGAACCATCATCTATGAGAGAGCAATTCCAGTAAACAGATGCACACCTGTTCTATGGAACTGCCGATGAGCACCAAGCTAAAGGACACATTACTAACCCACTTAATGGGAGGCTAAGATACCATCAACTCCTTGACTTAGTCATTTTCAGGACCTAATAATTTTAGAGGATTTTAGGTAGTGACAGATGAATAAGAGAAGAACATGGATCATCCTCCCACTGAATGAATCAGTTATCAGGAGGGTTGAAACAATTCAACAATTGATCCATGGGCACCTACCGATAAGTCAGACTGATCAACCGGGGTTACATGGGTTAACTTGAGTCAATGAGCTTTTGTAATCAATTCTGGTCGACACGAATGGCCAGGTAGGTGAGATCATGGGTGAGTATCCACCATTAACCATCTTTTCTAGACACCAACCAAGTTGGCCAGGAAAGAGGTAGCCTCATACAACCTTGATCACAATACCAAACCTACCTCGACACCAATGTTTACCAGACTTGATCAGACTAGCCTAAAGACTCGGGCTTCCACGGAGCCACTAATTAGATCCATTTTAGATGAATGGACTAGCTTATCTAACTATTAGATAGTTCTAAAAGAAGGACCTTAATTAACTTTTGATTAGTCTTCTTATTATCCAGTTCAACTAAACATTGGTTTAACCCAAAACATAGACCCAATTAGACAGCTAACCCAAATAACTCAATTGGCTTATTTAAATGACATTAGGTTTCATAAACCCTAAGATAACTTATCATTTAATTTAATCATACAATTCAAGATTATTTGAATATAAGCCAATATTTTAATTAAAATAATTTTAATTAAAACATGTAAAACTCCTTTTACATATAACTTCATGCATCATATCTAGTTATATTCTCTTATAAATATTACATGCCAAAATGAAATATATAAGACATGACAAAAATGTATCTGAATTAAAACAATTTTAATTCCTTTGATTTCCTTAAAGGATCCTTCTGAAGAGGCCAACACAGATGAACCGCATCGTGCTAAAGACACACGGTCATGGTGAAGGTCTCAATTAGGTTCCTAAAAATATTTCTTAATCGTACCCTATGATTAAGATACAGATACATATCTATAGATTAAACATTTTAATCTACTATACATGCAATCAAGATATGTTACACCTGAACCTTGGCTTTGATACTAATGAAAGGAATACAGGGTTGCGAGTGCCTACACTAAGCATGCAACAGCACAGGGAGCAAGTATGTATTTTAAAATAATTTCAAAATAATAGTGGAAAAACCTACTCCGTACATGATCTAACATATTCAAGATGCATGTACAAGCATAAGAAGGCATGAAATGGGCATGTAATATTTATAAACAAATTAATATACTTAGATCTAGGCATGCATGAAAATTAAAACCAGAAATTTTACCTTATTCCTACTTGGAATAAAATAGGGATAACTACTGGATAGCTAGAATATCTGGAATAACTTTATTCCTGTCTTCTTCTTCCAGCAACCATTTGGAGTGCTTTTCTTCCTCTCTTCCAAATGCAGCAAAAACCAAACCAAACCAGCAAAACGATGGTCTCTCTTTCTGCAACAATAGCAAGGTGGTTTCTTGATAGAATTTGCTTCAAAGGAGAGTTAAAGGATCGATCTACCAACATCGTTGAAGTCTCCTTCAATGCAGAACTTCAGAACATAAACCTGCAACCAAAAATAGAGCAAACCAAGAATAGCAGCAATGGAGGTACAATCGGCTCCCAGGTGCTCAAGCAAACACCCTCTAGAGGGGGGACATGCCTGGGCTTCCTCTGATCCACTTCTCGCATGATGCTAGTCACCGGAAAGCCTTGAAACGGTGGGAGGAAGGAAGAAGAAATAGAACACTGTGTTTTAGAAATTGTTTTCTC
Source organism: Areca catechu (assembly GCA_021397845.1). Classification (NCBI taxonomy): domain Eukaryota; kingdom Viridiplantae; phylum Streptophyta; class Magnoliopsida; order Arecales; family Arecaceae; genus Areca; species Areca catechu. Next base: position 12,060,656 of record CM038038.1, on the reverse strand, counting down.
CAAAACAATATTTTTTCCCCCACTAATTGAGCACCAATCAACAGGGAACCAAAACAGTCTTTCACTCCCAATCTCACACAAGAACTTAGGCCCAAAACACTGGTGGAAAGAATGGATGGAAGCTCTCAAAGGGGAGAATACCATCAACATTTTTAGCAGTCCAGAAATTATATTCAGCTTGATAACATGAAACTGGTGATTTTGGAGAGCTATATAGACCAGCTGGGAAAACGAAAAGGCAGCAGGTTTCAGGATGAAACAAATTCATCATCAACACAGCAGTGAAGAGCAATAATCAGGGGTTTAATTCCAGCCAAAATGCGAGTGGAAATGGGAGAAAAAGACTTCTTAAATTCCCTGCTCGCCCAAGCCCTTTATTACTGTGTAAATGGGTTTAAATAGGTTCATAACTAGTTTAAGAAAATCCCAAACCGGTTCTAAACTGGTTCACAATAAAATTAGATCAAAATCTAATTAATAAAAGGCTCGGTCAAGTCTCGATCACCGAGAATCAATTCTCGATGAACCCGAACAATTTCTGATCGACCCAAAACCGGGTCAATGCAAAGTGTGCTCAATCACACCGTTACCGAAATGATTCCTAATCATAAATCGGTACCTAGATCGGGGAGATATCCTCTATGGCGTGTGACCTCATAGGTTCGAACTTAGGCGGTAGCACTGAAATAATTTCAGTACCAGTACAAGATACCATCTAGCAATGGGTCTCGGCATCTGGATAGGTCAAAGATGCGAGAGCAATCAATCGAACCTCTGGCATATGGTTACCGTATAATTCATCCCTTTGACCTCCAATGCTCAGGATGACCTAGGATTAGACTGCCAACCCCAGCTATGTCAATCCACAACATGTCTCAACCTCGCAAGTCCAGTGACTCCTCACTAGGACTACCCCGGTCAAGGATTTGCTAAATTGAGACTCTGCGAGACATTCAATCCAAACTATTTGGACATGTCAACTCCATCTTGGTCCACCACTACTCCACAAGTACTTGCCTGTACCCAGAAACCTTTCATCACCATATTAGAAATCCGGATAGTCCAGCACCAAAGCACAGGGAGTTGCTTGCAAGCTACCATGATGACCTCAGGTCGGAGGGATACATATACCCATATCCAATCGTGAGTATCCCTTTGGCAGAAAGAGGCTACACGAAATCATGTTCAATGAGATATCATATATCCCACTTGCAGATCACATCAGTGTCACCACACTCCTTTGGTCAAGAGGACAACCAAATGGTATGAACCACAACAACCTACTCTTGATATATTGCCATCCAGTATAATGTATCCTTTGGTCGTGAACCTGGTTTAAGGACCACTCGATATATACTCTCTATATCGAAGTCAATGTAGTCCTAAGGACTTCATCACATGAAAAAGAGTTCATTACAGGGAAAAGTCAGAATGTGATGAGCTATCAAAATAATATTTATTAATTCATACGAAGAGTACAATACTCTGCTCAACCGCCTATAGCCTAGGCAATTGGCTTTGGGACACAATTCCCAACACTTTTACCAGGTGTCGACCCAGGAGGGGTCCACCTCGATCAAAGTGGGCTTGCCTCTGCTCCTCCGCCAAGTGGTGCCCCTAGATGGGTCCACCTTGGTCGGAGTCAAGCCTGGCATCTCTACTCCTTCCGCCAGGTGGCACCCCCAGACGGGTCCACCTCAGCCGAAGTCGAGCTTGCTTCTGCCCCTTCACCAAGTGTCGACCCAAGAGGGGTCCACCTCGGTCGAAGTGGGCCTGCCTCTACTCCTCTGCCAGGTGACACCCTCAGATGGGTCCACCTCGACCGGAGTCAAGCCTGGCATCTCTGCTCCTTCCGCCATATGGCATCCCCAGACGGGTCCGCCTCGGTCGAAGTCGAGCCTTCTCCAATGAGCATAGAAAGACCGAGGATGCAAGCCCCGAGGACGCTGTTGAGGATGGCATGCATAGGGCAGCGCATTCAGTACAGTATTTCCAGATTTGTAACGGTGCGTGGAACCTCATTTACACCAGTTTAGGAAGGACACCCTGATCGAGGTACCAGATTCGGTGATCGATGACCTGGTACTCCAAAAGGGAGAGCTACGGTCAACACCTCGAGCCCGAGGGTGCCTTCATGAGGATCGAGGTCCCACCAAGTTCTCCCTTTCGTGACAACGCGGTGAACAGGACAAGCTCGCCACTTAATTCCAAACCATAAGGAGAGGCGACCTCTAGGAAATGATGAATGAGCACCGCGGACCTCCAAAGCTCCCAGAGGGGGAGAATCGAGGTACCGAAGCACCCAACAACCTCAAAGGGGCACCAACGAGTGAGGGGGAAGGTAAGCAATCAAGAGGGCAAGCACATGAAAGGAGAGAAGAGGCGAGACTCTGAGACAAAGGTGCTGGAGGAAGTCGCAGGAGCAAGCCCGACGAGCCTAGTCACGGGGACTGGAGTGCCAGCCCCTTTCGTTCTTGCTCATTTTCACTCACTTCCTAATCAAAGACTCTTCTAAGTACGGAGACCCAACAGGGATCCATCTTAGTGGATTTGTTCCACTTTACCACTCTCTAACTTGACCGTTGGAGTGTCCCCGCCGGGATCCCCAGCCCAGGTCTCTAACCTCATTTTGTAGGTCCGGGAGCGTTAGGATTCCTCACCAAAGGGGATCGCAGTCCGGTGCCAACTCATAGCTACAGGCCACAGCAATAAGGTCGGCAACAACCATGATCAAGAATCCTCCCACTAACTTGTAGAAGGTTCATGAACATCTTGGTCCATGGGCACCTGAAATCAGACAAATTTGATTAACCTTAGGTGACATGGGTTAATCCAATTCAGTGAGCTTCTCATGAGTCAATTCTAGTTAGTCGTATCAGCCAGGTAAGCGCGGTCAAGGAATGAGTTGCGGCATTAACCATCTTTCCTTAGACACTAGCTATAAAGGAGCTAGCCAGGAAAGAGGTACCCTCATAACCATAGACCATAAGGTAGCTTGCCTAGATACCAATTCGGTTCACCTTCCTCAACCAAATTAGACTTAAAGAGCTAGTTCAATCACTGAGCCACAATAGATGCTTTTAGATGTTTGGATCACACTTTCTAACCATTAGAAACTATAGAGGAATAAAACCTAATTCAACTTTTGATTAGTTTCTTATCTCTAATAAATCCAATTCATCTAATCTTAGGTTTAACCAAATAAGGATCTATTCCTAGCCCATCCCATTTAACCAATGATTTATGAATCATGACTTAAGATCAGAATCATATCCTTAAATCTTAAAATTATACATCTTATTTCTCAATTAAGTATATCACATTATTTGAAACATTCTCAAAAATGAAATGAAACAATTTCATAAAGGTTTGAAGCTTAAAATTACTGTTTCTTAATTTTCTGGTCGAGTCAGCTCTTACAGATTGAGTCAGCTCTTCCAGAACACACATTTCTGGTCGAGTCGGCTCTTCTGTCAGCTCTGCTGATCGAGCCGACTCTTCAGTCAGTTCTGTTGCTCGAGCCGACTCTTCTAGAATACATATTTCTGGTCGAGTCAGCTCTATCTGAACGAGCTAGCTCTTCAGTCAGCTCTATTGAACGAGCAAGCTCTTCGAGAATATAGTGTTTTCAAACTTCAAACATTTCCACATAAACTTTTCAAGATTTTAGATTAAATTTCTTTTAGATTTTATCTAAACATAATTATGATATACAAATCAAAGATTAAAATAATTTTAATCCATTAAACTCCTTACTTTCTTCTTCAAAAGATCATGACATATCGGCACTCCTACATGCCATAGGAGAATCCCTTGGAATGGGAAGAGATGGTCTTTAAACTATTCTTCTCTCCTATGACCGGACAGCCATGGCGAATCCATCTTAATCTGAGTACTACGTGAAGGAAATTAAATCGATTTCATATGAAACATTAAACTAGATGCATACACCAACCTGGCTCTGATACCATTAAAAGAAACCGTTCCTAGGGGTGAAGCATGCATTTTAAAACTTTTCTAAAAGCATGCAGTAGTGGAAAGCGAAAAAATATTTTATCAAGATGTTAATCTAATTAACACAACCCCAATACCAAGATTAAGATGCATCTAGAGTAATGTAAAAATGAAACCATGCAACTAAAGTATAAAATATGGAACTATTCTCATAACCATACAATGATGCGGTAAGAAACAATATGTCATACATAACATAAGTACATACCTTGGTGATGTTCACCTAGAGAACATAGAAAGTCCGCCTTTCAGTCACGATCCCAGGGACCCCACTGACCTGTGAAAAAGTTTGACTCTGCAAACAACACTCGTGTACCGCCTCTACGGAAGGTTCACACCATGAAGTGCGATTCCTTCTTCTTCCTTTTGAGGTACTAGCCCCAATGGAAGCTTTGTCGGGTGGACTCCTTTTTCTTCAACTCCTTGAAGACTAGTAGGACTCCTTCAACTCCTTGAAGTGTTAGTTGCTGCAGCAGTGCTGGAATAGAACGAGGACTCTCCTAGTTCTCTCTATCCCAAACCTTCAATAGAAGGTATGCACTCAAAGATCCCACCCAAAACTCACTCTATCTCGAAGATCCAATCTTTCAATCTCTCAAGGATCAAACAAGATTTCCAACCAAGGAATATGGCAGAGTCTCAACCTTGATCCAGATTTCTCGGTATGGAATATGATGAGTGAACTATTCACTTTCTGCAGCCCAGCCATTTAAATAATAGCAGCAGCCCTCAAAATAATTAAGAGGAATAAATGAGAGATTAATGTGAAATTTTGAGTCTCTTGGGATTCTTAGGATCTTTGGAATTCAGCAACTGTCCAGCATAAAAATCAGAAACTCTCCATTAATTTCGACAACGATTGCAGCAATTAATGAAGCAATTTCAGTTTTCACTGGAGTCCGTCATTCGAGATGACTTGACCATTCGAGTCGACTCGTTCAAAAAGAGTCAGCTCGAACAGAAGTTTTGACAACAACTTGTCAAACGAGTCCGGAACGATTTTCAATCGTTCGCATACCAACAAAGCAAGAAGAAACCCTCGGTGTGCGACCCCATAGGTTCAAACACTAAATCAGTAGCATGAGAACATTTTCAGTACTAGCTAAAGTCACCATCTAGCAATGACACCCGGCATCCGGATATGTTGAAGGTTGCTAAACAATATGAACCTGTTGAATATGGAATAGCATTGTGATGCGGCAAGCATATGATTAATGTTTTGAATATGGTTTAAAGAGCAATGAAACCTAATTACACTAGCATTGTATTCATCATAATAAGACTTAAGGATTATAAGAAATTGGACTTTTACTTGATTAGACACAATCCTAAACTAAGAAGGAAGAAGATCTAGACAATAGGGGCTAATGATTGTGGACTTACCTTGATGAGCTTTCCAACCTTCTTTTGATTCATACCTTGAAACTACCAATGCTCAGAACTGAAGAATCTGGATAACAGAGATCAGAACCCTGGACTTGGGGCTTCAGCTTGTTTGTTCTTTGTTAAGGTGAACCCAGCCCACAACTCAAAGACTTCGAAGGACCCTGCAATGAAGATCAAAGTTAAGGAAGAAGGATAGGAACATATAGAAGGGATGGAAGAATTGATGAACTAAGAACAGAAATTTGAGTAGATCTGGCCGACTCCAATGCCTTCACTTGAGCTTGGAAGATGCTTTGCTAGGAAAAAAGAATGGCTTTGGCATGGAGGAAGAGGATGGAAAACTTTCACATAAGAAAAAAATACAAGACAACTTCTACTTCCAAAATTTCAACTTCAATTTTCATTCATTCCCAAAATCAATCTCTTTTACAATGGGCGTCCAAGGCTTTTAATAGCCTCACAAAGCTAGCTTTTGAAATTTAAAAACTCCCCAAATCGAGGAGGATTACAAGGGGGGTTGGAGGATTTGGTGGAGAGTTTGGAGGGATGTGGGGGGGGTTGGAGGATTGGTGGAGGACTTGGAGGGATGTGGCCAACCTCCTTGAATTTGAATCTTCCTTGTTGGCGCCCAAAGGGTGATGAGGTGGCTGGTGAAGTGGCACCTGATGACGTGGCATGGTGAGGTGGTCTTCTACTTGGATAAGAATGACATATGGCGCCCAGTGGTCCTAGTTGATGGTCCTTTTCTCTTGCTTGGTTGATGTGTCTTCTCTTCTTCATGTGGTCAAATTCTGGGGTCTAGAATTTGAGTCTTGTTGCTGGCTTTCATGGCTTTAAGACTTGATTAGACTTAACTCAACTGAATTAGACTTAACTCAACTGAACTGACTTGACTGACCTAGACTTTAAAACTTGAAATGGACTTACAGGAAATGAAATTTTAAAAGTAATTACAGGACTCAATAAACACTCTTGATTTGAAACTCAAAATTAATTACAGGACTCTTGAAAAGGAAATGACTCTTGAAAATAAAATATTTTTGAACTAAAGGATACAAGGTAACCTAATTATCTTCGATCCAAATTGGGATAAGGCTAACCTTGTTGGAGTGAAGTTTCTTTCGGCTTCTGGTGTCCACACCAATTCTCCTGGGGTGGGCAGAACTCGACCCAGTCGAGTATGGTTCAGTTTTGCCCTGGTAATGCTCGAACAAGTCTGGGTTAAGTCTTTGCAGGTCCTCTCGAGTAATCCAAGAGTTGTCGGACTCAGGTCGACCTTGCCATTGAACCAGGTATCGCTGATAATCCTTATTCCTGGTAGTAATAATCTTGTCATCCAGGATTCTCTCAATCCTCTCTCTCTGCTCAGGTAAGGTTGGTGGTGGACACTCGGAAATATGTTCACTCTCAATGAAAGTTTCTGGCTCAAAAGGCTCACTAGGTATTAGTAGTGGTTCTTTGTATTCTACTAGGTCTGAAACATTGAAGGTTGTACTAATACCCATATCAGGTGGAAGTTCCAAAACATATGCATTAGGCCCTATTTTCTTTAAGATCTTAAAAGGTCCCGCTCCGCGGGCATGCAGCTTCTTTATGGTTCCAGGGGGAAACCGTTCAGGGTTGAGCCTAATCATCGCATAATCCCCTTCACAGAATTCTTTTGCCCTCTTATGTGAGTCAGCTAAGTGTTTGTAAGTTTCATTGCTCAGGTTGATCTTATTACTGATTTCTTTATGTAGATTTGTGACATGCTGTGCAAAAGACTCAGCAGACTCAGAGACTCGTGTGTGAATAGGTAGTGGGATTAGATCTAAAGGCTTCCTAGGCTTGCAACCATGGACTATCTCAAAGGGACTTTTGCCCGTAGATCGATTGACCGAACTGTTGTAAGCGAACTCAGCACGTGGCAATAACAAATCCCAGTTTCCTAGACTTTCTCCCACTAGGCATCTCAGCAAGTTCCCTAGACTTCTATTTACAACCTCGGTTTGTCCATCAGTCTGGGGATGGTAGGCAGTGGAGAATTTCAGTCTGGTTCCTAATAGGTGCCAAAGGGTTTTTCAGAAGTAACTTGTGAAGCGGACATCCCTGTCAGAAACAATGGTTTTTGGTAACCCGTGGAGTCTGACTACTTGATCAAGAAAGAGTTTGGCTATCCTAGAGGCATCAGAAGTTTGGGTGCAAGGTATGAAATGGGCCATTTTTGAAAACCGGTCGACCACCACAAAGATTGAATCATGTTTTCGAATGGTCTTGGGTAATCCTAGAACAAAGTCCATGCTTAGATCCTGCCATGGACACTCAGGTACAGGTAATGGAGTGTATAGCCCGGTATTCTTCTTTTGTTGCTTTGCAACAGCACATGTCCTACATCGGGCTACAATGTTTGCTACTAGTTTCTTAAGACCTGGCCAGTAAAATTGTTCCTCAATAGCCAAGATAGTCTTGTTTCGTCCGAAGTGGCCAGCCAAACCTCCCGCATGTATCTCCCAAACTACAAAATCTCTTAAGGAGGTTCTTGGGATGCAAAGCCTATTCTCTCTAAAAAGATAACCATCTAGAAGGGTATAGTCACTATGATCACTAGATGGTCCTTGACGCAAAACCTGATAAATTTCATCAAAATCTGGACAGGTTTCGTACTGCTCCTTAAGTCTTTCAAAACCTATGACTTCAGTACTGACTGAAGTTAAAAGTAACGTTCTACGACTTAGGGCATCAGCTACCTTATTATCGATTCCTGATTGATGCGTTAGGACAAACGTATAGGATTGGATGAACTCTACCCATTTGGCATGCCTAGGGTTTAGTTTCTTTTGGGAACTCAAAAACCTAAGGGCTTCATGGTCTGAAAATAAAACAAATTCTTGCAGTAGGAGATAATGCCTCCAATACCTTAATGCTTGCACTACCGCATAAAGCTCCCGATCGTATGTGGAGTATTTTTTCCTGGCTTCATTCAATTTCTCACTAAAGAATGCTACGGGATGGTTCTCTTGACTCAGAACTCCACCAATACCTACTCCCGAAGCATCGCATACTACTTCAAAGACCTTAGAAAAATCGGGTAGTCTTAAGACTGGTGCTTGGGTCATCTTATCTTTGATGTGAAGGAAGGCCTTATCAGCTGACTTCGTCCATTCAAAGTGGCCCTTCCTAATACAATCCGTGATAGGAGCAACTATGGTGCTAAACCCTCTAATAAATCTTCGATAAAACATAGCGAGGCCATGAAAACTTCTTACTTCATGAATATTATTGGGTGCTGGCCACTCTACAATTGCCTTAACCTTCTCAGGGTCAGTGGATACTCTTTCAGGGGTCACAACAAATCCTAGGAAGATAACTCTAGTAGTCATGAAAGCACATTTCTTTAGATTGGCATAGAGGTTATCTTTCCTAAGTGCTAAACATACCTGCCTCAGATGTTGTTGATGATCTTCTCTAGTCCTACTATAGATAAGTATGTCGTCAAAGTAAACGACAACAAATTTTCCAATAAAGGCTCGTAGGACTTGGTTCATGATTCGCATAAAAGTGCTAGGGGCGTTTGATAACCCAAAAGGCATGACTACCCATTCAAATAACCCGTCCTTAGTTTTAAAGGCAGTCTTTCATTCATCCCCTGGTCTGATCCTAACTTGGTGATAGCCGCTCTTCAGGTCAATCTTAGAAAATATAGTTGCACCGGCCATCATATCTAACATATCATCCAAGCGGGGGATGGGAAACCTATACTTCACCGTGATTTTATTTATGGCACGACTATCAACACACATTCTCCATGTGCCATCTTTCTTAGGGGTAAGTAAGGTTGGGACTGCGCATGGACTCAAACTCTCCCTAATGAATCCTTTCTTTAGGAGTTCTCCTACTTGACGTTGTAATTCTTGGTGCTCGGTAGGGTTCATTCTATAATGGGGAAGGTTCGGTAGGGTTGCTCCGGGGACTAAGTCTATCACATGTTGTATATCCCTAAGAGGTGGGAGTTGGTCGGGCAAGTCATCAGGGAACACGTCTTTGAACTCCTCTAGCACTTGACTGACTTCTTGAGGTTGTTCTTTTGAAAGAGGTTCTTGATGATCCTTAATGGTTAAAATCCAAACAGGTGACCCATTGCTAATTTCTTTCTCCATTTCTCTAGCAGTGATCACATTTATCCCCTTTTTCTTATCACTCAATTGGCTTGATCCTCTCTTAATGGGGTTCTTAGGTGGAGAAGAATGGATTACAATCTTCTTTCCATTATGAGTAAACGAGCATGAATTAGAACGACCATAGAGTGTTACGTCAAGATCGTACAACCATGGTCGGCCTAAAATTATGCTACTTACTCCCATTGGAAGTACATCACACCATACTTTCTCCAGGTAAGATTGGAACTGAATGGTTACTAGGCACCTAGACTTAATGGAAATCGTGGTTGAGTCTATCCAGGATACCTTATAGGGATTAGGATGGGGTACGGTGGGCAATCCTAGGTTTTTAACTGTGTTGGTGGATATGGCATTGACACAGCTACCGCTATCTAAAATGACTTTGCATACTTTCTCACCTATCTTAATGAATGTCTGTAGGATGCTAGTCCTACGCCAATCTTCTTGGGTTTTAGCTTGGGTGAGAATACACCTAACCACTCCTAACAGATCTTGATCTACCAGGACTTCCTCATCCTCATACTCTTCAGCCAAGTTCTCATCTGCCTGGTATACTTCCTCCTCAAATTTACCTTGGGATTCTACGGCTTCCTCTTCTACTTCGCCTATGTGTAGGGCTCTATTAGGACAGTTGCTAGAATAGTGACCCACTTTGTTACACTTGAAACATGCGTTTGGAGTTCTTTGGGTCTCAGGTGTTTTTCCCTTGTCATCTCTACGGGTCACAGGCACATTAGGATTGGGTCGGTTGAATCTAGGCTGATTGGATCCTGACTGCTGATAAGGTGCACTAGTCCTAGGGGCTTCGGGCCTACGATAGACTGGACCTCTATGGAATCTCTCAGCATCCCTAGCTATTTGATAGGCCAATTCTAGGTCATGTACCTCTCGCATGAACAATTTTCTTTGAATTTCTTCCCTCAGTCCGGCTCTAAATCTAGACAAGGTCACCGACTCAGATTCATCAACATTGCACCTCATAACGAATTCGTCAAACTTCGCTATGTACTCTGTGACACTCCTATTTCCTTGAGTAAGTCTTTGCCATTGATCTAGGAGTCTTTGGTGGTAGGACATAGGAAGGTATTTCTCCCTAAGCCTAAGTTTCATAGCTCGCCAGGTCACTATGGGCACATCACCTCTCTGTCTAGTGAGTCTCTCAATGTTTCCCCAATATAACCTAGCTTGGCGCACAAGTTTAAGCTTTGCAAACTTACACTTGCGCTCTTCACTCATCTCAAACCAGTCAAAATACTGGTCCATCTCACCTTCCCAATCAATGTAGATCTTTGGATCTAAAATTCCATCAAAGGTGGGAGCTTCTAGCCTAATGTTCTTCATGGTTCGGTCATCTTGATCAAAGTGAATTGGGGTGGGTCTCCTGACATTGGGTTCATAGTTAGGCTCATGATGGAATCTCCTTGGGTTGGGCTCGATGGTTTGACCAGGGTGGGGTCCTCTAGGAATTGGATCATAAAACTGATCTTGGGGAGCTCTCCTAGGGTTTGTTTCGTAGAGAGGGTTTTGATATGGAATCCTTCTAGGGTTCAATGGGGTCTCGAGTTCAGGTGCAAGACTTGGCTCAGGCTCAGTCTGGGCTTCATGATTGCTTTCTTGGGTTCTAGCCTCTAACTGATCCAACCTAGTAGTGATGTGGGCTAACTGCTCATTCATGTCTTGGTTGGTTTGTGCCATATTCTGATTTGTTTGGGCCAATTGCTCAGTTAAACTCTTAGTCAGTTGGGCCACTTGATCATTTAGGCCTTTGATCAAATTCCCTAAGTTTTGGTCCATGGCTACACTTGACTGGGCTTGGATTGGTGAATACGGTGTTCCTGCTCTAGTTGTCATGCATGCAAATGGACTCAAGTTCGAGCTAAGGTTTCCTAGACCTAGAGCACAAATTAGAAGTCTAATTAAGTGAACCAACTAGCTAGTAGTACTTATGGGACTTAGCCAGGTAGGTGGAGGGGAGTGTAGGTCCCTGATTGCCAACCTTAGACACCAATCTGAGATTGGCCAGGTAGGCGGACCAAATCACAAGCCCTGATGCACCAATCCTAGACACCAAGCCAGTAAGCACACACCAATTAGCTGACACAGTTAACTTGACCCTAACCTGAACCCAACTTGTTGGTGTCCCTAACCCACTTGGGCAATTAACGTTCTACTCAATTTTAATTAACGGGCTGGGATCGATATGCTGGTTGGTGATTTTTGGGCTAGGGACAGGTGATGAAACCCTGACCCTATGTCAAATTGATGCCCTTAATTTGATTTCTCATGAGATGAATGAAATGCAAAGGTGCTGCAGAAGTGTGTTGCAATTTGAAAGTGGTGTGGAAAACGTGATGAAAAAAATATCCAAAAATTCTAAAAAATTCACAAAGGATTCCTAACTTATATGTTTAAATGTAGATGAAAGGAATTTTAAAACTAAAATCTATACTAATCTAAGCAGATCCTACAAATGAAGATAAATAAAAAGGACAGAACATAACCCTAATGACAGTGTCGAACTACAGAAATTTTTATTTTTTTTATAATTTTTTTCTAATGATGAAATTTAATATGGTGATAACTGACTTAAAAAGGAACAAGAAAAAAAATATTTCAATAAAAAATCAGTGACTTGCCTTTGGAGCTGCAGACGGATTACAGTAAATAGATGCAAATTTTCAGAAAACAGAACCTAATCAAACAAGTGCAATGGCTTACCCAAAACTTCAATCTAAAAACTCACGTCCGGCCAGGGGCTCATTATTCCCATGGGTCGTGACAGTGTACTGGAGTACACCCGCTCAGGAGGCATGAATTTTAGATCTTGCTTGGATTTAAAGAAAACTATTCTACCCTAATGCAACCATGCTCTGATACCAAGATGATGCGGCAAGCATATGATTAATATTTTGAATATGGTTTAAAGAGCAATGAAACCTAATTACACTAGCATTGTATTCATCATAATAAGACTTAAGGATTATAAGAAATTGGACTTTTACTTGATTAGACACAATCCTAAACTAAGAAGGAAGAAGATCTAGACAATAGGGGCTAATGATTGTGGACTTACCTTGATGAGCTTTCCAACCTTCTTTTGATTCATACCTTGAAACTACCAATGCTCAGAACTGAAGAATCTGGATAACAGAGATCAGAACCCTGGACTTGGGGCTTCAGCTTGTTTGTTCTTTGTTAAGGTGAACCCAGCCCACAACTCAAAGACTTCGAAGGACCCTGCAATGAAGATCAAAGTTAAGGAAGAAGGATAGGAACATATAGAAGGGATGGAAGAATTGATGAACTAAGAACAGAAATTTGAGTAGATCTGGCCGACTCCAATGCCTTCACTTGAGCTTGGAAGATGCTTTGCTAGGGAAAAAGAATGGCTTTGGCGTGGAGGAAGAGGATGGAAAACTTTCACATAAGAAAAAAATACAAGACAACTTCTACTTCCAAAATTTCAACTTCAATTTTCATTCATTCCCAAAATCAATCTCTTTTACAATGGGCGTCCAAGGCTTTTAATAGCCTCACAAAGCTAGCTTTTGAAATTTAAAAACTCCCCAAATCGAGGAGGATTACAAGGGGGGTTGGAGGATTTGGTGGAGAGTTTGGAGGGATGTGGGGGGGGTTGGAGGATTTGGTGGAGGACTTGGAGGGATGTGGCCAACCTCCTTGAATTTGAATCTTCCTTGTTGGCGCCCAAAGGGTGATGAGGTGGCTGGTGAAGTGGCACCTGATGACGTGGCATGGTGAGGTGGTCTTCTACTTGGATAAGAATGACATGTGGCGCCCAGTGGTCCTAGTTGATGGTCCTTTTCTCTTGCTTGGTTGATGTGTCTTCTCTTCTTCATGTGGTCAAATTCTGGGGTCTAGAATTTGAGTCTTGTTGCTGGCTTTCATGGCTTTAAGACTTGATTAGACTTAACTCAACTGAATTAGACTTAACTCAACTGAACTGACTTGACTGACCTAGACTTTAAAACTTGAAATGGACTTACAGGAAATGAAATTTTAAAAGTAATTACAGGACTCAATAAACACTCTTGATTTGAAACTCAAAATTAATTACAGGACTCTTGAAAAGGAAATGACTCTTGAAAATAAAATATTTTTGAACTAAAGGATACAAGGTAACCTAATTATCTTCGATCCAAATTGGGATAAGGCTAACCTTGTTGGAGTGAAGTTTCTTTCGGCTTCTGGTGTCCACACCACATTGAACTTATTCCTTGAACCTCCTAATGCTCCGGATGGCAAAGGGTTAAACTACCCAACCCTAAGTAGTCCATCAGAATATGTCTCAAAGAATTCCTGCAACTATTTAGAAAGAATGCCTTGGCCAAGGTCTTTCTCAATTGAGGCATATAAAGCATTCAATCCAAATCATTTGGAGAGGTCAATCCTATCTCGATCCTACTATCGCTATATAAGTACATGACTATACCCAGCAACCTTCCATCACCGGATTAGAAATTTGGGTAGTTTGGCACCAAAGCATAGTGAGTTGCTTGCAAGCTGTCATAGTGATCTCAAGTCAAAGAAATAATTCATGTCCACATTCTAATGCAAGACTCCTCTTCGGTAGCAAGAGAATCTCGCATGAGAGTCATATTCAGTGAAGTATCAAACACAACACCCAATGTCATACTAGCATCTCCATGCTACTTGGTTAAGAGGACAACCAACAGATATGATATCAACGACCTACTCTTGATACACCATCATCCTGGAATAGTGTATCATTTGGTCATGAACTAATTTATGAACTACACGATGCATCCTCTCTACATCGCATACAAGGTAGCTCAAAGGATATCATCATAAAAAAGTTTAAATTAAGAAAAATACACTTATGATGAACAGCCAAAAGATAACTTTTATTTATATCAAAATTCAAATACAAATAGCACAATCATTTACAACCTAGACGATTGGCTTTGGGACATAATTCTCAACAACTCCCACTTAGACTAAAGCCAATCAAAATAGAATTGCATTCTCATTTTCCAATTACAATCTTTAAACTCTTGAATTCTGATTGCTTTAGTGAAGGGGTCGGCCAGATTTTCTTTTCCATCGATCTTCTGAAGGTCGATGTCTCCTCGTGCCACAATCTCTCGCACAAGGTGGTAGTGGCACAGAATGTGCTTGGTGCGCTGATGGGACTTTGGTTCTTTAGCTTGAGCTATGGCTCCAGTGCTGCCATAAAATACTGGAACAGGTCCATCCAGGAAAGGTGCCACTCCTAGCTCGCCTAGGAACTTTCGTAGCCACACAGCTTCCTTCACTGCATCTGATGCTGCAATGTATTCTTCTTTGCAAATCGAGTCCACCATGGTGTGTTGCTTGGAACTTTTCCAGCAGATGGCTCCTCTATTGAGGGTAAATACAAAGCTTGATACACTTTTGCTATTTTCAGTGCTACTAATAAAATTCTTTGTCAAGAGTTTGCTAAGCTAATACAGGGTGAGTTCAAGATGAGCATGATGGAGGAACTCAATTTCTTTCTCGGACTCCAGATCAAGCAAACTAAAGATGGAATCTTCATCAACCAAGCTAAGTATATAATAAAAATTATAAAGAAGTTTAGGATGGAGACTACTAAGTCAATAGGTACACCTATGAGCCCCTCTTGTAAACTTGATAAAAATTAGCATGGTAAATTTGTAGATCAAAAATTATACAGAGGTATGATTGGCTCTTTATTGTACTTAACTGCTAGTAGACCAGATATATATTCAGTGTATGCATGTGTGCTAGATATCAGTCTGAACCTAAGGAATCATATCTGTTGGCTGTTAAGCGTATCATTAAATATCTATCTGGTATAATTGATATTGGCTTATGGTATTCTAGAGATTCATCTGTTGAATTAATTGGATATTCTGATGCTGATTTTGCTGGATGTAAATTAGATAGAAAAAGTACTAGTGAAACTTGCCAATTTCTTAGAGTTAACTTAATCTCCTGGTTTAGCAAGAAACAAACTTCAGTTGCACTATCTACAGCTGAAGCTGAGTATATTGCAGCAGGAAATTGTTGTGCTCAAATCATGTGGATTAAGCAATAACTTGAAGATTTTGGAATCAAGTTAACTAGTACACCTATAAAATGTGATAATACTAGTGCTATTTGCTTGACTAAAAATCCTGTTCAACATTCTAGAAGTAAATACATTGAAATTAGGCATTATTTTATTAGAGATTATGTTGAAAATAATGATATTGTGCTTGAATTTGTTTGTACTGAATTGCAATTAGCTGATATTATGACTAAGCCTCTCCAATAAGATCGGTTCAGTATGATTAGAAGAGAACTCGGGATCATTAATCCTTTTGATTGAAAATCTTCCAATCTTTGACTCAAAATAGATCAAATTTGACATTAATCTTATTGAATTTCATTGTATTTCTCTTGATTTTAATCTACGCTTCACTCTCTTGATTTTTGATTTTAAGTCGATGTGTCGACACATGCATGTGTCGACACCTGAATGTGTCGACACATTCGTGAGTTGACACATGAACGGCTGCAGACCGAGGTTAAGGGCGAATTGAAGTATTTTTTCTTTCATTTCTCCTCCCCATTCGAGCCGACACATGCCCTGATTCCTTTCAAACTGTTCATTCCCTCCAATCTTTGCTTAAACCTCCTCAATTCTTCATCTTGGATGGTTTTTCATCTGGATTGAGTGACATTCCCTCTCCCATTTCTGTTTTAAACCCTATAAACCCTAGGTCTCTTTTCCATTCTTGTTCAAATCCCTCTTGTGAGGAATGGGACCCCAAAAATAGGTTGTCCGTCACCCTCGACCATCCAATCAGGAAGAAGAATGAACTAACAAAGCCAGACATGAAGCTATAGCTCCAGATCCACCTGTTCGACCACTATTCACTGCTTCTAGCTGGATGAGCTCGAAGACGGTTGTTGGAGGACGTCGTGTGAATTTCAGTTTTGTCGACCAGCAGCACTTCAGGATAGTTCAGTGGATTAGACATGCTGGTCTGACATCATTCTGTTCTCTGAGCGAGAGATACTACCCAGGGCTCATACGAGAGTTCTACGGATCTTTAGCCCATGGGAGTGATGGTTGGCTTGCTCAGGTCAGAGGCAGGGATATCCTCATGACTTTGGAGATATTTAGTAGGGTATGGGATATACCTATGATTGGTTCAGTAGTTGACAGTTTGATTGACAAAGTGAGTGGACTCTAGTGTATCTTCGAGTTAGACATTTTGCTTGAGGGAGCCACTGTGCCTGCATCCCGTTTGTCTGCCGAGATGAGACTTCTATATCACAATTGTCGCCCAGATTCTTCTACCGAAGACTGGCCATTTTGATTACATCACTAAGAGAGAGCTGCTTGTGATGGTCTCATTGGTTCAGCATACACCCGTCTGCCTTCCGATACTCATGATACATCAGATGATGGAGGCTTCGACGAGTCAGAGACTCTACTTACCCTATGGGATGGGGTTGACTCTGGTATTCAGGGAGTATGGTGTGAGTTTTGAGGATGAGCCCTTCCGGATGCTCCTACATACTGATGTTTATGACATCAGGTCTCTACACCGAATGGGATATCAGCTGTTCAAAGACCAGTGGAGACACAGAGTATCTGGTCAAGCCGATGACAGAGATGATGATACTACTGAGGAGGAGCGTATATTCTCTAATGAGGCAGGACCCTCAAAGGCACCTCTTCTAGAGATTCAGCCTGAGCCAGCAGCATAGCCAGAGTCTACTTCTCAGTCTGAGCCTACATCTCAGCCTCAGCCAGCTCAGTCGGATGCTCCAGGAGCTTCGGAGAGTTTGTTGGATAGAGTCAATCGCATAGAGATAGATATCTTGATTATTAGACAGTGACTTGATAGCTTTATTATAGAGACGAGAGACAGCCACAGAGGATTGAGTGATGGCATCTCCACTATCTTATCTGCACTGTCCATGTTCTAGATTCTGCTCCAGCTCCACCTGCCCCAGCACTGTTATGGATGATAGTGATGATGGTAATGATGAGAAGACTAACTCTGATGGTTTCGACTTTCCAGACTTGATGTCAAAGCCAGCGGTAGAGGTGGCAGTAGACTTGCCTAGGAGTCCCATTCGTGATCCTTCTAGTTCATCCACTCTGACTCCTGTTCTATCTACTCCACCATCCAGATCCGATGATCATGGTCCTATACCTAATCTTTCACCTGTTGTTGATTCACTTATCATTGATACCCCCATTATTGATACTCCTATTGTTGACTCACTGATTATAGATACACCTCTTGATTCTTCAGCGGATACGCCTATCGTTGATACGCCTATCATTTCTTCAGCTGATATACCAGTTTTTGACACACCCATAGTTGATACATCTACCCTACACACATTCTCTCTTATTCGAGAGCTAGGTTTTTACAAACCTGGCTTTCATTATCTTGATTCTGATCCATCATTTGATCATACACCACACCCGATAATTGTAGAGACTGTCGCTTCGATCTGCTCTATTCCTACTGATGACATAGCCTCCACCTCTTCTGCTTCAGCTAGAGGTATGACATATGTTAGATACAGAGGACGTGGTCGTTGTACTCCTTCACAATCGACCAGGACCTGCCTTCGTGATCTCAGATTGATGTGACCCTGAGCTCGTTCTTTCACTGATACAGGACCGATTGAGATCGGATCTTCCAAGGATGAGGATAAGGATTAGGATACTTTTATGATTAGTTAGTTTGCTTTTCTGCACCTTTTGTATATTTTGATATTCTCTTTATGTACAAATTCTGATATTATATGAAATATTATGTTGTACTACATGTTATGATCTCAAATGAATGAAATGCATTAACTTCTTTTAGTTCTTCATTGTCTTTATTTATGAATGAAAGGGTAAATGAATTTTATATTGCACTTCAATGTTATATCTTGAATGACTTACTATTCTCTTCCTACCTTTTTAATGATAACAAAAAGGGGGAGTAATAAGACTAAAGTATAAATATGCTTGGAAATTTGTGTTTAACAATTCTTTGAGCTTAAATTGAAATTTTTTACAAAATTCATTAAGGAAGAGCAATACCTCCTTTATATTGAAAATATATTTTGAATTGAATTTCATGTCAAATCTTTTCTTTAGATGTTTAAAAAGATGTTTATAATTTTATGAATCATCTATTCAAGGGGAGTCTCATCTTTTGCTGAATTTATTTTTCCTGAGCATGTTTTCTTTTAGAGTATCATGATACATGAGTTTATATCTTATATATTCCAAGCTTTGATATTCTTAGCCATTATAATGCTCTTACTCTGATACATCTTTTCAATGTTACAATTGTTCTGATACATCTATTATAATTAGCTCTTCACATCTTCAAAAGTTCTTTTGAAAGTTTTTTATGCAATTTATACTTAAAGGTTTTGTCATCATCAAAAAAAGGGAGATTGTTGACTCCGTTATTGATTTTGATGACAAGCAAAACGGTTAAGTATAAGTTGAGTACTAATGATTTCTTTGAAGTATGTTTTTATAGAAAAATGTGCTCATCAATTTGACAAATGTTGGTTGATTAAAGAAGTCCAAATTTAGATAAAAGATCTACTCAAAGAAGACTTGGACAGTTGAAGATTGCTTGAATGGTTACTTGAGTTCAATACAGACTTGATTCAGCACAAGTTCAGCTGTTTATGTGAAGATCTTAGTGAAGTGTCGACTCAAAGTGTTGACACATGATACCAAGTATCGACACATGACAGTGAAGTGTTGATTCAAGCCGGTATGCAAAAAAAGTTTCAGATGGCATGGTTGAAGTGTCAACACATGGACTTGAAGTGTCGACTCAAAGTGTCGACACATGGATCAGCTCATCGCCTGAGATTTTTGGATCACAGAACTTGCTGAAAATGAAGATTTGGTGAAGTGTCGATACATGGATGCCAAGTGTCGATACATGGATGCCAAGTGTCGACTCAAAATGTCGACTCACCTGATGAAGTGTCGACACATCTGAGATTACCAAAAAGCTACAATGAAGATTTTTGAAGTAGCTGTCGACTCAAGAAGTTCAAGTGTCGACCTGAAGTGTTGACTCATAGCCTGAAGTGTCGACACATGGAGTTCTGGGAATAGTAACGGCTAGTTTTTCAAATGCAAAACTTATCCCTCTTGGCTCTCAATGGCTAGTTTTTCATGTCTAATGGCTAGAAACTGGATTTAAGACCTTGGAAAGGTATTTATATGATCCAAATCAAATCAAAATGGATAATTATCAAGAGGATGAAAAAGAAATAATCAAGAGAAAAAAAAAAGAGCATTCACTCTTATTCATTGAGTTCAACCACTTCCAAGCAAGAAGAAGCCTTCAAGCATTCAAGATCCTTCAAAAGCATTAAAGATCAATCCTTCTTGAGCAATCAAAGAGGCTACATCAAGTTGAAAGTATCACAACAATGAGCTTCAAAGAGATACCCGCTTTTTATAAGAAAGCTTTTATTATCTCTTTACTTCTAAACTTTATTTGTTGTAAGGGTTCTTGGTTAGTCTATTGCAAAACCAAGGAAGGTTATTGGTAAGCCTTTGAAGATTATTTAAGTTCTTCGTTAGCCTGCAAAACCAAGGAATGTTGGTGGTGAGCCTTAAAACTATTTAGGTTTTTGGTTGGCCCATAAAACCAGGTGAAGTTTTGACTTGTGAGCCTTATGAAAACAAGTCAGGTTTTGATTAGTGAGCCCGAAAAACTAATTGGCTGTAATTAGTTGAGATTATAGTAAATTTCTAAGGGGATCTTGAGGAGTGGATGTAGGTGCATTGGATAGCACTGAACTACTATACTTCTTGGTGTTTGTGATTGCTTGTCTCCTCTACTTGCTCTTACTTTTATTGCTTTATATTTTCGCTGCACATTTACTTAAGAATACTTCATTTGAATTCATAGTACTTTGTTTAATTGTTGGATTGGATCACTCACTCTTGTATTCCATTAAATAATTTTTAGAGACCCAATTCACCCCCTCTCTTGGGTTGCTTACTGGGCAACAGATATACTTCTAGATGCGGAGGAGGAGATCGGAGTTCATCTTGGAAGATTTTTTATCCAGAGAGTAGGTCAAGTGGGAAGTCCTGAGCCCTCTGTTCAGCACGAGCATAGTAACTGGCTCATCAAGGTTATAGATCTCCAACATGGCAACCTTGAAACGGGCCACATAGTCTTGTAGGAGCTCGTGGTCCTATTGCCTGATGGAGAAAGGTTGTCAGCCTCTTGTGGCACCTTCCGGCAAGCATCAAAATGGGCCACAGACTTCCACTCCAGCTGAACGAAGCAACTAATGCTCTCCGGTTCAAGGCAGGTGAACCATACCTGAGCTTCCTTCCAGAGAGTGGCAAGAAAGGCGATGAGAGGACAGCATCGATCATGCCCTGGACCCTCATGAGGGCCTTGTAGCTCTCAAGGTGGTCCAGGGATTCGGTGGTCCTATCGTAAGGATCCACCTACAGCATGCGGAACCAATCCTGAACCGGTTCCTCTTGGATCTCTTGAAAAAAAGGGGGACGGGCGTCGTAGCCCGCCGGTTCGCTGGTGGAGCCCTGTAGATTGGCAAACTGGTGGGATAGTTCTGCCAAGTTGCGCTCTTGTTCCTTCAGGTGCTTCTCTGCCATGCGTCTGATGGCTTCATCAGTAGATCCCTCCGTCGAGGCCGATGGAGGAGGTGAAGGTGCTTGCTGAGGTGTGTCACAATGGGAAGCCTTGCCTCTGTGACCTCGATGATGCTGGAAAGCATCTTGCTCATAGGTCGGAGATTGGCTTTCCCGGTCAGCTGACCCGGTCCAGTGCCTCTTCGTCGGGGTCTTATGGTTTCCCCGATGGTCTGTTGTGGCTCGTGACAGTGAAGGCCTTCCTTGGAAGGATCATAGGCTATCGCGGGATGTGGCAGCTTGGGCCGTGGAAGTCCCTGACTACTGGTGGATGGCCAAGGATCGGTGCTGGTACTGCAGTTGATGCACTACCGAAGTGAGAATCTACATCTGTTGGGCAAGTGCGGCCAGCTGAGCATTTATTGGAGGTGGTTGAGGTGGAGTGGGGAGCTCCCTTTCTAGATTGTGCGGGTCTCCACGGGAAGGGAAATCTTTCGCATGGCTGGTGGAGACTTCTCTCGCTCACGTCATCATCATCCTCCCAGTGGGCTGCTTGTGAGGGGATTGGGTTAGATCAGAATGCATCCTGCCCCTACCTAGCACGTCAATCTATTGCCACTCGATCATCGTGGCTATAGCTGAGGATGACGTCAAACCGTGCTCCTGTCGCTCTGGATCCTGCTTGGATGCTCAGACCTACAATACAGAGTTAAAGATCTAGGCCAGTGATCCTGAAGGAGGCACTCCGATGCTTAAGTTAATGACGATCCAAGAGAACAGATCCTCCCGATCGAGCCCCGAAGATGGACTCCATGCTAGGAGGAGAACTTTATAAAGTAATAGAGTATGAGTGGATCGAGAGCAGAGTATGGCAGCAGAGGAGAGCCCGAGCTGAGTGGCTGCTTCCATCTAGACCGGGGGTCTCCGGTAGCCTAGAGCGGTGGTCTTCCTATGCGTTGCCCTCCTCTTACCCATTTATGGCCTCGCCCAAATTGATTTTGCTTCGCTTACCTTGTTTGAACCTTGGAGGATCCCTTTTAGCTAGGGTCATTGTGCACCGCTTACCTCGGGATCTTCCCCGCTCTTGCAAGCGCATGCGGGGGTGTCTGATGCCGTGCACGAGATCCCTTTCCCCATCCGTGATAGAAATAGTACTGCGCACGCTAACATTCCTTCCGGTCACTTCATTTTGGGAAGCATGGCTGAGCTTCGATTGAAGGATGGCTACCCCTTGGATCTGAATCTGTTGGTTGGCTTCCTCTTTTGAGGGGTGCAGACGGTTGGTAGGGAGCGCAGTACCTCGATCGAGGGAACTCTTTCCTTCTTGGCATAAGTGGTAGCTGGGGCCATTATTATGGCCTGGCAGGCATCCTTTTGTGGTCCTTGGGCGGCTCGCCACCGTCCAAGGGAGGCGGTGACGTCCTTTGGCTGCAGGGCTCTTCGTTCGAGATGGAGTTGATCTGGAGGGGCGGAGCTCGATCTCGGCCACGGTGTCTCGACCTGAAGGGAGCGCAGCCGGGTAAAGGAAAGGCAGAGCTCGACTTTGGCCACGGCATCTTGACCTGAAGGAAGCGCGGCCGGGTGAATGAGAGGCGGAGCTCGACTTCGGCCACGATGTCTCGACCCGAAGGGAGCATGGCCAGGTGAAGGAGGGCGGAGCTCGACTTCGGCCATGGAATCTCGACCCGAAGGGAGCGCAGTCGGGCAAAGGAGAGACGGAGCTCGACTTCGGCCAGGCATCTCGACTCGAAGGGAGTGCGGCCGGGCGAATGAGAGCCGGAGCTCGACTTCGACCATGGCGTTCCGACCCGAAGGGAGCGCAGCCAGGCGAAGGAGAAGCGGAGCTCGACTTCGGCCATGGCATCTCAACCTGAAGGGAGCACGGTTGGGCAAAGGAGAAGCGGAGCTCGACTTCGGCAACGGCGTTTCGACTCGAAGGGAGCGCAGCCGGGCGAATGAGAGGTGGAGCTCAACTTCAACCACGGTGTCTCAACGCGAAGGGAGCACGACCGGGCGAAAGAGTCCAGAAAGAAAAAATCTGACATGGCAACTTCATCCGACATAGTGCTTGGTTGGGTCTGACATGGGTTCCACGTCAGCAATCTCGCTACATCACCCTTGAAGAAAAATCTTCATATAGGGAAATTCATCCCGAGCCACTGGAAGTGACCTGCTCCTCCGGTCCTGGGACTGAGAGCCAGATGAAATCTGGGATCCCATACACACTTCGGACATGGAGGAGGTCCTAACTGGTCATCGTCGAAGCAATGCCAGAGGAACCAGCTGACTCCTTGAAGGGAGGAGGAGGAGGAGGAATCGCAGGGGGTCCTTTGACTATCCCCATCTGGCAGGGACCCCTACGAACCACTATAGGAACATCCTCCTCCTTGCTATCTGAGGAAGGAGGCCTCTACCGTGACAGCCCCACCTCGCTAGAATAGTGTGGTGCTCTTTGCCGGAGGAACTCATGGTGGAAAGCAGGAAGGAAAGAAGACAAAGGAAAGATAGAAAACCTACGGAACTCTACGAGATCTCCTCCAGCACAGGTCGAAGGAGAAGAGAGGAGGAAGAAAGAAGGAAGAAGAAGGACTGAACTGCAAAGACTCTGGAACAAGAGTGTAGGCACGGGACAGAAGGAAGAAGGGGATGCTATAGAAAGATCTTGCTCTCTTTGCTTGGAAAGTCCTTAAGGAGCAAAAAGACAAGTCCCTTCTTTCAAAAGCCTGCAGGCTTGCCCCCCATCATATCGTACTAATCGAAAACATGCATCCTCTCTTCTTCCCGGCCAACCAGAACCTGCCACGCGTTGAGATCCACTGAAGGCAATGCTTCGGTTCGGAGATAATCGCTTCGAGCCCGGTGCAGCAATTATGGCCCTTCTAAATAAGTTGACATGGTGTTTCCTCGTTCGTGCGGAAGTGCGATCTCTAGGGCACCGATACTCGAGACATTAATAGTGTAGGAGGCGCATCCCTCCATGTCAGCATGATCATTACTCCCTTCATCCCAAGCACCGCATCATACTCTGGGCTCGAGAATGGGGGGCACCTGATATGGCACTATAGCTGATGTGGAACCTATGCCAGACCCAGCTAGTGGCCTGTTAGTGGAAAGTGCCAGTGGAGCCACAAGTCGAGGTCAGCTCCCATCCGAGGTTGAGCTCCCCGCCAAGGTCGTGCTCCCGCCATCCAAGGTCAAGCCCTCTACCGAGGTCAGCTCCCATCCAAAGTCGAGCTCTCGATCGAGGTCGTGCTCTCGCCATCTAGGGTCGAGCCCCCAAGCGAGGTTAGCTCCCATCCAAGGTCGAGCTCCCAATCAAGGTCGTGCTCCCGCCATCCAAGATCGAGCCCCCGGTCGAGGTCAGCTTCCATCTGAGGTCAAGCTCCCAGCCAAGGTCGTGCTCCCGCCATCTAGGGTCGAGCCCCCAGTCGATGTCAGCTCCTATCCGAGGTCGAGCTCCCGGTCAAGGTCGCACTTCTACCATCCGGGGCTGAGCTTCCCAGATAGAGCTCCCCCCTCCTGCCAAGATCGAAGCTCCCACTAGTAGCAAAAAAGAAAGGATCAGGAGAATATCAGACCATGTCGTGGAAGCTCCCAGCTACCCGCAACCCACAGGAGGTGGTACGTGCCCTGCCAAAGATTCTAGACACTGCAACGCGCCAACAGCATCCTCTGTGTGACCCGCATTCCATCAAATTCCAGACCCTGTGGCACGTGCCTGCGCCCATCGCTATGCAGCTGGGGCTCCGGTTCCCATGACACACCACCTATAGCTTCTCCAAGAAGAGTATCCTATTAAAGCTCCACGCCTTGCAATACTCCGATGGTCTCTCCTGGAATAGAAACATCCCACCGTGGCTCAAAACTCAGCGGCTCGGTGCCCGCACCTTCCATGGGAAACTACACCACCAGAGGGACAAGACCTATCCTACGCTAGTGAACACCCCCAGTAGAAGGATCTCCTTCCGAGAACCGGTCCGACAGGGAGGAGGTCGTTGACAAAGGAAAACCCTCCCAAAAAGGGCACCAGGAAAATGACATCCCGATAAAGCCCCAGACTTGGTCTGGGCCACTCCTCTCATATAAAATAGAGGAAGGGACCTCCGGTAAGAGGGGAGACAACTGGTAAGACAAAGAGAGAAAACGAGTAAGGGACTAGCAAGGAGAACCTCCCCGCTCTCTACTCTCCACTTCTCTTCATTTTTTCATTTATGAGATCTCACTCTCACTCCTCTAAACGAAGAAGCTCCAGAGCTCCTCATCACTGAGGCTTTGTTTTTCTTGATCGTCTCAACTGACTTGATCGTCGGAGTGTCCCCGCTGGAATCCCCGACCCGGGTCTCCTCTTTTTGCAGGTCACACTGACCTAGGAGCTGACCAGAGAGAGGACCAAGTATCCAGAGGGAGCCCGATGCATCCATGACACGTCAGAGCTACAGGCCACAGCAATCTAGGGGCAACATCAAGTATGAGCATATTTAAGGATCAAATGTACATACCTTTGGGAAGGCCCCCTCTTATCAATTTATAGTACTTGGAGGTAACTGCTTTTTATTAGGGAGTAACCTCTTTCGATTGAGCATCAACTCTTTCGTACAAGGCAACCACTTTCAATTAGGAGCAACATTTTTCAGTTAAGGTAATAGCTTCTGGTTAGGAGTAACCACTTGCAGATAGAATAACCAATTCTAGTTAAGAATAACAACTTATTATGATAGCTATCTCTTTCTCTATTTGTGCCTTTTGCTCGGGCATCGCAAAGTCATTGATAATAGTGCTTTGACACATAGAATCCAGTTGTTTTAGTCTGTTGACTGTACTTTGCCTTGGTAGTTAGTTGGGTTCGAGCAATTACTCGTCTATTGGATGCCATAGAATGTCATGCTGATTGACTTGTATCGACAGTACTTATTAGATCCCGGATGCCATAGTTGCTCGATATAGTATTCAACTTAGTCATTGACTTCGTCATTAATCTAAATATCTCTCGAGAGTAGCTATCACAATAATAAATATATTATTTATTTTGATGTCTCGGCTATGTTCCCATTATTTTAACATTGCATTACAACCAAGGGTTAAGGAGCCTGTTGGTGATGATTCTAGATTATCGATGAGCACCATTGTACCTCATTAATTTATTAACTTGAAGCATTTACCGACATCATATGTCCTATCAGGATATCTCATTATTATGTAAACACTGGATACTAAGCCGTGCTAGATTGCTAGAATATTCTAATATTTGATAAAATTCATCCCCACTCCCTCTTAATTTCTTTCAAAGGAACAAAGTCTACGAAAGAAACATAACATTGATATTGCATCACCAAGGTTTGAATTTTGAGCCATCGTTTAGCATGGAGAAGAATTCCAATCGAAGAAGTGGAAATACCTAGACTAGTCTAATAATCAAGAATTTGGACCTCAAAAGATCTTTAGAAAAATTACCGTGCCAGACTCACGAGGGATAACCAATTTGCAAGCCTCATTTTGAAGCTCTTTGAATAGCATAACCTGGCATAATTATTCACCTATAATTTTTTTTGATAAAAATAAATAAACCATACTAATCTAGTACGAATATATCTAACAAAATCAAAAAATAAAATATTTATAACATCAACATGACCAATCAATAAATTAATCTATAATACATTTATAAAAAGTATGGAGCAACGAAAGACACCAACCAATCAGCCAAACTATTTGTCTCTGGTTTTAAATGTGTCTGACCCTAAACCCTCGAAGAGACACATCCTATCATAATCCTCCAGGTATCAAACTAAAGGGGATATCAGAAACCTTTCACTAGATGGCCCATAACTTTATAAATAAAAATAATCCCATGCATGGGTCTAGCTTGGTTTCTCGGATGAGTAAGCCTTTGTGCACCGCGTGCGATGCAGGAAATCCTATCTGGCCTGCACCGGTACACAAAGACTTACTCTTCTTGGATAGCAAATGCGCAAGAGAAGCCGGCTGATGCTGGTGATTGTTCTAGCGGTCCTAATTAAGGTGGCATTGAGCTTGAGAAACTACGTACATATGGCATCCTATGATTCCTTTTCGAACACATTGGTCACCATGGTGTTGTTTGGTTGGGTCGCTCTCCATCCTTGTTGGCCAATAAAATAAGTAGGCAGAGCTAAATAGTTGATCGCTTTGGCAAGTGGCAGAAGGTCCTCTAGAATCTCGATCGCCACATCTATATAATGACCAAGTACCTCTAATAAGTGGTCTCAGTTTTTCCAACCCGACTAAGTTTAAAATTCCACGTCCAACCCAACCAAATGGTTGAGTAGTGATTAGGGGCTTATGTCCAATCTACGTACGGATTTCAGATCAAGCATGATGAAACCCGTTTCGGGTCTATGCGACCCAGTTGTTCCCCCGGTATTTAGTGAACACAAGATGCCACAGTTTATCTTGAAAAATGATTTGCAGATTCCAGAAATTTTTGGATTCGAGATTTATTCATTCAACTATGAAAGACTTTGATGGATGCTATGTCAGTATTTTTGATCCAAGGAATATTTTTGAAAATAGATTGAAAGAGATCTTAAAAATTCTGCTTGATTAATTGATTGCTTTCTTTGTATTTTTTTCTCATAACACCTATTTATAGACAACAAGGATGACTTGTAGGCTATCCCTCATGCAAAGTAATTCTTTAAATTTCAATGACTTTCAGTTTCTTAAAACTCTGGACTCTTAGAGTTCGATAACTTTTAGACTTCCATAATTCTCAGATTCTTAAATTTAAAAGTTACCGGGCTCTTTGATTTCCATAATATATTAAATGCCAGGTTCTTGAACTTGCAACTATTAATGATATACCAACCTTCGAGATTAGTTAATGTATCAAAATTTCTAGGTTCATTGTATTTGAACTTCATAGTCAAAATCATACTTGGATAAACTTGTATGCAACAATTGCCAGCTAATCAATTTGAGGAACTTGTGCAAACAGGCATTGTTGTCCACCCACACCCACACTGTCACACCGGAGATCAACAGTGACGCTTGATCTCTCTGGCACGATGATGGCATCCACATCTGCGTTCTTACCTCTACATGCAACCACCATTACAACAAATAAGGCTAGAGTAGTTATTTTAGACATGATTTTGATTTCCCAACTGGAAATTTTTCTCTCCATAAGAAAAACATAAAAACGCATGAATGCTGCTTTCAAGCACCACTCTGTCTTGCTGAGAGCACCAAGCTCCCTCGCAGTTTTGGACTGAATTTTTTTCACTAAATCAGAACTTCAAAATAATTATAAAACAGTCCTTACCCTCACTGGAAATACCGTTGCCGACAGTACGACAATCGCGCACAGGTATATTCTCAGGATCCCAACATCGGCACGAACAAAATACTGGCTCCTCTTAACTTTTTTTTTTTTTTTTTTTTGGACATTCGGCATTTTAGATGTGCAGCACTTATCGCATCGACGGGACACTGAAACTTTTCTTTAATGTATTCGTATAGATTTATCACAATCAACCGGAGAAGCTAGTTGATTCAATCCGGGTAAATCATAAGAAAATTATAATGAGTAGGGAAACAACTTTCGGCTTGGGAACTAAAAAATTTCAATCCAAGGTTATCATATTGGCAAATAATTAGAAGATAATTACTACTAATGGCTTCTTCATTTATTAATTACGAGTTTACAAGGAGGAGAACAAACATCAGATACAAGCTCATACTTCGCCTCTGCAGCTCCCAACATAGAATCCGTATATACTCATTTCCACTAAGACGCATTAATACTTGTCAAAAAAAAAAAAAAAAAGATACATTACTTGATATTATGACTAAATATTAACGACTTCATGTCCAATTTATTAGAAAGATGCTGCTGCTTGGGAGTTCGACTCGTCATCAGATGAAAGAAGCACTTGGACAACAGATTCCATGGATGGCCTTTTGGTTCTCTCCTCTTCGAGGCAGCGGACTGCTACCTCCACCATCATCAATGCTTGCTTGGTGTTGAACTGTCCATCCAATCTGGAGTCAACGAAGTCCCCAATCCATGACTCTTCTCCACTCTCCAGTTTCTCTTCGAGCAACTCAAGTGACCTCCTCAGGACCATCTCTACGTCCACCCCTCTATCTATTATCCAGTCTGAAACTCTAACCCCCTTCACCAACTCCAGAACCACCACTCCATAGCTATAGACATCGACCTTCCCCGTGATTGGAAGACTCGAAGCCCATTCTGGAGCAATGTAACCTCTCGTCCCTTGGATGCGGGATAGGTTGTGTCCAGACCCACCTCTATTTAACAGCTTGGCCAATCCAAAGTCTGCGATCTTGGGCTCAAAATCATCACCTAACAATATGTTCTCAGGCTTTATATCGCAATGGATGACCCACTCGAGGCACTCGTGATGGAGATAGGCCAATCCTTTTGCCACCCCCAATGCAATTTTAAACCTGTCACTCCAACTTAGAAAGCTAGCCGAGCCATCACCATTGAATAAAACCCTGTCCAACGATCCATTCTGCACGAACTCGGAAACCAGGAGCCTGTGCCAGCTCTCCGAACAGAACCCCCAAATTCTCACTAAATTCATGTGGTATATTCTCCCTATGACACTCAATTCGGCGCGAAATTCCTCGTTTCCTTGGATCATGTCTTCCAACTTCTTGATCGCCACCACCCTCTCATCATCCAAGACTCCCTTGTACACGGCTCCCGAGCCTCCCCTCCCTATCTCTTCCTCGAAGTTTCGAGTAGCCCTTTTCAGCTCCTTGTAAGCGAACCTTCGAAATTGAGTAGACATCGCCTTGTATCCTTCCTCCATGGGGGCTGACTGCTTCTCCGAACTGAAAATAAACCACCAACCGCATGTAACAAAAAGGAGTTCTATTACAAAAAATGCTAAAATGAACCAATAGAAAGAGGCCCAATTTTTTTTCCCGGTGTTTTCTGGACTTAAATTCTTCTGTACTTCTTTTACTTTGCAAACAAGCTCGTGGCCTTGAAGATGAGAAGGGAGTTCCGAGAAGTTTACAGATCCAGGAAATTTGAAGAACACGTCGTTATCGGTGCTCGGATAACTCCTACCATCGTGGAGCTCGATTTTCGGATAACATTCCCCGGTGTTCCACCTATACACGAACGCCTCGCATGAACAGTCCATTTCGCAAATCTTCCTGCATGCCCTGAATGTCAGCGAACGAGTATAATTGAAATCGTACCCCCAAAAATCAGTGTCGGGAAGCTCGAGAAATTTAACGGGATGAGATTCGCGGCAGATGATGTTGGATTTGCGCTTGCAACCTTTGCTCCAATCACTCGGGTCATTCACTTCGAAACCAGGAGGACAGGTACATCTGGGTGCCGGCAGTGTCGGCGAATAGGCACGGATTCCATTCGTACCGCACAGCGAATGCACCAAACAGACCTGCGGAAGAGCAATCCACGAAATCGACCACATCCGTGTCGACTCGCTCCAGCTGTAGAGCCTAAGGTTTCCATCATAATCCAGGGTCAGCCTCCTAATCGCTCGACCGAAGTCGGAAGCGTTGAATGCCAGGTCATCGCTCGACGCGAACTGCCCCATGTC
Source organism: Areca catechu (assembly GCA_021397845.1). Lineage (NCBI taxonomy): Eukaryota > Viridiplantae > Streptophyta > Magnoliopsida > Arecales > Arecaceae > Areca > Areca catechu. Next base: position 12,029,883 of record CM038038.1, on the reverse strand, counting down.
ATCGAGGACTGCATATTTACTGCTGTACGTTATAGGTTGATCTGCTGCCATTCAGCCACGATACTCGTCCAGGATCAGGCCAGTAGATGCTAGCAAAGTCAGGCGTATCGTACATGAGTTTCAATATATTATCGGTGTCGAAATATAGTTTATAGTGGCCGGAAGATAGCAATCCTTTAGCAGCGGCAGATACCAGCGTAGAATTTCTATTGAATACCTGGTTAGGGAGAAGGGTATCGGTAGGATAATCAAAGCTTTGCCATAGAACTTTACCATCTCGATCTTTCACAACAAGATTCCCGGTATGGTGAAGCCGTGCATGAGCTCCGGCTGAGTAGGTGTTGGTGCTCCAGATGATCGTGTCATCGTAGTCGGTTAGAACCATGTTGCCATCCTCGCGCATCGTGACTCTGGACCCACGACCATTCACGGGTTGGTCACGCTTCGCCGTCCATACGACGGCCTTGTCCTCCGAGTCGGAGAACCATATCGAGAAGGCGAAGGCATTCGTACCGACGTCGTGGAATCCGCATGCGAATGACCCGTCTTTTGAGATGAGGATGTCCGAGTCATATTCCTCCACGGAAAGGAAAGATTTGCTTTTGAGAGATTTTCCAGGTGATGGAGATGCGGAAGGGAGGATGAGAAAGAGAGGGATGAAGATGGTGGAAATAGCAGGATTTCTCATTGCAGAGAAATCAGGGGAGCTACCAACAACAAAGAAGGGAAACCCAGCACCGTGCCCTCGCTCGTAGCTTTTGGGTCCAAGCGAATATAATTGATGAGATATATGTGAGCGGTCTCCAACCTGTCGGGTTGGAAGCAAGGCCTTCCTGAGGTGAAACTCGAGTCCGGAGGAGCTTTTACGTTCCGCGTACGCCATTGAAAGGTAACAAAAATCTTACAAGACTGGCATCTAGAACGAACGAGCTTTGTATCTTATTTTTTTTTTATATTAATTTTAAAAATAAACTCGAGTCCGGGTCTTCTGCGTCGTAGAAAGAGAACGTGCTTCTAGACATGTGCCACGTTCGTCTCGTACGCCATAGGAAGAGAACGAAGAATTATACAAGACTAGCATGCAGAATGAGCTTTCTATTTCATCTTCTTTTTTTTTTTAATATTAATTTTAAAAATTTGTAAATTAGACTTTTTTTTTTTTTGAAGTTATTAATTTTATAATTAAAAATAAAAAATGATATTTTTTATCTCATTTTTATATACTACAAAAATCAAATAATATATACTAAATAAATTAATACATATTTTTAAATAAATTGACATATAGTTTTTAAAAAATAAATTTTATTAATTCATAATATATGAACATCTGATATATAACAACAAATTAGTCATCTAGCAATCCAATATACATATTTTTAAGTAAATTAATACATATTTTTTAAAATATTATATTTACCGGTACATATACATGGTATAGTGATACGTACTTATCGATTTCGTTATATATACTACAAGCTTTTTTTGGTACACACGTAATAAAATCTAATGCATACCTCTATATAAATCGATATATAGTTTTTAGAATATAGAGTTTACAAATATATCGTGTAGGCTAGATGATAAATATTTAATGAATTAGTCGTCTAACAACCAAATTGATATCTCAAAGTAAATTTATACATAGTTTCTATAATATTATTTTCACTAGTACACATTATATAATATAGTGATATATACTCATTGATTTTTTCATATATATTACAAGTTCCTTTGAAACATACTTAGTAACGATCTTATTGTTGTACCTCTCCAAGCTTGGTAAACTAAATATGCTAAAGTGGCTTTGAGTTCCTAAATATGTAAAAGAAGTTCTTAATGTTAAAGAAATTGATGAAATTTCTTCAATGAAGATCCCTCCTATACTTAATCAGTTCAAAGAGGAAGAACATTAAGAAAAAATAGAGAGAAAGTGTGTATAAAATTTCCTAGAATTTTTCTAGGCCTTCTATTTATAGAGATTTAGAATCGAGTTGATTAGGCGGTTATATTTATTTGAAAGGTGGTTACTATTATGCCCCGGCTCGATGTCCGAGCCAGGCATACGATAGATGGCTGTATCTTCTCAAGATTCAATTCTAATGGACATGCAAGGCCTACCTTTCTAATCAATAACCAAGCAGCGGTAAAAACAAATTCACTAAATATTGATTTATTTCTCCATCCAAAACTAACAAATAAATAAAATTTTATTAAAAATCCAAGATACATTGTAAGAAAGTTTTAAGTAAAATTTAAAATAAAATATGAACTAAGAAACTAACACCTAAACCTTAGCTCTTCACTCACTTGTTCCGATGCCCAATTGATCTTCTAGATCTATAATAAAAAAATATAAGAACAAGGAGTAAGCTTTACAGGCTTAGTAAATTATCATAATCCCTAATATATGCATAAATATTTCAATAATAATTCACAAATATAAGTAAATTAGGTATAACAAAATAAACAACACCATCACACTAATATGCAAATTTAATTATCACAAATATTAAGCAAACATAACCATGGATGGCCAACCATTTCTACTTTACTCTCCTGATCTTTCTGACTACAGCCACGATCGGCCCGTAACTAATCCTGAAAGAGACTAGATCCTGAATACACATACCAGCCACCAGTCATGTGCCAGTGATTGTCCCACTAGAGGCTCAGAAGGAATCTAGCTATGATATTACATGAAAATTTATACATCCTCAGCATGTGCCAGTGGTCACCTCGCATGGCTAGGTCCAAAAGGAAGCTAGTTCTTGACTATACATACCGTCCATTGATCATGTACTAGTGATCGTCCCACTGGAGGCCTGGAAAGAGTCTAAATTCTAATTCGTGTGATTATAGTTGGACTAGAGAGCATCAACATCGACAAACATAACAACTTATGCAATTTAATACAGCTCAATTTAAGCTTTACATTTTTAACATTTCATAACATTTATAATATATCATAGAACATATTTAATATATAATACTAGAGATCAAGATAACTTATTTGAAAGAATTTTATCAAAATATTATCAATTCAAATCTTAACTCTAATACTTTTCTACCTGTTGACACTTGTATTGATTTTGATGAATAACAAAATACTTAAATATATTTAAGTATTAATTGTGTGTTAAAAGTATATTTATTAGAACAGGGTACTCACATGTTCAATTGCTTGTCATCTTGTTGAAGAAGTCAGTTTTATGGATGAAAATTCAAGTTAAATGGACTTTGGTATATAAGAATAACCTTGAATGACTCAAATCTTAAGTTTAAAAAAGTTTCAACAGAGTTTCAAAAAAGTTTCAACCAAGTGTCGACTTATAGAAATGAAGTGTCGACTCAAGGTGTTGACTCACAGAAGCTTGAGCTGATACATAGAAAAAATCTCAGATGGCACGTATGAAGTGTCGACTCATAAAGCTCAAGTATCGACTCAAGGCCTGAGACAAAATTGATACAGAACATACTGAATTCAAGTCTTTCCTCAAGTGTCAACTCATGAAGAAGAAATTTCGACTCAAGTATCGACTCACCAGAAGAAGTGTTGACGCACCAGTACATTCCAGAGAGCTTTAGAAGATAATTTTGATCTAGTATCGACTCAAGTATTAACTCATGTATCGACTCATAACCTGAAGTGTCGATACTTGTAGGTTTGACAACATTGTAATGGCTAGTTTTTTTAAAAGCAGAAATTTCCTGATTTGTTTCTAATGGCTAGTTTTTCCTCTCCAATGGCTATAAACAGTCATTTAAGATTTGGAAAGATATTTAAAACACCATAAAACTCAAGAGGGAAGAAAGGAATAAATACTAATAAGAATTTATTGAGTATTCACTATATTTGAGTAAAGTTGAGCCTTTAAGCATTCAAGAGCTTTCAAGAAGCATTCAAGTCCATCCTTCAAGCATCCATTAAGTCTTCAACAACTTGAAGACAAACACCTTCAACAGCAATCAAAGAGCTTCAAAGAGATATTTGCTTTATTTTTGAAAGCTTGATTATATTATTACTTTGTATTCAACTTTATTGTTGTTCCTAGTTTTAAGTAATTTGAAACTAGTGCTTTAGATTGTTGGTGAGTCTTATATCAAAAACTAACTTAGGTTGTTGGTGAGCATTGTGAAAACCAACTAGATTTTTGGTTATCCCGTAAAACCAAGAAGTTTTCAGTTAGCCTTGTGAAAATCAAAGGGCTGTGATTAGTGAGACCGAAAAACTAATCGGCTGTAATCAAGTGAGATTATAGTAAAATTCTCAAGTGAATCTTGGGGAGTAGATGTAGGTATTTTGGTGTACACCAAACCACTATATATCTTTGTATTTGTGGTTGCTTACTCTCTCTTATTATTTGATCTTATTTATTCTGCATTTATTTTGCTAATTTCGTTGCATATCTTCAAGCAAACATACACTTGAATCACTAGCACCTTCATTGTATTTGAATTGGCACATACTTGTATAAATCATTACAAAAATTTTTTAAAACCTAATTCAACCCCCCTCTCTTGGGTTGCTTCGCTGGGCAACAAGTGATATTAGAGCCACGTACTCAGCTTTTAGATTTAACCATCTTGAGTTAAAGATCTATAGCAGCCCCTTTAGATTCTAGTGTTATTGAGGGACAAGCCTTAAATAGACCACCTTACTTTAATAGCATAAATTATATGTATTAAAAAATTTGCATGCGAATTTATATGCATTCTATAGATTACAATCTTTAAAAAGTAGTTGATAAAAATCCACATATTCCTTAAATCATTGTTAATGGCATTTCCATTCCAAAACTTGAAAAGGATTGGGATGAAAACGACATTAAGCAATCCGAACTTAATGCTAAGGCAATGAACTTGTTTTATTGTGTATTGGATCCTAGTGAATTTAATAGGATTTCTACATGTACCTCTACGAAGAAAATATAGGATACACTTGAAGTTACTCATGAGGGTATCAATCAAATAAAAAATACTAAAGTTAATATGCTTGTATATATATATGAGATGTTTAGAATGGAGCATAATGAATCTATTACTGAAATGTATACTAGATTTACTAATATTATAAATGGTATGAGAAGTCTTGGAAAGGTTATGTCTAATGATGATCTTGCAAATAAAATTCTCAAGTCATTGCCAACATCTTGTGATCCGAAAGTAACAGCAATTCAATAAGCTAAAGATGTTGAGACACTTTTCTTGGAGCAACTTGTTCGTTCACTCATGACTTATGAGTTGAACATGAAGCAAAAAGCAGTGGATGCAGATAAAATGAAAAAGAAGATAGCATTCAAATCCACTACACCAGATGAACCTTCAAGTGAATAATCCGAGGAAGGAAAAAATGAGGATGAAGAGGCACTTATTGCAAGAAAATTTAGAAGATTTATGAGGAAGAAGAAATTTTCCTACAAAAAGAAGCCTCAGCCTAGCAAGGAAAAAGAAAAAGAAAAAGAAAAAAAGAAGGAGAAGGATCAACCAATTTGCTTCGAGTGCCAAAAGCCTGGACACTACAAGTTTGATTGTCCTCTCCTCAAGAAACCCAAAAAGAAATTTAGAAAAAAAGCAATGATGATAACATGGAGTGATAGTGAAGACTCCAGTTCAGAGGAAGAATAACCAAAAGTCGCCAATCTTTAGCTCATAGCTCAAGAAGATGAAGTACAATCTGAACTTGAACTTGATTTTATATTCGATGAACTTAGAGATACTTTTGATGAGCTCATGCATGAATACAAATTGCTAAAATTTGAAAATAAAAAGTTGAAGAAGCATGCCAATTCATGTTCTCTTAAAAACACCAATCTTGTAAATGAAAATAATGATTTAAGAACTAATATTGATATTTTAAAGAAATAAAAGAATGCTTTAGCAATAGAAGTCTTGAAAAGATCCAAGGTTTTTATTTCAAATAATGAACTTTTAAAGAAAAACAAAGGCCTTAAGGTAGAAAACAAGAAATTCAGAGATGAACTTGACAAAGTTAAACCATTTGTTAAAAAAATTTAAATATAGTTCTGAAAAGTTAAATTTAATATTGAACAATCAAAGAGCTATATTTGATAAAGCATGACTTGATTACAAGCAGCAAAAGAAATAAAAATTTTTCAAGAATTTCTTTATTTCTGCATCATTTAATATTACTTGTTTTGGTTGAGAAAACTTGGGCATAAAGCTTATCAATGTGATCTAAGAAAGATAAATAATTTTAGAAAGGTTTGGATTCTAAAAGGAACCATTCTTAGTACTAACCCTAAAGGATCCAAGATGGCTTGGGTACCTAAAATAAAAACTTGATCTATTTTGCAGGTGTATCTTGTAACCAAATAAAAGAAAAGATTATGGTATCTTGATAATGGTCGCTTAAGATATATGACAGGAGATGTAAAGTAATTCACATCTCTTAAGGCTCTGAATGGAAGGAGTGTAACTTTTGGAGATAATGGTAAAGAAAAAATCATTGGTATCGATAAAGTTTACATCTTTCCTTCTACTTTTATTGATAATATTTTATTAGTTGAAGGATTAAAGCATAATCTACTTAGTATTAGTCAGTTTTGTGATAAAAGCTTTAAAGTTTTTTTTGAATATTTTCTTTGCATGGTTTCTAGTCCTGATAATAATGGAATGAAATTCATTGAAAAAAGACATGGCAATATCTATCTTGTTGATCTTGACAATTTACTATTACATGATGGTGAATGCCTAGTAGCAATGAATTCTATAATTAATGAGACTAGTTGGCTTTGGTATCATAGATTAGGTTATGCAAGCATGCATCTATTTTATAAATTATGCAAAAAGGATTTAGTTAAAGATTTGTCAAAACATAGATTTGAAAAAGATAAAATTTATGAAGCCTGTTGTTGTTCAGGTGGCTTTCTAAGAGGGGGGTGAATTGGGATTATAAAAACTTTTGGCAAGTATGTGCAATTTAAAGTTCTTTTGGTGTTGTGGTATAATATGCAATACGAAAGTAATTAAGTAAAAGCAATAAGGTAAAATAAGCACAAACACAAATACAAGAAAATTTAGAGTGGTTCGGAGCAACCGGCTCCTACGTCCACTACCCAAGGATCACTTGGGATTTTCACTATATCTCCCCACCGAAATACAGTCGGATTGTTTTAACAGGCTCACAATCCAAACCTATACACTTTGGTTTTATCGGGATCACCAAAGAAAACCCAACTCCCTTTGGTTTTAAACGAGATCATCAAAGAAACCCTAACACTTGGTTTTATACCGGGATCACCAAGAACCCAACTTAGGTTTTTACAATGTTTACCTAAAAATCTTTAACCCTCTCTTAAGACACAGCCCCTTACTGTTCTTTAAAAAAAGAAAAACTATAGTTTGGTTTTAGCTTGACTTCGATGCTTTCTAGCTTAATTCCCAAGCACAAGGCAAAATCATTTTAAAAAAAACAAAGGCTCAAACATAGCATTGGACACCTTGTATACACCAAAAAACCATTGCGATCCCCATTAGCTCTCCTAGCTTGGAAAATTTCACCTCCAACAAATAAAAGCTGTGGTATCTCTCTCAAGTAGCTCCTACCCAAGCTTCTATTAACTCATAAGCAGTTATTCACATGCTATCTAAGCTGGATAGCCACTTCATCTGAACAAATTCCTCTGAAATTCGCCAATCTAGGTAGAAATTGTTTGTTCACCAATGATGTCCTCAATCTCGTCTATTTTCTTAATGGCGAGTGAGGGTTGGATGGGAGGCTTAGGGAGCACATACACTAAGCTCAATGGAGCTATGGAATGTGCAATAGTAGAAAGTGGTGCGGGCACCAAACTCAGAAGAAGACTTCAGAGCTCCATCTGGATCTCTGATTAACCTTGCCCGAAGAATTAGGATTTTTGGTTTGTAATAAGAGTTGACTAGATCAACTCAATTTAGCTTGAGTCTACATTACCTGCATTTTATTTTGTTGAGTCATGTTGACTCAGTAGTGGACTAGGGTTTCAACCAGGGATGTTACATTTTCTCCCAAGACCAGGCAAGTGGACACCACACTCCCAGCCACACTCCCAGTCCAGGGGGCGCCATATCCACATCCAGCAGCCTTTGGTCCCCATTCCACAGATGGCAACTTCCTTCTTTCATGCACCAGATAAAGAGAAGAGCACAAATCAAGGGGGCGGCCAAGACTTTCCCAAGTGATTCCAAGCAAAGAAGGGAAGAAGTTTTTCTTGGAAGAGAATATCAAGGGGCGCCCATTACCTGCCAAAAACACCTAAAACAAAGATGGGAAGAGCCTTGACTTAGGGAGGAAGAAAAGGAGGAGTCCAAAAGAGTTCATCCAGGAAAGGAAGAAAATTTTCTTGAAAAATTCCAAGCAAGGTGGCGCCATCTACCTGCCATTTATAACCCAAATCCTAATTTTTGGTATTTTGGCCAACCATATGTAAGGGATTTGCCCTAATTTGGAGATCCCCTCCTTTAGTCCACATGGGAAAATATGAAACCCTTCTCCCTTGTAAAGCATTATAAATTACATCCCTCTTGTAAGTTGCAAACAATCAATGAAGAAAAATTATTTTTGCTATTCTCTTATGTTGAGTAACCTAGGTTTCTCTTCTTCCGCACTATTCTAAGTGTTGAGCTCCGTGAGGGGGTAATCCGGGTTCCATTGGAGCCTTGAGGAGGTGAGAGATCTCCATCTTTATCCAAAATCCTAGGTTAGCCACTTAAAAATCCAAAACCCTAGCCGCCCTTCATTATTTTCAATCCATCGAACCCTAGCTCCTTCCATTTCCCACGGCCTCTCTCTCTCTACAAGTCCAGGCCGTCCACCTTCATCCAGATCCAGTCCGGCTACTTCAGATCCAGAGCAAGTTCTAAGGAAAATCACATCAGCTTCCGGGAGAATCCAGTTTTCAGCAATTTCAATCTTCAAGTTCATCAACCTGGTAAATTTTTCCCTTGACTCTCTGATTCCATCAATTGTTTTTCTTCTCTTCCAGATCTTGAGTTCAGGAGAAGCCAACCCGCCAAAGGACCAGTATTGGAGGATCCATTACGAAGATATCTGAATCCGAGGATCCAACAATCTGCTCGGGAGAGTTCTTCCACCAAAATCTGTGAAGATCATTGTCTAGTTAGGTAAACCATCTCTTCTCTTTATTTCTGTTCTGTTGAAAGTTCGGAGCGAAACCCTAGGTCTGGGAGTTTCTCAACCCCCAGCGATCCGTTGCTTCTGAACTACTCTGATAATTTAGTTTCCTTAAAATTGTGCTTTCAATTATCATATTAGTATCTTTCAATGTTAGGTTAACTTTTCTTTGATTTGAAGCCAACTTCTACAAACATATAAAAACAACAAAAAAATTAGTTAATCTTAATTTACTTCCGCACCGCATCCCTTTATTTGTTCTGCATCAGAAAGTTCTAGGAAATATGAGAAAAGGCTCGATCGTTATGTTTGTAGGTTCACAGCATCAAATCCAACACTTTAAATACAAGGCTGATCCCCATATCTTAGAATTAGAAAGATCCAGCTAATAGCCATTTGCACCAATCTTTCCCAAGAAAAGATAGCAAATTGTCCTTCTAGTGCTTCATTTCTTTAAAGGCTCTTTTGGTAAAACTCTCTTGGCAAACTCAAACGCATCACCATGTCTTCTTCTCCGAACTCATCCCCATGTCTTCTTCTCCAAACAAACGATACCTGCTAGTACATCCACTGCAGATTTGTAGCTCTCATGGCTGAAAGCCATTCTTCAACATTTTTCAACATATGCATCATCTATATTGTTGCGGCGTCAACTCCTGAACCGGGAACCGGGAGCTGGATCAGTTGGAGCACTCCTCTCCCAGGCGAACCTGCAGAAAAATCCCCAAGGACGCCGGTGGTGTTCCGGCGGTGGACCCTCCGATGCTTAAGTTAGCAGGAGGTTGAAGACAACAGAATGGAGGAATCAAAGGAACAACAGCATATGGAGAGGGAAGAGTTCTTCTACCTCCGAACGGGATCCCCCAGGTACCTTATATAGGCACGGAACAGTCCAAAATCCGTTAAGGGAGAGGCTGGGAAAGACCGATCTGTCCCTAGGAGAATCTACAGAGTGGCCACGTGGCGCGTGGATATGGTGACACCGTGGAAGTAGTGGAGCAGGGCCGTTATGATGGCAGAGTTCCGCCGTAACTGAAAGGTGCTTCTGGAATACCCTGGATGCCAAGGCTTGTCCGTCGGACGTCGGCCATGAGGCGGTCGGTCGGTCGGGTCAAAGGTCGAACCTTTGAAGGAGAGCGACGGGCCGGACTCGAGCAGGGGAGGGTTGTTCGGACCTCAGCTCCAGTGGGCCGGACCTCTGGCGGAGGACGGCGGGCCAGACCCTAGCAAGAGAGGGTCGTTCGGACCTCAACTCCAGTGGGTCGGACCTTTGGCGGAGGACGGCGGGCCGGACCTCGGCAGGAGAGGGTCGTTCGGACCTCAGCTCCAGTGGGTCGGACCTCTGGTGGAGGACGGCGGGCCGGACCCTAGCAAGAGAGGGTCGTTCGGGCCTCAACTCCAGTGGGCCGGACCTTCCTTGGTTGGAGCGGCCGGGTCAGACCGCAAGATTGGGCCGGTTCTGATAGAGAGTGAGCCGTCATGGTATAACAGTAGTCCCCCTTGCCCTTGTGCTTCGAGCGAGTCCGCAGGCTCGAAGGGCGAAGGCATCAAATGGCATTAAATGCGCCGACCTTTCAAATGATGGTGAATCCGATTCGGCGTATCACATCCGTCCGCCTCCCACCCCGATTTTTGCCCTGGGACAGGTGTCAACGACTGGTTGGCGAGGACTGGGGGAGTAGTTATGGTTGGTACGGTGCATAGCAGCTGCCCATTTGGATTCCTGAAGCGACGTGAAGCACGTGGCACCATTAGAGCGATGGGTGCGCTCGCCGAAGTGGCCCATCCACCATCGCCTCACCTGTCACATGGATCACGGTCGAATACGATCCGGCGCGTCCCCTCGGATTCCCATCAAATCCGGGAACCGAAGCGGCAGCCGTCGGAGCTCGGCACATGGGGGTGCATTGGGACGCGGCCCCCGGATGCCTATAAAAGGAGGGGGGATCGCCCATAAGGCACTTGCTGCTACATTTGCACTGGAAGAGAAGAGAAAATCACCTCCTCCCCACTCTGCGCTGCTCTTAGGCTTCCTTAGAGACCCAGAAACCAGGTTAGTCTCGTCTTCGTCTTCCCCCATTTTCTTTCTCCTCTGCAACCAGTCTTAGGATGGCTGTAGCTCGTAGCCATAGGGAACCTGGCCCGTTCGACATCCCGTCGACCATGACCCAAGAGAGGGTCGAAACCCTCAGGACCATATACAATATACCGTCCACCTTGCATCTGACTGTCCCTAGCCGAGAGGGTAGGATAAACGGACCTTGGAACCTAGGAGCACTCCCTATATACGAAGACCACTTGAAGGCCGGTCTTCGATTCCCGATCCATAACTTCTTCGTCCAGGTCTTCGATACCTTTAGGATCACGCCCTTCCAGCTGATGCTGAATAGCATTAGAGTGATGTGCGGCTTCGTGGTCCTATGTTAGGAGGCTGACATAGAGCCACGGGTGACCCTATTTTTCAACTTCTTCCTATTGAAACAGGACTTCCGGAGTCAGGAATGGTGGATGTTCAGTCCCCGTCCTAACCGGAAGATCCTAGGGGGGCTTCCATCCGCTATTCATGGATGGAAGTCCAGGTTCTTCTTCGTGGACAGCCTAGAGCCGTGGGGCTTCGAGGCAGCTTGGAGGGGGTCGAGGCCGGATGCCTTGCATGGGAGGAAGGTCTCGAGGGCCGATGAGGCCGACTTCCACAGGTTGGACGGTAAAGATCCGAAGTTCATTAACTTCCTACTATTTGAGGACAGCCTTCACCGGGCAGGACTCAAGCCGACAGCCGACATTAGGTAGAGCGAGAGTTGTATAGGAAGAGATCGACTTTCACCCTTTTCTTCTTTACTCCTTGTCGGCTTTGCGACTATTGCTAACTCTGCTTTTATTGTTGACATGTGGAAAAATGAAGTCGGATAGGGCTGTTCTCTCGGCACGGTCGGCGCAGAGGAGAGCGGTCCAGATCGCGGAGCAGGCATAGCAAGAACTAAAGAAACGGGTGGCAAAACCAGTGCCCGAAAGGCCGAAGAAGCAACAGACGGTGGAGTTGTCCGTTCCAGTAGTTTCGATTGACTCAGGGGACAATATGCCCCTGAATGAATGCCGGAAGGTGATCGTGTCTGAGCGATCGTCTTCAGCGGGATAGATGGCCGCCCAGACAAAAGGGAGGCACTCCCCATCGGCAGGGACGGTGGCAGCTCTTGCGCCCCCGTCGTCAGAGACGACCACGACGGTCCCCCCGACGACCCAGAGAGCCCCTGCGGGCGAAGGGTCATCGGCTTCTGGCGAGAGGGCCGCTTGGGCCCTTGGGGAAGAAGAGGAGTGCCTACTATGGCGCGCGGCAGAGGAGGCAAGAGAGCAGCTTCAACAGTCCGTACCCAATCCTGACGGGCGATCAGTGAATGAGGCGGCTAACAATTCCCTTCGACATCTTCTTGGGGTAAGCTCCACTCCTCTTGCTTCCACTTTAAGTTTAATGCTGAAAGCTCCCTAACCATGCTTGTTTGTCGGCAGCTCGTTAGGGACAACCTCCTGATGGACCAAGGGATGGGTGAGCTGCTATGCATAAAGGAGCAGCTGACCCAGAGGGCCGAGGCGGCCGAGCTGGCGAGGGACACTGCCTGGGCGGCGCTGACGGCCTCCAAGGAAGAGGTGACCGGCCTAAAGGCTACGATAGCCGAGGTGTCCCCCTTGCGGGCCAAACTGGAGGCCCAGAAGAAGAAAATAGAGGACCTGCTCGCCCAGAAGGCTGATCGGGAGGCTAGGCTCAAAGAGAAGAAGAAGAAGCTCAAAGCCCTGGCCCACCGGCTGAAGGTCGAGGAGGATCGCACGACTGATCTAGACCTCCGCTCGAAGGGCTACTGAGCATCAGCGGAGAGGTACAAGGGACTGCTGAAGTCGGCCTAGGATCTGCTGAAGACGGCCAGGGAGAAGGCCATCGTAGATTACAAGGCCTCCAAAGACTTCGAGGAGGAGATGAACGAAGCCGGGACAGTTGGCTTCGATTACGGGTATGACGAGTGCCTGGAGAAGGTTGGCACCGCCTTCCCAGAGTTCGACCTTGCTTTCCTCCAACTGTCGAAGCCAGTTGTAGCAGAAGCTTCGGAGGGGGCTGACCCGACTGCTCAAGCGACCGAAGCCCCGACGAAGATCAATGCCGAAGAGGCCGAAGAGGCCGGAGTAGATGCCGCAACTTGTGCTGAGGCGGAGGCAGCCAAGGGGGCCGAAGAGGTCGAAGCGGCATCTATAGCCGAAGAGGCCGAAGTGGCCGTTGTAGTACCCTCCGAAGGTCAGACCTAGTTGGTTGTAAAGGTCCGACCTTCAATCTATGTAAAAATATTTTTGAATCAATGGAGAAAACTTTTCCTCATCATTTTGTCTTCTTTTATGAAGTTTACTGCTTTGCTTTCTGAAATTTTGCTAAGTATGGGCCAATCGGCATGTTAGAGTGTGTGGTCGGATCTTCAGGGTAAGTATTGAGTGAAAACCCATACCGAACTAGATCCTCTTAAAACTTTTACTTCAAGTACTGGCCCGTCGGCCCTCCAGACCAAGAATAGATTAGGACGGTTGAAGCAGCAGTTGGATGTCGGCTCAGGCCAGAGCAACTAGCTTAGGAAATTCATCCAAAGTGTTGGTCCGTCGGCTCTCCGGACGCTGAAGCAGTTGGGGCAACGGTCGGATGTCAGCTCAGGCCGGAGTAACTAGCTTAGAAAATTTATCCTAAGTGTTGGTCCATCGGCTTTCCGGATGCTGAAACAGTTGGGGCAGCGGTCGGATGTCGGCTCAGGCCGGAGCAACTAGCTTAGAAAATTATCCTAAGTGTTGGTCCGTCGACTTTCCAAATGCTGAAGTAGTTGGGGCAGTGGTCGGATGTCAACTCAAGCTGGAGTAACTAGCTTAGAAAATTTATCCTAAGTATTGGTCCGTCGGCTTTCTAGACGCTGAAGCAGTTGGGGCAACGGTCGGATGTCAGCTCAGGCCGAAGCAACTAGCTTAGAAAATTTATCCTAAGTATTGGTCCGTCGGCTTTCTGGATTGGGCTGCCCTAGAGTCTTTGCCGACCGGAGTCAGGCTTCGAAAGTAGGCTGCCCTAGAGCCTTTGCCGACCAGAGTCGGACTTTCGAAAGTGGGCTTCCCTAGAGCTTTTGCCGACCGAAGTCGAACTTTTGGATGTGGGCTGCCCTAGAGCCTTTGCCGACCGGAGTCGGACTTTCGAAAGTGGGCTGCCCTAAAGCCTTTGCTGACCGGAGTCAGACTTTCGGAAGTGGGCTGCCCTAGAGCCTTTACCGACCGGAGTCGGACTTTCGGAAGTGGGCTGCCCTAGAGCCTTTGCCAACCAGAGTCTGACTTTTGGATGTGGGCTGCCCTAGAGCCTTTGTCGACCGAAGTCAAACTTTCAAAAGTGGGTTGCCCTAGAGCCTTTGCCGACCGGAGTCGGACTTTCGAAAGTGGGCTGTCCTAGAGCCTTTACCAACCGGAGTCAGATTTTTGGATGTGGGCTGCCCTAGAGCCTTTGCCGACCGGAGTCGGACTTTTGGATGTGGGCTGTCCTAGAGCCTTTGCCAACCGGAGTCGGACTTTCAGAAGTGGGCTGCCCTAGAGCCTTTGCCGACCGTAGTCAGACTTTCGGAAGTGGGCTGCCCTAGAGCCTTTGCCGACAGGAGTCGGACTTTTGGATGTGGGCTGCCCTAGAGCCTTTGCCGACCGGAGTTGGACTTTCGGAAATGGGCTGCCCTAGAGCCTTTGCCGACCGGAGTCGGACTTTTGGATGTGGGCTACCCTAGAGCCTTTGCCGACCGGAGTTGGACTTTCGGAAGTGGGCTGCCCTAGAGCCTTTGCCGATTGGAGTCGAATTTTCGGAAGTGGTTTGTAGAAGAAATGTGAACTTCATTGATAATATTTGCGGAGATTGTCTACATTCCACGGACGCGCCAACTGACGTACGTCCAAAAATTCCGGTCGATAAGTGCCGACTCGAACCACTTCGGAGACCCGATATGGTCCTTCCCAATTTTGGGAAAGCTTGCCTTGCTCTGTCGGCCTCGAGATTTCGGCCCTCTGCAAGACCAATTCGTCGACTCGAAAAGCTCGCGCATTGACTCGCAAGTTGTAGTACTTTGCCATCTTTTGGCAGCATACCGCCATCTTTATGCTTGCCCGAAGCCTTGTTTCCTCAAGCAAGTCCAGGTCAACCCTTCGTTGCTCGGAGTTGGCTAGCTCAGTATAGTGGTCAATCCGGAGGGATTGGAGAGAGGTTTCAATAGGGATGACAGCTTCACTTCCGTAAGTGAGGTTGAACAGAGTTTCGCCGGTCGATGCTCTGGCGGTCGTCCGATATGCCCATAAGACAGATTGGAGTTCTTCCGTCCAAAGTCCCTTTGCTTCATTGAGATGGGTCTTCAACCCATGCAGGATCGTCCTGTTGGTGACTTCGGCCTCTCCGTTGCACTGTGGGTGGCCGACCGAGGTAAGTCGGTGAGAGATTAGGTATTGCTGACAGAAATCTTGGAACTTGGAGTTGTCAAACTGTCTCCCATTGTCGGTGATAATTGTCCGGGGGATGCCGAATCGGAAGATGATATTGTTCTGGACGAAATTCTCCACCTTAGGCTCCGTTATCTGTGCTAGTGGTTCGGCTTCCACCCACTTGGTAAAATAGTCGATAACCACAAGCAAAAATTTTCGTTGTCCGGAGGTCGGGAGAAAGGGTCCTAGAATATCCATCCCCCACTATGCAAATGGCCATGGGACGATGATCGGAGTCAGCTCACTGGCGGGCCTCCTTTGAATGACGGAGTATCTCTGGCATGATCGCACCTTCGGATGAAGTTCGATGCATCCTTCTAAATATTGGGCCAGTAATATCCCTGCCGGATGATCTTGTAAGCCAGGGATCTCCCTCCTAAGTGGTCGCCACAAATGCCTCCGTGGACTTCTCTGAGGGCGTGGTCGGCGTCCGCCGGCCCCAAACACTTCAACAGCGGCTGTGAGAATGACCGCTTATACAGGACGCCATCAAGGACGACGTACTTGGAGGCTGTCAGGCATATCCGTTTGGCCTTCGCCGGATCTTTAGAAAGGGTTCCTTTGGCCAAGAAAGTAAGGATCGGATCCATCCAAGAAGCTTCATGTTCCACCTGATGGATCTCCGTCAACTCTTCGGCAATGCTAAGATGCCGCAAATACTCCACAAAGGTTCGGTCGGAAGTCCCGCTGGCGACCATGGCTAGCCTTGAGAGAGCATCCGTCCGAGAGTTCTGCAGATGAGGTATGTGGAGAATTTCGAAAAATTTGAACCGAGAGATAAGTCTTTGTACCTGGTTTAAATATTTTGCCAGGGTCGGATCCCTTGCCTCAAATTTCTCCTTCACTTGGTTGACCACCAGCTGGGAGTCGGAGAAAACTCTGAGTCGGCTGATGCCCAGCTCGCGGGCGATCCGCAGCCCCGCAAGGAGGGCTTCATACTCCGCTTGATTATTTGACACCCGAAATAAGAAGTGTAAAGCATACTCCAGGTTCTCCCCGTCCGGCTCGGCTAGAATTAGTCCGGCCCCACAGCCTGAAAGGTTGGACGCTCCGTCCACATGGAGAGTCCAAGCTGGTTTTGCTTCATAAACAGTATCCGCTTGGGGTATTTCGACCATCCGAGGAGGAATCTCCTGCTTCCATGTACACTCTGCAATGAAGTCAGCAATTACCTGGGCCTTCAAGGCAGATCACGGCTAAAAGGAGATGTCGAACTCTCCTAACTTGACGGCCCACTTGGCGAGCTGACCGGATGTGTCCGGACTCCGAAGGATCGCCTTGAGAGGTTGGTCGGTCAGCACCACGATCGGATGTGCTTAGAAGTACGGTCGGAGCAGCTTAGCCGATGTGACCAAGGAGTATATTAGTTTTTGCATCTTGCGGTACCTCATTTCGGCGTCATGGAGGACTTTGCTGATATAATAGATAGGCTTTTGCTATCCGTCCTCTCTGACTTGCACAAGGATGGCGCAAATCACTTTGTCCGACACCGAAAGGTAAAGATATAAGGGCTCCCCCTCCGTCGGTTTGGCCAGCAGCGGAGGGTTCTTCAAGTACTCCTTCAATGCTTCAAAAGCCGACCGACATTCATCAGTCCAAATAAATCCCTCCGACCGGCGCAGGGTCTTGAAGAACGACAAGGACTTCTCAGCTGACCGGGAGATAAAACAACTGAGAGACGCGATTCGGCCAGTGAGTTCTTGGACCTGCTTTTTGTTGGTCGGGTGCGCCATCTCCATGACGGCTTTTATCTTGTCAGGATTCACTTCAATTCCTCTCTGTGTAACTAGAAAACCAAGGAATTTACCAGAGGTTACCTCAAAAGTGCATTTCGTGGGGTTCAGCTTCATCCGATGGCGCCTGAGTGCGTCAAAGGATTCTTGCAGGTCCTTGATGTGGTCAGCCTTACAGAAACTCTTCACTATCATGTCGTCCACGTAAGCCTCCATGTTTCTCCCCAGCTATCCTTCAAACACCGGGTTGATCAGCCTTTGAAAGGTGGCGCCGGCGTTGTTCAAGCCGAAAGGCATCATCCGATAGCAGTACAGGCCTTTGTCAGTGACAAAGGAGGTCTTCTCCTCATCTTCCAGATGTATCTTTATTTGGTTGTATCCAGAAAATGCATCCATAAAGCTGAGAAGCTAATGGCCAGCCGTGGCATCCACCAGCTGATCAATTTTGGGTACCGGGAAGCTGTCCTTCGGATAGGCCTTGTTGAGGTCGGTGTAGTCCACACAGATCCTTCATTTTTCATTGGACTTTTTCACCATGACCACATTCGCCAGCCATTCAGGATAATTGACCTCCTGTATGAAACCAGCATCGCGGAGCTTCTTTACTTCCTCGTCAATAGCTTTCTGTCTTTCGGCAGCAAAGCTTCTCTTCTTCTGTCGGATAGGTCGGTTGGTCGAGTCGACCTGGAGTTGATGGGTGATAACCTCCGATGGTATCCCAGGCATGTTCGACGCCGACCAGACAAAGATGTCGGCGTTTCTCCTTAGAAAGTTGATCAGCTCCGTCTTAAGGTCTTCACTAAGAGAGCCTCCAATCTGAAGGACTTTAGTGAGATCATCCTCTCGAAGTGGGACAAACAGAATTTTCTCCCCGGCCGGCCGAGGCCGTCGGCTTCAGCCCTTGGGTCAAGTTGCTCCACGGCGGAATTTCCTTCTGACTGTTGATTCAAAATAATCAAACACTGCCTGGCCATCCGACGGTCTCCCCTCATCACTCCGATCCCGTTCCTGGTTGGGAACTTGGCCAACAGATGGTAAGTAGAAACAATAGCTCTGAATTTGTTGAGGGTCGGTCCGCCTAGAATAGCATTGTAAGGCGAGGTCGTCCGTATGACCACAAAGTTGATGAGGAGGGTTTTCTGGAGAGGCTCCGTCTCAATTGTCACTGGGAGAAGTATTTCACCTTCCACTCCGACGGAGTTGCCCCCGAAGCCTGTCAACGATGCGGGAGACTTCAGCAACATAGATCTAGACAAGTTCATTCTCACAAAAGCATCATACAGTAATATCTCTGTCGAGCTTCCATTATCAACAAGTATTCTCCTTACATCGTAACTGGCAATGACAGCCGACACGACTACAGGATCATTCTCAAAGACATGATTTTCCAGGAGATCTTCATCATAAAAGGTAATGGCATTGGAGGCCCGGGACCTTTTGGCAATATCCGTCCTGCCCTCCTGGCTTCCCCCGGACCGCTGGTGCAACATGTCGACGTCCCCACCAGTTGGCCTTTGATTGGGGAGCTCCACCTCCTCCGGAGGGTTTTTGGCATTTGATGCTTCTATCCGGTCCCGATGGGGCCGAACATACTTGTGCAGATATCCCCTTCGAATGAGGTCTTCGATGGCATCCTTCAGCTGCAGGCACTCCTCGGTACTGTGCCCATGGTCTCTGTGGAAGTGACAAAACTTATCCTTGTTCCTTAGGACAGGAGGGCCCCTCATTGGCCGAGGCTTTTGCAGAAAGGTCTCGTTCTCGATCTCCATCAGGATCTTCTCTCTTGGCAGGAACAGAGACGCATAAGTCTCGAACCTTCGAGGAAAGTCCCTGGGCATCGGACTTCGGCATTGGGCCGATCGTCGACTGCCGTTCGGAGGTCGGACTTCGAAAGCTTTGTCGCTCCGCTTCTTCGAGGTCGGCCTTCCTTCAGCTTGATGTCGGCCGACAGCTTGTTCTTCCGCCAGGACGTACTTCTGCGCTCTGGCCAGCAACTCACTGTAGCTTGTCGGATGCTTCTTGTCCAGGAAAAAGGTTAGCCTGGACGAGCGGAGCCCTCGCTTGAAGGCTGACATTGCTACAGCTTCGTTTAAGTCCGGGACTTCCATGGCCGCTGAGTTGAAACGGGCCATGAAGTCCCGAAGGGTCTCTCCCTCCTTTGGGAGCACAAGGAAGAGGCAGTCGGTAGTCCTCGGGATCCGACTGTAAGTCCTGAAATGGGAAAGAAAAAAGAATTCGAGTTGAGAGAAGGAGTGGATCGTACCTGGTTGGATGGCGGAGAACCACATCCGGGCGGTCTTCTTGAGGGTCGCGGGGAAGGCGATGCAATGGAGGGCGTCGGAGGCGCCTTGGACCATCATGTGGGCCTTGTACGTGCCCAGATGGTCCATGGGGTCGGTGGTACCGTCGTAGGGGTCCACCTATGGGATCTTGAAGTGGCGGGGGATCGTCTCCGCCAAAATTTCCTCTGAGAACCGGGGACAGGAGTCGTATACCTGTCCCCCTTCGGCCTTTTGCCGAAGGGCGATTTCATCAATGCACTCCTCCATGCGCATAATCTTGCTGCCGTAGTCCTTCGGAGGTTCAGTGGCAGGTCGATCGCCGAAGGGGATGGACTCGGCGTAGGAAGGTGAGGCAGACCTCGCCCTTTTGCCGTCGGTGCGATCACCCAAGGACCTCCGGGGCTCTGCGGCGGCGCGGGAACCATGCTGAGGGATCTCTGGCCGTCGGCCTACTGCAGCAGTAGTTGGAGGGTTAGTGTAGGAAGCAGCTGGCAGTTGTTGCCAGTTGTCGGCTGCTTCCTGGAACCACTGAACCGCAGCTGTAAGTGTCTCGATGCGGTTCACCAAGGTTTGGAATTGCTGCAACCCCAAAGTGATGGTAGGCTCTGCAGCAGTAGGGGCGGTAGCAGCGAAATCATTCTCTCGGAGAGGCTCCTCAAACGTGGAAGGAGAGGTATCTCTCCTAGCAGTGGCATTTGGAGCTCTTCCCTTAGCCATTTTCTCGTTGGGATGATGGATTCCTCCTTTTAGAAGAAAGAGTGCAGCCGCCCTTCCTCTAGCGCCAATCTATTGCGGCATCAACTGCTGAACTGGGAATCGGGACGGCTGGATCGGCTGGAGCGCTCCTCTCTCGGGCGAACCTGCAGAAAAGTCCCCAAGGGCACCGGTGGTGTTCCGACGGAGGACCCTCCAATGCTTAAGTTAGCAGGAGGTTGAAGGCAACAGAATGGAGGAATCAATGGAACAACAGTGTATGGAGAGGGAAGACTTCTTCTACCTTCGAACGGGTCCCCCAGGTATCTTATATAGGCGCGGAACAGTCCAAAATCCATTAGAGAAGAGGCTAGAAAAGACCGATCTGCCCCTAGGAGAATCTGGAGAGTGGCGACGTGGCGCGTGGATACGGCGACACCGTGGAAGTAGTGGAGCAGGGCCGTTAGGATGGCAGAGTTCCGCCGTAACTGAAAGGTGCTTCTGGAATACCCTGAATGCCAAGGCTTTGTCCGTCGGACGTCGGCCATGAGGCGATCGGTCGGTCGGGTCAAAGGCCGAACCTTCGAAGGAGAGCGACGGGCCGAACCCTAGCAGGGGAGGGTCGTTCAGACCTCAACTTCAGTGGGCCGGACCTCTGGCGGAGGACGACGGGACGGACCCCAGCAAGAGAGGGTCATTCGGACCTCAACTCTAGTGGTCGGACCTCTGGCGGAGGACGGCGGACCGGACCCCGACAGGAAAGGGTCGTTCGGACCTCAGCTCCAGTGGGTCGGATCTCTGGCGGAGAACGGCGGGCCGGACTCCAGCAGGAGAGGGTCGTTCGGACCTCAGCCCCAGTGGATCGATCCTCTGGCGAAGGACGGCGGGCCGGACTCTAGCAGGAGAGGATCGTTCGGGTCTCAGCTCCAGTTGGCCGAACCTTCCTTGGATGGAGCGGCCAGGTCAGACCGCAAGATTGGACCGGTTCTGATGGAGGGTGAGCCGTCATGGTATAACATATATGATATGCAAATGAAATGAATATGCCAACTCACCAAACCGAGATGCTACAGGTTGGGGAACCAAATCTACAAGTTTGATAAACCAGTACAATCTTACAAAAACAATGATCTGTAAACGGCAGTCATTTTAAAAGGACATAATTAAGCAAATTCTAACACTCAAAGCACCTAATATCAACTACATAGATGACCTCCTATAAAACATATCTAGAGATTCTCTAAGACCAATATTTACCACCCATATCCATTTCTCAGTCTATTGGTGGTATGCAGTAGAAAATTGGATTGTCACCTTCGGCATAATATTCCAGATCCCTATCTAAGACAATGGTTTTCAAGAGAACATTCCGTCCATCTCAATAAAGAACAACTTTCTCATGTGACACATGCCAACCATCTTGGTGTAAAGAAAAAAAAAAAAAAGATCCCACAGAAAACTATCCACAATAACAAGGATGGAATTGTGACCTACAATCATCCATGGAAAACCAAAAGCAACGTCCAATCTAATATCCTACCAAGGTACAGATGGAAGAAGCAACAGTTATGCAACCCTGTTTGCTTTCTAGCCTTTTACTAAAACATATACAACCGTGTAAAACTATGCATACCATGTCACCTTCCCCTGTAAAACCAGGCCAATCCTGCTAAAACCCTTCTTCTTCAAGAGTCTCCTTTCCCATCACCTTCAGCCATTTGAGCCCCAACTGGATGTTGGATGGCCAAAAAAGCTACCATCAACCTAATAGCACGGCTGATGAATGGCTATTAACAAGTCAGCTGAAAACGACAAGGGACAGTGGCAGCTGCAGTGGCCAGCATTAATGCCAAATTTGTGTATATTTTTTTCTTATTCTTCCTCAGACCAATAATCATGTTCTCCTCCTTCCTCTGATTTTTCTTCCTTCCTTCTACTCCCATCTCTTCTTCATCTAGCCATTCTTCCACTTGTTCATCTTGTTCTTCTTGCTAGCTTTTATTT
Source organism: Areca catechu (assembly GCA_021397845.1). Taxonomy (NCBI): domain Eukaryota; kingdom Viridiplantae; phylum Streptophyta; class Magnoliopsida; order Arecales; family Arecaceae; genus Areca; species Areca catechu. The sequence continues at coordinate 12,007,516 of CM038038.1, read as the reverse complement.
TGCTTGCCCCCTCCTCCTCGATGATCTTGGCCTGCAACTTGCTGGTTGCTGCTTCATGCCCTCCTCCTTATCCTTCTGCTGCTTGCTGGGTGCTTGGCTGTTTTTAGCAGCTTGCTAGCAGCTGTAATGGCAATAATATCATTGCCAATCCCCTTCTTGCCATATATAAATAAAAATAATATATATATATTTGCATGCACACACATGCATGTCTATGTATGTATGTATGTATGTATATGTATGTGTCTGTGCATGCTGTGCTGCTGCTGCTTGCTTGGTGCAGGTTGCTTGGCTGTTTTTTGCAGCTTGCTTAGCAGCTTCAATGGCAACAATACTGTTGCTGCTCTCCTCCTTGCCATGTATGAAAAAAAAGATTATATATATATATATATATATATATATATATATATATATATATATATGCACGCACGCACGTGCAGGTGCATGCATGTTTTTCTGTGCCTATGACAAAAGTTATGCATGCTAAAAGCTTGGAGGCTTCCTCCCTGGGCACAAGCCTAAGAACCTAGGCACCACCTAGGCCGCATAAGGGTTTTCTCCACCTGGCCATGCTTAGGTAGCTTGACAACCTCGTGAATCACACCAAACACAACATTTCAGGTTAAGTAGTATAATACATAAATTCCTTTGTAACAGACATAAACGAAGCTTTAAAACTTTGCAAGTTATGAAGGCTTAATAAAACCCAAAACAAGTCTCGCAAGTCACAAAAGCATAAAAACATAAGACAAAAACTAAACCACAAGGGCGCACAACTTCAAAGGCATCATCTTTGCTACAAAACAGCATGCTATGTATCTAATCCACCTATCCCTTTCCATACCATGTTTCCCTTAAACACAAAATATTATATGCATTACAGATATACTTCTCTTCCTTCAGCCTGATGACTAATTTCAAAACTTTCAAATCAATCATATTGGGGAATTACCATGACTTCGTTAATTAGCGTACTCCATTCCATCAACACCATTATTATTAGCATTCCCACACTAGAATATTTCTTTCATATATTTTTCTCACAGATATATCATGCACTTATAGCTTAAAGTCTGTAGATGTTAAGAGCTCAGTAAAAAATATGTATAGATCACTATTAAAGAAAAAAAAATAAAGCCATTATCATTGAATACAAATATGAAAATTGGAGCATTTCTATATAAACTTTCCAAACAGATAAATGAAATGGTTTGTATTGCTTATAATATTTTCTCTGCAGATACTAAGCATACCTTTTTTGTCAGATTTTCAATACTTAATCTAAAAAGCACATAATGCAAATGCTTCATAAATATTGGATAATTTTTTTGTATTATTCCTGTTCATATCCTCTTGTCTATCCATGTCAAAATACTGCATACCTGAATTCACCACTACTTCAGCTTTTGTTAAAATCTTTTCAATCTAAATCATTGCAATTTTGCTTTTAAGTTTGTTCAATACTATTGAGTAGGTAGGAGAAGATTTAAGAATGGACAATTTCAAAATCTGCATTACTCAGGATTCAACTACAGCTCATTTATGGCGTTGCAATTGTAGATCACAAATCACATTAATGCAGCTAGCCCAAATGAGAAATGATAAAAGATATAGGAGATAACAAATCACCATTTGCTCACTTATTTGTCAGAATAAGATGACAACACTGCAACAATGATGTCTGAAGTATACAATACATCACATAACCACAATTGTTCTGGACCTGTGGCAAGCAATACAAGCCTCCAACTTTGGCATCAAATATATCCTCAATATGAAAATTAACAGTTTCAGATTCTGTGGATCGCATCAAATTTCTCAAAAATTGGTCCAATAATCAGACTATTGATATAACTGAGCACAGAGAAGATGCTCATACATAAGGGTTTTCAAATGAATTAATCAATAAAACTGCACCAAGAAAATAAATAAACATCCTAAAAGTTTATCCTAAACATAATTCATAGAATGATTGGCACACGTTCACATATGACAGTTCAAAATGTTCTCATCAACTGTGGACATCTTTAAACCTGCCAAATTCTTTTCTGAATAACCATGACTTAAACATCAAGAGGAACCCTACCCTTTTCCTAGAGAACACATGCAAGCTAGTAAGCACATGCACACAAAATCACCAGTCACAACAGAGCTAAAAGATAAATCTATGCATTTAGGTGTCCATCTTGGGAAACTTGTGGAGTACTAGATGGCCTCCTTCAAGCCAGGATGTTTCCTTGCTTTATGGAAAGGTATATTGTACAAAAATTCCTATGACAGTAACGTTGTCCTAACTACAAAATCTGAAACTCAAAAAGAATTTAAATTCAATGCATGCCTTACAGTGCCATGAAAGAATGAGAATAAAAATAGACACAACAGTACAAAAAGCCTACAATGGCGAGGGAATGACATCATGACAACTATAAGGAGTATCAGGCAGATGTACAACACCTTAGCTCCAGTATATGTTCATCATTTGATCTATGGTGCATAAGGCAGACAATGGTCGTCAATGCTTCTTGCTCGCAACTAAAGGGTCCAGATGCATAAAGTGCCAACCCAGCAGAATGATAGGTCACCTGTAACTGTGTACCATGAACTTCTGTTTCCAATTCCTCTTTTGTATAGAAGAAAGATCTCTTAGTAAAGAGATATATCCAATTATCATAACCCTCAGTCAATTGTATTAAAAGCATTATGGTTTGATGATTATACATGTTCAGATGTCTATATCTTGATCTATTATAGGCATGTAATTCTATACAATGAATTTCTTCTTCCAATTCCTCTTTTTCTTAAAGAGAATGATCTCCTAGTAAATAGATATATATATGATACATCATGAATTTCATTCAATTGTATAGATGTGTTATAGTTTGACGACCATACATGTTCAGTTTTTTATATCTTGCTCTCTTGACGTCCATGGAAGAGAACAGTAGCAGTTCATCCCCAGCTGGTTGCTCCATGATAGCCCAAATCCAACCCCACCCCCCTCCTCAACCCAACTAAACTAATGCTTAAACCCAAACTAGATGGGTTCGGCTATATGAATCCATTTCCTCTAGCCATTTGGTTTAGGGTCACACGTTCTAAAAGATGTTGAGATATCAATGTTTCCCTACTACTTCATGTGTTTTTTGGTCTTTCTCTACCCTTCTGCATTTCTTCTATGTATATCAAATCACTCATTCATACAGATGATTTCCTTGGTTTATCCTGCATATGTACAAACCATCGAAGTCATCCTTCTCCCAATTTATTCTCAATTAGTGCTACCTCCACCTTATTACAAATGCCTTTAATTCTTATCCCATCTTTTCTTATATTACTATACATCAATCTCAATATTCTTATTTTGGACACACTCATCATGTGCATATGTTGTTTTTTAATTATCCCATATTCCATATTATAAAGAATAGCTGGTTGTTGACCATTCTAAAGAAAATTTCTTTCAACTTGGTAGGTATCTTATGATCACATAATTCCTAGCGCCCTTCTCTATTTCATCCAACTTGCCCTAAACCTATAGATAACATCCTCTTCAATCTCCACATATGAATAACCGATCCTAAATACCGAAAATGATCTCTTAGAAACTTCATGATCATCAATTTTTACTCTACTTTCATCTCTTTTTCTAAGTTTACTAAAACTTTATTCCATATATTCCACTCGGTCCTACTTAAGCAATTTCTTTATCATCAAACTTTCAAACATATGTATGAAATCATTTGTATTGCTTCTGATCTTCTTTTCCAGTATCAAAAAGCATATTTTTCTCATTATATATTCAACAACCTAAGAAATATATAAAGAAAGGAACATGCTTTTTTGGTATGTTATGTACATTTTCATGTCATTCCCACTCATATGTTCTCACCTTCAAAGCTCTATTTAAATTATTCTGCATCAATATTCCTTGCTTCTAAAGCTTCTCAGAAACTTCTGGATCTAAACACATGAATCCTTTTAAAGTCCATGTATTCCTATCAATCAAGCATCAGCAAACCAATATAAGCATTAGATTTGTTAAAAACCATAAGCCCAAAAACCAATCAGCATTTGCCTTGGTTTCTAGGTGCCTGTTACATACACACAACACAGCCAGTACAAGCAAGTTATGAGATCTGAATATATAAGTAGCCAAGGAGTAACCTCAAAAGAAAAGAAGGTAGCTAAGGGGAAGGTTTTCTAAATAAGAACTTGGAAGATCTACATTATCATGGGAGTAATTTATAGAAAATTACAGTTTATACAAGGTTTGCCGTACTGGTTACTACCGTACTATACCTACATAAAATATGATGAGGACATCGTCCAACACAAATCTTGATGTACATATCTGAATATATATTTATATTTTTTATTTTATCTAGATGTATTGGGATTGAAAATATTATTTTATTTTAATTATTTTTGCATCCAGATCATGCACGGATCTCAGAGCATGAATACTGGATTAGTATGGAGTCTATTTTTAGATTAGGCCAATTATTTCAGTCTGATTTGAGTCTTAGTATATTAGTTTGTCTGGTTTCCAATTTGTCGGAGAGTGCCAGAGTTTTGGTCTCCAATTCATGGAGAACCAGGATCTATTTAAAGGAATCCCATGTATCAATTGAAGGATCAACAAATATTGAATAAGGAATTTTGTTTCCCAACTCCCCTCTTTCTCTTCTCTTCTTCCCCTCTTCTTCTTCCTCTCCTCTGGGTTCTTCTTTCTCTCCTCTTCCCCCTCTCTTTTCTTCCCCTTCTCTCTCTTCTTCCCCTTCTCTCTTTTCTTCTCCTAATCATCTTCTTCCTTCCTCTGTTCAGAGAGTTGAAATACCTGAACATCAAAACCACCTATCCCTCCGAACGACTGCCAATCCCTCCCACCACAACCACCGAGCCAGCTCCAACCGGACAAACTGCCGCCACTACCAACCGTCGACCAAACCAAAACACCAGGCCTCCCGCTCTGTTTCCACAGCCACCGACCAAAATCAAGTTCTCCACCCATCTCTTCCATTCTCCCGCACCCCATGCTCGACCGTCGCTCCCTCACCGTCTCACCCCATAGCACTAGTTGCTCTCCTTCCCTCACGGCACCGACAGGCCAGGCTCCTCCCTTCGTGGCGCTGAACCTATCTCTAACCTACGGAAGCCCGAAACCAAGCTGAGCATCACTACCATCTTCCCGAAACTGAGCAACCGTGCCTAGCCAGTCGCCGGCCACCACAACCACCAAATGGCCTCCTCCATTCCCCGTCGCTGGTCGCCACCGATCGGCCTTTCCCAAGCATACTGTCGATCTCACCGCCATCCTCAACAGCTAGTGGAAATCTAGCCATCGATCCACCTCCCGTCCACTATCGACCACCGGAACCAAGCCTTCATCGCCGACCGATGGCCATGTCACGTTCTCCAATGCCGGCTCCTTCGGAATCGTCGATGAAATCCATTGGATTTCCCCTCCAAGGACCAAATCCCTGTTTTGGGTGTTCCGCATGCCCGTCAAAGCACAAGGAGAAGCCTAGCATGAACGTGAAAGCCTAGCCGACTTTCTCTGCCGATTTCAAGCTAAGGGGAAAAAAAAGGAAAAAAATCAAAAAAATCAGAGAAAAAGGAAAGGCTTGGTTTAAAAACTAATACCAAGGACCTTTACATCTCAAACTATTTTATTCCTAAATATTTCGTTCGATTAATGAGCCTACACACAATTCAAAATGATCCCGAAGCTCTGCACCAACTCATAATTTTGGATTTATCCAACCGGATCTAAAATTATTTTATTTGAAAAATCCTGACTGTATATGTTATCTTTTGGTATTTCAAGTCCAAGGACTTTATCGGACTCACCATCCAGCTAGAATCTCAACCCGACTTGGTCAACACCTCCTTTTCCAGTTTCGACCACAATCTGATTTATGAGCACCCTTTCCACTTAAAATATTTAAATTAATATTGGTAGTGAGTTTTTTCTTTAGTTTTATTAGATTAATATATTAATTGATTGTGCTTAGTCTAAACTTACGAGTAGTTTCTCAATTACCCACAATCCTGATTTCTTTTAGATCTAGGATTTTTATTATTGCTTGTAGTTATTTAAAAAAAAATCCGATTATAGCTTAATCCCTTCCGTATTAAGAAAATCATAATTAGCTAGTTTTGATTTATAATTTTGGTTTGCTGATAATTTGAAAAAATAATAATAATCTGCATTGCATCCCTAGATCATATCGTCCCGCATCACCATACCATATCGGTATGCAGTCATGTACCATACCATACCGGTATGCAGTCTCGTACCATACCATATATCAACATTGCAATAGGATGGTCCTAATATGTCTCACCATCTCGTACCATATGATGATTAGTATGTCTCACCATCTCGTACCATATGATGATTAGTATGTCTCACCATCTCGTACCATATCGCATATCAACATTGCAATAGGATGGTCCCAATATGACGTCTGGTATTGAGACAACAAACTTTGATTTTATACCAATTTCCACCTATAGATCATTTATCATACACACAACAAAACTCAAATGGGAGTCACAAAAGATATAAAAGATACCAGCTAATCATCATATGCTGACTTATTTTGTCACTTAGCCCTGTGGCTCATCATCATCTTGGCCTTGTGGCAAGCTATACAAACCTCCAATTTTGGCCCTGAAAAAAGCATAGGGAGTGTCAAATATATCCTCAGCACGGGATTCTTTTACAATGCCGGATTCTGTGGATGACATCAAAGTGCTCAACTATGGATATTGTTGATATTTATGGAGAACAGGAAAGTGGTTCATTCACAAGGGATTTCATACTAATTAAGGCAAAGGACTTCAATAAAATTGACCAAACAAAAGTAAGGAAAAAGATTAAAATTGCAGCATTAAACATGACCTCCTAAGATTTTATCCTTGCAAGAATGAATCATACAGTGTCAGGCACATATTCACATATTGAGAGTTCAAAATACCCTCACTACTTCTTTGAACTTGCCAAATTCTTATACGAAAAACTGCAATTGAATTGAAAACTGCTCAAACCTTTTAATAAAAAAAAATGCATCAGTAATGAACACTCAAAATTGGTTGGTTGTACATTTTGAAAAAGCTTGTGGTGAGCAAATCAGGTAACAAATGCCCTGAATGTCTCAGGCTTAGGTTAGCATAGCATGACAACAAGAACTGTCTAAAATAGCAACTTTTGGACTGTTTATGGCGGTCATCACTTTGGTAATTGTTCAAAAAGTTCACCATAAAATAAGTCTACACAATATAGCCAGTACAATAATTGAATGACAAGACCAAAAGGCTAAACTGAAACCTTCAAGGCTAGGAAATCTGATTGCTTTATGGATAATTGTTATCATACAAAAAGTATTGCCACAGTAATTCAATGTCTTATCCTCAAAAAATGAATAGCCACAAGGTACAATTTCAGTGACTGACTTACAGTGCAATGGAAAAATTAAAGCAAATAAAGAAAAAAGTAAAGTAGAGGAAGCCCTACAATAAGCTAAACTGTGTCCTGATTACTTTGAAGAATACTTGTGTTCGCAGATGCTAAATGCCTTAGCTCTAATATATGCTCATCATTTGATATGTGTAGCATAAGTCGAAGATTAGTTATCAATGCTTCTTTCTCCCAACTTAAGGGCCCAGATGCACACAATGCCAGCAAGGTGGAATGATAGGCATGTAACTCTAAGCGATGAATTTCTGCTTCAAGTGCTTCTTCTGTATGAAGCGTAAGCTCTCTTGCTATTGCACAAGGAGATTCAGCATCATCATGATTACTATCCAAATCATGGGTCGGACTGGTTACAGGATAAAGTAAGGACCTATATGAACTATTGCTACGACTGCAACTACCAACAGAGGATGAAACACTCTCAACATCATTAGGATTTATACATTCTATAAAATGATAGCCACCACCAGCATGTGGTTTTTGACTGTCCATGCCCATTTCACAAACTTTGTTGTTTAAGAAAGCATGCATGTGTTTTTCACCAAGCACTTTACATGGTGAAGCAACAGCATGTACCTTTTCCAGTAATTGGGATGGATGCCGTGCAGTCATTCCCTCACACCATCCAACTTTCTCAACTGCTCTCATCTTTCTTCTGGTGCCAGTGCATGTGTCATTGGGGGACAAGAAGAAGTGTGGTCTTTTCTTCATGCTTCTTGGGGTAGGTTCCTTAGATCTGTTAATTTTTTCAGCATGAGCATGGCCATCTCTCCCATATTTTTCCAACTCTCTGCATGAGAGGAGTAAATGAGTACTGAACTTTCTGGTTTCTGTTTGGCTGTTCACAAGTGCATCATTGCATCTTTCAGAATTCTGCAAGCAAGTGACAAACCCATCAGACATCACAAAGGGACAAGACACTAAGCTAGATAGCCAAGTTAAACTATTAATAATTCAAAATGTCTTTAAAAAAATTGAAAGCAATTAAAACAACACCAGTTTTAAGGGCATTGTTCTAGCAAACTTCATAAAGGGAGGGAAATAAAATGTGTTCTTGTAGCATGATGGGGTGGAAAGGCAATTCAGCCACTGAAAAATAATCTAAAAAGAACAAGACCTGATCACGTTACCTTCTGGATCACAACCCATTTGTTGTGGTGCCAAGACTGTCGCAGCCTAATGCCAGATATCTCAGCTCTAAATTGCCGGGAGGAACCAAGAAGTCTGACAAAAAAGTAATGCCCACCACTAACTCTCGACACTTCTCCAAGCTTCCATGAGTTATGCTCAAAGACCTCCACGATGTCACCAGGAACCAAATTCCTTGGGAACTTAACAGGAGGAGGGCATGGTCTGATGGCCTTTCTTGGTACTCTTTCCACAGCCCCATCCATATCAGGTGAATAACAATCGTACTTCACGCTGTATGTATGACCATTCCCCGAGATGATCTCGGCACACCGCCAGGAACCTGAGGGCGCCTCTCTCTTGCTCAAGACCTCCACCTGACTCCCCTTCTTGTATCTCATGGGTGAAGTACCGTCGAAACCCAAATTTCTAAATCCTGATGCAATAAAAAGACCACAAATGAGATAAACATTGGAGCAATTCAAAAAACACCCTCAAATACAACATTGATCACCTTGTAATCAAATCAACGAGCATCCAATTGAAGATTATCCATACAGAATCAACGGGAAATTTTAGGGAAAACGAAAAGGTAGAGAACAACAACGAAAACTAGTACAAAACCGTAACAAGCACAATGCGGAAGATGCAGAAGAGCCGAAGCCAATCGCAACCAAAATAAATTAAAAAAAAAAAAATGAACATAAATATCAAGTAGCACGGAAAAATTATGATGACATATAATCCAAATCCCACAGACCAAGAATCGGTCAGAAAATCATACCATTATATAATCCAAACTCCACAGACAAGAATCCGTCAAAACAACCTACAATGATAGAATGCAGCATCGACAGTAAATATATGAAACCCTGATCTAAAAATCAGCGTGCCTATCTATTACCGCAGATGATCGCAAGACTTATAAACACTAACACTCTTCAAAACCCTAAAAATCGTCCAGACCCTAACCCTGATAAAATTTCTCGGGAATAATAAATTTATAACCAGCCAAAAATCGAGATATAAAGACATCAAACCAAACCAAAAAAAAGAAAACGCAAAAAAAAAAAAAACGAGGGAAAACAATCGGTTCAAAATCGGAATCAAACATCAGATATTAATCAAGAACTGATAAATTTCAATCAAAAAATTTGAACGAGAAATTCACCGAACCTTCGTTAACGACCAACTCCGGAGATTGATCGAAGCTAAAGAACAAAGAAGATAATTTTTCCTCTTTATCCTCCCTTTACAATCTTGTATTCTTCTCGGAAGAAATTTTATAATAATTTTTGTCAGCTGGGATGTCAAAAGGGTCATGGAGTGCGAAGAAATTTTTGGCTAAATTTTTATTAGTCCTTATCTTTCAAAAAATATCAATTGAATCCCTGGCTTAACGGATTTTATTTATATTAGTCGCTACCATCACTATTTTTGCAACGAAGCAAACAACCAACAATTTTTTGAATTACGTGATAATTGAATAGTCGGCAGACACTACAAATAAATATTATCTACATCATCACCTCCTTTTTCATAATTAAAAATATAATTAATTTTTTATTATAATAATTATATCAATTATTTTAAAAAATTATTTTAAATGATTAATTAGAATCAAGTTTAAATTCATAATCATTGATCATGATCATGGACTTCTTGATATTGATGAATTTCATATATTATGTTATGATCATATATACATACATATATACATACATACATATATATACATGCATACATATATACATATATACATATATATATATATATATACATACATACATACATATACATACATACATATACATATATACATATACATACATACATATACATACATACATATACATACATACATATACATACATACATATAACAAACATTAAAAAAATAAAAAATTTATGTGGTTCAGCAAATTTGTCTATATCTACATAGAGGATAAGCAATCCATTATATATCTGTTTCTAAATTGAGTGTAAAGGTGATACAAATATCTAAATTAAAATCCCAAAATAATAATAATGAGACTACAAAACAAGCCAAACGGGGATTGTAAAATACCTTTCTCAACTTCTAACAGGATCAAGAGAATACCTAATAGATGATATCCTTATTAACCTTGATAGCAAATCAAGAGCATATAATATCTGATCCGGTGATGAACAATATCCAAAAAAAATCGAGAGGTACATGCAAAAACCTAAAATAAAGAAGAAAACATAGCACAAGATAAACTAGAAATTAAAAAAAACTCACACTTGAATCACCGACATCCTAAGCACGGCCAGATCTTTCGGTAGCTGGAGCAAATAAGCCGAGAAAGACCAATCAAGCAAGGGGACCAAGAGCTATATGGATTTTGGGGTCATTTTTGAAAGGGGTCTCAAGTACCTCCTTAAAAGAAACAAAGCAATCCAAACTCTACCACCTCATGATCATGCCAGTTATCTCGAAGAGGGAGTCAAACGAGACAAGGAGTTGAAGAAGAGTTTGAATGGAAGAAGTCCCAACAGTGTTTTGGAGAGGAAGAAGCCCAAACAAAATAAAGCACCCAACCCCCTAAGTTAGGTTGAAGGCATGAGACAAATAAAAAAGATTCATCTTACAAAAAACCCTTTGGCCTATTCATATTTAGAGCAATACCCAAATTTAACAATCTTCCTTACAACAAATGATATGCCTCTATCAGATGTAGATCGAATAACCTCCTCCTCAACACAAGCCCCGAAGGGCATCACTAAGTACTCAAACTAATCATGTTCAGAAAAGTCCTGAACATAATTGCTAATATTGGTTTAGTGGGTATGTCAACCAAATTATGAGTAGTGCTAATTTTCTGAAGTTGAATATTACCATCCTCCACCAAGTCTCTAATAAAATGATACATGACATTTACATGCTTAGTATATTCATGATATATTTGATTTCTGGCAAGATGCAAAGCACTTTGACTATTACAATGAATATTTAAATAATCCTACTTGAGACTCAAATCCTGTACCAACTCGCTTAGCTAGATAGCTTCTTTTGCGGTCTTTGTTAATGCCATGTACTCTGCTTTTGTCGTATACAAAGTAACTGTAGACTATAAAGTAGCCTTCCAACTGACTGCATAACCAAAGAGTAAATACATATCCGATTAATGACCTTCTCCTATCTAAGTCACAAGTATAATCAGAATCACAAAATCTTATGATAGTGCAATTACTTTGTCTGGAGAATACTAATCCCAATTTAGAAGTGCCTTTCATATATCAAGTATCCATTTTATAGCTGACCGGTAAGCTTTTCTAGGCTTATCCATGTATCTGCTCACCACACTAACTATCTGTGAAATATCAGGTAGATTGCAGACTATCGCATATATAATGCTACCAACTACACTCGTATAAGACACTCTAGACATATATCTCTCCTTATCCTCAGTTTAAGGAGAGAGCTTGGCAGATAATATAAAATAACTGGCAAAGAAAATAGTGACTGACTTAACTATAGACATATCATATCTATCCAAGACTTCTCAATATAATTATGCTGAGTAAGAAAGAGTTTACTTGACTGCTTATCATGAATGATCCCTGTTGCTGCCAGGATCGTCGTGGCCTGTAGCTACTGTAGAGGTCGGATCGCCCTTTCGGTTTTCTTGGGATGTCCTGCTCCTTAGAACCTGCAAAAATGAGGTTAGTGACCCGAGCCGGGGATTCTGGCAAGGGCACTCCAACGATCAAGTCAGTGATGATCCAGGAAAACAGATTCTTCTGGTCGAGCCCCTCTTGATGGACTCCACACTAGGAGGAGTGAGTGGTGTGAGAGTGGGATCCGAATGGGAGTGCAAGTGTGTCGGGAAAGATAATGGTCGAGGTGGATAGGTCCTCCTGTGTGGCTTCCTTTCCCTTCTCCCCTTGGACCCTTGGTGGTTGTATTTTCTTGCTTACTTACTTCGCGACTGTGTCGGAGGTTTTCTTAAGAATAGACGATTGTCAAATATCTACCTTGGGATCTCCCCAATGTTGTTAGACACGTGCGGTGGCATCTCATGCTGCGGATGGGATGTTTCTTCCGATCCGTACCGTTAGGGGCGTGCGGCGGCATTCGTGCCGTGAACGAAACGGCTTTCCTAATTAGTGATGAGGAAACTACGGGGCATTCTGACATTCCTCCCAGTTGCTCCAATCTAAGAAGCCTGGCAGTGTCTTAATTGGGGAAACTCCTCCCTCTCTTGTTGGAAATGGCTTTTGCAGGCAGTTATTATGATTTGACAGGTGCTCTTCCATGGTCCTCTGGTGGCCCGCCAGCGATCTGGGGAGGCGGCTCCGCTCCCTTGGTGGCCGACGGCATTGTCTGGGTTGATTATCGAGCTGGAGAGCTGGGACTCGGCTCTTACCCAGGAGGCTCGACCTGGCGCCCCGAGCTTGCGGGTGCCGACCTGGCGGAGGAGGGTTGAGCTCGACCTGGCGGAGGAGGGCTGAGCTCGGCTCCGACCTAGGCACCCCGAGCTTGCGGGTGTCGACCTGGCAGAGGAGGGCTGAGCTCGACCTGGCGGAGGACGGAGCTCGACTTTATTAGGCCGCCTCGTTGATCCGGAGGAGCTTGGCCCGGCCAAAGGAGCCCGAGGTGGGGTGTCCACCGTGGTGGACTTTTGACATGGCATATGTTAGAGAGTACACATCAGCATGTCAGCTCCCGGCCATATCATTTGCCCCCCACTCCCAAGCCCAGTTGCTACAGGGCGCTTGGGGCGAAGGGAGTAAATGTGCTTTCTGACATGGAAAGGAGGGGATCCGATGTAATGATGATCGCGATCGGTGGCATCTCGGGAGGCGGTTTCTCTAGCCTATCCGGAAGAGCCATGTGGCTATGTCCGAGGAGCAGTTATGGTGGGCATAGAATCCCGGGCGGTCGCAGCAAAAGCATACGCCATCCCTGTTGATGGTCGACACGTGGCATAGATCCGACGGCTGGGAGCCATAACGGTGCGGTCGGATGCCTGTCTCTTCGAAAGGAAAGGTGGCCTTTTCCTAGATCGTACCTTCTTTCAAACTTTACGTGCCCGTCTTTGTACCGAGACCTTCCTTCCGCTCTCCCGGCCATCTCTACTTCCTCAAGTCCTGAGCAGGTCAGTCTCCTTCCTTGCACTGGTCAGGTAGGGGTCTCCTTTTAGGGCTAGGTTTCCCTCCGGATCTTCGTCCATTTCATTCATTCTTCTGCCCTTCTCATCTTTTGACCTCCATGTCCCGTTTTGGACCGAATTTCTGCCCCACCACTAACCAAGGTGAAGCCGAGCCTTCGAGGCCGAGGCTGCCTTCATCTTCTTCTGACGAGGAGGAGGGCGTGGCGCGCTTCGAGGTCAGCTGGAGGCTTGCACCCGGGGGGATAGTAATTAGGGAGCCTGTGTCTTCTCCCCCACCTCATTCTCTTCTTCCTTGAGCACCTGCTCCCGAACCTCCTCGGTCAACAGGTCCCAGGAGGATCGCTTCGATGATCATGGCTGAGGACCTTGCGACCATCCGAGACACCTACGGTATCCCGGATGGCATTCGGCTCTAAGTTTCTCGACCGGGGGAGCGGGTCACTTCCAGTGGCCAGCGTCGGATAGCCTTCTACGAGGAAACCTTTTCGGGTGGTCTTAGGTTTCCGTTCCACCCTTTCTTCCTTCACGTCCTGAGCCATTACTGCCTTGTGCCCGCCTAGCTTGTTCCAAATGTCGTTAGGACCATTTTTTCTTTCATTGTTTTGTGTCACTTTCACGGGATTGTTGCCCGTTTCTTCTTGTTCAGGGCCATTTTCATCCTGAAACGCCATCCCACTGAGGAGGGGTGGTGGTCCCTCTCCTCTCGCCCTCGGGGGATTAAGTTTGAACTTCCTTCTTCCGTCAAAGGATGAAAGAGTAGGTACTTTTTTGCCTCAGTCGAGAGGGTCGACTGGGTCTGGAGCGACCCGGATCGGTCCCCTAACAGGGATTCAGCGATCGACACAGCCGACTCGGAGGTGTATGACCAGCTTCGCTCTGCCGAGCTCCCTTTGCTTGAGGTCCTGCTGTCAGCGCAGAATCTCTAGGAGGCTGGGGTTGGCCCAACACAAGAGTTGGGTGAGTTTGGCTCAAGAGCCTTCTTTCTTTTCTCTCTTTTTTTTTTTTCAAGATGACGTATTCTCCTTTGGTGCAGCTATGAAGTTCTCCGTAGAGGAGCTCCTCTCGTTCTCCGAGGAGAGGAATCAAGCAGGGGGCACTGGCGGGCCCGCCCTGAAGAGGGCTCGGGTGGATGTAGGCACGAGCTCGGCACTGGCCGAGCCCGTTCCCGAGCCTAGGAGGAAAAGGGCTGCAGAATCTGCCTCCGAGGTTCCGAGGTGGTGTGATCCGGCCCCTTCGTCGAAGCTCGAGGTGGTGGTCGGGGCCAGATCTGCCACCGCTGCCGCAACGGTGGTGTCCCCTCCTCCGGAGATCATCGAGGTCGACGAGGACAGGGAGCAAGGGGGCGCGGGGTTGACTTCAACCGCTGCCGCAACGATGGTGTCCCCTCCCGACCTGCACCGCCAGTTTCCACTGTTGACGGAGAAGGTGGCTCTGAGTCGGCGGCAGGCAAGAGAGATAGGGACTACCGTCGGGTCCCCTTTAGATTGGGGCCCAACATTTTCCTCGCCAAGGACCCAATGCTCACCGAGCAGATGATGGACTTCTCCGTTCAGTCTTACGACCGGTGGGAGAGGAGCGGGAAGTACCTGGCCGACACCATCAATGCAGCCTTCTCCAACCTTTATGTTGTAAGTTGACTTCCAATATGCCTTTCTCCCCCTTTCACTTTCTCCTTGGCTAACATCATGTTCGATGCAGCAAGGCACCAAACTCCTACTGATTCGAGACTATTTCCGCAACTAGGTCAGGAGGGACAAGGAGCGTGCGGTCGAGTTCGAGTCTGCAAAGGCCGAACTGAAGCAGAAAGGCGATGAACTTTGGGAGGTCGACATGATGCTCAAGAACCTCCGGGGTGAAGTCGCCAGCACCGAGCGGCATTCAAGGGAGCTCGAGGAAGAGCTCAAGTCGAAGAACGCCCTGCTGAAGGAGCTTCAGGCCGAGCTGGAGGCAGCGACAGGGCGAGCCATCTCCTCTGAGAAGAAGGCCACGGTCGCCGACCAGAGGGCTGCCAAGGCGGAGAAGAGGGCCTCTAGCAACCGTCAGTGCGGCCGAGGCTGCAAAGAAGAAAGCAGCTGAGGCTATCCGTAGTGCCGAGGACGCAGACAGGAGGGCGGCGAAGGCAATTGCAAATTACAAGGCCTCCAAGGAGTTCAAGCTAGACTTCAAAGAGGCAGCGATAGACTCCTTCTTCAAGGGGTTCGCCTACTGCCGATCCTAGCTGTGCAGCATCCTCTCGGCTGAACGGATGGCTACACTCCAACTACTGGGCTTCAAGGGTGTGGAGGCCTTGACTCCCCCACCGGCTTTGATGGAGGAGTACCCTGTTGCGGTCGCGCTGGCTCCTCACGTGGCAATGATGGAACCAGCTCCGCAGGTGGCCGTGGCTGAACCAGCTCCGCCGGCGGCAACGGACGAACCAACCCTGCCAGCAGCAATGGCGGATGGAGGGACCCCAGCTTCGGAGGTTGAGGGCAACGTAGCCCTAGTGGCACGCCATCCTGGGAAGGCACCGGCTGAGTAGAGCAGGGTCTTCTTCTTTTTCTTTTTGTACTTGGTTCGGGTCGCCCGGCATGTTGGGGGCCCAAGAATGCTTTGTAAATAGATCTTATCAATGAAATGAATCCTTTTAACTACCTCGTCCTGAGCACTCTTTGCCTCTCCCCTCTTCCTTCTTTTTTTTTTTTGAGATGTGTGGTGAAATCAGAGAGGAGGGTTCCACCTTGCCTGGGATTTGGCCTTCGGGCTTCGATGTTGAGTCAGGCTCAGGGCTTTGATAGTTTGAGAGTAGCTGGGCTTGAAGACTTATTGGTTGGGGAGTTGGGCCCCGGTCCAAGGTTGCCTGAGAGCTGGGCTCAGGTCTTGTTGTCTTGGAGCTAGGCTCGAAGACTTTTTGGCCGGAGAGCTGGGCCCCGGTCCAAGGTTGCTTGAGAGCTGGGCTCAGGTCTTGGTGTCTTGGAGCTAGGCTCGAAGACTTGTCTTCCGGAGAGCTGGGCCCTGGGTCTTGTTTGCTTGAGAGCTGGGCTCAGGAGTTGTTGTCTTAGAGCTGGGCTCGAAGACTTGTCTTTCGGAGAGCTGGGCCCCGGGTCTTGAAGGCCTGAGAGCTGGGCTCAGGAGTTGGTGTCTTGGAGCTGGGCTGGAAGACCTGTCTTCCAGAGAGCTGGGCTTCGAGTCTTGATGGCCTGAGAGTTGGGCTCAAGAGTTGGTGTCTTGGAGCTGGGCTCGAAGTCTTGTCTTCTAGAGAGCTGGGCTCGAAGTCTTGAAGGCCTGAGAGCTGGGCTCAAGAATCGGTGTCTTGGAGCTGGACTCGAAGACTTATCTTCCGGAGAGCCGGGCTCTGGGTCTTGATGGCCTGAGAGTTGGGCTCAGGAATTGGTGTCTTGGTGCTGGGATCGAAGACTTATCTTACGGAGAGCTGGGCCCTGGGTCTTGATGGCCTGAGAGCTGGGCTCAGGAGTTGGTGTCTTCGAGCTGGGCTCGAAGACTTGTCTTCCAGAGAGCTAGGCCCCGGGTCTTGATGACCTGAGAGCTGGTCTCAGGAGTTGGTGTCTTGGAGCTGGGCTCGAAGACTTGTCTTCCGGAGAGCTAGGCTCCGGGTCTTGAAGGCATGAGAGCTGGGCTCAGGAATTGGTGTCTTGGAGCTGGGCTCGAAGACTTGTCTTTCGGAGAGCCAAGCTCTGGGTCTTGATGGCCTGAGAGCTGGGCTTAGGAATTGGTGTCTTGGGCTAGGCTCGAAGACTTGTCTTTCAAAGAGCTGGGCCCCGGGTCTTGATGGCCTGAGAGCTAGGCTCAGGAGTTGGTGTCTTGGAGCTGGGCTCGAAGACTTGTCTTCCGGAGAGCTGGGCCCTGGGTCTTGATGGCCTGAGAGCTGGGCTCAGGAGTTGGTGTCTTGAAGCTGGGGTCGAAGACTTGTCTTCCAGAGAGCTGGGCCCCAGGTCTTGATGGCCTGAGAGCTGGGCTTAGGGAGTTGGGCTCGAAGACTTATCTTCTGGAGAGCTGGGCCCCGGGTCTCGATTGCCTGAGAGCTGAGCTCAGGAATTGGTGTCTTGGAGGTGGGCTCGAAGACTTGCTTTCTGGAGGACTGGGCTCCAGGTCTTGATTGCCTGAGAGCTGAGCTCAGGAATTGGTGTCTTGGAGTTGGGCTCGAAGACTTGCTTTTTAGAGGGCTGGGTGGTGCGGGCACCAGACTCAGAAGAAGACTTCAGGGCTCCATCTGGATCTCTGATTGACCTTGCCCGAAGAATTAGGGTTTTCTGGTTTTATAATTAGGGTTGACTTGGTCAACTCAATTTTAGTCTTGAGTCTGTACTTCCCTATAATTTAAATTTTGTTGAGTCATGTTGACTCAGTACAAGTCCTAGTAGTGGTCTAGGTCTTCCCCAGGTTGGTGCCATTTTTTTTAAAATCAAGTCAAGGTCCAGGGTGCCCAATTTTTTCTCCCAGGCCCAAGCATGTGGGCGCCACACTCCCAGCCACACGCCAGAGTCTAGGAGGCGTCACATCTCCATCTAGTGTGCCTTGGTCCCCACACCACAAGAAAGCAGGTCCCTTCTTTCATGCGCCACTTGGGAGAGAAATCCATCAAGATACCTCAATCCAAGGAGGAGCCAACTTCTTTCCAGATAAATCCAAGCCAGGATGGCAAGAATTTTTCTTGAAGAGAGGATCAAGGAGGTGCCCCACAATGTTCCATAAAAATCCAAGTTATAAAAGGGAAGAGAGCATGTCTTGGAGAGAAAATCAAGGAGGCACCCAAAAGTTTCCTAAAGTGCCAAAGCCATGAAAGGAAGAAGCCTAAACTTGTGGAGCAAGACTAGGAGGTGTCCAAAAGAGCCAAACCATGAAGGAAAAATCCTTGATTCATGGAGAGATACTAGGAGACACCCCCATAACCTGCCATTTGGAGCTGATTTTCAAGTTTTCTTAGAGTTTTTGGGCTGCCCACTCATGGAAGGAGTCTTGGGAAGAGAATTTGATGCCTAAAGTTTGGGTTAGTCCTATTAGTCCCACATGGGAAGTGTATGAAATTTTATTTCTTTGTTATGTCTATATATTCAACTCTATGTAACTCTTGAATTAAATGATGAATGAAATCAATTTCTTTGTGAGAAACTTTGTGTTTCTCTCTTTCGCACTTGTATTCAGGTGTTGAGCTCCGTGAGGAAGTAAATCCGGGTTTCCTAGGAACCTTGAGGAGGTGTGAGATCTCCAACCCCAAAATCCTAGCTTAGTCCACCCATCTCTACTCCACCACCACCAAACCCTAATTTTCCATCTTCATCCCACGGCCCCTCTCTTCCACATCGAAGCCGGTCATCAGCATCCAGGTTCAGATCAACTGTTTCAACTACAGAGCCAGTTCAAAGGAGAGTCAGATCAGTATCAAGATCTCCGAAACTTCTACATCCAACAATCTTCATTAAGTCCTCAAGTCAGTGTCTTTCTTTGAGTTTCTGGTTCTTCTTTTGTTCTTCTTCTTCCAGATCCTGAGTTCGAGAAGGAGGCCAACCTTTCCATAGGACTACAATCCGAGGATCCATTGCGAAGATACCCCGTCTCCAAGGATCCTACAATCTGCTCGAGAGTGTCCTCCAATTGAAGCAACGAGAGATATCACTGCTAGGTAACAAGAACCTTCCCTTCTCACTTTGTCTGTTTCGTTGAAACTCAGAGCAAACCCTAGATCTGGGGGTTTCTCAATCCCCAGCGATCCTACTTCTGAGTTACTCTGATAATCCACTCCTTTTAATTGTGCTTTCTGTCATTTCTTAGTTTCTTTCAACATTAGTTTATCTTTCCTTTGAGTCAAAGCCGACTTCTGAAAATAAATAAATAAAAAAAATACATTAATTTTAATTTGCTTCCACATTCCACATTTTTGTTCTGCATCAATTTTGGTATCAGAGCATTCGCTCTGCATCACTGGGCTCCGGATCTTGATTGCCTGACAGCTGAGCTCAGGAGTTGGTGTCTTGGAGCTAGGCTCGAAGACTTGCTTTCCGGAGGGCTGGGCTCCGGATCTTGATTGCCTGAGAGCTGAGCTCAGGGATTGGTGTCTTGGAGCTGGGCTTGAAGACTTGCTTTCCGGAGGGCTGGGCTATGGATCTTGATTGCCTGAGAGCTGAGCTCAGGAGTTGGTGTCTTGGAGCTAGGCTCGAAGACTCGCTGAAAATTCTCCTACAAGGTAGATAGTTACGTGTGCAAAGGAAAATCTATATTATTACTGGAAGAAAGCCTTACATTATTGATAGTATCTTCTCAGATTGCAGGCATTTCATGTCCAAGGGAACCTGACGCCGTCAAGATCCTCGAGGTAGTAGGCCCCATGTGAGAGGACCTCAGTCACTTTGTAGGGGCCTGCCCAGTTCGGCAAGAGCTTGCTGCACTCCCGAGGCTGGGATGCTTCAGCTCAGCGCAGCACCAAGTCCCCGGGCCTGAAGACTTTCGGCCTCACCTGCTCATTGTAGTATCGAGCCACTCATTGCCGGTATGCTGCCATTAGGAGTCGAGCCTTGTCCCTTGTTTCTTCGAGGAGATCTAAGTTGAGCAGAAGGTGTACCAAGTTCCGTGCCTCATCGTACCGCTATACCCGTAGCATGGGCACACCGAGCTCAACCGGGATGACTGCCTCGGTGCCAAAGACAAGGTTGAAGGGCATCTCGTCGGTTGCCATTCTGGGCATTGTATGGTAGGCCCACAGGACACTTGGGAGTTCTTCCGCCCATCTGCCCTTAGTTTGGTCCAGTCGGGCTCTGAGCCCTTGGAGGTTGGTCCGATTAGTCACCTCGACCTCCCCATTTGTTTGGGGTTGGGCTACCGAGGTGAAGTAGTGTTGGATGCCGTGCTCAACGCAGAACCCTTCAAACTCCCGGTTGTCAAATTGTCGCCCATTATCAATGATGATGCAGTGGGGGAGTCCGAAGTGGCAGATAATCGACTTCCTAAAGAATTGGCGAACATTAGCTTCAGTGATCCGAGCTAGCGGTTCTGCTTCGACCCACTTGGTGAAGTAGTCAATCGCCACCGGCAGGAATCTTCGTTGCCCAGGTGTAGGGGGAATGGTCCTAGGATGTCCATCCTCCACTGAGCAAAGGGCCAAGGGGAGAGAGCTGGGAGATCGGCGCTGCCGGCTAGCATTGTATATGGGCATGACACTGGCACTTGTCACACCTTTTAATGAAGTCGGTGACATCCTCCCTCATGGTCTCCCAGAAGTATCCCTGGCGGAGAGCTTTGTAAGCTAGTGTTCTTCCTCCCACATGGTTCCCACAGAGGCCTTCGTGGATCTCCTGGAGTACGAAAGTTGCCTCTATGGACCTAAGGCACTTCAGGAGCGGGTAAGAGTGAGACCGGCGGTAGAGCTGGCCTTCCATCAGAATGAACCGGGAGGCCTTCTTCTTGATGAGGCCGGCTTCCATGCAGTCCTCTGGTAGGGTACCATCAGTGATGTACCTGACGTACCTGTCCATCTAGCTCAGCTCGTGGGTGACTTGGTGCACCTCCTCTGGACTTTCGTAGCTTGGATTATCGAGGTACACGATGTAGGCGCGCCCCAGCGATGAGTCGGTAGGGTCACGAGCCTCGACAGTGCATCCGCATGTGCATTCTCCCCCCGGGGGATATGGAAGATGGTAAAGCGTCGAAAGCTTGCCATACTGGAGCGGACTCGATCCAGGTACTTCATCATCTGGGGGTCTCTGGCCTCATATTCTCCGGAAACTTGCCCGGCAACCAGTTGGGAGTCGGTAAAGACTTTCAATGTCTGCACGCCCAGTTCGCGGGAGACTTTCAGACCCGTGAGAAGCACCTCGTACTCCGCTTGGTTGTTTGTTGTGGCGAACTTGAAGCAGAGGGGGCACTCTGCCACCACCCCATCGCTGTTGGTGAGGATGAGGCCTACTCCGCTCCCGTCGGAGTTGGATGTGGTGTGGGCACCAGGATCTGACAGAGGCTCCTCAACCCTCTGTGGATCTCAGATTAGGGTTCCCCTTCTATGAGTCCTGTAATAAGGCCTTGAGCCAAAGCAATTTCATAATTTCTTGTCAAAGTTTGTTTAGTCCTGTACCTTGACCAATTTGGGTCAAGTTAGGTCATGAGTCCTGTATTTGTTCGAGTCTGAGTTTGGACTAGGCCCAAGCCTAATTGAAGTCACCCTGGCTTTCATAACCAAGTCAAGTCCTGGTGGGCCAACCCACCCCTTCCACTTGGAATAATGCCAACTCAGGTGCCACCTCAGCTACCTACGTGGCGCCACATCAGTTGCCACTTGGGCATCCAAGGAGGGAAACAAGGTGGCACCCTCATGCTTTCCACACGCCTTCCCCTTGCCTTTTTCTCTTGGGCGACATTGGAAGGAAGAAACACCATCCCCCTCTTCCCTCCCCCACATCACGCCTTGATCCATCAAAAGAGGGGCGTTGAAGATCCTTGAAGAGACCAAGCCACAAAGCAAGCCCCCTTCCAAGCCTTCTTCCCAAAGTGTTCATGCAAGGATGGAAGGTCAAAGGACACACTCCCCTCTCCAAGCCCTCAACTATGCAACGCCCAAGGAGCTCTCCACTTGGTCGGCCTTGAATCATCCAAGAAATGGCATTGAAGAGTCCAAGGGAACACATCCCTTCAAGCAAGCCATGCCCCACTCTTTCTTCCCAAAATGAGCATGCTAATGAAGGAAGTCAAGAGACCAATCCCCCTCTCCAAGCCTTCCCATATGCCATGCCCAATCCAAGTCTTTTGGTCGGCCAAAAAGAGGAGAAAATAAAAATTTTGGGCGCCACCCATGAAAGCTTGTAATTTGGTTTCATTTGAATTTCAAATGGGCCTTGGGTGCCTATTTAAAGGGCCCAATCCCTCCCTTACAGAACTATTGAATGATTAATGAAAAAGAGATTGAGTTTTCTATCCTCCAACCATTGTCTCCTAGACTAGGTTTGAGTGAAGTTGCCTTCGTCCCCAGGGACGTCGAGTGGTGTGAGGCCACCTGTCCGTCGTCCCAGGGCATCGCGAGTCCTTCGTCCTCCTGGATGTCGAGTGGTATGAGGCCACATTCCTTCATCCTCCGTGATGTCGCGGGGTGCGAGGCCCCAAGTTATCTCCAACTTCAACTTCGGAATCCAGCCGAACACCGAGCTCGAAGCCCCTTCTCAACTCCCTCTCAATTCCTTTCTGTGCATCTCCACATCTCGCTGATCCTTCTTTTGTTTGCCTACAGGTCCTCCTTGGCATCTCGGGCATCGGAGACAGTCAGCTTTGCCATCGCGACCTCTCGACCCAAAGCCAGTTCTTCCACGGGTTCGACTGCTCGGGCATCCAGGCCGCATCCGCCGAGTTGAGCGATCTCTTCACCGGGCGCTTCAGAAGTGTGAGGTTTGCTTTCTCTCTATCTCCTAAGTAGGTATTGTATGTCGAGCTAGTCCTACCGGGATTTCTTAATCCCGGGGTCCTATTCTCGCTTTCACTTTTAGGGCTTTGAACTGCTAGCGTAAGCTTACATTACTCTTCTTTCGTATTTCTTGCCTTTGCTTGTGATCGAGAATCGAAACCCTAAAAAAAAAAAAAAACAAGAAACATAAAAAAACTCATCAACCCTAAAAAGAATTCCTTTGCATTGTAAGCATCCTTACTAGCATCTAGCATCCCTAGCCCTACCCCCTTGTTCCACATCATTCTTGGTATCAGAGCAAGGCTAGGACTAGTGCATTTTGTTTCATTTTCTGCATTTTGGTCAGTCTGTATATAGTCTAATCATTGGATTGTTTCTCTCTGTAGAGACATCCAAATTTTATGATTTCTATTTTGTTAGATCGCAGTAATTTCAAAGTATTTTTGTTTATTTTCTTAGATTTTATTTCAGTTTGTAGGATTTCTATGAAATACTACCTGAGAAAATCTCAGGTCTGAAATTTTAGCAAGCATCTCATCTTTTGATTCATTCATCCATCTAGCTTGTTCTTGCATGTTTTAATTCCTGTATTTTGTTTAGCATTCACCCATCTAAAAGACAAAAAAATAATAATAATAAGTAATTTCTTTAGTCATTATTGTGCTTCATTTCATATAACTTATCTTAAGGGCGTCAAATTAACATAGGGTCAGGATTTCATTACCTGTCCCTAGCCCAAAAAACCACCACCCGACATATCGAACCCTAGCCATTAACTAAAATCGATTAGACGTTTAATCTGCTCTAGTGAGCTAGCTAGGGACACCCACGAGTCGGGTCGACCCAAATGCCGAGCCAAGCTAGATTGCTTGTTGGTGTGTGCTTGAGTAGCTGGTGTCTAGGCAAGTGGTTCAGGGACTAGAGCCCGAAGGGAAGTGGGTTGGTTCGCTTACCTGGCCAATTTTCAATTGATGTCTAGGAAAGCAAAGAGGAACCTCCACTAACCTTACACTTACCTGGCCAGGTGCCAAGTTACTACTTCCAGGTTCATCTTCTTAACTTTACACTTGGAGAGATCTCCTAGGTCTAGCAAACCGTAGTATCGTTTGTTACATGTGCACTAGATCAGGAACCTCTTTTCACCCCCCATCTCCACCCTCTACCGACACCATGGACCAACTGCGATCTGATATTGGGGCCCTAACTCAATCCATGACCCAGTTAGGCAACCAGTTGAACAATAGACTGGATCAAATAGAGGCCAGACTGAGACCCCTAGAGGAAGCTGCTAGGCCCCGACCTGAACCTAGTCCTGAGTCCCCTCATCCCAGGAGAAACCTGCCACAAGACCCTTACTTTGAGGATGACTTTGGGAGAGACCCTGACCCCTTTGTTGATACCCGTCCTAGGAGACCCAATCTGGAGGACCGTGAAGAAAGAGCCCTTAGGAGCATCAAGCTTGAGGCACCCACTTTCGATGGTAGCTTAGATCCCAGGGTGTATGAAGATTGGGAGCTGCTATGGAGCAGTATTTTGACTGGTACTCTATGTCTAAAAGAACTAAGTTTAAGTTTGCCAAGCTTAGGTTCGTTTACCAAGCTAGGTTGTTCTGGAACAAGTGTTGAAAATTACATAGAGCAGAAAGGTCAATTACCCATAACCGCTTGGGGGGAGATGAGAGATAAGCTTAGAAGGAAATACTTACCTGCATCTTACACCCAGAAACTGTTGGACCAATGGCAGACCTTAAGTCAAGGGAGTAAGAGTGTGGCCGATTACATCATCAAGTTTGATGAATATGTTATGCGATGTAAGGTTGTTGAATCACCTGAGGTAACCCTGTCTAGGTTTAGGGCTGACCTACATCCAGACATTCAGAGAGAGCTGTATTTTAGATCAACCAAAACCTTGGAAGAAGCTTACCAAGTTGCTAGGCTATGTGAACGTTTCCAGAGAGCTCCCACCTATAGAAGACCTGAGCCCTTTAGAAACCCGAGCCGTATCCCTGGATCCATCCAAGGTTATAATCAAGCTTACCCGAGTTGACCAAACCCAAACCGAACTGACCCAAGTCGACCAAACCTAGCCCGACCCAGTCCTAGTCGTCCCAGCCTAGACCGACCCCAGTATAGTAGAGAGGAAAAGGGTAAGGCTGTTAAAGTCCAGAGGAGACCCGATCCCCAAGGTAAATGCTTTAGGTGTCATAAACCTGGACATTTTGCTAGCCAGTGCACCGCCCCTGCCCTACTCATAAAAGAACCAACTGAGACTGAATCCGAACCAACCATAGAACCTGAAGAGGACATCTATGATCCTGAAAATCAGTTATTAGAAGGGTACGAGGGAGAGGAAGAAGTGTATGAATCTAAAGACCTTGTAGGGGTAGTTCGATGCATCCTAGTCCAAAACATAGTACAGGAAGACTGGCATAGGACCAACATCCTACAGACCCTGATCAAGCTAGGAGATAAGGTTTGTAAGGTCATCATTAATAGTGGAAGCTGTGTTAATGCCCTTTCCTTGAGTACAGTCAAATCCTTAGGACTAGCCACAGTTCCCCACCCCAACCCTTACAAAGTCTCCTGGATAGATTCAACTTCAATTCCTGTAAAGTCTAGGTGCCAAATCAAGATAAAAATGAGTTCCTATGAAGAATCGATTTGGTGTGATGTCTTACCCATGGGTGTGGGTAGTATCATTCTAGGACGACCCTGGCTTTTCGACCATGATGCCACCCTTTATGGTCGATCCAATACCTGTGTCTTCTCCACCAAGGGAAAAAGATCACAATCAACCCAGTCCAACCTAAGGACCCCATCAAGAAAGGATCTAGTAGCCTTAAGGAGAAGAAAGCAGAAGTCAACCTGATCACACCTAAGGAGCTAGAGAAAGAGATTTTAGAGGGAGCCCCTGTTTGGATTCTAGCCACCAAGGAGAGTCACGAGCCAACCAATGTAGAACACCCCCAAGAGGTAGTAAAGACTCTGAAAGAATTTGAGGATGTTTTCCCGGAAGAATTACCTGATCAACTGCCACCCCTTAGGGACATCCAGCATGCTATAGATTTGGTCCAAGGATCTACTTTACCTAACCTTCCCCACTATAGGATGAACCCCACTGAACATCAGGAGCTTCATAAACAAGTGGGAGAGCTGCTTAGGAAGGGTTTTCTTAGGGAGAGTTTAAGTCCCTGTGCCGTCCCTGCCCTACTTACCCCTAAGAAAGACGGGACCTGGAGGATGTGTGTTGATTGCAGGGCTATCAACAAAATTACAATCAAATATAGGTTTCCTATTCCCCGCCTGGATGATATGCTCGATATGATCGCCGGTGCCACTATCTTTTCAAAGATAGACCTCAAGAGTGGTTACACCAGATTAGAATTCGACCGGGGGATGAATGGAAAATAGCATTTAAGACTAAGGATGGTCTGTTCGAGTGGGTAGTGATGCCTTTCGGGTTGTCTAATGCGCCTAGTACCTTTATGAGAGTCATGACCCAAGTCTTGCGCGAGTTCACTGGAAAATTCCTTGTAGTGTATTTTGATGACATCTTAATCTATAGCAAGACCAAAGAGGACCATCTTCACCACTTAAGGTTAGTCTGCCAAACCCTTAGGGAGAATAGCCTTTATGCCAACCCTAAGAAGTGTGAATTTATGACAACTAGGATTATCTTCTTAGGCTTTGTAGTTACCCCTAAAGGAGTTTCAGCCGACCCCAAAAAGGTTAGAGCTATAGTTGAGTGGCCTGTCCTTGCTAGCATCCACGATGTACATAGTTTCCATGGCCTAGCCACATTTTATAGATGATTCATTCAGGGATTCAGTTCAATTGTTGCACCTATAACTGACGCATCAGGAAGGGAGGTTTTCAATGGACTAAAGCTGCAGACAATGCCTTCCTTGAAATTAAGGATAGAATGGTACAAGCACCTGTCCTGAGATTGCCAGATTTTTCTAAGGTTTTCGAGGTTGCTTGTGATGCTTCGGGAGTTGGAATTGGTGGAGTACTTAGTCAGGAAAATCACCCCGTGGCCTTTTTTAGCGAAAAACTTAATGAAGCCAAAATTAAGTACTCGACGTATGATAAGGAGTTTTATGCAGTCGTCCAAGCCCTTAGATATTGGAGGCACTACCTTTTACCCCATGAGTTTGTCCTGTTTTCAGACCATGAAGCCCTTCGATACCTGAACTCCCATAAAAGATTGAACCCTAGGCACGCTAAGTGGGTCGAGTATATCCAAGCCTATACCTTTGTGCTTAAACATCGTGCAGGTACTGAAAATAAGGTAGCTGATGCCCTTAGTCGTCGTGCCCTTTTGTTAAACACGGTTAGGACTGAGGTTGTAGGATTTGACCGACTTCAGGAGCAATATGAATCTTGTCCTGACTTCAGTGAGATCTTCCAGTCTAAGCTTCAAGAACTATTTAGTGCCCATAGTGACTATACCTTATATGATGGTTATCTTTTCAAGGGTAATAAGTTGTGCATTCCTAAGACTTCACTCCGAGATTTTTTAGTGTGGGAAACCCATGCGGGAGGCCTAGCTGGTCACTTTGGTAGGGAGAAGACCATTCTAGCTGTTGAAGACCAGTTCTTTTGGTCTAGCCTTAAGAAAGATGTCGCCAATATTGTCTCTAGGTGCCGAACCTGTGCTGTGGCCAAGCAGTAGAAACAGAATACTGGCCTTTACACCCCCTTGCCCGTACCTAGCCACCCTTGGCAAGACCTCAGCATGGATTTTATGGTAGGATTACCCAAGACTGCAAGGAAGCACGATTCTGTCTTTGTAGTAGTGGATAGGTTTTCCAAAATGGCTCATTTTATACCCGCTCCCAGACCCTAGATGCTTCCAAAGTTGCCAAGCTTTTTCTGGAATATGTGGTTAAGTTACATGACCTACCTAAGACTATAGTGTCCGATAGGGATGTCCGCTTCACTAGCTATTTCTGGAAAACCCTTTGGCACCTCCTAGGCACCAAGCTCCAATTCTCCACTGCCTACCACCTGCAAACCGACGGTCAAACTGAGGTGGTCAACCGCAACCTAGGAAACCTTCTTAGATGCTTGATAGGTGAACATACGGGAAATTGGGATCTTCTTTTATCTCGAGCCGAGTTCGCCTACAACAGCTCTATAAATAGGACCACCGGGAAGAGTCCTTTTGAAGTTGTCTCTGGATACAAGCCTAACCGACCTCTTGACCAAATTCCCCTACCCATCCATGCACGTGTCTCCGAGTCAGCTGACTCACTTGCACAGCATATTAGGGACATGCATAAAGAAATTAGCCAAAAAATTAATATAAGTAATTACACATATAAATGGCAAGCTGATTCCCGAAAGCGAGCAAAAGAGTTTGAAATAGGATATTTTGTAATGATTAGGCTTCGGCCTGAACGATTTCCACCGGGAACCATTAAGAAGCTTCATGCTCGTGGGGCGGGTCCCTTTAAAGTGATTAGGAGAATGGGCCCTAACGCCTATGTGCTAGAATTACCTTCGGATTATGGAATTAGCTCGACATTCAATATCTCTGACTTAGTCGAGTATAGAGAACCCGCAAACATACCCAGTGAGCCATTTGGGCCTGACCTCCCTTTTGAGAGTGAACATAAACCTGAGTGTCCACCTCCAAATATACCTGAGCAAGGAGAGCGGATCGAGCGTGTCCTGGATGACCAAGCCATCACTACCTGGGACAAGGGCTACCAGCGTTACCTGGTCCGATGGTAAGGCCGACCTGAATCCGATGACTCGTGGATCACACGGGAGGACTTGCAGCGCATCGACCCCGACATCCTGGAAAGATACCAAAGCCAAGCTAACCCGTACTCGACAGGGTCGAGTTCCTCCCACCCTGGGAGAACTGGTGTGGGCACCAGGATCCGACAGAGGCTCCTCAACCCTCTGTGGATCTCATATTAGGGTTCCCCTTCTATGAGTCCTGTAATAAGGCCTTGAGCCAAAGCAATTTCATAATTTCTTGTCAAAGTTTGTTTAGTCCTGTACCTTGACCAATTTGGGTCAAGTTAGGTCATGAGTCCTGTATTTGTTTGAGTCTGAGTTTGTACTGGGCCCAAGCCCAATTGAAGTCACCCTAGCTTTCATAACCAAGTTAAGTCCTGGTGGGCCAACCCACCCCTTCCACTTGGAATAATGCCAACTCAGGTGCCACCTCAACTACCTACGTGGCAACACATCAGTTGCCACTTGAGCATCCAAGAAGGGAAACAAGGTGGCACCCTCATGCTTTCCACACGCCATCCCCTTGCCTTTTTTCTCTTGGGCGACATTGGAAGGAAGAAACACCATCCCCCTCTTCCCTCCCCTACATCACGCCTTGATCCATCAAAAGAGGGGCGTTGAAGATCCTTGAAGAGACCAAGCCACAAAGCAAGCCCCCTTCCAAGCCTTCTTCCCAAAGTATTCATGCAAGGATAGAAGGTCAAAGGACACACTCCCCTCTCCAAGCCCTCAACTATGCAATGCCCAAGGAGCTCTCTACTTGGTCGGCCTTAAATCAATCTAAGAAATGGCGTTGAAGAGTCCAAGGGGACACATCCCTTCAAGCAAGCCATGCCCCACTCTTTCTTCCAAAATGAGCATGCTAATGAAGGAAGCCAAGAGACCAATCCCCCTCTCCAAGCCTTCCCACATGCCACACCCAATCCAAGTCTTTTGGTCGGCCAAAGAGAGGAGAAGATGAAAATTTTGGGCGCCACCCATGAAAGCTTGTAATTTGGTTTCATTTGAATTTCAAATGGGCCTTGGGTGCCTATTTAAAGGACCCAATCCCTCCCTTGTAGAACTATTGAATGATTAATGAAAAAGAGATTGAGTTTTCTATCCTCCAACCATTGTCTCCTAGACTAGGTTTGAGTGAAGTTGCCTTCGTCCCCAGGGACGTTGAGTGGTGTGAGGCCACCTGTCCATCGCCCCAGGGCATCGCAAGTCCTTCGTCCTCCTGGACGTCGAGTGGTGTGAGGCCACATTCCTTCGTCCTCCATGACGTCGCGGGGTACGAGGCCCCAAGTTATCTCCAACTTCGACTTCAGAATCCAGCCGGACACCAGGCTCGAAGCCCCTTCTTAACTCCTTCTCTGTTCCTTTCCGTGCATCTCCACATCTCGTTGATCCTTCTTTTGTTTGCCTATAGGTCCTCCCTGGCATCTCGGGCATCGGAGATAGTCAGCTTTGCCATCGCGACCTCCCGACCCAAAGCCAGTGCTTCCACGGGTTCGACTGCTCGGGCATCCAGGCCGCATTCGCTGAGTTGAGCGATCTCTGCACCGGGCGCTTCAGAAGTGTGAGGTTTGCTTTCTCTCTATCTTCTAAGTAGGTATTGTATGTCGAGCTAGTCCTACCGGGGTTTCTTAATCCCGGGGTCCTGTTCTTGCTTTCACTTTTAGGGCTTTGAACTGCTAGCGTAAGCTTACATTACTCTTCTTTCTTATTTCTTGCCTTTGCTTGTGATCGGGAATCGAAACCCTAAAAAAAAAAAACAACAAGAAACATAAAAAAAGTCATCAACCCTAAAAAGAATTCCTTTGCATCGTAAGCATCCTTACTAGCATCTAGCATCCCTAGCCCTACCCCCTTGTTCCACATCAGGATGTGCCATCCACATGAAGGATCCAGGGCTCCTCCCCTGGTCCGTACTCTATTTAGGGCTCCGTTATTGTCTGCTCTAGCTCCTCGGTAAGCCCAGTGCATTCAACCATGAAGTCAGCTAGGACTTGTGCTTTCTATGAAGACCTCGATCGATATGCTATGTCAAACTTGCTGAGTAGCAGGGACCACTTAGCCAGCCTCCCGGAGGTCTCGAGGTAGCTAAGTATGGTCCTCAATGGCTGATCCATCACGACCACAATAGGGTGTGCTTGGAAATAGGGCCTAAGACGCTTAGCAAACATTATTAGTACAAAAATGAGTTTCTCGGAGTGAGTATACCTGATCTCTACATCGCAGAGAACTTTGCTGGTGTAGTACACCGGCTTCTGGGACCCGTCCTCATATGCACGGACGAGAACTGAGCTGACGGCTCTAAGTGTGACCGCCAGATAGAGTAGGAGCTCCTCCCCTTCTTTCGGTCTGGAGAGCAGCGGGGGAGAAGCTAGGAATTCCTTCAGCTCCTCAAAGGCCATCCTGCACTCTTCCGTCCAAGTGAAGTCATGCATGTTATGCAGCGCCTTGAAGAATGGAATGCAGCGATCGGCCAACCTCGAGATGAACCGGCTCATGGCGATGATACACCCCGTCAAGCACTGAATCTGCTTCTTGGATGTCGAGTGCTCCATGTCGATGATCACTTCGACCTTCTCCAAGTTGGCCTCGATCCCCTTCTGAGTGACCATGAAGCCCAGGAACTTTCCCGCTGCCACTCCGAAGGCACACTTCGCTAGGTTCAGCTTTATCTGGTACTTTCGGAGGTTGTGGAAGGCTTTGACGAGGTCGGCGACATGGTCCGAGCTTGGCTTGCTCATGACAAGCATGTCATCCACGTACACCTGCATGTTTTGGCCAATCTGGTCCTTGAAGATCCTATTGACCAGACACTGGTATGTGGCTCCAGTGTTCTTCAGACCAAAGGGCATCATCCTGTAGCAGTATATCTCTTGGTTGGTGATGAAGGCAGTGTGTTCCTCGTCCTCAGGGTGCATCCGGATCTGGTTGTATCCGGAGCATGCATCTATGAACAAAAGCAGCCTATGCCCCAAGGTGGCGTCAACCAGCTGATCGATCTTCGGCAAGGGGAAGCTGTCCTTTGGGCTGCCTTGTTGAGGTCGGTGTAGTCTACATAGATCCTGTATTTGCCATTGTTCTTCTTCACCATCACCACATTCGCCAGCCAACTCGGATATTGCACCTCCCGAACGAAGCCGGTGGCGAGGAGTTTGTCTACCTCCTCATTGATGGCCGCCTGCCTCTCTAGGATGAAGCTTCTCTTCTTTTATCGAACTGGCCTATACTTTGGGTCAATGCTCAACTTGTGAGTGATGACGTCGGGGGGAATACCTGGCATGTCCGCCATCATCCAGGCGAACACATCTGCATCACCCGCAGGAACTCCAAAAGGTGGGCCCTCTCCTCATCCTGTAGCTGGGCTCCAATATGCACCATCCTCGCAGGGTCATCTCCTAGCAGATAAGAAAGCAAGCATTTGACCGGGCCTCCCCTGGGGTTTGGAGCCCTTTGGTCAAGATCGTCCTCCTTGGGATCGCCTTCGAAGGACTTGGCCCCAAGGAGGGTTTGGAAATAGTGCTGCACTGGCTGGGGTGCTCCCCTCATCTCCCCGATGCCGTAGGGAGTTGGGAAATGCACAAGTAGTCTCTTGGTGGAGACGACGACATCAAGCAGGTTGAGCCCAGGTCAGTCTAGAATCACGTTGTAGGCTGAGGGAAGCTTGACAACCGTGAAGGTCACCATGACGGTGCTCTGTCGAGGTGAGGTCCTGGCAGTAACTAGGAGAGTAATTTCTCCCTCCATCCTTACGGAATCACCTATAAAACCAACGAGGGGAGTGTGCACAGGTCTAAGTCGAGCAAGAGAAAGATTCATCCTGGAGAAGGCATCGTAGAAAAGCATATCTGTGGAGCTTCCACTATCAACCATGATGCATTTTATAGGATGCTTCACGATCGTCATCTCGACGATCACGACATCATTATTTATATTTTTCCCCGAGTCGTCCCCTTTCCTCATAAAGAGGAGTACATTTCAGAATGCCCTACCCCTCGGGCCTTTTTAGGTGTGCACTCGGCTCCCCAGCATATCATCCCTACCGGCTTCTCGGTAGAGCAGTTGTCGACTGCTGGAACTGGTGAGAGAGCGACGAGCGCCTGAGGTTCTGCTTGAGGTCTGCCCCCCACAAACCTTCCGAGGTAGCCACTCTTGATGAGCTCTTCGATTTCCCACTTGAGGTTGTGGCTGTTACGGCCGTAACGATGACGTGGCATGTCTCAGATTCCGTTGGGCATGATCCGAGCCACATCGAGTTTTTATTTAGCTGAGTCAGATGCAGCCCATCCCGGCCGAGGTTGAGCTCGGTCGAGGCCGATCATCCTTCTGCCGTCCTTCCAGGTGTCCACCCAGGAGGGGTCCGCCTCGGCCGAGTTCGGCGGCTCCCCCTCCCTCGCCAGGTGGCGCCCTGAGACGGTCCCACCTCGGCCGAGGTCAAGCCGGGCCCCTTCGCTCCTTCGCCAGGTGGAGCCCGGAGACGGGACCACCTTGGCCAAAGCTGAGCGTCCTTCTGCCGCTCCGCCAGGTGTCCACCCAGGAGGGGTCCACCTCGACCGAGTTCGGCGGCTCCCCCGCTCCCTTGCTAGGTGGTGCCCTGAGACGGTCCCACCTCGGCCGAGGTCGAGTCGGCCCCTTCGCTCCTTTGTCGGGTGGCGCCCGGAGATGGGACCACCTCGACTGAAGCCGAGCGTCCTTCTGCTGCTCCACCAGGTGTCCACCCAGGAGGGGTCCACCTCGGTCAAGTTCGACGGCTCCTCCGCTCCCTCGCCAGGTGGCGCCCTGAGACGGTCCCTCCTCGACCGAGGTCGAGCCGGGCCCCTTCGCTCCTTTGCCAGGTGGCGCCCGAAGACGGGACCACCTCGGCCAAAGCCGAGCCTCCTTCTACCACTCCGCCAGGTGTCCACCCAGGAGGGGTCCACCTCGGCCGAGTTCGGCGGCTCCCCCGCTCCCTTGCCAGGTGGCACCCTGAGACAGTTTCACCTCGACCGAGGTCGAGCAGGCCCCTTCGCTCCTTCGCTAGGTGGCGCCCGGAGATGGGACCACCTCGGTCGAAGCCGAGCATCCTTCTGCTGCTTCCGCCAGGTGTCCACCCGGGAGGGGTCCACCTCGGCCGACGTAGGCCAGCTCGTACAGAGAAGGTCCCACAGAATGGGGGCGCGGGCTCCGAGGTTGCCCCTCGAGCCGTGCGCGCCGTACCCCAAGAAAGGCGCCCCGTACGAATGGCGGCGACACGCGAAACATCACTTACGTCGGCCCGACATGTTCCGCAGTCGAGAGACGAGGCCCTGACAAAACAGGACCCGATAACGGACAGCGTCGGTGCCTGGGAAGGAGGGCGCTCACGCTCGGCGCGAGGTCTGGTCGGCAGTCTGACCAGCGCCCCCCTCCTCTACTCTTTCCCCGCTGGGCTCGGCAAACGAGGCCAGAAAGCCGCCCGGCCCTCAAATCCAGAAGGGGAAAGAGAAAGGGGCGGGGGGGGAGATGAAAGCAACAAAGGAGCCTCCCAGGAATGGAAGACGGAGGGGAAACAGGAGGAGATAAAAGGAAGGAGAGGATAGACGACAAGGTAAGTGAGGTAAAGCATGAAACAAAGGCAGGAGACTCCGCTTCAAAAGCAAGATCCACGGTCCCAAGAGGGGGCCCCTTGGCGTGAGCTCGGCAAAGGAACCCAGCCGGGTTTCTGGTCTTTCTGGCACCTTTCTCGCTAGCACGTTCTTTGAGTCTGGGACCCCTTCGGGGGCTCGTCCCAGAGAATCTGTTCCCTCTCACCGTCTATTAACTTAACCATCGGAGCTCCCTCGTCGGAATCCCCAGCCAGGGTTTCTGACCTTGCCTTGCAGGTTCGGCCCAGCCAGGAGGCCACAGGGGTGAGACGGTCTAGTCAGATCGGCAGTTCCGAAGCCACAGGCGCGGCGGCGGGATCGGCAATAGATTGGCGTGCCAGGAAGGGGCGGGGCAGGACAACACCCCTAGTGGGAGCTAGCTTTCTACGGGCAAAGCGCGTTCCAACAATGGTGGTCACCCGTGGACGCGAGGCATCCACCAGCCGTGTAGGGGAGGTCCCCTCACCTCAAGGGGCCCGAAGAGGGAGCTCCCCGCTCCCCCTCCACTTCCACCATAGCTGACCTCGGCGGACGGACCTCTCGCGGCTGTCATCCAGCAGCTGCAGACCTTGACCATGACGGTCCGGCAGCTACAACATCAGCAGTGCTCCCTGGCCACGTAGCCTCAGCTAGGGACCCCCGCGGCTCGGGCCGCGGGGCCGCGTGAGAGCCTGCGCTCCATCCAAGGCAGGCCATCCCAACCACGGGCAGTCTCCAACCCCCGCGGGAGCCATCAAACTCCCGCGAAAAGAAACTACTCCAGTTCGGCGGATCACGAGAGTCGATCCCCGACCGATGAAGCCGAGATGGTGCATCGCAGCAAGCGACACCGAGGTGTGACTCTACGCCGAGACCGATCGGCGCCCCCTTCACCAGCGGCCTCGGTGGAAGATTCCACCGACGAGGCCATCAGGCGCAAGGCCGAGAGGCGCCTGGAGGAGCACGAGCACAAGTTGGCAGAGTTCGCCCGTCAATTTTCTGACCTACAGAACTCATCGGCGAACCCGACGGGCTACGACTCCCGTCCCCCCTTCTTTGAAGAAATCCAGGCGGAGCCGATTCCGAGCTGGTTCCACATGCCGCAGGTGGATCCCTAAGATGGGACCACCGACCCTTTGGACCATCTAGAGAGCTATAAGGCTCTCATGAGTGTCCAGGGGGCCACGAACACTCTGTTGTGCATCGCCTTCCCCGCTACCCTCCGGAAGGCCGCTCGAGTCTAGTTCACCCGCCTCGAGCCCGGATCTATTTGCTCCTTCCATCAGTTGGAGGGAAAGTTTGTGGCCCACTTCGATGCTTGTCAAAAGGTGCCGAGGGAGGTGGACAGCCTCTTCTCCATCCGTCAGCAGGACCAGGAGCTGCTCCGGACTACATCACCCGGTTCAAGACCGCAGCCCTGGAGATCTACAGCCTAGACGAGCCCGTGCCATGCTGGCTTTGAAGCGCGGGCTCAAGACGTCCCGCCTGACCTATTCTCTGGATAAAAAACCCCCCAGGACGTACTCCGAGCTCCTCCTCCGCACCCACAAGTACATCCGAGCGGAGGAGGCCGACCGCACCCGCCGGGAGTTAGACGGGAAGACCTTGAAGAAGCCGGTCCCAAGGGACGTTCCGGGAGCTCGGAGGCCCGGGCCATCTGCCGACCCTCGCCCGAATCCAAGGCCGAGGGGCGAGGCCACCTCGGAGCGAAGGTTCACCCCCCTCCTAGCTCCCCGAACGAAGATCCTCATGGAAATTGAGGGCAAGAACTACCTCCACCGACCTCCTCCTCAGAACCCGAGAGGTACCCGAGACAAGTCAAAGTACTGCCAGTTCCACCATGGGCACGGCCATGACACGAAGGAGTGTCGCAACCTGAAGCGAGAAATCGAGGAGCTGATCAAAAGAGGCTACCTCAGGAAGTTCGTCAGGAACGAGGTCCCAACGGAGGGACAGCCGCTCGCGGCCTTACCCCCGGTTCCTGCAATCGACAACCGCCCGACGGAGAAGCCGATGGCATGATCTCACATGGGATCGGGTGGGCGGCGAAGAGAGCCCGGAGGTCGGGAACCCAGAGAATGTACCCCCTACTGAGAAGGGGAATGTAAATGAGAATGTAAACAATGATGCCGTGGTGGTCGAAATAACCATCGCGAGGCATCCTGTACGCCGAATTATGGTAGATAGTGGGAGCTCGGCTGACGTGCTTTTTTATGATGCTTTCTCCTGAATGAATTTGTCCCATGATCAGCTAAGGCCGGTGCACACCCCCCTGGTAGGCTTTACTGGGGACTCGGTGGGGGTCAAAGGAGAGAGCACTCTCCCGGTCACCGCTGGATCCCCACCTCGGCAGACAATCATCTTGATGATGTTTACCGTCGTCAGGCTTCCTTCGCCTTACAACGCGATCCTCGGGCGTCCCGGGCTCAACCAACTAGATGCCATGATTTCCACGAAGCGGTTGCTAGTGCAACTGCCCACAGCTTTCGGATTCGGGGTGATGAGGGGGACGACCCAGCCA
The DNA here is from genome assembly GCA_021397845.1 of Areca catechu. Taxonomy (NCBI): domain Eukaryota; kingdom Viridiplantae; phylum Streptophyta; class Magnoliopsida; order Arecales; family Arecaceae; genus Areca; species Areca catechu. Next base: position 11,970,545 of record CM038038.1, on the reverse strand, counting down.
GTCTCGCATTGCCTCCATACGGTCCCGGGTGCCCGAGGCGCTGAGCTCGCCCCCGACGTCGACGACCTCGACCTAAGGGAGAAGGAACCCAGGGGAGGACCCGTCGAGCACCTGTTGACTTATCCCCTCGGCTCGGACCCACTGAAGATGGTGCAGGTGGGAGCGCAGCTCCCAAAAGAGGAACGGGCCCGCCTGCTGGAGTTCCTCCGCATTAATGTGGACGTGTTCGCCTGGTCAGCGGCCGACATGCCGGGCATTCTCCCCGAGGTCATTACGCACAGGCTGAACGTGGACCCGAGCTGCCACCCGGTCCGCCAGAAGAAGAGGAGCTTCGCTGTGGAGAGGCAGAGGGCCATCAATGAAGAGGTGGAGAAACTCCTCGCCGCCGGCTTCGTGCGGGAAGTTCAGTATCCCAGCTGGCTGGCGAATGTGGTCATGGTGAGGAAGAGCAGTGGTAAGTGGAGGATCTGTGTAGACTACACCGACCTCAATCGAGCTTGGCCAAAGGACAGCTTCCCTCTTCCAAAGATTGACTAGTTAGTCGACACCACCTCGGGGCATCGCCTCCTATCCTTCATGGATGCCTTCTCCGGCTACAACCAGATCCGAATGAACCCGGAGGATGAGGAGCACATTGCCTTCGTCATCGACCGTGGAACTTTCTGTTACAGGATGATACCGTTTGGCCTCAAGAACGCCGGGGCCACATACCAGCATCTGGTCAACAGAGTCTTTAAAGACCAGATCGGCCGCAACATGCAGGTGTACGTGGACGATATACTGGTGATGAGCAAGCCCCACTCGGATCACGTGGCCGACCTGGCGGAGACTTTTGGCAACCTCCGACTTCATCAGATGAAGCTGAACCCGGTGAAGTGCGCTTTCGGCGTCTCCGCCTGAAAGTTCTTGGGGTTCATGGTAACCCAGAGAGGGATTGAAGCCAACCCGGAGAAGGTCCAGGCTATCCTGGACATGGAGCAGCCCGCCTCCAAGAAGAAAGTGCAACAACTCATCGGCCGGATAGCCGCCCTGAGCCGGTTCATCTCCAGGTCGGCCGACCACTGCCGGCCCTTCTTCAAAGTGTTAAGGAAGATGAACGACTTCGCATGAACCGAGGAGTGCCAGGAGGCCTTTGAAGAGCTGAAGAAGATGCTCGCATCACCCCCACTGCTTTCCAGGCCCGAGGAAGGAAAGGAGCTCATCCTCTACCTGGCAGTCACCCCGGAGGTCGTCAGCTCGGTCCTAGTTCGGACCGACGACCAGGGAGTCCAGCGGCCGGTGTACTACACCAGCAAGCTTCTCCGCGATGCGGAGCTCAAGTATTCCTGGCCCAAAAAGCTCGTTTTTGCATTAATAGTGTCTGCTCAGCGTCTCAGGCCCTATTTCCAAGCGTATCCCATTGCCGTCATGACGGATCAACCGCTGAAAGCGATACTCAGCCGACCCGACACATCGGGGCGATTGGCAAAGTGGGCGCTCAAGCTCAGCGAGTTCGACATCACTTACAGGCCGAGGTCGGCCATGAAAGCGCAAGTGCTGGCCGACTTTTTGGTCGAGTGCACGGGCCTAGGCAAGGAGTCCGAGGAGGACCCCTCGCACCAGCAGCTGAAACCGGACCCCAAGGAGCCCGGAGAGGATGCGTGGATCCTTCATGTAGATGGAGCCTCGAACTCCGGCGGGAGCGGAGCCGGACTCATTCTCGCCAATGGTGGTGGGGTCATCATCGAATGCGCGCTCCGTTTCCAGTTTGCCGCAACCAATAATCAGGCGGAATACGAGGCGCTCCTCGCCGGGCTGAGGGTCTCCCGCGAGCTGGACGTGGATAACCTCAAAGCCTTCACTGACTCCCAGCTAGTGGCGGGACAGGTCTCCGGAGAATACGCCGTGCACGACCCTCAAATGGTGAAGTATTTGGAGCTTGTCAGAGCGGGCACGGTCGGGTTTCGGCGCTTCAACATCTTTCACATCCCTCGCGGGGAAAATGCCCGTGCGGACACTCTTTCCCGGCTGGCGACCCTGCCGGACTCGATGCTGGGCCGCACTCATATGGAGTGCCTCAAGGCCCCAAGCTACGAGATCCTAGTGGAGGTCCATCAGGTCAGCCGTGAGCCCAGCTGGATGGACAAGTACGCTGAATACATCACCAGCGGTACCTTGCCAGAGGACTGTGTAGCGGCCCGCCTCATCAAAAAGAAGGCCGCGCGGTTCGTCCTGATGGATGGGCAACTGTATCGAAGGTCCTACTCCTACCCCCTCCTTAAGTGCCTGGGACCCGCGGAGGCCACACTCATGCTCCAGGAGATTCATGAGGGCATCTGTGGGAACCACGTGGGGGGCAGAACGCTAGCCTACAAGGCCCTCCATCAAGGCTATTTTTGAGAGACGATGAAGGAGGACGCCGTCGATTTCGTGAAGAGGTGTGATCGGTGCCAGCGGCATGCCGTGGTGCAACGGCAGCCCTCCACCCCAATCTCCCAGCTCTCAGCTCCATGGCCATTTGCCCAATGGGGAATGGACCTCCTAGGACCATTTCCACCGGAGTCCGGGCAACAGAAGTTCCTGATCGTGGCCATCGACTACTTCACAAAGTGGGTCGAGGCCGAACCCTTGGCATGGATCACCGAAGCAAACATCGCCAAGTTCTTCTGGAAGTCGATCATCTGCCGTTTCAGCCTCCCCCACACCGTGATCACTGATAATGGGCGTTAGTTCGACTGTCGGGAGTTTGAAGAATTCTGCAGCGACCTCGGCATCCACCATCGCTTCACCTCCGTTGCTCACCCTCAGACCAATGGAGGAGCCGAGGTCACAAACAGGACTATTTTGCAGGGTTTCCACACGAGGCTGGACCAGGCCAAGGGCAGGTGGGTGGAGGAGCTTCCCAGCATCCTCTGGATGTACCACACCACCCCGAGGACGACGACCGACGAGACCCCATTCAACCTCGTCTTCGGAGCCGAGGCGGTTATCCCGATTGAGCTCAGTCTACCCACACTGCATGTGGAACAATACGACGAGGCGGAGAACCCTGCCAGAATGATGCTCAACCTGGACCTTCTTGAAGAGACGAGGGACAAGGCCCGAGTCCGGATGGCGGCGTACAGGCAGCGAGTGGCCAGATATTACAACTCTCGGGTGTGGCCGAAGTCCTTCTGCCCCGGAGATCTGGTGCTCCGGCGTGCTGAAGCTTTTCAGCCACGAGAATGCGGGAAGCTCTCCCCGAACTGGGAAGGCCCATACAGGGTAGCGGAAGCCCTCCCTCATGGGGCCTACTGCTTGGAGGAATTGGGAGGGTCCAGGTTCCCTCGGACGTGGAACGCCTCGAACCTAAGGATGTATTATCAATAATGTAAGGTTCCCCAACTCCTGCAATAAAGTTTCTTTGCTTCAAACGCTCTTTCTCACCTCGTAGAGAAACGGGCGCATGACGCTGAGCTCGGCAAACACGATTGTGGCCGAAGACCCGAGAAAGCAAGAAGTCCTAGACTTCGGTCTGGAAGGCGGGGCAGAGCCCAGCTCGCCCACGCGATCACGGAGAATAGCTAGGCAAGCCGTGCAAAGCTTGAACAAAGCCTGCGGCCCCGGGGTTCAGTCCGAAAGTCCTGGACTTTGGTCTGGAAGGTGGGGCAGAGCCCAGCTCGCCCACGCGATCATGGAGAATAGCTCGGCAAGCCACGCATGGCTTGAACAAAGCCTGCAGCCCCGGGGTTCAGTCCGGAAGTCCCAGACTTCGGTCTGGAAGGCAAGGCAGAGCCCAGCTCGCCCACACGATCACGGAGAATAGCTCGGCAAGCCGTGCAAAGCTTGAACAAAGCCTGTGGCCCCGGGGTTCAGTCCGGAAGTCCCGGACTTCGGTCTGGAAGGCGGGGCAGAGCCCAGCTAGCCCACATGATCATGGAGAATACCTTGGCAAGCCGCGCAAAGCTTGAACAAAGCCGGTGGCCCCGAGGTTCAGTTCGGAAGTCCCGGACTTCGATCTGGAAGGCGGGGCGGAGTCCAGCTCACCCACGCGGTCACGAAGGCAAGCCCAAAGAAGGGCCCGCACAAGGCCTACTCTACTGCCACCCAGTCCAGAATGCTCCAAACTTTGATCTGAACGCTGGATGGGACCAGGTCCACCCGCGGACTCAGCCCGGAGCGGGTCCACCCTCATCTCGGCACTCCACACCAACACCTCAAAAAAAAAAAAAAAAAGAGAGAGAGAAGAGAAGAAAAGGTGAAAGAGGAAGGCGAGGTCGAGACTTGGCAAAATTAGATCTTCATTGATTCGAAAGCAAGGATTACAACAAGGGAGTCCCGACAGGCAGGGAGTCCCCAAAAAAAAAAGGGAAAAGAAAGGGATACTTCTGCAGCTTAGTTCGGTGCGATGGCAGGGTCCTCAGTCTGGGTCGCGCGCTCCCTATCCTCGCCGTCGATGGCTACTGGCTCGGAGGACCGCTCTGGGGCTACGGCCGTGTCACCCATTGGGGCCGCAGAAGTGTCGCCCGCCGCGCCGAAAGCCCCGCTGGCAGGTCCTTGCCTTCTGCCCCCGAGCGCCACCCTGCTGAGGTCGAGCTCGGGGTAAAAGGACCCCACCTTCTTCCAGCACACTTGGAACCCCTTCAGGAAGGAGTCCACAGCGGCCTCCCAGACCTCCGAGACGTACTCGTCAGAGGCCCAGAACCTCGGGACGGCTTCCTGCACCTCCCGCTTCGCGGCCTCCAGGAGCCCGTTGACGTAGACGCTCCGCTCCTTGGCCGCATTCGCCTCCCGCCGGGCCTCCTCCAGCTGACGCTCCAACCACTGAGAATGGGCCTGGAGTCGAGCCCTCTCCGCCGCATCCTCCTCCGTGCACCGCTGGTGGGAGATCCTCTCCTCAGACAGAGAGGACTCCAGGTCCTTGACGCGCTCCTCGGCGCATGCCAGGTCTGCCTGAAGGGCCTGGTTGCTCCCCGCAGCTCGACCCCTATCTCCATGAGGTCTTTCACGTCAGCCGCGAGCTTGCCGAGCTTCTCCTCCTTCTCGGCATCCTTTTTTGCATACCCTGTGAGGATGTTCCTCAGCAGGAGTACGTCGGTCCCGATCTGCACAGCAAAGAGAACGGGTTAGTAGAAAAGCTAACCGAAGTAGCAAAGGAAAGGGCTCTGAGTTCGGACTCACCGTGAAAAGCTGTGGGAGGATCCCGAGCAAAGCGTCGGCATAGTCCCGATCGCCTCGAGATCGGCGGTCCCGGGAGGTGGAGGCAAACTCCATCACTTTCTCCACGAGCCCCTTGTCGCGGATCACAGAACACCGGTTGGTGATCACCGGTGACGGAGCCGTCAGGTCAGCTGCAGGGGCGACCGACCCGCCGGGAGGAACCGCCATCGCCGGAACGGCTGGAGTCACGGGCGGCGCCGTCGGCTCTGCGGTGATGATGGGGCCGGTGCGGGGTGGAACTACTACCGGTGGACCTCCCTCGTCGGCAGCACCGCCAGGTCGGACGGCTGGAGCATCAGTGGCCCAGGACCGAGGCGGCCTTGGCGGGGGAGCAGCGACTACCGGACTGGGCACAGACACCGGCGCGACCTCCTGGGTCGCCTCGGTGCGAGCCCTCTTCGCCACAGGCTCGTCCACCTCGGCGGCGTCCGTCTGGGCCACGCCCTCCAGAAGGTTCTCCAGCGAAAACTTCATACCTGCAATAGAAAAAGTCGGTCAACTCGGCTAAAAGAAAAAGAACGGGAAGGCGGAATAAGAGAAGAACCGAGCCTCACCCGGCTCGCGGATGGGGCTGATCCCCGCCTCAAACAAGTTCTGCTCCGAGAGCAGAACCTCGAGCGCTGGGATCACGTCGCTCAAAAGCTGGGAGTAGGCCTCTTGGTCCGCCGGCTCGACTTGGGAGTTCCGGTTCGGGGACCGATCCGGCTCGCTCTAGGCCCAGTCGACATCCTCGACCGAGGCAAAAAAGAACCGGTTCTTCCAACCCTTTATGGAAGAGGGAAGGTCGAACCAGAGGCACCTGGGCCGGGGCGAGATGTACCACTAGCCGTCGTCGGTGGAGTATCGCTTCAGGATTAAACAGAGCCTTGAAGAGGGAGAAACAAGCAACAAACCCGTGGAAGTGACAGAAGACGATGAAAGAAAAGATGACCCGGATGGCATTAGGAGCCAGCTGGGCCAGGACTAGACGGAAATGGCTGAGGAAGGAAAGGAAAAAGGGGTGCAGAGGGAACCGAAGACCCCCGAGAAGGAAGTCCTCGTAGAAAGCTATGCGGCTGGGGCCACTCATGGTGACACGATCCCCGAGCCGCGGAACAAAGAGACGGATTGACCCTGGGATGCCGTAGACCTCCCGGAGCAAGGAAAGGTCACCTTCGGTCATCCTGGAAATATGACCGGAGGGACCGACAGAAGGAAGGGTCGGAGGAGGAAGAGAAGAGATAGGAAGTGTGGACAGGACGGGAGGAGACCTGACACCCCTGGGGATGCCTATGGTGATACCCCCAGGCTGAAGTCGCCTGCGGGTCTCCTCCGGGATTACTTCCTCCTCCGAGGAGGAAGACGATGGAGTCCTCGGCCAGGACGGACCGGCCTCGTCCGGGTTAGAGGAAACATGGCGACGATGCACCATGGTAAAGAAAGTAGTGAGAGAGAGACTAGAGGAAAGGGGAGGAACGAAGAAGAGAACGGAGGCGCTCACCGAAATGCACTATGCGATGCGGGGGAGGGGGAGATAGCCTGCAGCAAACCGCCGATGGGGCGAGGGAAAGGGCCTCATTCCGGAAAGTCCCTTCCTTTTCAAACTCAATCGACAGCAGCCGTACCCATCATTCTGCTCTGGGCCATCGAGTGATTGCCGCGTGGATGCACGCCCGACATCGATGCCTCGTCCGCAGGGAAACGGCCTCTATCTCGAAGCGACGCATTAATTACGGGCGAGTAAGCGACGCGTGGCGGCCTCCAATAGAGCTTCGAGCGTACCGAGAAACGACGACGAGGATCGTGGCAATTATGACGTGACATCTTCGCCCCCCCACGTCATCTCTGCATTTAATCCCCACGTCCCGTTCCACGATGCCCCAACAGGACAATGGGTTGGGGGGCAGCTATTACGGCCGTAACGATGATGTGGCATGTCTCAGATTCCGTTGGGCATGATCCGAGCCACGTGGAGTTTTTTTTGGCTGAGTCAGATGCAGCCCATCCCGACCGAGGTCGAGCTCGACCGAGGCCGATCATCCTTCTGTTGCCCCGCCAGGTATCCACCCAGGAGGGGTCCACCTCGACCGAGTTTGGCGGCTCCCTCGCTCCCTCGCCAGGTGGCGCCCTGAGACGGTCCCACCTCGGTCGAGGTCGAGCCGGGCCCCTTCGCTCCTTCGCCAGGTGGCGCCCGAAGACGGGACCACCTCGGCCAAAGCCGAGCGTCCTTCTGCCGCTCCGCCAAGTGTCCACCCAGGAGGGGTCCACCTCGGCCGAGTTCGGCGGCTCCCCCGCTCCCTCGCCAGGTGGTGCCCTGAGACGGTCCCACCTCGGCCGAGGTCGAGCCGGGTCCCTTCGCTTCTTCGCCAGGTGGCGCCCGGAGACGGGACCACCTCGGCCGAAGCCGAGCGTCCTTCTGCCGCTCCGCCAGGTGTCCACCCAGGAGGGGTCCACCTCGGCCGAGTTCGGCGTCTCCCCCGCTCCCTCGCCAGGTGGCGCCCTGAGACGGTCCCACCTCGGCCGAGGTCGAACCGGGCACCTTCGCTCCTTCGCCAGGTGGCGCCCGGAGACGGGACCACCTCGGTCGAAGCCGAGCGTCCTTCTGCCGCTCCGCCAGGTGTCCACCCAGGAGGGGTCCACCTCGGCCGAGTTTGGCGGCTCCCCCGCTCCCTCGCCAGGTGGCGCCCTGAGACGGTCCCACCTCGGCCGAGGTCGAGCCAGGCCCTTTCGCTCCTTCGCCAGGTGGCACCCAGAGACGGGACCACCTCGGCCGAAGCCGAGCATCCTTCTGCCACTTCGCCAGGTGTCCACCCAGGAGGGGTCCACCTCGACCGAGTTCGGCGTCTCCCCTGCTCCCTCGCCAGGTGGTGCCCTGAGACGGTCCCACCTTGGCCGAGGTCGAGCCAGGCCCCTTCGCTCCTTCGCCAGGTGGCGCCCGAAGACGGGACCACCTCGGCCGAAGCCGAGCGTCCTTTTGCCGCTCCGCCAGGTGTGATGCAGAACGAAAGAGATGATGCGATGCGAAAGTAAATTAAGACTAATTCTTTTTTTTATATATTTTCAGAAGTCGGCTTTGACTCAAATGAAAGTTAAACTAAATTGAAAGAAACTATATAATAACTGAAAGCACAATTCAAAAAAACTAGATTATCATAGTAGTTCAGAAGTAAAGGATCGCTGGGGGTTGAGAAACTCCCAGACCTAGGGTTTCGCTTTGGACTTTCAACAGGACAGAACTAAAGAGAAGCGATGGGTTATGTACCAGGCAGTGATCTTCACAAAGTTTGGTGGAAGGACTCTCTCGAGCAGATTGTTGGATCCTCGGATTTGGATATCCTCGCAATGGATCCTCTAATACTGGTCCTTTGGCAGAGTTGGCTTCTCCTGAACTCAGGATCTGGGAAAGAAGAAGAACAAGTTAAGGAACCAGATACTCAAAGAAAGGATTTACCAGATAAGAAGAACTTGAAAATTTGATGTTACTGAAATCCTGATTCTCTTGGATGCTGATCTGACTTTCTTTGGGATTTGCTCTGTATTCGAAGTAGCCGATCTGGACCTAGATTCTGGTGGTCGGCCTCTACTTGGAAGAGAGGGGCCGTGAGATGATGAGGTAGATTAGGGTTTGGATGATTGGTGGAATGAAGAAGATGATGGGTGGCTAGGGTTTGGAATTGAAGTGGCTAACCTAGGGTTTTGGTAGGGTTTGGGGTTGGAGATCTCACACCTCCTCAAGGTTCCTAGGGAACCCGGATTTACTCCCTCACGGAGCTCAACACCTGAATACAAGTGCGGAAGAGAGAAACACAAAGTTGCTCATACAGAAATTGATTTCATTCATCATTTGTTCTCTAAAACTTACAAGAGGGGTTTATTTTATAGGTCTTTACAAGATGTCAGGGTTTTACATGTTCCCATGTGGGACTAATAGGATGGATCTTCAAATTAGGCTTGTAGAATCAAATCCTTCTCATATGGCCGGTCAAGAGCTTCCATAAGTGTTGATTGGTGGCTCCAAATGGTAAGTAGGTGGCGCCTCCTAGCCTTGCTCTTCAATAAAATTTTTTTTCCTTCCATGGCTCAACTCTTTTGGACACCTCCTTTTCTTTCTCCCCAAGTCATGGCTCTTCCCAACTTTGCTTTGGTCTTTTTAGGCATGGATTGGGCGCCCCCTTGAAGTGCTCCCCAAGAAATGCCTCTTTCCTCCTTTAGCTTGGCCTTTTAAGGTATATATGGGGCGCCTCCTTGATTTTGGCTTCAAGAAAAATTCTTGCTCCCTTGGGTGTGGGGACCAAGACACTGGGATGGAAATGTGGCGCCTCCTGGACTTTGGCATGTGGCTGGGAGTGTGGCGCCCACTTGCTTGGGCTTGGGAGAAAATGTGGCACCCTGGAGAAGACCTAGACCACTTACTAGGACTTGTACTGAGTCAACATGACTCAACAAAATTTAAATTGCAGGAAAATACAGACTCAAAAAAATTGAGTTGACCAAGTCAACCCTTATTACAAAACCAGAAATCCTAATTCTTTGGGCAAGGTCAATCAGAGATCCAGATGGAGCCCTGAAGTCTTCTTCTGAGTCTGGTGCCCACACCAATTCTCCCGGGGTGGGAGGAACTCGACCCTGTCGAGTATGGATCAAGCTGGCTCTAGTATCTCTCCAAGAGATCTGGGTCCAATTCTTGTAATTTTTCTCGGGAGATCCAAGAGTCATCAAAATTTGGCCTTCCTTACCAGCGGACCAGGTATCTTTGGTATCCTCGATTACGAGTAGAGATAACCTGATCATCCAGGATCTTTTCAATCTGCTCTTTCCTCACAGGCCAGTTTGTTGGTGGACACACAGGGTCGGGATCACTCTCAATAACAGGATTAGGTTTCAAAGGCTTACTAGGAATCACAGCTGGCTCCCTATACTCTACTAAGTATGTAATGTTGAAAGTAGAGCTATTGCCTAGTTCTGGAGGCAATTCGAGCACATAGGCATTGGATCCTACTCTCTTCACTGCTCTAAATGGTCCAGCTCCTTTAGTATGTAACTTTCTAACGATTCCAGGAAAAAACCGCTCAGGCCTTAACCTAATCATTACATAGTCTCTCTCAACAAAAGTGATGCGGAACTAATATGCATGCAATTTTTTTTATATGTTTTACATGTTGAGTTAGGTGATTAATTCCCAAATTTCAGATCAAAATTATTTGTAGGGAGTTTTGTATGAATTTTTGAAGATCAGCATGCAGATTAGGACCTAGAAAAGTAGCAAAGAAGGACCGCCGGGGCTGAGAAGCCTCGGTTAGGGCAAGTTCTCCTACAATAAAACTACTGGAGGTAGAGGGGTGTACCTGACAATGTCTGTGAAGATCGCAGCGAAGGGGTCTCTCGTTCCTCGACGGATGCGGCCTGGAAAACCGAGCCAAAGACCCGCGGATACCCGGCTTTCTGCTCGGTGATCCGATTGAGGCTTGGCTGGAGTCGTTGGATTCGTAGGAACTCAGGGACCTGCAAACGACCCGTCACGGGTTAGAAAGCTCACAAAGGAACAAGAAAACAAAGTAAAAACAGCAAGGAAAGGCTTCTTTTGGAGTGGGCATCCAGGGATCTGGAGGGTTTGTTGGCAGCAGGAAGATGATTGCAAACACCGGGAAGAAGAACTCTCACAAACCCCTTTATGCACACAGCAGGGTATCACACCACTCAATAGAAGAACTCAAGGTTTTCATTCATCAAAAATTCTTCTCATACAAGAGGCTAGGGTCCCTTAAATAGACCCTTAACCTTGGGCTCCAAGTAAGGGTACATAAGTCTTTACATAAGAATCCTTTTCCCTCTCAAACCCTAGCTAGAAAATAAGGAAATATTAGGTAGAAAAATCTCTAAAAATTCTCTTGACTTGGTCAACACTCCAAGGACGCCTAGGGGGGCGTGTTGGGCTTCTAGGAGCAGCAAGGGGCCGGCCCAAAGGGGCCCGGGTGCATGGGTTTGGGCCTTTGGAAGCTGGGGTGGCCTGGTAGCCAGGTAGCAGGAATATTCCCTGGTATCTTGCTTCTTAGGGGCTTGGGCTTGGCACCTGGGCTTGATTTCTTTGGGCTAGGATATAGATGGACCTCTAAAATCATGGATGCCTTGGTATATGAATATATTTTGGCATCTGGAAGGGAATCTGGGCATCTGGAGGGCATCTGCAAGAAATCAGGGTTTTCTGAATTTTCCTCCTGGGGTCTTCAAATCTTCAAGCTGGGTTGGACTTGGGCTATACTTCCATGTCTTCAATCTAGTTGGACTTGGTCTTCACTTGTATGATATAGTCTTGAGTCTTCAGTATGCTTGGATAGGACTCAAAAAATAAAATTAGCTCAACATGAGCTGACTAGCAATGGACTGAACTAGCTCAACATGAGCTGACTAGTACAGAAGTGAAATAACAACTAAAAATACTCAAATAACAACTAAAATGGACTCAGATGAGCTAAGCCCTTATTACAGATGGACTCATAAATTATTAATCAATTACAGAGGGTTGAGAAGCCTCTGCCTTATTCTGGTGCCTTTGGTGTCCGCACCAAAAAGTTTTGACTCGTCTTTGAGAATCAGCCAACTTCTTATAAGTTTCATTACTTAAAGTTATTTTGGCATGAATTTCTTTATGCAAGTCCTTTACATGCTATGCAAGTGCATCAAGAGACTTGTGTGTGTGGGCTAATAGTGAAATCAGATCAAGTGGTTTGTGAGGCTTGTATCCATGAACAATTTCAAAGGGACTCTAGCCTATAGACCTATTGATCAAAACATTGAATGCAATTTCAGCCCTGGACAAAATACAAATCCTAATTCCTGGTGCTCTCAATCAAACCAAAATCTGAGCCAAAGCCTAGTAAAGGGTCAAGAAAAACTAAACTAGACTGACGACGCACTCCTAAAGAATGGACTTTATTCTAAAGGAACCCTAGGTCTAAACCTAACAAACTAAGGCTCTCTAGGTTTGACCTTGGGTCGGAGGAGGGCATGCAGAGCATGAAAACTTATTATGGATGCCTAGTAGGTGCCATAAGGTCTTACAGAAGTAGGTGGCAAACCTAATAGGTTCTAAGGAGTCTTGCAACCTAGAGATCTCAGTAAAGTGTAATCCCATAGCTCTAGAAACATGAGAAGATTCAGGGAATGGTAGGAAATAAGAATCAGAGTCTTGAGGTGGCTTATCGGAAACAAGGAACAAACCTTGGTTATTCAGGACGACCTTAAAATGAGGACATTGTTCTATAGGTGCACTCATCCAAACTGGAGGCACCTCAAAACATGTAGACCCTCCTAGAGCAAATCATGAGGTTTGGATGAGTGCACCTATAGAACAATGTCCTCATTTTAAGGTCGTCCTGAATAACCAAGGTTTGTTTCTTGTTTCCGATAAGCCACCTCAAAACTCTGATTCTTATTTCCTACCATTCCCTGAATCTTCTCATGTTTCTAGAGCTATGGGATTACACTTTACTGAGATCTCTAGGTTGCAAGACTCCTTAGAACCTATTAGGTTTGCCACCTACTTCTGGAAGACCTTATGGCACCTACTAGGCATCCATAATAAGTTTTCATGCTCTATATGCCCTCCTCCGACCCAAGGTCAAACCTAGAGAGCCTTAGTTTGTTAGGTTTAGACCTAGGATTCCTTTGGAATAAAGTCCATTCTTTAGAAGTGCGTCATCAGTCTAGTTTAGTTTTTCTTGACCCTTTACTAGGCTTTGGCTCAGATTTTGGTTTGATTGAGAGCACCAGGAATTTGGATTTGTATTCTGTCCAGGACTGAAATTGCATTCAATGTTTCGATCAATAGGTCTATAGGCTAGAGTCCCTTTGAAATTGTTCATGGATACAAGCCTCACAAACCACTTGATCTGATTTCACTATTAGCCCACACACACAAGTCTCTTGATGCACTTGCATAGCATGTAAAGGACTTGCATAAAGAAATTCATGCCAAAATAACTTTAAGTAATGAAACTTATAAGAAGTTGGCTGATTCTCAAAGACGAGTCAAAACTTTTGTTGAGAGAGACTATGTAATGATTAGGTTAAGGCCTGAGCAGTTTTTTCCTGGAATCGTTAGAAAGTTACATGCTAAAGGAGCTGGACCATTTAGAGTAGTGAAGAGAGTAGGATCCAATGCCTATGTGCTCGAGTTGCCTCCAGAACTAGGCAATAGCTCTACTTTCAACATTACATACTTAGTAGAGTATAGGGAGCCAGCTGTGATTCCTAGTAAGCCTTTGAAACCTAATCCTGTTATTGAGAGTGATCCCGACCCTGTGTGTCCACCAACAAACAGGCCTGTGAGGAAAGAGCAGATTGAAAAGTCCTAGATGATCAGGTTATCTCTACTCGTAATCGAGGATACCAAAGATACCTGGTCCGCTGGCAAGGAAGGCCAGATTCTGATGACTCTTGGATCTCCCGAGAAGAATTACAAGAATTGGACCCAGACCTCTTGGAGAGATACCAGAGCCAGCTTGATCCATACTCGATAGGGTCGAGTTCCCCCCACCCCGGGAGAATTGGTGCGGGCACCAGACTCAGAAGAAGACTTCAGGGCTCCATCTGGATCTTTGATTGACCTTGCCCGAAGAATTAGGATTTTTTGGTTTTGTAATAAGGGTTGACTTGGTTAACTCAATTTTAGTCTTGAGTCTGTATTTCCCTGCAATTTAAATTTTGTTGAGTAATGTTGACTCAGTACAAGTCCTAGTAGTGGTCTAGGTCTTCTCCAGGTTGGTGCCACTTTTTTTTTCAGTCAAGTCAAGGTCCAGGGTGCCACATTTTTTTTCCCAGGCCCAAGCAAGTGGGCGCCACACTCCCAGCCACACGCCAGAGTCCAGGAGGTGCCACATCTCCATCCAGTGTCTTTGGTCCCTACACCACAAGAAGTAAGTTCCTTTTTTTTCTTGCACCACTTGGGAGAGAAATCCATCAAGATACCTCAATCCAAGGATGAGCCAATTTCTTTCCAGATAAACCCAAGCCAGGATGGCAAGAATTTTTCTTGAAGAGAGGATCAAGGATGTGCCCCACAATGTTCCATAAAAATCCAAGTTATAAAAGGGAAGAGAGCATGTCTTGGGGAGGAATTCAAGGAGGTTCCCAAAAGTTTCCAAAAGTGCCAAAGCCATGAAAGGAAGAAGCCTAAACTTGTGGAGCAAGACTAGGAGGTGTCCAAATGAGCCAAACCATGAAGGGAAAATCCTTGATTCATGGAGAGATACTATGAGACACCCCCATAACCTGCCATTTGGAGCTGATTTTCAAGTTTTCTTGGAGTTTTTGGGCTGCCCACTCATGGAAGGAGTCTTGGGAAGAGAATTTGATGCCTAAAGTGTGGGTTAGTCCTATTAGTCCCACATGGGAAATGTATAAAATTTTATTTCTTTGTTATGTCTATATATTCAACTCTATGTAACTCTTGAATTTAATGATGAATGAAATTAATTTCTGTGTGAGCAACTTTGTGTTTCTCTCTTCCGCACTTGTATTCAGGTGTTGAGCTCCGTGAGGGAGTAAATCCGGGTTCCCTAGGAACCTTGAGGAGGTGTGAGATCTCCAACCCCAAAACCCTAGGTTAGCCACTTCAATTTCAAACCCTAGCCGCCCATCATCTTCTTCATTCCACCAATCATCCAAACCCTAATCTACCTCATCATCTCACGGCCCCTCTCTTCCAAGTAGAGGCCGACCACCAGCATCCAGGTCCAGATCGGCTACTTCGAATACAGAGCAAATCCCAGAGGAAGTCAGATCAGCATCCAGGAGAATCAGGATTTCAACAACATCAATTTTTCAAGTTCTTCTTATCTGGTAAATCCTTTCTTTGAGTATCTGGTTCCTTAACTTGTTCTTCTTCTTTCCTAAATCCTGAGTTCAGGAGAAGCCAACTCTGCCAAAGACCAGTATTGGAGGATCCATTGCGAAGATATCCGAATCCGAGTATCCAACAATCTGCTCGAGAGAGTCCTTCCACCAAAACTCTGTGAAGATCACTGTCTGGTATATAACCCTTCTCTTCTCTTTACTTCTGTCCTATTGAAAGTTCAGAGTGAAACCCTAGGTCTGGGAGTTTCTCAACCCCCAGCGATCTTTTACTTCTGAACTACTCTGATAATCTGGTTTCTATGAATTGTGCTTTCAATTATTATATAGTTTCTTTCAATTTAGTTTAACTTTCATTTGAGACAAAGCTGACTTCTGAAAATATATATATATAAAAAAAAGAATTAATCTTAATTTACTTCCGCATCGCATCATCTCTTTCGTTCTGCATCATTTTGGTATCAGAGCTTACTCGTTCTGCATCAAGTTGTCTGGTGGTTGCCAATGCAGCTCTAGTGAAGCTCAATTGAACGCCCTTCAATGCACTTAAATGGCTTCCTTACTTTCCTCAAAAATTGCTTCAAGCTTTTGATAAGAGTTGGTGAAGGCTTGAAGGCTGACTTCAAAGCTCAAGTGCTCTCTCTTCTTACTTTAATAAATATTCAATAAATGTTCAGCAACTCATTAGTCTCTCTAAGGATATTCTCATACCTCATTTATAGAGACTTCAACTACCTTCCATTGATTTTGAACGTTGTAGACCGTTGGAAAGTGATAGGTTACCGTTGGAGCACTTTTGGGATTCAAAATCAGAAATCTGGAACTAGCCGTTGGAAAGAGACCCCAACATTCTAGTCGGCTCGGTCATCTTCGAGTCGGCTCGGATCAGGTTCGGGTCGGCTGGGTTGAATACCAGTTGGCTAGGTTCCATAGTCGAGAAAATAGTTCACTCTGGACAAGTCGGCTAGGCTGAAATCCAGTCGGCTCGGATCCCTGAGGTTCTCAGAACATTTTCAACCAAGTTCTGGATGAGTCAGCTGGGACTTGGTGCCAGTCGACTGAGTCTGCATGCCAGAGATTTTCTTTCTTGTGCCAATGCCAGAGTCGGCTGGTTCCTCCATCCAGTTGGCTCGAGATTGGTTCTTCTACCAAACCAATTTCTATTCTCCAGAACTCACATGCCAAGCTTTGAAGACTTCCTTAAGATCTTCTTACAACAATATCAAGAGAAATTAGAGCTTGAAAACTAGTAGAAGCAACCCTTTATCTTTGATTCAAATAGGAAAATTTTTGTTGGGTTTTTCTTTACAAGATTCTACTTACTTACAACTTAACACAAAGAAATAAAGGTTGTAAGGTTTAAAAAATATGTCAAAGTAGTCATCCTACAAAACCTTGTCAACCATTTGAAGAGTTGTTAGATAACCAAATACATGCTCAAATGTTTTGTTATCATCAAAATCACTTCAAGGGTCAACAAGATTGTAAATCTCCAATGCGGCAGCCTTGAAACGGGCCATATAGTCCCGTAGTGGTTCGCGGTCCTACTGTCGGATGGAGAAGATGCTGTCCACCTCTCGCGGCATCTTCCGACAAGCATCGAAGTGGGCCACGAATCTCTGTCCTAACTGGGCGAAGGAATTGATGCTCTCTGGCTCCAAACGGGTGAACCACACCCGAGCTGCTTTCCGGAGAGTGGCGGGAAAGGTGATGCAGAGGAGGGCATCGATGGCCCCCTGGACCCTCATGAGGGCCCGATAACTTTCCAGGTGGTCCAGGGGTCGGTGGTCCCATCGTAAGGATCCACCTACAGCATGTGGAACCGATCTGGGATTGGCTCCTCTTGGACTTCTCGGGAGAAAGGGGGATGGGCATTGTAGCCCACTGGCTTGCTAGCAGAGCTTGGTAGATTGGCAAACTGGCGAAATAACTCCGCCAGCTTGCGGTCATGCTCCTCCAGGCACTTCTTTGCCATACGCCTGATGGCTTCGTCAGTGGAACCCTCCGTCAAAGGAGACGGAGAAGGCGACATGGATGCATGGCACCCGTGGCGGAGGATCTTATCTTTCCTGCCTTGGCGGGGTCTGGGCATCACCCGCTCAAGGTTCGGCGAGCGGCTCTCCCTGTCGGCAGACCCGGCTCATTGTCTTTTCGTCGGAGTTTGGTGGCTACCTCGGTTGTCAATAATGGCCTGCGGCTGCGAAGTCCTTCATTAGAAGGAATGCAGGCTATCATGGGGTGCTGCGGCTTGGGCCACGGGAGTCCCTGGCTGCTGATGAGTAGCGAAGGATCGGTGCTGGTGCTAAAGCTGGCACACTGCTGTGGCAAGGATCTGCAATTGCTGGGTGAGTGCGGCCAGCTGAGACTCTGGCAGAGGCGGCTGAACTGGAGCGAGCGGTTCTACCTCTAGGTTGTGAGGGTCTCCCCGGGAAGGGGAGTCCCCCGCATGACTGGTGGAGACCTCTCTCGTCCACGTCGTCACCATCCTTTCGTCAGGCTACTTGTGAAGGGGTTAAAGGAGGATCAAAGATCGCTTCCGCCCGTGCCCCCTACCTGGCGCGCCAATCTGTTGCCGCCAAGATCATCGTGGCCTGTAGCTACCGTAGAGGTCAGATCATCCTTCTGGTTCTCTTGGGATGTCCTGCTCCTTAGAACCTGCAAAAATTAGGTTAGTGACCCGGGCCGGGGATTCCGGCGGGGGCACTCCGATGGCCAAGTCAGTGACGATCCAGGGGAACAGATCCTCTGGGTCAAGCCCTTCTTAATGGACTCCATGCTAGGAGGAGTGAGTGATATGAGAGTGGGATCCAAATGGGAGTGCAAGTGTGCCGGGAAAGATAATGGCCAAGGTGGATAGGTCCTCCTGTGTGGCTTCCTTTTCCTTCTCCCCTTGGACCCTTGGTGGTTGTATCTTCTTGCTTACTTACTGCGCGACTGTGTCGGAGGTTTTCTTAAGGCTGGACGATTATCAAATGTCTACCTCGGGATCTCCCCGGTGTTGTCAAACGCGTGCGGCGACATCCCATGCTGTGGACGGGACGTTTCTTCCGATCTGTACCGTCAGGGGTGTGCGACGGCATTCCGTGCCATGGACGGAACGGCTTTCCCAGTTGGTGATGAAGAAACTATGAGGTTTTCTGACATTCCTCCTAGTTGCTCTATTCTAGGAAGCCTAGTAGTGTCTTAATTGGGGGGAGTCCTCCCTCTCTTGCTGGAAATGGCTTTTGCAGGCAGTTATTATGATTTGACAGGTGCTCTTCCATGGTCCTCGGGTGGCCTGCCAGCAATCTGGGGAGGCGGCTTCGCTCCTTTGGTGGCCGACGGCATTGTCCGGGTTGATTGCCGAGCTGGAGAGCTGGGACTCGGCCCTGACCTGGGAGGCTCGACCTGGCACCCCGAGCTTGCGGGTGCTGACCTGGCGGATGAGGGCTGAGCTCGACCCAGCGGAGGAGGGCTGAGCTCGGCTCCGGCCTAGGCACCCCGAGCATGTGGGTGCCGACCTGGCAGAGGAGGGCTGAGCTTGACCTAGCGGAGGATGGAGCTTGACTTTGGTGGGCCGCCTCGTTGATCCGGAGGAGCTCAACCCGGTCAAAGGAGCTCGGGTGGGGTGTCTACCATGGCGGACTTCTGACATGGCATCTGTTAGAGAGTACACATCAGCATGTTAGCTCCCGGCCATATCAATCCCCATCCCAAGCATCTTCTTTGTTGATCTAAGTCCTTCATTTCAAATGCAGTACTGAGCTCAGCTTTCAGCTTCTATATGACTAACATATCTCAGGCTGTAATCATCATATCATCCATATATAGTAATAAATAACAAAATGACCCATCTGAAAGACACTAATGATACATGTAACTGTCATATAAAAATTTGTTAAATCCATGATTGATCATAAACCTATCAAATTTATGATACCATTGTTTTAGAGACTGCTTGAGACCATATAATGATTTCTTAAGCAAGCATACATGATCTTTTTTATCTGGAGACTTAAAACCAGATAGCTGTTGCATATAACTCTGCTCCTCAAATGATCATATAGAAAAGCTATTTTTACATCAAGCTACTCTAGATCCAAATCCTGAGAAGCAACCAAAAAAAGTAACACAGAAATAGAAGAGTATTTGACTACAAGAGAAAATACCTTCTTATAGGCAATACCCTCTCTTTGACTATAGCCCTTAGCTAGCAACCTGGCAATATATTTAAAATCCTAAGGACTAGCTCTTTCCTTCTTGAAAATTCATTTATAACTAATTACTTTCTTGCCCTTAGATATCTTGACTAATTTTAAAGTCTGATTCTTTTCCAAAGATTGAAGCTCTTCAACCATAGTCATAATCCACTACTCAATCTATAGGCTACCAATAGCCTCCTAATAGATGGTCGATTTATTATCAATGGTGTCTTCAACACTTAGAGTATAATAAACTAATTTAGCATAATTAGAATCCTCAAAACCATACTTTTGAGGTACTCTAATCTGGACTTGAGTTTTCTGGTGGCAATACTATCATCATGATCATGATCTTGAATAGTAACCTCTTCCCGAGTCTATATTTCTGGATCTATTTGCTGATGCTACTCATTCTAAATATCTCCAGTTAGCCACTGCTGCTATGATCTACTAGTTTGATCAATATCCACAACAGTCCAATCCTGTTAACCTTGAACCTAATCTCTCTATGAATAACTAGACTGTATTTATCATGGAGTGCTGTCTCATGAAAAGTTACATCCTTACTGACTAGAAAACCTTGGAATCTAGGCTCTGCACACCATAATCTATAGTCTTTCATCCCATATGCATATCCAAGAAATACACACTTCTTAGCTTTGGGATCTAGCTTTTTATCTCTGACATGTGCATAAGCTGAACATCCAAAAACTCTAAGTACCGAATAGTCAATAGGTCTTCCTATCTACATCTCTTCCGGAGTCTTTATGCTCAATGCTAATGCTGGAGATCTATTTATAATATAGCAAGCTATGTATGTAACCTTTGTCCAAAAATCTCCACTCAGTCTAGAACTTGATAGCATAGACCCAACTCTCTTCAATAGTGTATGGTTCGTGCATTCTATCATACCATTCTACTGAAGTATATCCATTGTAATCCTGTATTTGATAATATCCTTTGACTTACAAAAGTCATCAAACTCCATAGAATAAAATGCCAATCTATTGTCAGTCCAGAAAGTTTTCACTTTCCTTTCAATCTACCTCTTGATCATAGCATTTCACTTTTTAAATGTATCTAATACATCACTCTTATTCTTGATAGTATAAATCCAGACTTTGCAAGATTAGTCATCAATAAATGAAAGTAAATATCTAGATCCACTCTTGGATGTAACTGGGACAGGTCTCCATACATCAGAATGAATATAATATGATATACCTACTATCCTGTGCACGCCTGTAGAAAAGCTGACTCTATATTATTTTCCAAATATATAGTGCTCACAGAATCCAAGTATACTAACCTTCTAATCACTTAGCAGACCATGTCTACTCACTCCTGTAATCCTTTACCTGATATATGGCCCAATATTGGGTGTCATAACTGTGTCAATTATTCAATAAAGGAGTGTGCTATAAAAGCTTGTCTAATCACTGTATTGCTATCCGGATAGTAAAGGATGCCATTCAATTTTCCTCTCAATAAAGTTAATGATCCTTTATTAATATTATAGATCTTCTATCCCATTTTCCCTCGAAACCTGTACTGTCAAAGGCATGCACTAAGAGAAGGTTTCTTTTCAATTGAGAAACATATCTGACATCATTCTGAATCACCACAGTATTTGCACGAGATTTGATCTGAATTTTACTAATATCTTTTACTTTACAAATAGCATCATCTCCAAGAAGAATGGTGCCTCCCTCACATGGTCTAAAAGAAGAGAACCATTCTTTATTGGGTGTCATATGGAAAGAATCTCTGGACATGATCCAAGTATCAGCCTGATTGATACTACAAATAGCTATAAATACTGCATCATCTACAATACTACTATAATCTCTTGATGTAATTATAACTGATACCAAATCTAAGACTATTCTTTTATCTTTCTATTCCTTCTCTTTCTTAGACCATATAAATATATATTCAGATTTCTAGTGATCTAGTTTCTTGTAATAATGACAAATACCTAACCTTTTAGGCATAGACTTTGATTTGGTTTTGGACTTGCTTCTATCTTGTCCACCTTTTCTTTGTTCATCTCTGCCTCTAACTGTAAGTCTTTGATCTAGAGTCGGAGCCTGATGCTCTAGCTGTACTTTCAACCTAAGCTCATTGGATAACAAGGTGGCTTCTACCTCTTCAAGGCTTATAGTCTCTCTTCTTTAGAGCATAGTAGTAATAATATTTTCAAAAGACTTAGGCAAAGAGTAGATCAGAATCAAAGCCTTGTTTTTCTCATTAATATCAACACCAATATTGGCCAAATTAAGCATGAGATTATTACATTCATCAAAGTGATCCTTAAGTGAAGTCCCTTTTGCCATACGAAATGTATATAATTTTTTTTTTAAATATAGTCTATTGGTAAGAGACTTTGCCATATACAAGCTATCCAATTTATTCCATATATCTTTAGTTGTATCATGATCCACAATATTTTATAAGACTTTGTCACTCAAACCTGAAAACAGAGTTCTTACTTCTCTCTCATTGGTTTTCTCTTTGGCATCCTCAATAGCTTCTAGGATTGCATCCATATCCTTAAGGACTATTGACATGCCCTCCTTGATCAATAAATATTTCATTCTTATATTGCATAGTGCAAAATCACCTATGCCATCAAACACTGCCACTTCATGTCTTGTGGTAATGGAATAAAAGCAACTATCTCATGAGCCATTAATGAACTTTGTTGCCCGTCAGATGCTATCTAAATATTCTGATAGTAGTTATTAGGGATGCACACAGTGGATCGGATCAATTGAGGCTTCCAATTTATTAGTTAAACTCACTCGGGTATTTTATCGAATACATCACAAGCTTAAATAACAAATACAAGAAAGACAAAAAACTTATATGATTCAATAAATATGCCTATGTCCATATAGAGGAGGAGTAATCCATTATATATCCATCCTAAAATTAGGTACAGAGGTGATACAAATATCCAAATTAAAGGATTCCAAAATAATAATAATAAGGCTACAAAATACCTTTCTTAGCCTTTAATTAGATCAAGAGAATACCTGATAGATGATACCCTTCTTGGCCTCAATAGCAAATCATGAGAATATAATATCTGATCTGGCCATGAACAATATGAAGAGAAAAAATTGAGAGGCTCTCGATAAAACCCAAAATAAAGGAGAAAACAAAGCACAAGGTAAACTGAAAACAAAATAAAACTTGCACTGAGATCACTGATGTCCTAAACATGGCTAGATCCTTCGGTAGCCGGAGCAAAACAAGCCAAGAAAGACCAATCAAGTGAGGGGACCAAGAGCTATAGGGATTTTGGGGTCATTTTTGAGAGGGGTCTCATACCTCCTTCAAAAGAAACAAAGCAATCCAAACTCCACCACCTCATGATCATGCCGGTTACCTTAGACAAGGAGTCAAACAAGACAAGGAAGAAGCCCAATCGGTGTTTTGGAGAGGAAAAATCCTAAACAAAATAAAACACCCATCCCTCTCAGTTAAGTTGAAGACCTGAGACAAATAAAAAAGGTTCTTTTATAAAAAACCCCTTGGCTTATTCATATTTGGAGCAATACCCATATTAAACAACACCATTATTTCGAACCGCCTCTGGATCGCCATAGCCTGCCACTTCACCAACGATGTCGCTGTCTTCACCTTCACTCCCTGTGGTCCTTACCAGTGCTTTGTCAAGCATCTCTACATGTTAGAGTTACTCGACCCCTAGACCGTTGACCTCCTTCGCCCCATTCGCCGCATCGAGCTCCTTAACCTCCTACTAGCCATTCTTGACAAGTTAGCATGTCCTGAGCCCATCGACATGAGCTTAAAAATAATCAAGACGACGAACAATGAAGTCACGAGGATGGCTACCAGCATGATGTCATTCAAGGCCAGAGGGGAGATCAAGGAGGCTCAAGAGCTAGTAAAGCAGGTGGCAGAGCTCGTTGGGGCCTTCAACTTTGCTGACTACTTCAACTTCTGCAAGAACCTAGACCTCCAGGGGCTGGGTAAGAGGGTGAGGGAAGTGCATCGAAGAATCGATGCATTGACAGAGAGGATCATAATAGGAAAGGAGGAAACGAGGAGGAGGAAGGAGATGGGATGTGGGGGAAGGGATAAGGTGAAGGACTTGCTCGACTTCTTGCTCGATGTAGTCTAGAATGATGACTCAGAGGTAAAGCTCAGCAG
Source organism: Areca catechu (assembly GCA_021397845.1). Taxonomy (NCBI): domain Eukaryota; kingdom Viridiplantae; phylum Streptophyta; class Magnoliopsida; order Arecales; family Arecaceae; genus Areca; species Areca catechu. The sequence continues at coordinate 11,947,173 of CM038038.1, read as the reverse complement.
AGAAAACATGAAAGATGTCATCTTGGCATATATGCAGCTCCCAAACTCTTTCCATGTTGTGGTCCCTCTCCCCCCTTCCCTCCCTTCAATATTTTCCCCTTCTCTTACTTCTATCTACTTGGTCTTATTCTTCTACCATCTCTATAATGGAAAAGCCTTCTTGCATCTCAAATTGCCACAACTTCTCCCTCCCCACTCTCTCCTCCATAACTGATCCCCCTGGTGAAGCCCATGGTGAGGCCATGCTCAACCACAATGTTACCATCATCCTCGTAGCAATGATCTATGTGCTTGTGTGTGCTCTTGGTCCGAACTCCATGCTCCAATGCATCGTTTGCTGCACTTGCTAGGCCCTCACCAAGCCTGTGGATTGGGTTGCACACTGTCGCATGAATGCCAGGCTCAAGCACGAGGATGTCAACGCCCTCCCTATCGCCACTTACATCATCACCCAGCCACTGTTGATAGGCTTGCCTACCACATCATCACTAACCAGATGTGCCATCTGCTTGTTCAATTTCTATGATAGGGAGAAGATCCAGTTACTACCAGCATGTGGCTACTAGTTCCATTCAAGTGCATCGACACATGGCTCATGTCCCATTCCTCTTGCTCGACGTGCCGGGACATCTTGTCATCCCATTGTGCCCATCCTCCTATAGGTGTTGCCATGGCTCTATAAGGACCACTAATATATAAATTTTTTTTCTAATTATGGGTTATCATTAATTATTATTTTATTTATTTTGGTTTGTTAAAAATGAATTGATTATATGATCCGTGTTGATGGACATGTTAAAAAAGAATTGATTATATGATCCGTGTTAATGAACATGTGTATAGTCCAATGTTACATGTGATCTTTGTGTTTGGACTTTGAGCACTTTATGTTGGTTGGTATGGTTAAAATGCTATCGTATGGACCTTAGCCCAACTTGATCCATGATGGAAGGGCTTGTTAGGGTTTGCTTATAAATAGGCTAGGTCCTCTCTCTACTTCTCATAATATTTTTGTGAGATTTGTTCTCATGGCTTATCCTATCAAATAGCCACCTATTGAGAGCGGATGCTAGAGAGAAGGACTTGGCTTTTGATATTCATGTGAGCATCTAAGATTGCAAGTTTGGAAATTAATGGTGAATGTAAGTATGCATCTCAAATCTAAAGATATTATTTATTCTATGAAATTTTCCAATCTATTATTTGTTCAAATCCATTATTAAAAATAATATCATTTTTAGTAGTTTAGAATCATGCATAGGATCTTGGGATAATAAAAATTTCTTACAATTGGTATTAGAGCTGGATATGTATGATTTATAACTTTTTTTTTAATTTATTTCATGGGAATTGATCCTAATTTCCTTGTCATTTTTTTGTCGAGCCCTTTTTCTCCTCCCTTCACATGGTCGGATGGTATCACCGGCGATGACCTGGGCAAAAGACCAAGGATTCAGTGTAGATGGTGGTGGTGCTAGAGGTGAATTCCATTGGGTCTGTCAATCTCTGCATCAAGTTTTAGCCTCTAGCAAACAAGCTTTTGGGAACTGTAGTTGAATAAAAAAATTGGAATGAGGTGTTTTGGTTTCCATCATGAGCCCTCCTCTCCCTCTCCCATCTGGTGGTTCGACTAGTGGTGAATCATCGGTAGCTCTGACACCAAGTTCAGATGGCCACCACCGGTAGCAGTGATTGCGATGATCCACCACCCCTTCATTAAAAAAAACTCATCCCACCTCCTTCTTTGTTTTGTTGGTGATGCATCTTCTCCCAAAATAGTCACCAATGCCTGTGCTTATGGCCAGTCTCTATCTCTGCTAGTAGATGGGTAGCCAGTAGAGAGATCATGGAGGCTAGCATATGCCTCATCTTTGCCCTGGATGATGGTCGATCCATCATCAAGGTGGGAGGGATTCGACGATGAGAAGATCTCCCAATCACCAGCAAAGCGGTGGTAGAGAATGACGGATCTCATGGAAGGGGCGGCAAACCTTGGATGAAGACCGGTGGTCGGCGGGCTCCATGGATCTCCCTTTGAGCTTCCAATGTTATTCTTGATTTGCAAAAGGGAAGAAGAGAAAACCTATTGATTGGGCCTTTCTAGCAACTCCTAACTGCCATAAGGTCAATGCATCGATGGTGAGTTGTAGGTGGAGCACCAGATATGAATGTTTTAGCCATGGTAGACTGATGGCTACTAGAGAAGAGAACATAAAAAAATTCTCCCTCTCCGATGGCTCATAGCCATGATATGGCTAGTGACAGGCTCACCAGCGGCTGGGGGATGGCCGCTGGTGGTCAGGTTTGGCTGGTGGCCCTCCATGGGGGAGATCCCAAGCTCAGAGATACCATTAATGGGATTTTTGGGATGGTGATCGATGGAAGAAGACTTTGGGAGGAAGAAGATAGGCTTAATGGGTTTTTGAATTAACGGATTTTGGGTTTAACTTGAATAAAACCTAATTAAGTTGAGCCCAAATTGATGAGTTAGCTGAACCCAATCATATTGGGTTAGTTTTAATTTGGGTTGAAGGGAATTTTGCAACTAAGCCCTTATAAAATTTTAAATTACATATGGATCCATATAAAATTATATATAGGTCTTTGAAGTTTTGAATATTATAAATCAGTCCTTGAAATTTTATATTTAGATCCCTATCATTTTCTAAAAATATACTTTTTCGAAAAGTCTCTATATTGAATTGTTTGATAAAATCATTGTAATTTGATCATTTTACATCCGATTTGAGCGAGTAATTTTTAGATTGTTGGACTCATAATGATTTGAAAAATATTTTGGTTGAGTTCTTCATACATGATAAAATGTTTAAATAATTTATAAATTATTTATGCATAATTTTACTTATTATTGTATAATTTAAGTGTATTTTTGCATAGCTCCAAAATACTTGGAGCACTTTATGGATCTTGAATAACTGAGTTATTGAGAATTAATGATTTTTTTCTTTTTCATTGTACTTTGAAATTGCATATTGATGTATCTATTACAGTTGATCCAAAAATGACTGTAATTAGTTGCAATACTTATTATATGCTATAATTCTTATCTAAAGATATTTTATAATTATATGGTAGGTATTATTGATATAAGTGATAATTAAAATATAATATTATATTATAATTTGATCAGTTGGGTGCATATTGTTAAGCATCCCATTCTATACTGATCTTTTATGGCATACATGTGGTTAAAATATATCATTTTATGTTTGATTGGATATTTATTTTTTGTATGAATAATTTATGGATTGGAATAAATATTTATCATCAAAGTGATTTATTTATATTGGTCCATAAGTTTTTCTTCATGAAAGGGATATTTTCTAGTTATGGTATACAGCCACTTGTCTAAAGGGGATAGTTATATATTTTAACTAAAAAAGGTTGCATGGAGCATTGTGTTACAAGGATACTCTAGATTTCATTAGTCTATCTACCCAAAAGGGATAGGTTCATAAATGTTAGGATATTTCATTTACTTGTAGTTTATGTATAGAGACTTATGCATATTGCATGTTCTATCCAAAAGAGAATAGGTAATATTATATTTGAACTCTTGTATATCATTTATGTATATGCTTATTGACTAATATTTTGTATTCCTGCTATCTTTTGATTATACACTTATTTTTTATATTAACAATAATATTATTATTGTTGAGATCTTAACTGGATCAAATTATTAAAGGTAGAAGTATATTGGGCTTAGAAAATTTGTCTGCCAAAGAAAATAGATTTTTTAATACCTTGTATCCTCATTATGTTAACCTTTGTTTTCTTTAAAAATATATATATATATATATATATTGGGCTTAGAAATTTGTTTGGCCAAAAGGAATAAATTTTTGAATGCCTTGTATCTTCATTGTGTTAACCTTTGTTTTCTTTGAATATATATATATATATATTGGGCCTAGAAAGTTTGATTGCCTAAATGGGACTGTTTTTCAAATGTCTCATATTCTTATTATATTAATCTCATGATTGGAGCTCAAAAGTATGTCATACTCTCTATTTAAAAAAAAATTTATGATGATACATATGGTGCTCTTGTTGAAAATGACCTATTATGTCTAAAGGCTTTATTTATTTATTTTTTATTTGTATCTCTAATATATTGTATCCATGTATCATCTTGATTGATCATTAATTTATCTTACGCTATCTTTGAGATCATGACTTGATGATCCATAATTGGAAGGTTTGTGAATTTTGATAGATGGTGACCAGTAAAGTGACCCATTCATTGAGATTTACAAGATCATTCTATAAGATATTTAAAAGGAATTGAATAATATTATATATTGAACAAAGATACTTTATATGGATCACTTTCTTTTTAAAGAAAGTTTTGTAGCATTGGACCAAGGGCTTTCATTAAAGTAATGCTTATAAAATTTTTTTGGCATAGATATTATTTATATTTCTCTATTGATTAATTACATAAAAATTCTTTAGCAATTAGTATATTTGTATTCAATGAAGTTAATATTTCCATTATGATGACTTTGACTGGAATAATCTATAAAATATAGAAACTAAAATTATGCTAGCACTAAGTATGATGGATTATGGATATTATATTATATAATGATCCTCCATCTTTGGATGACTTATAAGAGTATTCTAGTATAAAAGCTATCTATAAAAGTGATAGAAAGTAAATTATTTTGCTTATAAAATATATAAAATTAATTATATTCTTGATGTTGTACCTAAGAATAGTGATATAATATAATTTTTGATCTCATTTATAAAGGATATGTAAAATCTGGATAGTTGATGAATAGATAAATTAATATGAGATATGATGGCATGATGATATTAGGGCTTATATTATGAAACTAGAGAGTATTATAAGATCCTATCTCTAGTACGTTGGTTACTCATTATATTTTTAATTTATTGCTGTATAATTAGTGAACTTATAATCATATGATGATATGTGCATAAACTAAGTATTATAGGATCCTATCTCTAATACGTTGGTTACTCATTATATTTTTAAGTTATTGCTGTATAATTTAGTGAACTTAAAATCATATAAATGGAATAATTTATAATTTTTTTATTTTATTTAAAAAATTTGATACTTTTAAGAAAAGGATAAAAATATTGATATGATGTATCGGTCATATCCTAAGATCTCATATATAATAAACAAATAATATCATTAAATATTTATATAAGTATAGGATAATTATTTAATACATCATGCCTGAAACTCCTAAGCAAAATAGTATGACTTAGAGATAAAATCATACTCTAAAAGATATGATTTGAAGTGTAATGAGTGAGTGCAATTTATCATGATATTTCTAGTATAAGATCCTAAGAATTAACATCTATATTTTGGATAACTTTCTTGGTAAGATGTTATACAAGATACCTTTGAGTTGAAGGTTGGTAGGAAGTTCAATACTATTTAATTTTATATTTAGGACTGTCATATAATAGTTAATAATTAATACCCTATCAGCAAATAAATTTAAATCTAAAATAATATGTTATTTAATTTGATTATCTAGATAATTCTAAATGAATGCATATTATACTATCCTAATAAGGGTATAAAGAATATTGAGTCAAATTATTCCATGTTTGTAGATTTTGATTTGTATGATGTTAGATGCTCCTATACTAGAAATATGGCATTAAAGAAAAAATAAGTTATTGCTCTTATTTTTTTGTTTAAGAAAATATTATATTTCATCATGTTGGAGGATAGTATGAGAGTAACATCATATATACAAACTAATTATAGTACCTCCATTATTAGTTGATATAGTATTAGTAAAGAAATCATATAATAGGAAATAAAAATATATTGTTTCTTATTGATGTGGTAACATCTGCTGACATGGAGGCCACGAATGGCCACGACGACAAGAGACCTGCCACTTGGACGAGGCAGTCTGATGAGGACCCAAGATGGCCCCCCCATCCGAGGTCAAGCTTCTAGTTGAAGCTTGGCTCATTGGACGAGCTCCCCGTCTGAGGTCAGCCTCCCTACCGAAGTCAAATTCCCAGCCGAGGCTAGGCTCATTGGACGAGCCCCCCATCTGAGGTCAGCCCCCTATTTGAGGTCAACCTCCCTGTCGAGGTCAAGCTCCTAGTCAAGCCGGGCTCATTGGGCAAGCCCCCCGCCTAAGTCTGGCTCCTGGCCGAGGTCGAGCTCACGCTACTAGGGGGAGCCCTTTTGCCGAGGTTAGCTCCCCCCATCCTATGAAGATCCAAGTTCCTACCAAAGACAAGAGGAAAGAGGATCGGCAGAAGTTAAAACTGTAGTGAGGCCAACCGCCCACGTCCCCCAAAAGTAGTGCAAGCCTTGCCACAGATCCAGGCCCTGTAGCACACCACTCGCACGACCTGCACGAGATAACCTCCACCAGGTTTTTTATCCCCGTAGTGTGCTGCCATGTGGGCAACCGTGCGGCTGGGGAGCTGCAACCACCACGGCACCAAATCAGAATCTTTCCAGGAAAAGCATTCCACTAAGGCCCCAGGCTTTGGGGGGCTCCAGCGGTTCCTCCCAGAATGGTAACACATCACTGTGGCTTGGGGATTAACAGCATCATCCGTGCCCCTCCCGTGACAAAGGGCGCCATCGAAAGAACCAAGCCAACCCGACAGGAGGGTGACCATGAATAACCAAAAACCCTTATGAAAAGGTATGCAAAATTGACACTTAGGAAAAAGCCCCAAACCCGCTTTGGTTCGCGATATGCCTATAAAATCAGAGCGAAAAGGTAAGAAGAGGTAAGCATCAGGAGAATACACAGAGGGCAGGGGCTAGGAACTAGATGAAGGAACCTTTCCTACTCTCTTGTTTTCTTAAAATCCATTATCTTCTTCATTTCATTTTTTAATTCTCACCCTCTGGACACAGAGAGTCCCCCAAGCTCTCTGCCTCAGAGGATCTATTTTTCTTGATCATCCAACTAACTTGATCATCAGAGTGTCCCCACCAAAATTGTTGGCATGGGTCTCCTCTTTTTGTAGGGCAGCTAAACCTGAGGAAGCTGGCCTGCGAGACGAAGTGAGACGAATGCCCACCAGGACCCCCGACTCGTCAAAGCTACGGGCCATGACGATCTTGGTGGCTACACCTATAATAATTTTGTTTCTTAAGATGTGAATGGCTGGAGGATTTGTTTTGTAAAAAGGCATGAAAACAGAATCTAATGCTATTTTTGGATATACAGGCAAAGTTTGTGGCATGTTGCAAAGTTACAGTTCATATTATTTTGATTATGAAATTTTATCCTGAATCTTATAATTATTGATTCTATCTTAAAAAATTATTTAAGATTTATTATAATAATAGTACAACTATGTTCTTTAAAGGAATAATAAGATTTTCAGTTATCTCTATCTATGTAAAGATAGAATATTTGATAGTTAGATATTTTAGTTAAAAAGGAGGTATTTTATAAAGTATATTTGTATAGAATCAATGTTTATTAATTTTTTAATTAAATGATCAAGACCAATAGTTTTGATGAAACATGTCAAGAATATGAGCATTTTGAAATCTTTTAATTTATGGATTAGTGGAAGTTTGATGAATTTATGTATTGACTTAATAGATAAATTTTATTTATCATTAATTATTTTATTGATTATATTTTTATATGGTTTATATGTGCATGTGAAATAAATATAACATAGTATTTCAAGAATGTTTCTTTATCTTAAGAATGATAATTGTATGAGTATGTCTTATTTACTATTTAGAGATCTTGATATACTTGTTTGGAGATATACAGGCTTCTTTTGAAGTCATGTGATTTCTCTAGCTTATAATAAAGTATATGGTTAAATAAAAATCATGATTGATAATATATTTATATAATTTTTTTTGTTATATATATATCTCTTATTTAATATACCTGTTGCATGAAAACTGAGATCAGGTGTTGAGTTTCAAATATTTTGTTATGTCTTATCATTGACACCATATTGAATATATGAGATAGAATGGCTTATTATTTTGAAGCCATTAAAGTTTTTTTGCTGTCTTATCATTGACACCATATTGAATATATGAGATAGAGTGGCTTATTATTTTGAAGCCATTAAATTTTTTTTTGCTTAATTTATTTTCAAACATGTTGAAGAAAAATTGGTGGACCGATAATAAAAATAGCATGTTTGTTGGGATCATTTTTGGATGTTATTTTTTTCTACACTATCATATCAAGACTCATTTCGATTGTATTAGTAATGCTTGTAACTATGGATAGGTCTTGTATCAAATAAAGTATATAATTACTTTCATGATTCATTATGATTGATATTGTTGGACCAAGTCATTTTGAAGATGCTGTCTATTGATCATATATTTTCGTGGTCACGTATTATATTTAGCCCAAGAGTTATTTTGAAATAAAATATTTTCAAAATTATAATTAATGTTGCCCAAGTAGGAGAATATAAGAGTTTCTTCTAATTATGGGCTACCATTATTATTATTTTATTTATTTTGGTTCGTTAAAAATGAGTTGATTATATGATCCGTGTTGATGAATATGTATATAGCCTAAAATTGTGTGTGATCCTTGTATTTGGAATTTGAGTAACTTATATTGGTTGGTGTGGTTAAGACAGCATAGTGCATGCCTTAGCCTAACTTGACCTGTGATGAAAGGACTTGTCAGGGTTTGCTTATAAATAGGCTAGGTCCCCACCCACTCATAATGTTTTCGTGAGATTTCTTGTCTCATCAAATAGCCACCTACTGAGAGAGGATGCTGGAGAGAAGGGCTTGGCTTTTGATGTTCATATGAGCATCTATGATTATAGGTTTGTAAATTAATGGCAAATGCAGGTACGTATCCCAAATTTAAAGATATTATTTGTTCTATAAAATTTTTGGATCTATTATTTGTTCAAATCTATTCTTAAAATAATATCATTTTTGGTATTCTAGAACTCATGCATAGGATATAAAAAAAATTTCTTACATAATATACTTATAAGCATGCATCGCTTTCCCTGTATATTGGTGTGAGAGCTCTTGTAGATATGTATACATTTCATTCTCTTGATAACTCTTCTATTATTTTTCATATGGATACTCTTTGGAGAGCTAGATGTTGACTCCTGGAATAATTTTGATGATCACAAAATATTGGAGCATGTATGTGTTACTAATTCTTTCAATTACTTGAGAAGTTTTTGCAAGAAAATGTTTATTTTTACTTTAATTGGTTTTCAAATTGGTTGAAATGTAATCCAACATTGTATAGACTCTTATGCACTTTGAGTTATAAAAGCCCTACTTTTTCAACTATGTAATTTGTAAAAGGGCTATAAAATTATAAAAAATAAGAGTAAGTAGATTAACTCTTGTTGGATTCATATGTTGAAGAATTTTGGAGAAGTTTGAAGCTTTAAAAGAAGTTTTTGCAAGAGCTGACTCATGGATCAAGAGCCGACTCCTTCTGGCATTGCACAAAAATTTTTCAGAGTTTCAATACCTCGAGCCGACTCAAGCTCCAAGAGCCGACTCATTGAAAAACCAATATTTTTGAAGTCTGAGTCCTCGAGCTGACTCAAGCTTGGAAGAGCCGACTCGTAAAGAGTTGTGTTTGTTGGTGACTGGGACTTCGAGTCGACTCTGCCTTAAAGGGCTGACTCAAGAAAAATGTGAATTTGTACTGATTGAAGGTTTGAGCTGACTCGCACAGAATTTTTGTTTGGGCTATTTGAGACTTCGAGCTGACTCGTGGACCTTGAGCCGACTCGAGTGATCATTTTCTACAGTTTAACGGCTAGTTGCTGAAAGTTGAATTTGAACTCCAAAAGGTCTTCAACAGCTCTTTCCCATTTCCCTAGGCCCTACAACGGCTATATCTCATGAAAAACTATAAAATGGAGTATTTTTGATGGATTAAATAATCTTTGAGGGATTATTCATTGATTAATCTTGGAAATTTGAAAAGTCTTCAAGTCTTTCACCAACCCACTTCAAAAGCATTCAAGATAGGATTCAAAGCTCCACCAACTTATCTTCATCATTGAATCCACTCCTTGAAGAAGAAAAGAAGCAGCTTGAAGAGAATTAAAAGAGCATTCAAGGCTAGGCTTCACCTTGATCTACATCGGCAACATTTAAACGAACTCGGTTTATTGTATAGTTGCTTTATATTTTTGACATATATTTGTTTTCTCTCTAAGAATAGCAAGGGGCTGTGTCTTAAGAGAGGGTTAAAGGTTTGTTAACTCCTTTATTGATTTCGATGATAAGCAAAATGATTAAGTATAAGTTGAGGACTGATGATTTTCTTGAAGTATATTTTTGTTGAAAAATGTGCTCACAAATTTGAAGAAGCTTATCTGTTTGAAGAAGCCAAGTTTTAATGAAAAAGATTACTCAAAGAAGACTTGGAAGCTCAAGAACTGCTTGATTGGTTGATTAAATTAAGTGAAAATATGGTTCAGCTCAAGTTTAGCCTTTTTAGTGAAGAATTCAGTAAGGTGTCGACTCAAAGTGTCGACACATGACACCAAGTGTCGACACATGGAATTGAAGTGTCGACTCAGGCCGGTATGCAAGAATGTTTCTGATGGCACAGATGAAGTGTCAACACATGGACCTGAAGTGTCGACTCAAAGTGTCGACACATGGATCAACACATCACCTGAGATTTTCAAGCCACAGAACTTGCTAAAATTGAAGAACTGCTAAAGTGTCGACACATGGAAGCAAGGTGTCGACTCAAAGTGTCGACTCAATAGAGTAAGTGTCGACACATTTGAGATTTCTAGAGAATTAGATTGGAGCTATTTGAATTGGGTGTTGACTCAATAAGTTCAAGTGTCAACCTTATGTGTCGACTCATAGTCTAAAGTGTCGACACATGAAGTTTTGACAACAGTAATGACTAGTTTTTTAAACGTAGAACTCATCCATTTTGCCCTCCAACATCTAGTTTTTCAAGTTAATGGCTAGAAACGGGAATTGAAACCTTGGAAAAGTATATATATGCTCCAAATTAAATCAAATGACAACATATTGAATATTATTGATACCATTGAAGAGTTTTGAGAAGAGAGAAGAAAAGTGAGCTTTAACTCCCATTCTTAAAGATTCAACTACTCTCAAGCTAAAGCAAGCCTCCAAGCATTTAAGAGCCTTCAAAAGCATTGAAGATCATCCATTCTTGAGCATTCAAGAGGCTTCAACAATTTCAAAGCATCTCTACATCGAGCTTCAAAGAGATACCCGCTTTGTTTTAGAAAGCTTACTTTGTTTTATTACATCTAAATTTTATTTGTTGTTAGGGTTCTTGGTTAGCCTATTGTAAAACCAAGGAAGGTTATTGTGAGCCTTTGCAAAATCAATTAGGTTGGTGGTTAGCCTGCAAAACCACTTAGGTTCTTGGTTAGCCCAGAAAATCAAGGGAGGTTATTGGTTAGCCTTTGAAAACCAATTAGGTTCTTGGTTAGTCCATAAAATCGAGGTTTTGACTTGTTGGCCTTGTAAAAATAAGTTGGGTTTTGATTAGTAAACCCGCAAAACTAATCAACTATAATTGGGTGTGATTATAGTAAATTTTCAAGAAAATCTTGGGGAGTGGATGTAGGTGCATTGGATAGCACCGAACCACTATATTTTTTGGTCTTTGTGGTTGATTGATCTCTTTTCTTGCTCTTTACTTATTGCTCTTTATTTTTGCTGTACTTTTATTTAAGAGCATTGCATTTGAACTCATAGTACCTTGCATAATTAATTGTTGAATTGGATTGCATTGTTTTGCATCAAGTAAAGTCATTTTAGATTAATTTTTAGAGACCCAATTCACCCCCCCTCTTGGGTTGCCTACTGGGTAACAAGGTTTTTAGGTGAACCTTGTGAAAACCTAAGTTGGGTTCTTGATGATCCTGGTATAAAACCAAGATTAGGGTTTCTTTGGTGATCTTGTTTAAAACCAAAGGGTGTTGGATTTTCTTTGGTGATCCTGTTTAAAACCAAAGGGTGTTGGATTTTTTTTGGTGATCCCTGTAAAACTAAAGTGTATAGGTTTGGATTGTGAACCTATTTAAAACAATCTGACTGTATTCCGGTTGGGGGATATAGTAAAAATCCCAAGTGGTCCTTGGGTAGTGGACGTAGGAGCCGGTTGCTTCGAACCATTCTAAATTCCTTGTGTTTGTGTTTGTGCTTATTTTACCTTATTACATTTACTTAATTACTTTCGCATTACATATTGCACCATAACGCCAAAAGGATTTTAAATTGTACATACTTGCCAAAAGTTTTTAGAATCCCAATTCACCCCCCTCTTGGGAAGCTACCTAGGCAACAAGTGGTATCAGAGCAGAGTTTCTGAAAATTATTTAGAGTAAAGATTGATGGCATATCCCATGAGTACTTCTTTGGCCGAAGGCCAATCCACAAATCGACCTCCACTTTTCACTGGAATCAATTATACATATTGGAAGGCTATGATGAAAATATACATTCAAGCCATAGATTTTTTATTTATGAAAAATTATTCTAAAAGGACCTCACACACCTACTGTTAGAATCAATGATATTGAGGTTCCCAAACTGGATAAGGAATGTGAAGAAAATGATATAAAATTATCTGAGCTGAATGCCAAAGCTATGAATTTGCTTTATTATGCTTTGGACCCAAATGAGTTTAATAGAATTTCAACTTGTAATTATGCTAAAGAAATTTCGGATAAGCTTAAGATTACACATGAAGACACATCACAAGTTAAAACTTCAAAAATCAACCTTCTTGTGCATAACTATGAATTATTTAAAATAGATCCTAGTGAAACTATATCTGCTATGTATACATGTTTTACTGACATTATCAATGATCTTAAAAGTCTTGGTAGGACTTATACTAATGCTGATCTAGTTCAAAAAGTTTTGAGATCCTTGCCAGATAAATGGGAAGCTAAAGTGACAGCGATTCAAGAGGCAAAGGACCTGAACACCCTACCACTAGATGAGTTGCTTGGATCATTAATTACTCATGAGCTAGCCATGCAACAAAGAACTGACGAAGATTCCAAAGAAAGAAAGCTATAGCATTTAAAGCTACTGAAGAAGACAAGAATGAAGATTCAGATTCATCTGATGATGATGATCTTGAAAATGATGAGATAGCCCTTGTAATGAGAAAATTTAAAAGGTTTATAGGCAGAAGAAGAACAAATAGATGGAGGAAGCAATTTAGAAAAGGAGATTTTGGAAAAGAAAGAGAAAAGGACAAAGAAAAAGAGAAGGACAAGGACAAAGATTAAATTTCAATCTACCATGAATGCAAGAAACCGGGTCATATATGCCCTGACTGTCTAGAAATTAAGAAAAAGATGATCAAGAGAAAGAAGAAGAAGGCAATGCTTGCAGCATGGAGTGATAGCGACGAATCTACATTCACCGAAAAGGATGAAGAAACAACAAAAACTGCTCAGATCGATCTTATGGGTTTGGAGGATGAGGTAACTACTTCTGAACCTAATTAAGAATTTACTTATGATGAGCTTCATGATACTTTTTGTGAATTATTAGTAGAATACAAAAAAGCTGGTTTGAAAATGAAAAATTTGAAAAACCATTATGATATGATTGAAAAGGATAAAAACAAAATTGGTGAAAGAATAAGATTTTACAAAGGAAATTAAGTTTGGTTTGTGAAAGACTTAAAACCACTCAATTTGAAAAGAAAAACTTCTTGAGAAAAACAAAAGTTTGCAAAATGAAAATGATGATTTGAAAAAAGAAGTTCAAAAGCTTAAGCCTTTGGTTGAAAAATTAACCTTAAGTTCCAACAAGCTTGAACTAATTTTGAAAGATCAAAGAGAGAAAAATAACAAGTTTGGAATTGGTTACTGATATGGCAAGATCGCTGACGTGGAGCGTACGACAACCTAGTTGGCAGCCAGGCGATGCCATGTGGTGTTCTCCTCCGAGATCTCCTGCCAGGTGGCTTGACCAGCATCGCACCAACCTCGGCCTGAGCTCGGCACCTCTGCCCTTCGCCAGGTGTCGACCCAGGAGGGGTCCACCGTAGCCGAAGTGTCCTACCTCTACTCCTCCGCCAGGTGAAACCCCCAGATGGGTCCACCTCGATCGGAGTCGAGCCGGGCACCCTTGCTCCTTCGCCAGGAGGTGCCCCTTGACGGGTCCACCTCGATCGAAGTTGAGCTTGCCTATGCCCCGTCGCCAGGTGTCGACCCAAGAGGGGTCCACCATAGCCAAAGTGGGCTTGCCCCTGCTCCTCCGCTAGGTGGCACCCCCAGATGGATCCACCTAGACCGGTTAAGCCGGCATCTCTGCTCCTTCACCAGGTGGCACCCCTTGATGGGTCCACCTCGGTCGAAGTCGAGCCTTCCTTTTCCCCTTCGCCAGGTGTTGACCCAAGAGGAGTCCACCTCGGTCGAAGTGGGCCTGCCCCTACTCCTCCGCCAGCTGGCAACCCCAGATGGGTCCACCTTGGCCGGAGTCGAGCCGGGCACCTCTGCTCCTTCACCAGGTGGCGCCCCTTGATGGGTCCACCTCGGTCAAAGTAGAGTCTGCATCTGCCCCTTCGCCAGGTGTCGACCCAGGAGGGTTCCACCTCGGTCGAAGTGGGCCTGCCCCTGCTCTTCTGCCAGGTGGCACCCCCAGATGGGTCCACCTTGGTCGAAGTTGAGCCGTGCACCTCTGCTCCTTCGCCAGGTGGCACCCCTTGATGGATCCAACTCGGTCAAAGTCAAGCCTGTCTCTACTCCTTCGCCAAGTGTCGACTTAGGAGGGGTCCACCTCGATCGAAGTGGGCCTGCCCCTGCTCCTCTGCCAAGTGGCACCCCTAGATGGGTCCATCTCGGTCAGAGTCGAACCGGGCACCTCTGCTCCTTCGCCAGGTGGCACCCCTTGATGGGTCCAACTCGGTCGAAGTCGAGCCTACCTCGGTCCCTTTGCCAGGTGTCGACCCAAGAGGGTCCACCTCGATCGAAGTGGGCCTGCCCTTGCTCCTCCTCCAGGTGGCACCCCTAGATGGGTCCACCTCGGCCTGAGTTGAGTCGGGCACCTCTGCTCCTTCACTAGGTGGCGCCCCTTGATGGGTCCACCTCAACCAAAGTCGAGCCTACCACTGCCCCTTCGCCAGGTGTCGACCCAGGACGGGTCCACCTCGGTCGAAGTGGGCTTGCCTCTACTCCTCCGCCAGGTGGCACCCCCAGATAGGTCCTCCTCAACCAGAGTCGAGCCTGGCACCTCTACTTCTTCTACCAGATGGCGCCCCCCAGAAGGGTCCACCTCGGCTGAAGTCGAGCCTTCTCCGTGGAGCATGGAAGGACCGAAGGTGCAAGCCCCGAGGACACTGCTGAGGATGGCGCGCACAGGCAGCGCATCCAGTACGGCATCCTCAGGCCTGTAATGATGCGTGGAACCTCGTTTACACTAGTTTGGGAAGGACTCCATACTCGAGGTACCAGATTCGGTGCCCGGTGACATGGTGCTCCAAAAGGGGAGAGCCACAATCAATGCCTCGAGCCCGAGGATGCCTCGCGGGGATCGGGTTCCCACCTAGTTTCCTTTTTTCATGACCGCACGACAAACGAGACAGGCTCACCACTTAACTCCCAATTGTAAGGGGAGACGGCCGCAAGAGAATAGTCGGTAAACACCGCTGACCTCCAAGGCCTCCCCTGGAGGGAGAATCGAGGCACCAAAGTATCCAACGATCTTAAAAGGGGCACCACGAGCAAGGAAAAAGGTAAGCAATTGAGAGGGCAAGCACAGGCATGGAGAGAAAAGGCGATTTTAAGACAGAAGCTCCAAAGGAACTCATAGGAGCGAGCCCGACAAGCCCGGTTGCAGGAATCAGAGTGCGAGTCCCTCTCACTCTCACTCACCTTTTCATCAAAGATTCCTCTAAGCACGGAGACCCAGCGGGGATCCATCTTTGTGGATCTATTCTACTTTACCACTCTCTAACTTGACCATCAGAGTGCCCCTACCGGGATCCCCGACCCGAGTCTCTAACCTCGTTTTACAGGTCCGGGAGTGTTAGGAAACCGTAGCAAAGGGGACCGCAATCCGGTGCCAACTCACAACTGCAGGCTACAGCGGTAAGGTTGGCAACAAATTGGCATGCTAGGAATGGGGGACAAAAGCACCTGCACGAACAAGCCCCCACAAGCTTGAGAACAGCTCAACCCCAAGCATGGTGGTGACTCGCAGACATGAAGCCTCCACCAGCTGGTCGGGAGAAGTTCCCTCCCCTCCAGGCCCCCGCAGCCCGAAAAGGGAACATCCCGCTCCTCCTGCTCCTCCTCCTTAGTTGCCCTCAGTAGACAGTCAGTATGCTGCTATTGTTCAGCAGCTACAGACATTGACCATGGTCATGAGGCAGCTGCAGCAACAGCAGCGCTCCCTGGTCACTCAACCGCAGCCCAAGCCACGGGCCCCCGTGAAAGCCTGCACTCCATCCAAGGTAGGCCATCCCATTCGTGGGCAGCAACCAACCCCCGCGAGAGTCATCAGACCCCCACAAAAAGAAACCATACCAGGTCGGCGGACCATGAGAGCTAATCCCCATCGGACAATAATGATGCCACTAGGCGCAACAAGCACCACCGGGATAAGGCCCCTCGTTGCAACCCGTCGACACCTTCTTCTCCAGCGGCCTCCGTGGAAGGTTCCACTGACGAGGCCATCAGGTGTCTAGCTGAAAGGCGCCTGGAAGAGCAAGAGCGCAAACTGGCAGAACTCCCCCACCGGTTTGCCAACATGTAAGGCTCTCTCAATGAGCTAGAGGGCTATAATGCTCGACCACCCTTCTCCCGGGAAATCCAAGAAGAATCAATTTCGAGTCGGTTCTGTATGCCTCAGGTGGATCCCTACAATGGGACCACTGACCCCCTAGACCACCTGGAGAGCTATAAAGCTCTCATGAGAGTCCATGGGGTGATGGATGCCCTCTTGTGCATCGCCTTCCCAGCCACCCTCCGGAAGGCCACTCGAGTTTGGTTTACCTGCCTTGAGCCCGAATCCATCGACTCCTTCCAGCAACTGGAAGGAAAGTTTGTAGCACACTTCAACGCTTATCGAAAGGTGCCAAGGGAGGTGAATAGCCTCTTCTCCATCCGCCAACAAGACCAGGAGCTACTGCGGGACTATGTCACCTATTTCAAGATCGCTGCCTTGGAGATCTATAGCCTGGACAAGCCCGTCGCCATGCTAGCATTGAAGTGAGGGCTCAAGACCTCCCGACTGACGTATTCTTTGGACAGAATGCCACCCAAGACATACTTCGAACTCCTCCTCATCCACAAGTATGCATGAGCTGAGGAGGCTGACCGTACCATGAGAGAGTTGGATGGGAAGCCTTCGAAGAAGCCTGCTCCAAGGGACGCACCTAGAACTCGAAGGCCCGGGCCACCTGCAGACTTTCGATCGGGACCGAAGCCAAAGAGCGGTCCCTCTCTGGAGCAGACCTTCACTTCCCTCCTTGCTCCAAGAATGAAGATTCTCATGAAAATCGATGGCGAGCGCTACCTCCACCGACCTCCTCCTCAGAACCCAAAGAACCGTCGTGACAAGATGAAGTATTGTCAGTTCTATCGTGACCACGGCCACGACACGGAGGAGTGCCATAACTTGAAGAGGGAAATTGAGAACTTGATTAGGAGGGGCTATCTCAAGAAGTACGTGGGAAGAGAGGTCCCGGCGGAGGACCAGCCACTTGCAACCCTTCCCCCCATTCCTGCAGCCGATAATTGCCCTAAGGAGAAACCAGTGGGCATGATCTCTTGAGGATAGGGCGCGCATCGAAGAGGGCACGAGAGGGAGGAGACTTAGAAAATGTACTCCCATTTGAAAAGGGGAAGGGAGGTGAAGAAAATGTAAATAAGGATGCGTGGTGGTCGAGATGACCATCACTAAGCATCCTGTACACCGAATTATGATTGATAGTGGGAGCTCCACTGACGTACTTTTTTACGATGCTTTCTCCCGAATAAACTTATCTCATGATCGGCTAAGGCCAGTGCACACCCCTCTCGTGGGCTTCACCGGAGATTCTGTAGGAGTCGAGGGAGAGATCACTCTCCCTGTTACCACCGAGACTCTACCCCGCTAGGGCACGGTCATGATGACCTTCACCATCGTTTGACTCCCTGGTGTGGACACCAGAAGCAGAAAGAAACTTCACTCCAACAAGGTTAGCCTTATCCCAATTTGGATCGAAGATAATTAGGTTACCCTGAGTCCTGTAATTAATTTTGAGTTTTAATTCCTGATCAAGAGTGTTTTATTTTTCTAGTCCTATAATTACTTCTAAATTTCATTGATCAAGAGTGTTTTAGTCCTATAATTACTTCTAAATTTCATTTACTGTAAGTCCATTTCAAGTTTTAAAGTCTAGGTCAGTCAAGTCAGTTCAGTTGAGTTAAGTCATGAAAGCCAACAACAAGACTCAAATTTTGGACCCCAGAATTTGACCACATGAGGAAGAGAAGACACACCAACCAAGCAAGAGAGAAGGACCATCAACTAGGACCCACTTATGGCACCATATCAACAAAGATGCCACATCAGCAAAGATGCCTCATCAGCAAGATTTAATCAAGTGACCCCACTTGGCGCCACATGTCATCCTGAAATTCATATCCAAGTAGAAGGCCACCTCAACATGCCACGTCATCAGCCAAGGATGCCACCTCACCAACCACCTAATCACCTTTGGGCGCCAACAAAGGAAATTCAAAAGAATCTAAAGGTGGCCGACCAAGGGAAAATTCAAATTCAAGGAGGTCGGCCACATCCCTCCCAAATCCTTTCTAACCAAACCCTCCACCAAATCCTCCAACCCCCCTTGTAATCCTCCTTAATCTATGGGTTTCAAATTTCAATGAGTTGTAAGGCTTTTTTTAAGCCCTTGGATGTCCCATTGTAAAGCTATTGATGAGATGAATGAAAAATGAAGTTGAAGTTGAAGTTGTAGTCTTATGTTATTTCTTTGAGTGATTGTTCCTAAGCCCCCCCCCCCCCCCCCCCCCCCCCACTCGAATCTACTTTCTTCTCCAAGCCATCCAACACCAAGTTCAAGAAGGATACATTGGAGCCGGCCAAACCATCTCAGACTTCCTTCCTTGCTCATAAATTATTCCATCCCTTCCATATGCTTGCTTTCTTCTTCCTTAACTTTTGATCTTCATTGCAGGGTCCTTCGAAGTCTTTGAGTTGTGAACAGGGTTCCCCTTGATAATGAACCACAAGCTGAAGCCCAAGCCCAGTGTTCTGATCTCTGTTATCCAAGTTCTCCAGTACAGAGCATCGGTAGTTTCAAGGTTTGAAATCATTAGAAGGTTGGAAAGCTCAACAAGGCAAGTCCTCAATCATTAGCCCCTATTGTCTAGATCTTCTTCCTTCTTAGATTTAGGATTGTGTCTAATCATGTAATAGTCCCTTTTCATGTAATCCTTAAGACTTATTATGATGAGTACAATGCTAGTGTAATTAGGTTTCATTGCTCTACAAACACTAATCAAATCATTAATCATATGCTTGCCGCATCAAATTGGTATCAGAGCATGGTTGCATTAGGGTAGAATAATTTTCTTTAAATCCAAGCAAGATCTAAAATTCACGCCTCCTGAGCGGGTGTACTCCAGTACACTGTCACGACCCATAGAAATAATGATCCCCTGGCCGGACGTGAGTTTTTTTTAGATTGAAGTTTGGGTAAGCCATTGCACTTGTTTGATTAGGTTTTGTTTTCTAAAATTTACATCTATTTACTGTAATCCGTCTGCAGCTCCAAAGGCAAGTCATTAATTTTTTGTTGAAATATTTTTTTTCTTATTCCTTTTTAAGTCAGTTATCACCATATTAAATTCATTATCAGAAAAAAATTATAAAAAAAATGAGAATTTCTGCAGTTTGACACTATCATTAGGGTTCTGTTCTATCCTTTTTATTTATCTTCATTTGTAGGATCTGCTTAGAGTAGTATAGATTTTAGTTTTAAAATTCCTTTCATCTGAATTGAAACATATAAGTTAGGAATCCTCTGTGAACTTTTCATAATTTTTGGACATTTTTCTCATCATGTTTTCTACACCACTTTCAAACTGCAACACACTTCTACAGCACCTTTGCATTTCATTCATCTCATGAGAAATCAAATTAAGGCATCAATTTGACATAGGGTCAGGGTTTCATCACCTGTCCCTAGCCCAAAAATCACCAACCAGCATATCGATCCCAGCCCGTTAATTAAAATTGAGTAGAACGTTAATTGCCCTAGTGGGTTAGGGACACCAACAAGTTGGGTTCAGGTTAGGATCAAGTTAACTGTGTCAGCTAATTGGTGTGTGCTTACTGGCTTGGTGTCTAGGATTGGTGCATCAGGGCTTGTGATTTGGTCCGCCTACTTGGCCAATCTCAGATTGGTGTCTAAGGATTGGCAATCAGGGACCTTCACTCCCCACCACCTACCTGGCTAAGTCCCATAAGTACTACTAGCTAGTTGGTTCACTTAATTAGACCTCTAATTTGTACTCTAGTCTAGGAAACCTTAGCTCGAGCTTGAATCTACTTGCATGCATGAAAACTAGATCAGGAGTCTCATATTCACCAGTCCAGATCCAGTCTAGTGTAGCCATGGACCCGAATCTTGAAACCATGCTGAGAGGCCTAAATGATCTAATGGCCCAATTGAACCAAATGCTGGCTAAACAATTTTCCTTAGACCAACCAACTCCTACTATCCCATTAGCTCATATGAATGATAGGAGTAAGAACCCTGAAGTACAAGTTGAGTTCATGAATACTCAAGACTTAGGGTATCCTCAAACTGAAGGGCTAGGGAAGGAAGAAGGCAAATTTGAACCTAGTAAATATGTGTATGAGACTGACATAAGTTTAATAGATGAATATGAAGGGGAAGACTGTGAAGAGAACAACTTTAGTACCTTACCTGAGGAAACCTTTGGTAAAGAAATGATTATTGAGCCTAGTCCTGAAACATCAGAACAACCAAAATTTAGTGAGGACTTGGTTCCGACAGACAATGCCCTCAGGAAGAACCCAATACTTTAGCTTCGACACAAGAACTCCTTCAGGTACCTGAGAAGAACCCAATCATTATTTTAGAAGACTTTCCTGATGACCTTCAACTACCTAGAAGCATCCCGCCTGTAGATCAAAATTCTAATCTTAAGGTCATCATGAGTAACCAAGGTCTGTTTCAAGATTTTCCTAAATTATCCCAAGTCTCGAATTCCTATTTCCTGCCTTTCCCTGAGTCTTATCATAATTTTAGAGCTATTAAGTTTCATTTTGATGAGATTACTAGGATGCATGAGCTTTTAAAGCCTATTCCTTTTGCTACCTACTTTTGGAAAACCTTATGGCATTTGCTAGGAACCCATGGTAAATTCTCATGTGCATACTAGACCAGGGTCAAACCTAGAGAGTCATTAATCTGTTAGATTTAGGTCCTTGAAAGTCCAATAAAATTCCTCTCAATAAGGATACCTAGTTCAGTCTGCATTTTGTAAGTGCTTGTGTAAATTTCTGAGTCTGCTGAATCTTTCGCACAGCATGTCACAAATTTGCATAAAGATATCAGTAATAAGATCAAACTGAGCAATGAGACTTACAAACATTTAGTTGATTCACATAAGAGGGCTAAAGAACTCTGTGAAGGGGATTATGCAATGATTAGGCTCAACCCTGAACGGTTCCCACCTGGAACCATAAAGAAGCTGCATGCCCGCGGAGCGGGACCTTTCAAGATCTTAAAGAAAATAGGGCCTAATGCATATGTTTGGAACTTCCACCTGATATGGGTATCAGTACAACCTTTAATGTTTCAGACCTAGTAGAATACAAAGAACCAGTACTAATACCTAGTTTGCCTTTTGGACCAGAAACTTTCATTGAGAGTGAACATTTTTTCGAGTGTCCACCACCAACCCTACCCGAGCGGAGAGAGAGGATTGAGAGAATCCTGGATGACAAGACCATTACTACCATGAATAAGGACTATCAGCGATACCTGGTTCAATGGCAGGGTCGACCTGAGTCAGACAACTCTTGGATTACTCGAGAGGACCTGCAAAGACTTAACCCAGACTTGTTCGAGCATTACCAAGGCAAAACTGAACCATACTCGATTGGGTCGAGTTCTGTCCATCCCGGGAGAATTGGTGTGGACACCAGAAGCAGAAATAAACTTCACTCCAACAAGGTTAGCCTTATCCCAATTTGGATCGAAGATAATTAGGTTACCCTGAGTCATGTAATTAATTTTGAGTTTTAATTCCTGATCAAGAGTGTTTTATTTTTCTAGTCCTATAATTACTTCTAAATTTCATTGATCAAGAGTGTTTAGTCCTGTAATTACTTCTAAATTTCATTTACTGTAAGTCCATTTCAAGTTTTAAAGTCTAGGTCAGTCAAGTCAGTTCAGTTGAGTTAAGTCATGAAAGCCAACAACAAGACTCAAATTTTGGATCCCAGAATTTAACCACATGAGGAAGAGAAGACACACCAACCAAGCAAGAGAGAAGGACCATCAACTAGGACCCACTTATGGCACCATATCAACAAAGATGCCACATCAGCAAGATTTAATCAAGTGACCCCACTTGGTGCCACATGTCATCCTGAAATTCATATCCAAGTAGAAGGCCACCTCAACATGCCACGTCATCAGCCAAGGATGCCACCTCACCAGCCACCTCATCACCTTTGGGCGCCAACAAAGGAAATTCAAAAGAATCCAAGGTGGCCGACCAAGGGAAAATTCAAATTCAAGGAGGTCGACCACATCCCTCCCAAATCCTTTCTAACCAAACCCTCCACCAAATCCTCCAACCCCCCTTGTAATCCTCCTTAATCTATGGGTTTCAAATTTCAAATGAGTTGTAAGGCTTTTTTTAAGCCCTTGGACGTCCCATTGTAAAGCTATTGATGAGATGAATGAAAAATGAAGTTGAAGTTGAAGTTGTAGTCTTATGTTATTTCTTTGAGTGATTGTTCCTAAGCCCCCCCCCCCACTCGAATCTACTTTTTTCTCCAAGCCATCCAACTCCAAGTTCAAGAAGGATACATTGGAGCCGGCCAAACCATCTCAGACTTCCTTCCTTGCTCATAAATTATTCCATCCCTTCCATATGCTTGCTTTCTTCTTCCTTAACTTTTGATCTTCATTGCAGGGTCCTTCGAAGTCTTTGAGTTGTGAACAGGGTTCCCCTTGACAATGAACCAACAAGCTGAAGCCCAGCCCAGCATTCTGATCTCTGTTATCCAAGTTCTCCAGTCCAGAGCATCGGTAGTTTCAAGGTTTGAAATCATTAGAAGGTTGGAAAGCTCAACAAGGCAAGTCCTCAATCATTAGCCCCTATTGTCTAGATCTTCTTCCTTCTTAGTTTTAGGATTGTGTCTAATCATGTAATAGTCCCTTTTCATGTAATCCTTAAGACTTATTATGATGAGTACAATGCTAGTGTAATTAGGTTTCATTGTTCTTCAAACACTAATCAAATCATTAATCATATGCTTGCCGCATCACTCCCGTCACTGTACAATGCTATCCTGGGCCGCCCAGGGCTCAACCAACTTAACATAGTCATCTCCACCAAAAGATTGTTGGTGCAGTTCCCCATCATTTTCGGGATGGGAGAGATGAGGGGGGCAGTTCAGCCTGTCCTGCACTGCTTGTAAGCTGTCCTAGGAGCGCGAGATGCTGAGCTCAACACCGATGTCGACGACCACAACCAAAGGGTGCAGGATCCCAGGGATGGCCTGGCTGAGTGCTTGCTGACATACCCCCTCAGCTCGGATCCACAGAAAATGATGCAAATAGAAGCCCAACTCCCGGAAGACGAGCAGGCTCGTTTGCTGAGTTTCCTTCGAGCGAACGTAGATGTGTTAGCCTGGTCTACAGCGGACATGCCAGGTATTCCCCCGGACATCATCACACACCAGTTAAAGATCGATCCGAAGTGCTACCCAGTTCGGTAGAAGAAGAGAAGTTTTGCTACAGAAAGGCAGAAGGCGATCAATGAAGAAGTGGAGAAGCTCCTCACAATTGGCTTCGTACGAGAGGTACAATACCCCGATTGGCTGGCGAATGTGGTGATGGTTAAGAAGAACAACGAGAAGTGGAGGATCTATGTGGACTACACCGACCTCAACCGAGCTTGCCCAAAGGATAGCTTCTCCCTTCCAAAGATCGACCAGTTCGTAGATGCCACTTCAGGACACTGCCTCCTCTCCTTCATGGATGCTTTCTCCGGTACAATCAGATCTGGATGCATCCAGAAGATGAGGAGCACATTGCCTTCATCACAGATCATGGGACATATTGTTACAAGATGATGCCCTTCGGTCTGAAGAACACCGGCACCACGTACCAGCGGTTAGTCAACAAGGTCTTCAAAGATCAAATTGGTTGCAACATGCAGGTATACATAAATGACATGCTCGTGATGAGCAAGCCAACCTCGGACCATGTCGACGAACTGATGGAGACCTTCCGCAACCTTCGCCTCCACCAAATGAAGTTGAATCCATATGCTTTTGGTGTAGCTACAGGGAAGTTCCTTGGCTTCATGGTGACCTAGAGAGGGATAGAAGCCAACCTAGAGAAGGTTCAGGTGATCCTTGACATGGAGCAGCCCACCTCGAAGAAGCAAGTCCAGTGGCTCACCGGTCGAGTGGCAGCCTTGATCTGATTCATTTCACGATCTACTGATCGCTGCCGGCCCTTCTTCAAGGTGCTGAGGAAGATGCATGACTTCTCTTGGACGAAGGAGTGCCAAGAGGCATTCAAGAAACTGAAGAAAACCCTAGCATCGCCACCACTACTCTCCCGGCTAAAGGAGGGAGAAGAGCTTCTCCTGTATATGGCGATCACTCCAGAGGCCGTCAGCTCGGTCCTGGTCTGAATGGATGACAAAGGAGTCTAGAGGCCTGTATACTATACAAGCAAGCTTCTTCGCAATACGGAGCTCGGGTACTCTCGATCTGAGAAATTGATTTTTGTACTAATTGTGTCGACCCAGTGCCTCAGGCCTTATTTCCAAGTACACCCAATTACGGTCCTAACGGACCAACCACTGAAGGCCGTGCTCAGCCGACCTGACACGTCTAGATGCCTGGCGAAGTGGGCGCTGAAGCACAGCGAGTTTGACATCACCTATCGATCGAGGTCGGCCATGAAGGCATAGGTACTGGCTGATTTTCTAGTTGAGTATGTAGGCCTGGGTGAGGGGTCGGAAGAGAGCCCTCAGAATCGACAGCCAGGGCCTGAACTAGAGGAGGACATCTGGGTCCTGCATGTAGACGGAGCCTCTAACTCCGGTGGAAGCGGAGCTGGACTCATCCTCACCAACAGCAAGGGAGTCATCACCGAATGCGCGCTTCGCTTCCAATTCACCGCCACCAATAACCAGGAAGAGTATGAAACACTCCTTGCGGGACTGAGAGTCTCCCGCAAACTGGGCGTGACCAGCTTTAGGGTCCTCACAGATTCGCAGCTAATGGCTGGGCAGGTCTCAAGCGAATACGAGGTGCGGGACCCTCAAATATCGAAGTATCTGGAGTTGGTGCGGGCCAGCGCAGTGGGTTATAAGCGTTTCAGCATCTCCCACATCCTACACAGCAAAAATGCTCACACTGATGCCCTCTCCTAGCTGGCAACCATGCCGAACTCATCATTGGGCCATGCCTACGTCGAACATCTTCAGGTCCTAAGCTATGAAGCCCCGAGAGAAATCCAGCAGGTCAACCCGGAGCCCAACTGGATGGAAAAGTATGTCAAGTATATTACCGACGGTACCTTGCCCGAGGATCGGATGGAAGCCGATCTCTTCAAAAGGAAGGCCATGCGCTTCGTGTTGATGGATGGACTGCTCTATCGGAGGTCATACTCCTATCCACTCCTTAAGTGTTTGAGGCCCACAGAAGCTGCACTCGTGCTTCGGGAGATCCACGAAGCCCTCTGCGGGAATCATGTGGGGGGCAGGACTCTGGCATACAAGGCCCTCCATCAAGAATATTTCTAGGAAATGATGAGGGAGGACGTAGCCAACTTTGTCAAGAGGTGTGACCGCTACCAATGTCACACCGTCGTGCAACACCAACCAGCTGCACCACTCTCCCAGCTCTCCGCCCACTGGTTGTTTGCCCAGTGGGGCATCGACCTCCTCTATCCTTTTCCTTCCGTGTTCGGGCAGTGTAAGTTTCTGATAGTAGCCATTGACTACTTCACGAAGTGGATCAAGGCCGAGCCGTTAGCCTAGATCACAGAGGTGAATGTCAGTAAATTCCTTTGGAAGTCAATTGTATGCCGCTTCGGGCTCCCACACACCATCATCACCAATAATGGATGTCAGTTCAACTGTCGAGAGTTCGAGGAGTTCTACAATGACTTTAGCATTCATCATCGCTTCACCTCGGTGGTGCATTCTCAAACCAATGGGGAAACCAAAGTAACCAACCGGACCATCCTGCAAGGGCTCCAAACTAGATTGGATCAGGCCAAGGGGAGGTGGGTTGAAGAACTCCCCAGCATCTTGTGGGCATACCATATGACCCCGAGAACGGCCACGGATGAAACACCGTTCAACCTCATCTTCGGAGCAGAAGCGGTGATCCCTGTGGAACTTAGCCTGCCAACATTATGCGTGGAGCAATACAACAAAGTTGAAAACCCAGCACGGTTGATGCTCAATCTAGATCTCCTTGAAAAAATGATGGACAAGGCTCGAGTTTGGATGGCGGCAACTAGCAGCGGGTGGCCAAATACTACAACTCCAGGGTGAGGCCGAAGTCCTTCCGCCTGGGAGACCTGGTGTTACATCATGCTAAAGCCTCCCAGCCTCGAGAATGCGGCAAGCTCTCCCCGAACTAGGAAGGCCCTTACAGGGTGGCCGAAGCATTGCCTCATGGCACCTACTATCTTGCCGAGCTCGATGGAACTCGATTCTCATGGACGTGGAACGCCACAAACTTGAGAATGTATTACCAACGATGTAAGACTTCCTAAACATTAATAATGTAAATCTCTTTAGTGCAATGCTTGCTTCTATCTCGTAGGACTGTTGTCACCCGACCTTCGGCCCGGCGAGCAAAGGCGAGGCGAAAGTCTCGTGAACGGCTCTTGAAGAACCCAAAGCCCGGAGGCCACCCGGAAGGTGACACGGAACCTAGTTCCTCCATGTGATCCTGGACTTCAGTCCGGAAGGTGGCACGGAACCTAGTTCCTCCACGTGATCATGGGCTTCAGTCCGGAAGGTGGCACGAAACCTAGTTCCTCCACGTGATCCTGGGCTTCCGTCCGGAAGGTGGCACAAAACTTAGTTCCTCCACGTGATCTTGGGCTTCGGTTCGGAAGGTGACACGGAGTTTAGTTCCTCCACGTGATCCTGGACTTCAGTCCGGAAGGTGGCACGGAACCTAGTTCCTCCACATATCCTGGACATCAGTCCGGAAGGTGGCACAGAACCTAGTTCCTCCATGAGATCTCGGACTTTAGTCCAGAAGATTGTACGAAGTCCGACTCCGGTGACCAGAGACTTATGAAATAAAAGTTGGAGGCCCTAGAGGTTCCCTTATGAAGCCTGGAAGCCTCCCGAATCCGGTTTTTGACTAAGTCCAAATCGAGCTACAAATTGATGTTGCAGACTTGACTCCAAAAAAAAGGAAGAAGAAAAAGAGGTACTAAAAATAAAATAGCAACAAGGAGTCAAGACAAAGAGAACGAGGAGTAAAAGAAGGAGTTTTCATTTCTAGCACAAGGAATTCTTACAAGCAAAAGGGACCCACAGATCGGGTGGCCCAAAACAAAAAGAAGAAGACCAATGCTAAAGTACAAACTCGGAGTCACTTCGCTAGCTCTTCCCCAGGCTGGGAAGCTTCAGCATCGTCGGTCGCCTCTCCAAAAGGTTGCCTGGTAGTCCCCTCCTTAGTTGCTCCCTGACCGTGGCACTGGCCACTCCTTGGCCACTCCCCCCAGGGCCGCCCAGTGCGACCCCGGCCAGATCAAGCTCAGGAAAAAAAGAGGCCACCTTTTCTCGGCAGACCTCGAAGCCCTTCAGGAACGAGTCCACGGTAGCCTCGTGGACCTCATCCTTGAACTGCTGTGAGGCCCGGAAATTAGGTACAGCCTCTCGAGCCTCCTTCTGTGCGGCCTCCAACAGCGCAGTGACGTAGGAGGTCTTCTCCTTGGTAGCTTTTAGCTCTGCCAAGACCTTGCTGACCCGGTTCTCCAGTGACCGGGACTGCCCCCTAAGGCGGGAGATCTCCACTGCGTCCTCTTCGGTGCAATGCTGGGTCACAGCCCTCTCCTCCGACCTGGCGGACTCGAGCTCCCTAACACGCCCCTCGGATTGTGCTTTATCATCTCGGAGAGCTTGGTTGCTCCCCCTTAGTTCAACTCCCTTCTCAATGAGGTCCTCGACATCAGCTGCGAGCTTCCCCAGCCTTCACTCCTTTTTGACTTCCTTCATCGCTGAGGATAAAAGGAAGTCCCAAAGCAGGAGTACATCAGTCCCGATTTGCACAAAGAAATGTTAGGGTTCTTTAAAAGGATCCAACTGGAGCATTAAATGGGAGAGCAGAGTACTCACTATGAAAAGCAGCGAAAGGATCTCGAGCAAGGTGGCTGCATAGTCCCAGCTACCCCTCAGATGGCGGTCCCAGGGTTGGGTCGCATACTCCATCATCTTCTCCGCTAGCCTCTGGTCATGGATGACGGAGGAACTGCTAGGGAGCCCTGCCCTGGTGCGGGGCGGGGCTCGGAGGAAGGCTAAGTGGGAGTCCCTCCAGCTTGAGAAGCTGTGGTCGGCGAGGCTGCCACCATGGTCACGGTCGTCGTCGGAACGGTGGGCGCTACAACTGCTAGAGAAGGTGCTAGTCGCACCTCCTCCCTGCTCCCATCGAGATCGACGACCTCTGCGATGGGAGTCTGCCGCTAGGGTGGCACTGAGACCGTATCGGCCACCCTCTACCCAGAGCCCGGAGTGGGTCTGGGCCCCTGATCCGTCTCCATACGGGCCCTCTTCGGTGAAGTCTCCTGGGCTGCACTTGAAGCACCTCTCTTCCGGGCCCCCTCCATCAGGCTCTCTACGGAAAACTTCATCCCTGAAAAGAGAAGAGGTAAGTGAAAAAAAAAAAGAGAAGAAAAGAAAGGAGGCCCGGAGCCTCACCCATCGCCCAGAAAGGGCTGACCCTTGCCTCGAACAGGTTCTGCTCTGAGAGCAGAACCTCGAGGGAAGGGACCACATCGCCTATCAGCTAGGAGTAGATGTCCTGGTCAGCCGGCTCGACCTGAGAGTTTCGGTTCGGGGACCGGTCTGGTTCACTCCAGACCCAGTCAACGTCCCCAACCGAAACAAAGAAGAACTGGTTCTTCCACCTCTTGATTGAGGTGGGGAGGTCAAACTGAGATACCTAGGTCAGGGGGAGAGATACCACCAGCCATCATCAATAGAACAACATTTCACGGTGAAGAGAGCCCTAAACAGTGAGAAACGGATGACAAACCCATGGAAGTGGCAGAAGACGATGAAGGCAAAGATGACCCTGATGGCATTAGGAGCCAACTGGGCCGGGATAAGATGGAAGTTACTAAAAAATGAAAGGAAGAACGGGTGAAGAGGAAACCAAAGACCCCCGGCAAGGAAGTCCTCATAGAACGCGACTCTGCTAGGGCCGCTCGAAGTCACTCGCTCCCTCAGCCCTGGAAGTGAAAGTTGGATGGAGTCTGGGACCCCATACATATCCCAGATCCAGGAAAGGTCATCTTTGGTTATCGTCGAAACGAAGCCGAAGGGACCGGAAGGAGTCTCTGCCACTAGAGGGAAGAGGGCAGAGATGGGAACAGCAGGAATGACAGGAAGAGCCCTAGGGACTCCGATGGTTTTATCACTCGGTTGCAGCCATTGCCAGACATTGATGGGAACATCATCCTCTGAAGAGGAGGACGATGGAGTCCTCGACCGGGATGGACCGGCCTCGTCTGGGTTAGAAGAGAAATGGTGATGATGACCCGAAGGAGCCATTAAGACGAAGGAGGAGAAGGAAGGTCTGGTTCGAGAGGACTAGGACTCGAGAAGAAGCAGAAGAGAAAATGTGGGTCGCAGGACACTCACCAGATATTTTGGCTGAAGAATGGCAACTTGAGGGTGAAGAAGGACCGCTGTAACCGCCGGCGAGGTGTGAGAAAGCCAAGAGCCCTCATTTTTGGAAAGTCTCCTCTCTTTTCAAAACCAATCAACAGCGGCTGTACAGCCCCTTTTCACCTAGGCCACCGGATGAGTGCTATGTCTGAAGACGCCCGACGACGATGCTTCGGTTTGCTGGAAACCACCTTGGGTCTTGCACAATGTAATTATGGCTCGTCGATCATGCAAACGTGATGTGGGCCCATTAGATCTCGGGCATGATAAACGGTGCGGCACCAATCGAGGTAATTATTTCGTGAGATTTCTATCCTTCCATGTCATCTCTGTAATAACTCCCTACGTCCCTACCATGGCACTCCGACGGGACTTGGAAGTGGAGGGCAACATATATGGCAAGATCGCTGACATGGAGCGTACGACAACCCAGCTGGCAGCCAGGCGATGCCATGTAGCGTTCTCCTCCGAGCTCTCATGCCAGGTGGCTTGACCAGCATCGCACCCACCTCGGCCTGAGCTCGGCACCTCTTCCCTTCGCCAGGTGTCGACCTAGGAGGGGTCCACCTCGGCCAAAGTGGTCCTACCTCTGCTCCTCCACCAGGTGGCACCACCAGATGGGTCCACATCGGTTGGAGTCGAGTCGGGCACCCCTGCTCCTTCATCAGGTAGCGCCTCTTGATGGGTGCACCTCAGTCGAAGTTGAGCTTGCCTCTGCCCCTTCGCCAGGTGTCGATCCAGGAGGGGTCCACCTCGACCAAAGTGGGCCTGTCCTAGCTCCTCCACTAGGTGGCACCCCCAGATGGGTCCACCTTAGTCGAAGTCGAGCCGGGCACCTCTGCTTCTTTGCCAAGTGGCGCGCTTTGATGGGTCCACCTGGGCCAAAGTCAAGCCTGCCTTTGCCCCTTCGCCAGGTGTCGACCCAAGAGGGGTCCAACTCGGTCAAAGTGGGCCTGCCCCTACTCCTTTGCTAGGTGGCACCCCCAGATGGGCCCACCTTGGTCGGAGTCGAGCCAGGCACCTCTACTCCTTCACCAGGTGGTGCCCCTTGATGGGTCCACCACAGTCGAAGTCGAGACTGCCTTTGCCCCTTCACCAGGTGTCGACCCAGGAGGGTTCCACCTCGACCGAAGTGGGCCTGCCCCTGCTCCTCCGCCAGGTGGCACCCCCAGATGAGTCCACCTCGATCAGAGTCAAGCCGGGCACCTCTGCGCCTTCACCAGGTGGCGCTCCTTGATGGATCCAACTTGGCCGAAGTCGAGCATGTCTCTGCCCCTTCGCCAGGTGTCGACCCAGGAGGGATCCACCTCGGCCGAAGTGGGCCTGTCCCTACTCCTCCACCAGGTGGCACCCCCAGATGGGTCCACCTCGGTCGAAGTCGAGCTCGGCACCTCTGCTCCTTCGCCATGTGGCGCCCCTTAATGGGTCCAACTCGGTAGAAGTCGAGCCTGTCTCTGCCCCTTCGCCAGGTGTCGACCCAGGAAGGGTCCAACTCGGTCGAAGTGGGCCTGTCCCTGCTCCTCTGCTAGGAGGCACCCCCAGATGGGTCCACCTCGGCCTGAGTTAAGACGGGCACCTCAGCTCCTTCACCAAGTGGCGCCCCTTGATGGGTCCATCTCGACCGAAGTCGAGCCTGCCTCTGTCCCTTCGCTAGGTGTCGACCTAGGAGGGGTCCACCTCGACTGAAGTGGGCCTGCCTCTGCTCCTCCGCTAGGTGGGACCCCAAGATGGGTCTACCTCGGTTGGAGTCAAGCCTGGCACCTTTGCTCTTTCCGCCAGATGGCGCCCCCCAGATGGGTCCACCTCGACCAAAGCGGGCCTGCCTTTGCTCCTTTACCAGGTGGCACCCCCAGATGGGTCCACCTCAGCCAAAGTAGAGCCGGGCACCTTTGCTCCTTCGTCAGGTGGCACCCCTTGATGGATCCACCTCGATCGAAGTCGAGCCTGCCTTTGCCCCTTCGTCAGGTGTCGATCCAGGAGGGGTCCACCTCGGTCGAAGTGGGCCTACCGCTGCTCCTCCACCAGGTGGCACCCCCAGATGGGTCCACCTCGGCCTGAGTCGAACCGGGCACCTCTGCTCCTTCACCAGGTGGCACCCCTTGATAGGTCCACCTCGGTCAAAGTCGAGCCTGCCTCTATCCCTTCGCCAGGTGTCGACCTAGGAGGGGTCCACCTCGACCAAAATGGGCCTGCCTCTGCTCCTCTGTCAGGTGGCACCCCCAGATGGGTCCTCCTTGATTGGAGTCGAGCTTGGCACCTCTGCTCCTTCCACCAGATGGCGCCCCCCAGACGGGTCCACCTCGATCGAAGTCGAGCCTTCTCCGTGGAGCATGGAAGGACCGAGGGTGCAAGCCCCGAGGATGCTGCTGAGGATGTCGCGCACAGGCGGCGCGTTCAGTACGACATCCCGTATAGTTCCAAAAGGGGAAAGCCATGGTCAACGCCTCGAGCCTGAGGATGCCTTCGCGGGGATCGGGGTCCTGCCTAGTTTTCTTTTTTCGTGACTACACGACAGACGAGACAGGCTCACCACTTAACTCCCAACCATAAGGGGAGACGGCCTCAGGAGAACAGTTGGTAAACACCGCTGACCTCCAAGGCCTTCCCTGGAGTGAGAATCAAGGCACCAAAGTATCCAACGATCTCAAAAGGGGCACCACGGGCAAGAAAAAAGGTAAGCAATCGGGAGAGCAAGCACAAGCACAGAGAGAAGAGGCGATTCTGAGATAGAAGCTCCAGAGAAACTCGCAGGAGCGAGCCCGATAAGCCCGATTACAGGAACCGGAGTGCCAGTCCCTCTCGCTCTCACTCACCTTTTCATCAAAGATTTCTCTAAGCATGGAGACCCAGCGAGGATCCGTCTTAGTGGATCTGTTCCACTTTATCGCTCTCTAACTTGACCATCGGAGTGCCCTCGTCGGGATCCCCGGCCCGGATCTCTAACCTCATTTTACAGGTCCGGGAGCGTTAGGAAACCGTAGCAAAGGGGACTGTAGTCCGGTGCCAACTCATAGCTACAGGCCACGTCGGTAAGGTCGGCAACAGTTACAAAGGTTCAGTTTCAAATAAGTTTTCTGCATCTACATCATATGCTCCTAAGTCCATTACTTCAAAATAATATAGACCTAAATTTGCATCATCATATACCTTTTATTCAAAGCCAAGAATTGTATGTTATGCTTGCAATAATGTTGGTCATAAAGCATTTGAGTGTCATTTGAAATATAATGACAAGAAGAAAACCAAGAAAATTTGGGTTCCAAAAGGAACCAATTCTACTAACTTGCAAGGACCCAAGAAAGCTTGGATACCTAAATCTATTACCTGATTATTTTGCAGGGATGTCTTGCAGCCACAAATATAAAGAAAAGATGGTACCTTGATAGCGGCAGTTCAAGATACATGATGGGTGATATTGATCAATTCTTCACCTTAGAACAAAAAGATGGTGGAATGGTAACCTTTGGTGATAATCACAAAGGAAGGATAATTGGTATTGGTAAAATCAAAATTACTTCTTCTACATTTATTGAGAATGTGTTACTTGTAGAAAAGTTAAAGCATAATCTTTTGAGTATTAGTCAGCTTTGTGATATTGGTTTTAATGTTTTCTTCAAGTCCTCAATGTGTATAGTAGTTGATCCACTTGACTCTAGTACAAAGTTCATTGGACATTGACTTGGTAACATTTATGTAGTAGATCTTAATGATCTGGCTATGTCAAGTAATACAAGTCTTGTAGCAATGAATGATAAGAGTAAGGAATCAAGTTTACTATGGCATAGGCGACTTGACATGCTAGTATGGATACTATAGCAAACCTTATTTCAAAAGATTTAGTTAAAGGTTGGCCAAAGTTCAAAGTAAATTTTGATTATGTTTGCGATGCTTGTCAATTAGGAAAGCAAGTGAGGGAAAGTTTTAAATCCAAAAATATTGTTTCCACTACTAGACCCTTAGAGCTACTTCACATGGACCTATTTGGACCTACTAGGATAACAAGCCTAGGTGGTATGAAGTATGGTCTTGTGATTGTAGATGATTTTTCAAAATACATATGGGTTTTGTTCATTGCACATAAAGATGAGACTTTTAAAGTATTCAAAAAGTTTTATAAAAGAGTTTTAAATTTGAAAATTCTTTCTGTTATTTCTATTCGTAGTGATCATGGTACGGAATTTGAAAAACAATATTTTGATCACTTTTGCACAAAGCACGGTATTGATCACAACTTCTCAGCTCCTAGAACATCACATCAAAATGGTCTTGTAGAAAGAAAAAATCAAACTTTGGAAGAGATATCCAGAACAATGCTTTGTGAAGGAAATCTTTCAAAATACTTTTGAGCAGAAGTTGTAAATATCGCTTGCTATATTTTGAACAGAGTTTTAATTAGACCTATCATTAGAAAAACCTCCTATGAGCTATGGAACAATAGAAAGCCTAATATCAATTATTTTCATGTTTTCGGTTGTAAATATTTTGTTCTTAATAATAATAATGATAATCTTGGTAAATTTGATGCAAAATCTGATAAGGCTATTTTTCTTGGTTATTCTTTAAATAGTAAAGCCTATCAAATTTTTTACAAAAGAACTTTGATTGTGAAAGAATTAATATATGTTGTTTTCAATGAATTTGATATTACTTCTTCTAGAAAAGAAGATCATGCTGATGATGATGTAGGTATACTAGAACATGGACTAAAGGATTTGACTCTCAAAGACAAACAAACAAGCGAACAACATGAAGAAGTGGTAAGCAAAAATTATGATGATATACCTAAAGAATGGAGGTATGTACACTCATATCCCAAAGAACTAATTATAGGAGATCCATCTCAAGGTGTTAGAACTAGAGCTGTACATAGGGATGCACATGACTTAATTGCTTTTGTTTCTCATGTAGAACCTCACACTATAGAAGAAGCTGAAACTGATCCTAATTAAATGTTGGCTATGCAAGATGAGTTAAACCAATTTAGAAGAAATAATGTTTGGACTTTAGTAGAAAGACCTAATGACTACCCTGTTATAGGTACTAGATGGGTTTATAGAAATAAACTTAATGAGCAAGGTAATATAATTCAGAATAAGGCTAGACTGGTAGCTCAAGGTTATAATCAAGAAGAGGGAATAAATTTTAATGAGATCTATGCACCAGTAGCTAGGCTAGAGGCTATTAGATTAGTACTAGCATATGCATAATTTATGAATTTCAAATGGATGTAAAGAGTGCATTTTAAAATAATTTTTTATCTGAAAAAGTTTTTGTCGAACAACCACCAGGTTTTATCGATCACGCATTTTCAAATCATGTTTTTAATTGAATAAAGCTTTGTATGGTCTTAAACAGGAACCTAGAGCTTGGTATGACATATTAAGTAAGTTTTTAATTGGTAATGATTTTGTAAGAGGTAGTGTTGACACTACACTATTTATTCAAAGAAAATATAATGATATTTTAGTTGTTCAAATTTATGTTGATGATATAATATTTGGATCTACTGATGAATCTTTGTGTCAAGACTTTGCTAAGTTAATATAGGATGAATTTGAAATGAGTTTAATGGGTGAGCTGAGTTACTTCCTCGGGTTTCAGATTAAACAATCAAAGGAAGGTATCCTGATCAACCAGGCCAAATATATCAAAGAGATTATCAAAAAGTTTGGCATGGAATCAAGCAAAGAAATTGGAACACCCATGAATCCTACATGTAGACTTGATAAAGATGAAAATGGCACAAATGTTGATTGAAAACTGTATAGAGGTATGATCAATTCTTTACTTTATTTAACTGTCAGTAGACCTGATATTTTATTTAGTATTTATATGTGTAAATGTTTTCAATCTAATCCAAAAGAGTCACACATCATAGCTGTTAAAAGAATCATCAAGTATCTTAAAGGCACATGCAATCTAGGATTATGGTATTCTAAACATTCATCTTTAAAATTAATTAGTTATTCTGATGCTGATTATGGAGGCTGTAAAATTGATAGAAAAAGTACAAGTAGCACTTGTCAATTTCTAGGTGTCAACTTGATTTTATGGCACTATCGTAAACAGAACTCTGTAGCATTATTTACTGCTAAGATAGAATATGTGGCTGCGGGGAGCTGTTGTGCACAAGTATTATGGATCAAGCAACAACTAGAAGATTATGGTGTTGTCCAATCTAAAATTCCTATTAAATGTGATAACACTAGTACTATTAATTTATCTAGAAATCCAATTCAGCATTCTCGAACTAAGCATATAGAAATTAGACATCATTTCATTCGAGATCATGTTTTAAATAATGTTGTTGAATTAGAATTTGTACCTACTGAAGATCAACTTGCCGACTTTTTACTAAACCCCTTAGTCAAGATAGATTTGAAAAGATTAGAGGCGAATTAGGCCTATGTGACCCCTTTTGAATGTTTTGACCTAATTTTTCAAAAAATAAGAAAAAATTATCTAAACATTTCAAAATTCTTTTTAGAGCTCACGACAACCTTCTCTAGTACTAAAAAAATCCATAGAAAGTTATTTTGTCATTTTCGAGTTTTGACCTAGATTTGGGCTCAAGCTGACTCGAGCCACCTGTTGTTTCGGCGAGCTGACTCGAGAATCGGGCCGATGCTTTTAAATAGGGCATCATAAGTTTGAATTTGGTATTTCTTTCCACCCTTCTTATTTTTCCTTAGCCGTTTCCTTTCCCTAACCTAAGAAAAACCCTTGGAACACCTCTACACCCTTCCAAAACCCTAATATAATCTAGATGGCTCCGAGGAAAGCCATGGCAAAGAAGGCTAGGAAGGTTGTTCGGTCAGTGGTAGAGGAAAAGAGGACTAAACGGAGGCTTGATACTTCAAATCCATCAGAGGAACCACAAGAAGAGCATGAAGAGGAACAAGAATCTCCAAGGCACGTAATTTTGATTGGAAATAGGCAAGTAACCTCTGGCCGATGCATTGATTTCTCATTTTTAGAACAAGAGAGCTTGAAAATTGGTGATTGGTAATGGGAATCTCATAGCAGCACTGATCTCGGAGCAGCACTGATCTCGAAGCCACACTGATCTTGGAGTAGCACTGACCCTAGAGCAGCACCGATCCTGGAGTAGCACAGATTCTAATAAATTAGTTTGGGATTTATCTTTTGTTTGAATTTTGAATTAGGATTTGGTTGGTTAGGATTGAGATATGGATAGGCTTATATTATCCTATCTTGTTTTTGAATTTGAATCATCTCTATCTTTTTATCCTATATTCAAATTCAAATGAGAGTTGGACATGTCTATAAATACCACCCTCAATCTTTTGTAAAAAAATAGTTTTTGAAAAAAAAAATTGAGTTTTTAGAAGAGTGATTCTTCTTGAGGCCCTAGTTATCCCCCTTTCCAACCTATTTTTTTTATCTCCTCACCTTTGAGATTCAACCTAGCACCTCCAAGTATCGAGGAGGGTGTAATGTCTTAGAAATGAGAGGTCTCTTCGTTAGGGTGAGTCCCAAAATCCTTCAGATCCAGATCCTTATCCTCCATTCCCACTATTCCTTCGCCATCCCTAGAAAAAAAATACCAAAAAAATAGTACCCTAATTTAGATGACTTCTAGGCTCTCCAACGATCATACCATCTATCCCCCATCAACTTTGGTATCAAAGCTCAGAAAAATTAAGGTACTTTCAAATCAACCCAAATCCTCTCCTATCGGTCCTTACACCGATCCATCTGTTCTATCCCATTATCTTTCCATATAAAAAAAATAAAAAATTTTAGATCTCCCAACCAGTGTCTTCCCTTCCCTGTGATCCACTGCCCACTGCCACCGTCGCCTCTCTACTGCCCCGCCACCTCACCACAGTCCCCCCACCCTCTCCGGCGAACTGCCGCAGCCACCTCGGTGATAAACAATGTGTGCTTCACAGCCTTCATCTTCTCCATGCTCGTCTTCACCGTCATCGCCGTCACCTACCAGCCCCCAGACCCCTGGCTCCAGTGCCAGCTCCCACCTCGGAGGAGCTCCCTCCCCAATCTTCCTTCCCGATGGATGCCCAGAACCGTGCCCAAGATCTCACCACCTCAATGCTCACCGCACCAGCATCGATGACTCCCGCATCATCCACCTGCTGCTCGCCTACCGAAGGAACTGCGCCACCCCCCCGGCTCGGACGCCACCCATTCCACCGTCCCCTCCCTCGTCATGGCCCACGGCCACCACATTGAGTCCATCGCTGAGCTTCCCCTC
This sequence comes from Areca catechu, assembly GCA_021397845.1. Classification (NCBI taxonomy): domain Eukaryota; kingdom Viridiplantae; phylum Streptophyta; class Magnoliopsida; order Arecales; family Arecaceae; genus Areca; species Areca catechu. The sequence goes on along the minus strand of CM038038.1, from coordinate 11,908,769 downwards.
ATCATCTCTGACTCTGCCGAGGCCGTCGAGAAGACCTCCACTGCTATCAAGATCCTCAAGCACATCGGAGCCTACCCTGATGCCAAGAAGGCAGAAGACTCCCGCCATATCCACTCCGGCAAGGGTAAGATGCGTAATCGCCGCTATATCTGCCGCAAGGGCCCCCTCATCGTGTACAGCACCGAGGGGTCCAAGCTTGTCAAGGCCTTTCACAACATTCCCGGCATCGACATCGCTAACATCGAGCGCGTCAACCTCCTGAAGCTCGCCCCCGGAGGGCACCTTAGGAGGTTCGTCATCTGGACCAAGTCTATGTTTGAGAAGCTCAACTGTGTTTGGAACCTTTGAGAAGCCCTCCGAGAAGAAGCATGGCTACGTCCTGCCAGACCTTCCCGCCGGAGCCGGACCCAGCCGTGCCCACTTCCGACCGGCCCTCGGAGCCCACCCTCAAGGAGCGATTTTGGAGCACCTTTAAGCCCATCCAGTTCAGGTCGGCCTTCGGTCGGCGGCTCTAGCAGGCGGTCGACCGTCGGGTTTGCCTGGCTTGGTTCGATCCGGAGTTGGTGGTGAACCACCTCCCCTGCGGCCATCTCTTCCACCAGGCCTGCCTCGAGCGCTGGCTTGACTACCACCACACCACGTATCCTCTCTGCCGGTACCACCTCCTCCCCATCGATGAGCCATCCACCGCCAGCCGCGCGCTCAAGTCCAGGGCATCCTCTCGAAATCGAGAGCGTCCGTCTTCTTCCCCCACCCCCCATCGAAGGACTCCCTATTGGCCACCCATCCCCCCACCGGCCATGACGATCTTCATGCCGGCCATCATTCCATCCATCGGCAGTCTCCACCCAGCACCTTCGCCGGAGAGCATCACCGGTAAGTCGGAATTGCCAGTAAAGTCCATCCTTGGTTTCGGTCCGTGAAGAAGAAGGGGAGGGATTGCACGAACGTGAATGCAATTCCCCCCTTTGCTGCCAACTTCACTTAAGGAATCCCGCCCCAATCTTAAAGCTATGTAGTTTTCTTCGTCAGGTCTCCTCTTGGACCCTATTTTAGTTTGGTTCATTGAGCCATATTTCAGAGTTGCATGGAATTCAAAGCCGTACCAATTTTAAAATGCACGATCTTCAAAGCTGCACGAGTTTCAGAATCACACAGAGTTCAAAGCCATACTAATTTTGAAGTGCATGATCTTCAAAGCGGCACAATCTTTAAAGTGCATAGATCTCAGAGCAAAGCTAAAAAAAAAAATCATTCTACAGGTCATGTGCATTCTAGAGCCAGCCTAACTCGACGAAGTCGAGTTTTCCCTACCTCAGGAGAATGATGGGGATCTCAGAGCAACACTGATCTCGAAACCGCACTGATCCTGGAGCAGCACTGATCTCAGAGCAGCACTGATCCTGGAGTAGCTCAGATTCTAATAAATTAGTTTGGGATTTATCTTTTGTTTGAATTTTAAATTAGGATTTGGTTGGTTATGATTGAGATATGGATAGGCTTATCTTATCATATCTTGTTTTTGAATTTGAATCGTCTCTATCTTTTTATCCTATGTTCAAATTCAAATGAGGGTTGGATAGGTCTATAAATACTACCCTCAATCCTTTGTAAAAAAATAGTTTTTGGAGAAAAATTGAGTTTTTAGAAGAGTGATTCTTCTTGCCATCGTGCCTTCGGGTATGGGCGTGAGGCCTTAGTTATCTCCATTTTCAACCCATTTTCTTTAACCCCTCATGACCTTTGAGATTCAACCTAGCACCTCCAAGTATCGAGGAGGGTGTAATGCCTTAGAGATGAGAGGTCTCTTCGTTAGGGTGAGTCCCAAAGTCCATGAGATCCAGATTCCTGTTCTCCATTCCCACTATTCCTTCACCATCCCTAGAAAAAAAAATACCAAAAAAAATAGTACCCTAATTTAGATGACTTCTAGGCTCACCAACGATCCTATCATCTGTACCCCATCAATTGGTTAGTTGGACAAGGTTGGAAGGATTTTTGCATGCTTAATCTTCCTACATATCCTAATCTTGTTAGACAGTTTTTCGAGAATATGTGTTTGGGTGCTTTTCATATTGAATCTGTTGTGAAGGGGAAACACATTGAGATCATTGAGCAAAAATTGTCTAATGTTCTTCAAATACCTAAAGAGGGAGAAAGTTATTTAGTATTGAAGGACAAACAAAAAATACTAAGAATTATACTTGAAAGGACTAATGTGACTGGTGTGATATATGTTAGAGCTAACCAACTCTCATTAGAGATGAGGTTGCTACATAACATCATTAGCCACATCTTTCTACCTCGGACTGGGAGATTCGACTGGGTGAGCGAGAGAGACCTAGTCTTTATGAGATGTTTAGTTGAGGGGGAGGCTCTCAACTTACCTTTTATTATGTTATCTCAGATGAGGGAAGCTGCTCGTAGGGCACTAGCATGTCTTTCGTATAGCATGGTTTTTATCTTACTATTTCAGGATGCCCGGGTTAATTTGTCTGGAGCGGATAGCAGACCATTATTGCATACAGACAAATACAACATAAAATCTTTGACAAGGATGGGATTCTTGAAGGTAGAGGGTCACTGGATTAGGAAGAGTTCAGGACTTCCAATGACACATTCTGATAAGGATTCAGGAGATGATGATCAGGCAGCATAGGGACAGGATGCCGAGGCGAAGCCACATGCTGACGAGGCTGGACCTTCAGAGCTTGCTCCTTCTACACCTCGATCACCTATCAAAGGATCGAATGCTATTAGATCAGGTGATGATGACATACTGCAGCGCATATTGGATGAGATCTCTAGTCTTCAGAGAGGGAGATCAGAGATAGATACCAGGATATTGGCACTTCAGTCAGAGATGCATCTGGGCTTTCAGGACATTTTGACTATTCTTCAGTAGATTAGAGCAGCCAGTCACTCTACACCTACTCCTTCTGTAGTAGCACCGAACATTGGCATAGATTGTGGACAAGGAGAGGCAGTACACTCCACTGACATTCCTACAGCTGCTACTCTTGCTGAGGCTGGCACTAGTACTAAGGATCCAAGTTCTGGTGTTGAAGACACTCTGGTGACAAAGATTTTGTCTACTACCAGCACTCTCGCCTTATCTGTTGATCCTCCTACTGCTCGACCTACTCCTATCATGATTACTTCTAAGTCTACTGCTAAAGCTAAACCTAGAACCTCTAAGACTACTATTCCTGTTAGGACCAGACTTACGGACCTTAGGCCTAGGTTCCCTAAATTCAAGCCTGCTCCTAGTATTTTAGAGGTCGGTTCCTCCTCTAGTAAGGAAGAGCCTAGTGATGATGACCCTAGTCCTTCATTATGATGTTTTAGGACTTTATGTTTAGCATGTTTTGTTGTTTGTGATACTACTTTTATCGTGCTGTGGCACTTTTGTATTGTATCACTATTGTATTGATACTTTTCATATATATATATATATATCTTTTATGATACATCTGATACATATTGTGAATGACTTAATTTGTGAATGAATGTTCTCCTTTTTATATACTTTTTTATTGATGATAAAAAGGAGGAGAAGGGAGAAAGGAGAGAAGAGTGTGCATGAAAATGTGAATGAATATGCATGAAAGTGTGAATATGGAAGTAAATATGAAGAAAATATTATTACATTAGTAAGGGGGAGCTTGTGTTAAGTTTTCATTAAACTCACTTCAAATACAAGTTAATATTGTGAAGTTTCGATACTTGATACATAGATATGATATATTGTGATGCATTGTGCTGATACTTTTCAGTTTAACAATTTGATACTCTTCAGTTTAACAATTTGATACTCAATTTGGTTTGATATACACTATGGTGCGGGCACCAGACTTAGAAGAAGACTTCAGGGCTCCATCTGGATGTCTGATTGACCTTGCCCGAAGAATTAGGGTTTCCTGGTTTTGTAATTATGGTTGACTTGGTCAACTCAATTTTAGTCTTGAGTCTGTATTTTCCTACAATTTAAATTTTGTTGAGTCATGTTGACTCAGTACAAGTCCTAGTAGTGGTCTAGGTCTTCTCCAGGTTGGTGCCATTTTTTTTAAAATCAAGTCAAGGTCCAGGGTGCCCAATTTTTTCTTCCAGGCCCAAGCATGTGGGCGCCACACTCCCAGCCACACGCCAGAGTCCAGGAGACGCCACATCTCCATCCAGTGTGCCTTGGTCCCCACACCACAAGAAAGCAGGTCCCTTCTTTCATGCGCCACTTGGGGGAGAAATCCATCAAGATACCTCAATCCAAGGAGGAGCCAACTTCTTTCCAGATAAACCCAAGCCAGGATGGCAAGAATTTTTCTTGAAGAGAGGATCAAGAAGGTGCCCCACAATGTTCCATAAAAATCCAAGTTATAAAAGGGAAGAGAGCATGTCTTGGGGAGAAAATCAAGGAGGCACCCAAAAGTTTCCTAAAGTGCCAAAGCCATGAAAGGAAGAAGCCTAAACTTGTGGAGCAAGACTAGGAGGTGTCCAAAAGAGCCAAACCATGAAGGGAAAATCCTTGATTCATGGAGAGATACTAGGAGACACCCCCATAACCTGCCATTTGGAGCTGATTTTCAAGTTTTCTTGGAGTTTTTGGGCTGCCCACTCATGGAAGGAGTCTTGGGAAGAGAATTTGATGCCTAAAGTGTGGGTTAGTCCTATTAGTCCCACATGGGAAGTGTATAAAATTTTATTTCTTTGTTATGTCTATATATTCAACTCTATGTAACTCTTGAATTAAAATGATGAATGAAATCAATTTCTTTGTGAGCAACTTTATGTTTCTCTCTTTCGCACTTGTATTCAGGTGTTGAGCTCCGTGAGGGAGTAAATCTGGGTTCCCTAGGAACCTTGAGGAGGTGTGAGATCTCCAACCCCAAAACCCTAGCTTAGTCCACCCATCTCTACTCCACCACCACCAAACCCTAATTTTCCATCTTCATCCCACGACCCCTCTCTTCCACATCGAAGCCGGTCACCAGCATCCAGGTTCAGATCAACTATTTCAACTACAGAGCCAGTTCAAAGGAGAGTCAGATCAGTATCAAGATCTCCAGAACTTCTACATCCAACAATCTTCATTAAGTCCTCAGGTCAGTGTCTTTCTTTGAGTTTCTGGTTCTTTTTTTTGTTCTTCTTCTTCCAGATCTTGAGTTCGAGAAGAAGGCCAACCTTGCCATAGGACTACAATCCGAGGATCCATTGCGAAGATATCCCGTCTCCAAGGATCCTACAATCTGCTCGAGAGTGTCCTTTAATTGAAGCAACGAGAGATATCACAGTCAGGTATAAAACATTCTCTTCTCTCTTCGTCTGTTTCTTGAAAGAGGAGTAAACCTAGGTCTGGGGGTTTCTCAATCCCCAGCGATCCTTCTTCTGAGTTACTCTGATAATCCACTCCTTTTAATTGTGCTTTCTGTCATTTCTTAGTTTCTTTCAACATTAGTTTATCTTTCCTTTGAGTCAAAGCCGACTTCTGAAAATAAATAAATAAATAAAATATATTAATTTTAATGTGCTTCCGCATTCCACATTTTTGTTCTGCATCATTTTTGGTATCAGAGCTTTCATTCTACATCATTTTGGTATCAAATTTTCATGCTGCATCATTTTGGTATCAGAGCCCTATCTAGGGTTTCTGACTTGCTTGCATATTTTGAATGTCTCTCTTTTTTACTTTGTCTGCTCGAAGTAGACTCCCCAGGATGTCCGGTCCTAGGAATGAAGTGAGGTGCAAGCCTCCTCTTCCCATTCCATAGGGTGTTCCTAGGGCGTGTAGGGGATCCGCTGGGTTACAACTTCGTAGCAGGAATTGTAAACGGGGGAAGCATTCTATTTTCAATCTGTAACTACCATATTGCAGGAACTGTTTCTTATTGTAGATAACTCCAAATTGCATGATTTTTATTTTGTTGGAACCAGTATAATTGAAACTATTTTACATGATTTTACTATAATTTATTGGTTTCTGTGAAATTTCTGAGAGTTAAATTACAGCAATTATGTTTTTGTGTTTCTGCAATTCAATTTTTTTTTGAGTGATCATCTCCTAATTCATCTTAAGGGTAATTGAGCATCTAAGATAAGGGGAGGAGTTGATAACCTCTCCTTAGCCCAAAACCACCACCCATTCATTCGATCCTAAGCCTAATTTTAAAATTTATTAGACTTAATTTGCCCTAGTGGGCTAGGAACACCAACTGGTCAGGTCCAGCCTAGGGTTTAGTCAGTTTGTCTAGTTACTCTGTGTGTGCTTTGTACTCAGTGTCTAGAATGGTGATTCAGGGACTATGTCCCGAAGGGCTTGTGTGCTGGTTCGCCTACCTGGCCAATCACTGATTGGTGTCTAGGATTGGCAATTAGGGACCTAACACTCCCCTTACACCTGCCTGGCTGAGTCCCGAGTTACTACAGGCTAGCTTGCCACTCTGATTGGGCATCTAGTTTGGACTCTAGGTCTAGTGAGCCAGTAGTCGCTTTAGTCTAGTCACATTCTGTGTGCTTGCTTGCATCATCATGTCCACTAGGAATGGAGTACCCTCCCAACCCGGTCAAACCCAACCTGATTTAGAGGCCATGATTAGAACTCTTATCCAAAGTATGACCAAATTGAGTCAGGATATGACTGATACTGTTGCCCAGTTTAGAGACCGAGCCCAGGTACTTGAGGAGCCTAGGCACCGAAATTGGACCCCTGACTCAGAATTTGGTAGACCCCAACCTCACCCATACCCAGAGCCTAGAAGACCTTTATACAGGGATCCTGAACCTAATCATTGGAGGTTTGATCTAAGAGCCTATGACCATGATCTTGCCCCTGAGTCTAGCCCTAGGAGCCTATACCCATACTTTGTTGACTCAGAGAAGGGACCCGTTAGGAACACCGAACCTTATGCACCCACTTTTGATGGAAGACAAGAGACATATATTAAGTGGGAAGAACAAATGGATCGGTATTTTGAGTGCACTAACATATCTGAATTAGGACAAGTTAGGTTGGCCAAAACCAAGTTCACCAAACATGCTAGGTCGCATTTGTATGCTATTGAGCATGAGTGTTATCAAAGAAAAGAGGAAATATATACTTGGAGAGATATGAGAAGTAAGTTGAGAGATAGGTACCTAGGTAGATCCTATGAGAAAAGACTTTCAGACCAATGGTATCAATTGCGACAAGGTAATAGGCCTGTGTCTAAATATATCGAGGACTTCCAGTGGTATGACATGAAATGCAATACCATTGAGACCGAAGCTCAGATCACATCGAGGTTTAGGGTTGGGTTACACCCAGACATTTATAGGAAGCTATGCCTTGAAAAGACCAATAAGTTAGACCGAGCCTACCAAGAAGCCCAAGACTATGAGTGGTCTTAAGATATAACCAATCAAGTACTTTGGACTTAAAGCCAACCTCTACCAACTTGAGTCAAGTTCTGATTGATCCGATACCCGTAGTGAACCAGACTTTTGTTTATCAATTTTCACTTGTGTCACCTCTTGATCAGAAAGATAACACTGAGAAGGAGTTAGGCATGGCCATCCCAAAATTAGTTGACCTGACCAGAGCTGTACTTAAAGAGGAATCAAAGGAGAATAGACCTTTCAGTGAGACTGAGGAAGAAATATATGAGCCTGACATAAGTTTGATAGATGAATATGAAGAAGAAGAATTTGAGGATATCTCTCCCGATAATTCAATTAACCAACTTCTACCTAATGGGGTTATTAAGGGGACCCCTGCCACTCAAGGAATTCAGGAGCTAACCCTAAGAGAAGACCCTTTTGAGGAAGTTCAGGAAGAGGAAATTATACCAAATGAAAGTTTAAGTGAGAATACCCCTGAACTCATTGAGGAATCCAAAGAAGACACCCCTGAGTCAAATCTGGTAGAGAAGTGTGAAGAAGGAAGGGGTTCACAAGAATTGCCCATTGAGAAGGTCCAAGAACAAGAAAAAGACAGTAGCTTAGAGGACTTTCTAGATAAACATTCCAAAGACCTTCCTGATAACCTTCCACCTTCTAGGAGCATCCAGCCTATCCTAGAACTTGCACTTGTAGACCCTCTTAGAGCAAATCATGAGGTTTGGATGAGTGCACCTATAGAACAATGTCCTCATTTTAAGGTCGTCCTGAATAACCAAGGTTTGTTTCTTGTTTCCGATAAGCCACCTCAAAACTCTGATTCTTATTTCCTACCATTCCCTGAATCTTCTCATGTTTCTAGAGCTATGGGATTACACTTTACTGAGATCTCTAGATTGCAAGACTCCTTAGAACCTATTAGGTTTGCCACCTACTTCTGGAAGACCTTATGGCACCTACTAGGCATCCATAATAAGTTTTCATGCTCTGCATGCCCTCCTCTGACCCAAGGTCAAACCTAGAGAGCCTTAGTTTGTTAGGTTTAGACCTAGGGTTCCTTTGTAATAAAGTCCATTCTTTAGGAATGTGTCGTGAGTCTAGTTTAGTTTTTCTTGACCCTTTACTAGGCTTTGGCTCAGATTTTGGTTTGATTGAGAGCACCAGGAATTGGGATTTGTATTTTGTCCAGGGCTGAAATTGTATACAATGACTCGATCAATAGGTCTACAGGTAAGAGTCCATTTTAAATTGTGCATGGTTACAAACCTCACACACCACTTGACCAAGCTCCTTTACCGGTCCACACACGAGTCTCCAAGTCTGCTGAAGTTTTTGCACAGCATATAAAAGACTTGCATAAAGAAATTCATGCCAAAATAAATTTAAGTAATGAAACTTATAAGAAGTTGGCTGATTCTCAAAGGCGAGTCAAAATTTTTGTTGAGGGAGACTATGTAATGATTAGGTTAAGGCCTGAACGGTTTCCTCCTGGAACCGTTAGAAAGTTACATGCTAGAGGAGCTGGACCATTTAGAGTGGTGAAGAGAGTATGGTCCAATGCCTATGTGCTCGAGTTGCCTTCAGAACTAGGCGTTAGCTCCACTTTCAACATTACAGACCTAGTAGAGTATAGAGAGCCAGCTGTGATTCCCAGTGAGCCTTTTTGAGCCTAATCCTGCTCTTGAGAGTAAACCCAACCCTGTGTGTCCACCAACAAACTGGCCTGTGAGGAAAGAGCAGATTGAAAAGATGCTGGATGATCAGGTTATCTCTACTCGTAATCGAGGATACCAAAGATACCTGGTCCGCTGGCAAGGAAGGCCAGATTCTGATAACTCTTGGATCTCCCGAGAAGAATTACAAGATTTGGATCCAGACCTCTTGGAGAGATACCAGAGCCAACTTGAGCCTTACTCGATAGGGTCGAGTTCCTCCCACCCCGGGAGAATTGGTGCGGGCACCAGACTCAGAAGAAGACTTCAGGGCTCCATCTGGATGTATGATTGACCTTGCCCGAAGAATTAGGGTTTCCTGGTTTTGTAATTAGGGTTGACTTGGTCAACTCAATTTTAGTCTTGAGTCTGTATTTTCCTACAATTTAAATTTTGTTGAGTCATGTTGACTCAGTACAAGTCCTAGTAGTGGTCTAGGTCTTCTCCAGGTTGGTGCCATTTTTTTTAAAATCAAGTCAAGGTCCAAGGTGCCCAATTTTTTCTCCCAGGCCCAAGCATGTGGGCGCCACACTCCCAGCCACGCGCCAGAGTCCAGGAGGCGCCACATCTCCATCCAGTGTGCCTTGGTCCCCACACCACAAGAAAGCAGGTCCCTTCTTTCATGCGCCACTTGGGGGAGAAATCCATCAAGATACCTCAATCCAAGGAGGAGCCAACTTCTTTCCAGATAAACCCAAGCCAGGATGGCAAGAATTTTTCTTGAAGAGAGGATCAAGGAGGTGCCCCACAATGTTCCATAAAAATCCAAGTTATAAAAGGGAAGAGAGCATGTCTTGGAGAGAAAATCAAGGAGGCACCCAAAAGTTTCCTAAAGTGCCAAAGCCATGAAAGGAAGAAGCCTAAACTTGTAGAGCAAGACTAGGAGGTGTCCAAAAGAGCCAAACCATGAAGGGAAAATCCTTGATTCATGGAGAGATACTAGGAGACACCCCCATAACCTGCCATTTGGAGCTGATTTTCAAGTTTTCTTGGAGTTTTTGGGCTGCCCACTCATGGAAGGAGTCTTGGGAAGAGAATTTGATGCCTAAAGTGTGGGTTAGTCCTATTAGTCCCACATGGGAAGTGTATGAAATTTTATTTCTTTGTTATGTCTATATATTCAACTTTATGTAACTCTTGAATTAAAATGATGAATGAAATCAATTTCTTTGTGAGCAACTTTGTGTTTCTCTCTTCCGCACTTGTATTCAGGTGTTGAGCTCCGTGAGGGAGTAAATCCGGGTTTCCTAGGAACCTTGAGGATGTGTGAGATCTCCAACCCCAAAACCCTAGCTTAGTCCACCCATCTCTACTCCACCACCACCAAACCCTAATTTTCTATCTTCATCCCACGGCCCCTCTCTTCCACATCGAAGCCGGTCACCAGCACCAGGTTCAGATCAACTGTTTCAACTACAGAGCCAGTTCAAAGGAGAGTCAGATCAGTATCAAGATCTCCAGAACTTCTACATCCAACAATCTTCATTAAGTCCTCAGGTCAGTGTCTTTCTTTGAGTTTCTGGTTCTTTTTTTTGTTCTTCTTCTTCCAGATCTTGAGTTCGAGAAGAAGGCCAACCTTGCCATAGGACTACAATCCGAGGATCCATTGCGAAGATACCCCGTCTCCAAGGATCCTACAATCTGCTCGAGAGTGTCCTTCAATTGAAGCAACGAGAGATATCACAGTCAGGTATAAAACCTTCTCTTCTCTCTTCGTCTGTTTCTTGAAAGAGGAGTAAACCCTAGGTCTGGGGGTTTCTCAATCCCCAGCGATCCTACTTCTGAGTTACTCTGATAATCCACTCCTTTTAATTGTGCTTTCTGTCATTTCTTAGTTTCTTTCAACATTAGTTTATCTTTCCTTTGAGTCAAAGCCGACTTCTGAAAATAAATAAAAAAAAAAATACATTAATTTTAATTTGCTTCCGCATTCCATATTTTTGTTCTGCATCATTTTTGGTATCAGAGCTTTCGTTCTACATCATTTTGGTATCAGAGTTTTCGTGCTGCATCACACTATATTAAATATTCTTTGATACATGTGAATACGATACATAGTAATTGTAAAGTGTCTTAAATCCTGTTCATGCCCAGTGTTTTGTCATCATCAAAAGGGAGAGATTGTTGACCCCTGGAATGATTTTGATGATCACAAAATATTGGAGCATGTATGTGTTACTAATTCTTTCAATTACTTGAGAAGTTTTTGCAGGAAAATGTTTATCTTTACTTTAATTGGTTTTCAAATTGATTGAAAGGTAATCCAACATTGTATAGACTCTTATGCACTTCAAGTTGTAAAAGCCCTAATTTTTCAACTATGTAATTTTGTAAAAGGGATATAAAATTGTAAAAAATAATAGTGAGTAGATTAGCTCTTGTTGGATTCATATGTTGAAGAATTTTGGAGAAGTTTGAAGCTTTAAAAGAAGTTTTTGCAAGAGCCTCATGGATCAAGAGCCGACTCCTTCTGGCACGGCACAAAAACTTTTCAGAGTTTCAGTACCTCGAGCTGACTCAAGCCCCAAGAGACGATTCATTGAAGAACCAATGTTTTTGAAGTCTGAGACCTTGAGCCGACTCAAGCCTGAAAGAGCGGACTCGTCCAGAGTTGTGTTTGTTGGTGACTAAGACTTCGAGCCGACTCTGCCTTGAAGAGCCGACTCAAGAAAAATATGAATTTGTACTAATTGAGGGTTCAAGCCGACTCCAGCTTCAAGAGCCGACTCGCACAGAATTTTTGTTTGGTCTGTCTGAGACTTTGAGCTGACTCGTGGACCTCAAGCCGACTCGAGAGACCATTTTCTGTAGTCTAACGGCTAGTTGCTGAAAGTTGAATTTGAACTCCAAAATTTCTTCAACAGCTCTTTTTCATTTTCCTAGGCCCTACAATGGCTATATCTCATAGAAAACTATAAAATGGAGTATTTTTGATGGATTAAACAATTTTTGAGAGATTATTCATTGATTTATCTTAGAAATTTGAAAAGTCTTCAAGTCTTTCACCAACCCACTTCAAGAGCATTCAAGATAGGATTCAAAGCTCCATCAACTTCTCTTCATCATTGAATCCACTCCTTGAAGAAGAAAAGAAGTAGCTTGAAGAGCATTAAAAGAGCATTCAAGGCTAGGCTTCACCTTGATATGCATCGACAATATTTAAATAAACTCGGTTTGTTGTATAGTTGCTTAATATTTTTGACATATCTCTGTTTTCTCTCTAAGAACAGCAAGGGGCTGTGTTTTAATAGAGGGTTAAAGGTTTTTAGGTGAACCTTATGAAAACCTAAGTTGGGTTCTTAGTGATCTCGGTATAAAACCAAGATTAGGGTTTCTTTGGTGATCCTGTTTAAAACCAAAAGGGTGTTGGGTTTTCTTTGGTGATCCTGTTTAAAACCAAAGGGTGTTGGGTTTTCTTTGGTGATCCCTGTAAAACCAAAGTGTATAGGTTTGGATTGTGAACTTGTTTAAAATAATCTGACTGTATTCCGGTTGGGGGATATAGTGGAAATCCCAAGTGGTCCTTGGGTAGTGGACGTAGGAGCCGGTTGCTCCGAACCACTATAAATTCTTTTTGTTTGTGTTTATGCTTATTTTACCTTATTGCATTTACTTAATTGCTTCTGCATTACATATTGCACCACAACACTAAAAGGATTTTAAATTGCACATACTTGCCAAAAGTTTTTAGAATCCCAATTCACCCCCCTCTTGGGAAGCCTCCTGGGCAACACTAGACATGATCAGCATTTTAAGTGGCTTACTTTTGCCATCCCACCGAGCATGGATTCTATGGTGGAGGCCATTCCATAGAGTGCTGATGGCTAGCAATTCTCGAGAGTTAATTCATCTTCTAATGACGGCCATCGAGGACTACACAACACTCTATAATGTAGCCCGTGTATCATAGCGGGTTATGGTTGAAAGAGTTTTGCTCCTTATATGTATATAACAATAGTTGATGAAAATTGTAAGCCATTCCTTTTTTAGTGTTTATTTAGTCTATGAGCAGTATTCACAGATGAAGCTAAGCAACGAGAAAGACAGCATGAAGCCTAACTCTCTCACACACATGCTCACACTCTGGTGAGGAGTTTTGGAGGTGCAACAAAGGGTTCAGAGTTATCCTTGGCCCACTGCGAGCTACTTGATGACATCCCACCAGAAAGTTGACCTCCGAGATGGCACGACTCTGGGGAAGCTTTCTGGGATTCCATGAGGATGAGAATATTTTTTGGACAAGATAAATTCTGTGCCTTGGACATGAGGTGAGGCTTCTCTGCATTATCTCCTTATTATTCTAGCATTTGGCCACCAAAACAAAGTTGTTGCCGAACCCAAGCTATCTTCTCGCACTTGTCAAGATTCACCCGATCTAACTCCTAGAGGGGTCCTGCAAAACAAACCCACTCACTAGAGGATTTCTGGTAGGGGACACGTTGATACTTAAGTCAGCAAGGGTTTGGATAACAGATATAGAATTTCAAAGAAAATGGACATAAATGAGAGAATACTTCAGCTAGCTATTCTTATTTACCCCCTAGAGGTCCCTTTTTACCGGTATTTATAGGCATGGATCTTAACAAAATTTAGTTGAAAGGGCTTCTGATAGTTTGTCCCAGTGTTATTCCATTGGAAACTAACCTGTGCTTGCTATAATGGTAGTTAGCTATGCTGGTAGAGTAACCAACTCTTTTCTTGCCGTTCTTATTCCTTTTGGAGCTGGCCGGCCTTTAGGTGCAGGTCGACCTTTAGGTACAGGTCAAACTAATGAATTTATAGATGGTGACCAATTGCCATTCCATCAGCTTCTGAGCCTGATACAACCTTTTATTTATTCTTTGGCCCATTCTGGCCTTTTATGAGCTGGGTTGCTTGACTTATCACAATACTTGCCCCTAACTCCCGAGTTCAAGGTATATTTAATGCCTTGATAGACGAGAGTTAATAAGAAATGATGAGCCTTTCTTTTTTTTTAACATTCATCAAGGTGAGAGAAAATATTCTTCAATGGTGGCTGTTGACTCCTTTATTGATTTTGATGATAAGCAAAACGATTAAGTATAAGTTGAGGACTAATGATTTCCTTGAAGTATGTTTTTGTTGAAAAAGGTGCTCATAAATTTGAAGAAGCTTATCTGTTTGAAGAAGCAAAGTTTGAATGAAAAAGACTGCTCAAAGAAGACTTGGAAACTCAAGAACTGCTTGATTGGTTGATTAAGTTAAGTGAAAATATGGTTCAGCTCAAGTTTAGCCTTTTTAGTAAAGAATTCAGTAAGGTGTCGACTCAAAGTGTCGACACATGATACCAAGTATCGACACATGAAATTGAAGTGTTGACTCAGGCCGGTATGCAAGAATGTTTCAGATGGCACAGATGAAGTGTCAACACATGGACCTGAAGTGTCAACTCAAAGTGTTGACACATGGATCAACACATCGCCTGAGATTTTCAAGCCATAGAACTTGCTAAAATTGAAGAATTGCTGAAGTGTCGACACATGGAAGCAAGGTGTCGACTCAAAGTGTCGACTCAACAGAGTAAGTGTCAACACATCTGAGATTTTCAAAGAATCAGATTGGAGCTATTTAAATTGGGTGTCGACTCAAGAATTTCAAGTGTAGACCTTATATGTCGACTCATAGTCTGAAGTGTTGACACATGAAGTTCTGACAACAGTAACGGCTAGTTTTTTAAGCATAGAACTCATCCATTTTGCCCTCCAACGGCTAGTTTTTCAAGTCTAACGGCTAGAAACAGGATCTGAGGTCTTAGGGAAGTATATATATGCTCCAAATCAAATCAAATGATAACATATTGAATATTATTGAATACCATTGAATAGTTTTGAGAAGAGAGAATAAATGTGAGCTTTAACTCCCATTCTTGAAGATTCAACTACTCTCAAGCTAAAGCAAGCCTCCAAGCATTCAAGAGCCTTCAAAAGCATTGAAGATCATCCATTCTTGAGCATTCAAGAGGCTTCAACAAGTTCAAAGCATCTCTACATCGAGCTTCAAAGAGATATCCGCTTTGTTTTAGAAAGCTTACTTTGTTTTATTACTTCTAAACTTTATTTGTTGTAAGGGTTCTTGGTTAGCCCATTATAAAACAAAATGAGGTTATTGGTGAGCCTTTGCAAAACCAATTAGGTTGGTGGTTAGCCTGCAAAACCACTTAGGTTCTTGGTTAGCCTAGAAAACCAAGGGAGATTATTGGTTAGCCATTGAAAACCAATTAGGTTCTTGGTTAGCCCGTAAAATCAAGTGAGGTTTTGACTTTTGGCCTTGTGAAAACAAGTTGGATTTTGATTAGTAAGCCCGCAAAACTAATCAATTATAATCGGGTGTGATTATAGTGAATTTCCAAGGAAATCTTGGGGAGTGGATGTTGGTGTATTGGATAGCACCGAACCACTATATTTCTTGGTCTTTGTGGTTGATTGATCTCTCTTCTTGCTCTTTACTTATTGCTCTTTATTTTCGCTGCACTTTTATTTTAGAGCATTGCATTTGAACTCATAGTATCTTGCATAATTAATTGTTGAATTGAATTGCATTGCTTTGCATCAAGTAAAGTCATTTTAGATTAATTTTTAGATACCCAATTCACCCCGCCTCTTGGGTTGCTTACTAGGCAACAGTGGCATATCTTGGTTTTAGTCGATGATATTAAGGTGCCAGCATTCGAGCGTAATACCCTTGCTAGGTATCAAATTATCATTGGTAAGGAAGTTATTCTTTGAATCTCAAGATCATGCCGATGCTTTTGTTACCGATGCTTGGTAAGAAATCCAAGCTCGTGGCACGACTAGGATCGTCGAAGGTGCAGAAACTCATGATCAGAGCCATCATCATCTTCTGCCCATTAAGTTCTCATAGATTGACATTGACATCTTAGTTTTCCTCCCGTCGTATCAGTTTCTTTTCATCGGGTCGTATCTATTTGTTGGGATTTGTATATGTGGCATGATCAAGGGCATCTCTCATGGCTCAAGAAAGAAATTAGAGTTGTTGACACCCTCTATATAAGAGGTCCTCCTCCCTAAAGGCCAGATCTTTTTGTCATTTTCATTCCTGGTTGGGGGGTTCTTCTCTTGTCTTCATTCCAACCCATCTTTTTTCCAAGCTTCTCCATTTTTTTCCAGGTCAGATTCTGTTTCCACCTTGTAGGAATGACTAGGTCTGTAGATGTTCCTGCCACCGGCAGGTCTTCCACCAGTAGGGATGGAGGTGAGTCCTTCGGTAGTCATGGTCCATCTAAGGCAAAGGGTCCTCAATATAGGGAAGAACTAAGGCCCAAATCTATTAAAAGTACCACCACCAAGTCTAGGTTAGCCTCCTTGTGAAAATATTATAAGATTCTGCAGGATTTACCTGCCTTCATCCCTTACTCTGGTGAGAGGATAAACAGACCTCCTCCTGGGTCTATTGCGGTGTGTGAAGAACAATTGAAGGCTGGTATTCATTTTTCTCTTCATCCATTTTTTGTTCGGATTTTCAATCTCCATCACATAGTTCCAGCATAGCTAACTTCGAATAATATTTAGATAATATGCACCTTTCTTGTCCTTTGCCATGATCTAGATATAGTGATGCGGGATGCAAGAAGCTCTGATGCCAAAACTGATATTCAGTTCGGTGCTACATGGTTAGTTCGTGTGTGATGAGAGATCCTAGCAGTTCATCCAGCAGTAAGGTATTCAAATATTTTGCTTCCTGGATGGTGGTCACTTTTGGATCCCACTTGTCCAAAAGATATCTTAAAATCTTCTGTATAAGATCAGCATTGGAATATACCCTGCCAAGACTTTTTAAGCCGCTAATAATATCAGTGAAGCGTGAGAACATGGCAGAGATTGTCTCATTAGGTTCCATTTTAAATAACTCGTAACTATGTACAAGAAGATTAATTTTTAAGGACTTTACTTGGGAAGTTCCTTCATGGGGCACCTCAAGTTTATCCCAAGTTTTTTTTGCAGATGAGCAAATGAAAATTTGATTAAACTCATTGCTGTCTAAAGCACAGTATAGCAAGTTCATTGCTTTGGCATTTAACTCATCAATTTTCATGTCGTATTCGTCCCAATCCTCTTCAGGTTTTGGAACGTCCACTCCATCAATTTTGATCATGGAGACATGTGGATCCTTCAGAATGACCTTCCATAACTGAAAATCAACTACTTGAATATAAATCTTCATCCTAGCTTTTTAGTATGCATAATTTGTGCCTGTGAAGAGTGGAGGTCTATTGGTTGATTGGCCTTCGGCCAAGGACGTACTCATTGGATGAGCCATCAATTTTTACTCTAATGTATTCAGAGACATTGCTCTGATACCAGTTGTTGCCCAGGTGGCTACCCAAGAGGGGGGTGAATTGGGAATTTAAAAAAATGTAAGCAGATAATGTGCACTTAAAAAATCCTTTTAAAGTGTTAGGTACTGTGACAAAATAATGACTTGCAGAAGCTAAATAATATCAAAGAAGCACAACACAAATACATAGAAATTATAGTGGTTCGGAGCAACTCAGCTCCTACGTCCACTACCGAAGATACCACTTGAGAATTTCACTATATTCACACCCGAATATAGTAGGATTTTTTTACAGGCTCACAATCCAAAACCTCTATACTTTGGTTTTACCGGGATCACCAAAGAAAACCCAACATCCTTTAATTTTGAATAGGATCACTAAAGAAACCTAACTTGGTTTTAATAGGATCACCAAGAACCCAACACTTAGTTTTTATCTAAGGCTCACCAAGAACCTATTTAGTTTTTCAATTGAGCTCACCAATAAGCCAACAATTCAAGAATGAATTGAGAAATAAATGCAACAATAAATGGCAAACTTTTATTATCGGATAGTTGCCGCTGTTGCACTGAAGAAGCCTTCTTTAATTCTTTTTTAATGCACTTGAGAGGCTTCCTTTCTTCCTTTAATGCTTCAATCTTCAGATGGAAGTTGGTGAAGAATGAAGATTGCTTTGAATGCTCACTTGTGCTCTCTAACTTCTTTTCTCCTTTTTTTGTATATTCAATTAAGCATCTTCATTTTAATTCATAGTTGTAAATCCCTTTATATGGTCTCTTATACTCATCTTTGAAGGATATAGCCGTTGAAGTTTGTTGGGATTCGAAAACTAGCCGTTGGAACACTTTTTGGCATCCAAAAAAGAATTATGGAACTAGTTGTTATGTACCTAAAAATGACACTCGAGTCGGCTCGGATACTTCGAGTCGACTCGGATCCTTCGAATTGATAGGTCGAGTCACCAATTCTTCAGTAGGGTCGGCTCTTTGTCCCAGGGTGCAAAAACTTCACTCTGGACAAGTCGGCTCTTGATAGCTCGGGTCGGCTCGTACATCCATCATTGAAAACATTATCTTGAAGGAGTCGGCTCGCCTCTATTTGGGTCGACTCTTTTGTCTCAGGGTGCAGAAACCCCACTCTGGAAAAGTTGACTCGTTGTAGCTCGGGTCGGCTTGCTTGGCTAGTTCTCAGAAGACTTCAAAACTGGACTCTGGAAGAGTCGGCTCGAACTTATTCCAGTCGACTTGGATTTACTCGAGTCGACTCGGTTTCCTTTGAGTCAGCTCGGATTACTGCGTGCCAGAATCCTTAGTGCGTGCCATGAGATATAATCGGCTCTTTTGAGGTTGGGTCGGCTTGAGTAAGTTCTTTACGAATTCTTACAATTTAATATAAGAACACTCTCACCAAACTCTCAAACAGTTAAAACAAACCAACTCAAAAGCACAACACTCATAGAAGTAACCCACCAACATGATCAAAAAGGTTTTTCAAGGGGTTCTTCTTTACATAACATTCATACAATATTACTTAACATACTCAATAAAACAAAGTAGGAGCAATGGTTAATCAATAGAAACCATCCTTCAAAAACTTGTGAAACATTTGAAATTAGTTAGTAATAAATGTGCATGCTCCAATATTTTATTATCATCAAAATCACTTAAGGGGTCAATAAGATTGTAGCAAACTTTTCTCGAATTAAGAAGGTCCCTACAAGATTGTCGAAGCTGTACCAAACGGAGCTTATTACCTCATCGGACTCGATGGCACCCAGTTCCCTCAGACGTGGAATGCTAGCAATATGAGGATATACTACCAATAATGTAAGATTTTTCCTCAATTATTAAAGTTCCTTTTTGGTGTGACACTATTTTCCACCTGTTCAAGAACTCATCCACCCGACTTCAAGTCCGGTGAAGAAAGCTAGGAAACTTATGAAGCCCCGCACTCATCTTCTCGACTCCAAGTTCGTTGAAGAAAGCTGGGAAACTTATGAAGCCTTATACTCAAAGCTGGAAAACTTACGAAGCCACGCGCTCATCTACCTGACTCTAAGTTTTGCTCGAAGAGGAGGTTCCGCTCGCATGGAACCCTCAAGGTGATGAGTTGATCGTACACCCATGATTAGCAGGCTCCACTGTGGCATTTTGATTGGGGGACCAATCGAGGTCACTCCAAACCTAGTTGATTCCTTCGACTGAAACAAAGAGGAATCTATTCTTCTATCCCTTGATGGAAGTGGGCAGGTCAAACCTAAATATTCCAGGATGGAGTACTACGAATCACCACCCCCTATCTATGGGATAGCATTTCAAGATAAAGAGGGTCCTAAAGAGGGAAAATTAGGTGACTATACCATGAAAGTGACACAGTACAATAGAGGAGATGACCCTAAAGGAGTTTGGGATGAGTTGGGCTAGAACTAGCCTATAGTGGTCCAAGAAAGATAAAATGAAAGGGTGAAAGGGGAGTCAGAAGCCAGCGAGAAAAAAGTTCTCATACAAGACGATCCGGCCCGGCCTGCTTGAGGTGACCGCTCCTCCAAATTTGAGGCTGTGATCTGGATGAAATCTGGGATCCCGTAAATGCTCTAGAGATGGAGGGCATCCGTTCTGGTCATCATTGAAGTGATGCTTGATGGATTTGCTAGGTCCTGGCTTGATGACGAGGGAGGAGGAGGTAAAGACAAGGTATTAGGATCCACCCTCCAGCAAGGACCCCTGGGGACTCAAAAAGGAATGTCCTCCTCGCTATCTGAGAAAGGAGGCCTAGTCTAGGATGGCTTTATCGTGCTTGGGTGGCCCAGGGAATGCTTCACAAAACGGTGTCCGCCTTTGAAGGAACTCATGGGTGAAGGAGAAGCAAAAAGGAAGAAGGAAAACCTAAAGGCGGGAGTCGCTCCCTTGGTGCAGACCGAAAGGAGAGAAGGCAAAGAAGGAAGACTAACCTGTAAAAGGCCCTGGGTCGATGTTTCCAAAGATGGGTGAGGAGCTCTCCTCTTTCTTCTTTGTTCCCCCTTCTTTGCTTGGAGATTTTGAAGGGGTGTAATGGGGCGAACCACTTATGTCAAAGAGACGACAAAACCCCCTTTCGAGTTATGCCAATCGATGGATGCGACCCTTCCCCTTCGCTAGCCAATGGGATTCGGACACGTGTCAATTTCTACCGTCTGGGATGCTTTGACTTGTGAACCGTTGTACCGGGGGGCATGAAGGCATCATTTTAGATTGCCACTCCTGCTAACATGGTAGTCCCCGATTGGCATGCACATGATCTCAGAATCATTGAAGATCGAGGTATTTAATGATGCAGGCATTGTGGCCTTTCAAGTCAGCAGCATCATTACTCCCTTTGTCCCGAACCCAAGGAGTCGTAGCACACTCTGGGCTCGGGAGTGGGGGGCATCTGATATGGCTAGGCATTGACATGGTGCCCGTGTTCGACGTGGCTGATAGTCGACAAGGCACATGCATTCGACGTGGTAGCCTACATCCGACATGGCCAACTGCTGATGTTGCACCCATGATCCGCGCCTCGATCCAGTAGAGTTCCTGGCCGAGCAGAGCTCCTGGCAAAGTGGAGTTCCTGGCCAAGTAGAGCTCCTGGCAGAATAGAGCTTTTGGCAGAGTAGAGCTCCTGGCCGAGTAAAGCTCCAGGTTGAGTAGAGCTCCTGGCCGAGTAGAGCTTCTCGGTCGACCTGAACCCTAGTCACGGGAGGAGGTGGCCCCCGCAAGCCGGGGGAAGAAGGGAGAAATGAAGGATGTGGCAACCCCAAATAGGCTTGTGCATCTCGATTGATCCCAACGATGCCAGACGGCGATTAAAGAGAGAGGGGTCACCATCTTCGCTGGACTTGTTGCGACACACCACAGGGGGGAACGATGCCTCGCCTATCCTGTGCCCCCCATAAAGGCATGCTTTGCTAGGACAAGGAGCCATGTGGCATGATGTCTATCTCTCGTGCAAGAGATCCTATCGGGGCTCCGATCCCGGCGGGATCTATACCCTTCTCAAGAAAATAAGTCATATAGAACGCCACTTACACCCGTTGCTAGGGGGCCTTGCTAGAACTCCAGTTTCCATCCCATGAGATTCTGCTGAGCCTGCACCCTCCTCCAGGAGGATGCACCATAGCATGCTGCCTACACCCACTATAGGAGGGCCCTGTCGAAACTCCAGTTTCTATCCTACGAGGTCCTGCTAAGCCCGCACTCCTCTCAGGGAGGGTGCGCTGCTAGGATATTTAATGTTGCTCAGCAACATCGACTGCCATATATATTGATAAGAGGGACCTCCGACGAAGGTAAGCAAATAAGAAAAATAGAAAAGAAAGAAGTGGCAAGCAACCCTCATTACTTAGAAAGAGACCCATTCTTTCAAGAAGCCTCTTTACGGTGGTCAGGTAGGCTCCCATAATGAAGGATCTATTGCCCTTGAACGCCATACTAACTTGACCATTGGAGTGTTCCTATCGGGATTCCCAGTCCAGATTTTTCCTTTTTTGCAGGACTGCCCAATAGCTAGGAGTGTTCTGAGACGAGGCATTCGATGATGCCCGGAGCGACTTACATGGCCTCGGGATCCACTGAGCTTATAGGTAAGAGGCGATTTTAGCGGCAATAGATTTAATAGAGATAAGGGATGGCATAGAATTGTACTTTGGTCTGGATTTCTTAACCAAAATACAAAGATCCCAAACCTGACCCAACATGACTATCCAAATTCAAATTGAACTTAGGCATGAAATTTTTATCCCATGCATAATTTTAAGTTAATTAGGTTACTTTGGATCAGATCAGTTCGATAGAAATCCAAACTATCACTCATTGAAAGCTTTACTGTAGAACTATAAATTATTAATTATTAAATACATACTTAGTCTTAAAAGCCATCAAAGAAGTTCGAGTTAGGTTTCGCAACTTGATACTTGGTTGAGTAATTCTTTGTGCACCGCGTGCGGTGCAGTAAATCCAGCGTGGCCCGCACCGCACGTGGCTATTGGTCCATGCTGGCACCGTGTGGCATGACGGATGGGATGGGATATGGCATGACGGGAGGCGTATAACAGGTTTTAATTTGAGCGTGACTAGCATTAAATAGGATTCAACTTTTATTTGAAATATTCATTTAGCTCATTCCCTCCAGCCTCTTTTTACCCGCCATCTTGCTTGGATTTATGGAAATGTTTCAGTCTGAAACATTCTGAAACATGCTTTGGTTTCTGAAACATGCTCTGATTTTTATCCAAGAAATCAATAAAGGTTGAAGAAGAATCTTCCTCATGCTAAAATCTGCTATGAGAGTTCTGTTGCAGAAATTAACCTTGGAAAAATATAAAAACTAGCTTCTTCTTCTTCTTCTTCTTCTTCTTCTTCTTCTTCTTCTATCTGAAAAAGTACTCCATTTTGGTCCGAGGCTGAAATAAGGCACCGAAGACTTCCTTTATTTTGATCCGAGTTTAGAATAAGCCACCGAAGAGTTCTTCTATACGTTCAAGATAAAATGTCTTCTCCAACAAGAAGTAAAGCATCTTTTTTATTTTTCTTTTTATAGTTCCTTTATTATACCAACTGTTTTGGTAGTTAGAGAAAGTTAATGGTACTCTGGGAGTCATAACTCAGTCCACAGGTTATAGGTATTCTTAGTAGGAGGGGATAATAAATGTAGTTTAAGTTTTTGTACAGGGATATCGTAGCTTTATAACTAGGGTGTCGTAGTGTTTGAACTAGGGTGTCGTAATACTGTTTCAGCATATATTTCTGAACTTTTTGCATCCATGTCTTGTTATGACATTCTAGGAGTCATAACTCAGTCCACAAGTGATAGGCTCTCGAGGTAGTAGAGGTTAGGATATTTAGTTTCATGTTTCATGATCGGGTGTTGTAATATTTTAACTAGGATGTCGTAACTTCTGAACTAGGGTGTCATAACTTGAAAACCCCTTTTTTTGAAATCTTTTTTATTCCTGATCTTTTTATCACAATCCAACAATCTTATTCAAGCCAATGTATGGTTGAAATGTCCTATGACGGAGGATAAAAGCTTTCATTTTCTGTTTTGTACCGATTTGTTCATGTTTCAATTTTTTCGATACCCAAGTTTTTTCAGAAGCATTTTACTATATTGGGGATATCATATATCATCAATGCATACCGAAACACTTATGTTATGGAGGATCAAAACATCCTGTTTAAGTTTTTGTATAGGGATGTCGTAGCTTTATAACTAGGGTGTCGTAGTGTTTGAACTGGGGTGTCGTAATACTGTTTCAACATATATTTCTGAACTTTTTGCATCCATGTTATTACAGCTGTGACAGTGACGTGGCCAGGCTCAGGTGTCACCGAATGCGAGCGAGCCACGTGTAAGTTTCCCCGGCCGAGTCAGCGCCACGTCCTCAAAGCCAGGATCAGCAAGACTACACCGCCCGACGACTGTCTGAGGCAAACCGCCCTCGCCGAGGTCGAGCTCAGCTCGGAGTTCCTCTACCACCTCATTGGCGCCCGGGCCTGGAGGGGTCCGCCTAAGTGAGGTCGGTCGAGGTCAGGCGACCTCCTGCCACCTCGCCAGGTGTCCACCCAGGAGGGGTCCACCTAAGCCGAGGTCGGCTGATCCTTCGCCCTTCGCCAGGTGGCCACCCGGAGACGGGCCCACCTCGGTCGAAGCCAGGCGACCTCCTGCCACCTCGCCAGGTGTCCACCCAGGAGGGGTCCACCTAAGTCGAGGTCGACTGATTCTTCGCCCTTCGCCAGGTGGCCACCCGGAGACGGGCCCACCTCGGCCGAAGCCAGGCGACCTCCTGCCACCTCGCCAGGTGTCCACCCAGGAGGGGTCCACCTAAGCCGAGGTCGGCTAATCCTTCGCCCTTCGCCAGGTGGCCACCCGGAGACGGGCCCACCTCGGTCGAAGCCAGGCGACCTCCTGCCACCTCGCCAGGTGTCCACCCAGGAGGGGTCCACCTAAGCCGAGGTCGGCTGATCCTTCGCCCTTCGCCAGGTGGCCACCCGGAGACGGGCCCACCTCGACCGAAGTTAGGCGACCTCCTGCCACATCGCCAGGTGTCCACCCAGGAGGGGTCCACCTAAGCCGAGGTCGGCCGATCCCTCGTCCCTCGCCAGTTGGCCCCCGGAGATGGGTCCAACTCAGCCGAGGTCAGACCGCTCGTACGGAGAGGGCCCCGGGGAGAGAGACGGGCCCCGAGGCCATCCCTCGGGCCGTACGAATCCCAGACGGCATCCCGTACGGAGGGCGGCGGCACGCGGAACATCACTTGCATCGGCCCGACAGGTCCCGCAGCCGAGAGATTCGATCCTGACGGAACAGGCCCCATAGATGGATGGCGCCCACACTTGGGGAAGAGAGTGCTCTCACTGAGCCCGAGGCCTGACCGGCCGCCCTGCCAGCACCGCCCTCCCCTCTTTCTCTTCTGTCTTTGCCTTTTCCCTGCTGGGCCCGGCGGACGAGGTCGGAAAGCCGCCTGGCCTCCTTCACCGAAAAGGGAAAAGAGAAGAGGACGGGGGAGGGGAGTTTCCGAGGAGAAAAAAGACAAGCGCACGACGAAAGGAGATAAAGAGGGAGGAATCTGGGGACGACAAGGTAAGCCAATTAGCCTGGGGACAAGGAGGAAGCACCGGCACAATGCCTTGCTCCAGGAGAAAAACCAGAGATCCCGAGAGGGGAACACTGGGCGTGAGCTCGGCAAGGAGGCCCAGCCGAGATTCTGGTCCCCAGAGCGTTTCCTTCACCAGTTAACTCTCTAAGTCTGGAACCCTTTCGAGGGTCCGGCTGGAGAGTCTGTTCCTTCTCGTCGTCTACTGACTTGACCGTCGGAGCTCCCTCGCCGGGATCCCCGGCCAGGGTCCTCTAACCCCTTTGTTGCAGGTTCCCCGCGGGAAGGGAGGCTCCATCGCCAGGCGGTCAGGAAGGATCGGCTGATCCGTGGCACGGGCACGGCGGCGAGAGCGGCAACAGATTGGCGCGCCAGGTAGGGGGGCAGGACACTAACCCCTAGTGGGAACCAGCTTTCTGCAGGTGTCACGCTCTCCAGCAATGGTGGTCACTCGTGGTCGCGAGGCATCCACCAGCCGTGTGGGGGAAGTCCACTCCCCTCCAAGGGGCCACAGCCCCAAAAGGGAGCTTCCGGCTCCCCCTCCTCTTCCACAGCAGCCTACCCCGGTGGACGGATCCCTTGCGGCCATCGTCCAGCAGCTGCAGACCTTGACCTCAGCGGTCTGACAGCTTCAGCATCAGCAACGGTCCCTGGCCACTCAGCCACAGCCAGGGACCCCCGCGGCCCGAGCCGCGGGGCAGCATGGGAGCCTGCGCTCAATCCAGGGCAGGCCATCCCATCCGTGGGCCGTGGTTATTCTGGTTCGGAGGATCACGAGAGTCGATCCTCGGCCGATGGGGCCGAAACGGTGCATCGCAGCAAGCGATGCCGAGGCCAGACCTCGCGCCGAGACCGATCGGCGCCCCCTTCACCTGCAGTCTCGGTGGAAGACTCCACCGACGAAGCCATCAGGCGCCAGGCCGAGAGGCGCCTGGAGGAGCACGAGCGCAAGTTGGCAGAGTTCGCCCGACGATTCACCGACCTGCAGAACTCGTCGGCAGACCCGGCGGGCTACGACTCCCGCCCCCCTTTCTCTGAAGAAATCCAGGCAGAACCAATCCCGAAACGGTTCCGCATGCCGCAGGTGGACCCCTACGACGGGACCACCAACCCCCTGGACCATTTGGAGAGCTATAAAGCTCTCATGAGGGTCCAGGGCGCCACCGACACCCTTCTGTGCATCGCCTTCCCGGCAACCCTTCGGAAGGCTGCTCGAGTCTGGTTCACCCGCCTCGAGCCCGGATCCATTTGCTCCTTCCATCAGTTGGAAGGAAAGTTCGTGGCGCACTTCGACGCTTGTCGAAAGGTGCCAAGAGAGGTGGACAGCCTCTTCTCCATCCGCCAGCAGGACCAGGAGCTGCTCCGGGACTACATCACCCGGTTCAAGACCGCAGCCCTGGAGATCTACAGCTTGGACGAGCCCGTCGCCATGCTGGCTTTGAAGCGCGGGCTTAAGATGTCCCGCTTAACCTATTCCCTGGACAAGAAGCCACCCAGGACATACTCCGAGCTCCTCCTCCGCGCCTACAAGTACATCCGAGCGGAGGAGGCTGACCGCACCCATCGAGAGCTGGACGGGAAGACTCCGAAGAAGCCGCTCCCGAGGGACACCTCGGGAGCTCGGAGGCCCGGGCCGTCTGCCGACCCTCGCCCGAACCCAAGGCCGAGGGGCGAAGCCACTCCCGAGCGGAGGTACACCCCTCTCCTCGCACCTCGAACGAAGATCCTCATGGAAATCGAGGGCGAGCGCTACCTCCGCCGACCTCCTCCTCAGAACCCGAGAGCCGTCCGAGACAAATCAAAGTACTGCCAGTTCCACCGCGAGCACGGGCATGACACGGAGGAGTGCCGCCACCTGAAGCGGGAATTGAGGAGCTGATCAGGAGGGGTTACCTCAGGAAGTTCGTCAAGAACGAGGCCCCCTCTGAAGGGCAGCCGCTCGCGGCCTTACCGCCTGCCCCTGCGATCGACAACTGCCCAACGGAGAAGCCCGTGGGCATGATCTCACGCGGGTCCAGCCGAGCAATGAAGAGAGCCGGGAAGTCCCGGAGAATGTAGTCCCTCCCAAGGGAGGGGAAATTAATGACAATGTAAACAACGATGCCGTGGTGGTCGAGATGACCATCACGAAGCATCCTGTACATCGAATCATGGTGGATAGCGGAAGCTCGGCTGATGTACTTTTTTACGATGCTTTCTCTCGGATGAACTTATCCCCCGATCAGCTGAAACCGGTGCACATCCCTCTGGTAGGTTTTACAGGGGACTCCGTGGGGGTTGAAGGGGAGATCACTCTCCCGGTCACCGCCGGATCCCCGCCCCGGCAGGCGACCATCCTAATAACATTCACCGTTGTCAGGCTCCCTTCGCCTTACAACGCCATTCTCGGACGTCCCGGGCTCAACCAACTGGATGCCACCATCTCCACGAGGAGGCTGTTGGTGCAGTTCCCCACACCTTCCGGGCTCGGGGAGATGAAGGGGATGATCCAGCCAGTCCCGCTCTGCCTCCAAACGGTCCCAGGCGCCAGGGGCGTGGAGCTCGCCCATGATATTGACGACCTCGATCTGAGAGAGAAGGAACCCAGGGGAGGGCCCGTAGAGCGCCTGCTGACTTTTCCCCTCGGTTCGGATCCCCTGAAGACGGTGCAAGTCGGGGCCCAGCTCCCCGAGGAAGAGCGAACCCGCCTGCTGGAGTTCCTCCGTGCCAACGCTGACGTGTTCGCCTGGTCAGCGGCCGACATGCCGGGCATCCCGCCCGAGGTTATCATGCACAGGATGAACGTGGACCCAAGTTGCCGCCCGGTCCGCCAGAAGAAGAGAAGCTTCGCCATGGAGAGGCAGAAGGAGATCAACGAGGAAGTAGAGAAGCTCCTCGCCGCCGGTTTTGTCCGAGAGGTCCAATACCCCAGTTGGCTGGCAAACGTGGTCATGGTAAAGAAGAATATTGGTAAGTGGAGGATCTGTGTGGACTACACCGACCTCAACCGAGCTTGCCCAAAGGATAGCTTCCCTCTTCCAAAGATCGACCAGCTGGTCGACACCACCTCGGGGCATCGCCTCCTGTCGTTCATGGACGCCTTCTCCGGATACAACCAGATCCGGATGAACCCGGAGGACAAAGAGCACACTGCCTTCATAACTGACCGCGGGACTTTTTGCTACAGGATGATGCCCTTCGGCCTCAAGAACGCGGGGGTGACGTACCAACGTCTGGTCAATAAAATCTTCAAAGACCAGATAGGCCGCAACATGCAGGTGTACGTGGACGACATGCTGGTAATGAGCAAACTCGATTCGGACCACGTGGCTGACTTGACGGAGATGTTCGGCAACCTCCGGCGCCATCAGATGAAGCTGAACCCGGCGAAGTGCGCCTTCAGCATCTCCGCCGGGAAGTTCCTAGGGTTTATGGTGACTCAAAGAGGAATCGAGGCCAACCCGGAGAAGGTCCAGGCCATCCTGGACATGGAGCAGCCCGCCTCCAAGAAGCAAGTGCAGCAACTGACCGGTCGAGTCGCGGCCCTTAGCCATTTTATTTCCAGGTCGGCGGACCGCTGCCGTCCCTTCTTCAAGGTGCTGAGGAAGATGAATGGCTTTGCTTGGACCGAGGAGTGCCAGCAGGCCTTCGAGGAGTTGAAGAAGACGCTCGCATCGCCACCTCTGCTATCCAGGCCCGAGGAGGGAGAGGAGCTTACCCTCTACCTGGCGGTTACCCTAGAGGCCGTCAGCTCTGTCTTGGTCCGAACCGATGACCAGGGGCTCCAGCGACCGGTGTACTATACCAGCAAACTTCTCCAAGATGCGGAGCTCAGGTATTCTCAGCCCGAGAAACTTGTTTTTGCGCTAATAGTGTCTGCCCAGCGTCTCAGGCCCTATTTCCAAGCGCACCCCATCGCCGTCTTGACGGATCAACCGCTGAAAGCGGTGCTCAGCCGACCCGATACTTCGGGACGATTGGCCAAGTGGGCACTGAAACTCAGCGAGTTCGACATTACATACAGGCCAAGGTCGGCCATGAAGGCACAGGTGCTGGCCGATTTCTTGGTCGAATGTGCAGGCTTGGGCAAGGAGCCCGAGGAAGGCCCCCGGCCCAGCCGATGGAGGTTGGCACCGATGAGCCCGGAGAGGATGCCTGGATCCTCCATGTAGACGGAGCCTTAAACTCCGGCGGGAGCGGAGCTGGGCTCATCCTTGCCAACGGCGACGGGGTCGTCGCCGAGTGCGCACTCCGTTTCCAATTCCCCGCAACAAATAACCAGGCGGAGTACGAGGCACTTCTTGCCAGACTGAGAGTCTCCCGCGAGCTGGGCGTGACCAACCTCAGAGCTTTCACTGACTCCCAGCTCGTGGCGAGGCAGGTATCCGGGGAGTACGTCGCACACGACCCCCAAATGGCGAAGTACTTGGAGCTCGTCAAGGCGGGCGCGTCCGAGTTCCGGCGCTTCAACATCTTCTATATCCCCCGCGGGGAGAACGCCCGCGCGGATGCCCTCTCTCAGCTGGCGACCCTGCCGGACACGATGCTAGGACGCGCTCATGTGGAGCGCCTTGAGGTCCCAAGCCTCGAAGCACCGGTGGAGGTCCATCAGGTCAGCCAGGAGCCCAGCTGGATGGACAAGTACGCTGCGTACATCACCAGTGGCACCCTGCCGGAGGACCGAGAGGCGGCTCGCCTCATCAGGAAGAAGGCCGTGCGGTTCATCCTGATGGACGGGCAGCTGTATCAAAGATCCTACTCCTACCCCCTCCTCAAGTGCGTAGGACCCACAGAAGCCAAGCTTGTGCTCCAGGAGATTCATGAAGGTATCTGCGGGAACCACGTGGGGGGCAGGGCATTGGCGTATAAGGCCCTCCGTCAGGGTTACTTCTGGGAGACAATGAAGGAAGACGCCGCCGACTTCGTGAAGAAGTGCGACCGGTGCCAGCGTCACGCCACGGTGCAGCGGCAACCCTCCAACCCAATCTCTCAGCTCTCAGCCCCCTGGCCGTTCGCCCAGTGGGGGATGGACCTTCTGGGCCCATTCCCGCCGGCGTCTGGCCAGCGGAAGTTCTTGATAGTGGCTATCGACTACTTCACGAAGTGGGTCGAGGCCGAACCCTTGGCGAGGATCACCGAAGCAAACGTCGCCAAGTTCTTCTGGAAGTCCATCGTCTGCCGCTTCGGCCTCCCCCACACCGTGGTCACCGACAACGGACGCCAGTTCGACTGCCGGGAATTCGAAGAATTCTGCAGCGACCTCGGCATCAAGCATCGCTTTACCTCGGTGGCGCACCCTCAGACCAACGGGGAGGCCGAAGTCACGAACAGGACCATTCTTCAGGGCCTCCGCACGCGGCTGGACCAGGCCAAGGGCAGGTGGGCCGACGAGCTTCCCAGCATCCTTTGGGCGTACCACACCACCCCAAGGACGGCTACCGACGAAACCCCATTCAACCTCGTCTTCGGAGCCGAGGCAGTCATCCCGATCGAGCTCAGCCTACCCACGCTGCGCGTGGAGCAATACGACGAGACAGAAAACCCAGCCAGGATGATGCTCAACCTAGACCTTCTCGAGGAAACGAGGGACAAGGCCCGAATCCGAATGGCGGTGTACCGGCAACGTGTAGCCAGATATTACAACTCCCGAGTGCGGCCGAAGGTTTTTCGTCCCGGAGACTTGGTCCTCCGGCGCGCCGAAGCCTCCCAGCCACGGGAATGCGGCAAGCTATCACCCAACTGGGAAGGCCCATATCGGGTGGCAGAAGCCCTCCCTCATGGAGCATATTACTTGGAAGAATTGGGAGGTGCCAGGTTCCCCCGGACGTGGAGCTCCTCGAACCTGAGGATGTACTATCAGTGATGTAAGGCTCCCAGTTCCTGTAACAAAGTTCCCCCACTTCAAACACTCCCTTCTAACTTCGACAAGAAGGCCTACGGCATCGGGTTCAGTCCGCAGATCCTGGGCTTCGGCCTGGAAGGTGGCGCCGAACCCAGTTCGCCCACGCAAGCCCGGAGCACAGCTCAGCAAGCCGCGCAAGGCTTGAGAGAGCCTGCGGCATCGAGCTCAGTCCGGAGATCCTGGGCTTCGGCCTGGAAGGTGGCGCCGAACCCAGTTCGCCCATGCAAGCCCGGAGCACAGTTCAGCAAGCCGCGCAAGGCTTGAGAAAGCCTGCGGCATCGAGCTCAGTCCGGAGATCCTGGGCTTCGGCCTGGAAGGTGGCGCCGAACCCAGTTCGCCCACACAAGCCCGGAGCACAGCTCAACAAGCCGCGCAAGGCTTGAGAAAGCCTGCGGCATCGAGCTCAGTCCGGAGATCCTGGGCTTCGGCCTGGAAGGTGGCGCCGAGCCCAGTTCGCCCATGCAAGCCCGGAGCACAGCTCAGCAAGCCGCGCAAGGCTTGAGAAAGCCTGCGGCACCGAGCTCAGTCCGGAGATCCTGGGCTTCGGCCTGGAAGGCGGTGCGGAAACCGTGTTGCCTGCGCAAGCATGAAGGCGACCCAAAGTTGGGCCCGCTTAAGGCTTGCTCTGCTGCGACGCGACTCAGCAGGCCCCATCCTTCGATTTGAGCAATGGGAGGACCAGGCCTGCAACTGTTTCAAGTGTTCCAAACCGACATCTCAGAAAGAAAGGAAAAGAAAGGTGAGACGGAACAACACGAAACAAAAATCAAGGTTTTGATAAAATTAGATTTTCATTGACATGAGTAGTCGGTACAAGCTGGGAGTCCCGACAGGCCGGGACTCCCCAAAAAACAAAAAACAACACAAAACAAAAGCAACAAACAGAAGCAAAAAAGAGAAGACGGTGCCGGGTCATTGAGGTGCGGGGTCGGAGCCCTCTGCCGGAGGCGCGGGTGCTGCATCCTCGACTTCTACAACGGCCAGCTCCTGGGGCTGCTCTGGAGCCACGGCATCGCTGGTCGACGGTGCCGCAGGAGTCGCTTCGGCCATGCCGGAGGCCCTGCTCTCGCCCCCTGGCCTCCTGCCACCGATCACAACCCCGCTCAGATCCAGCTGGGGGAAGAAGGCCCCCACCTTCTCCCGGCACATCCGGAACCCCTTCAGGAAAGAGTCCACGGTGGCCTCCCGGACCTCCGACGTGTACTCATCGGAAGCCCGGAATTTGGGGACGGCCTCTTGCGCCTCCCACTTGGCTGCCTCCAGAAGCCCGTTGACGTACGTGCTCCGGTCCTTCACCGCGGCTGCGTCTCGTCGGGCCTCCTCCAGCTGGCGCTCCAGCCACTGGGAGTGGGCCTGCAGGCGGGCCTTCTCCGCCGCCTCCTCCTCTGTTCGGCGCTGGTTGGAGGTCCGCTCCTCCGATAAGGAGGCCTCCAACTCCTTGTTCCGCTCCTCGGAACGCGCCAGGTCGGACTGGAGGGCTTGTTTCTCGGCTCGCAGCTCGGCCCCCTTCTCCATCAAGTCCTTGACGTCGGCCGCGAGCTTGCCGAGTCTCAGCTCCCGCTCGGCGTCCCTTTTGGCGTTCCCTACGATGAAATTTCTCAGTAGGAGAACGTCGTTCCCGATCTGCAATGACAAAAGCAACACAGGTCAGAATAAAGGAAGATAAGTCTCGAAAGAAAAAAAAAAAAGAAGAAGGAAGAAGCTCGGACTTACCGTGAAGAGCTGCGGGAGGATGCCGAGCAGCGCGTCCGCGTAATCCTGGCCGCCCCGAGCTCGACGGTCCCGGGCGGTGGAGGCGTACTCCATGATCTTCTCTGCCAGCCCTTTGTCGAGGATGACAGAGTCCCGGTGGGTGATCACCGGTGTCGGAGCCTTCGGGCCGGCTCCTGCGGCGGCCGCCCCCTTAGCCGAGGCCGCAACCGACGGGCCAGCGGTTGCCACAGGCGGCGCTGTCGAGCTGGCAGCAACGACGGGCCCGGCGATGGGCGGAGCAGCAGGCGCTGGAGCCCTCTCGGCGGCGGCGCCACCAGGTCGCGCGGTCGGGGTATCAGTAGCCCCGCCCTGAGGTAGCCTAGGCGGAGAAATGACAGCAACTAGGCTGGGCACGGTCGCCGCCACGACCTCCCGGCTCGTCTCCGTGCGAGCCCTCTTCGCTGCGGGCTCGTCTACCTCCACGACATCCCACTGGGCTGCCCCCTCCAAAAGGTTCTCCAATGAAAACTTCATCCCTGCAAAACAAAAGAAACAGGAAGTCAGCCGGCTCGGTTATGAAGAGAGAGGGGGGCAGAGGTCAAAGTGGGGCCGAATCTCACCGGTCTCACGGATGGGACTGATACCGGCCTCAAAAAGATTCTGCTCAGAGAGAAGAACCTCGAGCGCTGGGACCACGTCGCTCAGGAGCTGGGTATAGGACTCCTGGTCCGCCGACTCGACCCGGGAATTTCGGTTCGGGGACCGGTCCGGTTCACTCCAGGCCCAGTCGACGTCGTCGACCGAGGCGAAGAAAAACCGGCTCTTCCAGCCCTTGACCGAGGAAGGGAGGACGAACCGGAGACACCTGGGCCGGGGCAAAATGTACCACCAGCCATCATCGGTGGAGCACTTCTTCAGGGTGAACAAGGCCCTGAAGAGAGAAAAACGGGCAACGAACCCGTGGAAGTGACAGAAAACAATAAAGGAGAAGATGACCCGGATGGCATTAGGAGCCAGCTGGGCCGGGACAAGCCGGAAGTGGCTGAGAAAGGAAAGAAAGAAAGGATGCAGAGGAAACCGAAGACCCCAAGGAGGAAGTCTTCGTAGAAGGCTATGCGGCCGGGGCCACTCATGGTGACGCGCTCCCCGGACCGCGGAACAAACAAACGAATTGACCCCGGAATGCCGTAGGCATCCCGGAGCAGAGAAAGATCGCCTTCGGTCATGGTAGAAGCATGACCGGAGGGACGGCGGGAAGAGAAGGCGGAGCAGGAAGAGAAGGCAGAGCAGGAAGGGAATGGAGGGGCACGGTAGGTGCAACCGGAGGGGACCGGATCCCCCTGGGGATGCCAATGGTGACACCCCCGGGTTGCAGACGCCGGCGGACCTCCTCGGGATTGTCTCCTCATCTGAGGAGGAAGAAGATGGAGTCCTCGGCCGGGATGGACCGGTCTCGTCCGGGTTGGAAGAACATGGCGACGGCGCGCCATAGAAAAGGAAAGGACAAAAAATCGGAAAAGAAACGAGAAAGAAGGAGGGGGGCTAGAGGAGAAGAAGGAGGCACTCACCGAAAATACACCAGACGAGCGCGAGCAACAGGAGTTGTTAGCCTGCAGCAAACTGCCCACGAAGCAAGGAAAAAGGCCTCGTTCTGGAAAGTCCCCTCCCTTTCAAACTCAGCCGACAGCGACCGTACCCGTCATTCCGTCTCAGGCCACTGGATGATCGCCACGTGAGCGCACGCCCGACATCGACGCCTCGTTAGCAGAGTAATGGCCTCTGCCTCGAAGCGACGCATTAATTACGGGCAAGTGGGCGACGCGTGGCGGCTCCCCATAGGTTTTCAGCCGCATCGAGCCACGACGACGAGGATCGTGGCAATTATGATGCAAGATCTTCGCCTCTCCACGTCATGTCCGCATTTAATCCCGACGTTCCGTTCTACGACGCCCCGACGGAACGGCGGGCTGGGGGGCAACTGTTACAGCCGTGACAGTGACGTGGCCAGGCTCAGGTGTCATCGAATGCGAGCGAGCCACGTGTAAGTTTCCCCGGTCGAGTCAGCGCCACGTCCTCAAAGCCAGGATCAGCAAGACTACACCGCCCGACGACTGTCTGAGGCAAACCGCCCTCGCCGAGGTCGAGCTCAGCTCGGAGTTCCTCTACCACCTCATTGGCGCCTGGGCCCGGAGGGGTCCGCCTAAGTGAGGTCGGCCGAGGTCAGGCGACCTCCTGCCACCTCGCCAGGTGTCCACCCAGGAGGGGTCCACCTAAGCCGAGGTCGGCTGATCCTTCGCCCTTCGCCAGGTGGCCACCCGGAGACGGGCCCACCTCGGCCGAAGCCAGGCGACCTCCTGCCACCTCGCCAGGTGTCCACCCAGGAGGGGTCCACCTAAGCCGAGGTCGGCTGATCCTTCGCCCTTCGCCAGGTGGCCACCCGGAGACGGGCCCACCTCGGCCGAAGCCAGGCGACCTCCTGCCACCTCGCCAGGTGTCCACCCAGGAGGGGCCACCTAAGCTGAGGTCGGCTGATCCTTCGCCCTTCGCCAGGTGGCCACCCGGAGACGGGCCCACCTTGGCCGAAGTCAGGCGACCTCCTGCCACATCGCCAGTGTCCACCCAGGAGGGGTCCACCTAAGCCAAGGTCGGCCGATCCCTCGCCCCTCGCCAGTTGGCCCCCGGAGACGGGTCCAACTCAGCCGAGGTCAGACCGCTCGTACGGAGAGGGCCCCGGGGAGAGAGACGGGCCCCGAGGCCATCCCTCGGGCCGTACGAATCCCAGACGGCGTCTCGTACGGAGGGCGGCGGCACGCGGAACATCACTTGCATCGGCCCGACAGGTCCCGCAGCCGAGAGACCCGATCCTGACGGAACAGCCCCATAGATGGATGGCGCCCACACT
This sequence comes from Areca catechu, assembly GCA_021397845.1. Classification (NCBI taxonomy): domain Eukaryota; kingdom Viridiplantae; phylum Streptophyta; class Magnoliopsida; order Arecales; family Arecaceae; genus Areca; species Areca catechu. The sequence goes on along the minus strand of CM038038.1, from coordinate 11,873,285 downwards.
TGGGGAAGAGAGCGCTCTCACTGAGCCCGAGGCCTGACCGGCCGCCCTGCCAGCGCCGCCCTCCCCTCTTTCTCTTCTGTCTTTGCCTTTTCCCTGCTGGGCCCGGCAGGCGATGTCGGAAAGTCACCTAGCCTCCTTCACCGAAAAGGGAAAAGAGAAGAGGACGGGGGAGGAGAGTTTCCGAGGAGAAAAAAGACAAACGCACGACGAAAGGAGATAAAGAGGGAGGAATCTGGGGACGACAAGGTAAGCCAATTAGCCTGGGGACAAGGAGGAAGCACCGGCACAAGGCCTTGCTCCGGGAGAAAAACCAGAGATCCCGAGAGGGGAACACTGGGCGTGAGCTCGGCAAGGAGGCCCAGCCGAGATTCTGGTCCCCAGAGCGTTTCCTTCACCAGTTAACTCTCTAAGTCTGGAACCCTTTCGAGGGTCTGGCTGGAGAGTCTGTTCCTTCTCGTCGTCTACTGACTTGACCGTCGGAGCTCCCTCGCCGGGATCCCTGGCCAGGGTCCTCTAATCCCTTTGTTGCAGGTTCCCCGCGGGAAGGGAGGCTCCCTCGCCAGGCGGTCAGGAAGGATCGGCTGATCCGTGGCACGGGCGCGGTGGCGAGAGCGGCAACAGATGTCTTGTTATGACATCCTAGGAGTCATAACTCAGTCCACAAGTGATAGGTTCTCGAGGTAGTAGCGGTTAGAATATTTAGTTTCATGTTTCATGATCGGGTATCGTAATATTTTAACTAGGGTGTCGTAACTTCTAAACTGGGATGTCGTAACTTGAAAACCCCTTTTTTTTTAAATATTTTTTCTTCTTGGTCTTTTTATCATAATTCAACAATCTTATTCAAGCCAATGTACGGTTGAAATATCCCATGACAGAGGATAAAAGCTTTCATTTTCTGTTTTGTACCGATTTGTTCATGTTTTAATTTTTTTTATACCCAAATTTTTTCAGAAGCATTTTACTATATTGGGGTTATCATATATCATCAATGCATACCGAAATACTTCTGTTACGGAGGATCAAAACATCCGGTTTAAGTTTTTATACAGGGATGTCGTAGCTTTATAACTAGGATGTCGTGGTGTTTGAACTGGGGTGTCGTAATACTATTTCAGCATATATTTTGAACTTTTTGCATCCATGTCATGTTATTGCACTGTCATGTCATATTTTATCCAATGCATAACTCATTATTCATTTTGTTGTATATAAAATGTCATCTAAAACTATGTATATCAATGTTTATGATTTTTTATACAGATATTTCTACATATGGCACTGAAATTAGAAATTTGGATGAGGTTGCTGATGTTGTTCAGAAGAATGCACCTTCACTTATCACCCCGATAACAGAGAACGAGTCTGTATATCCTAAAATTGGTATGGAGTTCAATTCTGCAAATGATTTATACAATTTCTATAATAAATATGCAAGGAGAGTAAGTTTTGGAATCACAACAGTGTGTAGTAGGTCCAACAACAACAAAGAAATATGCTTCAAGCACCTGGCATGTTGGAGGCAAGGAAAATCTAGAAAAATCGATAACTCCATGAATCCTAGGGATACTGGTAAAATTGATTGTAAGGCTTCGATAAAAGCAAGACTAAATTCTAAAAATGGTAAGTGGATATTGGTTGATATTTTTCTAGAACATAACCATGAGCTATCCATATCATCAGCTGGTTATCTACGATCTCATAGGAGGATTAGCACACCAGAAAAGACATAGATCAGCAATTACATGTCGTGAATGTTTCCACAAGTTAAATATACTCTGCCATGGCTAGAAGGAAAGGGGGTAGAAGATAATTAAATTTCACATAAAAGGATGCTCATAATTTTATCTATCGAGAACGTCAGAGTCAGCTGAAAGAAGGAGATGCACAGTCAATGGTAATCCATTTCACACAAATGCAAGTTAAAAATCCAAATTTCTTTTATACTTTTGACCTGAATGATAATGACAGTTCAGGACTGTCTTCTGGATCCATCCTAGGTCAAGATTGGCAAGCACTTACTTTAGTGATGTACTGACATTTGACTCAACCTATTTGACAAATATATATCAAATGCCCTTTTGTCCATTTGTCAGAATTAACCATCATAGACAATCCACATTGCTTGGTTGTGCATTGTTATCAGATGAGATGACTGAGACATTTAAATGGGTATTCCAATCATGGCTAGATGCAAATGGTGGTCACCACCTAATGCCATCATAACTGACCAAGATAAGGCAATCAAGACTACTGTTAGGGATGTTTTTCTCAATGCACGACATAGATTTTGTCTTTGGCATATTTTGAAAAAGATTTCTAAAAAGATTGGCCATATTTGCACTGCAAATCCCAACTTTATGATTGAGTTTGACGAGGCGATATATGATTCAATTACCATAGTATATTTCGAGAAAAGATGGGCACATTTAATGGAGAAATATGTAGAATGCAAGGCCGTATATTGGTTAAATGACATATATAAATATTAGGATAAATGGGTTCCAGTTTATCTTAAAGATACATTTTTGCAGGTTTGTTAGTCATTATGAATGATTAATGTTCATTTTTTAAATTCTTGAACAAACTTTTTATCTTATATGCTTCTATTTTTTGAATATTTATGAATAGGGATGTCAACTTCACAAAGGAGTGAGAGTATTAATCACTTCTTTGATAGATTTATAAACTCGAAGACTACACTCAAGGAATTCATCGATAAGTACGAAGATGTCTTGGAGAAAAGATATGAAGCAGAAAATGAGGAAGACAATAAAACGTTGCAAACAACTGCTTTCCTAAAGACATCCTCTCCTTTGAGAGGCAAGCAGCAGGAAAATATATAAGGCGCATATTCAAAAAATTTCAAAATGAGGTCCTTGAAATGACTGCATCAAATGCCAGATTACTTAAAGAAGTTGATAATCGTGATGTATATTCTGTTAAATCATTTGAAAAAATTGAAGTTCATGGAATCAATAAGGAGATTATTAAAAATTACGATGTTTCATATGACAAAACTTTGGAGGATGTTAAATGCCAATGTAGATCCTTTGAGTACAAAGGTTACTTGTGTAGGCATGCCTTATTGGTTCTTCATCAAAGCGACATATTTCGTATCCCAGATAAGTACTTCTTGAATAGATGGTGCAAGGACATGAAATATCAATTCAATGATCTCGAATGCAACACTCAATTTTGTGATAAAAGCACACAAAAATCACGGTACCACTCAAGAAATTATTTAAATTTAGATATCTTATTTTAAGTTTACATTAACCTATCATATATCACGAAATCCTAATACGAATATTATATTTTATTGATCGTAGATATGCTTTGATGAGTCATTGAATGATGAAGCTTGCAGAGATAGCGTTCATGTCTGAAGATGCATTCAATTTGGTAATGAAAGATCTTATACCATTATTCAGAAGAGCTGTTGATGCTAATTGTGCAGCTAAGCAAAGCAGAGAACTTCTAATTCAAGATCCTGACCAACTTACTACAAAGGTCATCCATGAGAGAATAGAATTAAGAGTGGAGTCAAGAAGAAATCAAAGAGATCAAAGAAAAATTTGGATAAGGCTTCTGTTGATACTCCCGTGCAAAATGTGAGAAGAGGTAGTACTAGCAAAAGACAGACTTCCCATATTATAGTGAAATTACCAGAAATAGTAATTGAACCCACTGTACCTTCTTCGGACCCTTTGTTAGATGAATTTGATGCTTATGTATGCAGTCAACTAACATAGGATAGGATATAAAATCCTGAATTATGGTATAGTCCTATATATGTACAGTCCTATATTTTTTTAGATTATCGAATGAAATTTTATACAGGATGTTTATGACTCCCAGATTGACAAAAAGTGCCACGGGTGCATATAAATCAATAAAATCACCTGAAACAGCATTACGACACCCTAGTTCAAAAGTTACGACACCCTAGTTCAAAAAATACAAGCATGAAGAAAATATAAGATAAAATGTTTCTAATCCCTTCTACCTGTTGTACATGTCATCATTGGATTGGTTATTGACTCCCAGATAATCAGAAATAGTCCCGGCCACTTATAAATTAATAAAACCACCTGAAACAACATTACGACACCCTAGTTCAAAAGTTACGACACCCTAGTTCAAAAATTACGACACCCTATTTCAAAAAATATAAGCATGTAGAAAATATAAGATAAAATATTTCTAATCCCTTCTATTTATGGTACATGTCATCATTGGATTGGTTATTGACTCCCAGATAATCAGAAATAGTCCCGGCCGCTTATAAATCAATAAAATTACCTGAAACAGCATTACGACATCCTAGTTCAAAAGTTACGATACCCTAGTTCAAAAGTTACGATACCATAGTTCAAAAAATACAAACATGCAGAAAATATAAGATAAAATATTTCTAATCCCTTCTACCTGTGGTACATGTTATCATTGGATTGGTTATTGACTCCCAGATAATCAGAAATAGTCTCGGCCGCTTATAAATCAATAAAATCACCTGAAACAGCATTATGACATCCTAGTTCAAAAGTTACGATATCCTAGTTCAAAAGTTACGACACCCTAGTTCAAAAAATACAAGTATGCAGAAAATATAAGATAAAATGTTCTATTCCCTTCTACTTATGATACATGTTATCATTGGATTGGTTATTGACTTCCAGATAATCAGAAATAGTCCCGGCTGCTTATAAATCAATAAAATCATCTGAAACAATTTTATGACACCCTAGTTCAAAACTTACGACACCCTAGTTCAAAACTTACGACACCCTAGTTCAAATGCTACGACACCCTAGTTCAAATACTACGACACTCTAGTATAAATACTACGACACCCTGTCAAGAAACATAACATTCCTTATATCATCATCACAGCAATAAAGAATTACAAAATATTGATTGAATGAATTACATAAAACTACATGTAATAAGACAATGATATTCAAAACAATACTGGTTGAATGAATCAAAAGAATTTTCTATTGAGAATGATACTTAAAATATAATCCTTGAGTTAGTTACAAATTTGTGTAACATAATACAGAAATGAATGAATCGAAAAGAAAGAGTACATAACAAATAATTTGCTTTTATAGGCTAATATTTAACAGCACTTTCAATCTTTTGATTCATACTCTCTCTCAAAATCCTTGCTGCTAACTGGTAGCGGTACATGCTGATATCTTTTTCTGTGAAATCCCAAGTATCAGGCTTATCCCTGCGAGCAATAAAATTCATGTATTTCAAGCAAAACAATCCATGGTCCAGTGATCCTGCAGCTTGGGAAGGGCATTCACTATTCTCTGTCATAGACCATTTGTATACCTCACTATTTTCACAGAATATATGGAACATTGCACCTACTATCTTATGCCACTTCCTTACATTTGCCTTGTACTTGGAATTGCGCTTTGTCAAATTCAAATGCATGAAAATCTTCTCTTGCATGTCCACCGCTACCAGGTGCTAGTGGAGATTTTTGGAGTTTATGATAGTGAAGAGAAATCAAAATTCCTTCTTATCTGCATCACTGACTCCATCAAAAATCATATTGCCGGCTATTCCAGCAAGTTCATGACATGGTGATGCTGAGGTTAGGCACATGCCAGAGGTCATTATTGGAGCAACTATACTCTTTGATATCTTTCTGCATTCTCAGCCCAGTTCTTTGTAATGAACTCCTGCCTGGCATCAATTATCTGTCAATATAATTTAAACTGATTAATTATAAACTAAATATAATAATTATTAGAAAATATATTAGTACATACAAAAAGATTAACAGCAAAACGATGTAATACTCTAATACTTACATCAACAACTATCATGTCATTGTTTATGAGATCAAAAAGATTTTTCCTAGTGATAGTGCCTCCGAATTTGTTATTGTACATGACATCTCTGAAATTAATAAACATGAATGATATTATATATTCTCGACTATAAATTAGCATACATATTAGAAAAAATAGATGTAACTTACGAGTTCATCTTTTCTTTCAAAAATGTATTGATCAAATTTTCATCATCTTCAATTTGAAGATTCAAATTTGATTCCTCAGGCTGAGATGTGCCCACCATCTTCAATTTTTTTTCAATGGGCCTATTTCGAAAGCAGAATCAGCTGCGATTTGGGAGGCCTTCCGCAGCCTAGGTTCTTTTTTTACCCTCTTTATAAGTGAAGAAATATGGATTTCTTCTTTTTCCCCCTCAGCTTCCTCACTTATAAGAGTATCCTTAAATTTTTCATCAAAAATTTCTTCCACCTCAACCTCAGTATCTTCAATATCCTCTCCCTCCGCCTCTTTCTGCCATTCTTTATTGGCATTGGTACCTTTATTTACTAATGAACTAAGAAGAGTTTCAACTATCACAAGCCCCTTCTTTATCTCTTCAACTTCAACATTCACCTGTGCACAGCTTGCACAAATTTTTTCTTTTTCGGAGGATGCTGTTGTTACTGTTTCTTCAAGGAGAAGCCATTGTTCCGCTATCGTAGACTCAATAGCTCCCTCCACCTGCAAGCCAAGAACAATAACAAAATAACCATATATTAATCATAATAATATCTTGTTCATTAATATTATACTGAAAAAATATTTTTATTTATCAACTCATGAGGCTTCAAGTTTGTAAGGTCAACAATCTTTATCTTCACCTAGCTGTCATACCATTGTAATAGCTTAGGCAATTTTTTTGGATATGTTGGGGCTCTCAAGATATTATGCTCAAGAAACCAAACCTGTACATAATAATCATGTAAGTTAAATATATGAAAAATTTAAAATAAAGCAATTATACTTTTGCTGCATATTAATGATACTTACCAACAGAGCAGTTGTACACCCATATAGGGTTGGCTGCCTCCTAACCTTGTCACTTCTCTTGGTTAGGACTGGCTGGTCGGATCTCAAGCAAAAAGCAGCATCTGAGAGAGATATAAGAGTTAACTCCTTTATTGTGGAAGCCCAATCTATTTTACCCAGCTGGGATAAATCATCCTAGTAAGGGATGATAAATCTTGGGCAACTTTGATTTGACTTTGGATACAAGAACGTTGCGAACATTAATGCAATCCATAATCTCACTATGTCCTCGACATCCTCTTGTAAACTGGATGAATGAAGTCGGGAAATTAACTTCTCTAGTCCTTTATTTTGCAGATTTAATTGTCTTCCAAATCTTCTGAATAACTAGCCCTTCTTAACTTGACTTTCATTTTGATTTTCTTTCTGTGGCATGGCAGACCCAAAATCAGGGCCAGGTCTTCAATGCTGAATATAAGTTCCTTGCAACAAAAAATAAACTTGTTTCCTTCCTTATAGTATCTAATAATATCAGCTAGTAGACGCCCGTCGATAACAAATGGTTGCATGTCTACGAACGCATTGAAAGGAGTCTTTCAGATTATTTCTAAATGATAACTTGAGAAACTCATCTTCAAAACCTGTTCAGCATACACTGTTGGCTTGCAATGGTTTTTAAACAATTGTGAAGCCTTTAATCTGGGCAGCTGAAGCAGTGCAAGATCACCTGAAATATAAATAAAATAAAATATAAGTTAAGCAATAAATTCAAGCAATAAATTCTAGATAAAAATTTTTATGACACCTTGGGAGTCAAACAAAACAAGCCAAGGTTGCCATGTATTAGAGGTAGAGGGGTTAAAAACTTATTTTTTATAATTTCTGCATGGGTGTCGTAGGTTTTGAACTAGGATGTCGTAATACTGTTTTGGCCATTTTGATTAATGTTACAGCATTCGTGGCAATTTTATGACACCCTGGGAGTCATAAAACAAGCCACGGTTGCCATGTATTAGAGGTAGAAGGGTTAAAACTTATTTTTCATAATTTCTGCATGAGTGTTGTAGATTTTGAACTAGGGTATCGTAATACTGTTTTGTCCATTTTGATTAATGTTACAGCATCCGTGACAATTTTATGACACCCTGGAAGTCATAAAACAAGCCACGGTTGCCATGTATTAGAGGTAGAAGGGTTAAAACTTATTTTTTATAATTTCTGCATGGGTGTCGTAGGTTTTGAACTAGGGTGTCGTAGATTTTGAACTAGAATGTTGTAATACTGTTTTGGCCATTTTGATTAATGTTACAGCATCCGTGACAATTTTATGATACCCTGGGAGTCATTAAAATAAGCCACGGTTGCCATGTATTAGAGGTAGAAGGGTTAAAAACTTATTTTTCATAATTTTTGCATGTGTATTATAGGTTTTGAAATAGGGTATTGTAGGTTTTGAAATATGATGTCGTAATACTGTTTTGGCCATTTTGATTAATGTTACAGCATCCGTGGCAATTTTATGACACCCTGGGAGTCATAAAACAAGCCACGGTTACCATGTATTAGAGGTAGAGGGGTTAAAAACTTATTTTTCATAATTTCTGCATGTATGTCGTAGGTTTTGAACTAGGATGTCATAGGTTTAAATTAGGGTGTCGTAATACTGTTTTGGCCATTTTGATTAATGTTACAGCATCCATGGCAATTTTATGACACCCTGTGAGTTATAAAACTAGCCACGGTTTTGCCACCCTGTGAGTTATAAAACTAGCCACGGTTGCCATGTATTAGAGGTAGAGGGATTAAAAATTTATTTTTCATAATTTCTGCATGGGTGTCGTAGGTTTTGAACTAGGATGTCGTAGGTTTTGAACTAGGGTGTCATAATATCTGCACTATAGTGTCATGATTTATACTACGAAGACTTAATATTTTTTAAAAATTATCGTGACATCTCTCTGTAGAGATAAATTTCAAAGATTGACATTAAAATAGTAAAATAGAAATTACGACATCCTAGTTCAAAACCTACGACACCATAGTTCAAAACCTATGACACCGTTATTCAAAACCTATGACATCCTTGTTCAAAACCTGGGGCACCCTAGTTTAAAAACTTCGATACCCTTGCAGAAATTGTAAAAAAAAAGTTCAAATGCTAAATGTCAAATCCAAGCAGGAATAAAAAATTTTCCTAACATGTTTCTGCTTTTGTAGCATTCTTGGGGACGGATCTTAAGGGGGTCTCATCATCTCCTGAATAAACAACGAACGCAGTACTTCCTTCCTCTATCTGCGTTTCCTTCTTGCGTTCTTTTCGTGTTCGTCATCTGCGTTTAAAGACGAAACCACTTATCTCCATTTTTCCAAGATTTCGAAGGCGTATCAAATGTTGAAGGAAGATCACAACGCTTTCTCGACCACCAAAGATGAGCAAAAAATATAAAATGTAGGTATATGGATGGCCAAAAATAATAGGGGGTGGGGTTTCGTAGTGGCAAATGTGTTTTTTTTCCTTGTTTGCAGAATAAGAACCGTTTTTCCTATACCAAAAACGATGAAGACAGAATGGTCATTTTGCATGGTTGAAAAGACTGCAAGACGGCGTCTGCAGCTTACGTCTACCCCTCCTGTCATGCCATATCTCATCCCATTCATCATATCACATGGTGCCAGTATGAATCAATAGTCATGTATGATACAGGTCATACTGGATTTGCTGCACCGTACATGATTTTGTGCGCAAAGAATTACTCTACTGGTTTTGCACCTCAGACTTCTCAGCCCAATTTCAGGTTTGCTTGTCGGACTTGAAGCCCAAGTGCATGCCCTACCGGCCAACCTAAATCACATCCGTTTATTTCCTCCAATAACAATCATTCATCATCCCAAACAACTACTTTAAGAGCCGCGCAGGAGGGATGATGACGGCGTCATCCGTGTCCTCACACGCTATCAACCCTGGGAGGAGAGAGTCAAGGGATGTGCTCCCAGCCCCGGCCAAAACCCTCGCCGGAGATTTGGTTTCCGCAGCTCCGATGGCCGCCGCTGCTGCGGTCCGCACTGTCGTCTTCTCTCCCCTCACCGCCTCCCGCTCCCCCCTCATGCTCTTCCTCTGCGAGTGCTTCCGCTCCTTTCCCCCTTCGCCGGTCTCCTCCGTCTTCGGCCAACGCTGCCTGGCCTCTCCAGTGCGGCGGCCTGGATTGGGGCGGCACGGCTCAACTCGGTCCGGTGCATGGCCCGTCGAGCTGGCGACTCTGCATAGTTGCCGTTGAACTCCGGGTCGGGCGGCAGGTTCACCGACAGGCCCCGACGGAGATGGCACCGCTGTTCCTTGATGCGACTACGAACCCTGGCTCATCGTCATGGACAAGCCCGGAGGGGAGGTAGCCACCAAACCGCAGATGATCGACTGCTAGATCCAAACACTGGCCAACATCGTCGGCAGGCATTGATTGCTATAAGGCGTTTTGTGCCATTTAATAGTGTTGATTCCCGTCGGGATTTGTGGTCAAAGGGATAGCTTCGTTCATTTTTTTTAATATGGGAATTGTGGTGGAGTTTTTATAATATTTTCTTCGTTGAGGTTTACTTCTTTTTGTTACATCGTCTTAAAGTGTCATGGTTGGAGCTTTATTGAAGCTTTATGAGTTTTTTGGATTTCTCTGACGTTGGGGCCTTCCGTAGGAATTTGCGGAAAAAGGGATAGTTTTGTTCACTTATTTTGTTATGGGAATTGTGGTGGTGTTTTATATGATGTTCTTCTTTAAAATATGATTCCTTTTCCTCCGTTGTCATAATGTTACATTCTGAGCTTTACTGAATGTTTATTGGTCTTGGCTTTCTGAGATATTAGCTTAAATTTAGGGGGTTTGGAATGTTTTTATGAAAACAAAAGGTGAGTAATGAAAAAAGTTCTATGTATTGTTGAACAAGTCGTAAGTTTTAGAGCATTTTTTGTGCATATCCAATATACCATCTCTTGATATTAGATGGGATTGTTATTTTATTAGATCCAGTTTTCTGTATTTTGTTCTCTGATTTGCATTTTTTGTTAATGTAATTTATTCTTAAAGTTGATTAGTGGATAGTAAATTATTGTTTTATCTACATTTTTTTTGTGTCATGGTAGTGACGAGGAAGATAAGAAGAGAATCTATATGATGTGTCTTGTGAGTGGTACTTTGGCTTTGGGTGTGGCATTGATGAGGAGATGTTGAACAAGCTGGAAGGTCAGTGTTATTGTTTCATCGAAATATAATTTAGCAGCCAGGGATCAACAATTCTTGTTCTACAAAATGTACAAGGCACAGCTGGGTAGTAGATGGCACAAGTTTTGTAATTGATATTATCAGACTGATGTGTTCCACAATTTGGTGGATTAAATGATGCGACAATACTATCTACTGGAAGCCCTTATGGAATTTCTCTTTGGATGGATCTTCCATTTGTGTTGCCTTCCATATTCCTTTAATGGATGGAGTTGCACTATCATGTCACATTTCCTTCCGTAAGATGTTAGAGATAAGCATTGACTGGATGAGTTTTAAAAAAGTCAACAGTAGACGGTAAATCAAGCATATTTGTACAGAAATTGCTATACTGGCATTTTTAAGATAGCAATGCCCAGTTCAAAGGTGGAATTAGACAAAGCTATGGTTTTACAGTTACCTCTACAATCTTGCAGTATGAAATCATTTTTTATTATCATTTATGGAGGTGATTGCTATAGATTATTATTAGTTCTGATGATTTCGTTTAGTTGTGACATTGTACATATTGTTTTGGCTTGAATATTATTGAGTATTTATTATGATTTGTTTTTTGTGTTAATTTGAATTGTCATCAAGTTGTAAATTGCTCAGATTTCTTGTACTTCATTGGCATCATAAAGTGTAGTGTATTTCCTGATGAATGTTTTGATTGGACTACAGGTCTTCCAGGTGTTCTCTTGTGCTTCCAGATTCTTATGTTGATCCCAAGAACAAGGATTATGGAGGCAATCTTTTCTAGCATCTCCATTAGCAATTCTTAGTTATTTCATGAATCATCAGTTGCACTGAATTCGTGAGCATTGTGTTACATTTTGATTTGATAGTGATGTGCCCGGTCGGCTAGTCCCAGGTCGGACTGGCCCCCGATGTCCGGTCGGCTGGTCCCCTCGTGGAGTCCGATTCCCCGGTCGGCTTTTCCAAAGAGCCGATCCGGGGCTTTGAGGGCTGATAGGTGCCCCCACTACCCGTGCGACGGCCCTTTCCATCGTCACGGTCGGCTCCTGAGGAGCCAGCTGACCCACTGCTGAAGAGATCGTCCGAGGTTTCCAGGAACCTCTCCTCTCTGACAGTTCTGACATTCTATTATAACAAACTCCAGCGCATTGCCATTACTCTGACACACTTGGCACGCCGCCATCCACGATCTCGTCGCCACACCTGTTCTCCTGGAGGTATATTCAGGTTTTTCCAGCCTGCTCCTCAACAGAATTTGACAGCGTTCCGTGCCTATAAAAGGCACCCGGGGGACCTCCATGAAAGGTAACATTCTTCCTCCTTGCTGCATACTCTCTTTCCGAGCTTCCTCCCCGTTCTGTTGCTCCTGCCCTCCTCTAACTTAAGCATCGGAGTGTCCCCCGCCGGAGCCCCTCTGGTGTGCCAAGGGAATTTTGCAGGTTGGTCGGTCGAGGAGCTCTCCAGCGCGTCCACCGATTCCGGTCCAGGAGAAGATGGCGGCAACAGATAGCATAAAGCTCATCTCTATGTTCCTCTGTCATGGTAGATTAATTCCTTTCTTGTGGTTTATAGCTGATTTATTGATCAGTATTTTGTTTTAGGTCATTGCTTTCCTCAATGTCTCTATTCTTTCTTTGGAGAAAGTTCATGAATTATGTTGCAGAAAAAGCAGATTGCTGGTAAGAACAAACTGTTTTCAAATATCTAGTCTATCTTGGCAAAGCAAAAGAGTCTTGCAAGTTGATGTCTTACTTTGAATGTTCATGGACTAATATTAACCTTCTCTTCCTTGGTCTTGCACGGGTGTTGAGTGAAGTTGCAGTTTCAGCCAAGGTGAAACATTTATATCCCTGTCAGTTATTATTTACATGCATCTGCTTTGTCCATGGAGTATATGTTATCCACTTGTATTTTGCTGCACATCATTGACTTCCTCTGTGTCTCTATTCTTCTTTGGAGAGAGTCACATGAGTTATGTTGCAAAAGAAAAGGCAGATTGCTAGTAAACATGAACTGTTTTCAAATATCACCATCTTGGCAAAGCTGAAGAACCTTGTGAGGCAATGCCTTACTTTCGATGCCAATGGACTAATATTAACCTTCTCTCCCTTGGTCCTGCACCTCCTGTGTTGAGTGAAGTTGCAGTTTTAGCTGAGATGAGACATTCATATCCCTGTCTGTTGTTATTCACATGCATCTTCTTTGTCTATGTGAGCTTTTTTGTCACATGGATCAACATCTATTACATTTGTTATTATTATATAATGCTTTTATAATTCTTATAATATCAGTATAATGGTAAAATACTACAATAGAGTTGCCAGAAGAGTTAATTTGGTTGTTTTGGCAAGGAGGGAAATTTTGAGACAAACCCCTATGACTTTGCATTTCTTGGAAGAAATTCTACCAGTTTGCTTGCCTTTTACTGGCCCCTGCACTCAACAGGTTCAGGCATTTGTTTTTGAGCATCTTTCTGTTTTCTTTCCAAGAATTTGCCCTTAAACCTCTTCACCCACATGAGAATCTTTGGAGGATAACAATGTCCTGTCTTAGGAGAAACGGGGCGGGGTTGTTCTTGGAGGTTCTGTCTTCTCTTCCCAACTACCACTCTCCACAAATTTACATTTCATAAAAGGTAAAAGGTAGGCTGTTTATGGAATTGTTGTCTCAAGTATCCAGTCCATCTTGGCAAAGCAGAAGAGCCGTGCATGGCAGTTTCTTGCTTTGAATGCTAGTGGACTAATATCAACTCTCTCCTTAGTCCTGCACTTCTTGAGTTGAGTGAAGTTGCAGTTTCGGCGGAGATGAGACATTTAGATCACCATCGATAATATCCATCTGAGTGATTGTTCATTTCAATCAACTAAATGGTTATTTAGGTTATTTTATAACTTACCGTAACAGGCTTTATTAGTTATTTGAACATAACACGAGTCATACTAAGTGCAAACTATGTTTTCCTGCACAACCAGTGTGTATACAAATTTAATATCGTTTTTGCATCAAAAATTCCATATATTTATAGAACATGTCAATGTAAAATTAATATTTTATTTTGTGAATGTTGATGAGCACAGATATATTTACACTTTTATAATGCTTATAATATAGATATAATTGCTCTCAAGTTGGTTATCATATATATATATATATAAGAGAGAGAGAGAGAGATTTGATGAAGAATGCGCGCACGCATACACAGATTTTTGAGAAGACCTTTATTTTTAAGGATTTGTTAGAAAAAAATATCTTTTCCATCATCGCATTTGCCTATTGTCATGGTAGGCTGTTTTTCTTTAGCCTCTTATGCTACTCATGTATCTCAACTTGAATTTGACTATTCTCGCCTTGCCATCTATCTAGCTTAGTCTTAGCCAGGCCATCTTTTTAACCATTATTTGCTCCTCATCCATTTCTTTTAAGGTGTGTTTGGTGTTGTTTCTCATGTATAAAAAGAAAAAGAGAAACTAGAACCTAAATTTTCTAGTTTTTACTAAATATGCTTGGGTGTGTTTGGTGTTGTTTCTCATGTATAAAAAGAAAAAGAGAAACTAGAACCTAAATTTTCTAGTTTTTACTAAATATGTTTTTTTAACATTTTCTTCATATAAAAATATTTTTAAATAATGCTATCAAGCATTTATTTATTTTAAAAAGTGATTTTTGACTTTGAAAGTCATGGAAGCTCTTTGTTTAGGCAATACAAAATATGTACTAAGAGAAGGAATGCATGGTCAAAAATAAATCTAATTCATTATTATATAGTTAAAGTGAATTAGGTTCACAGGGAGGAGATATAATTATTTAAATAAAAAAATTTAGATTTTTAAAAGTTGGAATATTTTAATTAAAATTAATTAATTTAGATCATAGATAAAATTGAAAAACATAGATAATAAAAAGATATCTTTAGATTTTTAAATAATCATAAATATAAAATTTTGTTCTTATTCTTATCTAGTAATCAATATTCATAACTGATTAGAAGATTTTATAAATAATTTTTAGCATAGGTTATCTATTGAGTACGAATTATATCATGATCATAGCCTATTTTATAAATATAGATTATTCAAAGATTAGGTTATACAAATTATAACAAGTTACATGAATATAAAACTCTGGAATAGGTTATCTTTGCTGAGCATGGATTATATTTCAAGATCATAATCTGTTTATAGATAATTTATTCAGGAATCAATCATAAAAGAATTAAATATAACTTGAAACATTTTATTAATTATAAGAATAGGAAACAAATACTTAAAAATTATGTAAGAATATTTGTATTTTTTTTATAGATTGTATCCAGCTCGAATTAGATATACTTTTTAGAAGATTCAGAGTTCTATAATAATTTATTTATTTATTTGTTGAATTTTTTTTTTTTTTTTTTTTTTCCTGGAACGAAAAAGGGGGGAGTTAGACTCCGGGCGTGGTCACTCTCAAACGGTCCTCCAACCCCAGCCAGGGAATGTTCGATACACGGTGCATATTAATTTTTCTACATCACCGGCCAACAGGGATTATAGGATTATTTTATTAATTTTTTCTTTTTTTTATTTTTTTGAATTTTTTTTATTTTATTTCTAGATTTTTTTCGTCGAAATATGTCTAAACTAGGATTATTTTATTAATTTTTCTCTTTTTTGATTTTATTTTTGATTTTTTTTATTTTTATTTTATTTCTAGATTTTTTTGTCGAAATATGTCTCAAACAAGACTCGAATCGATTATTTTATTAAATTTTTTTTTCTTTTTTTTTTAATTTTATTTCTAGATTTTTTTCATCGAACTATGTCTAAATCAGGATTATTTTATTTATTTTTTTTTAATTTTTTTTAAAATTTTTTTATTTTTTATTTTATTTTTAAATTTATTTTGTTGAAATATATCTCAATCAAAACTTGAATCCTGTCAGCTTGGCTGTGAAAAAAGTTTCGCAACAACCGTATCATTCGCTGCCGGTTAAGGGCTCTTTTTCGTCGCTCTTCTTACCTCTCAAATCCTAAAACAAGTACTAGAAAAATATAAAAAAAAAACTATTTCTGTAGCCGTCAACACCTCCTTTGCTGTCCACAACCTTTTTCTTTTATAGGCCTTTTCTAATACGTGTGGAATTCACGTCCAAATGGCATCCAAGTGGAAGCGCTACAACCATCCTATCGAGATCAAATGGGCTTGAAATCCACTATTCAGTATATCAAATCAGGTTGGATGCTGGTCGTTGGATCATGCATTCAGCCTTCCCTGGTCCGTCAAACGGCGTTCAAAACTTCCCGGATAGCCTTCACCACACCGGTAATATTCATAGGCCGTCAGAATATGAAGTGCAAGGGGAGCTCCGCAGCCATGTAATGGCGCCTTTGTGCATGGGCCGCCACCGCTGTACGTGGCCAGGAGTTTTCCTGGCTGCTGGATCAAATGTAAAATCCCTTTCTCAGTCACCCGATATCGCTAAAGCATCGCCGCCTCTCATGCACCGCTCCAAGACTGGCCTGGTGCGGACTGTCCCAAAGCTGTGGACCGTTCGGTTGGTCCATGGTGAATCAACTGATCGGGCTAGACTTTGAGTTAGATTTTGAGCCTCTTTTGGTCTCTGTTTTTGATCTAATTAAAATTCTTTTAGACCTGTGGGTCAAGCTTTTTTTTTTTTTTTTTTTTTGGCATTTATAGGGATATTCAGGTACTCGTGAGCATCATTTTTTACAAAAGATAAAAAAAATATATTAATTTTTAAAAAATAAAAATTAATTCAATATATATTTTGATATTTTTATTATTATATTTATTAAATTTAACATCTCTTATAAATGAAAAGTTTGAAGAAAGTCCTGTACGTAGTCAGCACCAAGATTCTGGATGAGCTTAAGCACCTCGAGTTGGATCACCATGCCTCTCAAGTCTCGTCGGCTTAACACCCGTTAGCAAAGGGGCTATATCTCATGCAAAGCAAACAGCCAATAATCAATCAGAGAAGATTTAAGAAATAAGTTTTCTTTATAGATTATTTTCAAGTTCAAAAATTATGGCATGATGATACAAATGGAAGACCTACAAATAAAGGAGATCCAAATGGAAGACCTAATAGTACTCTTATAGTAAGGAGCGGGCCAAAGCAGTGCCACCCCTACCGCTTTTGCCTTACCTTCCTTTTCGAAAGCATATGAGAGGCTCGCTTGGAAAGCAAGGATCTACTCCCTAGAAAAGCTCCCAGGCAATCACTTGCCTCACCTTGGTTGGCCATGTGAGCCGCCATACCATTGAGAAGCATGAGGAGATGTCTAATACTTCCTCCAGCCATGCCCAGGCTATTACTATCCTATCAACTACCTGATGGCTTGATCGGTTAGGATAGTGTCCTTGCTTGCATGACATGGAATATCATGATTTTCAATGCTTTCCATTTCCATGCAGCTATCTCGTAGTGCTGGTGAGTGTTGTCGGGGTTAAGGGGAGAACCCCTTTTCCAAGCCATGAATGCCAACCATCTGCAAGCCATGGGTGAAGAAGGACTATGGCAATAGCTACTCTCACTTCAACCTCCCTGCTCACAAGGGGAGGAGCCAAAGGAGGCAGGCGTGCCCACAACAGCTTGCCCTACTTTCTATTTATAAAGGGTCCCCCAATGGGTGGACTGCATTTCTCAAAAATGAAGCACCCTCGAGCATTGGTTTTGGTTATCCACTACCTTGGAGACTATAGCATTAAAGGTTGGTAGCCCTGATGGATGATTGATTTGTGCCCCTAAAACTTCTCAGGCAGCACTACTCATCCCGAGCTCCTGGATTGCGAGAGCGATGGCCAGGATTGCCATGGAATCGAAACTCCATGTGACTGGGAAGCAAATTGTCTCATTATATATATCCTAAATCAGCAAGAGGACGATATTGAACAGTTGCATAGATCATGCTGCTAACGGATCAATGTATAAACTCAGACATGATTAGAAAGAAGTGTTTTCTTTTTTAATTACAAAGGAGATAAAAAAGAAAGAGAAATATATTGAGGCAAGATGGCATGAGGTATAAAATAGATCAACAAAAAAAATGCTCAAAGCCTCAACTATGGAACTAATGGTTGAGCCTTTCTTATGTCAAAATGCCTTCAACCTTCCTTTATCGGAGATCTCGAGGTAGGCTCTCCTAGGATAGCTTAGATCCGAGAACCCTTTAAGTGCTAGCAATCTTTACTTCTAGGTCATCGATCTTTCCCTTTGTGTTAACTAGATCTGTTCTTGCCTTCGCAAAAAGATAAAAAGATGGGAGCACATCATTTCATGTGGTGGAAGCCTCCAACTTGGTTGCCAAAAGCTCTACGGCTATGTTGGCAACTTGTAGTTGAAGGTTGATTATCTCTTAGCTGACCTATGTAGCCTCGAGAAGGTAATCGGCTTGGCCCCAGAGTCGCTCCGACCTGGACCTATCTCTCGTCGACCATGGGATTGATGGCTCGAGCCAAGGAAGGAGTAAGTGCTTCCTCTAGTTTAATGATTTTTTACAAAGAAACCTCCAATACCTTCTCTAGCTTGATTTTTGCTTGAGAGCTATTGAGTTCCCTTTGGAGAGACTTGAGCATCCTCAGCGGTGCTAAGATCGAGTTCCACCTATTATCACTCCGGGAAGTGGTGCTGACTTGGGCTTCATTTAGATAGGGCTGGAGTTGAGTGGACCTTTGGTGGGTTCCTATTGGTGGGCCTTTCGATGTCTAAGTCACTATCTTGGAAAGGCAAACAAAGGAGGCTTGGAGTCCCCTTTGGGTTTAGAGAGTGGAGCGGAGTTCGGAGAAACCGTGGAAGAGGCTAGGGGTGACGAGGTAGAGCGAAGCCTATGGAGGAAGGGGTGCTCAGGGAGTATGAGACCTGCTTCCTACGAGATGGTATACTAGTAAGTGGATTGGCAGAGGCATGAATACTTTATGAACAATGGAAAGTGTATAATGAGACCTACAAATGTCTTGATGAATATTTAGATAGATGCTTGTAGAATCAAGGAGCCAGGAGTATGTTTTTTAGGATGACTAGTAGTGAGTTCTCAGCTCCCAATAACCTTGCTTCCCTTTTTTTGGGACCTCTTCAATCCTGCTTTCTCTTTTTCTCCATTCGCTCCTACTTACCTGAAGGATTTTAAGGAACCAATTTATAGGCATATACTTGATACCTAAAGATAGAAAATAGAGACTGATATATTTTGATTGTTGCAGGTACATTCGAAATGGAAGGTCATATCGTGGTTGGTAAGGTAGGGAGTGGTGACTTGCATGGTATGTCCATGCAGCGAGGCATTTTTCAGGTGGCAAATATTAATGGCCGCTGCACCTGGAGCATGCACGACTGGATGGGCAAGGCAAGCCCAGCAATGGTCGATGCATATACAAGAAGTTGGTGAGCGTGCGTCCAGGTGGCAAGAGTAGGGAGGAGGTTGGAGCTTGGGAACCATGCTAGACCGACCTGATCTTGATGTATCAAATGCTTCCCATGTTTCAACCCAAGTGGCTTTCGGGACTTTGGGTGAAGAAAGTAGAGATCCAATTGGTTCAACAGGGTATACGAGCCTATCGTGCTATACAAGCCTATCGTGCTAGGGTAAAGCTAGCAAGGTAGGTGCTGCACGAGGCTTGTAGCAAGGCTGTACTAGGCTTGTAGCAAGGCTGTACTAGGCAAAGCAGCTCATGAAGAGGCAAGCAAGGCTGTGTTGGGTGATGTAGCTTGCGAAGAGACAGGTGAGGCAGCTCCTGAAGAGGTAGGCGAGGCAGCATTAGGCAAGGTAGCTTATGACGAGACAAGCAAAGATACACTAAGCGAGGCAGCTTGCGGAGAGGCAGGCGAGGCTATGCTCATCAAGATCCGTGTCTGGATTAGGCATGGCCCTTGGAGAGATGATGCCATCCAAAGCAGTGGTAGTTTTTAAAAGTTGTCATGGTGGTTTAAACTTCTAGGATGTTATGACATGCTTCCTAGGATGGTGCTTTAATAATGAAGCGATGTGGAATGCATCAATCAACAAGGTTAAAACTGGTGCCTCCTCATCGAGGAATGGACGTATCTTTTCAATGAGTATATATATGCATATGAGGGTCAGTCAGGCCTCTTTCATCAGTGGCAGCCTCTTCCATCACTGGCACTTGGGGTGGTCGAGAATAGTGAAGTTACAAGGAAGAGTAGAGGAGCCTTTAATCGATCGAAGAGACATACTAGTAGCTACTTGCAGTAGGTTCTTTTGCCTTTCTTTCCTCTTTCCTTCTTTCTTTGTCCTTTATATCTGGCATGTGATGGTCATGGGGGTGGAAGAGTTGGGCTTGACACCTAAGATCGTGGCCTCCACCTTGACAAAAGAGAAGGTTTGCTAGCTGGGGAGAAGTTTGTCTTTACGGTGGGCATTCTTTTAGAGGTTCTACAAGGAATGATTGTATCACCAAAGGGATGGCGATGAGGATCGCCCTTTGTGATGAATTTGAACGCGGGTCTCAGGATCCCCTTGCTATCAGCGATGGCAAATCTACTATAGTAATATAACTTGTATCTGGCATAGTTGGTCCCCAATGTCTGGAGGACCATTATTGGCTTCTTCAACTTGATGATCCACCATTGCATGGAGCCCAGGA
This sequence comes from Areca catechu, assembly GCA_021397845.1. Taxonomy (NCBI): domain Eukaryota; kingdom Viridiplantae; phylum Streptophyta; class Magnoliopsida; order Arecales; family Arecaceae; genus Areca; species Areca catechu. The sequence goes on along the minus strand of CM038038.1, from coordinate 11,852,626 downwards.
TAAGGGTATTTTATCATTTCTTCCAAGTGAAGGCTTTTCAAAGATGGTGGTATGTCTTCCCTTACAGGGGATTCAGCTTTTTGGCAAGTCCAGCAAAGTTGTGTGGTGGAAAGTCATGATTCTTCTTCATGGTTTTTCCATCGTGGTTGTTCCCTAAATGTCAGGATGAAGTGGAGCCTTCATTCTGTAGGAGCAGGAACAGATCATGGTGGACCAGCTATCGTCAGTGTAGGTCCCACCATATAATACTCTTCTATCAATGTTGGTAGGAGGCTCTCTATGCGACGGGGATTTCATTGTCCCAAGATAGGCCTCCTACTAAGTGTTTGATGAATAATCTCTTGCCTTGATAGACAAAAGGAGTGACTTCATCTTTGGGTGTAGGTTTGACTACCCGTAATAGGCTGCAGGCGGTGATCGTCAGTGAGCCTCCTTTGCCATTTTTGATTGATTTGAAAGGGAAGAGGGTGCATTCCCCATCCTTAATGGAGGGGGAGGGGAAGGTGAAGAAGAGCATAGGGCTTCTTCCTCCCTCGGACCTTGTTTTGAGGCCTAGCAAGGAGCCAATCTTGCAGATTGAGGAGGGAGTCAAGGATGGTCCTCTGGTTGGTGCAGGTGAGGCAAGAAAGGCTCTAGAGGATAGAAAGGAGGAGCTAGCAACTATCACAGAGACTCGAGCAGAGGTCGACGAAGCTCGGGCATCGATAGTGGAGTCTTTGATGTGGATAACCAGGTCAGCCATGAAGGCTAAGGCAACCATGGCTAAGGTGAAGTGGGAGGCAGTTCCTATGGTAGACATGGTTGAGGGTAGAGAGGGGAGGCCTTCCATTGCTCAGGAGGGTGTTCCCACCCCTAACGAGATTCGTCTATTGGGGATAGATAGGTGCCTTAAGTTTCTAAATGACTCCTTCCTTTTAGAAGTCAAGGAGGAGGCACTAGAGAGGCCCGTTGGGGAGGGCATACAACGGTTCATATGGATCACAGAGTCGGTAAGTCTTCTAGTTGTGGACTTTGAATACCGATTCTCCTTTGGGGATATAGATCTCTCTTGAACAAGGCATCTGAATGCAGGGCTATATGGGGGCCTAGGGTTTGCTACAATATGTGGATCACCTTCTCAAGGTAGCATAGCAGTTGTGAAAGCTTGTCGAGACGGTGGAAGGAGAGCATGACGCAACAATCTGGGAACTCGATCTGTTCAGTGATCAATTGGTGCATGAGAGGGCAAGGACAGATGCCTTTTTGGTAGTCATGTTTGCTTGCCTTGATAAGAGCACAGTATAGTGCGCAGAGCTTCATCTCCTGGTGGTAGAGGTGCAAGGCCAAAGGGAGAGGGACCTCGTCGGAGTGCAAATAGCACTTGGCATGGTTGAAGCAAGGGCCGACAAGGCAGATAAGGTACATGGCAAGGTAGAGGCCAAGGGCACTGGAGCTGTCATGAGGGTCACCAGCATTAAGGTGAAGGTCATAGAGGCTGAGGCGAGCATCTGGGTAGTGGAGGAAGCACTGCATGAGGTCAGGGACCAGGCCTCAATTGCGAAGGAGGAGGCACTAGCCTCCAAGGCAGTGGCAGAGGCAGTCGAGGCCTTTAGAGCGGAGAGAAGTATCGTCTTGAGGTACTGGAAGCCAATAAGAATAGTTTTCAATAGAGCTTTGCGTTCTTAAAGGGGCTAATCATCGATCTATTTCCCGATGTTATTGTTAGGAGACTAAAGATGGAATTTCCTTTAGGCAATGGTAGGGACTCTGCAAATTCTGGTAGAACGGCTCCTACGGAGGAGGGAGATTAGGCTAACCTCCCCTGACCAGCTTGTGCATCCTTTTCCTTTTTCTTTTTCCTTTTTTTTTGTGTTGGCCACTACTGCCTGTAGAAAATACTTGGAAACCCAGTAAAATATAATTTAATTTTGATGAACTCCAATTTCAATGTTCCTTGCTTCCTATTTTCCTTGCTTGCCGGTTGATCTAGCTCATTACTATGTTTTCTTAGGCAATGAGATTCAAATTCATACCAAAAGAGTTGCTTGGTGGTACTGTTAAGGAGTCATGGTAGAGAAAGAGAACTGATGGTGAGGCTACAATAGAGAAAGAGGATGCTACAGCAAGTGGAGAGGCCTGGCTTTTCTAGGGGCATCACCAAAGTGGACCCTTGGAGGGATGCCACTGATCCTAAGGTGGATGCTCTTACCAAAAGGATAGGGGTGGCTCCATTTGTCTTGATGGATGTTGAGGCGGTGGAGGTAGATCCGGCTGCTGCTTCGCTTGCACTCCCTGCCATTGCCAAAGAGAAGTGTAGGTAACTGGGCTCTCAGTATCTACGGTGCTATTGGAACCAATTGCTACCGAGACTATCAAAGAAGTGCTCAACACGATGGGTTCGCCAAAAATCGATGCTGGGGCTCTCTTGGTCACCGTCGATGTATTGACGGACGAGGCAGTAGGAGAGGTAGAGGTGACTACTATTATGAGCTTGCCAGCAGTCTAGGTGGTGGCCAAGGTTCTCTTGATTGCTATTGAGCTACTAGTGGTCGAGATAGTAGGGAAGACAGCGGGCGAGGATGGTGCACATGGAGAGGCTGCGCCTTTCATGGTGGCATCTCTTGAAATGGTTCACCTGGCAGAGATATTCCTCATGGTGACTAGGGATAGCAGTAGCGGTCGGTTTCATGTTATGCTAGTCGAATGCTCGATCCGTTGCCTAGCAGGCCAATTGATTATCTTATTCAAAGCTAGGTGGCGCCTATCAATGTTGTGAGTTTCTTCCTTTGACCTGGCTGATCATTTCATTTTCCTGGCAGATTGCAGAGACTAGCACCACATGGCTTTGGGAGGAGGTCAAAAGCATAAAGAGAGAACTTGTCGATGGTCGGCGTAGATTGAAGGTCGCGGAGAATGTATGCACCTATATAGAGCATGACCGGTTTGAGGCTAAGGAAGCTAGGCAAATAATCGAGCACCGACTAGACTTGTATATAAGCATGAATGAAGATATGACTCGGAAGCTAAAGGCTACCACTATAAGTTCACTTGGTTCTCAAAGGGCGTTGGGATAAGGTCGGGCATGGACGAAGCTTCTGTGGCAGTGGCTAAGTTCTCCATGGATACATAGATAGATGATTCCAAGGTTCCTACAAGGATCGATATGGCGAACCAGATTGAAGGTGCCAGTGGGAGGTGCACAGCCCCACAGTAGGGGGTTTATGGTCCACTAGCGAAAGGCATGTTTCATGGATATGGCACATTGTTCGGTGCCACTAGTGAGGCTATAATGGTAGAGTTTCTTCATGAGTAGGGTGCACTATTTGATGCTGCTGGCAAGATATCCATAGAGGAGGGCAAGGTTCCCTGCAAGGTGAGCACACCTTCTGGTGCCTCTAGCAAGGTGCCCGCAGGGAAGGATGAGGCAATCCCTCCCCGGGAGGCAAGACTACAGGTGATGGAAAGGGCTTGTAGAAGACACGATGGTCCACTGAGCCTATCGAAGACCCATAGCATGAACTTGCTCTCTTGCAAGCAAAGTTGATAGATGCAGAAAAGGCCGTTGCATTTGAACAGGCTGCTAGGGTGGGTGAAGCTTGGCACTTGGCGACATTATGGACCCGGGTACTCAAGGTGGAGATGAAGGCTGACCACCTGGAGGCAGAGCTCGCCTGTGTCTTGGAGAGTCATCAAGGCATAGGTGCTACCGAGAAGAAGCCTTCAAAGGGTAAGCATGAACCTCCAATCACCAGGAAAGTCCATGGCTCGTTTAGGGTAGTAGACGAAGCACGCCTGCAAAGGTACAACTTTGGCTTCAGAGTATATGAGCTCATCATAGGGGTCACTTTCCCAAAATAAGAGGGGCGATTGAGCCACTTGTTCCTCATAATGCCATGCCTGAAGAGATTGTAGATGTGGTGAGGCATAGGAGGGAGAGTTCGATAAGGGCCTTAGGATTTATTGACTTTGTACTCCTCCCATCGTTTTCCAGGAAATGAATAAGAGTTCATTTTCTTTTAACTCCATTTCATTGTACCCAGTGCTTTGAATTGCAATACCATGTAAATCTTTGTATTGTCTAGAATAGCTTTGTCCATCACCTAATGCATTATCGATTGGAGAATACTTTCACTTGGATCTCGAGGTCGGCCAGGATCTCTGGATCTGATTTTACTTGTGGGTGAGGTGTGGAGGTTTGACTTGCCCCTCAATTACAAGGCACAACATGGCCTGATGCGTCGCTTAATGTAGACCCGATCCGGGTGAGGTTTTCAGTTGAAGTGTAGAGGGTCATGAATGTGCGACCTCCTAAGAGAATCATCAACCCTGGGGAACCTGCCTAACACCTTGTCTTCTGATTCCATGGGAGTGGTTGCCTAGCTTATTAGATAGCCCCTTATCATGTGCTGATTGGCTGCCATTGCAGTGACCTTCTTTCTCTCTATAAATAGGGCATCGAGGAAGCTGGGCTTTGCTAATTTTTTCGGAAACCCCAAATGATTAGAAAAATTCCATGACACTAGTGGAGGTTTTCTGGTGTTGGTTCCTGAGAGTTCCCTTTCTCGCTAGAAGGGTTCTCTCTAGGGTATATACCTTCACAATGTGGGAGTGCTGTGAGCACTCTCCTTGGCATGGAAGGTATTGGAGAAGGCTGGCACTTCTATCGCTGGATCGTAGCCAACGCTTGTCGGATGATGGAGCCGGAGTAGGGGTGATGGTTGTATACCTCATCACCTAGTTCCTCCACCACGATCCATCTTTGCACTCGGCAGTAGATGGGCTTGCAGCAGGTGCAACTCTAAAGATCCTCTTGGTTGTTGTTCGATGAATCCAAACGAGGGAGGCATAATGGTTCTATTTGTAATGCGGTTCCGGGCCTTGTCAAGTGGGGCCTAGCTTTTTGGAAAGAGGCAGCTAAGTCAGGGGTAGGAGCAGCCTCGGGAACGTCATCTCGCCCATCGAGCAGTGGGACCACACTAGGGCATGACAAGGTATTCCTGCAAAATCTTTGATTTGTCCTGGGACTTTCTTCTCTATCTTTGGTGGGTGAGGCTCAACAATGCCTGTCACTCACCTCCACCTCCCTTATGTGTTGGCTGGGTCTTTTGCGAGTGATGCATATTTTCTTTTCGCCGGCCATCATCATCACCTTCAAGTCTCTCCGAAGGATCAGGGAGCTCTTCATGATCCAGTAGAGGAAAGTCCTCACAGCCTTCTTTAGGGGGACCATCGCCTAATTGTGGGAGTCTCGGGACCTTCAAGGAGCCTTGACTTGGTCTTGATCCTTCTCTTGCAAGCAAGGTATTGAAGGTACCACAAAGCTTCAAGGAATCTTGTACAACATGTGTAACTTATTTTATCCTCCATCTACCTCTCAAGGTATCCTTGGTGTGATATAATCTAGTTATAGAGCTGAAAACACATATATTGAATCTTTATTAATGAAATGAATCTTCATTCTTTTGATACTTGCTTGTGTCACATGCTGGTGTTTATATGTTGCATGAAGGACTAGCCAACCTTGTCTGAGATGATCTCACCTAGAGTGCTTTAGAATAAGGGGTGTTATAACTCTGCTTGGACTACCTCATCCAAGGTTTTAGAATACGGGAGACTTGTTTCTTAAACAGGACTTAGGGGTATCATGACTCAACTCGAGAGTCTGATAGCTTGCTTGGGTACTTAGGGCAACCTTGTCTACAGCTTTAGGACTTGGAAGATTTACTGCTTAACTAAGACTTAAGGGTATCGCAACACAATCGAGGAGGCTGATAGCTCGCTAGGGTGCTTGGGGCTATCTCATCCAAGGCTTTAGATCCCAAGCGACTTATAGCTTAGCCAGGACTTAGAGGTATCATGACCTAGTCTGGGAGTTTGATAGCTCGTTAGGGTGCTTGGGACAACCTTACTTGAAGTCTTTAGATCTCACCTGGGACGTTTTCATCTAGGATGCTCTGGAGACAAACTACTTAGCCAGGGATAACATTGACTTCATAAGTACTTGACTCATACACCAACTTCATAGGTACTTGACTGCACCTAGAAACTTCTCGTCACTGGATTAGAAATTTAAGTAGTCATGCATTAAAGTATAGTGAGTTGCTTGCAAGTCACGTAGTAATCAAAGATCTGAAAAATACTTATATCCATATCCGTTCACGAGCAACCCTTGATAGTAGGAAGCTCTGCAAGTGGGTCACATTTAATAAAATATAACCCTATATTCTACTTGCATCCCATACTAAAATATAACCTTACATTCTACTTGCATCCCATACTAGTGTCTCCATACTCCTTGGTTAATAGGACAACCAATCCATATAGCATATGTTGTGCCTATTCGGCTAGTCCCGGGTCGGGTCGGTCCCAGGCGTCTGGTCGATTGAACCCCACGGGGTCCGACTCCCTGGTCCTTGGAGAGGGCCCTGCGACCCCTTTCCCGAAGGGCTGACCCGGGGAGCTTCGGGGGTCGGCGGGCACCTCCCCACCCGTACGTCGACTTCTTTGAGGCCCTGATGGGCGCCACGGTCAGCTTCTTTGAGGCCGAGGCTGACCGCTATTGGAGGGGCCGCCCGAAGGTTTCAGGAGCCTTCCTTCTTGACAAGTTCTGACATTCAGTTGTAATGAACTCCACTGCATGGCCACGACTCTTGCTGCTAGGCCATCACTCTGATGCTCCTGCCACGCCGCCAACTCGTGACCTCACCACCATGCCGATTCTCCTGGGGGCATATTCGAGCTTTCCTAGTTTATTCCCCAACAGAATTTGGCAGCACTCCATGTCTATAAAAGGCACCCGGGGGATCTCCGTAGAGGAGGTAACTTTTTCTTCCCCATCGTGAACTCCTTTCCCTGAGTTCTTTTCATTCTGTTGCTCTGATTCCTCCTCTAACTTAAGCATCGGAGTGTCCCCCACCGGAGCCCCTCCGGTTCCTAGGGACTTTTTGCAGGTCGACCGGTCGAGGAGCTCTCCGACGTACCCACCGAGCCCGATCCAGGAGGAAGAGCGGCAACATATTAGCACTAGAAGGAGGGCCTCGGACCTTCATTGCGCTCCTTATTCTAAAAGGAAAGATCAACGGAAAAGTTCTGGCCATGGTAAGAGGAAGAACCCGAATTATTTCCACGAGGGGAGGGCATTCTCATCAGGGGTCCAACGTGCCCCGTGCGGAAAGCAATGCCACCGCCACCGCTAAGCCCACCATCATCCTAGGGTTGCAGCAATTCCATATGCCGGTAAACCGCATTGAGATGCTTACCTCAGCGGTCCAGCATTTCCAGGAAATGGCGGACCATCAACAGCAGCCGCTGGTGGCTTCCTGCATCAATAATCAGCCTGTCATCGGTGTCAGCCAGCGGTCGTAGGCGCCTCCGCCTCCATCCCTCACTGTTCCGGAACCCCAGGGGTCCTTAAGGGCCCGCGCTGAAGGAAAGAGGGCGAGGTCAGCTTCCCCCTCTTTCACCGACTCTGCCCCTCTCGATGTCCGATGCCCTACTGCAGACCCGCACGACTACGGCAGCAAAATTATGCACATGGAGGAGCGCATTGCCGAGATTGTTGAGCGGCATAATGCTGAAGGAGGACAGGCATCCGACACTCGCCCGCCTTTCTCCATCGAGATTCTGGAGGAGTCTATCCCCCGATATCTCAAGATCCCACAGGTGGATCCCTACGACGGTACCACCGATCCATTGGACCACCTGGGCACCTATAAGGTCCATATGATGGTGCAGGGCACGTCCGACGCCCTCCACTGCATCGCCTTCCCGGCGACTCTAAAGAAGGCCGCACGGATGTGGTTCTTCGCCATCCGCCCAGGTACGATTCGTTCCTTTTCTCAGCTCGAGATCCTTTTTCTTTCTCATTTTAGGACTTGCAGTCAGACTCCGAAGAACACCGACTACCTCTTTCTCATCCAACAAGCGGAGGGAGAGACCCTCCGGGACTACATGGCCCGCTTCAACTCGACCGCTATGGAGGTCCCCGATTTGAATGAAGCGGTGGCCATGTCAGCCTTCAAGAGGGGACTCCGCTCGTCCAGGCTCATATTCTCCCTGGATAAGAAGCTTCCGGCAAGCTACACTAACCTGCTAGCCAAGGCGCACAAATACGTCATGGTAGAAGAACAATCGGTGAACCGACACCAGGCTGAGGGGAGGTCAGCCCCAAAGAAGCATGGCAAAAAGGTCCCCACAGTCCGACCTCTCGGTGATGACAACCGATCCACCCGGCGCCAGAGCCCCAAGCAGAGGGACTACCTTAAGCAGTTCAACAACTATGCACCCCTTTTCCTGCCGCGAGAGAAAATCCTGGTGGAGATCGAGAATGAGGCCTTCTTCCAAAGGCCTCGACCGATGAGAGGTCTCCCTGCCTCCAGGAACAAAAACAAATACTGCCGGTTCCACAGGGACCATGGGCATGACATGGAAGAGTGCCTCCAGCTGAAGGATGCCATCGAGGACCTCATTAGGAGAGGGTATCTGAACAAGTACGTCCGACCCCTTCGAGATCGGGCCGGGAATTTGACTGTCAGAGACCCCTCGGAGGAGGATGAGCTCCCCAATCAGCACCCAACAGATGGAGGTGTTGGCATGCTGCACCGACGATCCGACCAAGGGCAGAAAGAGGACCAAGACATTGTAAAAAGGTCCAGGGGATCCAATGTAATCAGTTTCTCTAATGAGGACCTCTCGGAGCCTCCTCTTCCGGGAGATGACCTTGTGGTTGTGTCGGCTATCATCCCAACTATGATGTAAAACGCGTCCTTATTGATAATGGAAGTTGCACGGAGGTTTTACTGTATGATGCTTTCATCCAGATGAACTTGTCCAGGTCTAGACTGTGGGAGTCCATGGCACCGCTCACCGGCTTCGGAGGAAACTCTGTCGGGGTTGAGGGGGAGATTGCCTTACTCGTGACCCTCGGGACGGAACCTTACCAGCGAACCTTCTCCGTCAACTTTGTGATCGTCCGTACGACCTCAGCATATAATGCGATTTTGGGTTGGCCGGCCCTTAACAAGTTCCGGATCATTATATCCACTTACCATCTACTGGCTAAGTTTCCGACCCGTGATGGAGTTGGGGAGCTGAGGGGAGACCGTAGAGTAACCAGGCAGTGCCTAGCTATTCACGCAAGCAGCTGGACGGGCACCCCACACTCGAGTAGCTCGATCCTAGAGATGAAGCCGACAGCCACGGTCAGCCCGTTGAAAAGATCGTATTTGTACCCCTTAGGGAGGATGATCCCACGAGAGTCCTCCAAATAGAGAGTGCTTTGGAAGAAAGGGCTAGGCGGGAGCTGGTCGACTTTTTGAGGAGCAATGTAGATGTCTTTGCCTGGTCGACATCAGACATGCCGGGTATTCCGCCAGATATCATCATCCATCAGCTCAGGGTGGATCCTACCTATAGGCCCGTCTAGCAAAAGAAGAGAAGCTTCGCCACCGAAAGGCAGAGGGCCATTGAAGAGGAAGTGAAGAAGCTCTTCGATGCTGGCTTCATCAGGGAGTCTCACTACCCGGAGTGGCTGGCCAATGTCGTCATAGTAAAAAAGGCTAGTGGGAAGTGGAGGATCTGCATGGACTATATAGACCTCAACAAGACGTGCCCCAAGGACAGCTTTTCCTTGCCGAAAATTGACCAATTGGTAGATGCAACAGCCGGCCACCAACTCTTAAGCTTCATGGATGCTTTCTCTGGGTATAACCAGATCAGGATGCATCCTGAAGATAAGGAGAAGACGGCCTCTATCATGGACAGGGGCCTGTATTGTTATAAGATGATGCCTTTTGACCTGAAGAATGCGGGCGCCACTTTCCAAAGGCTGATCAACCGAGTCTTTGAAGCTCAGCTTGGAAGGAACATGGAGGCGTACGTCGATGATATGATTATCAAAAGCCTCCATGAGGCCGACCACATCTGGGACCTGCAGGAGTCCTTCGATGCGTTGAGGCGCCACAGGATGAAGTTGAACCCCGCCAAGTGTATCTTTGAGGTGACCTCCAGGAAGTTCCTCGGCTTCCTAGTCACTCAAAGAGGTATTGAGGTCAACCCTGAAAAGATCAAAGCCATCATCGACATGACTCATCCGACTACTAAAAAGCAGGTGCAACAGCTTACAGGTCGCATTGCTTCCCTCAGCCGCTTCATCTCTTGGTCGGCTAAAAGATCCCTCCCATTCTTCAAGACCTTGCACTGTTCGGACCGCTTCCAATGGACTGATGAATGCCGGTCGGCCTTTGAAGCCTTGAAGGACTACTTGAGGAATCCTCCGCTCTTGGCCAAACCAACGGACGGGGAAGTACTATATTTGTACCTGTCAGCCTCTAGTGAGGCCATCAGCGCTGTCCTCGTGTGGGTGGGGGAAGGCGGCCAGCAAAAACTTGTCTACTACATCAGTAAGGTCATCCACGATGCTGAGGGCGATCCTCCGAAGCCCTGACACATCCGGATGGCTCGCCAAATGGGTCGTCAGGCTGTGTGAGTTTGATATCTCCTTTCAGTCACGGTCATCCTTAAAAGCCTAAGTAATAGCTGATTTCATTGCGAAATGCACCTGGGGGACTGAGACGACCCCGATAACAGTTGAGATGCCTGTGGCTAACCCCGCAGAAGGAGCTGAGCCCGTTTAGACCCTGCACGTAGATGGAGCTTCCAATCTCTCGGGGTGCGATGCAGGCTTAATCCTGGCTGACCCTGATGGGCAATGTTTGGAGTATGCCCTGCATTTTGCATTCTAGGTGTCGAACAACCAGGCGGAGTATGAAGCTCTGCTTGCAGGGTTGAAGATAGTGAATGAATTGGGCATTGGTAGGGTCCGTGCCTTCTATGACTCCCAGCTGGTAGTCAACCAGGTGAAGGGTGAATTTGAAGTGAGGGATCCTTCCTTGGTCAAGTACTTGGATAAGGTACGGGACCTGGTGTCACAACTTAAATTTTTTCGAGATCCTTCATATACCCTGGCAACAGAACTCCCGGGCGGATGCCTTATCGCGGCTGGCCATCGCCACGGTCAGTACCTCTGACCGGACCTTCGTGGAACATCTGCAGCACCCGAGCATTGCCGAAGAGCCGATGGAGATCCACCAGGTTGAGCAAGAAGCCTCGTGGATGGACCCGATCCATGCATTCCTGATGCAAGGGATCCTTCCGGATGACCCGACGGAAGCCAGGCGTGTCCACTCAACGGCCTCTAAATACATCATTCTTGACGGGACCCTCTACAAGCATTCATTCTCACAACCATTGTTGAAATGCTTTGGGTCGATCGATACGGATTATGTGCTCCGGGAGGTGCACGAAGGCATCTATGACGATCATCTCGGAGGGAGATCCCTAGCTTACAAAATCATCCGGCAGGGGTACTATTGGCCTACAATCCAGAAGGACGCCTTGGACTTCGTATGAAAGTGTGATACGTACCAGAGGTACTCCGGCGTCCAAAGAAGGCCCGCCAGCCAGCTGGTCGCACTCACGGTGCCTTGGCCATTTGCACAGTGGGGCTGGACATCCTGGGACCTTCCCCCCAGCCTCCGGTCAGCAAAAGTTCCTCATCGTAGCCATTGATTACTTCACTAAGTGGGTAGAGGCAGAAGCATTGGCATAGATAACGGAGGTCAAAGTGGAGAACTTCATGCAGAACTGTATTATCTTCCGGTTCGGCATCCCGATGATGATCATCATCGACAATGGAAGACAGTTTGACAACTCTCAGTTCCGGGGTTTCTGTCAACAATACCACATCATCCATTGTCTTACTTTGGTCGCCCATCCTCAGTCCAATGGAGAGGCTGAGGTTACTAATAGGACTATCGTGCATGGGTTAAAGACCCGGCTGAATGAAGCCAAGGAGCTCTGGGCGGAAGAACTTCATTCAGTGCTTTGGGCATATCGGACAACCGCCCGGATGGCTACGGGGGAAACCCCGTTCAACCTAACCTTTGGGAGTGAGGTTGTCATCCCTGTGGAAGTCTCTCTACAGTCCCTGTGGATTGACCGGTTTGTCGAGCTGGCTAACTTGGAGCAATGGAGGGCTAACTTGGATCTACTGGACGAGACCCGACTCCGAGCAAGTATGAAGATGGCAACCTACCGTCAAAAGATGGCCAGATATTACAATTCGCGAGTTAAGACATGGACTTTCCAAGTTGGAGATCTGGTCCTGTGGAAGGCAGAGGTTTCAAGGCCAACCGAACAGGGGAAGCTTTCTCCCAATTGGGAAGGCCCCTATCGGGTTACTGAGGTAATTCGAGCTGGAACCTACCGACTCGCACACTTGGACGGACGGCAGATAGCACGCACGTGGAATATAGACAACCTTCGCAAGTACTATCAATAAAGTCTACAACTTCTCCAACTTCTTCTAGCCCACTCCGAAAGTCCGATTCTGGTCGGCAAAGGCTCTAGGGCAGCCCACTTCGAAAGTCCGACTCCGATCGGCAGAGGCTCTAGGGTAGCCCACTTCGAAAGTCCGACTCCGGTCGGCAGAGGCTCTAGCACAGCCCACTTCGAAAGTCCGACTCCAGTCGGCAAAGGCTCTAGGGCAGCCCACTTCGAAAGTCCGACTCCGGTCAGCAGAGGCTCTAGGACAGCCCACTTCGAAAGTCCGACTCCAGTCGGCAAAGGCTCTAGGGCAGCCCACTCTGAAAGTCCAACTCCAGTCGGCAGAGGCTCTAGGGCAGTCCACTTCGAGAGTCCGACTCCAATCAGTAGAGGCTCTAAGGCAGCCCACTCCGAAAGTCCGACTCCGATCGGCAGAGGCTCTAGGGCAGCCCACTCTGAAAGTCCAACTCCGGTCGGCAGAGGCTCTAGGGCAGCCCACTCCGAAAGTTTGACTCTGATCGGCAGAGGCTCTAGGGCAGCCCACTCCAAAAGTCCGACTCCGATTGGTAGAGGCTCTAGGGCAGTCCACTCCGAAAGTCTGACCCTGCCCGGCAGTCATCCTAAAACAACCCCCGTGGGACTGCGAGAAAAACAGGCCACAACATGGGCTGACTCGCGGACGGAGGTCGGAAGCAGGCATTCAAATGCCTGACTCGAATTAAACTATCATTCTCAACTACCCTACCGGCTTCTAGCCCGGGTGGGCCGACCGGGGGTATTTAGAAAATTCTTGGAAGAAAAATACCTGTTTCATGCCTGTCGGCCATTCCAAAGGAGCTCGTGACCCTGCGATACCGTGGAGCCGACCGGGGGTACTTAGAAGAATTTCAGAAAAAAGATACATTGATTTACGGCCACGTACATTGGAAATGGTCAAAAGGTCTTCTCATTCATTTCAAAGGAAGGTGCTTACAAAAGAAGGTGGGTCGAATCTTTACAAACTCCTTAGGTCCGACCCACGTAAGACACGTCAGGAGCCACAACCCCGGTCCCATTGGCTACAACTGGGGGATCTGCCGGAACCGCAGCAACTGAAGATTCCACTAGGGAGGCCACCACTTCCATGTCGGCTGGCGTTGGGGTTTCGACCCTAGCCGCTCCTGCCTCACCTTCCATTGAAGCCTCCGCCTGGGGTTCCTCTCCCTCGGTTGGGTCCTGCCCGACAAGTCCAGCCCCGGGAAGAGTGTGGCCACCTACTTTAGGCAGTCGTTGTAGCCTTCCCTGTAGAAGTCTGACGCCGCCTTCTCCACGTCCTCAGTGAAGCTATCGAGGCTTTGTACTCCACCACAGCTCCCTGGACCTGTCTCGCGGCCAGTTCTTTGGATTCCTCGAGCTGGGTCGCCAACCGTGCCGCCGCCGCCCGTTCGGCCTGGGCCCTCTAGTTGGCCTCTACGGACCGCTTCTCTTCATCTCCCAGCCGGCGAGCGAGAGAGTCAATCTTCGCCTTCCTCTTCTTCAATCTGGCCTCACGGTCAGCCAATCGGCTCTCGGCCTCTTTCAGAGCCACTTTCGCTGACTCTGTCTCTACTTAGGCTGCTGCTAGGTTTTCTTCAGAAGATTTCAAAGATGCCATGGCGGCCTCCTAGGCCGTCTCCAGCTCCTGGACCCTCTTCGCGGAAGTCTTAGCTGCATGCACCACCTAGCAGATGCCATCATCCATGAGGGAAAAGTCATGAAGGAGCTGCAAACGTATGACCAGATTAGTACTATGCTTGAAGAAAGAAAGATAAAGGAGTAAAAAGAAAAGTTAAAGTCCTTACCTTCATGAAGTCATAGTAAGACTCCACGGTTACGTTGATCAGATTCCTCTGGATCTACACCTCTCAGTCGGTGTCTTCATAGCCCCCCTCAGCAGGCTCCGTGCTCTCCTGGGGTGGTCAAGTGCATGCCAGTTTTGGAATTCTTCTTGTCAGACATCCTCGTCCGACTGCTCAGTCTTGCTATCGGCCGCCCCTTCTGCAGCCATCCCCTTGCCCTTGTCAATCAGGGGGACTACCTCCTCCGGACTGGTGGGTGTATGGGTTGGCGCCGCAGCTACGTCGGATGTCCCCAGCCACTCCTGCTCCGGCCGGATGGCTGGCCCCCCCGGTGGAGCCAGCGCCCTCGCTGCCTTCATGGCCATGCGCTCGGTAAGGGGGATGCCATCTTCATCCGACTCGACCTCGACGATGGGGACGGGTCGCTCCTCCTCCCGTCTCTTCTTCTGTCGTTCGGCGACCGGCGTGGGGCCGATTCTAGGGTGGCCCGCTTCCGCACCCCCCGTCGGATGACTTTGGACTTGTCGATCCTTTACATCCTCCCTCCTGTCACATGAAATTCGGAGTTAGTTAGGGAAAAGGAGAAGGAGCTAAAGGATCTATAAGAGAGGAGGTCGGCCCTTGCCTAGGACCCCTTGGGGGCTGATCCCCGCCTGGTGAAGGGTTCCCTCCCCCAATAGCTCGAATGCCGCTGTCGGGCCGGCTCTACTGATCTCATTGAATGTGCCCTGGTCGACCGCCGAAACCGACCTCCCTTCGCGGACTCTCGCCCGTGGCTCTCTCCACAACGGCTCAAACCCCCAAGATTCAAGACTGCTTACAAAGAAGAACCGGGCCTTCCACCCGTGGACGGCCGACGGGAGGCACTTTAAGATTTTTCGGCCTTGGTGGGGGACAAACAAAACCCATTCCCGACTCCTAAAGTCCCTCTTCAGGTAGAAAAAGTTACCGAAGAGGGACAGACTGGGTTCGGACCTAGCCTTGCGGCATAACATGATGAAGCAACATATTTCCCGAATGCTGTTCGAGGTCAGTTGCACCGGGGTTACCCTGTAAAAATTGAAAATTTCTACGAACAGAGGGTGCAGAGAAAATCTCAACCCGGCCTTAAGGTGGGACTCGTACATGGGGAGGGTCCTTGGTCCTAAAGTGTTGTTCGCTCTTCCCTCTCGGCCCGGGAGCGTAAGATGCAAGGTGGAGAGAATTCCGTACACCGCCCTAAGTTTTTTGATCAATTCCCGGGTCATGGTCGAAGGTATCTTGCTTGGCCCTGGGTCCCTAGGCTTATGGGTCGGACCCCTACTACCAGATGCCATTGGGGCTAAAAAGGAAGAAGGAAGACTAGGACTAACCTGGGACTGGACTCCTAGAAGCCGGGTTTCGTGGAAGAAGGAGAGGACTCTATCTCGCAGAGCGCGGGCGCAGTAGGAAAAACCCTCCCGTCTTGCTCCCCCGTCCTTTTATAGGCCTCCGAAGGAAGGGGGGCGGTAGTTGCCCGTCCCGTGCGCACCCCAGCTATCCCATCAGGAGCCGCAGTCGCTCGCATTTTAGAGTTCGAAGTGCTTGGAGCATCCCGTCGTGCGGATAGCGATCCGCGTGAATGCCGGATCAGTGGCACATGATCGGCCTGGGGGGCAACGCCGACCGACCAGATGCCGCCGCATTGCGCGATGCTCTACTCCACCCTGGATCGATGCAAGACAGCCTTGCCCTCATCATGGCGCCCAACTTGCATTAACTGCCCCGCTTGCACTCCAACGAGTGGCTGACAGCTATCCAAGGAGCCATTCAAGGGGGATTCGAAGCGACCCGACGCCTCGACACGAAGTCCACCGCAGGTGCACGCGATCATGCTCCTGCCCTTTGAAGCCACGTGACCCCTTAATGTCCAGGAGCAGGGGGCAACTGTTGTGCCCATTCGGCTAGTCCCGAGTCAGGCTGGCCCCAGGCATCCGGTCGGCTGACCCCCGCGGGGTCCGACTCCCCGGTCCTTGGAGAGGGCCCTGCGGCCCCTTTCCCGAAGGGCTGACCCGGGGAGCTTCGGGGGTCGGCGGGCGCCTCCCCGCCCGTACGTCGGCTTCTTTGAGGCCCTGATGGGTGCCACAGTCGGCTTCTTTGAGGCCGAGGCTGATCCGCTGTTGGAGGGGCCGCCCGAAGGTTTCAGGAGCCTTCCTCCCTGACAAGTTCTGACATTCAGTTGTAACGAACTCCACTGCATGTCCACGACTCTTGCTGCCAGGCCATCACTCTGATGCTCCTGCCACGCCGCCAACTCGCGACCTCGCTACCACACCGATTCTCCTGGAAGCATATTCGAGCTTTCCTAGCTTATTCCCCAATAGAATTTGGTGGCACTCTATGCCTATAAAAGGCACTCGGGGGATCTCCGCAGAGAAGGTAACTTTTTTTCCCCACCGTGAACTCCTTTCCCTGAGTTCTTTCCATTCTATTGCTTTGATTCCTCCTCTAACTTAAGCATCGGAGTGTCCCCCACCGGAGTCCCTCCGGCGCCTAGGAACATTTTGTAGGTCGACCAGTCGAGGAGCTCTCCGGCATACCCACCAAGCCCGGTCCAGGAGGAAGAACGGCAATAGCATACAATGACCTACACTCGATAAACATTGTCATCATGTAATAACATATCATTTGATCGTGAATAAATTTAAGAACCAAATGATAAATCCTTCTTTATTATATTAAATATAGTTTTAAGAACTTCATCACAAAATAGTTCATTATAGGAAGATGTAATGTGATAAACTATCAAGTAACTTGTATTAATAATAATTCATATACATTTACAATAGTCTACAAATTAGATGATTGGCATTATGACATAATTTTCAACAATTCCCACTTAGACTAAAGTTAATTAGAACGGTATCTAATATCCATTTTTCATTTGTGATCACTGAACTCTTTAATTCTGAGAGCTTTAGTAAATGGGTCAATCAGGTTCTCCTTTTCATCGATTTTCTGAAGCTTGACGTCATCTTGTTCCATGATCTTTTGCATATGGTGAAAGTGATGCAAAATATGCTTGGTTCACTGACAGGCCTTCGATTCCTTCATTTGAGTTGTAGCTCCAATACTATCATAATATAGAAGAATTGGGCCATCAAGGGAGGATGCCACTCCAAGCTCGCTGATGGACTTTTGCAAGCACACAGCATCCTTTGCAGCATCGAATGCTACAATGTACTCCATCTCGCAAACTGAATTGGTCATGGTATGCTACTTAAAACTTTTTTAGTAAATCACTCTATTATTCAGGATAAAAACAAAGTCCAATGCACTCTTGCTGTCATCCCTATCTGATTAAAAACTAGAATTAGTGTATTCCACAAGTTTTAAGTTAGGTTCTCCATAAACAAGCCATTAGTCCTTAGTATTTCTTAAATACTTTAAAATTATCTTTACAACCTTCCAATGGATCTTAACTAGATTAGCTTGGTATTTGCTCACTATCCCTAGTAAGTAGGCCACATCCGGTCTCATACATGTCATGGTATACATGATAGACCCACCATTGAGGCATATGGGATCCTACTCATATGTTTCCTTTCTTCAGGAGTTATTGTACAATCCTTCTTAGAGAGAGAAATTTCAAAGCCTATTAAAAAACTACCTTTCTTAGAATTCTCTATGTTGAATTATATCAGTAAAGTATCAATGTACGTAGACTAGGACAATCTCAGTAGCCTCCTAGATCTATCTTTATAGATCTTCATTTATAGGATATAGGAATCTTCTTCCATATGTTTCATGAAGAACTAAGATAACCAAACTTTTATTCCTTGTAATGCAAGGATATCATTCTCGATTAAAAGAATATCATTCACATACAGTACAAGAAATAGAACTACAAAATTATTAGCCCACTTATATATACAAGATTCTTCTTCATTCTTAATGAGGTCATACATTCTGATACATTTATCAAAACACATGTTTCAACTTTGAGATGCCTACTTCAATTCATAAATGGATCTTTTAAGCTTGCATACCTTTGACTTGTCTATAGATGTGAACCCTTTAGGTCGTATCATATAACCTCCTTATCTAGCTCTCCATTTGTAAAAGCTAGTCAGACATCCATTTGCCAAATTCATAGTCTACGTACATCGTTAAAGCAATCTGAATGGATTTAAGCATCACCACAGGGAAAAACATCTCGTCATAGTCAATATCATAACATTGACAATATCTCTTAGCAACTAATGGGCTTTACAGGTCTCCATCTACCTGTCTGCGCCCCATTTTCTTTTGAAAATCCTTTTATACCTAATAGATTTTATCCCTTCAAGTGGATCAACAAGTGTGTATACACTATTGATCTTTATGGACTCCATTTTGGGTTTCATGGCTTCAAACCACTTATCAATGTCAGACTCTGCATGGCATTCATATAGGTGATCGGATCCTTATTATTTTTATCAAGTTCAACAAGATTAACATCCCGGACCAAGAAACCATAGTATCTATTCATTTGACATGGTACTCTACTAGATCTCCTTAATGGTTCCTCTATAATAGGCTTTGGATTTGATCTAATCAAAACCAGTTCTATAATGTTATTTATTTGTGTCGAATTCTCTACATGTTGAACTTTATTAAGCTCAACCTTAGGGAATCTAGTCCCTTCAGCAATGAATTCTTTTTCCAAAAAGGTAGTCATAAGACTGACGAACAACTTTTGTTCTTCAGTATGGTAGAAGTAATATCCCTTAGATTCTTTTAGATATCCAACAAACAAGCATTTGTCAAACCTAGGTCCAAGCTTATCCATCTTCAAATATTTGACATAAACCGGGCACCCCTAGACCCTTAGATATAAGAGCACTGGCCTACACCTATCTATATTTCATATGGGATTTTATCGACAGACTTACTCGAAACCTTATTTAGCAAGTAACAAGCTAACTCAAGTGCATATTCCTAAAAGAAGATCGATAGACTAGCAAAGTCCATCATGGATAAAACCATGTCTAATAGAGTCTAATTCTTCTTTTCAGATACTCCATTTAACTGAGGTGTCTTAGGAGATGTCCATTAAGAGAGAATCCCATTCTTCTCTAGATAAGTCAGAAATTTATTGGTTAGTTATTTTCCTCTTCGATTTAATCGAAGAGTTTTAATATTCTTTCCAGTTTATTTCTTTATCTCATTATGATATCATTTGAACATTTCAAATGATTCATATTTATGCATTATTAGATAGATATAATAACTTGGAAAGGTTGTATGTAAATATAATGAAATAAAAATACACACCTTTGGCATAAGTATTTATTAGTCTGCATATATCAGTATATATCAGATTTAGAATCTCACTGGCCTGTTCACCTTTTCTAGTAAAAGATGGCTTCATCATTTTTCCAAGAATACAAGATTTATAGATCAGGAATGATTCATAATCATTGATATTAATAATACCCTCTTTAATTAACTTATTTATCTTGTTCTTATTAATATGACCTAACTTATAGTGCTAAAGGTACGATTGCTAATATTATCTAATATAGGATATTTATTCGAAGTGTACATTACATAAATAGGCTGTAATAGTATATATATGCCATTTCGTATTTGTCCACATATCACAGTAATGCCATTCATAATGATACTACAAAAATCATTCTTTATTGATAGTTCATAACCATCCATGGTCAAAAGGCCTACAAAAATGACATTCAACATGAATTTTGGACAAAAGTGACATTCACTCAAAATCACAATATAAGAGTTGAAAACAAACTTGATGACTTCGATAGCCAGGACTAGAACTTGACTTCCATCTTCCATGTTCAAGAATTTCTCGCTGTTCTCAAATCTTCTACTTACCTGAAGTCCCTACAATAAATTGCCAATCTTAATAGGACTTCTGGTATCCAATACCCAGGTAATAGTATCATAAATAAAGAAATTATAAGGTATTATTATAAAATTATCTTGTCTAGTAATTCCTTACTGCTTTCTTTTATTTAGTCTTTTCGGATCAAGGAAAGCAATGTAAAGAGGATAATTTCTTTTTCAATGACCCTACTTCTTGCAATTGAAGTACTCTACTTGACACTTATCAACCTTATATTTTATGGTTTGACTGGGTTGAGATTCCCAAGGATGCTGCATCTTCTTATTTTTATTTTTTTTCCTTTCTTAAAGGGACGATGCCTTGTCAAAGACCCACCAACGATAATCACTGACTCCTTATAGTATTGGTGATCCTTCTCATAAATCTACAGCAATTCTAATAAACTATGATAGTTCACTACAGGCTTCATCATTGTATAATCACTAAGATAGTCGAGGCAGGAACCAGGCAAGGAATTGAAGTTCACATCTCTCTTAAGCTGCTCGTGCAAGAAAAAGCTGAGTCTGCTCAGGTGCTCGATTTGCTCAATCATATACAATACATGATCAATGACTAACGTTCTCTCATGCACCATGCATTGAAAATAGCACAAGAAGTCCTGTACCACTCAATGTTATCAGGTATGCTAAAGGATCCCTTCAACACTAGAAGGATCTTCTTTGATTGAGCATCCTCAAACTTGTGATTGAACTTATCATTCATAGCTACCAGCATTATACATTGTGCAGTGGTACAATCACTAAGCTATGTGTTGCGAACTGCACTGCAAGTATTTGGGATGGGCTCCTCAATATCACATACAAGATCCATTCATGCTCTAGGATAATACTGAGCTTTCAATACCAGTTATCATAGTTGGGAGTCATTAACTTGTCATTGTCCAACAATAACCAGAGTGATAAAGTAGTGGCCACTAACTGAAAAGAGAACACAAGACCAAGTAGTATGTGAATTATTAAATCATAAAGACTTGGACTTTAGTCTAAAGGTTCTCCTACTAGTTTATATGAATTAGTAACCTCTATCTCTAATCCAAGAAATTATATTAATTTCTTAGCGAGTACTAGAATCCTATAGACTACACATGAGCCTGACTTTGGTCGGCTCACTCATGTGTATTTAAAGGTAGGTTTTTAACCAATTGTTTCTTTAAAGAACTTCTAGTAATCAATTTTATCCCAAGCACCTCTTTAGTAAGCATTATGGCCTTCCACTGAAAGTTTTGGTTAGGTCTAACCATTAATATAACAAGACTTAGTGCTTCTAACTAATAAATAGCCAAGTTCGAGTGTGGCTTGGCTCCCCTGACCACCATTTAGAAAGTGATTAATGAATCATCATATTATGAATGATAATTTCAATAGCCAGATAAGCATCAGGCCTGTAGTGCCTCCAATTATTATCCAAATTATTGGATCAATTACCATCCCCTTAATAAGAGGTATGACTCAGTTATCTCTATAACTTCATCATTTTAAGAACCTAATAATTTAGAGAATTTATATTTATGTGACAGAAGAAAGAGAAGACATGAACCAGTTAGTCAAAAATCATCCCATTGACTTTACAAGTCTTAGAAGATAGTTCAAGACAAGCAAGTCCAGAGATATCTAAATTAGTCATACTAATCCATCTGGATGGCATGGGTCAACTTGAATCACTAAGCGACCTAATCAAAACCTAGTTGACCACTTTGGCTAGGTAAGTGAAGATCAATGGGAGGGTCCTCATTTCTTTTCTTAGATACCAATATGATTGGCCAAGAAAGAGAATAGTCCTAATTAAAAGCCCCTCTCAGCTACTTACCTTAGACACCAATTAGTTTACTCATTTTGATTTGGTAGCCTAATGACTCAAGCTCGACCACTAAGCTACAATCAGGTCCTTTTAGAAATATGGACTTGATCAAGCTACAACTATTGTGATTAATTTATAGAGCAAAAAATCTAATACAACACTTGATTAGATTTTAATTTCTCTTTCTAAGTCCATATTATTCTAATCCTAGGTCTAATCTAGTTAAAAGACCTGATTCAAGCTAACCCATTCATCCCAAGGCTTATGAATATGCTTTAAGATTTTTATTCTCAAATTTAGATCTTTTAACCATTTAAAACTTAATTTTTAATTAAGTTCCAAATTATTTGAATTTTGAAACAATTTCAAAATTAATTTGTAAAACAATTTTATAATGATTTCTTGGAAACAATTTCTAGCTCATTGCCATGAGTCAACACTTCCTGGTCAAGTATTGACTCACCAGTGAATCGAGTCACCATGAGTCGATACTTGATCCTGTGACCGTGACTCAGAGAGTGAATAGAGAGCCGTTGTTGTCAGTTTGCACTCTTGACTCGACATGTGTAGGAGCAAGTATTGACTCACTAGATCCAAGTATCGATTCATCAAGGTCATATGTCGATACTTATAGGCTGATAGCAATAGATTCATTTCCAAATCTGATTTTATGTTAAACCTTTGAACATATCAATCATAAATCTAAATTATATCATATCTAAATTCATTTATGATTTCAAAATTTTAAAATTAAAGATTAAAGCATTTTTAATCCTAACCTTTCGTAGTTCTTTATGGTCAGATACAATTAGCACCCCTATACCATAAGAGACCCCATTGAATAAAAAGAGATGGTCTTTAAACCCTATTTTTCTTTTATGATTGGATGGCCTGGTAAATTTATCCAATCCAAATACTAAATAAAAAGGAAATTTTAGTTTTTATGTACTGTTATATCATGCCAAACATACCTAGCTCTGATACCATTTAAAGGGAAATGTAATGGTTTCATGCATGCAATTTCAAAACATTTTCAAGTTAAAACATAGCAGAAGTAATAGATTAATCTAATTAATCTATGCATGCATATGATCTAATCATTAAACATCTATAGTAGGATCTTGACATGATATAAAGCATATAAAACATAATACTGAAATACAAAATAGTAATCAAGAGAAGAAGCATAGGTCACATCTATATGCTATTGATCATATCTATGCAACTAACTTGATGCTGTAGATCATATTTACAATCTCAAACAGTTCTGAACTCATTACCTTTGTAAGAGATCGACAATCACCACTGCTAGAAAGTTATGGTATGAAAAAACTTGGTGAGCCACACAAGATGTTTGGCCTCTATAGGTAATCCACACAAGAGCCTAGAATTAACAAGTTCTCTCGAAGTGCTAACTCTTCTCTGGAACCTCGATAGCTGATCTTTCCTTCAAAATATCGAGATATTCTAGGAATTGAAGGACCTTGAGAGAAAAGATATGGTGGAGAAGTTAGAAGTGGAAACCCTTTCCCTTTCTCTCTTCCCAAACCCTAGTAAAAGGTCTAGGGAGCTTACACCCAAACCCTTCCTCTCAAACCACAACCCCTTTTTCCCTTGTTAGAAGACTTTCTTCAGCATTCACTCTCCTATCTCCCATGCTCGCAAGCACCCCCATTTAAAATAAGGTGCCTAAGAGATTAGAATGGTAGAAGGGAGTTAGGGGGTTGAGATAAGATGGTATTGGTTGAAGTGGTTTTGATTTTTTTGATTAAAAATCAAAACCTCCTAATTTGAATTCAAAAATGAATTCAAACTTAAAACTTTATTTAAATTCTGAATTCAAAATTCAAATCAAGGTGCATGGATGTGACCTAATCCTATTGGATCAACCTAACTAAATTTAATTTATTTAGACTTGGTCCATGCTTCATTGCTCAATCAAATTGAGATAATTAGCAATCCAATTATCAATTAATTCTCTCATAATTCACTAATCATTAGTGAAAAATATTGTCACAATATTTGCAACACTGATAAGTTGATACTTAGAAAATACTGAAATGTCAACTTATTGAAGTGTCGATTCACCAAAGTATTGACTTAAGGTTAATTATCAATTATATTGATAATTAGGCCCTAGAACATTTCATAAACATTGATTAACCATCAAATCAGGTAGGATCTACTATATGTGACCCCATAAGTTTGAACACTAAACCGATAGCTTAAGAACAATTTCTATACTAATCAATGTGACCATGTAGCAATGGTACCTGATGTCTGAATAGGTTGAATGAATGTAGAGTAATATTCAAGAACCATTGGCATATGGTTACCATGTAATTTATTCCTTTGACCCTCAGTGCTTCAAAAAAAGGATGATATTAGGATTTAACTGCTAACCCTTAAACAATATATCCACATAGTTTCTCAACTTTACAAATTCTATCTTCTTGCAAGGATTATCCTGGCCAAGCTTTTGCTAAATTGAAATACATTGAGATATTCACTCCAAACCCTTTGGAGGGGTCAATCCTATATTAACACATCAATTTTATATGTACTTGACTGCACCCAAAACCTTCTGTCATTGGATTAGAAATCTTAGTCTGGCACCAAAGTATAGTGAGTTGTTTGCAAGTTTCCATGGTGATCTTAGGTCTAGGGGATATTTATATCCATATCCCTTCGTGAGCAATCTTTGGCAGCAGGGAGCTTCGTAGGTGGGTCATGTTCAATGAAATATACCCCTACATTTTACTTGCATGCCATATAAGTCTCTCCATACTCTTTGGTTAAGAGAACAACCAATCCATATGGCATACAATGACTTATACTTGACAAATGCTATCATCCTATAGCAACATATGATTTGGTCGAACAAATTTAAGAATCACATGATAAACCTTCTTTTATTGTATTAAATGTAGTTCTAAGGACTATTACAAAAGAGTTTATTACAGGAAGATGCAATGTGATGAACTACTAAATAACTTTTATTAATAATAATTCATAATATTTACAATCATCTACAAGTTAGATGATTGGTATTAGGACATAATTTACAACAACATGAAGTTTGAATCAATATATTCTTCAACTCACAACTCAGATCCTCCTCCAAAAATCAAGAACAAATCCTTGGTTCTTCTTGAGTACTTATGGATGTTCTTTATAGTTATCCAGTATTTTTCACTAGGATTTGACTGATACGTGCTCGTGACACAGTAAGGGCTATATCAAGTCATATACATAACATGGCATATATGAGGCTTCTTATAGCTGAAACATAAGGGATCTTGCTTATGCTAAATTTCCTCAGATATGTGGGGACATATTTTTTTGGAGAGATAAATACTATGCATAAGGGGTGGAAGTCTCCTTTTGGAGTTTTCCATGCCGAATGATTTCAGCACCTCCTCTATATGCATTTTTTATCAAGGACCAAGCACCCTTTTAGATCATCTTTATAGATCTTTATTTTTAGAATATAGGATGTTTGCCTAAGGTCTTTCATGGAGAACTCTTTGGATAACCATCTTTTGACTAAAGTCAGCATTGGATTATCATTCGTAGTAAGGAGGATATCATCTTGGTACAGTATGAGAAATGTAATAGCACTCTCCTAGACCTTTTTGTAAATACAAGATTTTTTCTCGTTCTTAATAAAATTAAACGATCTGATTGCATTATTGAAATGAGTATTCCAACTTTGAAATGTTTGCTTTAATCCATATATAGATATATGCTTGCAAACTTTATAATCTTCTTCAGTGAAAGTGAAATCCATAGGTATTTGATATAAATATCTTCTTCAAGATATCAATTCAAGAATACCATTTTCATATCTATCTGCTAGATTTCATAATCATTAAAAGCTGTAATCACAAGCAGTATGTGGTTAGATGTTAGCATGGTCACAGATAAAAGATATTCTGATAGTTTTGCTTTCACATTGACTATAACCTTTTGCCACTAGCCTAGCTTTATAGATTTCTACCTTTTTATCAGCACCTTTTTTTTTTTATAGATCTATTTGCATCCAATAGGTATAATAACCTCTAGTGGATTCACTAAGGTCCATACTTGGTTTGAATGTATGGAATCAATTTTGGACTTTATAGCGTTTAACCATTTCTCGAAATCGATGTCTAACCTTGTCTTGTTATAAATTTTGGGATTATTTTCATATTTCTTGTTGTTATGATGAACATTTTCTTTACATCCTCTTGAATTATATCTATATATTTCTCAAGAGGATGAGAGATCCTATTAATTTTACGAGGTGGAGGTATTACATCTACTAGCTTATTATAAATCGGTTTTATAGGTTCTACAACTTATTACTCTTCAAAGATTTTCTCTTCGAGATCAATTTGTCTCCCACTACCTCTATCTTAGATAATTTGTATTTCTAAGAATATGGCATGCCAGCTCATAATCATATTGTGATCCTCTAAAAAATAAAAGTAATATCTTGATAACTTTTTAGGATACCCTATAAAACAAGCTCTTATAGACCTAACCTCTAACTTGTCTACCTGTTATTTTTTGACATGAGCTGGAATTTCCAAATCTTGAGATGACTAAGACTTAGTTTCTTACCATACCACATTTCATACAGTGTAGTAGAAATGGATTTAGAGAGAACTCTACTCAATAAATAAATTATGGATAGTAGAGCATGTCCCAAAAGAAATAAAGGTAAATTAGTAAAGCTCATTATGGATCTGACTATATTTAATCGAGTCCTATTTCTTCTTTCCAATATTCTGTTGAGTTGAAGTGTACCAGGAGGAATCCATTGTGAGACTATGCAATTTTTCTTGAAATAATCTTGAAATTCTTTACTAAGATATTTTCCTTGATCTAATCAAAGGATCTTAAGGGATTTTTCAATTTATTTTTCTACTCATATCTGAATTCTTTGATCTTTTCAAAAGTTTTAGATTTATGTCTTATAAGATATATATACCTATACTACAAGTAGTCATTGGTAAAGGTAATAAAGTAGAGATAACCATCCCTAGCCCACACATCAAATGAAACACACATATCAGTATGTACTGTGGCAAGTATTTCAGTGGTCCTCTTTTCATATCCTACAAAGGGTAATTTGATTATTTTTTCTTGAAGGCAGGATTCACAAACTATATATGACTCAGAATTCAATGAGCCAAGAATCCCATCCTTTTCCAATTTATTTATTCTGTCATCTCCAATCTGACCTAGTCTAAGGTATCACATAAACCTATGGTTTATCTCATCTCTAGATCTTTTAGATCCTACAACACTCATTATCTGCTTGGATACATTTACAGATACATCAATATGTAAATGATAAAAACTATCATTAAAAAAATCATGTACAACCATTTTATTTTTAAAATAAATGGAACAGTAGTCTTTATTAAAATTAAAAATGTATTCTTCTTGTACTAAGTTGATACATAAATCAAATTTCTGCTAGCAACATATATATAATAACAGTCTTTTAAAAATAAATAAAATCTAGATGGTAATCGAAGAGGATAGGTTTCAATAGCCATAGTAGCAACTCTTGCACCATTGTTAACCCGAAAGATCACTTCACCTTTCCTTAGTTCTTTACTTTCCATCAAACCCTGCATTGAAGTACATAAATGAGCACTAGAATCAAAGTCTATGACCCAACTAGAAATAGAGGAAACTATTAGATTTGTTTCGATGTTGAGCATATTTGACATACCTTAGAAGGTGTGTCTCCCTTCTCCTTTAGGCTTTCCAAGTACATAGGATAGTTCCTCTTCTAGTAGCCATTATTGTTGTAATGAAAATATTTTCTCTTATCAACCACTTTCTTGGGAGCATCCTTGTTTGGCTTATTCTCCCATTTTTGTTTCTTTGCAGGATTGTTCTTCTTGTTTCAACTAGACTTTCTCTTAGAACTAGAAGCCTACTCCACAGCAAGAACAGTGCCCTTTAAGCTTTTCAAGATCCTCTTAGTAGTTACCAACATATTCAATAATTTCATCAAAATACTATCAATCTTATTCATATGGTAGTATGCTATAAACTACCTATATAAATTGCTAAGGAACTGCAGGATCAAATCCAATTATAGTTCCTTGAGCATAGTCATCCCAAGCTTCTCAATCTCTTCCAGATCCATAATCATTGTTAGACAATGATTATGGACCTACTACCCTTAGCGCGTCTTAGTATTAAAGAATTTTTTAGACACTTCATACTATACAGCCTGGCTCTGCTCATCATACAACTCTTGTAGGTATCATAGCCTTAGCAGTTTGGATGTTCTTATGCTGGTGATGATGTTTATTAGACATCGATGCCAATATATAGCACTTAACCTTATTGTCATCTTCACCCATTTAGCAAATGTTGTCCATTGGTCAATAGTTGGATAGTTTGGTAATATAGAGGGTCTTGGTCAAGTATATACCTTGTCTTTTTAGAATTAAGAACTATATTCAAGTTTCTAAGTCAGTCCTTGTATTTCATTCCATCAATCAGTTAGATTCAAGAATTTCAGCTAAAGGATTGGAAGTTAACATGGTGAACTAAAAAAAGAAGAGATTCTAGTTAGATATTTATATTTAACCTTTTATATTTGTTTTATGGTCTTTATGAAACAAATTTGTTCCCACTATTTCATTTGATCTCTCGCTCTCCTCATGCAGAGAAACAGAAACACCTATGCAACTAGGATTTATAGTATATGAGGACATTGCCCATGATACATGCCTAGCATTTTTAGAGCAGATGTATTTATTTTTTACCTGGATGTATGGAGATTGGGTTTATTTTTTATTTTTTCTTGTATCCAACTCATTCATGGATCTCAAAGCATAGAACTGGATTAGTTTGGATTACTTTAAATTTATTTTAGATTATTTCAAATTAGTCTGAAGTCCTAGAGTTTTAGTTAAGTTAGTCTCCAACTTGCTAGGGACTAAGATCAATTTAAAGAAGTCTTGTTATTGGAGTAGATAATTAAAAAATTAATAAAAGTATTTTGGATTTTTCTCAATTTCCTTCTCTCCCATTATCTTTCTCTCCTCTCTTCTTCTTTTTCATTTTTTTTTTCTTCCCCTATTTTTCTCTTCTTCTTCTCTATTCTTCTTATTCTTCTCAAGTTCTCTTTCTTTCCCTCTCTTAATTTCTTTCCCTCCATTGCTAATCTAAAAGCTCTTGAAATCCATAACTTCTCCAAGACATCCCCTATTTCCAACTTCCCACCACCACACCCAATGCTCGCTACCTTGCCATCTTCCACAGCCATCAACCCACCTCGTGAACCTTTCCATCATCCTTAATCTCCCACATCCATCGACTGCCACACACAACCACAGTTAACAACCATCATCGCCTAACCTAGCTTTAATCCCATCGAAAATCATAGCAATTTCCCCCATCCATCGTCGCTCCACCTCCCATCCACCTCACCAATCGATGTCTCCCACTCTTGATAGGGCTCACCTTAAGCCACCGACTCTCGTCGATGCCAACTCCTGAATGGGTGAACCCCTCTTCCTTGTCTTCGAGCGTCCGTGTCACCTTCGATTGACATCACCTGGGGTTGGTTCCCCATCTCCCTAGTTGTTTCCATCGCTAATCAATTCCCATGTCCACTATGCTACCTTTGTGCCATCTGTGCTGCCCACACATAAGATGCTGTGTTTGTGTCGCTGGCCACCATCTCTCTGCTTCCCACCATCTGATGCTCATCATTCATGCCACAGCCCACCTTCATCCGTCTATGTCATCGACCACTATCTCCCTACTTCCCACCATCTGATGCCCATCGCCTATAAACCAAGGAGAACATTGCCCGTGCCATTCATACCTTGCATGTCATCCATGCTACTGCCCATAGCCAAAGATGAGCCATCATCATCCTTAGAGCGTCACCCCAATGCTGTCTTCTCTACCCATGCCATCTCTTCTGCCTGTGCCATGGTTGTTGACTTGACCACACTACTATCTCACTATCGGTCTCCTCCAAAGTCTGCATGATCGTGAAAAGCACTCCCCTTCTATGCATGGTCCTCAGAGCAAACACCCATCCTGACTGTCGACTTCTGAGATTTTGGGCTTATTGGATTGATTTAGAGCTATTTCTTATGGGAATTGGCTTATGCATGTATTATAATTGACCCTATTATGTTTTGGTGATCCAGATCTAACAACTTTCTCTTGTTTCATCATAAACCATTGGCTGGATACCTCGATTATGTTTGGGTTGATCTCTCTTTTTTAGAACTCCGTGACATCTCGTGCTTGGTGAGAACTTTTCATTGTTTAGATTAGGATTTAAAATTATTACTGAAATTTTATCTCCATTTGTTATCCTATCTTTATTTTGGTCAAATCCAAATTAATTGAATTGAATAAAACTAGCCTAGTGGTCATTCCGTAATGACCAACAATTTAACTTTAAAAACTTTCGACCGTGCATGTCGTTTCAGTCACTTCTTAGACCGGACCTTAATTTTAACTAGATCTAAATTAATTTTATTCTTGCTTCCCTTAATTATTTGCTTTTATTTACTCTAATTACTTATTTAATTTATCTACTGATCTCAATAGATGGACATTAGGTCTAGGATAGCTGGCTCATCTTGCATCAGTTTCTTTTTTATATCAGAGTATAATTTAGGTTAGGTTAAGGGTATTTGCATTGTGTTAATTAGAAAAAAAAAATTATTATTCATATTCAGTATTATTTGGCAGTTTGCATACTCTGCACACCCTTTAGTATTTTAAGAAGTCGCATCCCTAAGAAATTCTAAAAATTATAAAAATTACTTCATTGAAAAATGAAGTTGAAAGCAAACATTTCTACATTTGTGGGTTTGTGAGATTGCTCTAAAATCATGCCAGTTTGAACTTGAGATTTTAAGTTTTTGTTCTTAGAATTTTGCAACCTGTAGTTTTGGACAATTTCTGTTTAAACCCTAAGTCCCATTTTTAGGAGTGTCAAAAATTATAAAATTGGTGGCTCTAAAACTAGACTTAATTTAAAAAAATTATATGCATGAAAATCCATGAACCTACTTTAGGATTCATGCCAATTTAATCTAAAATTTTTGATTGTGCGTGTAGAAATCTGCAACCTGCAGAATTGTGTAATCCTTGCTCTTTTATCGATTCTCGTTAGTAGGATTGTCAAAAAATTATAAAATTTATAGATTTGAAAACTAGAATCAATAAGGAAAATATCTATGTTTGATAATTTTAGAATCGAATCCTAGATTGATTTCAGATTTCACTAGAAAATTGATCACTACATCTTGAAAATCATGCTAAAAATTTAGTCTATGTAGTGTCTAGAAATCAGTCAACTCCTAATCCAAGGAATATCTAAAGATTCTGAATTTTAGATTATTGAAATTTCCACTCATTAAGAAATCTGGCCCTACTTTGAAATACATGAAAATACTTTCCTAAGATATCTATTTTTGAGCATCAATCTAGATTGAAATATAACTACTGCATATTATACGATTGAAAAGCCAATAGAGAGTTCATTGTGATCCTCTATGACCACTAGGTAGTAGCATAGTATTATCCTAAATTTTCAAAGTCAGATAGTAAAATAGATCCCAACCAATTTGCTGCAATCCTTTAAACCCTCATAGAGAAAATTAATAATTTGATTGGTATTTATCAAAAGAACCTAGTAAGGTTACAAACTTTAGTAAAAAATCAAGTCAATAATAATCAAATTAGGAATACCCCTCTTGGACCTATGACACAATCAACCAAGAAGGTTGTTAAGAAAAAATAAGTTATAGGAGAGACTTCCAAGGAATCAGTTCCAAAATTCAATGCTTTTTATGCAATGGACTAGACCATACTGCTAGTCAGTGCCCATCTATAGCACTACCTGTAGGAAAGTCTAAAAATAAAAATTCTAAAATGATCCTTAAGAAAAAATCTATATAGCAGATCTAGAATTAGCAGATATCGATAATAACGGTGATATTATCCAGATTAATATTACACCTGAGGAACAACAAAAACTAGGAGAAGATAAATGTGTATTGAATCAATCCAAAGAAACTGAAGTCAGGAACAAGGTTGCTATTCTTCATATCTTTATTAGTCAAGATGATATAATATGTAAGGAAAACATCAATGGTAGTAGCTGCATTGATGCCATCTCCCGTAATATTATTTTGCACCTAGATTTAGCACTTGTGAACCACTCAAGTCTATATAATATGGCTTGGATAAGTACTTCGTCTATCCTTCTTAAGCATGGTGTCAATTAAACCATATATATTCCAAAGAGTTCTATGCTGTGATCCAAGTCCTTAAAATTTTCAGGTATTATTTGTTTCCACAAGAATTTGTCCTGTATTCGGATCATGAGACTTTCAGGTTTTTCAATTCATAAAAGAATTTAAGTTCGAAACTTGGAAAGTGGATTGAGTTCTTTCAGGCCTACACCTTTATCATAAGGTATGAAGTGGATTGAGTTCTTTAAGGTGGACCTCTTATCAGTAGTAAGTATAAATGATATGGGCTTTGACAGTTAAAATAAAAATTTGATGAATGCCAAGACTTAAAAAAAAATGATAATAAATAAAAATATATATATAAATAAAAATAGAAATAATATTGTATACCTCATTATGAATGTTAGAGTATTAAAGTTAGCATCATCCTCTACAGAGCATATTAGAAGTTTGTATAAAAAGATCAGTGATAAAATTAAGATCAGTAATCAAATAAATAATTAATAGATTCTCACCAAGTCAAGAATTTTGTTTAGAATGATTATGTCTTAATTATAGTCAGACCTAAGTGGTTTCCACATGAACCGTTTGGAATCTACATACCCAAGAAATAAGCCTATTCAAGATTTCAAAGAAAGTTGGACCTAATATATATTTTATTGAACTACCATCTAGCTATATGGGATTGGTTCAACTTTTAATGTATCAGATTTAATTGAATATAAAGAATCGATATTGATATCCAGTGATCTGTTTGAGCCTGTACCATCTTTTATGAGTGACCCTCTCCCTGAGTGCCTACAAGTCCAATTAAGAGATAGCACGATGAGATCAATCGCATTCTAGATGAGCAGATCAAGTTCATTAGGAATTATCTTGGATGAGTGATCAAGTTCGTTGGCGAGGCAGGCTAGAGTCAAAGAATTCTTGGATTATCTGAGACTTCCAAAGCAGTATGGAGTCTGACTCGATGAAGTTGAGTTTTCCCCATCCTAGAAGAATGATGAGGACATTGGCTAGTATAGATTTTGATGCATGCCCAGTATTTTTGGAACATATGTATTTTTTTTAACCTCGGTATATGGAAATTGGGCTTATTTTTTATTTTTTTCGTGCATCAAGGTCATGCATAAATCTCAAAGCATAGAACTAGAATAGCTTGGATTATTTTAAAATTTATTTTAGATTGTTTCAGACTAATCTGAAGTCCTAGAGTTTTAGTTAAGTTGGTCTCCAACTTGTTGGGGACTAAGGTCTATTTAAAGAATTGTTATTGGAATAAATAATCAAGAAATTAATAAGAGTATTTGGGTTTTTTCCAATTCCCTTCTCTTTCATTATCTTTCTCTCCTCTTTTCTTCTTTTTCCTTCTCTTCTTCTTCCCTAGTTTTTCCCCTCTTCTTCTTTGTTCTTCTTATTCCTCTTCTCAAGTTATCCTTCTTTCCCTCTCTTAATCTCCTTCCCTCCATTGCTAATCTAAAAGCTCCTAAAATCCCCAACTTCTCCAAGACATCTCCTATTTCCAACTTCCCACTACCACACTCGATGCCCGCTACCTTACCATCTTCCACAGCCATCAACCCACCTCATGAACCTTTCCATCATCCTCGATCTTCCACATCCACCGACCACCACACACAACCACATTTAATGACCATCACCACCAAACCCCGATCCAATCCTATTGGAAATCATAGTGATATCCCACATCCATCGTTGCTGTGCCTCTCGTCCACCTTGCCAATCGATGCCTCCCACCCATGAGAGGACTCACCTTAAGCCATCGACTCTTATCGATGCCAACTCCTGAATGGCCGAACCCCTCTTCCTCATCTCCGAGTGTTCGTGCTACCTCCGATCGACATCATGAGGGGTTGGTTCCCTGCCTTCCTGGTTTTCCCCATCGCTGATCAGTCTTCCACATCTACCATGCCAACTGTGCCACCTTTGTGCCATCCATGCCACCCACACTTGAGACCCATGCTTGTGTTGCTGGTCATTGATAACTATGTTATACACATATATAAAATATTAATTTAATAATCAAATTATCTTTATTTTTTTTAAAATTGATGGTTTATATATCATTTGTAGAAAAGAACATTGCCAATATGAATAGCTCGATTTTAGAAGTCCAACAACGCAAACAGCACTCAAATCGGACTTAAAACGAGCTCAAAATTGATTTTTGAAGGAATTAGTTAGGATTGCATGAAATTTAAAGCAGCCGGCCCACTATGGACCGGCCGCTTGGTCTACAGCACGCTCCATGGTCTACGAGAAGCCATTATCGTGGTCCACGGAATAGAGCCATGGACCACAATGTTCGATTTTTATCGAAATTGGCTGGAGATGTTGCCCGTCGCCGCCCAAGCCATCGGCACCTCCCTTGCCGGCTGGAGAAGCTCCCAACGACCAAAAAAGTGGCCAGAATTTGTTGTTGTGTCCTTCTTCCCCATAGCTCTCAAAGCTGATTTGGGCACTAGAAGAGCTACCGGCGTCTTCCCCATCGCTACCAAGGAGAGTCCCATGGCCAGAATCGCCATTATCCACTGCTCAGCCACCGTCCAAGCCCAAGCATCGGTCACACACAGCCATCGCCCAAAGCCATCACGGTTCCCTATTCAACCATGCCATGCCATCCACTGCTGGCCATGCCATCGGCCATGCCACGCTACCAGCATTCAGTTGAGGCCGTTGGAGCTTGGTTAATCATTGCAACAGCGGTCCAGTTCGGTTGGAACGATGAGAACTGAAAACCATAGACGAAGCTGGAATTCGGTGGAGAAGTTGGAGCTCAGTCTAGGTTGTTGGAACGAGTTCTATTGGAAGAAACATAAGGTTGTTGGTTGTGCTTATTAAAGGGAAGCATCGGAATCCAGATCAGTTCATCAGTCCAGGGGGAGTTCGAAAGCCTTGTTCTTCTATTTCCTCTCCAAATCCCTCTACTATTACTCTTATTCCTCTCTTATCCCCCTATCCCATTTCTATTCTACTTTTATTCCGCATCTATTCCACCTCTCTCCCTTCTTCGCTCTATCATCTTTCTGACCCCTAGATGGGTTCCACTTTCACTGCACTGGCACTGGTCCCAGTCCCCACTCCCCATCGCATCGCTGGACTCCACCTTCGGACATGCTGAAGCTCACTCAAGAAGCCTGTTTGGGAAAATGGGGTTTACATTTTAGTGTTCATTTGATGTATTTCATTTTATATAATGAAAAGAGCTTCCAATTAATTCATATTCTTTTATTTTCTTTGTTTTGTTTGAAGCAAGTTTATGAGCAATGCAAAGCTTTAGAGGTAAGTCATCATACATGAATATAATCTTGACTGATCTATACCTAAAAGGGACGGGCCGTAATCTATGGATATGGGCCGTTCTCTTGCTAAGATAGGTCATCTCTTGATTATTTTCACTATAATTTTGATTGATCTATACCTAAAAGGGATGGGCCGTGATCTACGGGTACAGGCCGTGCTCTTGTTAAGATAGGTCATATCTTGATTATCTTCACTGCGATCTATTTCTAAAAGGGATGGACCGTGATCTACGGGTACAGGCCATGCTCTCATTAAGATAGATCATCTCTGGAGTACTTTCATTGCTAATTTCCTGTTGATTCCTTTTCCAGTTCAATTTCTGTTGCACATTTACTTTTAAAATAACTTAAAAGTCCATGTGGATTCGACCCTTACTCCCACTATGCTTCATAATAATAGTGAAATTAAGATACTAAATCGGTGTATTGCGATGCGCATCAGTCATCATCTCTTTACTTCCTACCATTCGATGCCTGTAATCCATGTCGCTGCTTGCCTTCATGCTCTCTGTGCTAACAGCCACCATCTCCTTGCTTCCCACCATTCAATGCCCATCGCCCATGAATCAAGAAGAACACCACCTATGGCATTCGTAACTTGCATGCTGCCTGTTCCACCGACCATAGCCGAAGACAAGCTATCATAATCCCCAGAGACTCATCTCGGTGCCATCTTCTCTGCTCGTGCCATCTCCTCTACCTATGCCATGGCGTTGACCCGAATGCACCACCATCTTACCGCCGGTCTCCTCCTCCAAAGTCCTTTACACAATCATGAAAGCACCCCCTCTACACATGGTTCTCAAAGCAAACACTCATCCTGACTACCAACTTATAGGATTTGGGCTTATTAGGCTAATGTAGAGCTATGTATTGTGGAAATTGGCTTATGCATGTATTATAATTGACCCTCTTGTATTTTGGTGATCCAAGTCTGATGACTTTCTTCTATTTCGTTCATGAAGGATATCTCAACTACTTTCGGGTTGATCTCCCTTTTCCCGGACTTCATGATATCCCAAGCTTGGTAAGAATTTTTCATGGTTTAGATTATGATTTAAAATCATTGCTGGAATTTATCTCTATTAGTTATCCTATTTTTATTTTGGTCAGATCTGAAATAATTGAATTGAATAAACCTAGCCTAGCCATCGTTCCTTACCAACCAACGATCCAACTTTTAAAAACTTTCGACTGTGTGTGCTGATCCGGTCACTTTCTAGATTGGATCTTAATTTTAATTAGACTAAATTAATTTTATTCTTGCTTGCGTAGATTTTTTATTTTTATTTTCTTTAATTACTTATTTAATATTTCTGTTGATCTCAATAGATGGTCATTAGGTCTAGGATAGCTAGCCTGTCCTACATTAGTACTATGGTCCCATTGATCGATGTCACCTCACTAACAGTTATTGGTGACACATAAATTAATGAGTAGACAACTCTTGTCCAATGCTTCTTAAGCATGTTGCAATGATCTTGGTCTCTAATTTATGTCGACCTCACCTAACAATTATTGATGACATGTCTTAGTTGTCAAACCCACCATTCAAAAGCAAATACAAAATCATCATTGGATCTCTCACCTAATAGTTATAAGATCTAACCCCATCTTCATCCCATAGCAACTCTTGCTAATAGAGTGGTTGCATCTTTCTGATGCAACATATACTTGAGAACAGTCAATATCGGTAGAATGCATGTACATCTATAATGGTAAAAGATCATTGGACTTAATATATGTGAAGAGATTTTAATTTAGCTCTCGTCTAATTGATTATCTACATCTTATATAAATAACTGGTCTAAAAAGGGCATGGGCAGAGTACAAATCATTAAGCACCCAAGTTCTAAACTAATCAACCAAATTGGTCAGGTTAGTGAAGATTAGTAAGAGGCTCCACATACATATGCATCAGTCCTAATTAAGTAACAACTATTTAACTACTTTTCTTAGACCAATTGATCAAGCAATTTTAAAAATGGTTAGCTTTAGAGATTCGAGCTCAAGCCACTGAGCCAAAATTAGGTTGATCATTTTAAACACATATATGTTAATTGATTTGATTATCTACAACTATTGATTTGATCCTCAATCTAATTATAATCAACTCCTTGATCCGAGTCTAGCATATGCTAATTGATTAACCCTTGAAATATAATCACATTAGAAATCTAACTTGGTCTATCCATAACTAATTCCTTGAACATGAACATTAAAAAAATTTAGATTTTGAATTAAATTTTAGATATGAAATATTTAGTGCATAAAAAAGAAACTCAAATTTGAAACTAAATTTCAGATCTGAAATAAAAACTCATACATCTCATGTATGAATGATAAAAATTGATCTAAAAATTTTTGATTAATTTATCTTCAAAAGACTTTTAACATCATTCTAGGATAATCTTTTTAACATAATAAAATTTTATCGTTATGTGAGGACAACCTTATATCAGAATGATGTTGAAACAATCATTAATTTTTAGATTAAGGAGCTTAAAATTTTAGATTTTTAGATCTGAGTTTTTTTAATTTTTAATCTTAATCTCATGCATATGGAGGTGGCTCTAATAACATTGTTAGAAAAGCCAGTGTTTTCATGTATGCAGAATTTAAACTTTAATTTTCAAGTTACATAGTAAAAATAAATTATATTAAATTATTATTAATCTAAAAAAATGTTTAAGATCTCATCTTCTAATATATCTAACAGGATCCTAGATATGAGAGATTAAGAATATATTTAAATCAGCAAATTAAATAATATTTTAGGATAACCTTTCAATATAACTGATCATACCTGCTGTGGCAACATCCGCTGACATGGAGCATACGCAGTCGCTAGCTAGCAGCTACATGGGTAAGGACTACCACCTAGACACGGCCCTTAGGTGGAAGACAAGGCGAGCCCTCCTGTCGAGGTCAGCTCCCAACCGTGGTCATGCTCACAAGATGAGCTCTCTTACCGAGGTCAGCTCCTAGCGGGGGTCGTGCTCATGAGACAAGTCCTCCTACCGAGGTGGCTCCCAACTGGGGTTGTGCTCATGAGACAAGCCCTCCATTTGAGGTCGGCACCCGGCCAGGGTCGTGCTCACAAGGCGAGCCCTCCATCTGAGGTCAGCACCTGGTCAGGGTCATGCTCATGCGGTCAAGGCAAGTTCTGGGATAGAGTTCTCCCAAGATGGGACTCACCCTCGCATCAGAAAGGCCAACAAAAACTCAAACCATGGTGGGACGAAACCTGACCACACCCAGTCATGATTCAAACTCTGCAATGCACCACCTGCAAACTCTACATAGAGTGTGCTCCGCCAGGCTTTGAGCCCCGTGATGAGCTACCACCCTGACAATTGTACAACCAGGGGTGGCAACCCTCGCAACGTGAATCTCTCCTAAAAGGAGTATTCTGTAAGGCCTCAGGGCTCTACGATGCTTGGACAGTCCCTCCAATAATGGAAACATCTTTCCATGGCATGGGGCTCAGTGGCATAGCGCCTGCCCCTCTTAAGGAAAACGACACCCCCAACAAGAGGGGGGATCTTCATCTTCTCCTCCTCCAACAGAAGGGCTCCTCCTCTGAAGAACCAATCCGATAGAGGGGGGAATGTTGCCCAGGTGGCTACCTAAGAGGGGGGTGAATTGGAAATTTAAAAAATTTAAGCAGATAATGTGCACTTAAAAATCCTTTTTAAAGTGTTAGGTGCTATGGCAAAATAATGACTTGCAGAAGCTAAATAATATCAAAGAAGCACAACACAAATACACAGAAATTATAGTGGTTCGGAGCAATCCAGCTCCTACATCCACTACCCAAGATACCACTTGGAATTTTCACTATATTCACACCCGAATACAGTAGGATTGTTTTACAGGCTCACAATCCAAAACCTCTACATTTTAGTTTTACCGGGATCACCAAAGAAAACCCAACACCCTTTGGTTTGAACAGGATCATCAAAGAAATCTAACTTGGTTTTCACAGGATCACCAAGAACCCAATACTTGGTCTTTATCTAAGGCTCACCAAGAACCTATTTAGTTTTTCAAATGGGCTCACTGATAACCCAATAATTCAAGAATGAAATGAGAGATAAATGCAATAATAAATGACAAACTCTTATTGTCGGATAGTTGCCGGTGTAGCTTATGAGAAGTCCACTTTGATGCACTTGAATGTGCTTTAATTGCTTCAGTGGCTTCTTTCCAAAGTGCTTCAAGCTTCATATCAAAGTTGGTGAAGACTTGAAGACTGACTTGAATGCTCTTTGTGCTCTCTTGCTTGTTGGTAGGTTGGATATTCAATAAACCCTTAAAACTTTGAGAAGCTTTCTTTTTCTTTCTCTCTTTTTTCAATAAAGTTCAAATCCCTCAAATATATAGTCTTCCATCACTCCAAGATAGTTTGAGACATTGTAGACCATTGGGATATGACATATGACCGTTGAAGCACCTTTTGACATTCAAAAAGAAATTCTGGAACTAGCTATTATGTACCTGAGAACGACATTCGAGTCAGCTCGGATTCTTTGAGTCAACTTGGATCCTTCGAGTCAATAGGTCGAGTCACCAATTCTTTAACAGGGTCGGCTCTCTATCTCAGGGTACAAAAACTTCACTCTGGATGAGTCAGCTCTTGATAGCTCAAGTCGGCTCGAACTTCTATCATTGAACACATTGAACTCGAGGGATCAGCTCGCTTGAATTTGGGTCGACTCTTCTTCTCAGAATC
This sequence comes from Areca catechu, assembly GCA_021397845.1. Classification (NCBI taxonomy): domain Eukaryota; kingdom Viridiplantae; phylum Streptophyta; class Magnoliopsida; order Arecales; family Arecaceae; genus Areca; species Areca catechu. The sequence continues at coordinate 11,812,532 of CM038038.1, read as the reverse complement.
AAAAAACTTTACTCTGGAGGAGTCGGCTCATTGCAGATCGGGTCGGCTCGCTTTCTCAGGTCTTCAAAATTTGTTCCGGCAGAGTCGGCTCATTGTGGTTCGGGTCGGCTCGCCTGGCTTGTTCTCAGAAACCAATAGAAATGGACTCTAGAAGAGTCAGCTCGGACTTATTCCAGTCGACTCGGATTTACTCGAGTCGGCTCGATTTCCTTCGAGTCGGCTCGGATTGCTACATGCCAGAATCCTTAGTGCATGCCAAGAGATAGAGTCGACTCTTTTGAGGTTGGATCGGCTTGAGTGACTTCTTTAGAATTTTTACAATTAAAACTCAAGAATACTCTCACCAACACTCTTATCCTTTTGATACAAACCAACTCAAAATAAATTTAATGCATAGCACACATAGAAGTAACCCTTTATATGGTTTTTCTTAACTTTTCATTGGGTTCTTCTTTACAAAACAAGAATACAACACAACTCAAAACAAGAATTATAAATGTAGCAGTTGAAGTTTGAACAAATAAATCATCCTTCAAAAACTTGTAAAATACTTGAAAAGTTGTTAGTAAAATAAGCACATGCTCCAATGTTTGGTTATCATCAAAATCACTTATGGGGTCAACAATCTCCCCCTTTTTGATGATGACAAAATACTGGGCATGAAAAATTCTTTACATTTACATGTATAAAAGTATTCGAGAGTAAGTATTTACATGTATTGAAGCTAACTATATTTGTAAATAAGTATCAGAGCTCTAGTGATGATACCATTGTATATCATTGATGTTAGTGCTTTTATGTATATCACAGTATTAGACTTTGCATGCTTTATAATATCAGAATTAGCACAAACATGGAATATCAGAGTTTAAAATTTTGACAGAATTAAGACTAATTTTAGAGCAATGAGAACAAGAGAAGGATTTAGAGATAAAGCTATTTTTAAGAAAATCTCTCCCTTTCTCTAGGTTTTAAAATAATGAAGCAGTTAGGTTCATTTGAATATAATTACATTTGTACTCCCCATTTTTCATTCTTTTTATGTACTTTTAGAATAATTGGGAGGAAGCTCAGCATAGAATTTTCATGACAGCTCAATCATCAATGATGATATTGATACCATTCTCCCCTTTTTTGTCAAACAATCAAAAAGATAAAAAAAACTTAGATTTTGAAATAGATTGAGAAAGTATTTAATATTTGTTTGAGATAATTTCACTTTCTCAAATTCATTTTGAAATTCTAATTAAAAATTCATCAGAGTTGTATCAAAAATATTACATGATTAGAAGAATAACTTATGACAATAATAGAAATTGCTAAAGGAACTTTCATTTCATTCAGAAATTTACCATATAAAGTACAAAATGTGAAAAAAAAGTACATTCATTTAGTAAAATTTCTTGCTAATCACAAAGTTTGTTAATTGTAAAAGATAAAGGTAAGGTATACATATTATAACAAGTTAGAGATGTGATCAATACAACCAAAAGACTAGCTAATCAACCTATTCTTCTTCTTCACTAAAAGAAGAGCCAACATTTATAACTTTATCAGAGGTTTTGGTTTTCAGAGGTTTAAACCTTAAATCCCTGAATCTAGTTCTAACTGGAACTATAGATGCCTTAGTCTTCTTGGTTTTAGATTTTTTTTGGTCACAGCAGGTTCAAATTTGAGTGAAGGTGGATCAGATGAAGGAATTTTTGAAGGAGCAGGAGATGGTTGAGTAGAAGTTTCAAGTGACTCTTTGTTGATCAGTGAAGGAGTATCTTCAGCAGCAAATGTTTCCTTTTGAGATTGCAGTATGATACTTCTGATTTCTTCTTTAAAATTCTCCATTTCCTTTTCCATCTTTTCCTTATGAAGCATTTGTTCTGATCTCATTTTCTGCAAGCTGGCATTAACTGAATTATGTAAACCCTCAAGTGCAGAATTTATGTGACCTGTCAGTGAATCAGAAATTGTCTCCATCTTCTGAAATATTAACTCATTAAGTTCAGATGGAGTAATTAATGCATCTTCAAATCTGTCTTCATCCTTGTTTCCAGGTTCATCAGTTCTAATAGCAGCAGGTTCATCATCATCTGAGGAAGTGACAGCAATTTGACTAGACATTTTCTTTATCCATATTCCCTCTTGTAGTTTATATCACATTCTTTTAAGAGAATTGAAGGAATAAGTGTCTGAATGATGTAGAGGCATGCCTATCTCATTAGTTAGGTCAATTTCAGCATCTTCAAATAGTAAGGTGAAAACAATACCGTAAGGCAAGCATGCTTTAAGTTTTCTAGCTGCTTCTCTCATTTGAATCGTCATGATGAAAGGAAGGTTGAGAGGTTCTTCTTCAATCAGATGTCCCATAAAAGTCATGTCCTTCTCACTCACCCAGTCGAAACGACCGGTTCTGGGAAGAAAAACTCTACTAACCATGTTGTGAAGGAGCCTCATTTTCTTTGATAGCAAATTGGCTTGAATATATTGAATGAAACTTCCATCTTATCTTTCCAAAATAAGCTTCCGTGCACGTTTGTTGACTCCGTTATTAATTTTGATGATAAGCAAAATGATTAAGTATAAGTTGAGTATTAATGATTTCTTTGAAGTATATTTTTGTTGAAAAAGGTGTTCACAAATTTGAAGAAGCTTGTTTGTTTGAAGAAACCAAGTTTGGATGAAAAGAATTGTTCAAAGAGGACTTGGAAAGTCAAAATTTGCTTGATTGGATATTTGAGTTAAGTGGAAATGTGTTTCAGCTCAAGTTCAGCCTTTTTTGTGAAGTTTTCAATGAGGTATCGACTCAAAGTGTCGACACATGATACCAAGTGTTAACACATGGAAGTGAAGTATCGACTCTGGCTGGTATGCAAGAATGTTTCAAATGGCATGACTGAAATGTCAATACATGGACCTGAAGTGTCGACTCAAAGTGTCGACACATGGATCAGCTCATTGCCTGAGATTTTCAAGCCACAGAACTTGCTAAAAATGAAGAACTGCTGAAGTGTCGACACATGGAAGAGAAGTGTCGACTCAAAGTATCGACTCACCTGAGAAAGTGTTGACACATCTGAGATTTTTAGAAGACCAGAATGAAGATATTTAAACTAAGCATCGACTCAAGAAGTTCAAGTGTTGATAGGCAGTGTCGACTCAAAGCCTGAAGTGTCGATACATGGAGTTCTGGAAACAGTAACCGATATTTTTTCAAACACAGAACTCGACTCTTTTGCCCTCCAACGACTAGTTTTTCAAGTCTAATAGTTAGAAACGGGATTTGAGACCTTGGAAAAGTATTTATATGCTCCAAATCAAATCAAATTGACAACTATTGAATACCATTGATGAGAATGAAATAAGAGCATTCAAGAGAGAACAAAAGAGAGCTTTAACTCCTACTCTTTGAAGATTCAACCACTCTCAAGCAAAAGCAAGCCTTCAAGCATTCAAGAGCCTTCAAGAGCATTAAAGATTATCCATTCTTAAGTATTCAAGAGGCTTCAACAAGTTCAAAGCATCTCTACATCGAGCTTCAAAGAGATACCCGCTTTTGTTTAGAAAGCTTACTTTATTTCTTTACTTCAAATCATTATATGTTGTAAGGGTTCTTGATTAGCCTATTGTAAAACCAAGAGAGGTTATTGGTGAGCCTTTAAAAACCAATAAGGTTAGTGGTTAGTCGGCAAAACCACTTAAGTTCTTGGTTATCCCGGAAAACCAAGGGAGGTTGGTGGTGAGCCTTAAAATCATTTAGGTTCTTGGTTAGCCCATAAAACCAAGTAAGATTTTGACTTGTTGGCCTTGTGAAAACAAGTTAGGTTTTTGATTAGTAAGCCCGCAAAACTAATCAATTGTAATAGGTGTGATTATAGTGAATTCCCAAGAAAATCTTGGGGAGTGGATATAGGTGCATTGGATAGCACCGAACCACTATATCTCTTAGTGTTTGTGGTTGATTGATCTCTCTACTTGCTTTTCATTTATTGCTGTTTATTTCTACTACACTTTCAATTTAAGAGCATTACATTTGAATTCATAGTACATTGCTTATTTAATTGTTGAATTGGGTTGCATTGCATTGCATCAAGTAAATTAATTTTAATAATTTTTAGAGACCCAATTCACCTCCCCTCTTGGATTGCTTACTGGGCAACAAGTGGTATCAGAGCCCTGTTCTCAGTGTATAGGCTTTACCGCCTTGAGTAAAGATCTATGGCATCCCCAATTGGTACTAGCGTAGTTGAGGGTCAAGCCTCAAATAGACCTCCATTTTTCAATGGATCAAATTATACATATTGGAAAACTAGGATGAGAATTTATATGCATTCAATTGACTATAATTTGTGGAGAGTGGTTGAGATGGGTCCTCATATTCCTTCAAGTAGTGGTTAATGGTGTTTCCATTCCAAAGCTCGAAGAGGATTGGGATGAAAATGACATTAAACAATCCAAGATCAATGCCAAGGCAATGAATCTTCTCTATTGTATATTAGATCCTAGTAAATTCAATAGGATATCTACATGCACCTCTGCTAAAAAAATATATGACATACTTGAAGTTATCCATGAGGTTACTGATCAAGTAAAAAATACTAAAGTAAACATGTTAGTGCACACATATGAGATGTTCCGAATGGAACCTGATTAATCAATCACTGATATGTACACAAGATTCATAAATATTATAAATGGAATGAGAAGTCTTGGAAAGGTAATGTCTAACACTGATCTTGTAAATAAAATTCTCAGGTCACTTCCAACATCGTGGGATCCGAAGATGACTGCAATTCAAGAAGCCAAGGATGTTGACAAATTACCTCTAGAGCAGCTGGTTGGATCGCTTATGACTTATGAGCTGAATTTGAAACAAAAATCAATGGACATGGACAAAAAGAAGAAGGGGATTGCTTTCAAATCAAACATACAAGAAGAATCCTCAATAAATGAGTCCGAAGAAGAAGATGATGATGAAGGTGAAGAAGCCCTCCTTGTAAGGAAATTCAGAAGATTCATGAAGAGGAGAAAGTTTTCTTACAAAAAGAAATATCAATCAAAGAAAAAAGGAAAAGAGAAAGAGAAGGAGAAGGAAAAGGAAAAGGAGAAGGAAATACCTACATGCTTCGAGTGCAAGAAGCTGGGATACTACAAGTCTGATTGTCCTCTCCTTAAGAAGTCTAGGAAGAAATTAAGAAAGAAAGCAATGATGGCCACCTGGAGTGGTAGTGAAGACTCCAGTTCTGAAGAAGAGCAGACAAAAATAGCAAATCTCTGTTTAATGGCACATTAAGACCATGATGAGGTAAATTCTGATACCGAAATTAACTTTACATTTGATGAGCTTCGAAATGCTTTTGATGAACTTATGCATGATTATAAAATGATTTTATCTGAATATAAAAAGTTGAAAAGCATGCAAACAGTTTTTTTTAGAAAATAATTCTTCGCTAAATGATGTTAGTGATTTAAAATCTAAATTGGATGTTTTAGAAAAGAAAAACAATGCTTTGTCAATGAAAAATGAAGTTTTGAAAAGACCTAAGAATATTATTTCAAATGGTGATCTTTTAAAGAAAAACAAAGATTTAAAATTGAAAAATGTTAAGTACAAAAATGAACTTGAAAAGATAAAGCATTTTGTTGAAAAATTTACTTATAGTTCAGAAAAGTTAAACCTACTTTTGAATAGTCAAAGAGCCATTTTCAATAAAGCAGGTTTAGATTTTAGACCGCAAAAGCAACAAAAGTATTTTAAGAACTTTTTTGTACCTGCATCATCTAGCATTACTTGTTTCTCATGTAAAAAATTAGGACATAAATCCTTTCAATGCAATTTAAGGAAAATTAATTCTTTTAGTAAAGTGTGGGTTCCAAAAGGAACCATTTTGAATGCTAACCCTAAAGGACCCAAGATGGCTTGGGTACCTAAAAACAAAGCTTGATTTTATTGCAGGTGTGTCTTGCAACCAAGGAGAACAAAAGACTTTGGTATTTTGATAGTGGTTGCTTAAGGCACGTGACGGGAGATGTGAAGCAATTCACTTCTCTTGAAGCATTGAATGGAGGGAGTGTGACCTTCGAGGATAATGGTAAAGGAAAAATCATTGGTATTGGTAAGGTTCACATAACTCCTTCTAATTGTATTAGCAATGTACTTCTAGTTGATGGTTTAAAACACAATCTTTTAAGCATTAGTTAATTTTATGATAAAGGTTTTCAAGTCATTTTTAAATCATCATATTGCATGATTGCTAGTATGGATATAGATAGAGTACAATTCATTGGAAAAAGGCATGAAAATGTTTATTTTGTAGATTTAGATGATCTATTTTTGCCTAATAAAGAATGCTTTGTTACAATGAATTCTACTAAGGATGAGACTAGTTGGCTTTGGCATAGAAGATTAGGGCATGCTAGTTTGTATCTGCTTTCAAAACTTTGCAAAAAGAATTTAGTTAAAGATTTACCTGAACTTTGTTTTGAAAAAGATAGAATTTGCCAAGCATGTCAATTTGGTAAACAAGTTAAAACTTCTTTTAAACCAAAAGGTTTTGTAACTACTAGTAGGCCACTAGAACTACTTCATATGGATCTCTTTGGACCAACTAGAACATCAAGTCTAGGAGGCAAGAGGTATGGACTAGTCATAGTAGATGATTTTTTGAGATTTACAAGGGTTTTCTTTTTAGCATATAAAGATGAATCATTTTCAACTTTTATAAAATTTTATCGAAAGGTCTCAAATGAAAAAGGTGTTTCAGTTGTTTGCATTTGCAGTGATCATGAAACTAAATTTAAAAATTAAGATTTTGAAAACTTTTGTAATGAAAAAGAAATTGAACACAACTTTTCTGCACCTAGGACACCTCAGCAGAATGGGATAGCAGAAAGAAAAAATCGTACTTTAGAAGAAATGGCACGCATCATACTTTGTGAAAATGATTTGCCAAGATATTTTTGGGCTAAAGCTATTAATACTGCATGTTACATTTTAAATCGAGTTTTAGTCCACCCTATTTTGAAGAAAACTCCATATAAACTTTGGAACCAAAGAAAATCGACTTTAAAATATTTTCAAATTTTTGGTTGTAAATATTTTATCTTAAATAATGGAAAAGATAACCTTGAAAAATTTGATGCCAAGTCTGATGAATGTATCTTTTTAGGATACTCCATATAAAGTAGGGCATATAGAGTTTTCAATAAAAGAACTTTGGTTGTGGAAGAGTCAGTACATATTGATTTTGAAGAATCTACTAACAAATCCTCCAGAAAAGAGGATGGTTTTGATGAATGTGCATGTGCTGACAAGCTTCAAAAATTGATACTAAATGATTAACCCCAGCCAAGTGAAGAAGATCAAGACAAGAATGAGAAAGGTGATGACACTCCAAAGCATCAAGATCTACCTAAGGAGTGGAGGTATGCTCATGGACATCCTAAGGAATTAATCCTAGGTGATCTATCTAAAGGGATAAGAACTCGAGCCTCAATTAGAAATAAATGTGATTATATAACTTTTGTATCACAAGTAGAGCCTAAATGTTTTGAAGAAGCTGAAAAAGACCCTAACTAGATTAATGCCATACAAGAAGAACTAATTAAGTTTGATAGAAATAATGTTTGGACATTAATATAAAGATCATATAATGTTTCTATTATTGGCACAAAATGGGTATTTAGGAATAAATTAGATGAAATTAGAATTGTTGTTAGGAATAAAGCTAGGCTAGTCGCTAAAGGCTACAACCAGAAGGAAGGGATTGATTTTGATAAAATTTTTGCTCCTGTTGCTAGACTTGAAGCAATTAGACTATTATTAGCATTTGCTTGTTTTATGAACTTTAAACTATTTCAAATGGATGTTAAGAGTGCTTTTCTAAATGATTTTATAACTGAAAAAGTTTTTGTTGAATAACTACTTGGATTTAAAAGTCATGCACATCCTGATCATGTTTTTAAATTGCATAAAGTACTTTATGGATTAAAGCAAGCACCTCGAGCCTGATATGAAAGACTCAACAAATTTTTAATTGAAAATAAATTTTCTAGAGGCCATGTTGATAAAACACTATTTTTGAAAAAGAAAGATAGTAATTTATTAGTTGTATAAATATATGTTGATGATATCATTTTCGGTGCTACTAATGAAATTCTTTGTCAAGGTTTGCTAAGCTAATGCAGGGTGAGTTTGAGATGAGCATGATGGGAGAACTCAATTTCTTTCTCAGACTCCAGATCAAGCAAACTACAAATGGAATCTTTATCAACCAAGCTAAGTATACAAGAGAAATTATAAAGAAATTTGGGATGGAGACTACTAAAGAAATAGGTACGTCTATGAGCCCCTCTTATAGACTTGATAAGGATAAACATGGTAAATCTATAGATCAAAAGTTATATAGAGGTATGATTGGCTCTTTACTATACTTAACTGCTAGTAGACCAGATATAATATTTAGTGTATGCATGTGTACCAGATATCAGTCTGAACCTAAAGAATCACATCTGATGGCTATTAAGTGCATTATTAGATATCTTCTGGTACTATTGAAATTGATTTATGGTATTCTAGAAATTCATCTGCTGAATTGATTGGATATTCTAATGCTGATTTTGCTGGTTATAAATTGGATAGAAAGAGTACTAGTGGTACTTATCAATTTCTTGGAGTTAACTTAATCTCATGGTTTAGCAAGAAACAAACTTCAGTTGCACTATCCACAGCTGAGGCTGAGTATATTGCAGCAGGAAGTTGTTGTGCTCAAATCTTGTGGATTAAGCAACAACTTGAAGATTTTAGAATCAAGTTGGCTAGTATACCTATTAAATGTGATAATACCAGTGCTATTTGCTTGACTAAAAATCCTGTTCAACATTCTAGGAGTAAACATATTGAAATTAAATATCATATTATTAGAGATCATGTAGAAAATAATGATGTTGTGCTTGAATTTATTAGTACTGAATTTCAATTAGCTGATATCTTAACTAAACCTCTTCTTGAAGATTGGTTTTGTATGATTAGAAGAGAGCTCGGGATCATTAATCCATTTGATTAAATTTTTCCTATCTTTGACTCAAATTAGATCAATTTGACATCAATCGTACTCAATCAATGTTGAATTTAATCATATTTTAAGCGATTTTGACGAACCCTTGGATCTCTTAATTTTTTGATTTTTAAGTCGATGTGTCGACACCTGAATGTGTCGACACATTCGTGAGTCGACACTTGAACAGTAGCAGATCGAGAATAAAGGGTTTCCGAATAGTTTTTTTTTCCATTTCTCCATCTCCTTCGAGCCGACACATGTTCTAAGGTACTCCTCACTGTTCTCCCCACTGTTTTGTATTTTAAACCTGCTGATTCTTCGATTTGAACACTCGGGAGTTCAGATTTTGTTGGATTTCTTCTCTCATTTGGATTTTAAGCTTTAGAAACCCTAGGTTTCAACCAAAATCTTGCCCAAATCTTTAATCCAAGCAATGGGACCCCGAAAGCAAGTAGTCCATCGACCTCATCAATCAAATCAGGAAGAAGAATGAAATATGAAGGCCAGACACGAGGCTAGAGGTCTTGATCCGCCCGTACGACCACTTTTTGTAGCTTCTAGCAGGATGAGCTCGAAGACCGTCATTGGGGGATGACGAGTGGACTTCACTTTAGCAGCATTTTAGGATCGGACGGTGGATTCGACAGGCTGGTTTGACTTCTTTTTTCTCACTCAGTGAGAAGTTTTACCCAGGACTGATTAAAGAGTTTTATGGATCACTCGCCTGTGGGTCTGATGGATGGATGGCATAGGTGAGAGGCCGGGATATCCCTGTTTCATCAGAGGTACTGAGCAGAGAATGAGATATACCGATGACTAGTTCAGTGATGGACAGCTTGATGGACAAAGTGAGTGGACTTCAGTGTATCTTTGAGTCTGATATATTGCCTGAGGGAGCCACCGTACCCACATCCTGACTATCTGTAGAGATGAGATTATTGCACTACATTATCGCTCGGATACTTCTGCCGAAGACCGGACACTTTGATTACATCACCGAGCGGGAGTTGCTAGTGATGGTCTCTTTGGTTCAACGCATGCCTGTTTGCCTTCCAGTGCTTATGATTCACCAGATGATGGAGGCATCGATGAGCCAGCGACTTTGCCTACCATATGGGATGGGATTGACTATTCTGTTCAGGGAGTATGGCGTTAGCTTTGAGGATGAGCCCTTCCGCATGCTACTTCATACTGATGTGTATGACATCAGGTCTTTACTCCGGATGGGTTATCATCTGTTCCAAGGCTAGTGGACTCGCAAGATATCTGGTCAGGCCGAGGATAGAGCTGATGACAATGATGCTATAGAGGAGGAGCGCATTCTCTCCGGCGAGGCAGAACCTAGTGAGAGTCAACCTGAGACAGTGGCTCAGCCAGCGGTTGCATCTTAGTCTGATCCTACTACTTCAGCACAGCCTTAGCCAGCTCAGATGGAGACTCAGGGTATTTCTGATAGCTTATTAGACAGAGTCAGACACATCGAGATTGATCTTTTGATTGTTAGACAACGTCTTGACTACTTCATAGCTGAGACCAGAGAGAGCCACAGTGGACTTAGTGATGGCATCTCAGCTATACTGACTGCATTGTCCAGACCTTCAGTGAGTACTCCGATTGCTAATATAGCTCCACCTGCTCCTGCACTTGTTGATGATGTTGATGGTGATGATATTGTTGGAGATATTGTCGGTAAGGATGTTGATGGAGACGATGAGGAGACTGACTCTGGTGGATTTGATTTCCCATATCTGACTATAGAGCTAGTAGTGCAGGTGATAGCAGACTTGCCCAAGAGTCCTACTCTTGATCCTTTTAGTTCACCTACCCAGACTCCAGTCCCATCCTTTCCTTCCAGATCGGATGATCATGATCCTATTCCTATACTTTTTCCGGTTATTGATTCTCCAGTTATTGATATTCCTGTTGTACATTCACCTATTGTTGATACCCCTATTATCGATACACCCATTATTGACACCCCTATCATTGATTCACCGATTACAGACATACAGTTCATTCTTCAGCTGATACATCTATCCTTGATACACTTATCGTATCATCGACTGATACTCCTACTATTCACACATCCTCACTTATCTGTGAGCTTGGTTTTTACACACCTGGCTTTCAGTATCCTGATTCCTGTCCCTCATTTGATTGCACGCCAATTTCGACAGTTGCAGAGACTATCGAACCAATTAGTTCCATTCCTACGGAGGATATTGCTTCTACCTCTACTGCTCCAGCCAAAGGTCGGACATATGCACGATGCAGAGGACGTGGTCATCATACCCCTCCACGACCGACCAGGACCCAACTCCGAGATCTCAGATCGATGTGACCTCGAGCTCGATCTTTTACTGATACATGATTGATTGAGATCGGATCATTTTCAGATGATGATGATACAGATGAGGATTAGGATACTTATGTATTTTTAGATAGTTTACTTTTATGCACCTATGTATGTTTTATCTTTTGATTATACAAACTCTGACTTGAAATGAAATGTCGTGTTGTACTTAATGTTCATGACCTTAAATGATTGAATGTTGTACTCAATGTGTGTGTTCTTCCTCATTTTTATGCCTTTTATGGAAATGAATGAAATGATTTACACTTTTCTTAATTCTTCATTGTCTTCACTTGTGAATGAATGAATGAATTTTACACTTTAATGCTATATCTTGAATATTCAGCCTATTTATCCTTCTACCTTTTTAATGATAACAAAAAGGGGGAGTAGATAGTATAGTGAGATTTAAGTATAAATGTAATATATTTTTGGGAGTAGTAAGTTTTTCAAAATTATTTTTGAAAACTTGAATTGAAAATGTTTAAAAATTTCTTAAGAAAGGGGGAGCTATACTTTGTTTTCATTGAAAATTATTTTTAAAGTGAATTTCATCTTCAAACCTCTTTTTAAATGTTTGAAAAGATATTTACAAACCATTTTATGGATCATCAATTCAGGGGGAGCTTTACTTATTGCTAAATTTTTATGTAGAGTATCATGATACATGTGATTATGTTTCATATATATCCTAAAGATCTGATACTCTTATTCATTATAATTTGCTCTGATATATCTTATCAAAATTGAAAATTACTTTGATACAATTATTGCATTTAGTGCTATGTACCTTGTTGAATTCTTTCAAAAGCTTATTATGTAATTTATACTTAAGAATTTTATCATCATCAAAAAGGGGGAGATTGTTGACTCCGTTATTAATTTTGATGATACGCAAAATGGTTAAGTATAAGTTGAGTACTAATGATTTCTTTGAAGTATATTTTTGTTGAAAAAGGTGCTCACAAATTTGAAGTAGCTTGTTTGTTTGAAGAAACCAAGTCTGGATGAAAAGAATTGCTCAAAGAGGACTTGAAAAGTCAAAATTTGCTTGATTGGATATTTGAGTTAAGTAGAAATGTGTTTCAGCTCAAGTTCAGCCTTTTCTGTGAAGTTTTCAGTGAGGTGTCTACTCAAAGTATCGACACATGACACCAAGTGTCGACACATGGAAGTGAAGTGTCGACTCAGGCCGATACGCAAGAATGTTTGAAATGGCACGGCTAAAGTATCAACACATGGACCTGAAGTGTCAACTCAAAGTGTCGACACATGGATCAGTTCATCGTCTGAGATTTTCAAGCCATAAAACTTGCTGAAAATGAAGAACTGTTGAAGTGTCGACACATAAAAAAGAAGTATCGACTCATCTGAGAAAGTGTCAACACATTTGAGATTTTCAGAAGACTAGAATAAAGAATTTGAACTATGTGTCAACTCAAGAAGTTCAAGTATCGACAGGAAGTATTGACTCAAAGCCTGAAGTATTGACACATGGAGTTCTGGGAACAATAACGGCTAGTTTTTCAAACATAGAACTCGACTCTTTTGCCCTCCAACGGCTAGTTTTTCAAGTCTAACGACTAGAAACGGGATTTGAGGCCTTGGAAAAGTATTTATATGCTCCTAATCAAATCAAATTGACAACTATTGAATACCATTGATGAGAATGAAATAAGAGTATTCAAAAGAGAAGAAAAGAGAGCTTTAACTCCTATTCTTTAAAGATTCAACCACTCTCAAGCAAAAGCAAGCCTCCAAGCATTCAAGAACCTTCATGAGCATTGAAGATCATCCATTCTTAAGCATTCATGAGGCTTCAACAAGTTCAAAGCATCTCTATATCGAGCTTCAAAGAGATACCCGCTTTTGTTTAGAAAGCTTACTTTGTTTCTTTGCTTCAAATCATTATTTGTTGCAAGCATTCTTAGTTAGCCTATTGTAAAACTAAGGGAGGTTATTGATGAGCCTTTGAAAACCAATAAGGTTGGTGGTTAGCCCGCAAAACCACTTATATTCTTGGTTATCCCGGAAAATCAAGGGAGGTTGGTGGTGAGCCTTAAAATCATTTAGGTTCTTGGTTAGCCCATAAAACCAAGTGAGGTTTTGACTTGTTGGCCTTGTAAAAACAAGTTGGGTTTTTGATTAGTGAGCCCACAAAACTAATCAACTATAATTGGTGTGATTATAGTAAATTCCCAAGGAGATCTTGGAGAGTGGATGTAGGTGCATTTGATAGCACCGAACCATTATATTTCTTGGTGTTTGTTGTTGATTGATCTCTCTACTTGCTTTTCATTTATTTCTCTTTATTTCTGCTACACTTTTAATTTAAGAGCATTACATTTGAATTTATAGTACCTTGCTTATTTAATTATTGAATTGGATTGCATTGAATTGCATCAAGTAAATTAATTTTAATAATTTTTAGAGACCCAATTCACCCCCCTCTTAGGTTGTTTACTGGGCAACAATGTTCTTTGTCATTTAGGATAAGCTCGGTGGCACCGTCAGTTGGCATTTGAAGCAAGTTGCTCAATTTTTCTTCATCCACAATGACTTTAATTCCGTTAACAGTTGATTCCAAATGGTATTCTTCCATAACTAAATTTTCATAGAAAGTTCTTACCAATGTAGGGTAGGTCAGAATATCCAAAGAACAGAAAAATCTCTAGCCCTGGTTGTCAATCCAACCACCAATCTTCATTTCCATTTCTTCCAAGAAGGAGAAATCGATCCTTCTACCACATGTAACAGGCCTGTTGGCCATTGAAGTGGATTTCCCAGTCGGAGAGGATGTTTCTTCTTCTCATTGATCAGGAGTGCACCTTTTTCTCTTTTCTCCCTTTTCTTTCAGATCTTCACTGCATGTGTTGGTTTCAGTTACTTGAGGAATCTTCCTTGTAGATTTCCTTGGAGCCATTGCAGTGGGATTTAGAGTTCCGGGGAATGATCTTTGAGAGATTGGTAAAGGTTCTGAGTGGAGTAGAGAGAGTTTGGAGTGAAATAGAGAGAGAGTGAAATGTAAGATAAGATTACTCAGATCTATTTAAACAGTGATTTCTCGACATTCAAGTCGGCTCGCCTAACCCTAAAAACATCTGAGTCGGCTCGACCAGAGCAAACTCAGAACAAGCAAAAAAAAAATTAGACATTCGAGCTGGCTCGACCAGAGCAAAATTGCTCGAGTCGACTCGAACAGAAACTTTCCATAGAAATTAAAATGACTCGGAAATTGAGTTTGATTTAATGAAATCTCAAGGAAAGTTGTTCAAAATACTTGAATAGTTATGGGAGGTTTTCTAGATAATTTTTTATTAATTTTGAAAGAAATTAGGTTAAATAAATCTAAAAAGGATTACAAAGACCTAATTCTCCTCTAAGCAATTCAAATCTATCATGATTCAGTGGCTTAGTGAAAATGTCAGCTATCTATTTTTCAGTTGAAATAAATTTTAGTTTAATGTCACCGTTCAAAACATGATCTCTAATAAAATGATGCCTAATCTCTATATGCTTAGTTCAAGAATGCTGAATAGGATTCTTGATTAAATTTATAGCACTTGTGTTATCGCACTTGATTGGAATTTTGAATTGTGTAACACCAAAATCTTCTAGTTGTTGTTTAATCCATAACACTTGTGCACAACAACTTCCTGCAACAACATACTCTGCCTCAGCAGTAGAAAGTACTATCGAGTTTTGTTTCTTGCAGTGTCATGAGATTAAATTTAACCCTAGAAATTGGCATGTGCCGCTAGTGCTCTTTCTATCAATTTTACAACCAGCATAGTCAGCATCCGAAAATCTAATTAAATTCAATGAGGATTGTTTTGAAAACCAAAGACCTAGATTACTTGTACCTTTCAAATATTTGATTATTCTTTTGATAGCAAGCATATGTATTTCTTTAGGATTACATTAAAATCTAGCACATACACATACACTATACAAGATATTTGGTCTACTTGCAGTTAAATATAACATGGATCCGATCATACCTCTATATAGCTTTTGGTCAATAATGGATCCATTTTCATCTTTGTCCAATCTGCAAGATGGGCTCATGTGTATGCTCATTTGTTTGCTAGTCTCCATACCAAACTTTTTGATTATTTTCTTGGTGTATTTGGCTTGGTTAATGAAGATTCCTTCCTTAGTTTGCTTTATTTGAAGTCCGAGGAAGTAATTAAGTTCACCCATTAGGCACATTTCAAATTCTCCCTGCATCAACTTAGCAAATTCTTCACAAAAATTTTCATTAGTTGTACCAAATATAATATCATTAACATAAATTTGCACAACTAACATATCATTATTTTTCTTCTTGATGAAAAGGGTTTTATCAACATTTCCTCTTGAAAAATCATTTTTAATCAAGGAAGTGCTAAGTCTATCATACCAGGCTCTAGGTGCTTGTTTCAAACCATATAAAGCTTTGTTTAATTCAAACACATGGTTTGGAAAAGCATGATCTTCAAAACCCAGTGGTTCTTCTACAAAAACTTATTCAAAGATAAAACCATTTAAAAATATACTTTTTACATCTATTTGAAAAAGTTTAAAATTCATGTAGCAAGCAAATGCAAGAAGTAATCTAATGGCTTTTAATCTTGCTACCGGTGCATATGTTTCATCAAAATCAATGCCTTCTTCTTGATTATATCCCTTAGTCACTAATCTAGCTTTGTTTCTAATGACATTTCCTTGTTCATCTAATTTATTTTTATAAATCCATTTTGTTCCTATGATTGGATGGTCTGTAGGTCTATCAACTAATGTCCAAACCTTATTTCTTTCAAACTAGTTCAATTCTTCATGCATAGCCATCATCTAGTTTGGGTCATTTTCAGCTTCTTCTAAGGTATGAGATTCTATTTGTGATACAAAGGCTAGGTAGTCATGTGCAGTTCTATATGCAGACCTAGTCCTAATACCTTGTGAAGGATCACCAATGATTAACTCTTTAGGATAAGAAGTTACATACCTCCATTTTATTAGTAGATCTGTATGATCCTTACTTATCGTTTCTTCTCCTTCTTTAATTTGTCTTTCTTGTATGCTCATGTCTTCTATCTCCTTTTGAATTGTACCTACATCATTGTCTATACACTCTTCTTTCTTAGAAGGTGAAGGGTTAGTTTCATCAAAAATCACATACATTGACTCTTCAACAGTAAGAGTTCTTTTATTAAATACTCTATATGCTTTGCTATGTAATGAATAACCAAGAAAAATTGCTTCATTAGATTTAGCGTCAAATTTTTCTAGATTATCTTTACCATTATTAAACACAAAGCATTTACATCCAAACACATGAAAATAATTGATATTCGATTTCTTTTCATTTCAAAGCTTATAGGGGGTTTTCTTTAAAATAGGACGGATCAAAACACGATTTAAAATATAACAAGTAGTGTTCACCACTTCTACCCAAAAGTATCTTGGAAGATTACCTTCACACAATATGGTTCGGGCTATTTCTTTCAAAGTCCTATTCTTTCTCTCTACAACACCATTTTGTTATGGTGTCTTAGGAGCGGAGAAGTTGTGATCAATGCCATTTTTAGTGCAATAATCATCGAAAAATTGATTTTCAAATTCAATGTCGTGATCACTCCTAATTGAAATTATTAAAAAAAATTTCAGATTTGAAACCTTTTTGTGAAATTTTCTAAATACTTTAAAGGTTTCATCTTTATGAGCAATAAACAAAATCCATGTAAATCTGGAAAAATCATCTACAATCACAAGGGCATATTTCATACCTCCTAGGCTTATAGTCCTAGTGGGTCCAAATAAGTCCATGTGAAGTAGTTCTAGAGGTCTAGTAGTTGAAATCATATTTTTGGGTTTAAAGCTCCTCTTAGTTTGTTTACCCATTTGGCATGCATCATAAACATAATCAAAATCAACTTTAAACTTAGGTATGCTTCTAACTAAGTTTTTGGAAATTAATCTGGCAATAGTATGTATGCTAGCATGACCTAATCATTTATGCCATAATAAACAAGACTCCTTGGTCTTAGCATTCATTGCAACTAAACTGGAACTACTTGACATGGCAAGATTATTTAGATCTACCACATAAATATTTCCAAGTCTATGTCCAATGAATTTACTGCTAGAATCAAGAGAGTTTGTTACTATACACATAGATGATTCAA
Organism: Areca catechu; assembly: GCA_021397845.1. Taxonomy (NCBI): domain Eukaryota; kingdom Viridiplantae; phylum Streptophyta; class Magnoliopsida; order Arecales; family Arecaceae; genus Areca; species Areca catechu. Next base: position 11,794,962 of record CM038038.1, on the reverse strand, counting down.
AAATAACTTTGAAGCCTTTGTCACAAAGTTGACTAATGCTCAATAAATTATGCTTCAATTTATCCACTAGCAATATATTTTCAATGAAAGTACAAGGGATTATTTTGATCTTATCAATTCTAATTATTTTCTCCTTGCCATTGTCTCCAAAAGTAACCATACCTCCTTCTTTTATTTCTAGGTTGATGAACTGATCATTGTCACCCGTCATATGCCTTTAACAGCCATTGTTGAGATACCATCTTTTCTTCAATTTCTGGGCTACAAGATATTCCTGCAAGACAATCAAGGAGTTCTTTTAGGTACCCAAGCTAACTTGGGTCCTTGTAGGTTAGCTGAGGTAGTTCTTTTGGGAACCCAAATCTTTCTTGATTTATTATGGACATTCTTAATAATATTACATTCAAAAGCTTTATGTCCTAGCTTTTTACAAGCAAAATACTTGATTCTAGAATTTTGAAAAGATTTAAGCTTTGAAATTCTAGATGCATGAGATGCAGAAATAGTAGATTTTATATTTAAATTTTTAGGAACATACAAGTAGCTTTCGAAATGGAAGTAGAACCTTTTATCACAAAAGCCTTTTGAGAAGTTAATTTAGGAACAAAATCTTTTTGCTTCACAAAAGTAGTTGCTGAAACATAATTTGAGTTTGAAGAATTAAAACCAATCTCAGCTTTGTTACCAAAAATTTATTGTTCTTTAAGAATCAACTCAAGCTTATTAGAAGAAAAAGTGAGTTTTTCAACAAGTGGCTTGAGCTTTTCAACCTCCTTTTTCAACTCATTGTTTTCATTTAATAAAACTTTGTTTTTATCATGACAATCATTATTTTTAGTTTTCAATACTTTATAGTTTTCAGAAAAGACATGAAGTTCTTTTTGCAACAAAGTATTCTTTTATGAAATCTCTTCTTTTTCTTTGAGTAAAGAATCATTAATATTCTTTAGAAATCTAATCTTTACTCCAGCTTTTTTAAATCCAGATAAAAGATCATGGAATGCAGAATTTAACTTATCAAATATAAATTCAATTTGAGCATTGGGAGAAGTTACCTCATCCTCAAGATCCATTAGATATAGATTAGCTATTTTTGTAGTCTCTTCCTTTTCAGTTGAGGTGGATTCTTCACTATCGCTCCATGTGGCAACCATCGCTTTCTTTTTCTTCTTCTTGAAAAATTTCTTCAATTGTGGACAATCTGGATGAATGTGCTCTGGTTTTTTACATTCAAGTAGGTGGGGACTTGTTCCTTTTCTGTCTTTGTCCTTGTCCTTTTCCTTGGAATGCTCTCCTCGTTTATGAAATTTTCTATTGAATCTTCCTTTCTTCTTTCCCATAAACTTTTTGAATCTCCTCACAACCATTGCGATATCTTCATTTTCTAGATCATCTTCGGAGGAGGCAGAATCATCTTCCAATTCTTCATCATTCTTAGATTCCAATACAGCCTTGAATGCAATAGTTTTTTTTTTCTTCTGATCATCATCAGTTATGTACTGCATGGCCAATTCGTATGTGATGAGAGAACCCATTAATTCATCCATAGATAGAGTGTTTAGATCTTTAGCCTCCTAGATGGCTGTAACTTTAGGATCCCATTTGTTTGAAAGTGTTCTCAATATCTTATGTACTAGATCAGCATTTGAGTAAACCCTGCCAAGACTTTTCAAACCATTAATAATATCTGTAAATCTAGTGTACATGGCAAAAATATTTTCATTAGGTTCCATTTTAAACAATTCATAGTTGTGTACTAGAAGGTTAATTTTTGAAGTCTTCACTTGGGAAGTTCCTTCATGGATCACTTCAAGTTTATCCCAAATTTTTTTTGCTGATGAGCAAGTGGAAATTCGATTACACACGTTTGAATCCAAAGCACAGTATAGCAAATTCATTGCTTTGGCATTTAATTCCCCTAATTTCATGTCATGTTCATCCCATTCCTTTTCAAGCTTAGGAACATCCACGCCATCAATTTTAATCATGGGAACATGTAGCCCTTTAAGAATAACCTTCCATAATTGAAAATCGACAGCTTGCATATAGATTTTCATTCTTGCTTTCCAATAAGAATAATTTGTGCCTATGAAAAGTGGAGATCTATTAGTTGACTGACCTTCGGCCAACGACGTACTCATTGGATGAGCCATCAATCTTTACTCTTATGTATTCAAAGACACTGCTCTAATACCAGTTGTTGCCCAGGTGGCTACCCAAGAGGGGGTGAATTGGAAATTTAAAAAAATTAAGCAGAAAATGTGCACTTAAAAACCCCTATTGCCGATCACACCGCAGTGGCCTGTAGCTCTTGAGCTAGCACCGATCTCGGACTCTCTCACCTCAAGATCTCCAGGCTCCCAGACCTGCAAAACAAAGTCAGAGACCCAGGCCGGGGGTTCCGGCAGGGGCACTCCGACGATCAAGTTAGAGAGCGACGAGATGGAACAGAGCCCCTAAGGTGGGTTTCCGAAGGATTCTCGTGCTTAGAGGAGATGTAAACGAAAGAAGTATGGGAAGAGGGTAGTTGAAGCCCGGCTTCCTGCACTGAGTTCACCGAGCTCACGCTTGAGGACTCCCTGAAGACTCCCAGGATCGTTCTCTTGGTGTTTCCTTCCTTTTTCGACTTACCTCTCCGCCCGTTTTTACCATCCCTTTTATACCACCGAACTGTCTCAAGCTCGCCTTCCTCTCAAGGGGGGCTCCCCCTACCTCCAGACCCTCCCCTCCCCCTTCTTCTTCGGGTCTGGGCGCTAAGTGGCCGGGCCATCTCGTCCGTCATGCATCATGAAGGGGATAGACTGGCGAGGCTTTGGGCCGAGTATGGGAGCTCTCCTTTCGAGGCATTGACGGTGGGATTCCAGTCATCTCAGGCTCCTGTCCACAAGGATCCCATTCCTCGGTTATGGGGCCTCATCCGACTGGTGTAAACGAGATTTCGTGTGTCACTACAGGCAGTACTGGTGCCCCCTATGGGGCGTGGCACATGCCGGCTCTAGTGGCGACCTCGTAACCCATGCCCCGGCTTTCCCGAGGTTTCACAGAGTAGGGCTGACCTCGGTCGAGGTGGACCCGCCAGGGGGCGCCACCTGGCGGAGGGGTAGAGAGAGGCTGGACTTCGACCGAGGTGGACCCGTCTTCGGGTGCCAACCGGTGAAGGAGCAAGAGGGCCCGGCTCGATCTCGGTCGAGGTGGACCCGTCTTGGGATGCCACCTGGCGAGGGAGCGAGGGGCCGCCAGCTTCGATCGAGGTGGACCCCTCCTGGGTGGACACCTGACGGAGCGGCAGAGAGGGGCTCGACTTCGGTCGAGGTGGACCCGTCTTCGGGTGCCAGCTAACGAAGGAGCAGGATGGCCCGGCTCGACCTCGGCCAAGGTGGACCCATCTTGGGGTGCCACCTGGTGAGGGAGCAAGGGGCCACTAGCTTCGACCGAGGTGGACCCCTCCTGGGTGGACACCTGGCAGAGCGGCAGAGAGGAGCTCGACTTCGACCGAGGTGGACCCGTCTTCGGGTGCCAGCTGGCGAAGAAGCAGGAGGGTCCAGCTCGACCTCGGCCAAGGTGGACCCGTCTTGGGGTGCCACCTGGTGAGGGAGCGAGGGGCCGCCAGCTTCGATCGAGGTGGATCCCTCTTGGGTGGACACCTGGCGGAGCGGCAGAGAGGTGCTCGACTTCGGTCAAGGTGGACCCATCTTCGGGTGCCAGCTGGTGAAGGAGCAAGAGGGCCCAACTCGACCTCAGTCGAGGTGGATCCATCTTGGGGTGCCACCTGGCGAGGGAGCGAGGGGCCACCAGCTTCGGCCGAGGTGGACCCCTCTTGGGCAGACACCTGGCGGAGCGGCAGAGAGGCACTCGACTTCGATCGAGGTTGACCCGTCTTCGAGCGCTAGCTGGCGAAGGAGCAGGAGGGCCCGGCTCGACCTCGACCGAGGTGGACCCGTCATGGGGTGCCACCTGGCGAGGGAGCAGGAGGGCCTGGCTCGACCTCGGTCGAGGTGGACCCATCTTGGGGTGCCACCTGGCAAGGGAGCAGGAGGGCCCGGCTCAACCTCGGCTGAGGTGGACCCGTCTTGGGGTGCCACCTGGCAAGGGAGCGAGGGGCCACCAGCTTCGACCAAGGTGGACCCCTCCTGGGTGGACACCTGGCGGAGCGGTAGAGAGGGGCTCGACTTCGATCGAGGTGGACCCGTCTTCAGGTGCCAGCTGGCGAAGGAGCAGGAGGGCCCGGCTCGACCTCGGCCGAGGTGGACCCCTCCTTGGAGCGAGGGGCCGCCAGCTTCGGCCGAGGTGGACCCCTCCTAGGTGGACACCTGGTGAGGGAGCGAGGGGCCGCCAGCTTCGACTGAGGTGGACCCCTCCTGGGTGGACACCTGGCGGAGCGGCAGAGAGGTGCTCGACTTCGGTCAAGGTAGACCCGTCTTCAAATGCCAGCTAGCGAAGGAGCAGGAGGGCCCGGCTCGACCTCGGCCGAGGTGGACCCATCTTGGGGTGCCACCGGCGAGGGAGCGAGGGGCTGCCAGCTTCGACCGAGGTGGACCCCTCCTGGGGGGACACCTGGCGGAGCAGCAGAGTGGTGCTCGACTTCGGCCTAGGTGGACCCGTCTTCAGGCGCCAGCTGGCAAAGAAGCAGGAGGGCCTGGCTCGACCTCAGCCGAGGTGGACCCATCTTCGGGTGCCAGCTGGCGAAGGAGTAGGAGGGCCCAGCTCGACCTCGACCGAGGTGGACCCATCTTGGGGTGCCACCTGGCGAGGGAGTAGGAGGGCACGGCTCGACCTCGGCTGAGGTGGACCCGTCTTGGGGTGCCACCTGGCGAGGGAGCGAGGGGCCGCCAGCTTCGACCGAGGTGGACCCCTCCTGGATGGACACCTGGCGGAGCAGCAAAGAGGTGCTCGACTTTGGCCGAGGTGGAGCCGTCTTCAGAAGCCACCTGGCGGAGGAGCAGAAGTACTCCCTCCCGAATGGGGGATCTTTTGAAAAAATCTACATGGTACTGACCGTGTCCAGCTGGACCTGACACGCGCCCCATGTCAGTGATGAAGCCATATCAGTTGCCCCCCATCCCCACGTTCCGTCGAGGCATCGTGGCTCGGGACATGGGGATTTAATGCGGAGATGACGTGGAGAAGGCGAAAATCTCATGCCATAATTTCCATGATCCTTGTCGCCGCTTCTGTTGCGCCCGAGACCCTATGAGAGGCTGCCACGTGCAAGCTTCCGATGGGCCATTAATGTGCCGTTTTGAAAATGAGGCAGTTTCCATCGAACCGAAGCGTCGATGTTGGGCGTGCATCCACACGGCGGCCATCTGGTGGCCCGAAATGGAAAGAGGGGTATGGCTGCTGTCGATTGAAATTGAAAAGGAGGGGGGATTTTCGGAAACGAAGTCCCTCCACTTTCTCGCGCTCCGCCGGTGGTTGCAGTGGTTTTCCTTCACCTTCCGGGATTGCTATTTCTTTTACACAAAATATTTCGGTGAGTATCCACGTCTTCCTCCTCCTCTTCCTCCATCTATTAGTCCTCGTGTCCATTCTTCGCTTCTTTTTCTTTCTTCATGGCGCATCGCCGCTATATCTCCTCCAACTTGGACGAGGCAAGTCCTTCCCGGCCGAGGACTCCATCGCCTTCTTCCTCGGAAGGGGAAGAGATCCTGGACGAGGTCCGTAGGCAGCTCCAGCCTGGGGCTGTGACCATAGGCGTCCCTAGGGGTCCTAAGTCTCCCCCCATAGTTTCTGCTCGTCCCATTTCTTCTCTTCCTCCTCCGGTAACTTCTCCCTCCGGCCCCTCTGGTCATGCCTCAACGATGACCGAGGACGACCTTTCTCTGCTCCGGGATGTCTATGGAATCCCGGGTTCGACTCGTCTTTCCCTCCCGCGGCCTGGAGATCGAGCGACCTCGGGAGAATCGCCTTTTATGAGAACTTCCTCCTCGGGGGTCTTCGATTTCCCCTTCACCCCTTTTTCCTCTCTTTTATCAGTCACTACCATCTGGTCCCGACCCAGTTGGCTCCTAATGCCATCCGGTTCATCTTTGCTTTCATTGTCTTCTGCCACTTCCACGAGTTCGTTGCCCATTTCTCCCTCTTCAGGGCTCTCTTCATCCTGAAGCGCTATTCCACCGATGATGGCTGGTGGTACATCTCACCTCGGCCTAGGTGCCTCAGGTTCGACCTCCCTTCAACTATTAAGAGCTGGAAAAATCGATTCTTTTTTGCCTCAATCGACGATGTTGACTAGGCCTGGAGCGAGCCAGACCGGTCTCCGAACCGAAACTCTGAGATCGAGCCAGCGGACCAAGAGGTCTTTTCACAGCTGCTGAGTGATGCAATCCCGGTCCTCGATGTTCTGCTCTCATAGCAGAATTTATTCGAGGCAGGGATCAGTCCCATCCGGGAGTTGGGTGAGGCTTGGATCTTTCTCCTTTAATTTCTTTTTTTGCCCCGCATCCCCCCTCCCCCGTTTTTTTTCTTTTGAACAAACTTGACTGACCTCTTTTTTCTCAGGTATGAAGTTCTCCGTAGAGAACCTGATGGAGGGCGCTGCGCAGAGGGATGCTGCCGAGGGGACTGAACCCCCGGCAAAGAGAGCTCGTACTGAGGTGAGCCAGACGCCCGTGCTAACCTCCATCACTAGCCCTGGAGCGGCGGCTCCCGCCTCCAGGCCACCTCGGGCCCGGGCGCCCGATGTCCCTGTCATCGACCTCGACAAGGCTGGGGAAGAGAAGGGGTCGGAACCTCCTCGGGCAGCACCGGCTCCAGCCGCTGCACTGGCCGCATCCACGGTGGCCACCAGGATGGCGGCAGCTCCACCGACGGCCGCACCACTTGGCGAGGGGACGACAGCCTTGCCTTCTACCGACGCGCCTATTCTGCCACCGAGCCTCACCAGCCGATGCTCCGTGATCCGTGACCAGGGCCTCGCGGAGAAGGTCATGGAGTTTGCCAGCACCTCCCGGGACCGCCGTCTAAGGGGTGGCCATGACTACAACGAGACGCTGCTCAGGATCCTCCTGCAGCTCTTTACGGTAAGTTCCGAGCTCCGAATCCTTTAAAGATCCAGTTGGATTATTATAACCTCCTTTTCTTTCGATGTGGATCAGGACGGACGTGCTGCTGTAGAGGAATTTCCTTGCCGGCTACGCCAAGAAGGACGTCGTGAAGGAGGAGAAGCTCGGCAAGCTCGTAGCTGACGTCAAGGACCTCATGGAGAAAGGGGTCAAGCTGCGAGGAAATAACCAGGCCCTCCGAGCTGACCTGGCCCGCATTGAGGGATGCATCAAGGAGCTTGAGACCTCTCTGTCAGAGGAGAGGATCTCGAACCAGCACTGCAATGAGGAGGACGTGGCAGAGAAGACTCGCCTCAGGGCTCAGTCCCGGTCACTAGAGCGCCGAGTGGAGGAAGTCCTGAAGGAGCTGAGCACCGCCAAGGAGAAGAGCTCTTATGTCAATGGCTGCTGGAGGCATCCAAGCGGGAGGTGCAGGAGGCCGTTTCGAGATTCTGGGCCTCCGAGGAGTACATCGCCGAGGTACGGGAGGCTGCCGTGGACTCCTTCTTGAAGGGGTTCCAGGTATGCCGGGAGAAGGTTGGCTTCTTCTATCCCGAGCTCGACCTCAGCGGGGTAGTCCTCAGTGGCAGGAGGTAGGAGCCCACTGAAGGAGCTTCGACGGTGGCCGGTGATGAGGCGGCGACTCCCGAGCAGCCTCCCGTCAACGGCGCCGGCGGAGAGAGTGCCCCCCAGCCCAAGGAGGATGCAGCTGCACCGAAGTAACTCCACGGTGCTTTTATCTTTTTTTTGTATTTTCTTTCTTTGGGGTCTCCTGGCCTGTCGGGGCCCCTCTTATGTACTGACCCTTTGAATGCAATGAAATTCTCTTTTCACTAAAATGTTCCTTCACTCTTTCTTTCTTTTCTTCTTCTCCTTTTTTTTTTTGTGCATCTTCTGGACTGAACTCCGGCGCTAGCCACTGGGACTAAGTCCCGTAGTGCATTCCGGGTCGAGTTCAGGAATTGCATGGGCAAACTTAGTTCTGCCCCACCTTCCAAACCGAAGTCCGAGACTTTCGGACTGAACCCCGGGGCTGCAGGCTGTATCTGAGCCTTGCACGGCTTGCTGAGCTATTCTCCGGGATCGCGTGGGCAAATTTTATTCTGCCCCGCCTTCCAGACCGAAGTCCAAGACTTCCAGACTAAACCCCGGGGCCGCAGGCTATATCTGAGCCTTGCACGGCTTGCCGAGCTGTTCTCCAGGATCACATGGATGAATTTGATTCTGCCCCGCCTTCCAGATCGAAGTCCGGGACTTTTGGACTAAACCCCGGGGCCAAAGGCTGTATCTGAGCCTTGCGCAGCTTGCCGAGCTATTCTCCGGGATCGCGTGGGCGAATTTGATTCTGCCCCGCCTTCCAAACCGAAGTCCGGGACTTCTGGACTGAACCTCGGGGCTGCAGGCTGTATCTGAGCCTTGCGCGGCTTGTCGAGCTGTTCTCCGGGATCGCATGGGCGAATTTGATTTTGCCCCACCTTCCAGACCAAAGTCCGGGACTTTCGGACTGACCCCGGGGCCGCAAGCTGTATCTAAGCCTTGCACGGCTTGCCGAGCTGTTCTCCGGGATCTTGTGAGAGGGACATCATGCCTTCGCGGGTCTCCCGCCGTGTCCGTGCTCGCTGAACTTAGAGCTAGGTGGCCCTCATCCTACGAGACGAGAGGAAGCATTTGATGAAAAAGATTTCATTGCTAAAGTTCAAGGAGCCTTACACTATTGGTAATACATCCTCAAGTTTGAGGCATTCCAGGTCCGAGGGAACTGGGATCCTCCTAGCTCCTCCAGGTAGTACACCCCGTAAGGAAGTGCCTCCGCCATCCTGTAAGGGCCTTCCCAGTTTGGGGAGAGCTTCCCGCACTCCTGTGGCTGGGAAGCTTCAACGCGGTGGAGCACCAAATCTCCTGGGTGGAAGGACTTCGATTGCACTCTGGAGTTGTAGTATCTGGCTACTCGCTGCCGGTAGGCAGCCATCCAAACTCGAGCCTTGTCCCTCGTTTCTTCAAGGAGGTCCAGGTTTAGCAACATCCTAGCAGGGTTCTCCGCCTCGTCGTACTGCTCCACGCGTAGGGTCAGTAGGCTGAGCTCGATTGGGATAACTGCTTTTGCTCCGAAGACAAGGTTGAATGGGGTCTCGTCCATAGCCATCCTCGGGGTAGTGTGGTATACCCAAAGGACACTCGGGAGCTCTTCCGCCCACCTCCCCTTGGCTTGGTCCAATCTTGTTTGGAGGCCTTGTAAGATGGTCCTATTCATTACCTTGACTTCTCCGTTTGTCTGTGGATGCACCACCGAAGTGAAACGATGGTAGATGCCGAGGTCGCTGCAGAACTTCTCGAACTCCCGACAATCGAACTGATGTCCGTTGTCGGTGATAATAGTGTGTGGTAGTCCAAAGCGGCAGATAATTGACTTCCAGAGGAACTTGGTGACGTTTGCCTCCGTGATCCGGGCCAAGGGTTCGGCCTCGACCCACTTCGTGAAGTAGTCAATGGCCACGATCAAGAATTTCCGTTTCCCAGACGCCAGGAGAAAAGGTCCTAGGAGATCCATGTCCCATTGAGCGAATGGCCATGGGATGGAGAGCTGGGAGAGTGGAGCGGCGGGCTGACATTGCACCGGCGTGCCACTGACATCGGTCACACCTCTTCATGAAGTCAGCTGCGTCTTCTTTCATTGTCTCCCATAAGTAACCTTGACGGAGGGCCTTGTATGCCAGTGTCCTGCCCTCCACGTGGTTCCCACAAACGCCCTCGTGGATCTATTGGAGCATGAGTGCGGCCTCTGCGAGTCTCAGACACTTGAGGAATGGGTAGAAGTAAGACCTCTGATACAGTAACGTTCTTTAATGAATTTTCAATTCTTCTCCAGAATTCATCCAGCAAGGCTCATGCTTTCAAGATATCTTCAATCTCTTCTTACAACATACTCAAAGTAATTTAAAGCTTGAAATAACCTAAAAGTAACCCATTTGATTGGTTTTTACTTAAGTTCTTCTTTGGGTTCTTCTTTACAAGAATCAATCATAATACAACTCAACACAAGAAATAGAAATGTAGGAGTTGAAATTGAGCAATGAATTCATCCTACAAAAACTTGTAAAACACTTGAAGAGTTAGTAAAATAAATGCATGCTTCAATGTTTTGTTATCATCAAAATCACTTATGGGATCAATACTTTGGCTGAGGTGCAAGTGGAGATCCTATTGAACTCTCTCGGATCTAATCCATGGTAAAGGAGATTCATTGCTTTCGCATTGATCTCAGATTGTTTAATATCATTTTCATCCCAATCCTCTTCAAGCTTTGTGATGGAAACACCATTAACCACAACCGAAAGAATATGAGGATATTTATCTACCACTTTCTACAAATTATAATCTATAGAATGCATGTAAATTCTTATTTTAGTTTTTTAATATGTATAATTAGAGCTATTAAAATAAGGTGGCCTATTTGAGGCTTGTCCCTCAACTATACTAGTACCAAGGGGGGCTGCCATAGATCTTTACTCAAGGCGGTTAGACCTATATACTGAGAACGTGGCTCTGATACCACCTGTTACCCAGTAAGCAATCCAAGAGGAGGGGTAAATTGGGTTTCTAAAAATTATATGCAAGTGTATGTACCAATTCAATAAACAAAATAAGTGCTAGTGAGATATATGTGTAGTGTGCTCTTAAAGAGTGTGCAGCGAAAATTTAAATTACAATGATAGATAAGAGCAAGTAGAGAGAGACGATCACAAACACGAGCCAAGTATAGTAGTTCAGTGTTCTCCAAGGCACCTACATCCACTTCCCAAGGTCCACTTGGGAATTCACTATAATCACTCATGATTACAGTCGATTAGTTTTTCGGACTCACTAATCACAATCCCTTTTGGATTTTACAAGGCTCACCAAAAGAAACCTCTTAGTTTTCAAAAGCTAACCAAAAATCTCCTTGGTTTTCAACTAGGCTAACCAAAAACTTTCTTGGTTTTCAACTAGGCTAACCATAAACCTCCTTGGTTTTGTTTTTATGCACACCAAAAACCTTTACAACAAAGTATGAAATGATATAAAGAATACAAGAAAAGCTTTCTAATAAAATTTGTTATCTTTTTGAAGTTCGATGAAGATGCTTGTCTTCAATTCGATGAAGATGCTTGTCTTTAATTCGATTGCTTTAAATGCTTGAAGGCTCTCGATTGCTTTAAGCCTCAATCAATGCTCAAAAGTTGTTAGACTTGAAGGCTCTCGATTGCTTTAAATGCTTAAAGGCTTCTTTTCTGGAAGTAAAAGCTCTTAATAAATGTATGAGTGAATGCACTTGCTTTCTTTCTTTTTCTTTTTCTCTATTCATTCTCTCTTGATTTCTCTTCAATTTGAATCACTTAAATACCATCCCAAGGCTCAAAAGTTGGTTTATGACCGTTAGACACGATAAACTAGCCGTTGGGAGCAAAAAGGATAAGTTTTACATTTGAAAAAACTAGCCGTTACTGTTCTCAGAACTCCAAGTGTCGATACTTCAAGCTGTGAGTTGACACTTAAGGTCGATACTTAAGTCCCATGAATTGATACCTAGTTCAAAATTCTGCATTGAAGCTCTCTAGAAATCTCAAGTGAGTCAACACTTCATCTAGTGAGTCGGCACATGAGTAAACTCTCAAACTTTGAGTTAATCCTTGAGTCGACACCTTGAGTCGATACTTGAATGGCATGAGTCAACACTTCAAGCAGCCACTAAAACTTCTCTCTGTGTGCCGACTTGAGTCGATGCTTGTACTGTCATGAGTCAACACTTGAACTATGAGTTGACACTTTGAGTCAATACTTGCTGAAACTTTTTCAAAAATGACTGAAACTCTACTTAATCCTTTTTCAACTGAACTTATTAATTCCTTTCAAGCAAGTTTTAAATACTTAAGTCCATTAAACACTGATGTTTTAACCATAGAAAGGGTTTCTTCAATCTTTGATAAGCAGTTCAGTTTTTGCTGATTTGATGAGTACCTTTTTCTATTAAAAACACATTTCAAAGAATTGTTAGTACTCAAACATACTTAAGTATTTTGTTAATCATCAAAATCAATAACGGAGTTAACATTGGAGAACTCCTTTCGTTAACTTCTCCCTCTGCTCGTTGGAACGTAAAACCGAGATCATGTCTTCATACTCCAGGGTCTTCTTGCCATACAGCAGCGTAGTAACTAAAGCATCAAAGGAAGGAGCAACGAGCATAGCAACAGCAAGGACTTGTCCTCCTCCTCGTACTTGACTCCAATATTCAGCAACTCATTGTATATCTAGTCAAACTTCTAAATGTGATCTACTATTTTTTTGCCTTCCTTCATCCGAAGGTTGTAGAGTTATTTCTTTAGCATCAACTTGTTGCACATGTTCTTTTCCATGTGGAGCATATGCAACTTTGACCAGAGACCTTTTGGAGTCCTCTCCTCTATCATAGAATAGAGAGCCGCATCTGCTAAGCACCGTTTGATCATCGCACAGGCCTTCCTTTTCATGGACATCCATTGCTTCTCTGACACCTCATCAGGCTTTTCCTCCAAAGCATGGTCCAATTCCAACTGGACAAGGAGATCTTCAACCCGAACTTTCTATATGAAAAAGTTTCTTTTCCCATCAAACTTCTCAAAATCCATCTTTATGATAGTACTCATGGCTGGATCCTAGCCAAACATACAATAATAAAAAAAATGCCGTAGGATTGAGAAGTGCCTTAACAGATGCTTACTAAAATTTTAGTAATTGAAGATCTGCAACTTCTGGTATCCCCTACAAACTCCATGCAACTCAAGCTCTGATACTACTTATTAGAGGTTGTTCTCAGGTGTGTAGACAATCTTCTACCAGCAATCAACCTCAAAACATTATATTGGAAGCAGCAGTAATAGGAGATTTAAGATGGGTTAAACGTGGGTCAGGTTGGCGGGTCAGATCATATTTTGCCACCCATAACCATGTATATCATATAACATATGTATATATTTATAGATGGAAGAGCATGGAAGGGAGCCTGGTGAAACTAGTGATGTTGAGTTCTATAGGATGACTCATATCCACCAAGATGGTAGCTTTGTATAAAAAGAGTCTAGAGAACTTATTGTATGTATTGATTTATTAAATAAATATATATTATATTATTTTTTTATCATTAATATGTAGGTATTTTTTAAATATGTATGGTATAGGGCAACAATTCTTATTACAGAGCATATCGATGATTCATCATCATCTGTGGAGTATAGTCATGTCAAGGCCTAAGTTTGCACTAAGCTTATGGGACCGGAGTATTATAGGTGAGTGAGGGATTTTGGAGTTGGAGTCACCTCCACCCAGTTATCTGCAGTAAGCAAATATATCCAAGATTGTAGATAAAGCGGTAGCACCACAAAGGTTCATAGATTAGAGACACAGGTATGAGAGATAAGATAGAGCCATGAGGCACAGTTACAGGAGATAAGGTAGAGCTATGATCTAAAAATAGAGCAGTTGAAACAGAGCCATCAGATAGAGATAATATCATTGAAGATTCAAATTAATCAAGTTACATCTTTTTTATGGGGTTTTGTCCCAAATCAAGTAATTGGCTACATATAATTTATGGATTTTATATAATTATTATGTATATTTTTATTGTATAAGCTTATGAGTTGTATGTTATATTCATTAATTTATATATTTTTTTCTATTTTTTACAGGCTCCTAATTCTTCTAGCAATCGCCAAGATGATGATGATGATGCTACCATATATATAAATGATAGCCCACTCTTTTTTTGTGTTTCATATATGATGTATCATTTTGTATTTTGTTATAGCTTTTTGGTTGTATGGATTCATTCATCTTGGACAATGTAAAAACTTGTCATTTTGGTATGTAATACAAAAATTATTTTATGACTTTTGTTTATATAATAAGATTTTTTGAAGTTCTTCAATATTTGTTATGTATAAGTAAATTTTATGAAATGTACAAATTTATGATATAGTCTTTGTATACTCTTTTTTTAATACATACAAGAATTTCATTTTTTTTATTCAAAAGGTACTTGGTGATACTTAAAAGCATTGTCAAGCCTTAGTACTTAGCGACGTTTATAAGCATCACCAGGTAACGACACTTATAAGCATCACTAACTTATAATGCTTATAATCATCATTTAAGCTAGAGATGCTTATAAGCATTGCTAATCTAGTGATACTTATAAGTGTTGCCGATCTCGCCGCCGTGCCTGTAGCTTCAGAGCTGGTGACTTGATCAGGCCGTCTCGTCTCGAGGTCTCCGGACTCCCGATCCTGCAAAACAAGGTCAGAAACCCTGGCCGGGGATCCCGGCGAGGGGGCTCAGACGGTCAAGTTAGAAAACGGCGAGATGGAACAGAGTCTCCAAGGTGGGCCCCTCCGGGAGTCCCAGGCTTAGAGATTCTATTTGTAAAGAAGGTCTCAGGAAGAATAGAAATTGGGCCAGGTTCCTCCACCGAGCTTGCGCCAAGGGATCTCTCTCGGGATCTTGGATCCTGCTCTTGGTGTCTTTCCTTTTCCCAGCCCTTTTTTTCCCTTACCTAGTCGTCCGCTCTTCCCATCCTTTTATCCATCACGCTGCCTCCAGCTTCCCGCCCCTGAGAGGCTCCCTCTCGCTTTCACCTCCTTCTCTCCCTCTCTTTCCCCTTTCCCCTTTGGGTCTAAGAACCCGGCGGCCTCCTTGTCTTGCTTGCCGAGCCTAGCGAGAAAAGGGTAGAGGGAGGATGCTGGTCAGACCTTGGGGCCGAGCGCGAGCGCTCTCTTTCCCAGGCACCGACAATGCCGGTTACCGGGTCCTGTCTTGCCAGGACTTCGCTTCTCGGCTGCGGAACCTGTCGGGCCGATGTAAACGAGATTTTGCACGTTGCTGTCAACCGTACCGGCGCTCCTTTCAGGGTGCGGCGCGCGCTGCTCGAGGGACAGTCTCGGAACTCATGCTTTTGCTCCTCGGCGGCCTCACCACGCGGGGTAGCTGGCCTCGACCGAGGTGGACCCCTCCTGGGCGGATACCTGACGAAGGAGCAGCAGAGGGCCCAGCTCGACCTTGGCCGAGGTGGCACCGTCTCAGGGCGCCACCCGGTGAGGAAGGGGTCGCCGGCTCGGCCGAGGTGGACCCCTCCTGGGCGGACACCTGGCGGAGCGGCAGAGAGGTGCTTAACTTCAGCTGAGGTGGAACCCTCCTGGGCGGACACTTGGCGAAGGAGCAGCAGAGGGCCCGGCTCGACCTCGGCCGAGGTGGCACCGTCTCAGGGCGCCACCCGGCGAGGGAGGAAGGGGCCACCGGCTTCAGCCGAGGTGGACCCCTCCAGGGCGAACACCTGGCGGAGTGGCAGAGAGGCGCTCGACTTCGACCGAGGTGGACCCCTCCCGGGCTGACACCTAGCGGAGCGGCAGGAAGGCGCTCGACTTCGGCCGAGGTGGACCCCTCCTGGGTGGACACCTGGCGAAGGAGCAGCAGAGGGCCCGGCTCGACCTCGGCCGAGGTGGCACCGTCTCAGGTCACCACCCGGCGAGGGAGGAAGGGGCCGCCGGCTTTGGCCAAGGCGGACGCCTCCTGGACGGACACCTGGCGGAGCGGCAGAGAGGCGCTCGACTTCGACCGAAGTGGACCCCTCCTGGGCGGACACCTGGTGAAGGAGCAGCAGAGAGGCGCTCGACTTCGGCCGAGGTGGACCCCTCCTGGGCGGACACCTGGCGAAGGAGCAGCAGAGGGCTCGGCTCGACCTTGGCCGAGGTGGCACCGTCTCAGGGCGCCACCCGGCGAGGGAGGAAGGGGCCGCCGGCTTCGGCCGAGGTGGACCCCTCCTGGGCGGACACCTGGCGGAGCGGCAGAGAGGCGCTCGACTTCGACCAAGGTGGACCCCTCCTGGGCGGACACCTAGCGAAGGAGCAGCAGAAGGGCGCTCGACTTCGACCGAGTTGGACCCCTCCCGGGCGGACACCTGGCGAAGGAGCAGGGAGGCGCTCGACTTCGGCCGAGGTGGACCCCTCCTGGGTGGACACCTGGCGAAGGAGCAGCAGAGGGCCCGGCTCGACCTCGGCCGAGGTGGCATCGTCTCAGGGCGCCACCCGGCGAGGGAGGAAGGGGCCGCCGGCTTCGGCCGAGGCGGACACCTCCTGGACGGACACCTGGCGGAGCGGCAGAGAGGCGCTCGACTTCGGCCGAGGTGGACCCCTCCTGGGTGGACACCTGGTGAAGGAGCAGCAGAGAGGCGCTCGACTTCGGTCGAGGTAGACCCCTCCTGGGCGGACACCTGTCGAAGGAGCAGCAGAGGGCCCGGCTCGACCTCGGCCGAGGTGGCACCGTCTCAGGGCGCCACCCGGCGAGGGAGGAAGGGGCCGCCGGCTTTGGCCAAGGTGGACCCCTCCTGGGCGGACACCTGGCGGAGTGGCAGAGAGGCGCTCGACTTCAGCCAAGGTGGACCCCTCCTGGGCGGACACCTGGCGAAGGAGCAGCAGAGAGGCGCTCGACTTCGGCCGAGGTGGACCCCTCCTGGGCGGACACCTGGCGAAGGAGCAGCAGAGGGCCCGGCTCGACCTCGGCCGAGGTGGCACCGTCTCAGGGTGCCACCCTGCGAGGGAGGAAGGGGCCGCCGGCTTCGGCCGAGGTGGACCCCTCCTGGGTAGACACCTGGCGAAGGAGCAGTAGAGGGCCCGGCTCGACCTCGGTCGAGGTGGCACCGTCTCAGGACGCCACCCGGCGAGGGAGGAAGGGGCCGCCGGCTTCGGCCGAGGTGGACCCCTCCTGGGCGGACACCTGGCGGAGCGACAGAGAGGCACTCAACTTCGGCTGAGGTGGACCCCTCCTGGGCGGATACCTGGCGAAGGAGCAGCAGAGGGCCCGGCTCGACCTCGTCCGAGGTGGCACCGTCTCAGGGCACCACCCGGCGAGGGAGGAAGGGACCGCCGGCTTCGGCCGAGGTAGACCCACATCTGACCTTGCTGGACCTTCTCCGTTCTGCCGAAAAAAATTCACGTGGCTCGAATCACGCCTGGCGAAATCTGAGACATGCCACATCATTGTAACGGCTGTAACAATAAGCATTGCTAACTAGCAATGCTATCTACTAGCATCATTGCATGAAATTTTCATGCTTGCATACCTAATGCTTTCACAATGTTTGAAAAAGTATCGTGATATCACTTTGAAATGCTTATCAGCATTGTTAAAGTCAAGCAAAATATTATCTAAAGTCCCTTTTTTCTATAATGGAAGTATTGATAACATGACTCCTTATAACAAACTATTTGAAAATTATCCTAATATTTCTCATCTTTGTGTGTCTAGATGTATTTGTTTTGTGTATAATTATGATGCATTATCCAATAAACTAGATGGCAAGTCTATCAGGTATATATTTCTTGGCTATGATGAAGCTAGAAAAGATTGAAGATGAATTAATCTTGAGATGATAAAAATTTATACCTCTAGACATGTTGCTTTTGATAAGGGCCTTTCTTGGCGGTATTCTGATGGGTCCTACTTTCCAATTGGTAAATTTAAATCAATTTCTAATGAAGACAATATCATGGAAGGATGTTGTTCTCACAAAAATTGGTAAGCCTTCTTCACTTTCTCTAGCTTTTTCAACTAAATTGCTAAAGTTTTATTTACCTATTTCAGATGCTCACAAAATCCATGAAAAGTTGGTGTACATGCTTTAAATTCTTAAGAAAAAGAAATGCTTTGTTAGAAAAGAAGAAGACATGAAGCTATTTAAAGATGAATCTAAAGATTCCAAGGATTCATCACCATTGCAAAGAAGTAGGAGAAAAAAGAACCCGATCAATAGGTATGGAGAATGAGATTATTCTTTTATTGCTTATTGTTGTGCTTTGACTATTGTTGATCCACTAGAATCCACTTTATATGATGAGGTCAAAGGCATTGGTGGTTGGAAAGATGCCATAAAAGAAGAGATTTTAGCTCTTAAAAAAGAATGAGACTTGTGATATTTTGTTCCTTTACCTAGTGGTATTTCTTTTGTATTTCTTGTAAGTGAGTTTATAAGGTGAAAAAAAAGAATGATAGTTTTATTAAATGCTACAAAGCTAGGATTATAGTAAGAAGATTCTCACAAAAGCATAGAGTTGATTTTAACAAGACTTTCAATCTAGTTGCAAAATTAACTACTGTCAGAATGCTTATTTCTTTAGTAGCTAGTAAGGGATGGTCTTTATGGCTATTGGATGTCAAAAATGCCTTATTGTATGGTGATCTTGACAAAGATATTTATATAGTGCAGCTTTTTTGTTTTGTTGATCCCGTTCATCCTAAATTTGTTTGCAAACTTAAGAAACCTTTATATAGTCTCAAGCAAATACCAAGAGTATGGTATAAAAAAATTGTTGAATATTTATTATTTTATGGTTTTTCTCTATATTTTGTAGAATCTGGTTTATTTGTGAAACATAGTAGCAAAGGTATAATAATTGTTTACCTCTATGTTGATAATCTGATTGTTACTAGTGATGATGTGATGAGGTCTGTAATGTTCAGGATAGCTATCTATATAATTTGATATGATAAAACTTGGTGAATTGAGATATTTTCTTGGCATTGAAGTAGCTATACTTAAAGATAGTTATTTTACTTGTAAAAAAAATATGCTCTTGATTTATTAAATAAGTTTGGATTGGCTAATTGCAAGCATATGTGGATCCCAGTTGAGTCAAATTTAAAATTAAGGAGCAAGGCAAACTTCTTATGATCCTATTATGCATAGACTGGTTATTGGCAATTTGATCTATTTGACTACCTAAGGCCAAATATTTCTTATCCAATTGATATTATCAGTAGATATATGCAGCATCCTCAATGGCTACATCTCAATACAATTTCATAGATCCTAAGGTATATTATTAAAACTTTTTATTATAGCATATTATATGCTAATATTTTTTCAATTAGGTTAGCAGGTTTTATAGATATAGACTACGCTGATGATGTAGATACATGTAGGTCTATTATTGATTATTCGTTTAGATGGAGATTCATTACTATCTCTTTGTATAGCAAAAGCTACTATTAACTGTATTTTCTTCTACATAGGCAAAGTATAATGCAGCTGCGGTAGTAGTTCAAAAGTTGACTTGGCTCACAAGGTTATTGGATGGTTTAGGTCAAGACACTGACTATATTATTCCTCTTCATTATGGTAACGAGAGTGCAATTTGATTGGCAAGGAATCCGATGTTTCATGTGAGAACAAAGCATATTAAAGTTCATCATCACTTTATTCAAGAAAAAATTACTAATGAAGAGGTTTTTGTTTTTAATTTCTACGAAGAACCAACTAGCGGATATCTTCACCAAACGATTAACGATCAAGTAGTTTAAAGACTTGGATAACAAGTTTGGCATTGTCAATGTAGACTTCGTAATAATAAAAAGTGTTGAGAATCATTGCCGGTTCAGTTTTAAATAGAACTCTATGTTTTATTTAATTACTCTTTTTGTGCCCCATTTGAAATTGCACTTTATTCCTAAGGTTACTCTATTTCGTTCAGAGTTGGTGTTTTAGTGGATTTTTTTTTTCAGTCCAAAAAGATTCAAACTCCCATTTATATGATCTCTATTTAAAGGGACAAATGGCATCTTCTTTAGGGTGCAGAAGAAAGAATTAGAGATGTCTAGTGAGGCATGAGGAAGCTTTTTTTTATAGCTCAATTTTTTTAATAAAAATTTTTTCTTCTAAATTTTTTTTCAAACATCTTTTTTTTAATTATTTTTTATATTTATTTTAGATCTTTGACCGGCACAATCAATCTACTTTATGTAGCGTGCCATTCTACACATTTGTCACATTCTTTGGATGTTGCATTTGAAGGTAGAAAACCCCAGTGAACTTAAAAGACTACTAAACAATCAAGAGGAAAACTCTCTGATAGATTACAATCAGAAAGGGGAATGGACGAGCACTGGGGTAGTCATCAAAATATGGCTTTTAGGAATTTTTTAACTGCTATAAAAATCACCATCAATTAGCATCAAGACTCACTCAAATTAGATGTGCAACCTGATGAAGTGGCAGAGGTCGGCACACCTGTAATAGATGTGATGGACCTGAACTAAATTACAGCCATTCAACTGACACCAAACCGTGCTGAACTAATTGGACCAAACTTGCGATCCATGTCCCGTATATGTCCTTGGAAGGCTATGCTCATGTCATTTTGTTGCACCCATTTGCTGTAGTATGTTGGCATTTGCTGGCTCATCAATATCCGCAGTCCCGGTATCCTCTTTCTTTGCCAACGTTGGTGGCCTCTTTAACTACAGCAACGATAGACAGCTCGAAAGTCTTGTATCGAATATTATCTGGTGGGACGGAAGCCTAAAAAGGATAGTTATACCAGGATTTATTCCCTCCCATCCTTTTTCTTTTATCAAAAAAAAAAAAAAACACAGCAACGATAGAGAAAGAGGACCAGATTGCTTTGGTATACTTGGCTTCTCTTATTTGCAGTTGTTGTCGGGAGCCTACTGAGCTGGTACGATATTTTGTCTCGGCTATGGCTGGTAGAATATTGCCACCATCCTCTCTTCCATTTGCTGGGTTGGTAGATGTTTGGATGGGAATACAAGTGGCTTTATCCCATTGCCAGCCTCCACAAACGTGGATTAATTGAAGACGATTCATCAAGTGTTATATATATATTAGATGGCTCTCAGTGCCTTAGCGTACTAAGTTTGCTCGGCAACCCTTGTTAAAAGATATTTGGGTTGGAAAGCCGTAATTCCTTACTGCCATCTCTCTCATGCATATTAATTAGGAAGCCAATTATCAAGCTTCTAATTAATTGGTTAGCTTCTCATGCGCTAAGGGGTTCTTTTTCTTTTGCACATGTGATACATAGCCGGGGGGATTTTGTTCGTATCCTTCAAGCTGATGCAATGGGAACCACTCATCTGCGGCAAGTTTAGTTTTGGGTTTATCATCACCTATTTAGTGCTCCACGCTTATGCTTCATTTTTTGTTAGGTTTCAGTCTTCTATTTGGTTCTTTAGTCCACTCGTGGCAGTATTTCAGGGATAGGGTAACATATGGTTTCTTCTGTTATCATTTTTGCCAACCCACCCAATAATTGACCTTCTTGGATGCAATACAATATCATGTTTGGATATTCTGGTCTGGACCGGGTTAGTTCTTTGCTTATTATTCTCACCCTAGCGAACTCATTTAATTGCTGGATGCTAAGATCTATCACACCATCAATATCCTCTTGTCTACCATTGATCATTGGGCATGAGGTATATCCATGCTTCTTGGTTGGTTTGTTGTTATCGGTATTATGATACCAACTATACTGATACCACTTTCTTATAGAATCTCTCATATAGAATATGGATTTCCATTTGCAAGTTTACAATTATCGGTATCGATGCCTCAAGAGAAAGAAGAAAATAAAAGAAAATACAATTATTGAAACATAAAGATTTCATTATGAGAAAATAAAAATTTACAATATTGAAACTTTTACTCTCAATCTTATAAAATTCTCTTAACAAAAAATTCCGAATCTCTCTTACAAGCTCTCAACTCTCAGCCTTTATAGGCTCTCTAGAGATCCTTCACCACTCTTTTGATCTTCATAAACAGCCTGGTCCTCTGCCCATTTTTTTATAGTCTCTACTATGAAGAGCGTCTCGCTAGGAGTTCAATGATCTAAATTCCATATCAAAGTCCTGTAGCTCTCACAATTCATGTTTGATAAAAGACTACTCCGAGCCATCCGATCACCTCCATCATGCCAAAAATCATGCGTAATAGGCTCAATCCGTGTGGATCATGCTGATGGACATGTGCCACCATCTAATCCATGCCTGGATCGCCCGCATTTGTTGGATCGTGCAGATCAAGTGCATAGACCGCGCTCTTTGCTCCATAGACCGCGTCGGTGCACAAAACACCATGTCACCATAGTGAGAGAGACCCATTAGCCATGCGCGTGCCCGTCGAGGATCATGCACCCACTTGGGTCGATTACCTACATGTGTGCCATGCTAGGCCATGCATCGAAGCGTGTGCCACTGGGTCACAATATCTAGGCCATACGGGCCAGCCTACTACAAGCCTGTCATGGGTTGTTTTCCTTTTTTTCTTCTTCTTTGGGCTGGGCTTCTCCACCTATATATTTGGACTTCTTCAAGACTTCTTTTAGGGGCCAAATTCAAGGTGTTTTCCTAATAACCTCTATCTCGACTCGATGTTTGATCTCTACCTGACTTTAAGAGCTTCTTGAAGGATCACGCCTTTATACCCTGTGGTGAATGCCTGTTGATCATGGATGGATAAATATGGAAGTCGAGCCAGGCCACTTGATCCCATCTCCATCATATACCATGCTCACCTCAAGCTAAGACCTACTCAGGGAAGCCTCTTATGGCAACAAGAACTTCACCTCACACTAGACTCCTATCTGCACCAGGGATTCTATCTTGCACTAGACTCCTTATCAAGAGGTAGTGCCATCCTCACTCTTCCCCTACAAAAGGATCTTACTACGATGCAAAACTTTCATGATTCCATCACCAGCTCTCCATATATAGCTATTTGAATCTAGTTTACTGAGAGAAATAAAATTCTTGTAAAAATTTGGTATGCATTGAATCTTGTCCAGTTTCTTCACTATCCCATCACGTGCCTTCAAGCTAACTGTCATGATGCCCTCAATCGCTCATCTCGATTCATCTAGTAAGTGAACATAACCCTCTCTACTCTTTAGAGAGTTAAACAGCTCCTCTCTACAATAAATAAATATGGACATGCAGAATCTAAAATCTACTAGAAAGAAGGGAATACCTCATCAGATACCATGTACATCGCTATAGTATTTGTCACCATCACTACAATCGACCATCGCCATCGTAGTCTTCGTTCGATTTTTAAGCTGTGAGCAATCTTTGATACGATGTCCTAACTCACCATACCGGTACCACTGGATCCTGTTTGCATCCTTTGACCTAAACTGCCTACCTCACAATTCTCTATCGCTCCATCTTCTGTCATCTGCTCCTTCAAAAATCATCAATGCTAAGTTCTCATCTAAACTCGAAGCCTAATTCTCTTGCCTGAGAATCTTGTTCTAGAGTAACACCGAGATGACCTCTTCCATCTTGTTGGTGCTGTTCCTACTAGAAGAGTAGTCACCAAGGATTCAAAAGGAGTGCAGTAGTTATAATAGCAAGACTGGTGCCCTAGTTTTTTCTTCAACTTTTTCACTGATACTAAGAAGATTGGTGAGGATCCTCTGAAAATTACTTAGATGCTCTGGCATGCTCTATCCCTCGATCATCCGTAGTTGGTAGAACTACTACTAAAGGAACAATTATTGGTAAGGGACGTTGTCATGTATAGCTCGTTGAGCTTCTCTCATAGTGCCATCAGGGAAGTCTCCTGTAGTACAAAGATCATCATCTCATCTGTCAAATACAAGCAGATCGTACTCATCACCTGCATCTGGTATCCTTTCCAAGTATTTTCTTCCATTGTGGCTGGTCTTTTCTCATACATGAGAGCATCGATCAACCCTTGCTGAATGAGCACATCTCTTACTCTCACTTGCTAGGAAAGAAATTGCTATCCCTATTGAACCAATTGATATCGACTTTGATTGCACTCATCATCTTCTTCGATCTCAATCAACATGAATAATTTAGGACTCTAATACCAGTTGTTGAGGTACCAACTGCATTGATACCACTCTCTCAAAAAATCTCTTGTATAGAATACAAACTCCTATTTCCATGATCACGATTATCAATATCGATACCACAAAAAAAGAAAAAAATAAAAAAGTATAATTATTTAGACATGTAAGATTTTATTATGAGAAAATAAAAATTTACAAAATTGAAACTCATTCTCAATTCTGTACAATTCTCTCAACAAGAAATCCTGAATCCCTCTCACAGGCTCTCAACTCTCGGCCTTTATAAACTTTCTAAAGATCCTTCATCACTCTTTTGATCTTCATACCTAGTCTGGTCTTTTGTCCATATTTTTATAGTCTTTACTGCGAAAAGCATCTCACAAGAAGTCCAATGGCCCAAATTGCATCTAAATCAAAATCCTGTAGTTCTCCCAATTCATGTTTGATTGAAGGACTACTCCTGACCATTCGATCACCTCCATCACACCAAAAATCATGCATAATAGGCTTAATCCGTGTGGATCACACTTGTGGATGCATGCCATTATCTGGTTCATACCCGGATCATGCACATCCATCAGATCGCACCGATTAGGGGGATAGATCATGCTTTTCGCTCTGTAGAATGTCTCCATGCACAAAACACCATGTCACCACAGTGAGAGAGAAGACCGACTAGGCCTGAGCCAATAGCCTGCAAGCTGCATGCATTCCTGCCTGGGCCTAGGCCTAGGCTAGCCACGGGTTAGCCGTGGAGCCTTATCCAGCAGCAGCCCAAAAAAAAAAACCAAGCCCAAAAAATCAAAAAAAAGAAAAAAAAAATTTAGACCAGCCGGATTGGGCCAGGCCCGGCCAGACCCACGCGCACAGCCCAGGCATGCACGGGCTGGTGCACGGCCTAGGCCCAGCACCGGTGCGCACGGCCCACCCCGGCATGCGGGCGCACGGCCCACCCCGGCATGCGGGCGCACGGCCCACCCCGGCATGCGGGCGCACGGAGCGCGACCCAAGCCCACGAGGGCACACGTGGGCTCGGCCCAGGCGGGAGCGGTCTCATGCTGGGGCATTTCCCTAGCATTTCCCTGGTGATTCCCAGTGGTTTCTCATGGTCCACCACGGTCCACGATGTTTCTTGCACGATCCTGACTGTTCGATCACCTGATTGGATGGCTGAGGTTGATTCCCACTTGTTTTGGCTTGATCTTGGATGATTTGGCATTATTTTTGGCATGATTTGGGCTATTGATCTTCGATCGGACGGATGGAGTTGGTTCCTGGGTGTTTTGGTCTTCTACAATGATCAGGAGTCGCGTTTTCTCCTATTTTTGGGCTCTTTAAAGCTGAGAGTCATCGTAAGAAGCCAGAGGAAGCCTGCAGAGACATAGAGAACATGATACAAGTCCTAAAAACCTATTCCAAGAGAGAAAAAGGCAGAGAAAGAGAGAGAGAAAGAGAGAAAACTATAGGGAGGCAAGAGATCTTCCACCAAAAAAATTATTTCCGGGTGAGAGATATTTTTTTGGAGTATTTTTTGTTTTCTTCTTTTCATTCTCCTATTTGAGGGCTGGGGTGAGCATCCCATAAAACTTTCTGTAAATCTTTTCTATAGTGGAGATTTGTTCTTGTGCGGCCATGGATGTAGGAGCAGGAGTCTCCGAACCACGTAATCCCTTATGTTGTGCTTGTACTGTAATTTATTTTACCAAGTTTTTTCCTTTCTTTTCTTGTGAATTTTGTATTCCACTGCGATCCATTCCGCAACAACTGGTATCAGAGCACCAGGTTTTAGTGGGAGCAATGGCAGGAGACGAAGGAAAAGTTAAGATTAACAGGTTTGATGGGAAGGACTTCGGCATCTAGAAGATGCAGATAGAGAATTATTTATATCAGAAGAAGCTTCATCTACTACTATTAGGTACAAAACCTACCGATATGTGGCAAAATGATTAGGATTTGCTGGACCGCCAGGCTTTGGGAGTTATTCGGCTGGCGTTAGCCAAGAATGTCGCATTCAACGTCCTAGAGGAGAAGATGACAGCATGTTTGATGAAGGCTCTATGCAACATGTATGAGAAGCCTTTGGTCTCCAACAAAGTTTATCTTATACATCGTATGTTCAATATGAAGATGAGTGAAGGTGCGTCTGTCACAGATCACATCAATGAGTTCAATTTGATTACCAGTCAGTTAAGTTCTGTCGATATCAGTTTTGAGGATGAAGTCCGTGCTTTGATTTTCTTATTATCTTTGCCCGAAAGCTAGAGTGCAACTGTGACAACTGCTAGCAGTTCCTGCGAATCAAACAAGTTAAAATTTGAAGAGGTCTAAAACCTGATTCTCAGTGAAGATATCAGGAGAAAAGAAGCTAGTGGGAGCTCTGGGTCTGCCTTAACGATTCAAGTAGACAGAGGGAGGACTGCACAGCATAGCAATAACCACTGGAGATCCAAATCCAAGTAGAGGAGCCAGTCAAGATCCAGGGGTGATGGCTGTTGGTACTACGGTAAGAAGGGGCACACCATAAAAAATTGCTGGACAAGGAAGTACAAAGGACAGAAGGAAGAGTCAGTCAATGCAGTGATTGAGAATACTGAAGAGGCTTTGTTTCTCAGTGCGGACAGTCCAATGGAGTCATGGATCCTAGACTCCGATGCTTCGTTTTACTCTACCTCATAAATGGAATGTATGAGAAATTATACAGTTGGTAATTTCGGAAAGATTTATCTGGCAGATGATGAGCCTTTGAACATCGTTGGAAGAGGTGATGTTCATATCAAGATACCAAATCAGTCGGTATAGAAGCTGAAGAATGTCAGACATGTTTCTGATTTAAAGAAGAACTTGATCTTAGTCAGGTAACTGGACTCGGAGGGCTATGTCATAACTTTTGTTAGTGGCTCCTGAAAGATTGCTAAGGGTGCTATGGTGATAGCACTGGAAGCAAGTTGGGCACCCTCTACATGACTAGTGACATGAAAGACGTAGTGGCTTTGGCACAGGCAAACTCGGAGTTGTGGCACTATCGTCTAGGTCACATGGGGCAAAATGGAATGCAAGTATTATAGAAGAAGGGCAAGCTAATTGGTTTGAAGATGACGGATGTTCTTTTCTGTGAGCATTGTATTCTTGAAAAGTAGAAGAGAGTCAACTTCATCAAGACTGACAGAGCACCAAGATCGAAAAAGTTGGAGCTAGTCCACATCGACGTGTGGGGTCCCTCTCTGGTGGCATCCCTTGGAGGCTCAAAGTATTATGTGATATTTATCGATGATTCCACTAGGAAGGTATGGATTTATTTTTTGCAGAATAAATCTAATGTATTTGACACTTTCAAGAAGTGGAAAAGCTTAGTGAAAACTGAGTCTGGACAGAAAATCAAGTACATAAGGACAGATAATGGAGGCGAGTATAGTAATACTGAGTTCAAGGAGTTCTGCACAGCTAATGGGATCAAGATGGAGAAGACTATCCCGAGTACGCCATAACAAAACGGGATAGCTGAGCATATGAATCGTACCTTGAACGAGAGAGCGAGGAGCATGAGGCTCCATGCTGGATTACCCAAGATGTTTTGAGCTGAGGCAGTTAGCACTGTTGCCTACCTGATTAATAGAGGTCCCTCTGTCCCTCTTGATTGTAAGATCCCTGAAGAAGAGTGGACAGGTAAATCAGCAAACTTATCTTACCTAAAGTCTTCGACTGTGTCTCCCATGTCCATGTCAATGCTGAGAAGAGAGACAAGCTATATACAAAGTTGAAGAAGTACTTCTTCATTGGTTATGGCACTGATAATTTTGGTTATAAGCTCTGGAGCGAGAAGGACAGGAAAATCATCAGGAACAAAGATGCGGTGTTCAATGAGAAAAGCCTGTACAAGGACCAAGGTGTTCTAGATAGAGCAAAAGAGGCAAAAAATGAGAAAGAGCAAGTAGAGTTGGAAGAGATCACTGAGGAGGACATTGCCGAGGGAGCAAGAGTTCCTGAGCTTGAGCCAGTGACACCTCAATTGAGAAGATCTGCAAGGACCCCGAAACCATGTGTAAGATACTCACCCTTGCTACATTACCTGCTATTGACAGATGGAGGGGAGCCAGAGTGCTTTGATAAGGCCATGGAGAAAAAAGATCTGGTCAAGTGGGAGCTGGCGATGAAGGATGAGATGCAATCCTTGATAAAAAATAAGATGTGGGAGCTCAGCACACTACCGGATGGAAAGAAAGCACTGTATAATAAATAGGTCTATAAGGTCAAAGAGGAACCCGATGATAATAAGAGGAACAAAGCATGGCTGGTCGTGAAAGGGTTCCAACAGAAAGAGCGTATAGATTATACCGAGATTTTTTCTCCTGTTGTCAAGCTCTCTACGATTCAAGTTGTTCTGAGCATTGTAGCTGTGGAGGGCCTACACCTAGAGTAACTGGATGTTACTACTGCCTTTCTACATGGTAAGATAGATGAAGACATTTACATGCAGCAGCCTGTTGGCTTCGAGGTCCCTGATAAAAAAGATCAAGTATGCAAGCTGAGGAAAAGCTTGTATGGTTTAAAACAAGCCCCCAGGTTATGGTACAAGAAGTTTGATGGATTCATGATCAACAATGATTTTGCTAGATGCCAAGAGGATCATTGCTATTATTTCAAGATACTCGAAGATAGTTTCATGATATTACTCTTGTATGTTGATGATATGTTGATTGCTGGGCCAGACATGCAAGAGATTGAAAGATGTAAGTGAGAGTTGTCTAGAGAATTTGTAATGAAGAACATGGGCGCAGCAAAATAGATACTTAGATTGAGGATTGAAAGAGACAAAGCGGCAGGCATACTAAAGTTGATTCAGAGTAGCTATATTGAAAACGTGTTGGACAGATTCAACATATCAGATGCAAAGCCGATGAACACACCTTTGACCGTACATTTCAAGCATTCAAAGGAACAGTCACCCAAGGTTGATGATGAGCTAAAGACAATGGCCAGGGTTCCGTATGCTTCAGCCGTTGGCAGCTTGATGTACGCGATGGTTTGCATGAGGTCGGACATTGCATATGGAGTGGGAGCTGTGAGCAGGTACATGGCAAATCCGGGCAAGCAACACTGGGAAGCTGTCAAGTGGATCCTGCAATATCTTAAAGCTACCAAGGATGTCGGCCTATGCTACAGGAGGGGCAGTTTGACTTTACAAGGATATGTGGATGCAGACCTAGGTGGTGATGTCGATATGAGGAGGAGCACGACTGGGTATGTATATATCATTGGCAGGACAATGGTGAGCTGGATCTCACAACTGTAGAAGATCGTGGCTCTTTCCACCATCGAGACGGAGTATGTGGCAATCACTAAAGCTAACAAGGAGATTATCTAGCTATAAAATTTGCTGAAGGAGCTTGGTAGAGAGCAGAGCTGCAGTGTACTATTCTGTGACAGTCAGAGTGCTATTCATCTTGCGAAGAATTTGCATGTACTGTTCTGTGACAGTCAGAGTACTATTCATCTTGCAAAGAATCCGATGTTCCATGCGAGAACAAAGCATATATAACTAAGGTATCATTTCATCAGGGTATTGCTTGAAGATGGATGTCTGTCACTGGACAAAATTCATAGCTCAAAGAATTTAGCTGATATGCTGACAAAGGTAGTCACTGCAGAGAAATTGGGACTGTGTATGGCCTTAATTGACCTTTGGAGCTAGTTGATTGGAGGTGTCGCACAAGATACTAACTTTTGTTTTTGGATGTTTTGTTTTGTTTTTCAGGTGGATGCTGATATGGTGTCTAAGTCTCCATATGGGAGAGTTGTTAGGCATGGAGCCTTATCCAGCAGCAGCCCAAAAAAAAACCAAGCCCAGAAAATCAAAAAAAAGAGAAAAAATTGGACCGACCGGCTTAGGCTAGGCCTGGCCTGACCCACGCGCATGGCCCAGGCGTGCACGGGCTGGCGCACGGCCCAAGCCCAGCACGGGCGCACACGGGCGAGCACGCGGGAACGCGCGGCCCACCCCGGCGCACGGGCATGCAGAGCGCTGCCCAAGCCCACGCGACGCGCACGCCAGCTCACGTGGGCTCGGCCTAAGCAGGAGTGATCTCGTGTTGGGGCATTTCCCTAACGATTCCCAGTGGTTTCTCACTGTCCACCGCAGTCCACGATGTTTCTTGCACGATCATGACCGTCCGATTGCCTGATCGTGCTAAAAACAGTGCCAAATCACCCTTAATCAAGGCAAAACAGGTCAAAATTAACCTCAACCATCCAATCACCCGATTGGATGGCTGAGATTGATTCTGATTTATTTTGGCTTGATCTGGGGTGATTTGGCACTATTTTTATGCTATCTGGGCTCTTGATCTTTGATCGGACAGATGGAGTTGGTTCCTGGGTGTTTTGGTCTTCTATAACGACCAGGAGTCATGTTTTCTCCTGTTTTCGAGCTCTTTAAAGCTGAGAGTCACTGTAAGAAGCTAGAGGAAGCCTGCAGAGACACAGAGAATGTGATACAAGCCCTAAAGACATTTTCCGAGAGAGAAAAAGGTAGAGAAAGAGAAAGAGAGAAAACTGTAGGGAGGCAAGAGATCTTCCACCAAAAAAATTATTTCCAGGTGAGAGATATTTTTTTGAAGTATTTTTTGTTTTCTTCTTTTCTTTCTCCTGTTTGAGGGCTGGGGAGCATCCCGTAAAACTTCCTGTAAATATTTTCTATAGTGGAGATTTGTTCTTGTGCAGCCATGGACGTTAGAGCAGGAGTCTCTGAACTACGTAATCCCTTGAATTATGCTTGTATTATGATTTATTTTGCCAGGTTTTTTCTTTTCTTTCTTTTGAATTTTGTATTTCACTGTGATCCGTTCTGCAATACCATGCACCCATCAAAGCCGCGGGCCTGCATGTGCACCACTAGGCCATGCAATCTGGGCAGTGCGGGCCTGCCTATCACGGGCCTGTCGTGGTTTTTTTTTCTTCTTTTTTGAGCTGGGCATCTCCACCTGTTTGGATTTCTTCGTGACTTCTTTCAAGACCGAATCCAAAGTGTTTTTCCAACACCAAGAGGGTTACTGGTTTTCATTTTTGCTTCAAGTATTTTGTCATAACAACTAAGTTGCTTCATCCGAGTTCATCCCTCTTGTTTGCTTGTAGTACTATCTTCGTACATTTCCTTACTCATTACTAGAGCATTTTCATTTGGGGTTCAAATACAGCTTCTGAAGCTTTTCTTCAACATTGGTATCAATGCAATATATGTATCCTACTTCCTTATCAAAACGAAGACAAAATATTTTTATTATGGGTCCAGTTCTGAATCTTTTACTTGCATGCACTGGAACATTTGGATGATGTTCATGGCTCCCGAGAGCTAGGCCGTTACTTTTGGATTTTTTATACTTCATGTCTTGGGTTTCAACAGATTGTATTTGCTCTATTTTTGCCTATATATCTTCCATGGTACGGTACTTATATGTTGACTTTGGTCTTGATTTTGATGATTGACAAAATACTTAAGTATATATGAGTACTAATATGTGTTAAAAGTGTTTATTAGATACATGTACTCATCAATGTTAAAAGATTGAAAAGATTATTATTTAGTTGAAGAAACCATGGATTTTCAAGTTATAAGGGCTTTGGAATTGATATGGAAGAATTTGAAGAGGCTAAAAATTAATTTTGGAGAAGTTTCAGTAAGTTTTAGTACTGGCATGCCAAGTGTCGACTCACAGAAATCAAGTGTCGACTCACAGAACACAAGTGTCGACTCAAGGCCTGAGATTTTTGAAAATATAGAACTATGCCATTTGGAGGTTTTTGACTCAAGTGTCAACTTAGAAAATTCAAGTTTCGACTAAGAAAATTCAAGTGCCGACTCACAGAAATCAAGTATCGACTCATGAAGGCTCAAGTGTCGACTCACAAAAGTCAAGTATCGACTCACGGGTTCTGACACCATAACGGCTATATTTTCTGAGAGCCAAAATTGACTCCTATAAGCTCCCAACAGCTAGTTTTTCATCCCCAACGATCATAAACGGTCATCTATGATTTGGAGAGCTATATAAATATCAAAAATCAAATGAAAAAACAATCCTTTGGTGAGATCATTGAATATCCTTCAAGGATTCAAGAGTTGAGTGGTTTAAGCCTTCAAGCTTCCAAGTTTCAAAGAGAGCATCCAAAGTTCACATCATCAAGCTGCAATCAAAGACTTCAACAACTTGAAGATAATATCCTCATTAACATTCAAAAAGCTTCAAAGAAATATTTGCTTTGTTTAAGAAAGCTTTTCTTGTATTCTTTTCATATTATTTTTATTTTGTTTATTAAGGTTTTGGTGAGCCATGGAAAATCAAAAAGATTTTTGGTGAGCCTTGGAAAACCAATTAGATTCTTGGTTAGCTCGCAAAACCAAGGAAGGTTGTTGGTAAGCCTTAAAACTAATTAGGTTCTGGTTAGCACACAAAACCAAGGGAGGTTTTGACTTGTGAACCTTGTGAAAACAAGTCGGATTTTGATTAGTGAACTCGAAAAAATAATCGGCTATAATCTTGGTGATTATAGTAAATTTCTAAGAAAAACTAGGGGAGTGGATGTAGGTGCCTTGGAGTGCACCGAACCCTATATATTCTTGTGTTTGTGCTTGCTTCTTTATTGCTTATTTACTCTTGTGTATTTACTTTATTAATTCCGTTGCATATTATTTTGAAGCACACAAATACTTTGGCAAAATACAAGCACTTGAATTGAATTAGCACATACTTATTTTAGTTCATAATTGAAGTAGCTCAAAAAGTTTTATAAAATCCAATTCACCCCCCCTCTTGGGTTGCATCTTCACTAGGCAACAATTGGTATCAGAGCTCGGAACTCAAATTGTTGATATTTATACTTTGTGCTTTGCAAAGAATCCAATGATTTTGAGTAAAAGATCATGGCAACCCTTGTAAGTATTAGTGTTAGACCATCGTTTTTCAATGGCACAAATTACACATATTGGAAAACACGCATGCACATTTATATTCAATCTATATATTATTATCTTAGGAAAATGATTGTTAATGGTCCACATATTCCTTCAATATTGATTAATGGTGTTTCCGTTCCAAAACTCAAAGAGGATTGGAATGAATATGATATTAAGCAATCTGAGCTTAATGCCAAAGCAATGAGCCTGCTTTATTGCGCATTGGATCCTAATGAATTCAATAAGATCTCCACATACAAAACAGCGAAGAAAATATGGGATACACTTGAGATTACTCATGAGGGTACTCCTCAAGTGAAAATACTAAAATTAATTTACTTGTACATTTTTTTGAAATGTTTAAAATGTTGCACTATGAATCTATATCTAATATGTATGAAAGATTTATGAATATTATTAATGAATTGAAAAGTCTTGGCAAAGTCTACACTAACGTTGATTTGGTTAATAAGATTCTTAGGTCTTTGCCAATATCATGGGATCCAAAAATAATGGCAATCCAAGAAGCCAAAGATATTGATACCTTGTCTTTGGAGGAGCTTATTGGTTCACTCATGACCCATGAGTTGAATTTGTAGTATAAAGAAGTGGTTGATGATCAAGAAAGAAGAAGATAATAGCCCTCAAGGCCCAAAAAAATTTAAAACAATGATGGCAACTTGGAGCGATAGTAAAGATTTTAGTTCGGAAGAAGAACGAGAAGTTGCCCATCTTTGCTTCATGGCAAATGAGGAAGAGGTATGTTCTGAAAATGATTATGATTTTATCTTTGATGAATTACATGATGCATTTAATGATCTTGTACATAAATACAAAATATTAAAAATTAAGTACAAGAAATTAAAAATACATGTAGATTCTTTTTCTCTTGAGAACACCAATCTTGTCGATGAAAATCATGATTTAAATGTAAAGATTGATGTTTTAGAAAGTGATAAGAATAATCTTTTAAAGAAAAAGAAATTTTAGAAAAGAAAATTTGATTTGAAAGAGTTATGCTATAAGTTTTCAAATGAGAAAATTGTCTTATTAAATGAAATAGAAAATCTTAGAAGATCCAAAATTTTGTCTCAAATGATGAGCTTTAAAGAAAAAAAAAATCTTGAATTGAAAAACAAGAATTTCTTTATTGATGCATCTTCCAATCTGACTTGTTTTAAATATTATAAAATTGGCATAATGTATATCCTTGTAAATTAAAAAAAAATTGGGTTCTAAAAGGAACCATATTTACTAACCCTAAAGGATCCAAGAAAGTTTGGGTACCAAAATTGTCCACCTAGTTTATTTTGTAGGAGTGTCTTGCTGCTCAACATGAAGAAAGAAATAATTGAATAGTGGCTGTACAAGACAACATGAAGAAGTGGATAAGCTACATTTTGAACTAAATGGCAAAGAAAGGATTATACATACTAATTAGGTTCTTGATTAGCCCGTAAAACCAAAGGAGGTTTTGACTTGTGAGCCTTGTGAAAACAAGTCGGGTTTTGATTAGTGAGCCCAAAAAACTAATCGGCTGTAATATTGGTGATTATAGTGAAATTCCCAAGAAAAACTTGGGAAGTAGATGTAGGTGCCTTGGAGTGCACCGAACCACTATATATTCTTGTATTTGTACTTTCTTTTTTATTGCTTATTATTCTTATGCATTTACTTTATTAATTTCATTGCATATTATTTTGAAGCATATAAATATTTGACAAAACACAAGCACTTAAATTGAATTAGCACGTACTTGTTTTAGTTCATAATTAAAGTAACTCAAAAATTTTATAAAATCTAATTCACCTACCTCACTCTTGAATTGTATCTTCACTAGTAACATTATATATCGGGGGTTCTCCTCCCCTCGTAGATGCCTTGCTACTTACCGGGGGCAGCACTTTTCCATTCCTGTTGCAGTCATTGCACTTGTGAGATTTTTTTTTTTTTTTTTGCTTTTTCTGGTAAGGAACTTGTGAGATTTGTTTGACCTCCTTTATATTCTTTCGGTCTCACAT
Organism: Areca catechu; assembly: GCA_021397845.1. Taxonomy (NCBI): domain Eukaryota; kingdom Viridiplantae; phylum Streptophyta; class Magnoliopsida; order Arecales; family Arecaceae; genus Areca; species Areca catechu. Next base: position 11,760,269 of record CM038038.1, on the reverse strand, counting down.
CCATCGGCGGCTACATAATATTTTTCAATTATGTTAGCCTTTCCGAGTAACTCATATTTGGTATGCACTAAATAGATATAGATTTTTATACCGGACTAAGTAAATTAAATAATATTTTTTAGCTAATTTTTTTTGGGTATCGTCGCATTCACCAACCTATTGTCACATATCACATAGATGGGAGAAGATTGATTGTTTATATTGTGGGGTCTAAGTGACTAAATCCTGGGAAAGTGGCTTGTCTTATTGAATATGCCACTAACATGTTATCACATCCAGTATCTTATGTACACAAAAAGGTGATTTTTTTTTAATCCACTACACCTCATCACCCACTCGTATCAAATAATTAAACATGCACGCCCGAGCCACTTGATCTAAGAATACAAGATTTGATGCCATCTGTATCACACCTGAATATATATTAACATATAGAATCCAGATGAAGTGATCATTATCCATGCATAATCTAAATCAAGCATGCTTTTTTTCTTTTTTCTTTTTTTCTTTGCAATTAAACCAACATAAACATGAATTCATCAGCATAATCCCATGAACAGTTTGGCAGGCTCGGTTAATTCAGTAGGAAAAATCTTTTTAATTCTATGGATCATAGATATATAGAAGATTGGAATACATAATATTTAGATATATTCTATTTGATAACCGATCTAAAACTATTTATCATATATTAGCAAGATCTGTTAAAAAAGGTTCTGCGATACCTATCTGGAAGTGATGATCATGTGAATATCGAAGGCAGAGTCTTTCTCTCCAGCATCCTCACAGTAGGTGGCTCATCGATGGAGCAAGCCGTGAGAACAAAATTCACACAGAAAATAATATAATATAATGAGGAGTGGAGAGGGAACCTAGTCTATTATTATTAAGCAAATCCTAATAGGCCATCGCATTATAGGCCAATTGGGCCAAGGCCTACACTGTATACCGCCTTAACCATACCAACCCACATGAGATGCTCCTAATCCAAACAATGATCACATAACATTGGGCTCAACCTATGTCTATCAACATAAACTGTAAAATCAACCCAGTTTTAATAAACCATAAAACAATAATTAATGTCTGCCCAAACTAAGAAAAAACTCTTACATTCTTTCACTTGGGCTACATTAATTATAATTTTGAAAATATTTTATTTTAAAAAATAACTTCGGATTGAAAATAAAATATGGCTATCATATGATCCATAGACAGCACCTACAAATGACTCGGTCCAACAATATACATGATACCGAATCATGAGGTCACTGTACTACTTGTTCGATACAAGACTTATCCATGGTTACAAGTATTATAAATACTATCGATATGAATCTTGGTATGGTAGTGTAGCAAGAAAATAGTATCAAGATAATCAAAAATAAATATACTATTTTTATTATCAGTCCTCCAATTCTCTTCAATATGCTTAAAAAATAAAATAAGCAAGAGAAATTTCAATGACATTAAACAAAAAGCCATTCTGTCTCACATACTCAATAACGAGACAGCACAATAGGTACATAACCAAAAGAGATATCTCGTAATCAAAACAAATTAAATATATGTACCCTCAATCATGATTTCTCTTTAACCACATGCTTTATAACAATCTAGAGAAATCCTACGACTCTAAAATAAGTCGGTATATCTCCAAATATAATGAGATTTCATAATTATTAAATGAGATATACACATACAACTGTCATTCTCAAGAAAGACACGATCTTGAGATACTATATTGTATTTTATTATTCCACATGTACACATAAACCATATAGGAATGCAATCCATCAACTATCATATCAATAATGTATATTAATATTATGATAGAAAAATCAAATGAAACCAAGTTTATAATAATAAAGTACAAATATAAAGTCACTCCCACTAACCAAGTATAACAAAGAATTCAATATGCCATATTTTCAGCATGCTTTATCAAGTATACAGGCTTCAAATCTTTGGTCGGAGAATCAACCAACATATACTTTATTCATATGTACTCGACACTTGTGTATCCTTAGATTATAATCTAGCAATTAATGATAAATAAAAATTATCAATCAAGTTAATATAAATATATCAAAATATGTCAAACTTTCACTAATCTAAAAAATAAAAGATTATAAAATATTCATATTCTTGACATATTTCATAAAACTATGGATCTTATTCATTTGACCAGTGGATTAATAAACATTGACTTTATACAAATAGTATTTTATAAATATTTTCCTTTCAACTAAAATCTCTAACCGACAATATTCTATTTTTGCATAAATAAAGATAATTTATTATTCTTTTAAAGAACATAACTACCTACGATTATAATAAATTTTAAGTAATTTTAAGATAGAATTAATAATTATAGTCCAGGACAAAGTTTCATAATAAAAATAATATGAATTGTAACTTTTAACATACCACAAACTTTGCCTATATATCCAAAAATATCACTATATTTTTTTTTATATCTTTATCATTTTATGAAACAAACCATCCAACCATTCTAGGAAATCAAATTATCACAAGAAATGACATATTTTATTTTTTATCATATGATCTCTTTACTAATGATACATCAATTAATAATGAAGGTACCATAATTGTTTATATATTTAATATTACTCTCCTACTATCCTCCAGTAAGATGAAAATAATATTTACATAAATAAAAAATAAAAGTAATAATTATTTGTCCTCTAATATTATATTTCTAATATATTGTATCAATATTATGCAAATCAGAATCTACAAACATGGTAAAATTTGATTCAATATTCTTTATACCTCTATTAGGATAGTAGAATCTGTATTCATTTAAAATTACCTGGATAACCAAAATAAATAATGTATTATTATAAAACCAAACTTTATTGTTGATGGATTATCAATGATTGAGTATTGCAAGACGTTCCAACCATAAAGTTAAAAGATATTGGACTTCCTACCAACCTTTAACTCAAAAGGTATCTGTATAACTATTTTATAAAAATTTTATTTAAAAATATAGATGTAATCATTAGAATTTTATACTAGAAATATCAAAGTAAATTGCATCTACTCATCATACTTCACACCATATCTTTCAAAGTGTGCTTTGCCTCTTAGTCACATCATTTTACTTAGAATTTCAAGCATGATGTATTAACAACTATCCCATACTTATACAAATATTTAATAATATTATTTATTTATTATATATGGGATTTTAAAATATAACTGATACACATTATCAATATCTTATCCTTTTCTTAAACATATCTAAAACTTCTGAAATAAATAGGATATAATTTATTAATTATTTCGTATATATGATTTTAAGTTTATTAAACTGCATAGCAAGAAAATTAAATATGATAGTTGTCTATATATTAGAGATAGAAATCTCATAATACTAATTTTAGGTACAATTCTCTCTAGTTTCAAAATATAAATCCTAACACCATCATACCATCCATCTTATATTAATTATCTATTTATCAGCTATCCAGACTTTCTTTTATCAGATTCTATATATCTATCACAAATGAGATCAAAATTATATTAGATCATGATTCTTAAATACAAGAGCAAGAATGGAATCAATTATATATAAATATATTCAAATAAAATGATTCACCTTTTACCACTTTATAGGTAACTTTATTTCAGAGTATTCTATTAAAATTAATCAACATGGAAGCTCATTACATAATATAATATCTATATTCTATCATACTTAGTGCTAACATAATTTTAGCTTTTATATTTTTTTCAGTCAGAGTATCATAATGGAAGCAATAGCTCTATTGAACATAAATATACTAACTGCTAAATAATCTTTATGTAGTTAATCAATAGAAAAATATAACAATATATTTCAGAAAATCTTTATATGCATTATTTTAATGAGAGCCCTTGGTCCAATACAATAAAAAATTTTTAGAAAGAAAATGATCTACATAAAGAATCTCTCTTCAATATAATGCTATACAATCCCTTCTAAATAGCTCACAAAAAGATCTTGTAAAACTCAATGAATAGATCACTTTGATGGTCACCATCCATCGAAATTCACAACCTTCCAATCAGGGATTATCAAGTCTTGACCTTTGAGGTGGCATAAGATATATAAACAACAAATCAAGATCATGCAACATATTGAAGCACAAACAATAAATAAGGGCTTTAAATATAATAAGCCATTTTTAACAATATACCATATGCATCATCAAAAACTCTCATATTGGGAGAAAATATGATGTACTTTTGAGCTCCAATAATGAGGTCAGTATAATGAAAATATAAATTTAAAAATATGTCTCCTTGGATAAACAAATTGTTTAAGTCCAATATACCTCTATCTTTGATATTTGATCTAGTTAAAAAACTCAATAACATATTAATTATTCATAAAAATGATTGTATAATCAAAACTGATAGGAATACAAAATACTGTCAATGGACATATACCATAAATGATATACAAGAGTCCAAATACATATCATATATTTTTATTTGGGCAGAACATGTAATATGCATTAATACTCTTATGTAAAGCCACAAGCAAATGAAATATCCAAATTGTTGGCTCCACCCAGTGATTTTGATGAATACAAACATTGAGTGCATATTGTATTCTAATAAGAATTTCAAGTTGTGAGTTTTCAGGAAGAAAGCACCTCCAAATTCCAAAAACTTATGGTGTATGGCACGCAATGGCACAGCGCAATTCTCACATATCCGGGCATCCTCTTCATTGAAAAAGGGCATATAATTGTTTAACTATTATGTGTTTATGTATTCATGAACTTTATTTTTGTTCTCGAGGCATTTACACTTGTATCTGAATGTTTCAGTCTCAAGTGTCGACACCTGGACAGTCAAGTGTCGACACTTCAGCATTTGGCGCGGACAAAAATCCTTGGCACGCCAAGTGTCGATACCTTTATTCAAGTGTCGACACCAAGTGTCGACACTTAAGTTCCAAGTGTCGACTCAAGGCCTGAGATTTTTGAAATACAGAACTTTGTGGTTTTGAGGATTTTTGTGTCAAGTGTCGACACCTGTGCATCGAGTGTCGACACTTGAATATTCAAGTGTCGACACCCAGAAATCAGTGTCGACACCTGACAGCCAAGTGTCGACACTTGCAGCCTGACAGCTCTAACGGATCTATTTTTTCTGGCTTGCAGAAGTTGGTTTTCAAGCTTCAAACGGCTATTTCCAATGCACCAACGGTCACAAACCATTTTTAGAAGGTTTTAGTGTATTAGTTCCACCAACCCATTTTTAAAGAAGAGAAAGCAAGAGAGAAGTCAAGAGAAGTTTATTCAAGAGCATTCAAGTCCACTCAAAAGCCAAAAAGCCAAGATTCTCTTCAAACTTCAAATCAAAAAGTCTCTTCTAGCTTGATTCCACTGAAAAGCCTACAAGCTCAACCTTACTTCATTCTAAAAGAGGCTCTTGAAGAAGAGTGAAGACAAAGCATCCTCTTGAGCATCAAAGATTCCAATCTACTCTTGAAGAGAGTTTGTTGTAGCTTTTAAATTTCATATCTATTTTATTATGATTTGACCTTGCTTTCAAGGGTGTCTTGAAAGAAGGTTATTGTGGTTTGTTGGTGAACCAAAGGGACAAAACCAACTAGGGTTAACTTGTGAGCCCGAAGACAAAACAAGTATTTAGGTTTGTTGGTAAGCCTAGGTGACAAAATCAACTTAGGTTTTGACTTGTGAGCCTTGTGAAAACAAGTCGACTGTATCTGGTGTGGATTATAGTGGAATTCCCAAGGGTGGCTTGGGAAGTGGATGTAGGTGCTAGTTTGCACCGAACCACTAAAACTTTGTGTTTGTGTGTGATTGCTCTTTTCCTCTCTTACTCTTTAATTATTGCAATCATCTTGCATCTAATTTTTTATTGCTCACAAGCACCACTGGACATTCATTTTATTATGTTAAATTTTTAAAAGACCCAATTCACCCCCCCTCTTGGGCTCCATTTCTGGGCAACACTAACAGTCACAAACCTATTTCCTTCGGGCAGATAATCCATGAAAGCTAGAGTACCATTGTAACACAATGTCCCATGCAATCTTTTCTGATTAAAAGATACAACAATCTTCTTTGGATAGGCGGTTATATACAATAACAAAAAATATCCCTTACATGATGAAAAACTCAATGGACTGACATAAACAACACTACTTTAGTAATAATATTTATGCTAATTCATAAATTATTCATACAGAAAAGATAAATATCTAAATAATATAAAATGACATACATTAACAACATGCAGTCTCAATGATCAGTTCAAAATGGAATACTCAATGAAATACATCCCACTGATTAAAACATAATTTAATAATGCATTTTAACTGTTACTTCTATCAATAACACTTACTACACAACTATAAAATATCTTTGGACAAGAATTTATAGTATAATATAAGTGTAATAATCAATTACAGTCAATTTTAGATCAATAGTAATAGAGATATCAATATATAATTCTAAATATATAAAATTAAATAATTAGTCCTCAATGACTCAGCTATTAAAATTCATAAAGTACGTCAGACTTTTTGGGGCTACATGAAAATATACTTGAATTATATAATAGCGAGTAAATTAACATAAATAATTTATAATTATTTAAATATTTTATTAAATATGAAAACTCCATCAAAATATTTTCTAAAATATTATGAGCCCAACGGTCCAACAAAATTTAAATCAGATGTAAAATGAGCAAGTTCCAATGATTTTAATCAAAATAATGATGGGACCAAACCATAAATTTTAAAAAAATGAAACTTTTTTGTAAAATATAATTTCAGGAATAACATGGCCCATTAGTAATTTATATGGACTCATTTTAATTTTATAGGGTTTTAAGTGCAAAATAGTTTTTTTGGACCAATATGTAAATATAAAATTGTACAGGGTCTAAATGCAAAGGACTAATATAAAATATCATAAGTATAGGGGCCTAAATGTAAAATTTGTAGGACTCATTTATAATTTTAAACTTTAAGGATCTATCTATAATTTTATTTGGATCTATTTATAATTATTAATTTTATAGGGGCTTATTACAAAATTTTCCTTTTACCTGAACTTGACCCAATGTAATTGTATTCAACCAATCATCAATTTTGGACATAACTAAAATTATGGATTGTTTTTTAAACGGGTTGAAAATCCGATAACCCAAATCAAAATCCATTTAAAATCCCTCATTCTTCCTCCCATCTACATCTCCCTCCCGATCACCTCCCAAACCTCCATTAATGGAGTTTTGAAGGTTGGGATCTCCATCGTGGAGGTCCATCGACCGAACCCAACCATCGATCGCCGCTTCTGCTGTCGCTAGTGGCCCAAAAGATCTTCTTGGGCGGTGGATTCCGACCTCCTTCCCCACGGTTAACCCAAAGAAAAGAACCCCACATCGACGACCCGTCTCTTACTAAACCCCTCACCGCCGATGCAAGGACCGGCGGGACAGCCACCAGGATCGACTGGAGATGACCGGCACTGCCTCTGGTGGTGTCGCCGTAGATTGAGACACGCCCGACGATGGGTTCTCACAATTTTTTTTTGATCGCAGCCGGTGACCAAATGATCACCGCTGCATGACGGTCATCCGGGATCGCCGCTGCCGGGGCCTGACCGTCCACAGAGATCGATTCTGGATGGCCGATCACCATTTCTGGAAGAGAATTTTTTTTATTGTGGTTTTTCTTCATCCTGCCAGTTTGCATGGCTTCTCACGGCCACCGCCGGTCACCAAGCTTCTCTCGACGCCACCGCCGGTCACCAAGGCTCCTCACTGCCGCCAACTTCATCTCGCCACCGCCGGTCACCGTATAGTGCCAATGAGTACGGGCACAAGAAGATCGTTGATAGTCGGCAGGGAGAAGAAAAGGGGGAAAGGTTTTTGTTTTTTTTTTGTGGTATCAAAGAAGCAGAGGCCGCCGACGGCTGTGTCAGCCATGATGGTCATCACTATGCCCGCCGGCTTTCCAGGGCTTCTCCCGCTGCCGCCGGCCACCCCTCAAGCCAACGATGGTCGGGCACGAGCGGATTAGGCCGATGACAATCGATGGGAAGGAAGGGAACAAAAAAATATATATTAAATCAGAAAAAAAAATGCCCTTTTAATGAATATAACATAGATGCATGATTGTATTTTACCGGATCGTAAACAATATTATCATATGTAGAATAACTGATTATAATCATTCGTCACAGAATTCTGATATCAAATATAAAAAAAAAATTTTAATCTCCATGGATCATGAATAGAAGGTTGGAATACATAATATTTAGATCTGATCTATTTGATAATATATCTAAAACTATTTATCATATCTATTATCAAGATCTATAAAAAAATTTTACGATACCTATCTGTATTATCTGGAAGTGATGCTCACGTAAACAAAAAGGCAAAGTCCTTTTTTCTAGCATCCTCATGGTAGGTAGCTCATCAATGAAACAAGCCATGAGAACCAAAACTCACAAAAATATAATAATATATAAATGAGTGGAAGAGGGGACCTACCTATTATATAAGCAAACCCTAACAGTTCTTTTCCATCACGGATCGGTTGGATCAAGGTCTATACTGTACCGTCTCAATTATACCAATCCCACTGAGGTGCTCCTAGCCCGTCTCAATTATACCAATCCTATAAGGGCTCCTATTCCAACAATGATCACATAGTATTGGACTCAACTTACGTCTATCACCATGGATCATAAAATCAACCAGATTTTAATAAACCATAAAATAAAATTAATGTCGGTCTAGATTAAGAAAAAATTCTTATAAATTCACAATCAGATCTTATATTCTGAACAACTATCGGGTGATGAAAAATAGAACTAATTTGAAACCAGTTCGCCATTTTACCAGAGGGCTGACATTAGAAGGAGATGGTTGGGGAATCAGGTCTGCAGGAGCCTGACCACCGGAGTGTGACCATTCTCCTTGCGATTCTTTGTATTAATTGTAGACACCTTTATGTTAATAATTGATGGTGTTGTATATTGTTACCAATTAATTTCTTTCATTATTGTTCATAGTTATTACCTCTAGTTTGTTTTTTTTTTCTTACATGAATAAATATCTAAATATTTCAGTAATATAATTTTCTGGTTCTCTAATATTTATCTTTTTTTAAAAAAATTCAAATTTTTTGAAACTTTAATATATTATTTTAATTTTTATTCAATTTTAAATATTTTCTCACTTGCACCAGCCATGTATCAAAATATATCTAAAATATACGGTCAATATAGTGAAGCTGAGATATTAATGCTAGAATCCCAATAGGAATTTGTACAACTCGAGGGAGTTTTGTGAAGGTTTACAATCTTGCTTCCCAAGTAAAATACGTAACATGCATGTTACGTCCCATGATATTGTTTGACACAATGCTGTGTCATCTTATTTCATTTTTTTTTTATTATTAATAAAATAATATATTTATTATAAAGGATGGTAATGAATACAATCAAGATAGTCGGAAAGATAATATCACTAAATTATATAATAGCAATCCACCAAACAGAATAAAAAATGAACCAAAATATCGACCATAATAAGCAACCCATTTATCCATGCAGAGATACAATTAAAGCTGTGTCTTTGCATGGATAAAAACCATGACTTTTTCTTTCTTTGTATGTGCTAACAGTCTCATGACTTTTTTTTTTTAAACGAACTTTTAAAACCCATCTAAAACTTCGATCTAGGATAATTGCAACCACAGGAATCAGAAAATAAATAAAATATTGAAAAATTCAGTAGGTTTTTATCGATGTGTCCTTTTCAAATACAGCAATATCAAAACAACTTTAATACATGATATAAAACGAAGGGGAGGCAGAAAACGTGGTACATCCACTCTCCCGAGAACACCAACCATTTCATGGATCTTTCCAATCCTCTCGCTTATTTAATTGATCATCACCTAACATGCCCACTAAATAATCCCAGCTTAAGCACAAGGCATCCTGAAGAAGCACAGGGAGAAAGAGCTCTAATTTCCTGTTCTCATTATTCTGAAGGTGTGTACTCTATTCATTCAAGTTGGGGTGAAGCTGCCATGGCTGCCTCCCCGACGGGCAGTGAGGGTTTCCTGAAAGGACTTGCTGGATCGAAAACAACGATGGATCGTGGAGCATCCCAGCATGATGGTGGAGCTGGTGCAAGTAGAGTGGAAGTAACGGTGGCCTTCGCAGCGCCGTCGGATGGCAATGAGAGAAGCAAGGGTGTTTTAGAGGTGGAGAAAGAGGTAATTGGTATTTAATTAGCCTGGCATATCCCAACATTTATTTTATTTTTTTTTATTTTGGTCCCTCTTTTGAGTAGATTTTCATATCATCCTTCCACTTATTAGACCTCGAGCCTTTGTGACTACTCCTGTTGTACCAAATCAACTTTTTTCTGAATCGGATCAGAGCCAACAATTTTTTTGGTTGGGATAAATGAAGGTTAAATCGATCCTTTCATTTTAGAAAGCCGACCCACTGAAGTAGAGGTCCAACTGATCCATTCTACCAGAAGGCCGACCCACTGAAGTAGAGGTCCGGCCGCTCCATTCTACCAGAAGGCCGAATGGCCGACCCCTGAAGGCCGACCGGCCGATCTACTGAAGCAAGAGGCCCAGCCGCTCCATTCTACCAGAAGGCCGACCGGTCGACCCTTGAAGGCCGACCGGCCGACCTACTAAAGGCCGATCCAGAAGGCCCCGTCCGACCCACTGAAGGCCAAACCAGAAGGCCGACTGGCCGACCCATTGAAGACCGACCAGCCGATCCACTGAAGCAAGAGATCCTGCCGCTCCATTCTACCAAAAGGCCGACCGATCGACCCACTGAAGGCCGACCGACCGACCCACTGAAGCAAAGGGGTCCGACGCACCATTCTATCAGAAGGCCGACCACCAGCCGACCCACTGAAGGCCGACCCAGAAGGCCGACCGTCCGACCCATTGAAGACCGACCAATCGCCCCACTGAAGCAAAAAGGTCCGGCGCTCCACTCCACCAGAAGGTTGACCGTCCGACCCACTGAAGTAGAGGTCCGAACGACCCACTTCCGTTGAAGTCCGACCGGTCTACTTCCCTTAAAGGCTTGATGGATATTCTCCTTCGACCAGACGACTCACCCCTGTTAAGTCCGACCGACTTATTCCCATCCTGGGAACCGCTCGAAGGCTCCAGAAGCCCTTTCCAACTGGTATCGAGATTCTATTACAACGGACTCCACAACGTGGCCACGTCTCCGTGCCCCCTGGCCACCACCCTGATTCTTCTAGGGATAAATTGGGACTTCTCAGCCTATCCCCTAACAGAATTTGGAAGCATTCCACGTCTATTTAAGGTGACTGGGGGACCTCCGCTTAAGGCCAAGTACACTCTCCCTTCTCCATACGTTGCTTCTCTGATTTTTCCATTATATTGCCTTGAAACTCCTGCTAACTTAAGCATTGGAGTGTCCCCTACCGGAACACCACCGGTGCTCATGGGACTTTGTTGCAGGTCGACCGAGAGAGGAGCACTCCAACATAGCTGACCGAGCTCGGTCCAAGAGAAGACGTGGCAACAGATTGGCGCTAGAGGAAGGGCAACCTTCATTCTGCTCTTTACTCTAAAAGGAGAAATTGACTAAGAAAATCTTGCAATGGCGAGGGGAAGAACTCAAAATACCTCCACCAAAAGAGGTCATTCCCAGCACGAGTCTGAAGCACCTCCCAGGGAAGATGACACCGCCGCCGTCGAACCCACCATCACTCTGGGACTACAACAGTTCCAGACTTTGCTGAACCATATTGACACACTCACCACCACGGTCCAGCACCTCAGGGAGGCGGCCAACAACCAACCGCAACTGCCTACGGTGTCTTGCATCAACCACCAGCCAGTCGTCGGGAAAGGTCAGCAGTCGAAGGTTCCTTTGCCTCCGCCCCATGCTGTTCCGGAGCCCTGAAGGTCCCTAGGAGCTTGTGCTGATGGGAAGAGGGCGAGGTCGGCTTCGCCCTCCTTTGCTGACTCCGTCCCCCATGACGTCGGCATCCTGTTGAAGATTCGAGGGACTATGGCAACAAAATTATGCGCATAGAAGAGCGCATCACTGAAATTGTTGAGCGGCAGAAGGCCAAGGGGGGGCAGGTGTATGACACCCACCCACCTTTCTCTGCTGAAATATTGGAGGAGCTAATCCCCCGTCACTTTAAAATTCCTCAGGTGGATCCCTACGACGGCACCACCGACCTACTAGACCATCTGGGCACCTACAAGGTCCACATGATGGTACAGGGCGCCTCCGATGCCCTTCACTGCATTGGTTTCCCAGCAACCCTGAAGAAGGCCGACCCAGAAGGCCGACCGGCCAACCCATTGAAGGCCGACCGGCCGACCCATTGAAGCAAGAGGTCCGACCAGCAACCCTGAAGAAGGCCGCTCGGATGTGGTTTACCGCCATCCGACCAGGTACAATTCACTTTTTCCCTAGTTGAAAAAAAAAATTTTCCTGTCCCATTTTAGGACTTGAAGTCGGACGCTGAAGAGCTTGGACTGCCTCCTCCTCGTGCATCAAGGGTCCGTCCACCCATCTTCATCAAAGGCTCTAGGGCAACCCACTTCCGAAAGTTCGACCCCGGTCGGCAAAGGCTCCAGGACAGCCCACTTCCGAAAGTTCGACCCCAGTCGGCAAAGGCTCTAGGGCAGCCCACTGCAGAAAGTCCGACCTTGGTCGGCAAAGGCTCTAGGACAGCCCACTTCCGAAAGTCTGATCCCGGTCGGCAAAGGCTCTAGGACAGCCCACTTCCAAAGGTCTGACCCCGGTCGGCAAAGGCTCTAAGACAGCCCACTTCCAAAAGTTCGACCCCTATCGGCAAAAGGCTCTATGGCAGCCCAATAAAGCCCGACCCCCATCAGCAAAAGGCTTTATGGAAGCCCAAAAAAGTCCGACCCCCGTCAGCAAAAGGCTATATGGCAGCCCAGAAAAGTCCGACCCCAGTCAGCAGAGGTCCGAAGACCATCCACTTTAGCAAGGGTATGAAGACCCACCTTCAGCAAGGGTTCAGACCCTCCACTTCAGCCAAGGTTCAAAAGAAGACCCACCTCCTGCAAAGGTTCGACCAACGCCTCAGCAAAGGTCCGAGCAACCCAAAGTGATGCTTTCGTCCTTCGAGGTTGCAGGTTCCCTCGAAAGCCAAGAGCAAGGGGTGCAACTGTTATACCAAATCAACTTTTCTCTGAGCCGAACCGGAGCTAACAATTTTTTCGGCTGGGACAAAGTGGAGGTTCAATCGATCCTTTCATTTAGAAGGCCGACCCACTGAAGTAGAGGTCCGGCTGATCCATTCTACCAGAAGGCCGACCCATTAAAGTAGAGATCCGACCGCTCCATTCTACTAGAAGGCCGAATGGTCGACCCAATGAAGGCCGACCGGCCGATCCACTGAAGGCCGACCCAGATGGCCGACCGGCCGACCCATTGAAGGCCGACCGGCCGATCCACTGAAGCAAGAGTTCGACCGCTCCATTCTACCAGAAGGCCAACGGGGCCAACCCACTGAAGGCCGACCAGCCGACCCACTGAAGGCCGACCAGCCGACCCACTGAAGGCCGACCCAGAAGCCGATCGGCCGACCCACTGAAGGCCGACCGGCCAACCCACTGAAGGCCGACCGGCCGATCCACTGAAGCAAGAGGTCCGGCCGCTCCATTCTACCAGAAGGCCGACCGGCCGACTCAGTGAAGGCCGACCAGTCGACCTACTGAAGCAAGAGGTCCGGCCGCTACATTCTACCAGAAGGCCGACCGGCCGACCCACTGAAGGCCGATCGACCGACCCACTGAAGGCCGACTGGCCAACCCACTGAAGCAAGAGGTCCGGCTGCTCCACTCCACCAAAAGGCTGACCGGCCGACCCACTGAAGTAGAGGTCCGAACAACCCACTTCCGTTGAGGTCCGACATGTCTACTCCCCTTAAAGGCTTGACGGATATTCTCCTTCGGCCGGATGACTCACCCATGTTAAGTCCGACCGACTCATTCCCATCTTGGGAATCGCTCGAAGGTTCCAGAAACCCTTTCTAGCTGGTACCAGAATTCTGTTACAATGGACTCCACAACGTGGCCATGTCTCCGCGTCACTTGGCCACCACTTTGATTCTCCTAGGGGTAAATTGGGACTTCTCAGCCTATCCCCTAACAGAATTTAGCAGCATTCCATGTCTATTTAAGGTGACCAGGGGACCTTCGCTTAAAGCTAAGAACACTCTCCCTTCTTCATACGTTGCTTCTTCTCTGATTTCTCCATTCTGTTATCCTCAAACTCCTGCTAACTTAAGTATCGGAGTGTCCCTCGCCGGAATACCACCGGTGCTCAGGGAACTTTGTTGCAGGTCGACCGGGAGAGGAACACTCCAACGTAGCCGACCGAGCCCGGTCCAAGAGAAGACGCGCTCCATTACTACTTTCTTCTTCTTTCTACCATTTTGGCTCACTTGCATTGCAAACACGGATCTCTATCCATTACATAATTTTATAAAATATATCATCTTTCTACGAGTTTATGTAGTTGGACATCAAATGATAACAAGATCAAAAGGAAGCTAATTAATTTTATAAAGTAATTAAAAAAATCTCATGATCAAAAAAATAGGGATTGGTAGCTGGCCATCCTTCCTTCGGTTCGCTGGATTGATCGTGTTTCAGGAAACATTCTGGCATGCGCGACATATAGCAAGATCTTCAGCCCACAAGATATAATTAATTTATTTAAAACTATTTATTACAATAGTGTCAATTTATGGAAAAGGTGTGGATCATCTCATATTGGATTTATTTTTTTTTATTTTATTTTGATGAAATGGGATGCTATGCCATCCAGAATTTAAAGTAGTAAATATGTTTATTATGCTGTTTAACCGGAACTCTTAAGCTCTATTATGACTAGAGCTATATTAAATAAATGTATATACCACCTTAGTGGTAGCTCAGTTGGAATCGATTGTTATTGTCTTATAATTCACACATTTCAAGACATGACATTGCAGTTAATTCAAATAAATTTTAGGTTAATTTTTGAAGTCGTGGATGTGTGGAATTGATTAAAATTTTTAGATTAATTTCTGAAACTTAAACGTGGATGTGTGAAATTGACTAAAAACTTTCTGGATCCGAATAATCCTCCTGACCAAGATGGAATGACATACTAACCGCTTGATGAGAAAGGATTGGGTCATTTTTGTTGTCACTCTGTATCAAAATTTTTTAACGGAATGGGGATCCTTGCAGTTATACCTAAAGAGGATAGCTATGCTGGTGTCTTATAACATAAGAAAATTTCTAGATTAATGTTTGTCCTGTGCCTTCGCGTGTGAGAAAACTTACAAAAGCAACAAAAACTTGGTTTTAGTTTTAGCTTGTTCACAAACATTTTTTGAAAATATATTTTGATAACTAGAAACCTGTTTCTCCTCCATCACTTGATTAATGGTGCTAGGTTTATGTAAGGTTAAATTTAAAGACTGTCACATATATTGTCTACTGCTGGACCTTTTTTTGGAGGGGTGTGTACCGCGGCAAATATAGAAAGTGGTCGATCCTTTCATGGGTTCTTTTCCAAGTCCTCACAATGAAAACTTGTCATTAATTTACAATGTGATCTAAATATTGACATGTTGCATTGCATGTAAACAATTAGCTTCTAATAACTTGAAATTATTCCTCACGTTGACTTTAATACTCATTAATTACATGCTTTAAGATTAACTTCTTGTCTCGTAAGGAGTTTTTTTGATCATCAACTAATTCAAGAAGGGAAAAACAAAATCATGCCAATACTTACTACGTACTTAGCAATAACCATAGATATGATAATCATTGCGCTGTAGCCATAAACTTTGATGTAATAACAAGTTCTATAAGGAGAACAAGGGAATACAGGACGACCAAGAAACACCAAGACGGTAAAGGACACCTAAATAAGTTTTATAATAGGTCAGACCATCACCCACTCCAACGCCGTAGTGGGGTCAGGCTGACGTACTCACCGATTGGTGGGAAGGGCACGCAGAAATTTGCGATCCAAATCGAACAATGGCCTGATGGGATGGGACCCGATGGGGGAGCTACACCGAGGATTTATCCCCTCCCGTTCCTTTTGTTTCAGCAAAAACAAAAACAAAAGACTAATACATTTACGAGATACATGATTAAGAGAGCACATTACAATAAAAGAAAAAAAAAATTAAGAAAGCGCCTTGATATATACATGATCACATAGCCTGCACAACAACTTGCTTTTGTTTGTAGTTTTTTTTTAATTTTTGGTAACCAAAAAGGGGGAGGAGTTAGACCCCGGGCGTGGCCATCCCAGACGGTTCCCCACCCTAGCCAGGAATGTTCGATGCACGGCGCATATTAATTTTTCCGCAGCCTGCACAACAACTTGCTTTTGTTTGTAGTTTTTTTTTTTTGGTAACCAAAAAGGGGGGGAGGAGTTGGATCCCGGGCGTGGCCACCCCCAGACGGTCCTCCAACCCCAGCCAAAGAATGTTCGATGCACAGCGCATATTAATTTTTCCACGCCGCCGTTCCCCACCCGAAGGTGGACGGTCCCCCCAATCCCAGCCAGGGAATGTTCGATGCACGGCGCATATTAATTTTTCCGCAGCCGCTCCCCACCGAAGGTGAGCACGTCAACCTGACTACCCAGCCAGGGAATGTTCAATGCACGACGCATATTAATTTTTTCGTAGCCGTTCCCCACCCGAAGGTGATGTCAACCTGACTACCCCAGCCAGGGAATGTTCAATGCACGACGCATATTAATTTTTTCGTAGCCGTTCCCCACCCGAAGGTGAGTACATCAACCTGACTATCACTGGCGTCAGCTCCGAACTTTTTCGTCAAAATATATCTAAACCAAGATCCGAGCTCCTGCCAATTGGTTGTGAAAAAGTCACACAATCAATTGCACCACTCGCCAGCGGTGCTTTTGTTTGTAGTTGTTAATAGTTTTCTCCCTCCTTGGTGTTTACTTTGTAGATTAAATAATCAATTTTTCCAATGACTCTCTTCTTGGCTTACAAAGTTCACGCATGTCCTCTTGGATGGCTTCTTTTTGGACGAGGATCTATGCAATGATAGGATGGCTAATTTCCTAGAGAAAACTACTTTTTGGAGGGTAGCCCATGACATCTTGTATAATGAATGATAAATAGCCAAATTCGATCTCTCAAGTTGTTATACATAATAATTTAACTAAACATAGACCATAACATGCATACATAGTAGTAAGTGGGCATGCACGGCACGTATTAAAAAGTATGAAAACTAGAACATGTTGATGTAAAAGTGCTCTATTTTTAGTTTTCTATTTTGATGATATGATTAAAATTATATTATATGCAAATATAAAAGAGTACAATAATAAAATAAATGGGGTTTTTTTACATGTATACCCTTTTAAACATTTAATTTTGTATGAATATTCTTTCAAAATTGATATTTATATGTATACCCTCTAAAAAATACTTGTTTGCATGAATACCTTTCTTTTTCTTATTTTTTTGCACATGTACCGCAAATCTTACTCCATTAAAAAAATAATAGTTTAAAATTACAATGACTAAATATCCTTATAGGTAGATATACAAAAAAATTATAAGAATATAAGTGCAAATAGTAATTTGACGAGGATATTCATATAAATTTGAATATTTATGCAAGCATACATGTAAAATATGTTTATTTAATTTTTATAATTTTAACGTGTATACCCTTTCAAACATTCAACTTACTTGAATATTCTTTCAAAATTAATATTGCATATATGTTCTCACAAAACATCATTTTTGTATAAATACCCTCCATATAATGGTACTCTAATATCGTTAGCTAAAATATATATTTTGAAATACAAAATAATAAGCTTATGAAATTACATCTTTTATCTCTGAAAATAGATATTGAGTTAACATATCTTGGTGGAACTCACTCGATCCATTATCTTCTACTTGGCTTCCAAATCATATAATATTCTTCTCATGATCACCGTACGCTTATTTTCTGAAAAACATTCTCTTTCTCAATCAATAAAGGATTATTGGAGGATGCGATTATGGCTTAGTGGTGATATATATGAAGCTGGCTCCCTCTTTCAAAATTATGAAAAGTTTTATAGAGAAAATTTTATGGTCTATTATTATCTATTAGACCCTTACTTATTATTAGTCTAGTTTTGTTTATAACAATTTTTATGATTCTTTTCCTATTCACTTCCTCTCCATCTTTTCTTTGTTTGAGGGATTTCTTTTACTTATTTATTGAATGAATAAAGTTCTAATGAGTCATCACTTTTTATCCTAAAATAAATTAAATAATATTTTAATATATATATATTATTATTATATTATTATATTATTATATAATATGGTATTATATTATAGAGTAAAATGGTCTAAATCCATCTAGATAAAATAGATAAAAAATAGATTTTTTATGTGTATACCCTTCTAAATATTAAATTTACATAATATCCTCATAAATTTTTTATTGCATACATACCCTCATAAATATTTCTTTTTTGATATTCATCCATACATATTTCAGTCATTTTAATTTTAAATCATTAATTTTTTTTAGCTGTATTAGATGATGCGGGTATATATACAAAAAATAAGAAGAAGGATATACATGCAAAAGAAATATTTTATAAGGAATATATATATATCTATATATATATATGTAAATATTAATTTTGAAAAGGTGTTCACATAAAATTTGAATATTTAGGAAGTATACATATAAAATATCCAAATAATATGAAATAAATATAAATTAAAATTTGTTTGATAACCTATGGTAGCAAAATTAAGAGACATAACAAAGGTGGGTATGCCATACAGAGTTAAATTAAGAAATTGAAAAAAAATGAACAAAATGTAGAAATAAAAGATGGAAAAAAAGAAACGAATTGACAAACATGAAAAGGAAGCAAATGAAAAATAGAACATAAAGTAAATTAATAGAATTGAAACAAATATGTTATCTTGATCCACATACATTATTCATGAGGTGGCTACCACAAAAACATTGATACATTCTATTCAGAAAAACAACAACATTCGTTGTTCAAAATAATAAGAGACGCAATCATGTATTTGAGAAGTATATATATCATGTTAACTATAATCATGATATATGTAAATTATTTTCCTAATAAAGTAATCAATATACTTGACTTCCAATGGGATTACCTAGAGCCTGGTTAAGCTATATAATGAATAATACCACATCTAGTAAAGGGTGAGAATAAGGCTACAAATAGATCGAGTTGATCCATGATCCATTCCTTAAACCTGATTCAACCCATTTTTAAGGATCCATAGATTTAGATTGGATCCTAAAATTAGACCCGTTCTATTTTTCAGGTCAGGTCTAGGTTACTAAATTCAGTATGACTCGAACCAAACTTGCTAATACTGTTAGGATCCAAATTGATTTAAACCTCTAAATTATAATTTAAGACTTATATAAACTTATTTTAACATAAAATAGATTTATAATTATTTTTATATTTTAATTTACTTTGAGAGCTATTGTGGTACCGTTGGAGACCTGATGATGTGATTGGATGTGGCTGCTGCATTGGATGGCTCCGGGTTTCCCTCTAAGATGCATGCCGGCATTCTAGAACTTGTAAATAAAACAATATGGAAGTCTGACCATGATAAGATGGTTTTTCATGGTGGACCCTCCAATATCTAAGTCAATCTTCTATGGAAGTAAATAAAAGAGAGGCATATGCAGCTTTCTATGTATAGAGCTCACCCTTATGGCAGATATGCTTCCATAGCATGCATGTACCTAGAGGAGTGGCCATATCAGAGCGTACTTCTGTAGCATGCCTACATCTAAAGGAGTGGCCAAAGATGGTGCGAAGCTCGTCTTTACAATAGGCATGCTTTCATAGAGTGGCTACATTAATGAGCAATATCCAGTGTTAGAGAGTCATGGTGCAAGGTTACTTGTCCTTTTGCACAACGAGGGGATGCTCAATTTCCTTGCATGATCTTTGGGACCACGTATTTAGATCTAAGAAACCTGCTTCCTATGTTGAGCTGGCGGATAAGATGGTCTTGTACTGAGCTGGTGGGTAAGGTGGCAAGCCATGCAGGGTCCATATAAGCTTAACCATTTCTGGATGTATCAAATCACCTCCACTTCCTAGGATGAGGCATCTCCTCTACCTTGGGCATGGGAAGTATAGGTCGATTATAGTAGAGCTCGACACTACATCTATGCTCGCTACAATCAGAGGCTTGGATGGTTCGCCCCTACACCCAATAGGCAAAGTGTTTGGAATGCTTCACCTCACACTAGGAAAGGTGATGATTGCTGGTGGTGTGAGCTACTTATGAGAAGCCTAAAAAAGCTGGGAGAAGCTCACCTTAGAGAAGCCTCGAGAAGTTTGGAGGATCTTGGAGAAGCTTGGAAAAGCCTAGAGGAGCTTGGAGATACTTCTAGGAGCTTGGAAAAGCTTGCCTTGGAGAAGCTTTGAAAAACTTGGAGAAGCTTGGAGAAGCTTGGAGAGGCTTGGAGAACCTTGAAGAGGCTTGGAAAAGCCTAGAGAAGCTTGGAAAAGCTTAGAGAAGCTTTGAGAGGCTTCAAGGGTGTGTTAGTCTAGCCTTGGGTACCTTGCCACTCTACTGGGATAAAGACTTAGTGATCTTGTTTGGAACATAAGGCTCATCTAGAATTAGAATAGAGGGGTCACCGATCCTACCTGGAATTGTCCAGTATTTTAGAATAGAGGGTTCGCCGACCTTGCTTAGGGTGCGCAGCTCACTTAGGACTTTAAGAATAGAGGACTAGCTCAACCTCAGTATGAAGCTTATCCAGGATTTTAGATTAAGGGTGTGAAGACCCTTTCTAAGATGCAAAGCTTGTTCAGGACTTTAAAATAAAAGATTCACCAATCCTGCCTGGGAAGCAAAGCTCATCCAAGACTTTATAATAGAAGGTTCCTAAACCTTGCCTAAGGCACAAAGCTCATCCAAGACTTTAGAATAGAAGGTTCCTCAACCCTGCCTAGGGCACAAAGCTTATCCAAGACTTTGAATTGAGGGTTCGCTAACCCTATCTAGGATACGAAGTTCATCCAATCTTTGGAATAGAGGGTTCACCGATCCTACCTGGGATGTAAAACTTGTTTAGGACTTTAGAATAAAGGGTTCATCAATCCTATCTAGAGCACAAAGCTCATCCATAACTTTAGAATAAAGAATTTGCCGATCCTTTCTAGGGCATGAAGCTCATCTAGGATTTTAGAATAAAGGATTTGCCAATCCTTTCTGGGGCATGAAGCTCATCTAGGATTTTAGAATAAAGGATTTGTCAACCCTACTGGGGGTGCAAAGCTTGTCTAAGACTTTAGAATGGAGGGTTTGTCAATCCTGCTTGGGATGCAACCCTAATCTAGGACTTTGAATAGAGGGTCGAGGTTAGCCAATAGCCAAGCGAGAGTCATTCTCCCTTACCATGTGCATGCAGGGCTCTGAAAATAGACTAAACATAATGCTTTGACCCTCATGCACCATTCCAAAATGCACCACACGTGGGGAAGGAGGGTCCCCCAACTCGAGCTAGGGCTTTTCTTTGACTTGTAATTAGTAGAATACCAAAGAAGCTAAATTACCTCACTCGGAGGTATATAGCTTGCTTGATTTTTGCAAGTCTGATCACCTAACTGGAAATTATGGGCATAGAAGCTTGCTTGGGTGTTTGATTGCTTAACCAAGGCTTGAAGGTGATGGATTGCCATACCTAGGAGACTGATTGCTTAGTCAGGGTTTGAAGGTGGTGGATTGCTATGCTTGGAGGCTTATTGCTTAATTAGGAATTATGGATATCAGAACTTGACCTAGGAGTGTTATTGCTCCACGAGGGCTTAGAAGGCTATACTGCTTCACCCAGGGCACATAGCTCACCCAAAGCTTAAATAAGGGTTGTATTGCCCCACCTAGGATATGTAGCTCATCCAGGGCTTAGATAAGGGCCGTATTGCATCACTTGGGATGCATAGCTTATCTAGGACTTAGATAAGGGTCATCTTGCCCTGCCTGGGGTGCATAGCTTATCTAGGACTTAAATGAGGGTTGTATTGCCCCGCCTGGGGTGAGTAGCCACCCAGAGCTTAGATGAGGATAAAAAATTGTAACCTTACCTGGAGTGCTGAGCTTGTCAAGGGTTTTTTAGGTGCTCCTCCATTTCCTACGAGCCAAGAGTTTGATGGCTACTTCGCATAGGAGAGATAGAGGCTTCATCACAAACAGAGTCAACTTGTGAATTGATAAAAAATCTTATTGATAGTAAGGTCTGTTGCCGCTCTCGTCGCCGCGCCCGTGCCACGGATCAGCCGATCCTTCCTGACCGCCTGGCGAGGGAGCCTCCCTTCCTGCGGAGAACCTGCAACAAGGGGTTAGAAGACCCTGGCCGGGGATCCCGGCGAGGGAGCTCCGACGGTCAAGTCAGTAGACGACGAGAAGGAACAGACTCTCCCACCCGGGCCCTCGAAAGGGTCCCAGATTTAGAGAGTTAATTGGTGAAGGAAGCGCTCTGGGGATCGGAATCACGGCTGGGCCTGCTTGTCGAACTCACGCCCAGTGTTCCCCTCTCGGGATCTCTGGTTTTTCTCTCGGTGCAAGGCCTTGTGCCCGTGCTTCCTCCTTGTCCCCAGGCTAATTTGGCTTACCTTGTCGTCCCCAGATTCTTCCTTCTTTATCCCCTTCCGTCGCGCGTTTGTCTTTTTCTACCTCGGGAACCCTCCTCCCCCGTCCTCTTCTCTTTTCCCTTTTGGTGAAGGGTGCCAGGCGGCTTTCCGACCTCGTCCGCCGGGCCCAGCAGGGAAAAGGCAAAGACAGAAGAGAAAAAGAGGGAGGGCGGCGCAGGCAGAGCGGCCGGTCGTCAGGCCTCGGGCTCCGTGAGAATGCTCTCTTCCCCGAGCGTGGGCGCCGTCCGTTTATGGGCCTGTTCCGTCAGGATCGGGTCTCTCGGCTGCGGGACCTGTCGGGCCGATGCAAGTGACGTTCCGCGTGCCGCCGCCCTCCGTACGGGACGCCGTCTGGGGTCGGTACGGCCCGAGGGATGGCCTCGGGACCTGTCTCCTTCCCCGGGGGCCTCTCCGTACGAGCGGTCTGACCTCGGCTGAGTTGGACCCATCTCCGGGGGCCAACTGGCGAGGGGCGAAGGATCTGCCGACCTCGGCTTAGGTGGACCCCTCCTGGGTGGACACCTGGCGAGGTGGCAGGAGGTCGCCTGGCTTCGGTCGAGGTGGACCCGTCTTCGGGTAGCCACCTGGCGAAGGGCGAAGGATCTGCCGACCTCAGCTTAGGTGGACCCCTCCTGGGTGGACACCTGGCGAGGTGGCAGTAGGTCGCCTGGCTTCGGTCGAGGTGGACCCGTCTCCGGGTAGCCACCTGGCGAAGGCGAAGGGTCTGCCGACCTCGGCTTAGGTGGACCCCTCCTGGGTGGACACCTGGCGAGGTGGCAGGAGGTCGCCCGGCTTCGGCCGAGGTGGGCCCGTCTCCGGGTGGCCACCTGGCGCAGGGCGAAAGATCTGTCGACCTCGGTTCAGGTGGACCCCTCCTGGGTGGACACCTGGCGAGGTGGCAGGGGGTCGCCTGGCTTCGGCCGAGGTGGGCCCGTCTCCGGGTGGCCACCTGGCGAAGGACGAAGGACCAGCCGACCTCGCTTCGGCGGACCCCTCCTGGGTGGACACCTGGCGAGGCGGCAGGGGGCCGCCCGACCTCGGCCGACCTCACTCGGGCGGACCCCTCCGGGCCCGGGCGTCAATGAGGTGGTAGAGGAACTCCGGGCCGAGCTCGACCTCGGCGAGGGCGGTTTGCTTCAGACAGTCGTCGGGTGTGCGGTATGCCGATCCTAGCTTTGCGGACGTGGCGCTGACTAGGCCAGGGAAACTTACACGTGGCTCGCTCGTATTCGACGATACCTGAGCCTGGCCACGTCACTGTCACGGCTGTAACAGTTGCCCCCCAGCCCGCCGTTTCGCTGGGGCATCGCAGAACGGAACATCGGGATTAAATGCGGACATGACGTGGAGAGGCGAAGATCTTGCATCATAATTGCCACGATCCTCGTTCGTCGTGGCTCGATGTGGCTGGAGACCTATGGGGAACCGCCACGCGTCGCCCACTTGCCCGTAATCAATGCGTCGCTTCGGGGCAGAGGCCGTTACTCTGCTAACGAGGCGTCGGTGTTGGGCGTGCGCCCACGTGGCGACCATCCAGTGGTCGGAGGTGGAATGATGGGTACGGCTGCTGTCGGCTGAGTTTGAAAGGGAGGGGACTTTCCAGAACGAGGCCTTTTCCCTTGCTTCGTGGGCGGTTTGCTGCAGGCTAACAACTTCTGCTGCTCGCGCTCGTCTGTGCATTTTCGGTGAGTGCCTTCTTCTCCTTCTCTAGCCCTCCTCCTTCTTTCTCACTTCCTTTCCGATCTTTCTGTTCTTTTCTTTTCCATGGCGCGCCGTCGCCATGCTCTTCCAACCCGGACGAGGCCGGTCCATCCCGGCCGAGGACTCCATCTTCTTCCTCCTCAGGTGAGGAGGTGATTCCGGAGAGGTCCGCCGGCGTTTGCAACCCGGGGGGATCTCCATCGGCATCCCCAGGGGGATCCGGCCCCCTCCGGTTGCACCTGCCGTGCCCCTCCGTTCTATTCCTGCTTTGCCTTCTCTTCCTGCTCCGCCATCTCTTCCCGCCGGTCCCTTTGGTCATGCTTCTACCATGACCGAAGGCGACCTTTCTTTGCTCCGGGATGCCTATGGCATCCCAGGGTCTGTTCGTCTGTTTGTTCCGCGGTCCGGGGAGCGCGTCACTATGAGTGGCCCCGGCCGCATTGCTTTCTACGAAGACTTCCTCCTCGGGGGTCTTCGTTTTCCTCTGCACCCTTTCTTTCTTTCCTTCCTCAGCCACTTCCGGCTTGTCCCGGCCCAGCTGGCTCCTAATGCCATCCGGGTCATCTTCTCCTTTATTGTCTTCTGTCACTTTCACGGTTCGTTGCCCGTTTTTCTCTCTTCAGGGTCCTGTTCACCCTGAAGAAGTGCTCCACCGATGACGGCTGGTGGTACATTTCACCCCGGCCTAGGTGTCTCCGTTCGACCTCCCTTCCTCGGTCAAGGGATGGAAGAGCCGGTTTTTCTTCGTCTCGGTCGACGACGTCGATTGGGCCTGGAGCGAACCGGACCGGTCGCCGAACTGGAATTTCCGAGTGGAGTCTGCGGACCAGGAGTCCTACACCCAGCTCCTGAGTGACGTGGTCCCGGCGCTCGAGGTTCTGCTCTCTGAGCAGAATCTTTTTGAGGCCGGCATCAGTCCCATCCGTGAGACTGGTGAGATTTGGCCCCGCATTGATTTCTGCCTCCCCCTCTTTCTTTAAGATCGAGCTGTCTGACCTTCTGTCTTTTTCATTTTGCAGGGATGAAGTTTTCTTTGGAGAACCTCCTGGAGGGGCGGCCCAGCGGGACGTCGTGGAGGTGGATGAGCCCGCAGCGAAGAGGGCTCGTACAGAGACGAGCCGGGAGGTCATGGCGGCGACCGTGCCCGACCCAGCTGCTGCCATTTCCCCGCCCAGGCCACCTCAGGGCGGGGTTCCTGGTACTTCGGCCACGCGACCCGGCGGTGCCGCAGAGAGAGCTCCAGCGCCCGCCGCGCCCGCCTGTCTACGGGCTTGTCATCGCCGCCAGCCGACAGCGACGTCTGGTGGTGACCGCGGCGTCGGTTGCGGCTCGATGCGGGGGGCCTCTGCTGCAGGGGCCGGCCGAAGGGTCCGCACCGGTGATCTCCCACCGGGACTGGGTCATCCTCGATAGGGGACTGGCGGAGAAGATGATGGAGTACGCCTCCACCGCCCGGGACCGCCGAGCTCGGGGGCGGCCGAGACTATGCGGACGCTCTGCTCGGCATCCTTCCTCAGCTTTTCACGGTAAGTGCGAGCTCCTATTCTTCCTTGTTTCAACCTCGAGGCTTTCTGCCTATGCTCTGACGTGCGTCGTTTTTGCCACTGCAGATCGGAACGACGTCCTCTTACTGAGGAATTACCTTGTAGGGAACGCCAAGAGGGACTCCGATCGGGAGCTGAAGCTCGGCAAGCTCGCGGCCGACGTGAAGGATCTGATGGAGAAGGGGGCCGAGCTGCGAGCCGAGAAGCAAGCCCTCCAGCCGACCTGACGCGTTCCGAGGAGCGAAACAAGGAGTTGGAGGCCTCCTTGTCGGAGGAGCGGACCTCCAACCAGCCGAACCGAGGAGGAGGCGGCGGAGAAGGCCCGCCTGCAGGCCCACTCCCAATGGCTGGAGCGCCAGCTGGAGGAGGCCCGGCGAGAGGTGGCCGCGGCGAAGGACGGAGCGCCTACGTCAACGGGCTCCTGGAGGCGGCCAAGCGAGAAGCGCAAGAGGCCGTCCCCAAGTTCGGGCCTCCGACGAGTCACGTCGGAGGTCCGGGAGGCCGCCGTGGACTCCTTCCTGAAGGGGTCCGGATGTGCCGGGAGAAGGTGGGGGCCTTCTTCCCCAGCTGGACCTGAGCGGAGTCGTAGTTGGCGGCAGGAAGCCAGGGGGCGAGGGCCAGGGCTCCCAGCGCGGCCCAAATGACACTGCGGCGCCGTCGACCATCGATGCCGCGGCCCCGGAACAGCCCCAGGAGCCGGTCACTGTAGAAGTTGAAGAAGCAGCGCCCGCGCCTCCGGCAGATGGCTCCGAAACCGCACCCCAGTGACCCGGCACTGTCTTTTTGCTTTATCTCTGTAGTTTTTGTTTTTTGGGGAGTCCCGGCCTGTCGGGCTCCCAGCTTGTAGCAACTACTTATATTAATGAAGATCCAAGCTTTACCGAAACCTTGTCATTGTTTCGTCTTACTTTTCTCTTCTTTTCTTTCTGAGATGTCGGTCTGGAACACCTGAAAATACTGCAGGCCTGGTCTTCCATTGCTCAAATCGAAGGATGGGGCCTGCTGAGTCATGTCGCAGCAAGCAAGCCTTAAGCAGGTCCGATTTTGGGTTGCCTTCATGCTCGGGCGAACAACACGATTTCTGCACCGTCTTCCAGGCCGGAACCCGGGATCTCGGACTGAGCTCGATGCCGCAGGCCTTTTCAAACCTTGCGCGGCCTGCTGAGCTGTGCTCCGGGCTTGCGTGGGCGAACTGGGTTCGGCGCCACCTTCCAGGCCGAAGCCAGGATCTTCCGGACTAAGCTCGATACCGCAGGCTTTCTCAAACCTTGCACGGCTTGCTGAGCTGTGCTCCGGGCTTGCGTGGGCGAACTGGGTTCGGCGCCACCCTCCAGGCCGAAGCCCAGGATCTTCCGGACTAAGCTCGATGCCGCAGGCTTTCTCAAACCTTGCACGGCTTGCTGAGCTATGCTCCGGGCTTGCGTGGGCGAACTGGGTTCGGCGCCACCCTCCAGGCCGAAGCCAGGATCTTCCGGACTGAGCTCGATGCCGCAGGCTTTCTCAAACTTGCACGGCTTGCTGAGCTGTGCTCGGGCTTGCGTGGGCGAACTGGGTTCGGCGCCACCCTCCAGGCCGAAGCCCAGGATCTTCCGGACTGAGCTCGATGCCGCAGGCTTTCTCAAACCTTGCGCGGCTTGCTGAGCTGTGCTCCGGGCTTGCGTGGGCGAACTGGGTTCGGCGCCACCTTCCAGGCCGAAGCCCAGGATCTTCCGGACTGAGCTCGATGCCACAGGCTTTCTCAAACCTTGCGCGGCTTGCTGAGCTGTGCTCCGGGCTTGCGTGGGTGAACTGGGTTCTGCGCCACCCTCCAGGCCGAAGCCCAGGATCTTCCGGACTGAGCTCGATGCCGCAGGCCTTCTTTTGAAGTTAGAAGGGAGTGTTTGAAGTGGGGGAGCTTTGTTACAGAAACTGGGGAGCTTACATCACTGGTAGTACATTCTCAGGTTCGAGGAGTTCCATGTCCGGGGGACCTGGCACTCCCATTCTTCCAAGTAATATGCCCCATGAGGGAGGGCTTCTGCCACCCGATATGGGCCTTCCCAGTTGGGTGAAAGCTTGCCGCATTCCCGTGGCTGGGAGGCTTCTGCGCGTCGGAGGACCAGGTCCCCGGGACGAAAAACCTTCGGCCGCACTCGGGAGTTGTAATATCTGGCTACTCGTTGCCGGTATGCCGCCATTCGGATTCGGGCCTTGTCCCTCGTTTCCTCGAGTAGGTCTAGGTTGAGCATCATCCTGGCGGTTTTCTGTCTCGTCGTATTGCTCCACGCGCAGCGTGGATAGGCTGAGCTCGATCGGGATGACTGCCTCGGCTCCGAAGACGAGGTTGAATGGAGTTTCGTCGGTAGCCGTCCTTGGGGTGGTGTGGTATGCCCAAAGGACGCTGGGAAGTTCATCGGCCCACCTGCCCTTGGCCTGGTCCAGCCGCGTGCGGAGGCCCTGGAGAATGGTCCTGTTCGTGACTTCGGCTTCCCGTTGGTCTGAGGGTGCGCCACCGAGGTGAAGCGATGCTTGATGCCGAGGTCGCTGCAGAAATCTTCGAACTCCCGATAGTCGAACTAGCGTCCGTTGTCGGTGACCACGGTGTGGGGGAGGCCGAAGCGGCAGACGATGGACTTCCAGAAGAACTTGGCGACGTTTGCTTCGGTGATTCTTGCCAAGGGCTCGACCTCGATCCACTTTGTGAAGTAGTCGATAGCCACTATCAAAAACTTTCGCTGGCGGACGCCGGCGGAGGGAATGGGCCCAGGAGGTCCATCCCCACTGGGCGAACGGCCAGGGGGCTGAGAGCTGAGAGATTGGGTTGGTGGGTTGCCGCTGCACCGTGGCGTGGCGCTGGCACCGGTCGCACTTCTTCACGAAGTCGGCGGCGTCTTCCTCATTGTCTCCCAGAAGTAGCCTTGACGAAGGGCCTTGTACGCCAGTGCCCTGCCCCCCACGTGGTTCCCGCAGATGCCTTCGTGAATCTCCTGGAGCACAAGCTTGGCTTCTGTGGGTCCGATGCACTTGAGGAGGGGATAAGAGTAGGATCTTCGATACAGCTGCCCGTCCATCAGGACGAACTGCACGGCCTCTTTCTGATGAGGCGAGCCGCCTCTCGGTCCTCCGGCAGGGTGCCGCTGGTGATGTACGCAGCGTACTTGTCCATCCAGCCGGACTCCTGGCCGACCTGATGGACCTCCACCGGTGCTTCGAGGCTTGGGACCTCAAGTCGCTCCACATGAGCGCGTTCCAGCATCGTGTCCGGCAGGGTCGCCAGCGAGAGAGGGCATCCGCGCGAGCGTTCTCCCCGCGGGGGATATGGAAGACGTTGAAGCGCCGGAACTTGGACGCGCCCGCCTTGACGAGCTCCAAATACTTCACCATCTGGGGGTCGTGTGCGACGTACTCCCCGGATACCTGCCCCGCCACGAGCTGGGAGTCAGTGAAAGCTCTGAGGTTGGTCACGCCCAGCTCGCGGGAGACTCTCAGTCCGGCGAGAAGTGCCTCGTACTCCGCCTGGTTATTTGTCGCGGGGAATTGGAAAACGGAGTGCGCACTAAGCGACAACCCCGTCGCCGTTGGCAAGGATGAGCCCAGCTCCGCTTCCGCCGGAGTTTGAGGCTCCATCTACATGGAGGATCCAGGCGTCCTCTCCGGGCTCATCGACGCCGACCTCCATCGGCCGGGCCGGGGGGCCCTCCTCGGGCTCCTTGCCCAAGCCTGCACATTCGACCAAGAAATCGGCCAGCACCTGTGCCTTCATGGCCGACCTCGGTCGGTATGTAATGTCGAACTCGCTGAGTTTCAGTGCCCACTTGGCCAATCGTCCCGAGGTATCGGGTCGGCTGAGCACCGCTTTCAGCGTTTGATCCGTCAAGACGGAGATGGGATGCGCTTGGAAATAGGGCCTGAGACGCTGGGCACACTATTAGCGCAAAAAACGAGTTTCTCGGGCCGGGAATACCTGAGCTCCGCGTCCCGGAGAAGTTTGCTGGTATAGTACACTGGCCGCTGGAGCCCCTGGTCGTCGGTTGGACCAAGACAGAGCTGACGGCCTCCGGGGGTAACCGCCAAGTAGAGGGTAAGCTCCTCCCCCTCCTCGGGTCTGGACAGTAAAGGTGGCGATGCGAGCGTCTTCTTCAGCTCCTCGAAGGCCTGCTGGCACTCTTCAGTCCAAGCAAAGCCATTCATCTTCCTCAGCACCTTGAAGAAGGGACGGCAGCGGTCCGCCGACCTGGAAATAAAATGGCTAAGGGCCGCAACCCGGCCGATCAGCTGCTGCACTTGCTTTTTGGAGGCTGGCTGCTCCATGTCCAGGATGGCCTGGACCTTCTCCGGGTTGGCCTCGATTCCTCTTTGGATCACCATAAACCCTAGGAACTTCCCGGCGGAGACGCCGAAGGCGCACTTCGCCGGGTTCAGCTTCATCTGATGGCGGCGGAGGTTGCCGAATGCCTCCGTCAGGTCGGCCACGTGGTCCGAATCGAGTTTGCTCATCACCGGCATGTTGTCCACGTACACCTGCATGTTGCGGCCTATCTGGTCTTTAAAGGCTTTATTGACCAGACGTAGGTATGTCGCCCCCGCGTTCTTGAGGCCGAAGGGCATCATCCACTACTCTTCTTTACCATGACCACGTTTGCTAACAGCTGGGGTATTGGACCTCTCGGACAAAACCGGCGGCGAGGAGCTTTTCTACCTCCTCGTTGATCGCCTTCTGTCTCTCCATGGCGAAGCTTCTCTTTCTTCTGGCGGACCGGGCGGCAACCTGGGTCCACGTTCAGGCTGTGCATGATGATCTCGGGCGGGATGCCCGGCATGTCGGCCGCCGACCAGGCGAACACGTCAGTGTTGGCACGGAGGAACCAGCAGGCGGGTGCGCTCTTCCTCGGGGAGCTGGGCCCCGACTTGCACCGTCTTCAGGGGGTCCGAACCGAGGGAAAAAGTTAGCAGGCGCTCTACAGGCCCTCCCCTGGGTTCCTTCTCTCTCAGGTCGAGATCCTCGATATCGTGGGCGAGCTCTGCGCTCCTGGTGCCTGGGACTGTCTGGAGGCAGAGCGGGACCGGCTGGATCGTCCCCTTCATTTCCCCGAGCCTGGAAGGCGTGGGGAACTGCACCAGCAGCCTCTCGTGGAGATGGTGGCGTCCAGTTGGTTGAGCCCGGGACGCCCGAGAATGGCATTGTAAGGCGAAGGGAGCTTGACGACAGTGAATGTTATCATGACGGTCGCCTGCCGAGGCGGGATCCGCGGTGACGGGGAGAGTGATCTCTCCTTCGACCCCCACGGAGTCCCTGTAAAACCTACCGGTGGGATGTGCACTGGTTTCAGCTGATCGGGAGACAAGTTCATCCGAGAGAAAGCATCGTAAAAAAGTACGTCGGCCGAGCTTCCACTATCCACCATGATTCGATGTACAGGATGCTTCGCGATGGTCATCTCGACCACCACGGCATCATTGTTTACATTGTCATTAATTTTCCCTCCCTTGGGAGGGATTACATTCTCCGGGACTTCCCGGGCTCTCTTCTCTGCTCGGCCGGACCCGCGTGAGATCATGCCCACGGGCTTCTCCGTTGGGCGGTTGTCAATCGCGGGGACAGGCAGTAAGGCCGCGAGCGGCTGCCCTTCAGAGGGGACCTCGTTCTTGACGAACTTCCTGAGGTAACCCCTCCCGATCAGCTCCTCAATCTCCCGCTTCAGATGGCGACACTCCTCCGTGTCATGTCCGTGCTCGCGGTGGAATTGGGCAGTACTTTGATTTGTCCCGGGCGGCTCTCGGGTTCTGAGGTGGAGGTCGGCGGAGGTAGCGCTCGCCCCGATTTCCATGAGGATTTTCGCTCGAGGCGCGAGGAGAGGGGTGTACCTCCGCTCGGGAGTGGACTCGGCCCTCGGCCTTGGATTCGGGCGAGGGTCGGCAGACGGCCCGGGCCTCCGAGCTCCCGGGGCATCCCTCGGAATTGGCTTCTTCGGAGTCTTCCCGTCCAGCTCTCGGCGGGGTGCGGTCAGCCTCCTCCGCTCGGATGTACTTGTGGGCGCGGAGGAGGAGCTCGGAATACGTCCTGGGCGGCTTCTTGTCTAGGGAATAGGTCAGGCGGGACGTCTTGAGCCCGCGCTTCAAAGCCAGCATAGCGACGGGCTCGTCCAAGCTGTAGATCTCTAGGGCTGCGGTCTTAAACCGGGTGATGTAGTCTCGGAGCAGCTCCTGGTCCTGCTGGCGAATGGAGAAGAGGCTGTCCACCTCCCTTGGCACCTTTCGACAAGCATCGAAGTGCGCCACGAACTTTCCTTCCAACTGCTGGAAGGAGCAAATGGATCCGGGCTCGAGGGGTGAACCAGACTCGAGCGGCCTTCCGAAGGGTCGCTGGGAAGGCGATGCACAGGAGGGCATCGGTGGCGCCCTGGACCCTCATGAGAGCTTTATAGCTCTCCAAATGGTCCAGGGGGTCGGTGGTCCCGTCGTAGGGGTCCACCTGCGGCATGCAGAACCGTTTCGGGATCGGTTCCGCCTGGATTTCTTCAGAGAAAGGGGGGCGGGAGTCGTAGCCCGCCGGGTCAGCTGACGAGTTCTGCAGGTCGGCGAATCGTCGGGCAAACTCTGCCAACTTACGCTCGTGCTCTCTAGGCGCCTCTCGGCCTGGCGCCTGACGGCTTCGTCGGTGGAGTCTTCCACCGAGACTGCAGGTGAAGGGGGCGCCGATCGGTCTCGGCGCGAGGTCTGGCCCCGGCGTCGCTTGCTGCGATGCGCCGTTTCGGCCCATCGGCCGGGGATCGACTCTCGTGATCCTCCGAACCGGAATAGTTTCTCTTCGGGGGAGCTTGGTGGCTCCCTCGGGGGTTGGAGATGGCCCGTGGATGGGACGGCCTGCCCTGGATTGAGCGCAGGCTCCCATGCTGCCCCGCGGCTCGTGCCGCGGGAGTCCCTGGCTGCGGCTGAGTGGCCAGGGACCGTTGCTGATGCTGAAGCTGTCGGACCGCTGAGGTCAAGGTCTGCAGCTGCTGGACGATGGCCGCAAGGGATCCGTCCACGGGGTAGGCTGCTGCGGAAGAGGAGGGGGAGCCGGAAGCTCCCGTTCGGGGGTGTGGCCCCCTGGAGGGGAGTGGGCTTCTCCCACACGGCTGGTGGACGCCTCACGACCACGAGTGACCACCATTGCTGGAGAGCGTGACACCTGCAGAAAGCTGGTTCCCGCTAGGGTTAGTGTCCTGCCCCCCTACCTGGTGCGCCAATCTGTTGCCGCTCTCGTCGCCGTGCCCGTGCCACGGATCAGCCGATCCTTCCTGACCGCCTGGCGAGGGAGTCTCCCTTCCTGCGGAGAACCTGCAACAAAGGGGTTAGAAGACCCTGGCCGGGGATCCCGGCGAGGGAGCTCCGACGGTCAAGTCAGTAGACGACGAGAAGGAACAGACTTCCCACCCGGGCCCTCGAAAGGGTCCCAGATTTAGAGAGTTAATTGGTGAAGGAAGCGCTCTGGGGACCGGAATCACGGCTGGGTCTGCTTGTCGAACTCACGCCCAGTGTTCCCCTCTCGGGATCTCTGGTTTTTCTCTCGGTGCAAGGCCTTGTGCCGTGCTTCCTCCTTGTCCCCAGGCTAATTTGGCTTACCTTGTCGTCCCCAGATTCTTCCTTCTTTATCCCCTTCCGTCGCGCGTTTGTCTTTTTCTGCCTCCGGAACCCTCCTCCCCCGTCCTCTTCTCTTTTCCCTTTTTGGTGAAGGGTGCCAGGCGGCTTTCCGACCTCGTCCGCCGGGCCCAGCAGGGAAAAGGCAAAGACAGAAGAGAAAAAGAGGGAGGGCGGCACAGGCAGAGCGGCCGGTCGTCAGGCCTCGGGCTCCGTGAGAACGCTCTCTTCCCCAAGCGTGGGCGCCGTCCGTTTATGGGGCCTGTTCCGTCAGGATCGGGTCTCTCGGCTGCGGGACCTGTCGGACCGATGCAAGTGACGTTCCGCGTGCCGCCGCCCTCCGTACGGGACACCGTCTGGGGTCGGTACGGCCCGAGGGATGGCCTCGGGACCTGTCTCCTTCCCCGGGGGCTCTCCGTACGAGCGGTCTGACCTCGGCTGAGTTGGACCCGTCTCCGGGGGCCAACTGGCGAGGGGCGAAGGATCTGCCGACTCGGCTTAGGTGGACCCTCCTGGGTGGACACCTGGCGAGGTGGCAGGAGGTCGCCTGGCTTCGGTCGAGGTGGACCGTCTCCGGGTAGCACCTGGCGAAGGGCGAAGGATCTGCCGACCTCGGCTTAGGTGGACCCCTCCTGGGTGGACACCTGGCGAGGTGGCAGGAGGTCCCCTGGCTTCGGTCGAGGGTGGACCCGTCTCCGGGTAGCCACCTGGTGAAGGGCGAAGGGTCTGCCGACCTCGGCTTAGGTGGACCCTCCTGGGTGGACACCTGGCGACGGTGGCAGGAGGTCGCCCGGCTTCGGCCGAGGTGGGCCCGTCTCCGGGTGGCCACCTGGCGCAGGGCGAAGATCTGCCGACCTCGGTTCAGGTGGACCCCTCCTGGGTGGACACCTGGCGAGGTGGCAGGGGGTCGCCTGGCTTCGGCCGAGGTGGGCCCGTCCGGGTGGCCACCTGGCGAAGGACGAAGGACCAGCCGACCTCGGCTTCGGCGGACCCCTCCTGGGTGGACACCTGGCGAGGCGGCAGGGGGCCGCCCGACCTCGGCCGACCTCACTCGGGCGGACCCCTCCGGGCCGGGCATCAATGAGGTGGTAGAGGAACTCCGGGCCGAGCTCGACCTCGGCGAGGGCGGTTTGCTTCAGACAGTCGTCGGGTGGTGTGGTATGCCGATCCTAGCTTTGCGGACGTGGCGTGACTAGGCCAGGGAAACTTACACGTGGCTCGCTCGTATTCGACGATACCTGAGCCTGGCCACGTCACTGTCATGGCTGTAAAGGTCAAAGATTATTAGAGTTCTAAGTGTGCAGGATGGGTGTCCCATCCAACTATTCTAGATGATAGGTGCCGAAGCGTATAGCCTCGATGATGTGATATGGTCCTTCCCAATTTGATAAGAGTTTTCCTTGCTTGGTCAACTAGTTAACTATGGCCTTTCTAAGCACCAAGTCTCCTAAGTGAAACTATTTTCCTTGACTTTGGAATTGAAGTAGTGAGCTGCTCATCATCGGTGCATCACCATTTAGATTTGAGCTTTCTCTCAAACTTCTTCAAGTACATCGAGGTTCACTATAAGGCCCTCCAAGTTTTGATGCTCATCATAGGCTTGGACCCTATATGAGGGCAATCCTAGCTCCAGGGGGATGATTGCTACTGTTTTGAAGGTGAGGTTGAATGAAATCTCTCTAGTTGGAAGTCGATATGTTATCCGGTAAGTCCAAAGAACACTGTACAGCTTGTCTGTCCAAAGTCCCTTAGCTTTGTCAAGCCAAATATTTAAACCCTACAAAATGGTCCGATTGATAATCTCTGCTTCTCCATTTATCAGTGGATGCATGGTGAAAGTATACTAATGAATGATTTGCAAATTCTTGCTGAAGTCATCGAAGGATGCACTATTGAATTACTAGCCATTGTTGGTGATGATCATCCAAGGCAAGCCAAACTAACAGGCAATAGACTTGCAGATGAAACTGCAAGCTTCCTTCTTTATGATCCAGGCTAGGGGTTTGATCTCCATCCATTTGGTGAAGAGTCAATGGCAACGATGAGAAACTTCCTTAGTCCAAAGACTGCAAGAAGGGATCGAGGATATCGATCTCCTATTGAGCGAATAGCGAAGATGAACTGATTAGAGCAAGAGGTGCTGATGGTTGATGCTAAATGTTGGCATACCATTAGCTACGGTTGTAGCATCACATGAACTCGACGGCATCCATATGGATGTCAGGCTGGTGATATCCTTATCAAAAGATCTTATATGCCAAGGCTCGTCCTCCAAGGCAGCTCCCATAAATACCATCATGGACTTCATGCAGAGCATAGTCAGCCTTCACCGGTCGAAGGTAGCAAAGAAGCGACATCAAGTTGGATCTCCTTTATAGCTTTCCCTAGATCATCATGTACTGGACTGAGTAGCTCTTAATTTGGTAAGCCTCAACCTAAACTTTAGGCAATTATCCTTCCTTCAAGTACCATATCAACAAATCCATCTAGCACGGCTCGTGATCCACCTACATCACTGGAACTGGCTCCCCCTCGATGCTAGGCAACTTCAGGTTTTCCATGTATGCTCCTATATGGATCTTTGGATACTCAATGGTCACTGATCTTGATAAGAGGTCTACCCAAGAGTTCTCCATCCTGGATATCTACACAATCTCAAAAAAGAGAAAAGAAGAGGTTATTTCTTTTACCTTCTCTAAATATTTCTCCAATGGTGGGAGCCTTGGCTTTGTACTCCATATAAACCTGGCCTACAACCAATTGAGAGTCGCTGAGGGATTTAAGGTATTGTACCCGAAGCTCGTAGGCCAGTATCAGTCCTACCAAAAGTGCTTCGTACTTAACTTTATTGT
Source organism: Areca catechu (assembly GCA_021397845.1). Classification (NCBI taxonomy): domain Eukaryota; kingdom Viridiplantae; phylum Streptophyta; class Magnoliopsida; order Arecales; family Arecaceae; genus Areca; species Areca catechu. The sequence goes on along the minus strand of CM038038.1, from coordinate 11,723,780 downwards.
TCAAAATTTTGAAATTGAAATGGAGGGCTAGCTTGGCGATGATGCCATCTAGGCTGGTGAGGATCATCCCTACTTTAGAGCATCCTATATTGGAAGCCTTGTCGATGTGCAATGTCCAGATATTGCCCACTGGGATAGAGGCTGCTACTTTTGTTTATGCTCCAATCTATTTTGAAAGTGTGCACTCCACAAGAAAGTCAACTAATGCCTCGACTTTGATGGAGCATCATGGGTGGTAGTGGATATCGAACTCTCCAAGCTCTGCACCCACTTGGCGATCCTACCAGAGGTATCCAGCTTTTTCAAGACTGACCTCAGGGGCTGGTCGTCAAGACCATGATGGAATGCTCCTATAAATAAGGCCGGAGCTACCAGAATGAGATCAAGAGAGCACAAACAACCTTCTCCATCTTCAGGTAGCAGGTCTTCGTGTCCTTCAGCAACTTGCTGGTGTAGTACACCAACTTCTTCATCTCTGTATCTTCTTGAACAAGGATCGAGCTTATCATGACTGGAGATATGGTCAGGTACAGGTATAGTATTTCTTCCTCTACTTGCTTGGTCAAGAGTGAAGCCGTAGCTAGGTACATGCGAAGCTCTTTGAAGGTAGCTTAGCACTCCTCCATCCGACAAAAGTTCTTGATATGTCTCAAGACTTTGAAGAAAGGTAGGCACTTATCACTTAACCTGATGATAAACATGCTTAGCGTTGCTATTTGCCCCGCTAGGTGCTGTACCTCTTTTTGGGTCTTGAGTGGTGACATCTCCAACATAGCCTAAAGCTTTTTTGGGTTGGATTTGATTCTATAGTGCAAGACCATGAAACTTAAAAACTTTCTAGAGGATATATCGAAGGCATATTTTGCTGGATTGAGCCTTATCTAGTACTTCCTCAAGATTTGGAAAGTTTCTTCGAGGTCCACCACATGATGCTCTACCTACCGACTTTTTACCAGCATATTATCAATGTATACTTCGACATTACAACTGATTGGTCTTTAAAGATCTTATTAATAAGATGTTGGTACATGGCTCCTGCATTCTTCGGACTAAAGGGCATCAGTTTGTAATAGCATAGCCTTTGAATTATGATAAAGGATATTTTTTTCTTATCCTCCGAGACCATTTAGATTTGGTTATATCTAGAGAAACCATCCATAAAATTAAGCAACTCGTGCCCCGACGTAGAATCAACCAATTGATTTATCTAGGATGGAGAGAAACTATCTTTTGGATAAGCTTTATTTAAATCAGTAAAATCAATACATACCCACCATTTACCACTTGCTTTCTTAATGAATATCACATTCACCAGCCACTCAGGATAGTTGACCTCATGAATGAATATAGCAATATGCAGCTTGTCAACTTCTTGCTTGATGGATTGCTAGCATTTGGTGGCTAGGCATTGCTTCTTCTACTTCACTTGCTTAGCGAAGGGTTGATATGCAGCTGGTGCTCTATGACTTCTAGGTATATGCTAGGCATGTCAGAGGTAGTTCATGTGAAGATGCCTGCATTGGCTCTTAAGAAGGCGAGGAGCCAGTCACACGGGACCTCCTCCAGCTGAGACCCGATATGGACCTTCTGAGTTAGATCATGGAGGAATTATGAGAAGCTATTCCACTGGGCTACCCCACTATTCAACCTACTCATCTTAGAGATCAAGGTTGTCAATGGGTAGTGCTTCCTAGGACCTCTTACCTTTAAGGATGGCCATATAACACTACCTAGCCAAAGCTTGATTGCCTTGAACTTCACCCACTCCTTGGATGGTTAGGAACTTCATTAGTAGATAGTAGGTGGATACAATGGCACAAAGGGCATTCAAGCCCAGTCTTTCCAAGATGACATTGTATGTTGAGGGGAGCTTTACTACCAAGAAGTTTAGCATGATTGTCGCTTGTCTTGAGGCTTAGCCTGCAGTTACAAATAGGGTGATCATGCCTTCCATGGAGAAGGCATCTCCAAAGAACCCTATTAGGAAGAACTCATCTTCTGCAGATGATCCTTTGAGATATTCATTCTACTAAAAGTATCATAAAATAAGATATCTACAGAGCTTCCATTATTAATCAAAACACGTCATATATTATAGTCTATGATAGTAAGAAAAACTACAATGGCATCATCATTGGGGGTTGGATGCTTTCTGCATCAAAGTCAAAGAAGATGATAACATCCTCCTGCTTACATTGCTTGGCTCGAGGGGACTCGAGACTATATGAACATGGGCTCCTCCAGCTGACGAGGATGCCCCCCTAGAAAAACCTCAGGTGATAGTGTTCACGAGGCCATCGAAGGGACAATTATTCATAAGAGGCTCCATGGCGAGTCGGGGTTGGTAGCTGGAAGTCCTATGCCTTTGAGCTAGCCAACATAGGTCGGAAGATAGCCTCAATAAACCAAGATATCGATCTTGTTCTTCAAGATGAGGCAGTCCTCAATATCATGCCTGTACACTCAATAAAAATGGCAATATTTTGTGAGGTCCTTCTTAGCCCTCTGGCTCATCTTTCTGGGCCAACAAACAATATCCTAATTTTTTATCTCCATCAGGATCTAGCTCCAGGAAATGTTTAATGGTATAAACTCTTAGTGATGATATTGTGGGGTCCTAGATTAGTGACAGGGATGGGCTTCTCCATGATGGTCTAAGAGATGGGAGGATGCATAGTAAAGAGCAACTCCCTAGCCAACATCACCTGCTAACATTGGAAGGCCTCCAAATAGCCATGCACCTCGTGAAGCTTCTAGTCTAGCTCATCCCATCATCAGGCATGCCTTGCTAGGTAATGGTATGACGGTCCCTCCATCAAGAAATCTAGCAATGAAGAAGAAGAAGAAAGTGAAATAGGAGAATCACATTCTTAATACCTACCTTGATAGCTCGTTCAATGGTGGGAGTGATGAACATGAAATGCCCCCCGAGGTCTTGATGGTTGTGACAGGTGATGATGGGGGCCTGCTCAGGACTACCAGTGGCTGAGGGGCCACCAGGAGTGCTTCTGCTTCAGCAAAGCAGGTTACACCATCCTAGTCTACCCCCCGTGCTAGAGGGGGAATGCTCGAGGACTGATGCTCGGTCGGCCTCGAGGTAGGCTGTCGGGGGCTACCACAAAGCCTATACTATAGTTGCAAGCAACTCAACTCAGAATTGGAGTTGATGGAATTTCACGGTGGTGACTAGAAGAATGGCTAAAGGCTTGTCAGTGCTTTGGTTTGGGTGAGCCTAGGGTTGATCCATCGAGACTACGACTCCTTCGCAAAGGAGGAGGAGCGATGGATCTTACCATTGCCTTCTAACTACATAAAAAATAGAGAAACTACGGATCCTCTAAATAATTGTTTGAACCAAAAGCCCTTCCTCTAGTGCCAATATATTGCAACACTGTTGGAGACCTGCTGATGTGGCTACTGCATCGGGCGGCTCCAAGTTTCCCTCTGGGACACATGCAGGCATTCTGGAACCTCTAAAATGAAGAAGACATGAGAATCTAACCATGATGGGATGGTTTCTCATTGTAGACCCTCTAATGCCTAAGTCAGTCTTCCATGAAAGTAAATAAAAAAGAGGCATCTGTAGCTTCTAGGTGAATAAAATGATGATGGATAGTGGAGTCAGGATGGAGTGGAAGCGAGTGAGGTGAAAGGAGTAGTAGATAGTTGTGGCAGAGAGTAAATAAAGTACAGGAGAGTGTAGGTGAGGCTTGAGCAAGGCAGGTGAGGCTTGCCATGGGGGAAGGTGAGGCTTCTACGAGACTTGCATCCTTGCCCTTTACTCAAGTTGTAGGCCCTAAATTGTAGGCGGCACCGAGAGAATTATTAAGACTCTCGCAGGACTTGTTCCGAAGGTAAGAAAGTTTGGAAAAGACTTTCCCCTCTGAAGGTTCAAGTCAGGCCTGATGAGGTTAAGTTGGGTCTTCTTACCTGGAGGATCCGGAAAACAATTTATAAATGAAACATGCATGATACCGGACACCTATGGGATGATTTGTAGTGCAAATAGTAGTAGCCGGCATGTCTATGTAAAGTGCATGCCTTGGGAGGAATGGTTGGGAATGGCTAGCTGAGGGTTAGTATTTTACATATATACCCCTATAATTATGGATTATTTCATATTCACCTCTAAAAAAATTCATTAATTACATATATACCCCTCAAATAGTTTTATTTCATAAAATACTTCCTCCAATTAGATTTTTTTTTGTTAAAGATATTAACAAATAATCATCTTAAGTGTACAATGATTTTATTATACCTTTTCATTTAAACTTTGAAATGTTCAATTTATACCGCAAGGAACAATATTTTTATATAAATTCTTCAAGATGCAAGAGGGTGGTAGAGTATCTCATATTTAAAACGGTTAATTAGTTACTAAAGCCATTAATCAAAAATCTAATGGAAAGGACATTGTAGCAAAAACAAGATAAATTAAAGAATGTACATGCAAACATCGATTTTCAAAATAAGCATATTTGTAGGGCAGGATATTTCCCTTTTCTTCTGCTTAAAATCAGTACTTGCTTGAGATAGCTACACGTGGCAGGTACTTGATTAAGATACAATGAATAATTCGTTGCTTTGCCTGCAGAAATCAAGCAACAAAGAAAATTCTCAAGCATCTCCTGTTCCAATGGGTGAAAATGGCCATCTCAATCAACAAAACACTGTTCACACAGCACCAACAATGAATAATATCCAGAAGGTTTCGATCGTGCCTCTTGTGTTCCTGATCTTCTATGAGGTCTCTGGTGGTCCTTTTGGAATGGAAGACGTTGTTCAGGCTGCAGGCCCCCTCCTAGCCATCCTAGGCTTTGTGATTTTTCCATTCATATGGAGCATTCCAGAAGCACTGATCACCGCCGAGTTGGGCACCATGTCCCGGAGAACGGCGGGTATGTGGTGTGGGTCACTTCAGCTTTTGGTCCATGCTGGGGTTTTCAGCTAGGCTGGATGAAGTGGCTCGGTGGTGTCTTGGACAATGCTCTATATCCAGTTCTCTTCTTGGACTATCTGAAGTCCGTTATCCCGCATTTCGAGGGGGACCACCGAGAACTTTTGCAGTGTTTGGTTTGACAGTGGTGCTAACTTACCTGAATTATAGAGGATTGGCTATAGTTGGATGGTTTGCTGTCTTTCTTGGTGTCTTCTCTGTCCTTCCTTTCATCATCATGGGGCTCATGGCTATCCCAAAACAAAGGCCTAAAAGATGGTTAGAGGTCGACCTGCATGATGTTAGCTGGAGTTTGTACTTAAATACACTTTTTTGGAATCTCAACTACTGGGATTCAATCAGTGCTTTGGCAGGAGAGGTCGATGATCCAAAGAATTCATTGCCAAAATCTCTCTTTTATGCAGCAATTTTGGTTGTCATTTCGTATTTGTATCCCCTCCTGACAAGCACGGGAGCCATGCCACTCGATAGGGAGTCGTGGACAGATGGTTATTTCTCCGATATCGCAAAGATTCTTGGTGGGGTTTGGTTAACTTGGTGGATGCAAGGAGCAGCAGCAGCATCGAACATGGGACTATTTGTTACTAAGATGAGCAGCTACTCTTATCAGCTTCTTGGGATGGCAGAATGGGGAATGCTTCCAGAATTCTTTAGCAGAAGGTCCCAACATGGAACTCCTCTCATAGCTATCCTGTTCTCTGCCTCTGGTGTCCTTTTGCTATCCCGGCTGAGCTTTCAAGAGATTATTGCTGTTGAAAATATTCTGTACTGCTTCGGAATGCTCTTGGAATTTCTGGCATTTATCAGATTCAGGATGAAGTACCGAGGGCACCACGACCGTATATGATACCTCTAGGTACAATTGGTAGCATTTTGATGATCATTCCTCCCCACTGTTGATATTTGCCGAGCTAGCTTTTGCTTCTCCTAAGATCATTATAGTTAGCCTTGCAGCAATGATCGCAGGACTTGTTTTGCAGCCTTGTTTGAAGCATTTGAAGAAGAAGCAGTGGCTGAGATTTTCCATAAGCCCTGACCTTCCTGATTTTATAGAAACTACATGCGAGAATGCCGTCGAAACTCTGATGGATCAGTTAGATTTAGTATCCTAAGCACACCTTACGGTCTTTTGATGCGTGCTGCTTGAAATCCACTTCACAATCTATATATACTACAACATATCACCATAGAGAATAGGGTTCACGTTTAGCCTGCTAAATATTGTAAACTATAGGACTGGATATCTTTTATGCTGCCCCTACCAAGTCAAATGTTATCACTGGTTCGGTTGGCTCCCCTGTACTGAATGGGAGGGATCCCCAGATTCTGATCATGTTCATAAATAATCATTGTATAGTTAATGGAACGGTATTTCCACATGCATCGGTGCCAACATACATAAAATACTTTACACCATGATAACTAGGATAACAAGATTTTTACTACTTGCAAATTGATCTGTACAATTAGATTTTGTGGCACCAAAACCTCGAGGATTTTCTTTTTTTCTTTTAATGGAAAAACCTTGAGGAACTTCTTAGTAAGGAAGCTAATGGAATTCTACTTCCATAATTAATCTGTTTCTTTCTTGGTTTTGATTGATTATTAGATTAGGGAGGGGGAATTGATTTAGATTCCTTCTTGTGGGCATATATCCTTTTAGATGTAATTCGGACATAGTACTGTGGAAGTAGGTTCCTCCATTATAATAAGTTCAACCATATAGAGGTTTCAAGCAGTTAGAAATTCAAACAGAACATTACACATCATCAGTTGAAGCAACAGGAAGCACTTGCTAGAAGAAAAGGGAAGCTCTATATAAATTCGAACAGATCATGCGTTTGCTTCCATGTCACCGGCTCAAACAAGTTGTGTATTAAACTTGTAATCAAAAACAAAACACTAAGGCAACAGCTCATTAATACATGGTAACCCTGACAAAGCACAATAATGATGTTAATCCCTTCTTCAAAACAAAGACAAAGTTACACCTGAAGTACAAGAACCATGAAAACACCATTTTTATGTCCAATCGCATTCCTCAGTGTGAACAATCAGCACAGTCTACAATGGCAAGTATTCAATCTCCAGAATGGTACACTCAAGTGTTACCAATCTTGTCCCTAAATTTTCCATCAATGTTGCTCACAACTGTTTTGATTCTAGATTAACCCAAAATATGCTCTTCTCAACTCTACTTTAGACTAAAAGATAACCAGTAATGTTCCTTCTACCTTCACAAGTTTTATTCTTCCTCTTCCTCTTGTGCATCATTCTCAGTTAGAAGGTGTTCAAGAGAAACCTTGGCCTTCTTGGGCTTTGGAAAGCTTTCATCATTGGTTTCTTCCCCTTTCCGCTTCTCTGTTGCATCAGTGTCTTCATCATCAACTTCATTAACCATATCTTTAGCATCAGAACCTGTGTTGATTTCATTGACAGGCTGAACTAACAAGGACTCTTTAGCCTTCTTGCTTGTGGTTGATTTGTCCCCTCTGGTCAATGACTTCTCACACTCCAGCAGAAAAGAGCGGACCTCCTTAGTAGGTGCAGAATCCAGAGGGCTTTGCCCAGATTTTGTTTTGGCAGTAAGGCTCGCACCTTTCCTAACTAGATACTTAATGAGCTCTAGATGGGATCCCTGAGCGGCATAGTGCAGAGGAGTCAGCCCTTTCCTGTTAGCAGCTTTTACAGAGACTCCCGATGCCAAAAGAATACGAACTATTTCTAGATGACCTTTCTGAGAAGCAAAATGGATCGCAGCTGTGTCATCCATTGCAGCAGCTCCAACATCAGCCTTGTTCTTGCAGAGAAATCTCACCACATCTGTCTGCCCAGACCATGCAGCTAAATGCAGTCTCAATTCAGATCATTAATGTCAAGGAAACAGTACTATACTACTGAATTCCGGTTTAGCCGAAGTAATGAAGGTCAATTACAAATACATGAATTATTCGTAACCTTGTCTTCCAGATAATGGCCAGCATTTCCAAGATGAAGAGAAGCATTATAATATGTAGAGAGCATGTCAGAAGGAAAAAATTTTGTTCAATACCCTAAAAACTAGATTTATTGCAAGTTTGTATTGCAAACATAATGACCAAACAATTGGGGAAAGAAGAAGAAAGCAAGAAAGATAGTTAACTCAGATAAGCATCAGTACAGAAAATGAAACCATAATCAAATAACAGTCAAGCAGTTCAAAAAGTTAAAAGCCAGTTACAGTTGCAGAATTTCAATATCTGAAACAAAATGTAAACAAATAGTCTACCACCCTCTGTAGTCTGGTAAGTTGGTTTAAAGTAAATTAAAAATCAGTTGTTCACAAGAGTTAGCAGGAATAGAATAATTAATCATAAGAAGCATTTCCAAGTTGTCAAGAGAAGCAAAATTGTATCGAGTCTGTAAAAGAAGAGAGATCAATTGAATGATCTGCTAATTAAACTATTTGCACTCTGAATCATAAACAATTTAACCAGCCAAGACTTTAACCAGAGTCTTAAATATTCTTTTACGTAAAACATAAGATATCCTCAATATTCTTTTAGATGCAAACATAAGACTTTGGAGTCATAGGGAAAAAAATTGTCAACATCAACAATCAGTAGTAAGACCATATTATGCAACAACTTAGCACAAAAATTCTGATTATACAATTACAAATACTGAAAACAAAAATCGAGCAGTCCACCCTTTTCATTGCTTTAGCTTATAAATTACTTTTGATTAGCTTATCTAGGCATTCCTTGTTAGCATTCATAGATCTAAGGTGTTGCACGTAGAATTTTAAAAACAGAATTTTAAAGGCAGCGGAAGACAAGATTAAACCCTTTAATTCAAGAATGATAAATCTAATCTATTTAATACCTAAGGATCTAATTCATATGTATGATATCATAGCAAAAATCTGAAAACTTAAATTTGCAATCAGAAATAAAAACAAACCTTATGCACTTATTCCTTTCAAAACCAATTTAGATCTGGATGTCTCTGAGTTCCCTGACCTCTACATATATCCACACGGAGCCGACTTGATCAACAGTCTCTGAGACCACCGGGATGCTAGCTCCCTTTGCAAGTCTCGCTCCTTCAATGGTTAGATCTTGTTCTTCTACTTCGTTTCTTCTCAAGATCCGAAGTAGAAGGCTGCAACTAGATGCGTGAACTCTTCATGCTGGAAGGAGAAAGAGAAGAGAGGAAGAAGGAAGAGATCTCTTTTATTTTCCTTTTCTTCTCTATGAATGGCATGAGGAAGGAGAAGGGCGCACCAAAGGAGCAAGGGATCATGCCAATCTGATTTTCTCTTGGTTCCTTTTTGGCATTAGGAAAGGTGGAAACTTATATTGGCATTAGGAATCATTGTGGGTGCATGAAAAACCTTCTTTTGAATCATGTGCCACTCCACAAGATCAACCTTATCCCATTAAAAATAGGCCTCACCCTTTATCTTGTTTGAATCAAATTCAGACACTAGACAAAGTCCCAAAACAGGACTTTGGAGAGAAGGGGGCACCAACTTCTTGGCGCATGAAAGTTTTTCTCGTGAAATTCCATTGCAAATATCTTTGGATGTCATTTCCTTATGTGCGCCACCTCATGGGTTCCTTCTTGGTCATGGGGAATTAAAAGAGAGACCCAATCTAACTAGGTTTCTAAATCCTAATCCAATCAGAAATTAATTCAATCCCAATATAAATACAACTCAAATATAATACGAATCCTAATCTGATTAGGATTCAAGTCCAATTTCCCATTGGACTGGAAAATCCAATTCGAATCCAATTAATTTGAGTCAAACCTTACTTCTAATCCAATTATGATTTGTCCAATTCCAATTGGACTAGAAAATCCAATTGAAATCTAATCCGAAATCAATTTAAGTCAAACCCTAATCCTAATCCGATTTGGATTTAAATCCAATTTCTATTTGGATTGGAAAACTAAATTCGACTCAAATTAAACCAAGTCTAATTAAATTAAATCTGATTTAATTCAATTAAGACTTTAATGATCAAATCAAATCGCAACTATTACAATTAAGTCTTAATTAATTGTCCTAATTTGTAACTCTTGAAAATTGATCCTATTAATCAATTATATTGATAATTAATTTTAATCTAACCAATTGATCAAGTCTAAATCTCTATTATGTGTGATCCCATAGGTCCTATTATGATAGTGAGATGTACTATAATCTCCATTATAGTATTATTGAAATCCCTTTCAATGGATTGAAACAATTCCAACTCACCTCAATTAAGAATCATTAATCTGAAAAATGATCCAAGTGAGTTCTCACAATCCACCAGTGATGCATAGCAGAATGTATTAGCAATTCCAGCAGAGCAGAATGTCTAAAACCCCTATGTGTAATTATCATGTAATTTAATCTTCTATTATGAATCCTGATAAGATGGAGATTATGGAAAAACTCGTCAAACCCTATCGTCTGCCATATATAAGATTTGTTTGATTTGAGTTTATGATATAAAACTTGTGAAAACATTTTCTTCCACCATTTACTCTACCCTGACCAAGATCTTCTAAACTCAGTCTCACATATCACATAGGCTACTCATCTACCGAGATCGATAGATTCCATCTAGATGTGCACCCTACTCCTATGGCAAATCTACCGCAGCCAACATATATCATAAGGATACAAATAGCTACGAGACCAAGTGTATATGCAATCAAACTACAGCAACCTCATTATGAACATCCAAGATATTGCAAGTTAAATAACCATTCACACTACCACAGCATCAAGAAAGTCACTGACAAGTGAGTAGACATCCAAGTAATTTCTTGTATGGTCATGCTTAGTACCTTATTCTCTAACAACCACTTGAACTCTCGTACCAGTATCCCCACATTGTAAACTCAAGACTCATCTATCCAAAGAGAAATGATTAGTGCATCGATCTTGATAGATTAATCACTATCCCCGTGATAATCCAACAACCAGGAGCAATTTAGAAATTAATTTATAATGATACATGTCTCAAATTCTCAACTCTTGAGAATGTGTCATTATCTATTAATTCATTGAATGCATGTAAGGGAATCCTTATGATTGCAAAATATGAATCCTCGTCCAAAACTATAACGTCGATGCCAATGTTGATATTGCAGGAGAAAAAAAGAGAAAAACTAAAATAATAAAATAAAGATAATCAAGATCACGTGGAATGCCTAAAAGACCTATTTTCACGGGACATGCAACTTCATTATGAAAGGAATCTACAAGTACAAGATATGAACATGCACTCTCAATCCCTATACATCAATCTCTCAACAAGAAGCCTGAATTCGATCCAAAAAGCTCTAAAAAAAATATCAAAATATACTCTCTACCATCATACAAGGTCCCTGGCCTATCTGGCCTATTTTATAGATTCAGGAACTGAATTTGGATCAAAAACAAAACTCCTAAACCCATCAAAATGGTGTCTGCCACATCCAAGACACGTTTGCCCCGCATCTGCCACATGAACTGACCAAAACAGACTCTGAACCACGCATGAACCATGCCTAAACCGCCACAAGCCGCACCACGTGAGCTAGCACGTGGACCATCTTTACCCAGGCACCATGCGTATGCGCATGGGCACGCGAAATTGTGCAAGAGATGCCTAGACCACGTGAAACAGCCTTGTGGACCGCGTGAAATGCAAAATGTGTGGACTGTGCAATGCGCCGCATGCTTGCATGCGCCTGATGCCCGCGCGTGCTCAAGCCATGCCTACATGCGCTTGGGCCTGCAATCGCATGGGCCTATGGGCTTACTTCCGCGTAAGCATGCACGTGCCTTTGGGCCACTCCTTTGCAAGCTGTTCTTTATAGATTTTTCGTCGGTGGGCCTCGCACACCTGTGGAGACGAATTCGAGACATCAAACTCCAACAATTTCTACCTCGAATCGATGTTCAATCTCCATATAACTTTTAAAAGCTTTTAAATGACTTTGCCTCCATGCCTTGGGATAAATGTCTGACTGCTCATGGATGGATAAACATGGAAGTTGAGACAGGTCACTCGATCCCATCTGCATCGTGTGCTGTGTTCTGCTTAACCTGTAACCTGCTCGAAAAAACTTCTTATAACAATAGAAACTTCACTTTGCGATATCACCTATCATCCTCCCAAGTCTTACGTCTCACATCCAATCCACCTGCTCCCGGAATTCTATCTCGCATTGAGCTCTCTGCCAAGAGATAGTATCTTCCATACTTCTTTACAAGACAATTCTATTGCCATACATAACTTTTAGAATTCCATTACCAGCTCTCCATCTGTAGCTATTTGAATCTAATCTATTCAATGAAATCAAATTCCTGCAAAACTTAGATATGTATCGGACTCGTCCAATTTCTTCACTATCCCATCATGTACCCTCAAGCTGACTATCCCGACATCCCTAATCGCATAGTTCAATTCATTTGGCAAGTAAACAGAGCCCTCTACTCTCTAAAGAATCAAACAACTCCTCTTTGCAATAGATATGATAGGACATGTAAAATCTCAAATCTACTATAGAAAATAAATAGATATCTTATCAAATACCATGAGTGTCTTATCGTATCCATCACTATCGCTATCACCGATCACTGTCGTAGTAGCTTTCGTCCGATCCTTGAATTATGAGTAATTTCTAACACGATGCCCCAACCCATCGCATCAATAATATCTGATCTTGCTCACATCCCTTGACTTGGATCCTCATCGCCCACCTCACGATCCTCTATCGCTCACCTTGCGATCCTCTATCGCTCCATCCTGTGCCATTTGCATCTCTAGTTGCTGCCAAAACTAAATTGCCATCTGAACTTGAAACTGATTCTCTATCTTGATGGCGATAGTGCTCTTCCCTACTAAAAGAACAATCACCAGGAACTCGAAGGATGGATACACGACAACGACCTTAGCTTTCTCGCTAATTCTAAGAAGATTGATGAGGATTCTCTGAAAGTTGCTCAGATGCTCCTGTATGTTCTACCCGTCACTCATCCGTAGCTGCTAGAACTACTTTCAAAGGAAGAAAGTATTGATAAACGACATCACCAGTACATCTCCTTGAGCTTTATCCATATCATCGTTAAACAAGTCTCACTGAGCACAGATCACCACGTCATCTATCAAGTGCAAGTGGATCATGCTCACCGCAGCCGATTTCAACTTTTATCCTCCATAATAGCCAATCTCTCCTCGCATAAAAGAGCATTGATGAATCCCTATCGGATAAACACGTCCTTCACTCTTGCTTTTGCTACAAAAAGAAATTGCTCTTCTCGTCATACCGGTTGATCTTCATCTTAATTACCCTCATCTTCTTCATCTTTAACCTCAATCAATACCATTGCAACCTGAATAACCCGGGACTCTTATATCACTTATTAGGGAATCCCTACGATTGTGGAATACAGATCCTCGTCCAAGACTACAACGTCGATACCGATATTGATATCACGAAAGAAAAGAAAAAGAGAAATAATAAAATAATAAAACAGATACAATCAAGATCACATAAAATGTATGAAAGGCCTATCTTCATAGAGTATGCAGCTTCACTATGAGAGATCCACAAGTACAAGATGAGAATGTGTACTCTCGACCCCTACACATCAATCTCTTAACTTGAAGCCTGAATGTTATCCAAAGAGCTCTCAAAAATGCCAAAAGAGGCTCTTTGCAGTCATATAAGATCCTGGCCCATCTGGCCTATTTTATAGATCCTAGAACTAAATTTGGATCAAAAATGGACTTCTAAATTCATCAAAACTATGTCTGCCACATCCAGGAAGCATATGCCCCATGTCTTCCACCCGAACCAGCCAAAATAAACCCTAAACCACACGTGAACTGTGCCTAGACCGCCTCGAGCCACGCTGCATGAGCCAACATGTGGACCACCCCTGTCCCCGCATGCTCCCACGCGTGTCCGTGCTAATGGACCACATGTGGACCATGGGAAACAGTGCAAGAGATGCCTAGACCACATGAAATGGCCCTATGGACCGTGCAAAACATGTGGTGTGCCGCATGCCTGCAGCCACGCAAGCCTACACACACCTTCGGGCCGCTGCTCTGCGGGCCGTTCTTCATGGATTTTCCATCTATGGGCCTCGCACACCTGTGGAGCCGAATTCGAAGCATCAAAACCCAACATGAACACATAAATAACATGCATGGAGGAAGAAATCAAATTAAAAATATCAAATACAAAATTATGTTCTAGAAAGAATATATATCTGCCAAATTGGTTTCTAGGGCATACATCTAATATTCCTACCATCATCTGATAAGTACATGTAGTTTGGGAGTAAAAGCTTTTCAAGAAAACTATGTAGAGCATGCATGAGAAAAACATCTAAAAATATTTGATTAAATTATTCTTTTGATTCATTGGTTGTAATACTAGACTAGCACTTTATAGAAAATAAATCACTCCATGAAAATATGTCAGTACAAATAGACATAAAACTAACAATTAATTGGCCCTCAAACCAAATTTACAATGCTCCAAATAATCATAATTTTGCTTAAGGGAATGGTGTTAATATGACGACAAATATATTCTTTTAAAGCAACATGCCCCATCTAACTACTGACTGACTTGCCATCCAAATAATGTAATTTTCAAACTCATGAAGCAGACCAATCAAGTGACATTGGCCAATCATAGGGGCATCTGCTGGTTAACAATTCCAGCTCATATCAGTTAAAAAATGTCCTACATCTCCATTAAGAGTATGCATTATATACCCTGAGAATATAGAAGATGATCTTTGCAACTCCCTATCCATCCCCTCACTCTTTAAAATAAGGGGAGAAAAAAAAAGAAAGTTGTGAAAAGTAGTTGTGGCATATCTATGGACATTACCAGTGAAGAAATAATTTTTGAAAGAGCAAAGGTCTATTGTAATAGCTGGAACTAGTTTTGTTTGAGATATTTCCTTCATCTTTCACATCCATCATTTCATGCAACACTTACCATTTTTTTCTTGCTTATGCTTCTCTTAAGTCTACTATATCAAGCTTTGTATATTACTTGGGAAAAGATTTCTAACATCAACTTGCATTTTCCTTCAAGTCTTGTTAAGAATATTTTCCTTTTCCTCCAAGTCAAGAAAAAAACTTAGACCAGAATTAATTGATAATAAAAGCAGAATCTGCCCAGGTACTGCTATACTATATTTAAGATAAATTTTAATCCAGTTAATCAAGCATGAGAAGGTTAACTTCCACTCATTTTTGTAATAAATACCACAGGTTTATATCTCACATCCTTTCATGATAGCCAACTCCCTATCCTGATTTGTCACGAAATAACTACAATGACTGAAATCATTAGTTCTCAGTTCTCAGAATCCAAAGGTGGACTATATTACTGTAAATGGGAATACCAGTTCCCAATACAATAGAAGTCATGTTGTTCAACTAGGAATTACCTTTTTCTAGTGTTTTATACCGTACTACTCAGCTAGTAATTTTTGTTCTTACTTATTATATATCTACGGGAACCATATCCCACACACACATGGGTTTCCTCCATAACCAACAAGCCCGATGCCATATGTTTGGACAGCTTCCATTAGTTCTTTTCATCTATCTAGGTCAAATCCTAATTCAACCAAGATATTTTCAAACCCTATCTCCAACAAAGTTTTCTTAGATCTGGTTTTCTTTCTTGACCTTTACACAAATCCAATAAGTTCTCCTTGCAATGACCTGCTGTAGTCTTTCTACCAAATATGATCCCGTGGTCTTCATATCATGAGTTTCTGATGTTCCATGGGATTCCTAGAAACATGTTCTGGAATAAATTATTTTAATTTCCTCAAAAACACAACATGTAGAAAACACTATAGAAAACCATACACAAGCAACTAGAACATAAATGGTTCATGTTTTCTTTCTTAAAATAACTCCCTGAAATATCAAACTTGTGCCCCGCAAATACCACAGAGGCCTATGCTTTTACCAAATGGTGAATCAATGATGTGTCTGCCTCATTCCTTGATTTCACCATCACTTTTCAGCAATTCTTTTATATGGTAAATAAGGTGAATCCATTTCGGTCAGTTATCAATCACTATAGCTTATACAAGTACAACTTCTTAACTTTTTCTCATTTCTACTAGTTTTCTAGTTTGCTCATTTCTAACCCTGTAATCGTAAACTTACCACAAACATCCCTCATTATATTCATTCCTGAATCCATTTCAGTCAGTTCTCAATCACTATAAAATACAAGTACAAATCCCTAACTTCTTTGTCTCATTTCTAATAGGTTTTCTAGTTTGCTCATTTCTAACTCTATAATCCTAAACTTACCATAAACATACCTCATTATATTCATTCCTTGTCTAATAATCTTCTTTAAACATTCCCACTCAGATAAACACCACTGGAGCTGAAGTTCTGCTATATAACTGTCCCTATCAGAAGCCCATGCCACTCTCCCAAATCTCCTGAGAATCCACCATACATAAGTATATCGTACACTCTTCTTTTTTTTCATCACTAACTAGCTGCTTAAATGAATCAATTAGCATCCCCGGACTCGATTTCTAAAAAATAATCATAGCTATAACATGCATCTTTTAATATGTCTACTAAAACAAAGATCTTTAAAAAAATTTCCACCAAAAAACAAAATTTTAAAAAACACCACATAGATAACATTGCCATAATTCCACTAGATTGATAGACATTCACCCTACCAACTAAAAGACGAAAATTTTCAGAGCCTTTGCCTTGGGCATAAATCTCTACTCCTGTTCACTGCTCCAAAAAAGAGTATTCTTTTTGACAATTCTTGCCAATAGGAATCCAAAAAATAACTGCAAGATAAAAGCATCAAATATTTTATAAAAAAAAAGAAAGAAAGATAAATTAAACCAATGAATAAACCTAAACCCTAGAAGAATGATAGCGGTCTATCAAATTACCAAGTGGCAAGGGGCAGTTTACTCTAATTCTATTCAGCACTGAAATCTAGAGTCATGGAGATGAGAATTTATGGAGAATATTTTTAAGATTACAAACATTGGAGCAAAAAAAGGATACGGGGTTCTGGAATGGCGATCTCTGGAGTTGATGGCGAGGGGATTGGAGTTACAGATGGATTCGACTGTGCGGAGGTCGCCGGACCTCGCGGCGGCGTGGAGATCGGATTCGCAACCTCCTTGGTTCTTCTTCGAGGGCGCCCGATGGTTGCCCATCCCCTGACACCAAGAAGTTCGAGGCTTCAGGAGAAGCGAGCTTGTGACTCTGTTAAGATATCAGCGACATCAGGCGGTCATCGGTGTAACCAAGCCGAGCCAGTTTGGGTCTGCTGAAACTTGGTTTGCAATTAATCTCGAATTCTAATTTCAAGATCAATTTTGATTTTTTGTTATTATTTTGAGCTTAATTCAAACTTAATTTTGTAGCTAGCCAAATGCAAAGATGTTTAATTAGCTTGATATTTTTAAATTAAACAAAAATTAATTTCAGATAAATCAATTAATTCTAGCTTGATTCTTGATTTCAAATTTTGGATCAAAGTTGGATTCATGTTTAAATTAATCTTTAATTGACCAAAAGAATAAAAAATACATCAATTTAAATGTTAATCCGGTGATTCATTATACGTGAAATATACAATGTATATATAATTGGAGTACGTCCAAGTCTTGTGGAGCGAGCTTGAAGAGCTGGATCAATTTTAGAACTCGGCTTGAAATTAATTTTGGACAAATTTTTCTAGTTCCTGTTTGGTATTTATAGCTTTAAATTGGGCAGCTAAGCTTTGATGTGATTTTTTTTTTTTACTTGTGTCAAGCCATCCAACGTGATGCCCCTATATACATCCTTTTAGAATATATATTTTTTAAATTTTCCTAGGTCGCAAAAAATAAATGGCCTGATACCTTACAACAACGCTCTAATAATAAATAAATAAGGAGTTACCAAAATATATATATATATAAATAACTATAATATTTTTAATATATTAGTAATTTTAAGAAATAAAAAAATTTCTGTAGGAGAACGATCAATCTTTATCTCGAGTGACCATGCCTAGCTCAAGCATTAATTTTGAGCAAGTAGCTCAAATTTGGCTCAACACAAACTTAGCCTGACAAACCTTCAGACTCGTTTGAGTTTGGGGTGTCTCGGACATGCTCGTATTAAATGAACTAGCTTATATAATAAATTCTGTTCACTCGACTGACACCAGTGATAGTCAGGTTGACGTACTCCCTTCGGGTAGGAAACAGTTACGAAAAAATTAATATACGCCGTATATCGAACATTTCTTGGTTGGAGTTGGGGACCGTCTGAGGTGGCCATGCCCGGGATTTAACTCCTCCCCCACTTTTTGTTCATCAAAAAAAAAAAATGCCCTAGCTCATGATCCAATGAAACTTCTTTGCTTGAATAATGGTTGGGAAGGCATGCACCACAGAGAATTGACTAAAATTGACCAAGGCTCGAGACCAACCCAAGGCTCTAAAACTTGAGCCCAAACTTGATTTTTCTTGGATTGGATCTTCAAGCCACTTAAATATCCAACCCTTCTCTATAAATCCTTTCCCGCCACCATCCGCACTCTCAAATCTTTTCCCTCTCCTTCAAGAAAGCCCTCCTCCAATAGCCGAAGTATTGGTTTACGGTTGAAGAAATCGATACAAATTCTTCTGAATCTCTTTGTTACACAAGCTTGCATGATGGCAGTAGAGAGAGAAGGTTGACGTGACGAGCCTGCTGCTAAGAGAGCTGATCATATTCATGGAAACATTAATCACTCTGTGGGAAATGCAAATCAAAAGTTAGCTGATCTTGCTTAAAATCTAATCAAGGATATCATGCTGTTCATCAACTCATGGCTCCCTAAGTATACAAATTTAAAAAATTTTAATTTTGTAAATTTTAATTTTAAATTTTTATCTAATAGCTCAAAATTATTTAAAGGTGTAGCATCCCATTCTGGCTCCCAGTTAGTACCAAAACTCTGTTGTAACAGAATCCTGACACATCAGTGCCACTATCCAGATTCTTCTAAAGGCAGATCGATCATTTCCTGCTAGTCCCTACAGATTCTGTCACGGTTCCGTACCTATATAAGGTAAAATGGGGGACTCCAAGTGGTAAGAGAGCTTTTCCCTTCTCCACGAACTCATCTCTTTTGATTCCTCCATTTTGTTATTCCACAGGTTCCCCTAACTTAGCCAACTTAACCATCGGAGTGTCCCCTACCGGAACACCACCGGCCCGCAGGACTTTCTTACAGGAACCGAGAGATTCAACAGTAACAGGGAGGATAAATCCCGTCGTAGCTACCTCCACTAGGGCCCCCTCCTCGCCAGACCATGTTCGATTCGGGTTGCACGTTTTCGCATGCCCTCCCCATCATAGATGAGTACGTCAGCCTGACCCCGCTAAGCCGACAAAGTAGTACACTTTCCCCCTATCCCGCTAAGCTAACAGATTCTGTCACGGTTCCGTACCTATATAAGGTAAAACGGGGGACTCCAAGTGGTAAGAGAGCTTTTCCCTTCTCCACGAGCTCATCTCTTTTGATTCCACCATTATGTTATTCCACAGGTTCCCCTAACTTAGCCAACTTAACCATCGGAGTGTCCCCTACCGGAACACTACCGGCCCGCAGGACTTTCTTACAGGAACCGGGAGATTCAACAGTAACATGGAGGATAAATCCCGTCGTAGCTACCTCCACTAGGGCCCCCTCCTCGCCAGACCATGTTCGATTCGGGTTGCACGTTTTCGCATGCCCTCCCCATCATAGATGAGTACGTCAGCCTGACCCCCTAAGCCGACAGAGTAGTACACTTTCCCCCTATCCCGGTCACGTGCTCCAAGGCATATCCTGGATTTAATCAAGTCACCTACAGGGATCATGCCTTGGACCCGTGATCGATGGATGAGAAATTTAAGCCCCTACCAATCGGGCTACTGCCTCGGTGGTAAATAATATTTAAATTAAAAAATTTCTAACCAATCACATATCTGCACGGTTTGAAGAATTAATCTAAAATTTATTTAAACAAATCATAACATCATATCTTAAATATAGGATATGTGAAGTACACGATGACAGTCCATTTCACTGGGACTACTACCTGTGTGGTACGGTCGCTCCTTCAGGCTTCTCCGTGGGAAACGCTCTGTCCCATGTAGGGATGGCAATAAAACCCAAATCTACGGGTACTCCGACTCGATCCGACCTGATTGGGTCGGGTAGTCAACGCTTTGACTGGATTTGGATCGGGTTTGGATAAAACCCGAATGCTTAACTTTGGGTTTGGACCGGGACTGAGTAGATATACATCCGACCCGAATCCGATCCAAATTATTTTAATATTTAAATATATATAATTAATATATATTTTATTAATTATAATTATTAGTTATTAAATTTTAAAATACTTGAACCCTATAACCTAATCATTATATATATATATATGGATTTTTTTTTTCATCATATTCTATTCAGGATGAATTCAAAATAAGATCATAACTAATAGTTTACCAACTTCATAATATAATTTTAATTAAATATGAATTAAATGATGTTGAACTAAAAATGTAGTTAAATTTTTTTTGTTTAATATATGTATAATTTATAAAATTATAGATATTTTAAAGTTGATAAAAATGAAAAAATATTTAATATGATTCATTTGGGTTCGAGCCGAGTAAACTCGATTATCCGATATCCAATTAAAATAAATTTAAATAAAAAAATCTAGTCCTAATAATATTTGAATCAATTTTAAATGATATATTAAATATTTAAATTTAAAATTTGGATAGCTATGCACCGGTCCGAATCCAGTCCGTTGCCATCCCCGGTCCCACTGTTTTGGCTGCCACTGCTGCTTCCCCAGGCTGCTTCTCTACCGCTAGGTCCTCAAACTCGAGCCCCATGTCCTCCTCCGCTCCCTCTCCTCCGTCCCCTCCCCCCAACTCTCCGACCTCATCTGCTCCCAACCCATCCGCGATATCGCCTCCGCCTTCTCCCACCCAAACCCCTCCAAACTCCTCGCCCCCCTCTCCCTCTCCGGCTTTCGCCCCATGCCGAGGCCGTCTCCCACATTCTCCTCCTCCGTTCTGACCCCGCCTCCGCCGTACGCTTCCTCCAATGGTCCGAGCGCCACCTCTACCTCCCTCCCACCCTCCCTTCCTTCTCCGCCGCCGCTAACGCCGCCCTTCGCCGCCAAATGTTCGACCTTACGCGCCAACTCGTTGACCGAATGATCCACCACTTCAGCTTTGCCGAACTCCTTTCGGCTTTCCCGGGCGGCTCTCGGCTGCATTGTTTGGACCCGGGAATGGCCTTTAGCTGTTTGACTGAATGCTGCTGTTGCACGGGGATGACAGGCCGAGCAGTGGATTCTTTTCTTCGGGCTCGGCAGACGGGCATCAGCATTTTCCCGCTCGTAATTGCAAAGCTGTTAGATTATTTGGTCACCATGGGCCGAATCTATGAGATGCTGGAAATTTACAGAGAATTATCTGATGGTTATAACACTTTAATGAATGCATTCTTAGGGTAGTCAGATGATCAAAGGGTATTGAACTTGCACAGATTTTGGTGGAGAGAGGTTTCGTGACACAAATTTATGATTTTAATAGGTTTCTAAATTCTCTGTGCAAGGGGAATCGATTCAGTGCTGCTTCTGATTTATTTTATTTGGCATCACAAATTGGTCCGGAGCAAAGTGTGGTGACTTATAGTACTTTGATTGGTGCATGCTGTTAAGAGGGCAGAGTTTATGCTGCGGTTGGTGTTTAGGAGCTCATGGTAGATAAGGGCATTGCTTCTGATTTGGTAGTTTTTGGAATTCTGATTGATGGGTTATGTAAGCAAGGCAGAGTGAATAAGGGGCATGGTCTCCTTAGACGGGCCTTAAATGACTTAAGCCAGATGTGGTGAACTTCAGCTCACTTGTAGATGGATATGTTAGAGTGAGAGATGCCAAGCAGGCATTTGAGTTGTACAAGATAATGTTGGAGGGCGATGCAATGCCTAATATTGTCACTTATCGCATTTTGATTAATGGGCTATGTCAGAATGCCCAGTTGCTGAGGCTTGTGGAATTTTTTCCCGAATCTTGAAGCAGGGGATTGAGCCGAACGTTTTGACGTATAGCAGCCTGATTGATGGGCTATGCAATGTTGGGAATTCGACGGAAGCATTTGATCTGTATGAACATATGATAAGCAAGGGTTTTTCTCCGGATGCATTTTGTTTATGGTGTGCTTGTAATTGTAAAAGGTCTTTGTAAATTAGGGAGGATGAATGATGCCCTCAGGTTACTTATTGTTGGCGTGGAGTCCATGTTCCGGCCGGTCGGAGCTGCTGTACCACGGGACCGCTCCCCGGTTCACCTGCAAAACAGGTTCCTTGCCGGAGTTGCTCCGGCGGGAGATATTCCGATGTCTAAGTCAGAGACGGGCCCCAGCCACAGAATGGGAAAGATTCTGGAAAAGCAGAGGGAAAGGTTTTGTGATTTTTTTGTATGTATGTATCTCAAGCATTTCTTCTTACCGCTATTTATAAGGGGTCGTCCGGCCTGCGGATCCGTTCTTCTCCCAGTGATTATGGGGAGTTAATTTCTTTCTGTGATTGGCAATCGTGGGTTGTCATTGAGCGGTTCCAGCCAGATCGGAGGCGTGGTAGCTGGAGTTGCGCGCCATGATCGTGGCATGGAAATAGTCGATAGTAACCGTTGATTACTGTTGCCTATCTGGGATAGATCGTGGATCCATCTTCAGATTTTTTTCGCTTAGGAAGATTCTCATAATTAAATTAGGAATCTCCTCGTCTTCAGATCTTCTCGGTCGGAGATCCTGTCTTCAGCATGAGTCGAGGACTTGGTATTTACCAAGGACCGGAGATCGTGTCTTCGGCAGGAAACGAAGTGTATGTCATCGAAGTCGACGAGAAGCCTGGTCTTCGGTTAGTATCGAAGACATAATCCGAAGGTCTTGCCTTCGGATGTCGTAGGCCAGCGAAGAGCCTTGAGTTGCCCGTAGTTGGCCTGAACTTTCTAGGCCCGAAGTTGTTGGTTCGGAGGAAAGGTCTTCGGTCAACCGAACCGGTGTTCGGCTCGTATTTGGACCGGGATATCCCAACAGTTGCCCCCCTACTCTCAGTTTTTGAAGCGAAGATTTGTCTCGAGGAGTGAGAGTACCAATGCTTTGTCATTTTCCTCCGAGGGGATAGTGTAGTGGATGATCATGAGATCTCTGATTAGACTGCCCATCATGACTGCTGGTTGATTTGGGAATCAGGCGGTGGACAGTTGTCACTTCCTGATTGGGGGAGAAGAAAAGAGCGAGTGGCCCTAGGACCATCTCTTCTTTTCCCGTTGCATGATGGTTCAGCCAATCTTTCAATTGGGATTTGGGCGGTTGTGGTGGCTTCTCCCTGCCTGTTGGATGATGGATGTGCTTCATCCTGGCCGCTAGTTCAAGATGGGTTACCTTCTTGGGTTACCCTTTGTCAAATCAATCTGGTGGGACTTTAGAGGCTCCTAGTCTCCTTTTGGGAAAGAGAGAAGGTTCGGTTGAGGAAGCTTCTTCAACCTCGCTTCATTCTTCGCTCAGCCTTTTCTGTTCTTGACTACCAGTCTATTTTGCAGGTAGAATCTTCCTTCTACCTTTTTGTTTCATTCTTTTATCATGGAAGAAGCTGTAGAAAGTCAGGAAGGACAAGTTGGGCCCTCGGGGGCCGGTGATGTAGTAGGCCCGGAGTCGATCCCTAGTTCAGTTTCACAAGGAAAGATGACCCTTCTTCGGGAACGCTATCGCATTCCTGAGGGGTTTCCTTTCGTCCTCCCTGCATCTGAGAACGGGCAAACAAACCTCCTCCCGAGTGCTTAGCCGTGTACAAAGACCATCTGAAGGCTGGCCTTCGATTTTCCCTGCATCCTTTTTTCATCAAAATCTTTCATTTGTACCAAGTGGTGCCAGCATAATTGATCCCGAATAGCATCTGGAACGTCTACAGATTTCTGGTTCTGTGTCGTATTGCTAACATAGAACCTAGGACCAACTTATTCATAGCCCTTTTTGTACTCAAGAGGGATTTCCATAGCAGCGGATGGTGGGTGACCGGCCCTCGACCGGGCCGCAAGATCATCAAGGACATGCCCAGCGCCATCCACGGGTGGAAACCTGTTTTTGTGTTTGTATTGTCCATTGATCCATGGGGCTTTGACATTGTTTGGAAGAAGTCTCGTCTAATCGCCAACGATAGGAAAAAGGTCTTGGCGGCTGACCAGTTGGATTACGATCTTCTGATTAATTCGGAAGTCATCCCTTTCCGCTAGTTGTTGGAGGAGAGAAATCTCTATCTTGCGGGAATTAGCAAGTTCTCCGTATTAGGTATGGTGATGGAAATTTCTGTCCCTTTTCTCCTATTTTTGTTGTAGCTCAGTCGACTTAAAGAAATTTCTCTGCTTGTAGGTGGCGGAATGAAGCCTAGCCTGAGTTGGCTCCGTCAAACTTCTAAGAAGAGGGTAGCTCAAGCTCCTCTCACAAGGTCAGCAATTCGGAAGAAGGTCCAAAGAGACGGTCCTGAGGGGGACCGGAGCACTTCATCTTCCCGGGGGACCTCAGGAGAAGATGTGGTACCCACGGAGGGGCCCCGTCAAAATCTCATTCAGTTGAAATTCCTCCGGCGGTTACCTCCCCGGTTTGCGCAAGGGGGAGTCCGCCTCAGGTGGCGAATGTGCCACTGCTTCGCCCCCTACAGCTGATAGGGGCAAAGCGTCGCAAGTCAAGGGAGAGTTCGCTCGTGGGGCTTCCCCAGCTGGAAGCCGTTCGGCGAGCTCTTCGGAGCTTTCTCCTATGGGGGGACTGCTGATCCCTGTCATAGCCAGACAGGCGCTGAAGAACACATTGCTGTCTCACGATTTGGCAGTTCTCCGAAGTTGGAGCCTTCCCAGGGTGTCTGATTATGCTTTTTTCACCCTGCAACAGGTATGGTCCTTGCTGTCTCCTTTGCTTTGAGAATTGTTCGATCCATAACTCCATATTTTCGATGCAGTTGGTCTATGACCTTACCTTTATGGAGGAGGGCCTGGAAAATGTTGACAGTCTCATTCATAGCCTCAAGGAGGAACTTTACATGGCCAAAGCTGCAAAAGAGGTGGCTGAAGAGCTGAAGCAGTCTATGGAAAATCGTCTCGCTCGAGCGGATGCTGAAGTTCATGAGCTGAAGAGTGAATTGAAAAGTGCCCAATTGACAATGGCGGAGCAAGGGGTAGGGTGGAGGAAGAGCAAAAAGCAAGTCGACTCCTTGGAGCAAACTGTCAAGGAGAACCAAGAAAGAATAGAGAGTTTGACCAAGGCGGCGGAGAAAGCTGCCAGGAGGGCCGAAGAGGCAGTTCTGGAGTCTGAAGTGGCTAAGAGAGAGTCCGCGGCCTTGAGAAAGCTAGTGGATGATGCTATAGCAGACTTCAGGAAGTCTTCACAGTTCCAAGAGGATATGAATGAAACATCCTTGTACGGCTACCAGCATGGCTTCAATGACAAACTTTCCAAGGTAAAGGAGGCCTTCCCCCACATTGATCTCTCTGGCATCCCTTCCTTCAACATAGCTGAAGAAGAGAGGAGGGAGGAGGAGGCCGAGGCAGCGAAAGAGGTCAAAAAGTGCCGTGTCCGGGAGAAGGGCGTCTGCCTCAGTCGAAGATCTGGGGGTGGCTTCAACCCTGATCCCAATTCAGGAGGGGACTCAGGTTGAGGAAGCCCAAGCTGAATGTTCTCTGATCCCGCCCAAGTCGATGAGATCCTTTCTGTCCAGGTTGACAATCGAGTTGGGTATTCACAAGATCGATAAAAACTGCCATTCTTAATAAGGAGTATGGCCTTTTCTCGAGATCCTACGACCTCGTAAGTTAAGTTTTCATTAATTGGGATAGCCATGATGACAAGCCATTTTTTGGATGAAGCTGGCTGATCCCAAACCTCCACAAAAGTAATGAGAACGGAATCTAGGTCTTCCACATGCACGCGATCGGATTGGCTGATTATAAGGCCATTTGAGCATCTCCTCGTATAAACATCCCCTCGGATGCCTCCAAGGATGATAAAGTTGACCCCTTCTTGGACGATCCAAGGAATGACTAAATTGATGCTTATCCCTGTACATCCAAATGTGTAGCAAGGAAGCTTGACCATACCTTGTAATTTCTAGCAAATATTTATAATTAAAGAATATGATCGATCCCGTATAGAAGATCAGGTTATAATAAAGGATATGTAGATCCTATACAGAAGACAAGTTCTAATTAAAGGGTATGGCTGATCTTGTACATCCAAATGTGTAGCAGGGAAGCTTGACCATACCTTGTATTTCTAGCAAATCTTTCAATCTTTATAATTAAATATATGACCGATCCCATATAGAAGATCAGGTTATAATAAAGTATGTAGATCCTATATAGAAGACAGTTCTAATTAAAGGGTATGGCTGATCTTGTACGAATAAGACGTGGTCGTACTAAAAAACTCTGTACAACTGGATTTCTAACAATGATCATATCTTACTAAATTTTGCTAGAATCTCTAATTTCAAAAGGCCCTTAGGCCTCGCCTATAAAGGAGTTTCCTAGGAATCTCCAAGATAAGTCACCATAATTCATCAAAATTTTCTATTCTGCTCTACTTTTTTTCTTCCTATTTCTGGTCCTTGACTTAGTATTAAAGAGTTCTTATCAAAACCACTTATAGTGAAGAACTTTTATACAGGTTCTGTTCATAAATAACTCTCCTCCAGCAATTTCTGATCTTAAATAAGTACCAGCAACAACAAATCTCGGGTGAATAGTTGTGTACTACAAAGATCAGAGATGCATGTTAAAGATTGGTCGGAATGAGAATGATAGAAATAAGTTAGTGTATCCTGTCAAGATCCGATTACGAGATATTTTCATTATAAAGTGATTAAGCATGTGGGTTACTCTATGTATATAGCACCTTTTACCCTTTATATATATATAGGAACAGCTGGACTGACACCTTTTTAAAGATTTTGGAGTTAAATTTGATCAAATTCCTCATCATCTGATTTACAAGGATCCACATCATAAAATATATATTAATATATAAAATAAATATAAATAAAATAAATAAAATATTTTAAAATACATATAAACTTTATAATAAATATAAATTTTTGTTACTTGTATTAATGATATATTAATGGTTATTAGAACTTTTCAATCAGTAAACTTTCTGGCGGTCATTAATATATCATTAATATAAGTAGAAAAGTTTATATTTATTTTGGGATGTTTTTTTATTTCTATTTGTATTTATTATATATTATTAATTTTTTAATTTTATTATACGAGGATTGTACAAATTAAATGGGGGAGGGACTTGAATAAAATTGGTTCTAAATCTTTTCAAAAGAATCGAAGCTAACTTTATATATATATTATACACCACCAGCGCAACAATCTTTGAACAATTTTTACAATTTTATTTTAAATAATATATTTTTTTATGGATTGTTGTACCATGATGGCTCACCCTCAGCCAGAACCAGTCCAGTCCTGCGGTGCCAACTCGACCGCCCTTTCAAGGCCTCCACTAAGAGAGGCCTGCCGACCCACCGAGCAGAGGTCCAAACCGACACCTCTCCTCTCTGCTTCTGGGTCTGTCCTGCTGCTCACGTCCTCCTCAAAGGTCGTCCGCCCACCGGCGCTGCCGAAGACCAGACGACCCTCTCCTGTTGGGGTCTGTCCTGCTGCTCTCCTTCAAAGGTCCGACCCACCGGAGCTGTCCGAACGACCCTCTTCTGCTGGGATCCGGCCCACCGCTCTCCTTCAGAGGTCCGACTCACTGGAGCTGAGGTCGAACGACCCTCTCCTACTGGGGTCCGGCCCACCGCTCTCCTCCAAAGGTCCGACCCACCGGAGCTGAGGTCCGAACGACCCTCTCCTGCTGGGGTCCAGCCCACCGCTCTCCTTCAGAGGTTTGGCCTTTGGTCCGACTGACCAACTTTCCCACGGCCGACGTCCAATAGGCGAGCCTTAGCATACAGGGTATTCCAGAAGCACCTTTCTGTTACTGCGGGATCCTGCTATCCCAACGGCCCTGCTCCACTACTTCCACGATGCCACCATATCTGCGCGCCACGTGGCCACTCTCCAGATTCTCCTAGGGGCAGATCGGTCTTTCTCAGCCTCTCCCCTAACGGATTTTGGACTGTTCCGCGCCTATATAAGGTACTCAGGGGACCCCGTTCGAAAGGAGAAGAATCCTTCCCTCTCCATACGCTGTTCATCCTTTGATTCCTCCATTCTATTGCCTTCAATCTCCTGATAACTTAAGCATCGGAGGGTCCCCCGCCGGAACACCATCGGCACCCTTGGGGACTTTGTGCAGGTTCGCCCGGGAGAGGAGTGTTCCAGCCTATCCAGCCGCCCTCGATCCCCGGTCCAGGAGTTGACGCCGCAACAGATTGGTGCTAGAAGGAGGGCCTTTCTTCTAAAAGGAGGAATTCATCGTCCCGGCAACAAAATGGCTAAGGAAGAGCTCCAAATGCCACTGCCAGAAGGGGTAATCTCTCCTCCAGGTCCTAAGGAGCCTCTTAGGGATAATGATATCGCTGCCATCGCTCCTACCACCGCGGAACCCACCATCACATTGGGGTTGCAGCAGTTCCAAACTTTGGTAAATCGCATTGAAACACTTATTGCTGCAGTTCCGTGTTTCCAGGAAGCAGCCGACAACCGTCAGCATCCACCAGCTGTTTCCTGCACCAATCCTCTAACTGCTGGTGATGGAAGTCAACGACCGACGGCCCCTCCCCTGTATGGGTTCCCCGGATCGTCGGGGAGATCGCCGCGGTCGGCTCCAATGGCGGGGACTAAGGGGCCGCTTCCGCCTCGGTAGACATCGAGAGCCTCTCTTCTATCTCGGCGACCGTTCGATCGACCGAAGAGGATCGCTTGGATGCACTCACCCTTCGGCGTTCGGGTCAGAGGCATGTCATCCCTTGACTCGACCGACACCACCGCGGCGGACGGTTTTGCTGTCCGTCGTTTCTTCGGCCTTCCGGGTGCCAGTTCTGTCGCCCACTTTTTCGGCTCTTGGGGTGTCGGCTCTGCAATCCAAACGGCCCTTCATTGTGCTGACCGTGCCAAAGGACTCCCGATCCGGCTTCATTTTCCCGCCTGTCAACACCCAAAGTTAAAGTTAGATGCAGTCGCTAAGCTGACAGAGGATAAAAACTCGATCTCCCTCTATGACTTTTGTCCTACATAACATCGGGTGCCGGTTGAGTCTGGCTTGGTGAAGGCTCCCCTCGAGAAGCATAAAGCTGACAACCTTTGGATCCTCACCCTCCAATTTGGAAGTCAGCCTCGTCGGCCCTCGAGACTTTCCTTCCATTCAGAGCATTGGCCTCGGCTCCCTCCAGGCTGCCTCAAGCCCCACGCCCTGGCTATCTACGAAGAAATATCGGGACTTCCATCCGTGAATTACGGATGGAAGCCCCCCTAGAATCTTTCAGCCAGGGCGTGGACTGAACATCCACCACTTCTGACTTCGGAAGTCCTGCTTTAGCAAGAAAAAGTTCGAAAACAGGGACACCCTAGGCTCGATGTCAGCCTCCCGACACAGGACTACGAAGCCGCAAAGAAT
This sequence comes from Areca catechu, assembly GCA_021397845.1. Lineage (NCBI taxonomy): Eukaryota > Viridiplantae > Streptophyta > Magnoliopsida > Arecales > Arecaceae > Areca > Areca catechu. Next base: position 11,694,149 of record CM038038.1, on the reverse strand, counting down.
CCTAATGCTTTTCGGCGTCAGCTAAGAAGGTGTAACTCTATAGGTATTGAAAATTTGAACAAAGAATCTGTGAATTGGGAAACGAAAACCGGCTTTTAGGTGGTCTTCGTATACGGGGAGAGCTCCTAAGTTCAAAGGCCCGTTCACCCTACTCTCATGGCTAGGGACAGTCAGGTGTAAAGTGGAAGGAATGTTATTGAAAATCCTAAAGTTTTCGACCCTCTCTCGGGTCATGGTTGATGGAATGTCAAAAGGACCAGGTTCCCTATGATCGCGAGCCAAAGCCATTATAAGATGGATTGCAGAAAAGGAAGGAGGTGGGGGAAGATGGAGACAGGACTGACCTGGTTCCTTGGATCTCTAAAAGAGGCTAAAAGCAGCGCAGGGAGGGAGGAGGCAACCTTCTCTTCAAGCATAAGCACGATGAAAGGTCCCTCTGGGCGCTGCTCCCCTCCTTTTATAGGCATCTGGGGGCCGCTTCCCAACGCATCCCCCCACGTGTCAAGATCCGACGGCTGGTGCTTCAGTTCTCGAGTTGGACGGAATCCGAGGGGATGCGTCGGATCGTATCCGGTCACGATCTGCTTGACAGTCGAAGCAACGGCGGATGGGCTGTTCTGGCAAGTGCACCAACCGCCCTGATGGAGCCATGTGTTCCATGTCGCATCAAGAATCCAAACGGGCAGTTGCCACGCGCCATACCGGCCATAACTGCTCCCCCTATCCTCGCCAACCAGGCACTGACACCTGTCCCGGGACAAAATCGGAGCAGGAGGCGGCCGGACGTAGCACGCCGAATGAATTCGCCATTATTTGAAAGGCTGGTGCATTTACTGCCATTTAATGCCCTCGCCCTTCGAGCCTACGGACTCGCTCGAAGCACAAGGGCAAGGGGGACAACTGTTGTACCATGACGGCTCACCCTCAGCCAGAATCGGCCCAATCCTGCGATCCGACCCAGTCGCCCTTTTCAAGGCTCCAACTAAGAGAGGCCCGACCCACCGGAGCTGAGGTCCGAACGACCCTTTCCTGCTGGGGTCCGGCCCGCCACTCTCCTTCAGAGGTCTGACCAACCGGAGCTGTCCGAACGACCCTCTCCTGCTGGGGCCCGGCCCACCGCTCTCCTTTAGAGGTCCGACCCACCGGAGCCGAGGTCCGAACGATCCTTTCCTGCTGGGGTCCGGTCCATTGCTCTCCTTCAGAGATCCGACCCATCGGAGCTGAGGTCCGAACGACCTTCTCCTGCTGGGGTCTGGTTCACCGCTCTCCTTCAGAGGTTTGGCCTTTGGTCCGATCGACCTACTTTTCCACGGTCGACGTCCGACAGGCGAGCCTTAGCATCCAGAGTATTTTAGAAGCACCTTTCTGTTACTGCGGGATCCTACTATCCCAACGACCCTGGGATCAAAGCTCGCAGCATCCCAAAAATAGCAAACTCTCGATAAATTAATATTAATAAAAATGTAAACTAATTAAAAATTAAATTAATTATTTTTTAAACCTATTTTTTTGTTTTTCCAATCCACTAGGCGTGTCATGGGAGCAAAAAGTAACGTTCATGTAACATTCCAGAACAAAATTATATGCTGTATATTTGTTTAATTAATAAAAAATTTATAGTATTTAGATTATTTTATTTAGATTTTACGTATCACGCGACGGTTCCCGGTTCCCCGGTAATATCCTCGAAACCACATTTAGTGGCCGGGCTTGGCAGGTGCCGGCTCGGTGCACCCAGAAGTCCGTAAGTTTTGTTACACCGGTTTATTCATAAACTTTTCTCGATTTGTAGTTTATTCATAAATTTACGTCACATCGTCCCCCAACCTAACGCAACCCAACTTTCCGTAGTACCGTCTTCCTTAACCCTGTCTGCATGGGCGGTAGCTTCCTCGCCTCTTCCTTTTGGAGTTTAATACGTGAGTGAGAGCGCCAGCGGCCCCCCGGGGGGGGGTTGGGGCACCGGCAAATGCCAGCTATAAGAGGAGCGAGGGAAGCGCGCGCTAAAATTCTCGATCCTTCAAGCGGTTAATTCGAGATCTCTCGTATTACCGGTCCTCCTCTCCGCTCTCCATTTCCCCAACCTCTCATCCCTCTTTAACTATTAGTATTACTACTACGGCCCGTTCCCTCTCCTTATATCAACCTCTCTCCCTTACCTCTCCTCTTTTATTATTCTTTGCTTAAGGGAGAAATCTTGGAGGTTTTTTCTCTCATCGAAAAACTCCAGCTGCTGCCGTTTTGCTATTCTTTTGTTTCCTTGTTTGTTCTCGTTCTTGGTCTACTTCTCTCATAGATCTGGCCTCGAACGATTTCGCAGTTCTTTTTTCAGTTTAATTCGTAATGGGGAAGAGATATACAGCCAGGATCTCTTATTGATTTGAGATTTCTTATTTTCTCTGGTTTTTTTTATGGATTTATTGGATTTAGTGTTGTATTTTGAGTGGGTTCGTGGATTTTCTGCAGCTCTATGGTGTAACGAGTGACTTCCATGGGTCATAAGCGATTGCATCATTGAGATTCATTTGACAATCGGGTCGGCTGGATTTTTTTTCTTTTGTGATTGTTAATCGAATATGGGTTTTAGAATCGGTTTTTGAGTTCGAATGGGTCTTTATGAGGTTTTCTCGAATGGGTTGCATCTGTTTGAGTTTAATTCGTAAAGGAACCAGCGATTCAGAGCTCGGAGCTATGATTGGACGGGAATTTCTTTTTTTGCTCGGTTTCTTTTGATGCGTTTGCTGCGTTTTAGCTTTATTTCTACTGGATTTGTGGAATTGTGAGTGGGAATTGAGTTGGTTGAGTTTTCTCACTCGGATTTCTTCCAATCTGGCTTTCCAAACTCGGTACTCTCTCGCAGAATTTTATATCTGGAACAGATCGATTTTTTTATTTAGTTTGACCAATCTTTTCTCTGAATCATTCACTTTTAGTATTTAGCAATCTAATAATAGTTGAGCTTTGGTGTGAAGTTTTATGATTTGACTAGTGTCTATGACTATGGTTCATTTCCTCTCTAATCTAGGGTTGGTGTCACTTCTGCAGAGTTTCTTGTTGCTTCTTTGTCTGGAGTGTTTCTTAGCTTAGTGTTATTGACTTTCAGTACCTTTTAGGTCATTGTTTATCGTGGTTGAGATATAAGGAGGACCAATAAGTTGAGTGACTATTGTTGTTGGAGTTTTGCTCCAAAGTCGCATCCCTTGACCAACCATCACTGCTGTCTACTCTGCTTTAATTACTAAACTGTTCGACCTTGTTGACAATTTCTACAGACTAATTCTTGATTTTATAAATATTCTTTTGAAGCACAGATCACATCTGATATTTACCATTTTTAAGGGTCAGGTTCGCTTCTTCTAGTTCAGATTTGTGATAATTAGATCTATTGTTATAGTATCTCAACTCTGCTACAGGATGGTCACATTCATCCATGAATATATATTGATGTTTTTTTCTTCAACATAAAAGGTAGTAATTTTTTACTAGGTCTTTCATTATCTTAATGAATTGGAAGGCAACCCCTCCCTTATTCTGGGAGAAAAAAAAGAAAAAACAAAAAACAAAAGAAAGGAAAAAGTCTATCTTAGAGCAGTGAACTTTTTGAACATTTGTGGGATGGCAATAACTTCTCACTGATAGATCTTGCCAATGGGATATCATTTCACATGTTAAGTGTGTTTGTAAGAACATGTTAATGGTCTTTATTTTTAAGGTTGCACAGATATGATTACCTTTCATTTGTTTGAAGATGTCGTTTCTCAGGCTGAGTCTAATTGTTTCTCGGGCAATAGTAAAAGAATATAATTCTAAAAATTTATGGGTTGATCTGTTTTTTTAATTTTAATGCAGATATGAAAGTTGTATATCTGTTTATTTACTTTATTTACTTTGTAACATAAATATTGAAATGATTAAGAGGTGGATTTGGCAAGTAAAATAATGAACTGTTAGTGTGTTTTGCAATCATTACTATTTATAGACCAGAGTTATGTTAGAGTTTGTTTATCATAGGTTTGGTGAGTGTTTGCAATGACATATTAATGATCTCTTTATGTTTTAGGTTGCACAGATATAATTACCTTTCCTGATCCGGTCTCTTCGTTTGTATGAAGATGTTGTTTTCTCAGGCTGAGTCTAATTGTTTCTGGTGCAGCAGTAAAAGAATATAATTCTAAAAATTTATGGGTTAATCAGTTTATTTACTTTCAACACAGATATGAAATTGTATGCTTGTTTATTTACTTTTTAACATAAATATTGAAATGATTAAGTGGTGGATTTGGCAAGTGAAATAATGAACTGCTTAGCGTGCTTTTCAATCATTACTATTTACAGACGAGAGTTATGTTAGAGTTTGTTTATCATAGGTTATGGACCGTACATGGTAATATGCTAAAATTTTGCCTTATCAATCCAATCCTTTAGGTTGTGTCATTATGGATTTAAATTGGCATGCATTATGTTTGGTTTAATCTTACCCTTTTTTCTTGTATATCAATAGAAAAAAAAAACTTTGTGAAATTCTATACATCATTTTGTTCATGAACTTCATACTCATGCAATATTATGTCCTATGTATTGCTGTATTTTGAAGCTATTCTAAGTTCCTGAAATGCTTTCTCTGAGTGTAACAATTTGGCGTTATATGTATCATGTTCCTATCCATCCTCTCTGTCTGTTTTTTTGCTTTTTACTCAGCCTGGATGACTTTTAGATCTTGGATGTTTTTCATGGTTATGCAGCATTCACCGTATGTCTCAATACTGCAATTTGTTTGCAATTGTATTTTTAACTGGAAATGGTCAGGATTTTTAGTTCTTCTTTGTAACATTGAAAACTACATTGCCTTGTTTTCCTGCAGGTTTGTAATTTCAGACTATAAAATGAAGAATAAAGATCCTAAGCCCGGGGCTTATCCTGATAAAAGTTCTGGGATACTCCGCATGACTTTGATGTTCATAGTACTATGTGGATCCTCATTCTACCTTGGGGGCATATTTTGCTCTGAAAAGGTCATATTTTTTAAGAAGGATGAGACACCAGTGATTCAGTCTCGCAAGGAAACTGTTGTGGATCCTCTTCAAATTAAATCTCTTGCATTCCCTGAATGCAGTAGTGATTATCAAGATTACACACCATGCACAGACCCTAAGGTATACATAATTTCTGCATTCCAGTTTTTTCTTCCTTCTGAATAGTAGAAGCTGCAATATAAGGTGAAGCCTGAATAAACTCAAAAGAAAGTTTCTAGTAAGTCTACAATGTAACAAAAGCCTAGATTGATTTGAAAAATATGACCCATGATGGATACAAATGGAACTGTAGGATCCAGTAAGACAACCCAAAATAAATGGGAAAAGGCATGGTGGCTGTAAAGTATTTAGTGCAAATACTTTTATGCTTCTTAGAATATGAATCCATGGAGTGGAATTACTCTTTCAAAAGAACAGGATTTTGTATATTTTTAAGCCAAGTGTATGTTTGCAAGCAAGATCCAGTTTTCCTTTGAAAATCTAGTTTTCTGGTTGTTTGTCTCATTAGAAAATTAACAAATCTGGAAATCTTTCAACTAATTTTCTGGAAAAAAAATCATTTTCCATGGAAAGTTCCTATTTTTCCTTTTCCTCTTCTGTGGATTTCCTTGCAACTAAATATACCATAAGATGATTTTTAAAGCTTAAGTTTTTACATGCAAACATACCCAGGGGTTGTTAATCTTGGAGCTTATGCATGTGTGCTTCCACACAGGGCACCTTTGCATGTATGTTAAGATCATGGAGCTTTACACACTGCACTTTCATCAACTTAAATAGTATATATGTGTTGCTGAGATCCATATATTCACATTATTTGGTGTCTGCAAAAAATTGTTGTGCTGGAAAGAATGTTGTGTATTGGTATCAATTCTGTCTTTTTTGGTTTTTGCCAGAGATGGAGGAAATATGGTAATTACAGGCTTAGTTTCATGGAACGCCATTGTCCACCAATGACTGATAGGAAAGAATGCTTGGTGCCTCCTCCTGATGGATATAAGCCACCAATCAGGTGGCCAAAGAGCAGAGATGAGTGCTGGTACAGGTATGTCATCATTTATTGATCTTTATTTTCAATTTGTTGATTTGTTTGTCATCTTCCTGAATAGTTTATTCTGTAATTTCTTCATAATTGACTATGAAAGCCATAGTCTTACAACTTGGTGAAATGATGAGTGCTTTATTTGTTTCATGTACATGGTTCAGAAATGTGCCTTATGACTGGATAAACAACCAGAAATCTAATCAACACTGGCTGAGAAAAGAAGGTGAAAAGTTCTTTTTTCCTGGTGGAGGTACCATGTTTCCCAATGGAGTTGGTGCCTATGTTGACTTGATGCAAAAACTGATTCCTGGAATGAAGGATGGAACTGTCCGAACTGCCATTGATGCTGGGTGTGGGGTAAGTTCTGGCTTTTCAATGTTTGCTTACAATAACAATTTGATTTTTGAGAAGGTAAGTCACTTATCTCTTCCTGTATTCCTGTTTTACCATTTTCTTAAATGACTATATATATATATAAGCTGGGAATAAATTCCCATGCATTAGTTGATTTCCCATGGTTTTGTTTAGCTTTGAGTCTGCATGTTGACACTCTACTTATTGGGTTATTCTTTGTATGATGTAACCCTGAATGCCAATTATGGTTTGTTGAGAAAAATACCTTGATTCGGGCCACTGGAATAAAATCCAAGTGAAAAGACCTAGAATGGAGCATGCGCAGGCGTGCAGGGAGGCCCATAGGCGTGCAGGGCCTGCAAGCTAATGTAGGCATGCACAGAATGCGGCCCAGGCCTACATAACCCATGCGTGCAGATGTGCAGCCCAAGCACATGCGCGGCCTAAGCGCACATGCGGCCTAGGTGTGCGTGGTGTACACATGTGGACCAGGTAGTTTCCCCATGCATTTCACGTGGTCCACGGGAATTGGCTTGGTGCAGCGACAGTTGACACGAAGGCGGTCTTAGTGTAGTTCACGGGTGTTTTGGGGCAGTTTGGGACTATTTGGAATTTGTTTTTGACCCGATATGAGTCTGTGGATTTTTGTTGAAGTACTCTTTGACATAAAGATCTGTACTTGGTCTCAGGGGTCTAAAAAAGTGGGACAAAGAGCTAGAGAGGCCAGAGTGTGGATCCAGAGGGCTTCCAAGAGGTATGGTAGTGGCAGAGAAAGTCCGTAGGGGCTAGAGGGTCTTCTTGAAAATTGAAAGCTGTGTGAAAATTTAGATTTTCTTATTGAGAGATTATACAGGATTGAGAGTGCGAGTTCTCATCTTATAAGTAATTATTTTTCTTATAGTAAAGTCTTGCATGTCCTATTAAATTATATTTTCTATTTTATTTTTTCTTCCTTCTCTTGTGGCATCAATAATGATGTCATGATCTTGGGCACATGGATCCATATTTCGCACGAGGGATTTTCTAATAAATGGTATCGGAGTAGGTGATATCATAATAACTGGTATTAGAGTTAGATTGTCTATATTGATCATGATTGAAGATGGAGAAGATATGCACAATTAAAATCGACATCAACCAGTTTGATGAAAAGAATAATTTCTCTATCTAGCAAGTAAGGGTGAAAGACGTGCTCATCCAACAGGAATTGATTGATGCTCTCATATATAAGGAGAGACTGGTCACCATGAAGGACAAGATTTGAAAGCAGCTTTTAATATAGGCAATGAGTACCATCCGTTTGTATTTGGTAGATGACGTGATGATTCATATGCTGGGTAAGACTTTCCACATGACAATATGGATGAAGCTCAAGAAATTGTATATGATAAAGTCCCTTATCAATGTACCTTTTTTTTTAAAGCATTTTTATCAACTGTGGATGAGTAAAGAACCAAGCATGCATAAGCATTTTAGCAACTTTAAAAAGATTTTTACCGATCTTCTTAGTATAAGTGAAAAGATTGAAGAGAAGACCAGGATGTTGGTCTTGCTATCGTCACTTCCATACTTCTTTGAGTCCTTGGTATTGCTCTTTTAGTAGAGAAGAGTACCATTAAGATGGAGGAGATCACTCTAATGCTTCTTTAGATTGCTCTTCTAGTAGAGAAGAGCACCATAAAGATGGAGGAGATCACTCAATGCTTCTTTAGAATGACGTTCTCAGGCGAGAGAATCAACCTTCGAGTTCAGGCGGGAACTCAGTATTGGTGATTTTTGGTGGAACTGGTGGTAGAGGACGGAGTGGCAGAGGATCGCTCGAACCTTCGAGTTCAGGCGGGAACTCAGTATTGGTGATTTTTGGTGGAACTGGTGGTAGAGGACGGAGTGGCAGAGGATCGCATGACGAGCGATCCAAGTCCAAGTCCAAGTCCAAGTCGAAGGATACTAGCAAAATCAAGTGCTACCGATATGATGAGTTGGAGCATCGTGTTAGATATTGCTCGCTGCTCAAAAATCGGACGAGTGCTATTACTGCAGTTGTCGATTATAGTGATAGTGACGGATATGGTAATGCATTTATGGTATCTAATGAGGTATTTCTTTCTTTTCGGTAGTGGATTCTATATTTTGTATGTTCCTATCATGTGTTGCAAAATACTGTTTGACTTTCTAGAGAGTAGAGGGTGCTGTCCATCTACCAGACAAATCGAGCTACGTGATCAAGGATGAAGAAATAGTCAGTGTGAAGTTTTATGATGGAACATTGAAAAAATTGTATGAGATTTGATACATTTCCAATTTCAGCAAGAATCTAATCTTACTGAGCAAAATGGATTTAAATGGCTATATATGGAGAGCTGGTGATGGAATCCTGAAAGTTATTCGCCATAATAGAGTTATCTTAAAGGGAAAGAAGTGTAGAGAATACATTCTCTTGGCAGGGAGTCTAGTGTAGGGTGGAGTCTCCCATGCTGATGGGAGCCTAGTGCAAGATGGAGCTTTAGGAGCAGGTGGATTGGGCATGAGATAAGAGACTCGGAGGATGATAGATGATGTTGCATGGTGAAATTTCTATTGCTGTAGGAGGATCTTCTGAGTAGGTCTCAAGTCAAGGTAAGCATAGCATACGACAAAGATGGGATCGAGCTGCCAGGCTCAACTTTCATGTTTGCCCATCCATTATTAGTCGGGCATTTGTTCCAGGGCATGGGGCAGTGGTCATAAGTTTTCAAAGTCAGATGGAGGCCGAATGTCGAGTCGAGATAGAGATTATTGAAAAAATGTCTTGATTTGGGCCACGGAACGGAACCTAGATGAAAAGACAGAATGGAGCATGTGCAGGCGTGTAGGGAGGCCCAGAGCGCAAAGGAGGCCCACAGACGTGCAGGGCCCGCAGGCCAGTGCACAGGCCCATGTAGAACGTGGCCTAGGAAGGAGCGTAGCCCAATGCATGAATGCGTGGGCACGGTCCAAGCGGGCGTGTGCACGGCCTAGGGTGGCCCAGGCAGGTGCACGGCCTAGGTCTGCATTACCCACGCGCCTGGTCTCGCAACCCAGGCCCAGGTGCACGTGCTTGTGGGCACATGGCCCGATCCATAGCATGTAGTGCACACATGCGGACCAGGTGGTTTCCCTACATGTTTCGCATGGTCCATGTGCAGTCTATTTGTGCTGATACGCACGGGCGCCACGTGGTGCACGGGAATTGGCTGAGTGTAGCGGTGGTTCACGCTGGGGCGGTCTTAGCATAGTTCATGAATGGTTCATGGGCATTTTGGGATAGTTCAGAATTGTTTGGACTTCGTTTTTGATCTGGTTTGAGCCTCTAGATTTCTATCGAAGTACTTTTTTAAAATAGAGACCTATGCGCAGTCTTAGGGATCTAGAGGGTTTTTAGGAGGTATGGTGGCAATAGAGAAAGTTTGTAGGGGCTAGAAAGTCTTCTTGAGAGTTAAAACTTTATGAAGGATTTGTGGCATCTTGTTGAGAGAAATTGTATGGGATTAAGAGTGTGAGTTTTTATCTTGTAAATGATTAATTCTCTCATAGTGAAGTCTTACATACCCTATTAAATAGTGTTTTCTATTTTATTTTACTTTCTTCTTTCTTTTGTGGCATCAACAATGACATCATGATCTTGGACACGGGAATCTGTATTCTATATGAGAAATTTCTCAACAAGTAGTATCAGAGCAGGTGATATCACAATATGGTCTTCTTTTGTGTACAAAAGATTCCTTAGAAGTTTCACTCTTACACATGCTTACAAATTCTTTTTTCTTGTCCACATTTTTCAATAAATGTTGAGATAATGGACATGTTGAGGGTCTGTCCAAGTGCCAATGAGATCCAGATTTAGTAACTGGACACCCAACCCTGAATTAATAGTCCCAAACATGACTCCAGCTGAGCATACTGGTTTCGTTTTACTTATCCTGGCCTACCCACCATTACAACTCAACATGATCCTTTTAATTCTCGAGTGGTTCATTGTTTGGCGTCAAAGACAGGAAAATCTTCTCCAAATAAGTTCTACATATATATCTCAGTAGCATCCCCCTAGATTCAAAAAGTCATAGCTGTTTTGTTATGTGTGTGGTTGAACTTGCTTAGTGTCAGTGGTAAGGGAAGAGAATTAAATATTGCAGGAGAGATTTCATAGTCCCATGCTTCTAATTTTAGATAAGCAGAGGCCATTAACAATTATTGTTGGTGGTGCTTAAATCAATCTTTTACATATTTAAATATAGCTTGTTTATGATGCATCAATTTTCTAGTGCTTTAAGCGATGGTTCAAATATCTCATGAGGGCCATTGTTTTGTATTCTTGTCAACAGCATTAGTCAAATTTATGTTTGGTGTTCAAAACTTAACCATGTTGTGCACATGCTTTATTAGGTTGCTAGTTGGGGAGGTGATTTGTTAGACCGTGGAATTTTAACTGTTTCTCTTGCACCTAGAGATAACCATGAGGCTCAAATACAGTTTGCTCTTGAACGTGGCATTCCGGCAATTTTAGGAATCATTTCTACCCAACGTCTTCCTTTCCCATCCAATTCTTTTGATATGGCTCACTGCTCCAGGTGCCTTATCCCATGGACAGAATTTGGTAAATATTCCTTCCTCTCATGTTTTCATGATCATGAAAGGCACTTTTCTCTGTAGTGGGCAATTCCATATTTCAAAAAGTAATTAAAATTTTGAGGTGTCAGATATCACAAAGAAAAGTTCCTAAAATAAAATTACAGCATATATGCTGAATTACTGATCATTATGCATTTAAATGGGGAACAGTAATATTCTGTTGACCTCATTAGCTGAGAAGAAAGAAGGTCAAATTTTCATCAGTTGCTTTGCACTTGCGATTTCATTTTTAGTGAAAATTCATGTGATAATCATTTAAAAAGTTCTTAAAATAATTAAACTTTTTGTTGAGGTTATATTCCCCCTTCCCCCACTTTTTTGATGAAAATATCTATATGCTTGATACATATAACAAATATCTTCCACAATCTTGACTGTCAATTTTTAAAGTTGTCATGCTCCCATGCTGAATGACTTTCAGTATATTATAATGCAGTTATGTTCATTTTTCCATGCCTTTTAGTGCATTGCACTATTAGGTTATAACTCATATCCTTGACAATGTTTCAAATTTCTCATAAATGCTCTGCAAGCATAACCAGTTGATGCGTACTTGTTTTTACTGCTTCTTGTTCCCCCTGTTGATATGGTATGGGGGCTCCAATTTTTAGCACCTGGATAATTCTTATTTTTCGCTTGTCATTTTTCTGCAAAGTAGTTATGCAATTTTTTCCAATATTTCTTTTATTTTTTTTACATGTGTTTGAGTGAGTGAGTGAGTGAGAGAGAGAGAGAGAGAGAGGATTACCAGTTTTAATATACAGGATGTTTACATCGATACACCATGCTCAATTTCAGCCATTATGTTTCAGGTGGGATATACCTGCTAGAAATACACCGAATTCTTCGGCCTGGTGGCTTCTGGGTGCTCTCTGGACCACCTATAAACTATGAAAACCATTGGCAGGGGTGGAACACCACAGTGCAAGAGCAGAAAGCAGATTTTGACAAATTAAAGAAGTTGTTAGTGAGCATGTGTTTCAAATTGTACAATAAAAAAGATGACATTGCTGTGTGGCAAAAATCTCCAGATAATAGCTGTTATAATCAACTCACTCCAGCTTCGTACCCACCAAAATGTGATGACAGCATGGATCCCGATTCAGCATGGTATGTTCCACTTCGCCCTTGCATAGCTACCCCAAGCCAACACTTCAAAAAGTTGGGGCTGCAATCTACTCCAAAATGGCCAAATCGGCTGCATATAGCTCCAGAGCGTGTCTCCATGCTTCCTGGTGGGAACTCTGGTGGGTTCAAGCATGATGACAGTAAATGGAAGGTGCGGGTGAAACACTACATGACCTTTCTTCCCGCACTTGGAAGTAATAAAATTCGAAATGTCATGGATATGAATACATTGTACGGAGGGTTTGCAGCAGTGCTTATCAATTCTCCTGTCTGGGTAATGAATGTTGTCTCTTCTTATGGGGTAAATTCCCTTGGTGTGGTCTATGACAGGGGGCTGATTGGCACCTATCATGATTGGTAAGTCAATATGTTGATACATATTTTTATCATTCAGACATGCATATAGATTTAAATATGTTCCCATGAGCATTTAAACTTGTGCATAACTTTTTCAAATAATTCTGAACTTTTATGTCCAGCAAGCTTAATGAAACAAACATGACTCGTTTAACGGGTTCTGTAAATCAAGAGCCATAAAAAGAATCTTTTGCATCTATGTGTGTGCAAGTCCATACAAGATCCATATCATCTGACCCGGATGTTGATGGAAAGAAAACCTTCAATTTTGAAGATTTTGTTGATACAAGACTATCCCGAGAGAAGTGTCTCGTTTTTGGTTGTAGTAAATTCTCGTCTTTTTTTCTTTTCTGACTTTTACAAGATTCAAGATTCATTGCAATGCATCATAACTCTCTAAGAGAACTTTTAACAGCTGTAGTTGCAATTTTTTCCCACCTCGAGATATCTCATGCTTTAAGGTTTACTAGAAATATTCATTTTGCATTTGGAGTTACTCTAAGAGGCATAATTGGAAAGGAGCAGACTTTATTATAATCTAATTTTTTGCAGTATGTGTACCAGCCTGTCCTGGGACGGTTCTGTTAACTATGTTAATTTTACATTCTTAGGTTATGCATGTGTGCAGCCACTCTGCTAACTATCCTGAATCTGGATCTTCCAAGATTTCTTTTGCTCGTATTACAAACTATCTTTTTCATGATTCTGTCTCTGTCACTCATAGCTCAACATATTTTATACTCTCTTAGTTAGGCATGGTTAAATTCTAGTTGCAACATGGCTGTTCTTTTTCTTTTCTCGTGGCCTTCTAATGGCTATGTTATTTTGTGCAAGGATTGTGCTTTGACTACATATGTGCCAAAAGATGCTCATGTATGTAATGCCCATCTATTGCCTCATGCAGCTATCCTGAAGATTATTCCTACAGAACAATGTGGGCGTTTGTTTTCCTAGATGCCTCCTATTTTGCATTCATGGACGTTTTTGTCCTAAAGAATGCATGCTTGCTGGCATACAATGACCTGTACTTATGCATCTGATATGTTATGGTTTCATGCCAATGTTCAGATGCAGTTAGAATTATGACCTACATAATCCTGTTGTGCCAATGCACAACTGGAATTGTACTTTATAAGCATATTGATTCAGTAGTTAATGATCTTTTTTTTTTTTAAAAAAAAAAAAAATCCTTTATGTAGGTGTGAGGCATTCTCAACTTATCCTCGAACATACGATGTCTTGCATCTTGATGGCTTATTTACTGCAGAAAGTCACAGGTAAACTATTAGTCTTGTTTCCTTTTTCTGTTCTTTATCACAGTTTCTGTTGTTTAGCACAGCTCATTAATGTAAATGACTGTTGTGTGACTTTGGCATAAAAAGTACCACGAACCATTCATTTTGCAAGCTCATGAGCAACTTCCCAAACTCATTGATACAATTTACAAGAAATGTAATCAAAACTGTGAGGAACAAATTTCAGCATGGCATGCAGAAAGATCTTATATTCTTCTTTCAAAGTGGGCTTCAATGTTTGTAAATGCTTTGTGATGATCAAGCTTTGTTCACCGTAGAGGGGAACTATCAATCAGAGGAGAGTTAATTGCTTCTGTAAACTTGAAAAAAGCACCTAAAGGAAACCTTAAGGTAAGCAATAACACCACAAGTGAAGAAACCAAGCAAGACCCCTGGTAGCAGCACATGAGAGATGTCTCACCATGAGCTCATTTCATGCTTGGGTCTTATATTTGTAGGGCTAGAAATGGGCCGGCCCAAAAGCCCATTGTCTGGAACTGGGCTGGGCTAGTTCAATAAACTTCGGGCTGGCTTGAAATTGGTTCATGCTTCGGACCAAATTTTAAGCATATCTGACTAGTCTTTGGGCTGTAAAATAGAGTTCATTTAATTTTTGGGCCAAAGGGATACCCGGATTTAGTCCAAAATTTTTAAAATATAATCTTTGGACCGCCCATTTTCAGCCCTTCGTGAATTTAGCCGGTCAACTTCTATCTTAGTACAGAAGCACTATGACTACTCCAGTGACTCAAATTGTTCATAGGAGTCGAGTCATGTTAATTAAATCAGTTTCTGCAAAATGATGGTGGATTCTCCTAAATTTTGTCACTTAGCACATGGTTCTTAGCGTTCATCAACATAAACGTCCTACTTGGCAGTTGTTCTATTTCATTTCTTGCAAGAAACTCCCTGTTAGTTTCCATTTTGTCAATTTTTTTTTTTCAATATTACATGTATTTACCAAGTTTGACTGCATCAGCATGCTTAACTACATATCCTGGACTACACCGTTTTGGCAGATGTGAGATGAAGTTTGTTCTCCTTGAGATGGATCGGATCCTGCGTCCAAATGGATATGTGATAATTCATGAAGATAACTATTTTGTAGATGCTATAACAACCATCGCCAAAGGCATGAGATGGAATTGCCAGAAACTTGACACTGAATACAATGTAGAGAAAGAGAAGCTGTTAATATGTCAGAAGAAACTTTGGTATGCAAAGCAGAGTCAGCAATAAGTAGGAGCCGGTGAAGGCTTGGCAAAATTCCCGGTAAAACTACATGGTATACAAAACCTTCAGATTCTTTAAATGGAAGTATTCAATTCAGTGCAGTCTTCTCATGATCGGGGCTTGTTTAAAGATTTCCAAACTGAGGTGTCTGCTTTATTCCCTTGGGTGGTCTAGGGTTGTCTCAGAACACCCAAAATCGATTGCTGGAATATTTGTAATAGGTTCTGGTTGTCACATATTATTTATTAAAGGTCAGCAGCAAGGGTATATTTGTAATAGGCTTGGGAGCAAGGCTCAAAATCAATTGTATTTTTATGCATGCTTTGATAAGTTTCGAGGGCTACTGGTTCAGGGCATACAAGTGAAACATCATTAGAATGGAGATACATGCATGTCCGGATATTATTGTGTTGGTGTGTTTGTTAGACTTGTGAACATCTTTATCTCTTCAGCCCTGGAATGCCAAATAGTTAACTTACAAGCTTCATTGATTACCATCATACATGGATCTAATGTTCATACTTTGATTGAAAAGATTGACATCATCAATACACCCCTCCCCTCCGAAAAAACAAAAAGAAAAGAAAAAGAAAAGAAGATTAAAGTCATGGCCTGTTTGAGATCTTGCATGGGTAAAGGCGAAGGATTTGGTGGAGGAACAGCTCAGGGTGTAGCTAAACCTGGGTACCTCGGAATCTAGTTCTTAAATTTAATTATTTAATTTTATCTACCCTGATGCATCTCCTGAAATCACTACCTCATGAGCCAAGCAACTGGCGAAGATCACAAAGGCCTTCCACCACGACTCTGGCTCGATGTCCGCATCAAGCATAACTTACCATGTCATTGGAACACTGCAAATCAGTACATCCATTTAAGGAGGGGTTGCTTTATAAAATTTTAAAGTCTTAATAAATGCGTGAAGATTGGACTTGAATGTTTCTTGAATGCTTGAAGGCTCAACTTCACTTCAAAATAATAAATTTTTAATGAATATTTGAAATATTTACAATGAATATTTCCTTCCTGAGTTTGGTCCATTTTAAATATCTTTCCAAGCCTTAAATAATTGTTTATGATTGTTGGAGAAGAAAAAATAGCCATTAGAAATAAAAAGGACTAATTCTGTACTTTAAAAAATTAGTTTACTGTTCATCCAGACCTAGAGGTGTTGACACTTCAGGTCATGGGTCGATTCATGAGTCGATACTTGAGTCGATACTAGGTCAAAAATATTTTTTGAAGCTCTCTGAGTGCTCTGATGCATCAACCTTCTTCTGGTGAATTGACACTTGAGACGACACTTCATTTTCATGAGTCGACACTTGAGAAAAAACTTAAATTCAGCATATTCTGTATCATTTTTGGTCTCAGGTCTTGAATCGATACATGAGTCGACACCTGGTCTTCATGAGTCGATACTTCATGCATACCAGCTGAAACTTTTTTTGCGTATCAACTCAAGTTTCTGTGAGTCAATACCTGAGTCGACACTTGATCTTCACGAGTTGACACTTGGCTGAAACTCTCCTAAAATTATGTTGAAACTCTGTTGAAACTTTTCCAAATTGAGTCC
Source organism: Areca catechu (assembly GCA_021397845.1). NCBI lineage: Eukaryota > Viridiplantae > Streptophyta > Magnoliopsida > Arecales > Arecaceae > Areca > Areca catechu. The sequence goes on along the minus strand of CM038038.1, from coordinate 11,677,481 downwards.
TTCAAGATTATTCTTATGTGCCAAGGTCTATTTAACTTGAAATTCCATCAATATAAGTAATTTCTTCAAAAAGATGACAAGTATTTGAACTTTCAACATATTACAATTTTGATGAGTACCCTGTTCTGATAAACACACTTTTAATATATAGCTAGTACTTAAATATACTTAATTATTTTATTATTCATGAAAATCAAGATAGGAGTCAACAAATTTGAACTCTATAAATATCCCTAACAAAAAAAGTCTCGCTCCTGTTTAAGTGCAGGCTAAGGTGTACCTATTCTCTCTTTGAACTCTATAAATGTCCTTGATGCGCCCCTTCGGCTAGCCCCCGGTCGGACCGGCCCTGGCGTCCGGTCGGTTGGTCCCCGTGCGGAGTCCGACTCCCTTGTCGGCTTTTCCAAAGAGCCGGCCCGGGGCTCCGGGTGATGCGGCACGCATATGATTAATGTTTTGAATATGGGGTTTGTAGAGCAATGAAACCTGTTGCCGCCCTCGTCGCCGCGCCCGTGCCGAGGACCAACCGATCCTCCCTGACCGCCTGGCAAGGGAGCCTCCCTTCCTGCGAGAAACCTGCAACAAAGGGGTTAGAGGACCCTGGCCGGGATTCCGGCGAGGGGCTCCGACGGTCAAGTCAGTAGACGACGAGGAGGAACAGACTCTCGCTCCCAGGCCCTCTAAAGGGTCCCAGGTTTGGAGAGTTAACTAGTGAAGGGAAAGCGCCGGGGACCGGAATCTCGGCTGGGCCTGCCTGCCGAGCTCGCGTCCAGTATTCCCCTCTCGGGATCTCTGGCTTCTTCCTCGGAGCGAGGCCTTGTGCCGGTGCTTCCCCCTTGTCCCCAGGCTAGTTGGCTTACCTTGCAGTCTCCGGATTCTTCCTTCTTTATCTCCCTCCGTCGTGTGCTTGTCCTTTTCCTCCTCGAAAACTCCTCCCCCCTGTCTTCCTTTCTTTTCCCTTTTTGGTGAAGGAGGCCAGGCGGCTTTCCGACCTCGTCCGCCGGGCCCAGCAGGGAGAAGGCAAGGACAGAAGAGAAAAGGAGGGAGGGCGGCGCCGGCAGAGCGGCCAGTCGTCAGGCCTCGGGCTTCGTGAGAGTGCTCTTTTCCCCGAGCGTGGGCGCCATCTGTTTACGGGGCCTGTTCTGTCAGGATCGGATCTCTCGACTGCGGGACCTGTCGGGCCAGTGTAAGTCACGTTCCGCGTGCCGCCGCCCTCCGTACGGGACGCCGTCTGGGGTCGGTACGGCCCGAGGGATGGCCTCGGGACCCGTCGCTTTCCCCCGGGGGCCTCTCCGTACGAGCGGTCTGACTTCGGCTGAGTTGGACCTGTCTCCGGGGGCCGACTGGCGAGAGGCGAGAGATCGGCCGACCTCGGCTTGGGTGGACCCCTCCGGGGTGGACACCTGGCGAGGTGGCAGAAGATCGCCTGGCTTCGGCCGAGGTGGACCCGTCTCCGGGTGGCCACCTGGCGCAAGGCGGAGGGTCAGCCGACCTCGGCCTAGGTGGACCCCTCCTGGGTGGACACCTGGCGAGGTGGCAGAAGATCGCCTGGCTTCGGCCGAGGTGGACCCGTCTCCGGGTGGCCACCTGGCGCAAGGCGGGGGGTCAGCCGACTCGGCCTAGGTGGACCCCTCCCGGGTGGACACCTGGCGAGGTGGCAGAAGATCGCCTGGCTTCGGCCGAGGTGGACCCGTCTCCGGGTGGCCACCTGGCGCAAGGCGGAGGGTCAGCCGACCTCGGCCTAGGTGGACCCCTCCTGGGTGGACACCTGGCGAGGTGGCAGAAGATCGCCTGGCTTCGGCCGAGGTGGACCCGTCTCCGGGTGGCCACCTGGCGCAAGGCGGAGGGTCAGCCGACCTCGGCCGACCTCACACGGGGCGGACTCCTCCGAGCCCGGCGCAGATGAGTTGGTGGGGGAACTTCGCGCCGAACTCGACCTCGGCGGGAGCCGTTTGCTTCAGACAGTATCGGGCGGTGCGGTCTTGCCGACCCCAGCCTTGAGGACGTGGCGCTGATTTCGGCATTAAAACTCACACGTGGCTCGCTCGCATTCGGCGATACCTGAGCCTGGCCACGTCACTGTCACGGCTGTAACAGTTGCCCCCCAGCCCGCCGTTCCGTCGGGGCATCGTAGAACGGAGCGTCGGGATTAATTGCTGACATGACGTGGAGAGGCGAAGATCTTGCATCATAATTGGCACGATCTCCATTCGTCGTGGCTCGATGCGGCTGAAGACCTATGGGGAGTCGCCACGCGTCGTCCACTTGCCCGCAATCAATGCGTCGCTTCGGGGCAGAGGCCGTTACTCTGCTAACGAGGCATCGGTGTCGGGCGTGTGCCCACGTGGCGACCATCCAGTGGCCTGAGGCGGAATGGTGGGTACGGCTGCTGCCGGCTGAGTTTGAAAGGGAGGGGACTTTCCAGAACGAGGCCTTTTCCCTTGCTTCGTGGGCGGTTCGCTGCAGGCTAACAACTTCTGCTGCTCGCGCCCGTCTGTGCATTTTTGGGTAAGTGTCTTCTTCTCCTTCTCTCTCGTTTCTTATTCAGCCCCCTTCTCCTTTCCTTCTCCATGGCGCGCCGTCGCCATGTCTCTTCTAACTCGGACGAGGCCGGTCCATCCCGGCCGAGGACTCCATCTTCTTCCTCCTCGGATGAGGAGGTAATTCCAGAGGAGGTCCGCCGGCGCTTGCAACCCGAGGGTGTCACTATTGGCATCCCCAGGGGGGTCCGGTCCCCTCCGGTTGCGCCTGCCGTGCCCCTCCGTTCACTCCCCGCCTTGGCTTCTCTTCCGGCTCCGCCACTTCTTCCCGCCGGTCCCTCCGGTCATGCCTCTACCATGACCGAAGGTGATCTTTCTCTGCTCCGGGATGCCTATGGCATCCCGGGATCTGTCCGTCTGTTTGCTCCGCGGTCCGGGGAGCGCGTCACCATGAGTGGCCCCGGCCGCATTGCCTTCTACGAAGACTTCCTCCTCGGGGGTCTTCGTTTTCCTCTGCATCCTTTCTTTCTTTCCTTCCTCAGCCATTTTCGGCTCGTCCCGGCCCAGCTGGCTCCCAACGCCATTCGGGTCATCTTCTCCTTCATCGTCTTCTGCCATTTCCACGGGTTTGTTGCCCGTTTTTCTCTCTTCAGGGCCCTGTTCACCCTGAAGAAGTGCTCCACCGATGATGGCTGGTGGTACATTTCGCCCCGGCCTAGGTGTCTCCGGTTCGACCTCCCTTCTTCGGTCAAGGGATGGAAGAGCCGGTTTTTCTTTGCCTCGGTCGACGACGTTGACTGGGCCTGGAGCGAACCGGACCGGTCGCCGAACCGGAATTCCCGAGTTGAGCCTGCGGACCAGGATCTTACACCCAGCTCCTGAGTGACGTGGTCCCGGCGCTCGAGGTTCTGCTCTCTGAGCAGAATCTTTTTGAGGCCGGCATCAGTCCCATCCGGGAGACCGGTGAGATTTGGCCCCGCATTAACTTCTGCCCCCCCCTCTCTCTTTTTAAGATCGAACCGTCTGATCTTCTGATTTCCTCACTTTGCAGGGATGAAGTTTTCCTTGGAGAACCTTCTGGAGGGAGCGGCTCAGAGGGAGGTCGTCGACGTGGATGAGCCCGTGGCGAAGAGGGCTCGCACAGAGACGAGCCGGGAGGTCGCAGCGGCGACCGTGCCCGGCCCAGCTGCTGCTGTCTCTCCGCCCAGGCCTCCTCAGGGCGGCGCCCCTGGCGCCCTGGCCCCACGGCCTGGCGGCGCTGCCGAGAGAGCTCCGGCGCCCGCCGCTCTGCCCATCGCCGGGCCCATTCCTGTCAGCAGCCCAACGGCACCGCCAGTGGCGACCGCCGGTCCGTCGGCTGCAGCTCCAGCAGAGGGGGCAGCTGTCGCGGGGGTCGGCTCGAAGGGCCCAGCGCCGGTGATCTCGCACCGAGACTCGGTCATCCTCGACCGAGGACTGGCGGAGAAGTTGATGGAGTACGCTTCCACCGCTCGGGACCGCCGAGCTCGGGGCGGCCGAGATTATGCGGATGCGCTGCTCGGCATCCTGCCCCAACTCTTCGCGGTAAGTCTGAACTTTGACTCTTCTTTTCTCTTCCAATCCGGGGCCTTCTGCCTCGGTACTGACATGTGTTATTTTTGCCCTTGCAGATCGGGAACGACGTCCTCCTACTGAGGAACTACCTCGCAGGGAACGCCAAGCGGGACTCCGATCGGGAGCAGAAGCTTGGAAAGCTCGCGGCCGACGTGAAGGACTTGATGGACAAGGGGGCCGAGCTGCGAGCTGAGAAGCAGGCCCTCCAGTCCGACCTGGCGCGTTCCGAGGAGCGGAACAAGGAACTGGAGGCCTCCTTGGCGGAGGAGCGGACCTCCAACCAGCGCCGTACTGAGGAGGACGCGGCGGAGAAGGCCCGCCTGCAGGCCCACTCTCTGTTTTTGGAGCGCCAACTGGGCGAGGCCCGGCGAGAGGTGGCCGCGGCGAAGGACCGGAGCTCCTACATCAACGGGCTCCTGGAGGCGGCGAAGCGGGAAGCGCAGGAGGCCGTCCCCAAGTTCCGGGCTTCCGACGAGTTCACGTCGGAAGTCCGGGAGGCCGCCGTGGACTCCTTCCTGAAGGGGTTCCGGATGTGCCGGGAAAAGGTGGGGGCCTTCTTCCCCCAGCTGGACCTGAGTGGGGTCGTCGTCGGTGGCAGGAAGCCGGGGAGCGAGGGCAGGGTCTCCGGCACGACCCAGGCGATGCCTCAGGCGACACCTGCAGCACCTTCGACTGATGACGCCGCGGCCCAGACACAGCCCCAGGAGCCGGTTGTCGTGGAGGTTGAAGAGGTGGCGCCCGCACCTCCGGCGGACGGCGCCGACCCTGCGCTCCAGTGACCTCACCTTGTACTTTTGCCTTCTTTGTTCTTCTTTTTGGGGGGTCCCGGCCTGTCGGGGCTCCCAGTTTGTACTGAGTACCTGTTTTAATGAAGACTTACTTTCTACAACAACTTGTCTATCATCTTTGGTTCTTCTCTTTCTTCTTCTTTGTTTGTTTCTGAGATGTCGGTCTGGGATACCTGAGACGACTGCGGGCCTGGTCCTTCCATACTAAACCGAAGGACGGGGTTTGCAGAGCCGTGTCGCGTCAAGGTAAGAATCCTGAGCAGGTCCGACTTTGGGCTGCCTTCGTGCCTGCGCGGACAACACAGTTCCTGCACCATCTTCCGGGCCGAAACCCGGGATCTTCCGGACTGAGCTCGATGCCGCAGGCTTTCTCAAACCTTGCGCGGCTTACTGAGCTAAGCTCCGGGCTTGCGCGGGCGAAGCGGATTCGGCGCCACCTTCCAGGCCGAAGCCCAGGATCTTCCGGACTGAGCTCGATGCCGCAGGCTTTCTCAAACCTTGCGCGGCTTGCTGAGCTGTGCTCCGGGCGCGCGGACGAACTGGGTTCGACGCCACCTTCCAGGCCGAAGCCCAGGATCTTCCGGACTGAGCTCGATGCCGCAGGCTTTCTCAAACCTTGCGCGGCTCGCTGAGCTGTGCTCCGGGCTTGCGTGGGCGAACTGGGTTCGACGCCACCTTCCAGGTCGAAGCCCAGGATCTTCCGGACTGAGCTCGATGCCGCAGGCTTTCTCAAACCTTGCGCGGCTTGCTGAGCTGTGCTCCGGGCTTGCGTGGGCGAACTGGGTTCGACGCCACCTTCCAGGCCGAAGCCCAGGATCTTCCGGACTGAGCTCGATGCCGCAGGCTTTCTCAAACCTTGCGCGGCTTGCTGAGCTGTGCTCCGGGCTTGCGTGGGCGAACTGGGTTCGACGCCACCTTCCAGGCCGAAGCCCAGGATCTTCCGGACTGAGCTCGATGCCGCAGGCTTTCTCAAACCTTGCGCGGCTTGCTGAGCTGTGCTCCGGGCTTGCGTGGGCGAACTGGGTTCGACGCCACCTTCCAGGCCGAAGCCCAGGATCTTCCGGACTGAGCTCGATGCCGCAGGCCTTCTTGCTGAAGTTAGAGAAGAATGTTTGAAGTGAAGAAGCTTTGTTAGAGAAACTGGGAGCCTTACATCACTGGTAGTACATTCTCAGGTTCGAGGGGTTCCATGTCCGGGGGAACCTGGCACCTCCCAATTCTTCCAAGCAACATGCTCCGTGAGGGAGGGCTTCTGCTACCCGATAAGGGCCTTCCCAGTTGGGTGAAAGCTTGCCGCACTCTCGTGGCTGGGAGGCTTCTGCACGCCGGAGGACCAAGTCCCCGGGACGAAAAACCTTCGGCCGTACTCGGGAGTTGTAATATCTGGCTACACGTTGCCGGTATGCCGCCATTCAATTCGGGCCTTGTCCCTTGTTTCTTCGAGGAGGTCTAGGTTGAGCATCATCCTGGCCGGGTTTTCTGTCTCGTCGTATTGTTCCACGCGCAGCGTGGGTATGCTGAGCTCGATCGGGATGACTGCCTCGGCCCCGAAGACGAGGTTGAATGGGGTTTCGTCAGTAGCCGTCCTTGGGGTGGTGTGGTATGCCCAAAGAACGCTGGGAAGCTCGTCGGCCCACCTGCCCTTGGCTTGGTCTAGCCGCGTGCGGAGGCCCTGAAGAATGGTCCTGTTCGTGACCTCAGCCTCCCCGTTGGTCTGGGGGTGCGCCACCGAAGTGAAGCGATGCTTGATGCCGAGGTCGTTGCAGAAACCTTCGAACTCTCGACAGTCGAACTGGCGTCCGTTGTCGGTGACCACGGTGTGAGGGAGGCCGAAGCGGCAGACGATGGACTTCCAGAAGAACTTGGCGACGTTTGCTTCGGTGATTCTTGCCAAGGGTTCGGCTTCGACCCACTTTGTGAAGTAGTCGATAGCCACTATCAAGAACTTCCGCTGGCCGGACGCCGGCGGGAATGGGCCCAGGAGGTCCATCCCCCACTGGGCGAACGGCCAGGGGGCTGAGAGCTGAGAGATCGGGTTGGAGGGTTGCCGTTGTACCGTGGCGTGACGCTGGCACCGGTCGCACTTCTTCACGAAGTCGGCGGCGTCCTCCTTCATCGTCTCCCAGAAGTAGCCTTGACGAAGGGCCTTGTATGCCAATGCCCTGCCCCCCACGTGGTTCCCACAGATGCCTTCGTGAATCTCCTGGAGCACAAGCTGGGCTTCTGTGGGTCCAATGCACTTGAGGAGGGGATAAGAGTAGGACCTTCGATACAACCGCCCGTTCATCAGGACAAACCGTACGGCCTTCTTCCTGATGAGGCGAGCCGCGTCTCGGTCTTCCGGCAGGGTGCCGCTGGTGATGTACGCAGCGTACTTGTCCATCCAGCCGGGCTCCTGGCTGACTTGATGGACCTCCGCCGGTAGTTCGAGGCTTGGGACTTCGAGTCGCTCCACATGGGCGCGTCCCAGCATCGTGTCCGGCAGGGTCGCCAGCCGAGAGAGGGCATCCGCGCGGGCGTTCTCCCTGCGGGGGATATGGAAGATGTTGAAGCGCCGAAACTTGGACGCGCCTGCCTTGACGAGCTCCAGATACTTCGCCATCTGGGGGTCGTGAGCGACGTACTCCCCGGACACCTGCCCCGCCACGAGCTGGGAGTCAGTGAAAGCTCTGAGGTTGGTCACGCCCAGCTCGCGGGAGACCCTCAGTCCGGCGAGAAGTGCCTCGTACTCTGCTTGGTTATTTGTCGCGGGGAACTGGAAACGGAGCGCGCACTCGGCGACGACTCCGTCACCGTTGGCAAGGATGAGCCCAGCTCCGCTCCCGCCGGAGTTTGAGGCTCCGTCTACATGGAGGATCCAGGCATCCTCTCCGGGCTCGTTGGTGCCGACCTCCATCGGCTGGACCGGGGAGTCCTCCTCGGGCTCCTTGCCCAAACCTGCACATTCGACCAAGAAGTCGGCCAGCACCTGTGCCTTCATTGCCGACCTCGGTCGGTATGTAATGTCGAACTCGCTGAGTTTCAGTGCCCATTTGGCCAATCGTCCCGAGGTATCGGGTCGGCTGAGCACCGCTTTCAGCGGTTGATCCGTCAAGACGGCGATGGGATGCGCTTGGAAATAGGGCCTGAGACGCTGGGCAGACACTATTAGCGCAAAAACGAGTTTCTCGGGCCGGGAATACCTGAGCTCCGCATCCCGGAGGAGTTTGCTGGTATAGTACACCGGTCGCTGGATCCCGTGGTCGTCGGTTCGGACCAGGACAGAGCTGACGGCCTCCGGGGTAACGGCCAAGTAGAGGGTAAGCTCCTCCCCTTCCTCGGGCCTGGACAGCAGAGGTGGTGATGCGAGCGTCTTCTTCAACTCCTCGAAGGCCTGCTGGCATTCCTCGGTCCAGGCGAAACCATTCATCTTCCTCAGCACCTTGAAGAAGGGACGGCAGCGGTCCGCCGACCTGGAAATAAAATGGCTAAGGGCCGCAACCCGGCCGGTCAGCTGCTGCACTTGTTTCTTGGAGGCTGGCTGCTCCATGTCCAGGATGGCCTGGACCTTCTCCGGGTTGGCCTCGATTCCTCTCTGGGTCACCATGAACCCTAGGAACTTTTCGGCGGAGACCCCGAAGGCGCACTTCGCCGGATTCAGCTTCATCTGGTGGCGCCGGAGGTTGCCGAACGTCTCCGCCAGGTCGGCTACGTGGTCCGAGTCAAGTTTGCTCATTACCAGCATGTCGTCCACGTACACCTGCATGTTGCGGCCTATCTGGTCTTTGAAGACTTTATTGACCAGGCGTTGGTACGTCGCCCCCGCGTTCTTGAGGCCGAAGGGCATCATCCTGTAACAGAAAGTCCCGCGGTCAGTTATGAAGGCGGTACGCTCTTCGTCCTCCGGATTCATCCGGATCTGGTTGTATCCGGAAAAAGCGTCCATGAATGACAGGAGACGGTGCCCCGAGGTGGTGTCGACCAGCTGGTCGATCTTCGGCAGAGGGAAGCTGTCCTTCGGGCAAGCTCGATTGAGGTCGGTGTAGTCCACGCAGATCCTCCACTTACCGCTGCTCTTCTTTACCATGACCACGTTTGCTAACCAGCTGGGGTATTGGACTTCTCGGACGAAACCGGCGGCGAGAAGTTTTTCTACCTCCTCGTCGATCACCCTCTGCCTCTCCATGGCAAAGCTTCTCTTCTTCTGGCGGACCGGGCGGCTGCCTGGGTCCACGTTCAGGCTGTGCATGATAATCCCGGGCGGAATACCCGGCATGTCGGCCGCTGACCAGGCGAACACATCGGCATTGGCACGGAGGAACTCCAGCAGGCGGGTTCGCTCCTCTTCGGGGAGCTGGGCCCCGACTTGCACCGTCTTCAAGGGATCCGAACCAAGGGGAAAGGAGAGCAGGCGCTCTACGGGCCCTCCCCTGGGTTCCTTTTCTCTCAGGTCGAGGTCCTCGACGTCGTGGGCGAGCTCTGCGCCCCTGGTGCCCGGGATTGTCTGTAGGCAGAGCGGGACTGGCTGAATCGTCCCCTTCATTTCCCCGAACCCGAAAGGCGTGGGGAACTGCACCAGCAGTCTCCTTGTGGAGATGGTGGCGTCTAGTTGGTTGAGCCCGGGACGCCCAAGAATGACGTTGTAAGGCGAAGGGAGCTTGACGACCGTGAAAGTTACCATGATGGTCGCCTGCCGAGGTGGGGATCCGGCGGTAACTGGGAGAGTGATTTCCCCTTCGACTCCCACGGAGTCCCCTGTAAAACCTACTAGTGGGGTGTGCACTGGCTTTAGCTGGTCGAGAGGCAAACTCATCCGAGAGAAAGCATCGTAAAAAAGTACGTCGGCCGAGCTTCCACTATCCACCATGATTCGATGTACAGGATGCTTTGCGATGGTCATCTCGACCACCACGGCATCATCGTTTACATTGTCATTAGACTCCCCTCCCTTGGGGGGGATTACATTCTCCGGGACTTCCCGGGCTCTCTTCTCTGCTCGGCCGGACCCGCGCGAGATCATGCCCACGGGCTTCTCAGTTGGCCGGTTGTCGATCGCAGGGACAGGCGGTAAGGCCGCGAGCGGCTGCTTCTCGGAGGGGGCCTCGTTCTTGACGAACTTCCTGAGGTATCCCCTCCCGATCAGCTCCTCGATTTCCCGCTTCAAATGGAGGCACTCCTCCGTGTCATGCCCGTGCTCGCGGTGGAATTGGCAGTACTTTGATTTGTCTCGGGCGGCCCTCGGGTTCTGAGGTGGAGGTCGGCGGAGGTAGCGCTCGCCCTCGATTTCCATAAGGATTTTGGCTCGAGGCGCGAGGAGAGGGGTGTACCTTCGCTCGGGGGCAGACTCGGCCCTCGGCCTTGGGTTCGGGCGAGGGTCGGCTGATGGCCCGGGCCTCCGAGCTCCCGGGGCGTCCCTCGGGGTTGACTTCTTCAGAATCTTCCCGTCCAGCTCTGGACGGGTGCGGTCAGCCTCCTCCGCTCGGATGTACTTGTGGGCACGGAGGAGGAGCTCGGAATACGTCCTGGGCGGCTTCTTATCCAGGGAATAGGTCAGGCGGGATGTCTTGAGCCCGCGCTTTAAAGCCAGCATAGCGACGGGCTCATCCAAGCTGTAGATCTCCAGGGCTGCGATCTTAAACCGGGCGATGTAGTCTCGGAGCAGCTCCTGGTCCTGCTGGCGGATGGAGAAGAGACTGTCCACCTCCCTTGGCACCTTTCGACAAGCGTCGAAATGCTCCACAAACTTTCCTTCCAACTGCTGGAAGGAGCAAATGGATCCGGGCTCGAGACGGGCGAACCAAACTCGAGCGGCCTTCCGAAGGGTTGCAGGGAAGGCGATGCACAGAAGGGCGTCGGTGGCGCCCTGGACCCTCATGAGAGCTTTATAACTCTCCAAATGGTCCAGGGGGTCGGTGGTCCCGTCGTAAGGGTCCACCTGTGGCATGCGGAACCGTTTCGGGATCGGTTCCGCCTGAATTTCTTCGGAGAAAGGGGGGCGGGAGTCGTAGCCCGTCGGGTCAGCTGACGAGTTCTGCAGGTCGGCGAACCGTCGGGCGAACTCCGCCAACTTGCGCTCGTGCTCTTCTAGGCGCCTCTCGGCCTGGCGCCTGATGGCTTCATCGGTGGAGTCTTCCACCGAGGCTGCAGGTGAGGGGGGCGCCGATCGGTCTCGGTGCGAGGTCTGGCCCCGGCGTTGCTTGCTGCGATGCGCCGTTTCGGCCCCATCGGCCGGGGATCGACTCTCGTGATCCTCCGAGCCGGAATAGTTTCTCTTCGGGGGAGCTTGGCGGCTCCCTCGGGGGTTGGAGATGGCTTGCGGATGGGACGGCCTGCCCTGGATTGAGCGCAGGCTCCCGTGCTGTCCCACGACTCGGGCCGTGGGGGTCCCTGGCTGCGGCTGAGTGGCCAGGGACCGTTGCTGATGCTGAAGCTGTCGGACCGCTGAGGTCAAGGTCTGCAGCTGCTGGACGATGGCCGCAAGGGATCCGTCCGCCGGGGTAGGCTGCTGCAGAAGAGGAGGGGGAGCCGGAAGCTCCCGTTCGGGGGTGTGGCCCCCCGGAGGGGAGTGGGCTTCTCCCACATGGCTGGTGGACGCCTCGCGACCACGAGTGACCACCATTGCTGGAGAGCGTGACACCTGCAACAAGCTAGTTCCCTCTGGGGTTAGTGTCCTGACCCCCTACCTGGCGCGCCAATCTGTTGCCGCCCTCGTCGCCGCGCCCGTGCCGAGGACCAACCGATCCTCCCTGACCGCCTGGCAAGGGAGCCTCCCTTCCTGCGAGAAACCTGCAACAAAGGGGTTAGAGGACCCTGGCCGGGGATTCCGGCGAGGGGGCTCCGACGGTTAAGTCAGTAGACGACGAGGAGGAACAGACTCTCGCTCCCAGGCCCTCTAAAGGGTCCCAGGTTTGGAGAGTTAACTAGTGAAGGGAAAGCGCCGGGGACCGGAATCTCGGCTGGGCCTGCCTGCCGAGCTCGCGTCCAGTATTCCCCTCTCGGGATCTCTGGCTTCTTCCTCGGAGCGAGGCCTTGTGCCGGTGCTTCCCCCTTGTCCCCAGGCTAGTTGGCTTACCTTGCAGTCTCCGGATTCTTCCTTCTTTATCTCCCTCCGTCGTGTGCTTGTCCTTTTCCTCCTCGAAAACTCCTCCCCCCTGTCTTCCTTTCTTTTCCCTTTTTGGTGAAGGAGGCCAGGCGGCTTTCCGACCTCGTCCGCCAGGCCCAGCAGGGAGAAGGCAAGGACAGAAGAGAAAAGGAGGGAGGGCGGCGCTGGCAGAGCGGCCAGTCGTCAGGCCTCGGGCTTCGTGAGAGTGCTCTTTTCCCCGAGCGTGGGCGCCATCCGTTTACGGGGCCTGTTCCGTCAGGATCGGATCTCTCGACTGCGGGACCTGTCAGGCCAGTGTAAGTCACGTTCCGCGTGCCGCCGCCCTCCGTACGGGATGCCGTCTGGGGTCGTTACGGCCCGAGGGATGGCCTCGGGACCCGTCGTTTTCCCCCGGGGGCCTCTCCGTACGAGCGGTCTGACTTCGGCTGAGTTGGACCTGTCTCCGGGGGCCGACTGGCGAGAGACGAGAGATCGGCCGACCTCGGCTTGGGTGGACCCCTCCTGGGTGGACACCTGGCGAGGTGGCAGAAGATCGCCTGGCTTCGGCCGAGGTGGACCCGTCTCCGGGTGGCCACCTGGCGCAAGGTGGAGGGTCAGCCGACCTCGGCCTAGGTGGACCCCTCCTGGGTGGACACCTGGCGAGGTGGCAGAAGATCGCCTGGCTTCGGCCGAGGTGGACCCGTCTCCGGGTGGCCACCTGGCGCAAGGCGGGGGGTCAGCCGAACTCGGCCTAGGTGGACCCCTCCCGGGTGGACACCTGGCGAGGTGGCAGAAGATCGCCTGGCTTCGGCCGAGGTGGACCCGTCTCCGGGTGGCCACCTGGCGCAAGGTGGAGGGTCAGCCGACCTCGGCCTAGGTGGACCCCTCCTGGGTGGACACCTGGCGAGGTGGCAGAAGATCGCCTGGCTTCGGCCGAGGTGGACCCGTCTCCGGGTGGCCACCTGGCGCAAGGCGGAGGGTCAGCCGACCTCGGCCGACCTCACACGGGGTGGACTCCTCCGAGCCCGGGCGCAGATGAGTTGGTGGGGGAACTTCGCGCCGAACTCGACCTCGGCGGGAGCCGTTTGCTTCAGACAGTATCGGGCGGTGCGGTCTTGCCGACCCCAGCCTTGAGCACGTGGCGCTGATTTCGACATTAAAACTCACACGTGGCTCGCTCGCATTCGGCGATACCTGAGCCTGGCCACGTCACTGTCACGGCTGTAACAAAACCTAATTATACTTAGCATTGTACTCATCTTAATAAGATTTAAGGATTATATGAAAAGGGACTATTACATGATTAGACACAACTCTAAAACTAAGAAGGAAGAAGATCTAGACAATAGGGGCTAATGATTGAGGACTTACCTTGATGAGTTTTCCAACCTTCCTATGATTCAAAACTTGAAACTACTGATGCTCTGGACTGGAGAACTTGGATAACAGTGATCAGAACCCTGGACTTGGGCTTCAGCTTGTTGGTTCATTGTCAAGGGGAACCCTGTTCACAACTCAAGGACTTCGAAGGACCCTGCAATGAAGATCAAAGTTAAGGTTGAAGGATGCAAACATAAAGAAGGGATGGGAGAACTTGTGAATAAAGAAAAGATAATTGAGAAGATCTGGCCGACTCCAATGCCTTTGCCTTGAGCTTGGATGATGAATTGCTAGGAAAGAGAGTGGCTTTGGGCATGGAAGAAGAAGATAGGAAAAATTTCACACATAAAACTCAAGACAACTTCACTTCAAACTTCATTCATTTCCAAAATCAATCTCCTTTACAATGGGCGTCCAAGGCTTTTAATAGCCTCACAAAGCTAGCTTTTGAAATGTAAAAACTCTCCAAATCGAGGAGGATTACAAGGGGGGTTGGAGGATTTGGTGGAGAGTTTGGAGGGATGTGGGGGGGGGGTTGGAGGATTTGGTGGAGGATTTGGAGGGATGTGGCCAACCTCCTTGAATTTGAATCTCCCTTGTTGGCGCCCAAAGGGTGATGAGGTGGCTGGTGAAGTGGCACCTGATGATGTGGCATGGTGAGGTGGTCTTCTACTTGGATAAGAATGACATGTGGCGCCCAGTGGTCCTAGTTGATGGTCCTTTTCTCTTGCTTGGTTGATGTGTCTTCTCTTCTTCATTTGGTCAAATTCTGGGGTGTAGAATTTGAGTCTTGTTGCTAGCTTTCATGGCTTTAAGACTTGATTAGACTTAACTCAACTGAATTAGACTTAACTCAACTGAACTGACTTGACTGACCTAGACTTTAAAACTTGAAATGGACTTACAGGAAATGAAATTTTAAAAGTAATTACAGGACTCAATAAACACTCTTGATTTGAAACTCAAAATTAATTACAGGATTCTTGAAAAGGAAATGACTCTTGAAAATAAAATATTTTTGAACTAAAGGATACAAGGTAACCTATTTATCTTCGATCCAAATTGGGATAAGGCTAACCTTGTTGGAGTGAAGTTTCTTTCGGCTTCTGGTGTCCACACCAATTCTCCTGGGGTGGGCATAACTCGACCCAGTCGAGTATGGTTCAGTTTTGCCCTAGTAATGCTCGAACAAGTCTGGGTTAAGTCTTTGCAGGTCCTCTCGAGTAATCCAAGAGTTGTCGGACTCAGGTCGACCTTGCCATTGAACCAGGTATCGCTGATAGTCCTTATTCCTGGTAGTAATGATCTTGTCATCCAGGATTCTCTCAATCCTCTCTCTCTGCTCAGGTAAGGTTGGTGGTGGACACTCAAAAATATGTTCACTCTCAATGAAAGTTTCTGGCTCAAAAGGCTGACTAGGTATTAGTAGTGGTTCTTTGTATTCTACTAGGTCTGAAACATTGAAGGTTGTACTAATACCCATATCAGGTGGAAGTTCCAAAACATATGCATTAGGCCCTATTTTCTTTAAGATCTTAAAAGGTCCCGCTCCGCAGGCATGCAGCTTCTTTATGGTTCCAGGGGGAAACCGTTCAGGGTTGAGCCTAATCATCGCATAATCCCCTTCATAGAATTCTTTAGCCCTCTTATATGAGTCAGCTAAGTGTTTGTAAGTTTCATTGCTCAGGTTGATCTTATTACTGATTTCTTTATGTAGATTTGTGACATGCTGTGCAAAAGACTCAGCAGACTCAGAGACTCATGTGTGAATAGGTAGTGGGATTAGATCTAAAGGCTTCCTAGGCTTGCAACCATGGACTATCTCAAAGGGACTTTTGCCCGTAGATCGATTGATCGAACTGTTATAAGCGAACTCAGCACGTGGCAATAACAAATCCCAGTTCCCTAGACTTTCTCCCACTAGGCATCTCAGCAAGTTTCCTAGACTTCTATTTACAACCTCGGTTTGTCCATCAGTCTGGGGATGGTAGGCAGTGGAGAATTTCAGTCTGGTTCCTAATAGGTACCAAAGGGTTTTCCAGAAGTAACTTGTGAAGCGGACATCCCTATCAGAAACAATGGTTTTTGGTAACCCGTGGAGTCTGACTACTTGATCAAGAAAGAGTTTGGCTATCCTAGAGGCATCGGAAGTTTGGGAGCAAGGTATGAAATGGGCCATTTTTGAAAACCGGTCGACCACCACAAAGATTGAATCATGTTTTCGAATGGTCTTGGGTAATCCTAGAGCAAAGTCCATGCTTAGATCCTGCCATGGACACTCAGGTACAGGTAATGGATTGTATAACCCGGTATTCTTCTTTTGTTGCTTTGCAACAGCACATGTCCTACATCGGCTACAAGGTTTGCTACTTGTTTCTTAAGACCTGGCCAGTAAAATTGTTCCTCAACAGCCAAGATAGTCTTGTTTCGTCCGAAGTGGCCAGCCAAACCTCCCGTATGTATCTCCCAAACTAAAAAATCTTTTAAGGAGGTTCTTGGGATGCAAAGCCTATTCTCTCTAAAAAGATAACCATCTAGAAGGGTATAGTCACTATGATCACTAGATGGTCCTTGATGCAAAACCTGATAAATTTCACCAAAATCTGGACAGGTTTCGTACTGCTCCTTAAGTCTTTCAAAACCTATGACTTCAGTACTGACTGAAGTTAAAAGTAACGTTCTACGACTTAGGGCATCAGCTACCTTATTATCGGTTCCTGATTGATGCTTTATGACAAACGTATAGGATTGGATGTACTCTACCCATTTGGCATGCCTAGGGTTTAGTTTCTTTTGGGAACTCAAAAACCTAAAAGCTTCATGGTCTGAAAATAAAACAAATTCTTGCGGTAGGAGATAATGCCTCCAATACCTTAATGCTTGCACTACCGCATAAAGCTCCCGATCATATATGGAGTATTTTTTCCTGGCTTCATTCAATTTCTCACTAAAGAATGCTACGGGATGGTTCTCTTGACTCAGAACTCCACCAATACTTACTCCCGAAGCATCGCATGCTACTTCAAAGACCTTAGAAAAATCGGGTAGTCTTAAGATTAGTGCTTGGGTCATCTTATCTTTGATGTGAAGGAAGGCCTTATCAGCTGACTTCATCCATTCAAAGTGGCCCTTCCTAATACAATCCGTGATAGGAGCAACTATGGTGCTAAACCCTCTAATAAATCTTCGATAAAATGTAGCGAGGCCATGAAAACTTCTTACTTCGTGAATATTATTGGGTGTTGGCCACTCTACAATTGCCTTAACCTTCTCAGGGTCAGCGGATACTCCTTCAGGGGTCACAACAAATCCTAGGAAGATAACTCTAGTAGTCATGAAAGCACATTTCTTTAGATTGGCATAGAGGTTATCTTTCCTAAGTGCTAAACATACCTGCCTCAGATGTTGTTGATGATCTTCTCTAGTCCTACTATAGACAAGTATGTCGTCAAAGTAAACGACAACAAATTTTCCAATAAAGGCTCGTAGGACTTGGTTCATGATTCGCATAAAAGTGCTAGGGGCGTTTGATAACCCAAAAGGCATGACTACCCATTCAAATAACCCGTCCTTAGTTTTAAAGACAGTCTTCCATTCATGCCCTGGTCTGATCCTAACTTGGTGATAGCCGCTCTTCAGGTCAATCTTAAAAAATATAGTTGCACCGGCCATCATATCTAACATATCATCCAAGCGGGGGATGGGAAACCTATACTTCACTGTGATTTTATTTATGGCACGACTATCAACACACATTCTCCATGTGCCATCTTTCTTAGGGGTAAGTAAGGTTGGGACTGCGCATGGACTCAAACTCTCCCTAATGAATCCTTTCTTTAGGAGTTCTCCTACTTGACGTTGTAATTCTTGGTGCTCGGTAGGGTTCATTCTATAATGGGGAAGGTTCGATAGGGTTGCTCCAGGGACTAAGTCTATCGCATGTTGTATATCCCTAAGAGATGGGAGTTGGTCGGGCAAGTCATCGGGGAACACGTCTTTGAACTCCTCTAGCACTTCATTGACTTCTTGAGGTTGTTCTTTTGAAAGAGGTTCTTGATGATCCTTAATGGTCAAAATCCAAACAGGTGACCCATTGTTAATTTCTTTCTCCATTTCTCTAGCAGTGATCACGTTTATCCCCTTTTTCTTATCACTCAATTGGCTTGATCCTCTCTTAATGGGGTTCTTAGGTGGAGAAGAATGGATTACAATCTTCTTTCCATTATGAGTAAACGAGCACGAATTAGAACGATCATAGAGTGTTACGTCAAGATCGTACAACCATGGTCGGCCTAAAATTATGCTACTTACTCTCATTGGAAGTACATCACACCATACTTTCTCCAAGTAAGATTGGAACTGAATGGTTACTAAGCACCTTGACTTAATGGAAATCGTGGTTGAGTCTATCCAGGATACCTTATAGGGATTAGGATGGGGTAGGGTGGGCAATCCTAGGTTTTTAACTGTGTTGGTGGATATGGCATTGACACAGCTACCGCTATCTAAAATGACTTTGCATACTTTCTCACCTATCTTAATGAATGTCTGTAGGATGCTAGTCCTACGCTAATCTTCTTGGGTTTTAGCTTGGGTGAGAATACACCTAACCACTCCTAACAGATCTTGATCTACCAGGACTTCCTCATCCTTATACTCTTCAGCCAAGTTCTCATCTGCCTGGTATACTTCCTCCTCAAATTCACCTTGGGATTCTACGGCTTCCTCTTCTACTTCCCCTATGTGAAGGGCTCTATTAGGACAGTTGCTAGAATAGTGACCCACTTTGTTACACTTGAAACATGCGTTTGGAGTTCTTTGGGTCTCAGGTATTTTCCCCTTGTCATCTCTACGGGTCACAGGCACATTAGGATTGGGTCGGTTGAATCTAGGCTGATTAGATCTTGACTGCTGATAAGGTGCACTAGTCCTAGGGGCTTCGGGCCTACGATAGACTGGACCTCTATGGAATCTCTCAGCATCCCTAGCTATTTGATAGGCCAATTCTAGGTATGTACCTCTCGCATGAACAATTCTCTTTGAATTTCTTCTCTCAGTCTGGCTCTAAATCTAGACAAGGTCACTGACTCAGATTCATCAACATTGCACCTCATAACGAATTCGTCAAACTTCGCTATGTACTCTGCGACACTCCTATTTCCTTGAGTAAGTCTTTGCCATTGATCTAGGAGTCTTTGGTGGTAGGACATAGGAAGGTATTTCTCCCTAAGCCTAAGTTTCATAGCTCGCCAGGTCACTATGGGCACATCACCTCTCTGTCTAGTGAGTCTCCAACGTTTCCCCAATATAACCTAGCTTGGCGCACAAGTTTAAGCTTTGCAAACTTACACTTGCGCTCTTCACTCATCTCAAACCAGTCAAAATACTGGTCCATCTCACCTTCCCAATCAATGTAGATCTTTGGATCTAAAATTCCATCAAAGGTGGGAGCTTCTAGCCTAATGTTCTTCATGGTTCGGTCATCTTGATCAAAGTGAATTGGGGTGGGTCTCCTGACATTGGGTTCATAGTTAGGCTCATGATGGAATCTCCTTGGGTTGGGCTCGATGGTTTGACCAGGGTGGGGTCCTCTAGGAATTGGATCATAAAACTTATCTTGGGGAGCTCTCCTAGGGTTTGTTTCGTAGAGAGGGTTTTGATATGGAATCCTTCTAGGGTTCAATGGGGTCTCGAGTTCAGGTGCAAGACTTGGCTCAGGCTCAGTCTGGGCTTCATGATTGCTTTCAGGGGTTCTAGACTCTAACTGATCCAACCTAGTAGTGATGTGGGCTAACTGCTCATTCATGTCTTGGTTGGTTTGTGCCACATTCTGATTTGTTTGGGCCAATTGCTCAGTTAAACTCTTAGTCAGTTGGGCCACTTGATCATTTAGGCCTTTGATCAAATTTCCTAAGTTTTGGTCCATGGCTACACTTGACTGGGCTTGGATTGGTGAATACGGTGTCCCTGCTCTAGTTGTCATGCATGCAAATGGACTCAAGTTCGAGCTAAGGTTTCCTAGACCTAGAGCACAAATTAGAAGTCTAATTAAGTGAACCAACTAGCTAGTAGTACTTATGGGACTTAGCCAGGTAGGTGGAGGGGAGTGTAGGTCCCTGATTGCCAACCTTAGACACCAATCTGAGATTGGCTAGGTAGGCGGACCAAATCATAAGCCCTGATGTACCAATCCTAGACACCAAGCCAGTAAGCACACGTCAATTAGCTGACACAGTTAACTTGACCCTAACCTGAACCCAACTTGTTGGTGTCCCTAACCCACTAGGGCAATTAACGTTCTACTCAATTTTAATTAACGGGCTGGGATCGATATGCTGGTTGGTGATTTTTGGGCTAGGGATAGGTGATGAAACCCTGATCCTATGTCAAATTGATGCCCTTAATTTGATTTATCATGAGATGAATGAAATGCAAAGGTACTGCAGAAGTGTATTGCAATTTGAAAGTGGTGTAGAAAACGTGATGAAAAAAATATCCAGAAATTCTGAAAAATTCACAGAGGATTCCTAACTTATATGTTTCAATATAGATGAAAGGAATTTTAAAACTAAAATCTATACTAATCTAAGCAGATCCTACAAATGAAGATAAATAAAAAGGACAGAACAGAACCCTAATGACAGTGTCGAACTGCAGAAATTTTTATTTTTTTATATTTTTTTTCTGATGATGAAATTTAATATGGTGATAACTGACTTAAAAAGGAACAAACAAAAAAATATTTCAATATAAAATTAGCGACTTGCCTTTGGAGCTGCAGACGGATTACAGTAAACAGATGCAAATTTTCAGAAAACAGAACCTAATCAAACAAGTACAATGGCTTACCCAAAACTTCAATCTAAAAACTCATGTCCGGCCAGGGGCTCATTATTCCCATGGGTCATGATAGTGTATTGGAGTACACCCGCTCAGGAGGCATGAATTTTAGATCTTGCTTGGATTTAAAGAAAACTATTCTACCCTAATGCAACCATGCTCTGATACCAATTTGATGTGGCACGCATATGATTAATGTTTTGAATATGGGGTTTGTAGAGCAATGAAACCTAATTATACTTAGCATTGTACTCATCTTAATAAGATTTAAGGATTATATGAAAAGAGACTATTACATGATTAGACACAACTCTAAAACTAAGAAGGAAGAAGATCTAGACAATAGGGGCTAATGATTGAGGACTTACCTTGATGAGTTTTCCAACCTTCATATGATTCAAAACTTGAAACTACTGATGTTCTGGACTGGAGAACTTGGTTAACAGTGATCAGAACCCTGGACTTGGGCTTCAGCTTGTTGGTTCATTGTCAAGGGGAACCCTGTTCACAACTCAAGGACTTCGAAGGACCCTGCAATGAAGATCAAAGTTAAGGTTGAAGGATGCAAACATAAAGAAGGGATGGGAGAACTTGTGAACAAAGAAAAGATAATTGAGAAGATCTGGCCGACTCCAATGCCTTTGCCTTGAGCTTGGATGATGAATTGCTAGGGAAGAGAGTGGCTTTGGGCGTGGAAGAAGAAGATAGGAAAAATTTCATACATAAAATTCAAGACAACTTCACTTCAAACTTCATTCATTTCCAAAATCAATCTCCTTTACAATGGGCGTCCAAGGCTTTTAATAGCCTCACAAGCTAGCTTTTGAAATTTAAAAACTCCCCAAATTGAGGAGGATTACAAGGGGGGTTGGAGGATTTGGTGGAGAGTTTGGAGGGATGTGGGGGGGGTTGGAGGATTTGGTGGAGGACTTGGAGGGATGTGGCCAACCTCCTTGAATTTGAATCTCCCTTGTTGGTGCCCAAAGGGTGATGAGGTGGCTGGTGAAGTGGCACCTGATGACGTGGCATGGTGAGGTGGTCTTCTACTTGGATAAGAATGACATGTGGCGCCCAGTGGTCCTAGTTGATGGTCCTTTTCTCTTGCTTGGTTGATGTGTCTTCTCTTCTTCATGTGGTCAAATTCTGGGGTCTAGAATTTGAGTCTTGTTGCTAGCTTTCATGGCTTTAAGACTTGATTAGACTTAACTCAACTGAAATAGACTTAACTCAACTGAACTGACTTGACTGACCTAGACTTTAAAACTTGAAATGGACTTACAGGAAATGAAATTTTAAAAGTAATTACAGGACTCAATAAACACTCTTGATTTGAAACTCAAAATTAATTACAGGACTCTTGAAAAGGAAATGACTCTTGAAAATAAAATATTTTTGAACTAAAGGATACAAGGTAACCTAATTATCTTCGATCCAAATTGGGATAAGGCTAACCTTGTTGGAGTGAAGTTTCTTTCGGCTTCTGGTGTCCACACCAATTCTCCTGGGGTGGGCAGAACTCGACCTAGTCGAGTATGGTTCAGTTTTGCCCTAGTAATGCTCGAACAAGTCTGGGTTAAGTCTTTGCAGGTCCTCTCGAGTAATCCAAGAGTTGTCAGACTCAGATCGCCCTTGCCATTGAACCAGGTATCGCTGATAGTCCTTATTCCTGGTAGTAATGATCTTGTCATCTAGGATTCTCTCAATCCTCTCTCTCTGCTCAGGTAAGGTTGGTGGTGGACACTCGAAAATATGTTCACTCTCAATGAAAGTTTCTGGCTCAAAAGGCTCACTAGGTATTAGTAGTGGTTCTTTGTATTCTACTAGGTCTGAAACATTGAAGGTTGTACTAATACCCATATCAGGTGGAAGTTCCAAAACATATGCATTAGGCCCTATTTTCTTTAAGATCTTAAAAGGTCCCGCTCCGCAGGCATGCAGCTTCTTTATGGTTCCAGGGGGAAACCGTTCAGGGTTGAGCCTAATCATCGCATAATCTCCTTCATAGAATTCTTTAGCCCTCTTATGTGAGTCAGCTAAGTGTTTGTAAGTTTCATTGCTCAGGTTGATCTTATTACTGATTTCTTTATGTAGATTTGTGACATGCTATGCAAAAGACTTAGCAGACTCAGAGACTCGTGTGTGAATAGGTAGTGGGATTAGATCTAAAGGCTTCCTAGGCTTGCAACCATGGACTATCTCAAAGGGACTTTTGCCCGTAGATCAATTGACCGAACTGTTGTAAGCGAACTCAGCACGTGGCAATAACAAATCCCAGTTCCCTAGACTTTCTCCCACTAGGCATCTCAGCAAGTTTCCTAGACTTCTATTTACAACCTCGGTTTGTCCATCAGTCTGGGGATGGTAGGCAGTGGAGAATTTCAGTCTGGTTCCTAATAGGTACCAAGGGTTTTCCAGAAGTAACTTGTGAAGCGGACATCCCTATCAGAAACAATGATTTTTGGTAACCCGTGGAGTCTGACTACTTGATCAAGAAAGAGTTTGGCTATCCTAGAGGCATGGCTATCCTAGAGGCATCGAAAGTTTGGGAGCAAGGTATGATATGGGCCATTTTTGAAAACCGGTCGACCACCACAAAGATTGAATCATGTTTTCGAATGGTCTTGGGTAATCCTAGAGCAAAGTCCCTGCTTAGATCCTGCCATGGACACTCAGGTACAGGTAATGGATTGTATAACCCCGTATTCTTCTTTTGTTGCTTTGCAACAGCACATGTCCTACATCGGGCTACAAGGTTTGCTACTTGTTTCTTAAGACCTGGCCAGTAAAATTGTTCCTCAACAGCCAAGATAGTCTTGTTTCGTCCGAAGTGGCCAGCCAAACCTCCCGCATGTATCTCCCAAACTAAAAAATCTCTTAAGGAGGTTCTTGGGATGCAAAGCCTATTCTCTCTAAAAAGATAACCATCTAGAAGGGTATAGTCACTATGATCACTAGATGGTCCTTGACACAAAACCTGATAAATTTTATCAAAATCTGGACAGGTTTCGTACTGCTCCTTAAGTCTTTCAAAACCTATGACTTCAGTACTGACTGAAGTTAAAAGTAACGTTCTACGACTTAGGGCATCAGCTACCTTATTATCGGTTCCTGATTGATGCTTTATGACAAACGTATAGGATTGGATGTACACTACCCATTTGGCATGCCTAGGGTTTAGTTTCTTTTGGGAACTCAAAAACCTAAGGGCTTCATGGTCTGAAAATAAAACAAATTTTGCGGTAGGAGATAATGCCTCCAATACCTTAATGCTTGTACTACCGCATAAAGCTCCCGATCATATGTAGAGTATTTTTTCCTGGCTTCATTCAATTTCTCACTAAAGAATGCTACGGGATGGTTCTCTTGACTCAGAACTCCACCAATACCTACTCCCGAAGCATCGCATGCTACTTCAAAGACCTTAGAAAAATCGGGTAGTCTTAAGACTGGTGCTTGGGTCATCTTATCTTTGATGTGAAGGAAGGCCTTATCAGCTGACTTCATCCATTCAAAGTGGCCCTTCCTAATACAATCCATGATAGGAGCAACTATGGTGCTAAACCCTCTAATAAATCTTCGATAAAATGTAGCGAGGCCATGAAAACTTCGTACTTCGTGAATATTATTGGGTGTTGGCCACTCTACAATTGCCTTAACCTTCTCAGGGTCAGCGGATACTCCTTCAGGGGTCACAACAAATCCTAGGAAGATAACTCTAGTAGTCATGAAAGCACATTTCTTTAGATTGGCATAGAGGTTATCTTTCCTAAGTGCTAAACATACCTGCCTCAGATGTTGTTGATGATCTTCTCTAGTCCTACTATAGACAAGTATGTCGTCAAAGTAAACGACAACAAATTTTCCAATAAAGGCTCGTAGGACTTGGTTCATGATTCGCATAAAAGTGCTAGGGGCGTTTGATAACCCAAAAGGCATGACTACCCATTCAAATAACCCGTCCTTAGTTTTAAAGGCAGTCTTCCATTCATCCCCTGGTCTGATCCTAACTTGGTGATAGCCGCTCTTCAGGTCAATCTTAGAAAATATAGTTGCACCGGCCATCATATCTAACATATCATCCAAGCGGGGGATGGAAAACCTATACTTCACTGTGATTTTATTTATGGCACGACTATCAACACACATTCTCCATGTGCCATCTTTCTTAGGAGTAAGTAAGGTTGGGACTGCGCATGGACTCAAACTCTCCCTAATGAATCCTTTCTTTAGGAGTTCTCCTACTTGACGTTGTAATTCTTGGTGCTCGGTAGGGTTCATTCTATAATGGGAAAGGTTCGGTAGGGTTGCTCCAGGGACTAAGTCTATCGCATGTTGTATATCCCTAAGAGGTGGGAGTTGGTCGGGCAAGTCATCGGGGAACACGTCTTTGAACTCCTCTAGCACTTCATTGACTTCTTGAGGTTGTTCTTTTGAAAGAGGTTCTTGATGATCCTTAGTGGTCAAAATCCAAACAGGTGACCCATTGTTAATTTCTTTCTCCATTTCTCTAGCAGTGATCACGTTTATCCCCTTTTTCTTATCACTCAATTGGCTTGATCCTCTCTTAATGGGATTCTTAGGTGGAGAAGAATGGATTACAATCTTCTTTCCATTATGAGTAAACGAGCACGAATTAGAACGACCATAGAGTGTTACGTCAAGATCGTACAACCATGGTCGGCCTAAAATTATGCTACTTACTCCCATTGAAAGTACATCACACCATACTTTCTCCAAGTAAGATTGGAACTGAATGGTTACTAGGCACCTAGACTTAATGGAAATCGTGGTTGAGTCTATCCAGGATACCTTATAGGGATTAGGAAGGGGTACAGTGGGCAATCCTAGGTTTTTAACTATGTTGGTGGATATGGCATTGACACAGCTACCGCTATCTAAAATGACTTTGCATACTTTCTCACCTATCCTAATGAATGTCTGTAGGATGCTAGTCCTACGCTAATCTTCTTGGGTTTTAGCTTGGGTGAGAATACACCTAACCACTCCTAACAGATCTTGATCTACCAGGACTTCCTCATCCTCATACTCTTCAGCCAAGTTCTCATCTGCCTGGTATACTTCCTCCTCAAATTCACCTTGGGATTCTACGGCTTCCTCTTCTACTTCCCCTATGTGTAGGGCTCTATTAGGACAGTTGCTAGAATAGTGACCCACTTTGTTACACTTGAAACATGCGTTTGGAGTTCTTTGGGTCTCAGGTGTTTTCCCCTTGTCATCTCTACGGGTCAGAGGCACATTAGGATTGGGTCGGTTGAATCTAGGCTGATTGGATCCTGACTGCTGATAAGGTGCACTAGTCCTAGGGGCTTCGGGACTACGATAGACTGGACCTCTATGGAATCTCTCAGCATCCCTAGCTATTTGATAGGCCAATTCTAGGTCATGTACCTCTCGTATGAACAATTCTCTTTGAATTTCTTCCCTCAGTCCGGCTCTAAATCTAGACAAGGTCACCGACTCAGATTCATCAACATTGCACCTCATAACGAATTCGTCAAACTTCGCTATGTACTCTGCGACACTCCTATTTCCTTGAGTAAGTCTTTGCCATTGATCTAGGAGTCTTTGGTGGTAGGACATAGGAAGGTATTTCTCCCTATGCCTAAGTTTCATAGCTCGCCAGGTCACTATGGGCACATCACCTCTCTGTCTAGTGAGTCTCTCAACGTTTCCCCAATATAACCTAGCTTGGCGCACAAGTTTAAGCTTTGCAAACTTACACTTGCGCTCTTCACTCATCTCAAACCAGTCAAAATACTGGTCCATCTCACCTTCCCAATCAATGTAGATCTTTGGATCTAAAATTCCATCAAAGGTGGGAGCTTCTAGCCTAATGTTCTTCATGGTTCGGTCATCTTGATCAAAGTGAATTGGGGTGGGTCTCCTGACATTGGGTTCATAGTTAGGCTCATGATGGAATCTCCTTGGGTTGGGCTCGATGGTTTGACCAGGGTGGGGTCCTCTAGGAATTGGATCATAAAACTTATCTTGGGGAGCTCTCCTAGGGTTTGTTTCGTAGAGAGGGTTTTGATATGGAATCCTTCTAGGGTTCAATGGGGTCTCGAGTTCAGGTGCAAGACTTGGCTCAGGCTCAGTCTGGGCTTCATGATTGCTTTCAGGGGTTCTAGACTCTAACTGATCCAACCTAGTAGTGATGTGGGCTAACTGCTCATTCATGTCTTGGTTGGTTTGTGCCACATTCTGATTTGTTTGGGCCAATTGCTCAGTTAAACTCTTAGTCAGTTGGGCCACTTGATCATTTAGGCCTTTGATCAAATTCCCTAAGTTTTGGTCCATGGCTACACTTGACTGGGCTTGGATTGGTGAATACGGTGTCCCTGCTCTAGTTGTCATGCATGCAAATGGACTCAAGTTCGAGCTAAGGTTTCCTAGACCTAGAGCACAAATTAGAAGTCTAATTAAGTGAACCAACTAGCTAATAGTACTTATGGGACTTAGCCAGGTAGGTGGAGGGGAGTGTAGGTCCCTGATTGCCAACCTTAGACACCAATTTGAGATTGGCCAGGTAGGCGGACCAAATCACAAGCCCTGATGCACCAATCCTAGACACCAAGCCAGTAAGCACACACCAATTAGCTGACACAGTTAACTTGACCCTAACCTGAACCCAACTTGTTGGTGTCCCTAACCCATTAGGGGAATTAACGTTCTACTGAATTTTAATTAACGGGCTGGGATCGATATGCTGGTTGGTGATTTTTGGGCTAGGGATAGGTGATGAAACCCTGATCCTATGTCAAATTGATGTCCTTAATTTGATTTATCATGAGATGAATGAAATGCAAAGGTACTGCAGAAGTGTGTTGTAATTTGAAAGTAGTGTGGAAAACGTGATGAAAAAAATATCCAAAAATTCTGAAAAATTCACAGAGGATTCCTAACTTATATGTTTCAATGTAGATGAAAGGAATTTTAAAACTAAAATCTATACTAATCTAAGCAGATCCTACAAATGAAGATAAATAAAAAGGACAGAACAGAACCCTAATGACAGTGTCGAACTGCAGAAATTTTCATTTTTTTTATAATTTTTTTCTGATGATGAAATTTAATATGGTGATAACTGACTTAAAAAGGAACAAGAATAAAAATATTTCAATAAAAAATTGGCGACTTGCCTTTGGAGCTGCAGACGGATTACAGTAAATAGATGCAAATTTTTAGAAAACAGAACCTAATCAAACAAGTGCAATGGCTTACCCAAAACTTCAATCTAAAAACTCATGTCCGGCCAGGGGCTCATTATTCCCATGGGTCATGACAGTGTACTGGAGTACACCCGCTCAGGAGGCGTGAATTTTAGATCTTGCTTGGATTTAAAGAAAACTATTCTACCCTAATGCAACCATGCTCTGATACCAATTTGATGCGGCACGCATATGATTAATATTTTGAATATGGGGTTTGTAGAGCAATGAAACCTAATTATACTTAGTATTGTACTCATCTTAATAAGATTTAAGGATTATATGAAAAGGGACTATTACATGATTAGACATAACTCTAAAACTAAGAAGGAAGAAGATCTAGACAATAGGGGCTAATGATTGAGGACTTACCTTGATGAGTTTTCCAACCTTCCTATGATTCAAAACTTGAAACTACTGATGCTCTGGACTGGAGAACTTGGATAACAGTGATCAGAACCCTGGACTTGGGCTTCAGCTTGTTGGTTCATTGTCAAGGGGAACCCTGTTCACAACTCAAGGACTTCGAAGGACCCTGCAATGAAGATCAAAGTTAAGGTTGAAGGATGCAAACATAAAGAAGGGATGGGAGAACTTGTGAACAAAGAAAAGATAATTGAGAAGATCTGGCCGACTCCAATGCCTTTTCCTTGAGCTTGGATGATGAATTGCTAGGGAAGAGAGTGGCTTTGGGCGTGGAAGAAGAAGATAGGAAAAATTTCACACATAAAACTCAAGACAACTTCACTTCAAACTTCATTCATTTCCAAAATCAATCTCCTTTGCAATGGGCGTCCAAGGCTTTTAATAGCCTCGCAGAGCTAGCTTTTGAAATTTAAAAACTCCCCAAATCGAGGAGGATTACAAGGGGGGTTGGAGGATTTGGTGGAGAGTTTGGAGGGATGTGGGGGGGGTTGGAGGATTTGGTGGAGGACTTGGAGGGATGTGGCCAACCTCCTTGAATTTGAATCTCCCTTGTTGGCGCCCAAAGGGTGATGAGGTGGCTGGTGAAGTGGCACCTGATGACGTGGCATGGTGATGTGGTCTTCTACTTGGATAAGAATGACATGTGGCGCCCAGTGGTCCTAGTTGATGGTCCTTTTCTCTTGCTTGGTTGATGTGTCTTCTCTTCTTCATATGGTCAAATTCTGGGATCTAGAATTTGAGTCTTGTTGCTAGCTTTCATGGCTTTAAGACTTGATTAGACTTAACTCAACTGAATTAGACTTAACTCAACTGAACTGACTTGACTGACCTAGATTTTAAAACTTGAAATGGACTTACAGGAAATGAAATTTTAAAAGTAATTACAGGGCTCAATAAACACTCTTGATTTAAAACTCAAAATTAATTACAGGACTCTTGAAAAGGAAATGACTCTTGAAAATAAAATATTTTTGAACTAAAGGATACAAGGTAACCTAATTATCTTCGATCCAAATTGGGATAAGGCTAACGTTGTTGGAGTGAAGTTTCTTTCGGCTTCTGGTGTCCACACCACCAGGAGCTGACAGGTACTTCGCCGCCCGTGCGGCGCCCCTTTGATCGCTACGATCGGCCCCCCTTTGACCCTACTGAACGCCCCGGTCAGCTTCGTGGAAGCCAGCCGATCCGCCGCTGAAGGAATCACCAAAGCTTCCAGGAACTCTTTCTCTTCGACAGTTCTGACATTCTGTTATAACAAACTCCACCGCATGGCCACTACTCTGACACACCTGTCGCGCCACCACCCATGATCTCGCCGCCACGCCTATTCTCCTGGGCACATTTCTGGGCTTTCTCAGCCTGCCCCCCAACAGAATTTGGCAGCGCTTCATGCCTATAAAAGGCACCCGGGGGACCTTCGTGAGGGGTAACGTTCTTCTTCCCCATTCTGATTCCTCTTCCCGAGTTCTTCTCATCCTGTTGCTCCAATCCTCCTCTAACTTAAGCATCGGTGTGTCCCCCGCTGGAGCCCCCTCCGGCGCTTAGGGACTTCTTGCAGGTTGCTCGGTCGAGGAGCCCTCCAGCACGTCCACCGAGCTCGGTTCAGGAGGAAGAGCGGTAACAAATTGGTGCTAGAAGGAGGGGAAGAACCTCCGCTGCGCTCCTTACTCGAGAAGGGAAGATAAACGGGAAGGATCCAGCTATGGCAAGAGGAAGAACCCAGAGCGTCTCCGCGAGGGGAGGACGCTCCCACCAAGGGCCCAGCGCACCCCCCGCGGAGAGCAATGTCGCCACCGCCGTCGAGCCCACCATCACCCTGGGGCTACAACAATTCCAAATGCTGGTAAACCGCATTGAGATGCTTACCTCGGCGGTCCAGCACTTCCAGGAGATGGCGGACTGTCAGCAGCAGCCGTCGGCGGCTTCCTGCATCAATCACCAGCCGGTCGCCGGCGTCAGCCGACAGCCGGACACACCTTCGCCACCGTCCCTAATAGTCCCAGAACCCCAGGGGACCTTAAGGGCCCATGCTGAAGGAAAGAGGGCGAGGTCAACCTCCCCCTCTTTCGCTGATTCTGCTCATCCCGGTGGCCGGTGTCCTACTGCAGACCCGCATGACTACGACAGCAAGATCATGCGCATGGAGGAGTGCATTGCCGAGATAGCCGAGCGGCAGAACACCGAAGGAAGGCCGGCGCACGACACCCGCCCGCCTTTCTCCGCAGAGATTCTGGGGGAGACTATCCCCTGCCATTTTAAGATCCCACAGGTGGACCCCTACAACGGTACCACCGATCCCTTGGATCACTTGGGCACCTACAAAGCCCACATGATGGTGCAGGGCGCATCCGACGCCCTCCACTGCATCGCCTTCCCAGCAACCCTGAAGAAGGCCGCACGTATGTGGTTCTCCGCCATCCGCCCAGGTATGATTCATTCTTTTTCCCAGCTCGAGACCCTTTTTCTCTCTCATTTCAGGACCTGTTGCCGGGCTCCGAAGAACACCGACTGCCTCTTCCTCATCCAGCAAATGGAGGAAGAGACCCTCCAGGACTACGTGGCCCGCTTCAACTCGATTGCTATGGAGATTCCTGACTTAAATGAAGCGGTGGCCATGTCAGCCTTCAAGAGGGGGCTCCGCTTGTCCAGGTTCACGTTTTCCCTGGACAAGAAGCTCCCTACAAGTTATACCGATCTGCTGGCCAAGGCGCACAAGTATGCCTTGGCGGAAGAGCAAGCAGTGAGCTGATGCCAGGTTGAGGGGAGGTCGGCCCCGAAGAAGCGGGGTGATAAGGCCCCTGTGGTCTGACCCCCCAACAATGACGGTCAATCCATCTGGCACTAGAGCCCCAAGCCGAGGGAATACCTCAAGCGGTTCAATAACTACGCGCCCCTCTCCCTGCCGCGGGAGAAGATTCTGATGGAGATTGAAAACGAGGCCTTCTTTCAAAGACCTCGACCGATGAGAGGACCCCTGCCTCCAGAAACAAGAACAAATACTGCTAGTTCCATAGAGACCATGGGCACGAGACGGAGGAGTGCCTCCAGTTGAAGGATGCCATCGAGGATCTCATCCACAGGGGGTATATGAACAAATACGTCCGACCCCGCCGGGATCGAGCCGGGACTTCAACGTTAGAAACCCCCCGGGGGAGGCTGAGCTCCCCAACCAGTGCCCAACAGATAGAGGCGTTGGCATGCTGCATCGACGGTCCGACTGGGGCCGGAAGGAGGGCCAGGACATTGTAAAGAGGCCCAGGGGATCCAATGTAATTAGCTTTTCTGATGAGGACCTTTTGGAGCCTCCTCTCCTAGGCGATGACCCTGTGGTTGTGTCGGCGGTCATCGCCAACTATGATGTAAATCGTGTCCTTATCGATAATGGGAGTTGTGCAGAGGTTTTACTGTATGATGCATTCATCTGGATGAACTTGTCCAGGTCTAGACTGTGGGAGTCCGTGGCACCGCTCACCGGCTTCGGAGGGAATCCTGTCGGGGTCGAAGGAGAAATTGCCTTACCCGTGACCCTCAGAACGGAACCTTACCAGCGGACCTTCTCCGTTAACTTTGTGGTCGTTCGTACGACCTCGGCTTATAACGCAATCCTGGGATGGCCGACCCTCAATAAGTTCCGGATTATTGTGTCTACTTATCACCTGCTGGCCAAGTTTCCAACCCACGACAGAGTTGGAGAGCTGAGAGGAGATCGTAGAATGGCCCGGCAATGCCTTACTATCCACGACAGGCAGTTGGACGAGCGCCCTATGCTCGAGTACTTGGATCCCAGGGACGAGGCCGACAGTCACGGTCGGCCCATCGAGAAGATTGTATTTGTGCCTTTTAGGGAGAATGATCCAACGAGGGTCCTCCAAATAGGGAGCACCCTAGACGAGAGAGCCAGACAGGAGCTAGTCGACTTCTTGAGGAAGAATGCGGACATCTTCGCCTGGTCGACATTCGATATACCCGGCATCCCGGTAGACATCATCACCCATCAGCTCAGGGTGGATCCCGCTTACAGGCCCGTCCGGTAAAAGAAGAGGAGCTTCGCCGTCGAAAGGCAGAGAGCTATCGAGGAGGAAGTAAAGAAGCTCCTCGATGCTGGCTTCATCAGGGAATCTCACTACCCGGAGTGGCTGGCCAATGTCATCATGGTGAAGAAGGCTAGCGGGAAGTGGAGGATCTACGTAGATTACACAGACCTCAACAAGGCGTGCCCCAAAGACAGCTTCCCCCTGCCAAAAATTGACCAGCTGGTGGATGCGATGGCCGGCCACCAACTCTTGAGCTTCATGGATGCTTTCTCTGGGTATAACCAGATCAGGATGCATCCCAAGGATGAGGAGAGGATGGCCTTCATCATGGACAGGGGGCTGTATTGCTACAAAATGACACCTTTTGGCCTGAAGAACGCGGGCGCCACCTTCCAAAGGCTGATTAACCGAGTCTTTAAGAATCAGCTTGGGAGAAACATGGAGGCGTATGTTGATGATATAATAGTTAAAAGCCTCTATAAGGCCGACCACATCAGAGACCTTCAGGAGTCCTTTGACGCGTTGAGGCACCACAGGATGAAGCTGAACCCTGCCAAGTGCATCTTCGAGGTGACCTCTGGAAAGTTTCTCGGTTTCCTCGTTACTCAAAGAGGCATCGAAGTCAACCCCTAGAAGATTAAGGCCATCATTGACATGACTCATCCGACCAATAAGAAGTAGGTACAAGAGCTTACGGGCCGTATCGCCTCTCTTAGCTACTTCATCTCCCGGTCGGCCGAGAGATCTCTCTGATTCTTCAAAACCTTGCACCGCTCGGACCATTTCCAGTGGACTGATGGATGCCGAACGGCCTTTGAAGCCTTGAAGGACTACTTAAGGAACCCTCCACTCCTGGCCAAGCCAATGGAGGGGAAAGTGTTGTACCTGCACCTGTCGGCTTCTAGTGAGGCCGTCAGCGCCGTCCTTATGCGTGTGGGGGAAGGTGGCCAACAGAGACCTGTTTACTATATCAGCAAGGTTCTCCATGATGCTGAGGTCAGATATCCTAAGGTGCAAAAGCTGGTGTACTCATTGGTTATAGCGACGAAGTGCCTCCGACCTTACTTCCAAGCGCATCCCATCATCGGGCTGATGGACCAACCCCTCTGGGAGATCCTCCGAAGCCCTGATACCTCTGGATGGCTCGCCAAATGGGCCATCGGTTGGGCGAGTTTGACATCTCCTTTCGGCCATGGTCAGCCTTGAAAGCCCAGGTGATAGCTGATTTCATTGCGGAATGCACTTGGGGGGCGGACCTGCCCCTGGCGATGGTCGAGACGTCCGTGTTTGAGCCCGTGGGAGAGGCCGATCCGGTGGGGGATGACAAGCCCGCCTGGACCCTGCACGTAGATGGAGCTTCCAACCTCTCGGGGTGCGGTGCAGGCTTAATCCTAGCTGACCCCGATGGGCAATGTTTGGAGTATGCCCTACATTTTGCATTCCAGGTGTCGAACAACCAGGCGAAGTATGAAGCTCTACTTGCAGGGTTGAAGATAGCGAATGAACTAGGCATCGATAGGATCCGTGCCTTCTCCGACTCCTAGCTGGTGGTTAATCAGGTGAAGGGCGAGTTTGAAGCGAGGGATCCGTCTTTGGCCAAGTACTTAGACAAGGTACGAGACCTGGTGTCACAGCTTAAATTCTTTGAGATTCTCCATATACCCCGACAGCAAAACTCCCGGGCGGATTCTTTGTCGCAGCTGGCTACCGCTGCGGTCGGCACCTCCGATCGGACCTTCATAGAACATCTCCAGTGTCCAAGTATTACTAAGGAGCCGACGAAGATCCATCAGGTTAAGCAAGAGGCCTCGTGGATGGACCCAATCTGCATATTCTTGATGCAAGGGGTCCTTCCGGACGATCTGACGGAAGCTAGGCACATCCGCTCCACAGCCTCCAAGTATGTCATCCTTGATGGGGCTCTCTACAAGCGCTCATTTTTCCAACCCTTGCTGAAATGTTTGGGGTCGACCGATGCGGACTATGCGCTTCGGGAGGTGCACGAGGGCATCTATGGCGATCATCTTGGAGGAAGGTCTTTGGCTTACAAAATAATTAGCCAAGGATATTACTGGCCTACAATCCAGAAGGATGCCTTGGACTTCGTACGAAGGTGCGATGCTTGCCAGAGGTTCTCCGGCATCCAAAGGAGGCCAGCCAGTCAGCTGACCCCGCTCATAGCACCTTGGCCATTTGCCCAGTGGGGGATGGATATCCTGGGACCTTTTTTCCCAGCTTCCGGTCAGCGAAAATTCCTCCTCGTGGCCATTGATTACTTCACCAAGTGGGTGGAGGCAAAGGCATTGGCACAGATAACCGAGGCCAAAGTGGAGAACTTCATCCGGAACTGCATTATCTTCTGGTTTGGGATTCTGAAGACGATCATCACTGACAACGAAAGACAGTTCGACAACTCCCAGTTCCGGGACTTTTGTCAACAATACCACATCGCCCATCAGCTCACATCGGTCGCCCATCCTCAGTCCAATGAGGAGGCCGAGGTCACCAATAGGACGCTCCTGCATGGGTTGAAGACCCGACTGAATGAAGCCAAGGGGCTCTAGGCGAAGGAGCTCCATTCAGTGCTTTGGGCGTATCGAACGACCGCATGGTCGGCAATGGGGGAAACCCCGTTCAACCTGACCTATGGAAGTGAGGCTGTCATCCCCGTGGAGGTCTCTCTACTATCTTTGCGGACTGACTAATTTGCCGAGCCGGTCAACTCGGAGCAACGAAGGGCTGACCTAGATTTGCTGGACGAAACTCGATTTTGGGCAAGTGTGAAGATGGCGACCTACCGTCAAAGGATGGCCAGGTATTACAACTCACGGGTTAAAGCGCGCACTTTCCAAGTTGAAGATCTGGTCCTGCGGAAGATGGAGGTCACTGATAAATCATGGATTTACACGTTTATTTTAAGTATTTTAGTTAATTAATGGTGCTAACATTCTTTTAATAACCTAATTTCTTAATTAATTTGGACTTTCTTGCAAAACTAATTATTTTAAAAAATATCTTTGAAAAATGTGAAATTAGAGTACGTTCATGAAAAATAGATTTCAAGTCAAAGCACCACACACCCATTTAAATGATTAATAAAATATTTAATAATTATAATTAGTGATCATGGAATTGGTAAAATTAATAAGTTTGAAACCCGCTAATAGGTAGAGCTTGATTTATGGAATCCAACGACGCAAACGGTACTTAAATCAGGTTTGAAATGAAGAAGTTATGAATTTTTTTAGGATTTTTGCACACATTTTGATGCTGCACAGTTTTTGGAGCAGCCGGTCCATGACCATGCTGGGTTTATTCACCGCAGGTTGGTCCACCGGCAGCCATTACTGCCGGTCCATGGAACAAGGCGTGGACCACAGCCCTCCAGAGGCGTCGAAACTCGCCGGGAAGCACGCCGGTGGTGTCCCTGGCCGGAGGAGAAGCTCCGACAGTGGTTTGACGGGCGGTGGTGGGGTTTTTGGAGGCAAATGAGAGGAACGCAGCCCACATTCTTCACGAGGTGTCCACGGCCGGAGGAGAAGCTCCGACGGTGGCATTGCCGAGCGTTCTTCGCGAGCCAAGCTTCTTCACAGGCACGGGCGAGCAGTCCACGGGCACGAGCGTTCTTCACGAGCCGAGCTTCTCCACGGGCATGGGCGAGCAATCCATGGGCACGAGCGTTCTTTGCAAGCCGAGCTTCTCCACGGGCATGGGCATTGCGGGCCTCATGTTGCAGTCTACGGGCGTTGCACGGTGGTCTCATGTTGCAGTCCACGGGCGTTGCACGGTGGTTCCACGAGCAAGTCCACGTTGCCGGAGCGCAGTCCACGAGCAATCCACGGGCATTCACGAGTTGGGCGTTCTTCACGGGAACTGGGCATTGTGGGCGCTTCTCACGAGCAGTCCACGGTGGTTCCACGGGCGTTGCGTTGCAGTTCGTCGCGGCGTGATGCACGGGCGCTGCAGGGCGGTGAGCATGGCGGGTTCTGCTCCGATGATGGTGGCTAACATCCAGTTCGTTCCACGGAGCAGCAACGGCGGTCACGGTACTCCTTTTGCCCCACATCGCTAGTGTGCAATGAGCTCTCCTCTCCGATCAATTATAAAATGAACCCCATAGCACAAGGCAGAGGTATCCTGGAGAAAGGGCAAGGTACATGGTAGAGGGCATTGCTTGGGTTGCGGGTTGGCTTTCGGGAGTGAGGTTTCTCAAAGGAGAGCGTGTCCCTACACCATCTTCCAGCCTTCTTCCTCTCTGAGATCAAGATCCGAAGAAGAAGATGCAGAGGAAGCCCAGTTCGCTCCATGGAGTACGAAGGAAGGAGCTATCTTCCCGACGAGGCTGCGCTGATCTGTTCTTGTCTTTGTTATTTGTTTTGTTAATTTAGTTTTTACTGCATTGTACTTAGACCTTAAAATCAATGCAATATTTTTTTAATTCCTGTCTTTTACCTTGTCTGCAAGTAGATGCTAGGATATAAATAATAGATCCCAGTGCCAAGTTTACTTTTCCTGCAATTTTAATTTTTTTTTCGACTTCAAATATTTTTTTTTACAAGATCAAAAATTTTAAATCCAAAAACCGCATTCTCTGTGGATTCAACCCGACTCCTCTTGCTACGTATTTTTAAATATTTTAAGAAGTCAGATTTTAAACTGATAGCCACGGTGTTTTAACGACAATCCCGCGGATCTACCAAGTTTTTGGCACCGTTGCCGGGGAAGGCATTAAAATAATAGTTTTTGATCTTTTTGATTTTTTATTCCATGCTAACTTTTCTTTTTCTTGCAGATTAAAAAAAAAAAAAGGAGAAAAGCAGAAGAGGAAGAAAGTCTCCCAATCAGTAAGATCCATCTAAACTTTCTTTCATCTTTTACATATTAATTGTTTTCCTTTTTAGTTTCTTTTCTTATTTCCAAAAAAAAAAATCAAATTTCAAATTAAATTTTTTTTTTTTTTTTTGCTTTTCATTTTTAGATTCATTTTGGTAAATTTATCTTTCTACAAAATCAAAAAAAAAAATTGCCCAGACATTTCATAATTTATTAGGATTAGAAACTTAATCACAAAATTAAATATATATATATAGCTTTAATTTAATTTTGTGTGTTTATAACTTTTATTTTGACATCTTATTTATTGCATTTTATAATTTCATAATCATCTTAAGGGCACTTATCCATAAACAAGATAAGTTGGGGAGTTCAATACCCTTCCTTAGCCCACAAACCATCACCCCTCATTTTGCATACCTAAGCCTTCTAAATAAAATTAACTAGACGTCAGCCCTAAGGAACTCGAGCTCAATAGGACAGGGCACCCAGAAGAGTTGGGCCAGGTCAAGATTAGTTGGTTGACTGGTGTCTAGGAAAGGGGTTCTGGGATTACGTCCCGAAGGAAAGTGGTTGGATCCGCTTACCTGGCCAATTTTTAATTGGTGTCCAAGGCAAGCAAAGAGGGAAACTCCACCGACCTTACCCTTACCTGGCCAGTTAGCTAATTGGTCTTTGACTTGGAGGGCTCCAAGGCGGTCTTGGAAGTTAGGAGCTGTCTAGAATTAGGGAGCCTAGGATAGAAATCTGTTTGATAAGTGTTTGAAAATAACAAATATATATATATATATAAAATAAAAAAATTTTGATTCACATATTTGGGTTGCACTGTTACATGCACGGTAGGAGATCTTTATTTCCAGACCTAGTTGACTTTAACCCTGAAATCGAACGGCTGATCCATAGTACACCAAAAAATCAAATGGCTGGAAACCTAGAAGAACCACCTAGACAGATGAAGGAATACTTTATTCCTTCCACCTACAACCCATCGACTTGTATCCATTTACCTGAAATACATGCTAGACAATATGAGATCAAGTCTGCCACAATCCAGATGCTCCCTTCCTTTTATGGGAATACCAATGAAGATCCTTATAAGCATCTAGATGAGTTTCTAGAAATCTGTTCTACGGTGAAGATCCAAGATTTTACTGATGATGCCCTTAGGCTAACCTTGTTCCCCTTCTCACTTAACGATAAGGCCAAGTACTGGCTTGGCACAATAGGGAAACCAATTCGAACTTGGGCTGAAATGCAGCATGAGTTCCTTAAGAAATTCTATCCTATAGGTCGAACCAACACCATGAGGCGAGCCATCACTGGATTTGCTCAGCTTCCTGGTGAACAAATTCATGAATCATGGGAGAGACTTAAGGAACTCCTTAGAAAATGCCCACATCATGGTCTGTCTAAGTGGCAAATTGTCCAAGCTTTTTATGAAGGATTAGGAGACCAGTATAGACAGATGGTGGATGCATCTTGTGGAGGTGCATTCATGAGTAGAAGTGAGGATGAAGCCTATACCTTGTTTGAAACCCTAAGTGAAAATTCGATCAACCATGCTTCTTTGACTTCATATGAAAGATCGATTCCTCATCAAAAGCAGGCAGGGATTTATGAAATTAGACATTCAAATTCCAATGTCGACTTGAACCTAATATCCCAAAGATTAGATACAGTCGACCTCCTTTCCCAAAAGTTGGACCAAGTCCTAGGCCTCAGTCAACAATCTCCTGCACAATACCCATCACACCCATCACAATACCCATCACCCTCTAATCATCAGGAGATTTGTTCTATCTGTGCTAGCCCAGCCCATCACATGAATGAATGTCCTACGATTGCACAGTTACCACCTTTCATCCAAGAACAAGTCCAAGCTGCTCAAGGTCACTCCAAGCCGGGTAATGACCCATTTTCAAATACTTATAACCCGGGTTGGAGAAACCATCCTAATTTTTCTTGGAAACCACAATAGACTCAGGTTCAGACCCAAACTCCTCCTGCACGAAACTTTCAAAATAGGCCCCCATACCAAAACTATGCCTATAATAGAGGTCAGCCTAGTCAGCCTGCTCAGCCACCATATATCAGCCACCATATCATCATCAGTCATCATATCAACCTCCTCAACAGACCAATCTGGCCGACGATAGGTTTGATCAACTTCAACAATTAATCATGACCCAACAACAATCTATCGCCAGGTTAGAAGTTCAAATAGGACAGTTAGCTGAATCTACTATGAGGAGAGAACCAGGTCAACTACCGAGTCAACCACTACCGAATCCTAGAAACAACCCACTCATTCTTCAGCCTAATGTTCCACCTAAGAACCCTCAATTTGAGAATGCCAAAGCAATTTATGAGCTTAGAAGTGGTAGGATTCTTAGGGACCCATATCAAGACCAGGAGAGAGAGGCTAGTACTGATGCTAGCCAGAATGAGAATTTAGAAAAAGATGTTAGTACTAAGACTAACCATGTAGAAGAGCCTGAGCCCGGGACTAGTACTGATACTGGTTCCAATTTAAATGAGAAAGGGAAGAAGAGAGCAGATGAATTACCTGAGACTTATAAACCTAGAGTCCCGTTCCCTTCAGCCCTAGAAGCTGGTTCTTCCCGTAAAAAGCAAGGAGCACGCAACGAGGAGCTGATGGAATTATTCAAGCAAGTCCATATTAATTTACCCCTCCTCGATGCAATTCAGCACGTTCCAGCTTACGCTAAATTTTTCAAAGAACTTTGCATCCAAAAGCGTGAGCCACGAACCATAAAGAGAATCATATTGTCTGAGGATGTAAGTGCAGTCTTGTTGAATCAATTACCTCAGAAAATGAAAGACCCCGGTGCTCCTTTGATTTCTTGTGTTATAGGAGGCATTACCTTTGATCGAGCCCTGTTAGACCTAGGAGCTAGTGTGAACCTTCTTCCAACCTCGGTCTATGAAAAATTTGGGATAGGTGAACTAAAACCCACGTCAGTCATTCTACAACTAGCCGATAGATCTGTCAAGACACCACGTGGTTTGATTGAGGATGTTTTAGTTTGAGTGAACCAATGTTATTTCCCAGTAGACTTCCTCATACTAGACATGGAACCATCCCAAGAGCTAAATCAGAATCCCATAATCTTAGGTCGTCCATTCCTAGCCACTGCCAATGCCAATATCAATTGTAAAACGGGAGCTATGGACATTTCTTTTGGGGATCAAAAGGTGAGAATTAATATTTTTAATGCCTCAAAGTTTGCTCGAGAGGAGGAAAATTGTTCTATGATTGGTTTAATAGATGAGATTGTTGAGTCTGAATTTTCCTCCAATTTGATGGAAGATGACGAGCCTATTGCTGAAATCCAAGTCCAAGAGATAAATGCCCTACTTGATTCACCTCAACCTTCACCACCTTGGTCAATGCAAATTGAATCCTTACCTGACCTAGGAACTGAGCCTTTGCACCCTTCGATTCAGGCCCCACCACAACTTGAACTAAAAACTTTGCCTGAATCACTTAAGTATGTGTTTTTAGGACCCGACAAAACCCTGCCTGTAATCATTGCTTCTGACCTAACCATTGAGCAGGAAAACCAATTGATAGATGTTCTAAAAACACATAGGGAGGCCATAGGTTGGGCCATTGCTGATTTAAAAGGCATTAGTCCATCAATTTGTATGCACCATATCTATACTGAGGATAGTGCCAAGCCAACTAGAGTGATGCAAAGACGGCTCAACCCAAACATGCAAGAAGTGGTCAAGAAGGAAGTGGTTAAATGGTTAGATGCTGGTATTATTTATCCTATTTCTGATAGCCAATGGGTGAGTCCTACTCAAGTCGTTCCAAAGAAATCTAGACTCACGGTTGTCCGTACTGACCATGGGGATTTAGTACCAACACGACTTTCTACTGGGTGGCGTGTCTGTATAGATTATAGAAAACTTAATGCAGCTACCCGCAAAGACCACTTTCCCTTACCATTTATTGATCAGATCCTAGAAAGATTAGCTGGCCAGCAATACTTTTGCTTCTTAGATGGATACTCAGGATACAACCAGGTAGCAATCTATCCAGGAGACCAAGAAAAGACCACCTTCACATGTCCCTATGGAACCTTTGCTTTCCATAGAATGCCTTTTGGATTGTGTAATGCATCTGCAACCTTTCAAAGGTGCATGATATCAATTTTCTCGGACATGGTAGGAGATTTCTTAGAAATTTTTATGGATGATTTTTCAGTCTTTGGAGAATCTTTTGAGAGTTGCCTCAATAA
Source organism: Areca catechu (assembly GCA_021397845.1). Classification (NCBI taxonomy): domain Eukaryota; kingdom Viridiplantae; phylum Streptophyta; class Magnoliopsida; order Arecales; family Arecaceae; genus Areca; species Areca catechu. The sequence goes on along the minus strand of CM038038.1, from coordinate 11,636,547 downwards.
TTTGAAGAAAATATTAAAATGATGTATTGAGGCGAATTTGGTTCTGAGCTGAGAGAAGAGCCATTTCATGGTTCGAGAAGGGATTGTTTTAGGACATATTGTATCTAAGAGAGGGATCGAGGTAGATAAAGCAAAGGTTGAATTGATCTCTAAACTTCCCCCACCCATCTCTATCAAACAAATTCGGTCTTTTCTCGGCCATGTAGGATTCTATCGTCGCTTCATCAAAGACTTTTCCAAAATTTCTCGTCCTTTGTGTAATCTGCTCGCTAAGGATGTTCCTTTAAATTTTGATGAAGATTGTCTTAAGGCTTTTGAGTTTCTACAGGAAGCTGTGACCCAAGCCCCAATCATCCAACCCCCTGATTGGTCACTACCTTTTGAAATCATGTGTGATGCTTCAGACTTTGCCATAGGAGCTGTCTTAGGCCAAAGGGTAAACAAATGTCCCATAGTGATTTATTATGCTAGCAGAACTTTGAATGAAGCCCAAAAAAATTATACCACTACTGAAAAGGAGTTGCTCTATGGTGTTTGCCCTGGAAAAGTTTAGATCATATCTTTTAGGTTCCAAGATTGTGGTTTATTCGGATCACTCGGCTTTGAGATACCTGCTCTCAAAGAAAGATGCTAAACCATGATTGATTAGATGGATCTTACTGCTACAAGAGTTTGATATTGAAATACGAGACAAGAAAGGATCTGAGAATGTTGTAGCAGACCATCTATCTAGGATTTTAGTTGAAGAGTGTGAACCTGCATCAATTGAAGAATCTTTTCCGGATGAACAGCTCTTAGCAGTTTCACATGCAAAGGCCCCTTGGTTTGCAGATATTGTTAACTATTTAGTGGTTGGACAAATCCCTGATGGCTGGTCCAAGAATGAAAAGGATCGATTCTTTGCTCAAATTAAATATTACTTTTGGGAAGATCCTGAACTCTTTCGAATTTGTGCTGATCAAATCATCCGTAGGTGTGTTCCTGAATCTGAACATCTGAGTATTTTAAACTTTTGCCACACCCTTGCTTGCGGAGGACATTTTTCTAGTCGAAAAACTGCGGCTAAGGTTTTGCAAAGTGGATTTTACTGGCCGACATTGTTTAAGGATGCCTATACTTTTGGCAAAGAATGTCTTAAGTGTCAAGCCTTAAGAAATATTTCAAGAAAAGACATGATGCCTTTAAATCCCATCTTGGTAGTTGAAATATTTGACGTTTGGGGAATTGATTTTATGGGACCCTTTCCACCTTCTAATGGTTTTGAATATATTTTGGTGGCTGTCGATTATGTTTCTAAATGGATTGAGGCAATGGCAACACGAACCAATGATCATAAGGTAGTCATAAAGTTTGTTCAAAAGAATATCTTCTCTAGGTTCAGATTCTCACGTGCCATCATTAGCGACGGAGGTGCCCATTTCACAAACTCCCAATTTCGAATGCTTTTACAAAAATATGGGGTCACACATAAAGTAGCTACACCTTATCACCCGCAAACAAGTGGCCAAGTGGAAGTATCCAAATGGGAGACCAAGAACATTTTGCAAAAGACTATTAGGCCCGATCGTAGAAACTGGTCAGATCGATTAGATGATGCATTATGGGCCTATCGGACAGCTTACAAGAATCCCATTGGAATGTCTCCCTATAGGCTGATCTTTGGAAAAGCATGTCATCTTCCGGTAGAACTTGAACATAAAGCATATTGGGCGATTAAGCAATTAAATTTTGATTTAAAGCAAGCTGGTTCTAACCGGATGTTGCAACTGAGTGAATTAGATGAACTGAGATGAGAGGCTTATGAAAATTCACGTATTTATAAAGAGAAAATGAAAGCCTTTCATGATCAATTTATTTCTAGGAAAATCTTTGAGCCAAATCAACAAGTCTGGTTATTTAATTCAAGGCTTCGATTATTTCCTGAAAAATTGAGATCTAGATGGGATGGACCTTACATTGTTAATCAAGTATTCCCCCATGGTGCAGTCAAAATTTTGATCCTAGGTCAGGAAACTTCTTTAAGGTGAATGGTCAACGTTTAAAACCATACATTGAAGGAATATCAACAAATCGAACCTTTGACCAAGTAACATTAACTGACCCACACTGAACTGAGCTGCGTTATGTCTGGCTGAAGACATTAAACTTAGCGCTTGTTGGGAGGCAACCCAATATGTACTATATCTTTTTTTTTTTTAAAAAAAAAAAAAAATTTTGCAGCCTCTACTTTGTTCATGAGCTCCTCTTCTCAGGTAACCCCTATCCCCTTACATTTTAGTTCTTATGGTTTATTCCTTTGCCTTTTTATACCATTAGGGACAATGGTATTTAAGTTGGGGGGTCGGGACAATTTTCTTAAATTTTTTTTTTTTTTAAAAAAAAGTTTTCATGTGTCAAAAATAAATCTGGAGCAAGATAGACTAGGAAAAGTAATAAGAGTTAGAGAGTGTTGCTAATGACTGTAGCGAGTCAAGAAGTAGACTAGCGTGTCAGACTTTTAAGGCCTACTTAGATCACCTAATAGCTATCAGCACTTCCATTGCACATGCACACTGACGAGACAAAGTAAGTATTAGTTGTAAGGACAATTGAGGACTTAATTATCACTGAAAGCTGGTAATTGATATATATCCCAATTTAATTTTTTTTTTTTTGAATTGAGGAAAGAGCTACCTACCTGAAATAAAAGTGCAAAACATAGAGTATATGTGGATCACCCTAAACTTAGTAACCGGGTCTCTGCACCTAAGTCAAGTGTGGAGGTTCGTGTCAAACGGTGAAGGGAAGGCCAGGATGCTCAGCACTTAAAAAAAAAAAAAAATCAGGTAGTGTGAAAGCTAACTCAGTTCATAAGCTTAATTTAGGGATGTATAGAAAATTAACCAAAGTGTTAATCAAAGATACATTTGTTCTTGTAAACTAGTACCAAAATGTTAAGTTAGTCATCACAAACACAAGTGCTGTAGATCTTTAGATGAACTCTAAGAAAGTTTCTAATTATGCTGACTGCAAAATTTATTTCTGAAACTCAATACTTAGTTAGTGATACTTGCTAGATCTTTTTACCTTCAAACCTGGATCTATTTTTGTAAAGGATGATCTTTGTAACACATAGTTATACTTTTTGCATTGCTAAGGGACTAGCAATAAGTAAGTTGGGGGGTGTGATAAATCATTGATTTACATGTTTATTTTAAGTATTTTAGTTAATTAATGGTGCTAACATTCTTTTAATAACCTAATTTCATAATTAATTTGGACTTTCTTGCAAAACTAATTATTTTAAAAAATATCTTTGAAAAATGTGAAATTAGAGTACGTTCATGAAAAATAGATTTCAAGTCAAAGCACCACACACCCATTTAAATGATTAATAAAATATTTAATAATTATAATTAATGATCATGGAATTGGTAAAATTAATAAGTTTGAAATCCGTCAATAGGTAGATCTTGATTTATGGAATCCAACGACTCAAACGGTACTTAAATCATGTTTGAAATGAAGAAGTTATGAATTTTTTTAGGATTTTTGCACATATTTTGATGCTGCACAGTTTTTGGAGCAGTCGGTCCATCATGGACCGGCTGCTAGGTTTATTCATCACAGGTTGGTCCACCGACAGCCATTGCTGCTGGTCCATGGAACAGGACGTGGACCACAGCCCTCCAGAGGTGCCGAAACTTGCCGGGAAGCATGCCGGCGGTGTCCCTGGCCGGAGGAGAAGCTCCGGCAGTGGTTTGACGAGCGGTGGTGGCGATTTTTGGTGGCAAACGAGAGGAACGCAGCCCACGTTCTTCACGAGGTGTCCACGGCTGGAGGAGAAGCTCCAGTGGTGGCATTGCTAAGCGTTCTTCGCGAGCCAAGCTTCTCCATAGGCACGGGCAAGCAGTCCACGGGCACGAGCGTTCTTCGCGAGCCGAGCTTCTCCACGGGCACGGGCGAGCAGTCCATGGGCATGAGCGTTCTTCGCGAGCCGTGCTTCTCCACGGGCATGGGCGTTGCAGGCCTCATGTTGCAGTCTACGGGCGTTGCACGGTGGTCTCACGTTGCAGTCCACGGGCGTTGCACGGTGGTTCCACGAGCAAGTCCACGTTGCCGGAGCACAGTCCACGAGCAATCCATGGGCATTCATGAGCTGGGTGTTCTTCATGGGAACTGGGCATTATGGGCGCTTCTCACGAGTAGTCCACGGTGGTTCCACGAGCGTTGCATTGCAGTTCGTCGCGGCGTGATGCACGGGCACTGCAGGGCGGTGAGCATGGTGGGTTCTGCTTCGATGATGGTGGCTAACATCCAGTTCGTTCCACGGAGCAGCAACGGCGGTCACGGTACTCCTTTTGTCCCACATCGCTAGTGTGCAATAAGCTATCCTCTCCGATCAATTATAAAATGAACCCCATAGCACAAGGCAGAGGTATCCTGGAGAAAGGGCAAGGTACAGGGTAGAGGGCATTGCTTGGGTTGCGGGTTGGCTTTTGGGAGTGAGGTTTCTCAAAGGAGAGCATATCCCTACACCATCTTCCAGCCTTCTCCCTCTCTGAGATCAAGATCCGAAGAAGAAGATGTAGAGGAAGCCCAGTTCGCTCCACGGAGTACGAAGGAAGGAGCTATCTTCCTGACGAGGCTGCGCTGATCTGTTCTTGTCTTTGTTATTTGTTTTGTTAATTTAGTTTTTACTGCATTGTACTTAGACCTTAAAATCAATGCAATATTTTTTTTAATTCCTGTCTTTCACCTTGTCTGCAAGTAGATGCTAGGATCTAAATAATAGATCCTAGTGCCAAGTTTACTTTTCCTGCAATTTTAATTTTTTTTTTGACTTCAAATATTTTTTTTTACAAGATCAAAAATTTCAAATCCTAAACACCGCATTCTCTGTGGATTCGACCCGACTCCTCTTGCTACATATTTTTAAATATTTTAAGAAGTCAGGTTTTAAACTGATAGCCACGGTGTTTTAACGACAACCCCGCGGATCTACCAGTCACGAGGCTGACCGAACAGGGGAAGCTCTCCCCCAATTGGAAAGGCCCCTATCGGGTTATCGAGATAGTTCGGGCTGGAACTTACCGCCTAGCACACTTAGACGGGCAACAGATGGCACGCCTGTGGAATGTAGACAATCTTCGTAAATATTATCAATGAAGTCTACAAGTTTCTTCAAACTCCTTCAACTTCTACCAGCCCACTCCGAAAGTCCGACTCCAGTTGGCAGAGGCTCTAGGGCAGCCCACTCCGAAAGTCTGACCCCGGTCGACAGAGGCTCTAGGGTAGCCCACTCTGAATGTCTGACCCCGGTCGATAGAGGCTCTAGGGCAGCCCACTCCGAAAGTCCAACCCCGGTCGACAGAGGCTCTAGGGCAGCCCACTCCAAAAGTCCGACTCCGGTCAGCAGAGGCTCTAGGGTAGCCCACTCCGAAAGTCTGACCCCGGTCGGCAAAGGCTCTAGGGTAGCCCACTCCGAAAGTATGACCCCGATCGACAGAGGCTCTAGGATAGCCCACTCCGAATGTCCGACCCCAGTCGGCAGAGGCTCTAGGGCAGCCCACTCCGAAAGTCCGACCCCGGTCGGTAGAGGCTCTAGGGCAGCCCACTCCGAAAGTCAGATCCCGGTCGGCAGAGGCTCTAGGGCAGCCCACTCCGAAAGTCCGACTCTGGTCGGCAGAGGCTCTAAGACAGCCTACTCTGAAAGTCTGACCCCGGCCGGCAGAGGCTCTAGGGCAGCCCACTCCGAAAGTCAGACCCCGGTCGGCAGAGGCTCTAGGGTAGCCCACTTCAAAAGCCCGACCCCGGTCGGTAGAGGCTCTAGGGCAGCCCACTCTGAAAGCCCGACCCTGGTCGGCAGAGGCTCTAGGACAACCATCAGCTTTGGCGGGACCTCAAAGAAGATGGACCACATTTCGAGCTGACTCGTAGACAGAGACCAAGAGCAAGCACCCAGGTATTCGGCCCGAATCAAATCACTCTTCTCAGCTATCCTACCGGCTCCTGGCCTGAATTGGCTGACCGGGGGTACTTGGGGAAATTCCAGGAAAAGGGCACTTGCCCTGTGCCCGCCGGCCGCTTCAAAGCGGTTGATGACCCTGCAATGTCGTAAGGTCGACCCGGGGTACTTTGAAAGATTTTCGAAAAGAAAAGCATTTTGCACACAATGAAGGAGTTTCAGAAATATGTCTACTCATTCATTTCCAAAATTAGTACTTACAAAAGAGGTGGGTTGGACCTTTACAAACCCCTTAGGTCTGACCCACGGGAGATGTCTCAGGGGCCACAACCTCGACCCCGTCAGCTACAACTGGCAGGTCAACCGGGTCTACTATGGTGGGAGAGTCCTCCAAGAGGGCCATCCCCTCCATGTCTGCCGGTGCCGGAGCTTTGACCCTGGCCACTTCTGCTCCACCTTCTCTTGGGAGATCCGCTTCGGCCTCCTCCCCTTCGGACGGGTCCCGCAGCTCGGTGCCCACCAGGTCCAGCTCCGGGAACAGCCGACCCACCTTCTTCAGGGCATCATCGTAGCCCTCCCGGCAGAAATTGGCCGCCGCCTCCTCCACGTCCTCGATAAAGGTGCTGGAGGCCTTGTATGCCACCACGCCCCCCCGCACCTGCTCTGCGGCCAGCTGCTTGGACTCCTCGAGCTGGGCCTCTAGCAGTGCTGCCCTCGCCCGTCCGGCTCGAACCTGCTCGTCGACCTCTGCCGACCGCTTTTCCTCCTCGCCCAGCCGACAGGCGAGAGAGTTGGCCTTCGCCTTCTTCTTCCTTAGCTTAGCCTCGCAGCTGGCCAACCTACTTTCGGCGTTCTTCAGAGCCGCCTTCGCCGACTCTGTCTCCTTTTGGGCTGTCACCAGACTCTCCTTGGCCGACTTCAAGGACGTCGCAGCAACTTCCTGGGCCACCTCCAGCTCCTGGGCCCTCTTCACAGAGGTCTTGGCGGCCTGCTCCACCTGGCTGATGGCGTCGTCCATGAGGGAGATGCCGTGGAGAAGCTGTGGGAGCATGACCCAGCCAGTGTTTTACTTGAAGACGGAAAGGTAGTGAAAAAAAAAAAAAAGAAGAAAAGTAAGGTGAAATCCTTACCCTCATAAGGTCACGGTAGCTCTCCACGGTCACATCGACCAAGTTCCTCTTGATCGATGCCTCCCAGTCGGCATCGGTCATCGCCCCCCTCAACAGGCTCCGTGCCCGCTTGGGATGGTCCAGCGCACGCCAGTGCTGGAACTCCTCGTGCCGTACCTTCTCTCTGACAGCTCGAGCTCGCTGCCGGCTGTCCCTTCAATGGCCGGCCCCTTGCCCTTGTCGGCTGGAGGTGCTGCCTCCTCTGGATCGGTAGGTGCTGCGGTTGCGACGGGCGTCTCCGAACGCTCTTGCTCCGATTGGGGGGCTCGCTCTCCTTGTGGGGCCGACGCCCCCGTCGTGTTCCTCGCCCTATGCTCGGTAAGGGGGATGTCGTCCCCGTCTGACTCGATGTCAACGACGGGGGCGGGTCGCTCCTCTTCCCGCCTTTTCTTTTGTCGCTTGGCAGCTTGCACAGGGGCCGATTCTAGAGTGGCGCGCTTCCGCACAGCCCGTCAGATGACCTTGAATTTGTCGATCCGCCGCATCCTTCATCCTGTCACCAAATATCCAGAGTCAGAGAAAGAAGGAGGAAAGATTAAAAGAACAGTGAAAAGAGGGGTCGGCCCTTGCCTAGAAATCTTTGGGGGTTGATCCCTGCCTGATGAAGGGTCTCTTCCCCTAATAGCTCATATGCCGCCACTGGGCCGGCTCTACTAAGCATGGTGAATGCGCCCAGGTCGGCTGCCGATATCGACTTGCCCTCGCGGACCCTCGCCCGTGGCTCTCTCCACAATGGCTCGAGCCCCTAGTGTTCGAGACTGCTGACGAAGAACCTGACCTTCCACCCGTGGACGGCCGACGGGAGGCACTTCAATAGCTTTCGGCCTTGACGAGGGACGAACAGGATCCACTCCTGGCTCCTAAAATAGAAGCTACAACTCTCAATTTCAAACGAAGAGTTAGCCTTCGGCCCTTGCTGATGACATGGCTCTTGGCCTCAGCCGAAGGCATGGTCTTCGCTATAGCCGAAGGCATGGTCTTCGCTAATGGCCGAAGACATGATCTTCGGCATCAGCCACAGATGTTGTCTCAAAGACGTCTAGAGATGAAAGTGCCCCTCCAATCCAGTCATAGATACTCCTGAAGAAGAAGCCTGAAGATAGATCTCCGATCTGCCCCAAATTCTCATGAATGTGGGGGATAACAGTTATAATTGGCTGTCTAACTATCTCCAAAGCACATGTCGAAATGGCCACATGATCATTAACTCCAATAGTAACGTCTCTAGCTTGGCTGGAATCATTTAATAACCGTCCACGATTGCGAACGGAGGGGAATGAATTAACTCCCCAATCGTAACCACCGAAAAGAGAACGGAACCGCAGACCAAGGCAAAACATAACCCTGAAAATCTCAGAGTCCTTTCTTCCTCATTCATCCTCCTTAGAATCTTTCCCATTCTGTGGCTAGAGCCCGTCTCTGACTTAGGCATCGGAGTATCCCCCATCGGAGAAAATCCGGCCAGGGATCTATTTTGCAGGTAAACTAGGGAGCGGACCTGTGATCCAGTAGCTTCGCTCAATCACAAAAGGGATTCTACGCCAATAGTTTAGCACGCCAGGAAGGGGGTGTGAAACTAAGCGTCTATTGTTAAGCTCCCTTCCTTAAAAAAGGGAAAGTGTAAGAAGTTCCCAATGGTGAGAGGAAAGACTCAGAATGCCTCAGCAAGTCGAAGTCGCATTCCCTCCCAGCAGGGTGAACCCTCGGTGGAGAATGATATTCCGCCTCCCATGCTTGTCGTGGGACAGCATCAGTTCAAGACTCTCCTGAACCAGGTCAATGCCCTCACGGCTATGGTTCAGTATTTTCAAGATAAAGCCTTCCAGGTGGGGCATCCGCCAGCCACCTCCCGACATAGCTCTCGATCATGATGGAAAAGAGCCCCTCGAGAGGGGTCTACCCATCTTGCCCTCCATCTTTGACCCTCTCCTGAGGGCCAAAGCTCAAGAATGCTTGGGCTCATGATTCGCTGTGAAAGGGAAAGAGGCCTAGGCAATCTTTCTCTACTTCCTCCGAAGACTCAACTCCTGAGAAGGACCTACCGAAGGAAGTCTCCCCCGATTACGAAGGGAAACTTAAGGCTCTCGAATCGGAGGTTGCGAAGCTTCAGGAGCAGAAGAGCCATGGTGACCTCATGGCATGCGAACTGCATCCTCCCTACACCGCTCAAATCATGGTCGAAGCTATTTCCGACACTTTAGGGTCCCCCAGATGGAGCCCTACGATAGCACCTCCGATCCACTTGATCACCTGGGTAGTTTCAAAGCCCACATGATGATTCAAGGAGCTTTGGATGTGCTGTACTACCTCGCATTCCTGGCCACTCTGAAAAAAGCCGCTCGAATGTGGTACTCGAGCATACGCCTAGGTACCATCAATTCTTTTTCCGAGCTAGAAAGATTGTTTGTCTTGCATTTCAGGACTTGCCGCAAGAGCCCTCGCAACACCGATACCCTATTCCTCCTTCACCAGAAGGAAGGAGAAAGTCTGCGAGATTATATCTCTAGATTTAACTTGGCTACACTCGAGATCCCTGATCTCAATGAGCATGTGGCCATGTCTGCATTAAAAAGGGGCTTCGTACATTCAAATTCATTTTTTTCCTGGACAAGAAATTCTTCAAAAGCTACCTGAGCTCCTATCGAGAGCTTAGAGTATGCCGACGCCGAAGAGCAAGCGGTGAATCGGCGGTTAGCTGAAGGGAAGCCCCCCTCAAAGAAGAAGATCAGCAGGGGACAAGGCCCCATGCACCCTACAACAACAACAACAATAATCACAAATATCTCGATCATTGTCGGAGCCCTAGGCCCAGAGTACCGGACTGGAGATTTGACTCATATACCCCCACAACCTCCCTATAGAGAAGATCCTGTTGGAGATAGAAAAAGAAAACTATCTCCAATGGCCACGTCCCATGAAGGCATCATCTTCCATGAGGAATAGGAACAAATATTGCCAACTCCATCGGGACCATGGCCACGACACTGAAGAGTACATCCAGTTGAGAGATGCCATAGAGGATCTTATTAAGAGAGGCTATCTGGGGTGGTACGTCGGTCGCCAAGGACCTCGATCGGAAGCTACAGTCCCCTAGAGGGCCCTCGAAGAGGCTGAACTACCAAACCAGAGGCCCAACAATGGAAATGTGAGGATGCTGCATCGACCGACTGACTGGAGAAGAGCCGAAGATGATGCCCCGAAGCATCTCAAAGATAACAATGCTATACTGGTGTGGGCACCAGGACCCGATAGAGGCTCCTCAACCCTCTGTGGCTCTTAGATTAGGGTTCCCCTTTCTATGAGTCCTGTAATAAGGCCTTGAGCCCAAAAACATTGTTATAATTTCTTGTCAAAGTTGTTTAGTCCTGTACCTTGACCAATATGGGTCAAGTTAGGTCTTGAGTCCTGTATTTGTTCGAGTCTGAGTTTGGTCTGGGCCCAAGCCCAATTGAAGTCACTCTGGTTTTCTTCACCAACTCAAGTTCTGGTGGGCCAACCCACCCCTTCTACTTGGGATAATGCCAACTCAGGTGCCACCTCAGCTACCTACGTGGTGCCATATCAGCTACCACTTGGGCATCCAAAAAGGGAAACAAAGTGGCCTCCTCTTGCTTTTCACATGCCTTGGACAACATCCCCCTTTTCCCTCCCCCACATCATGCCTTGTTCCATCTAAAGAGGGCGTTGAAGATCCTTGAGGGAACCAAGCCTCAAAGTAAGCCTCCTCCCAAGTTTTCTTCCCAAAGTGATCTTGCAAGGAAGGAAGGTCAAAAGACACACTCCCCTCTTCAAGCCCTCAACCATGCAATGCCCTATGGAGTTATCCCTTGGTCGGCCAAGAATCATTCCTAGAAGATGGCGTGAAGAGCCCAAGGGAACACATCCCTCCAAGCAAGCCATGCCCCACTCCTCTTCCCAAATTAAGCATGCTAAGGAAGGAAGTCAAGGGACCAATCCCCCCTCCAAGCCTTTGCTCATGCCATGCCCAACTCCAAATATTTGGTCGGCCAAAGAAATAGGGATGTGGAAAATTTTTGGTGCCTCCATGAGATTTGTATTTTGAATTTTAAAAGGGTTTTGGGTGCCTATTTAAAGGACCCAATCCCTCCCTTTGTAGAACTAATGAATGAATGAATGAATGAATGAAAATTTGAGTGAATGAGTTTGAGTTTCTTCCACCCTCCAACCCTTGTCTCTTAGGCTAGGTCCAAGTGGAATTGCCTTCATCCCCAGGGATGTCGAGTGGTGCGAGGCCACCTGTCCGTCGCCCCAGGGCGGCGCGAATCCTTCGTCCTCCAGGATGTCGCGTGGTGTGAGGCCACATTCCTTCGTCCTCCAGGATGTCGCGGGGTGCGAGGCCCCAAGTTATCTTCAACTTCGACTTCAAAATCCAGCCGGATGCCGGGCTCGAAGCCCTTTCCCAACTCCAGTTCAATTCCTTTCCGTACATCTACACATTCCGCTAACCTCTCTTTTGTTTGCCTATAGGTCCTCCCTGGCATCTCGAGCATTGGAGATAGTTAGCTTTGCCATCGTGACCTCCAGATCCCAAAGCCAGAGCTCCCACGGGTTTGACTGCTCGGGCATCTAGGCTGAATCCACCGAGTTGAGCGATCTCTGCACTGGGCACTTCAGAAGTTTGAGGTTTGCCTTCTTTATATCTCCTAAGTAGATATTGTAGGTCGAGCTAGTCCTACCGGGGTTTCTTAATCCCGGGATCCTGTTCTTGTTCTTACTTTTAGGGCTTTGAACTGCTAGCGTAAGCTTCCCTTACTGCTTTTCATATTTCTTATCTTTGCTTGTGATCGAGAATCGAAACCCTAACAACGAAGAAGAATAACAAGAAACATAACAAAAAAAAAAAATCATCAACCCTAAAAAAAAAAAAAAAAAAAACATAAAAAAATTCCTTGCCTCATAAGCATCCATCCCAGCATCCCTAGCCCTACCCCTCCTTGCCTCCTGCATCATTTCTGGTATCAGAGCAAGGCTAGGACTAGTGCATTAGTTTCATTTTCTGCATTCTGGTCAGTCCATATATAGTCTGATCATTGGATTGTTTCTCCCTTTAGAGACATCTAAATTTCATGATTTCTATTTTGTTAGATCGCATTCATTTCAAAGTATTTTTTTCTATTTTCTCAGATTTTATTTCAGCTTGTAGAGTTCCTACAAGCCGAAATACTGCCTGAGAAAATCTCAGGTCTAAAATTTCAGCAAGCATCTCATTTTGATTCATTCCTCTATCTAGCTAGTTTCTTGCATGTCTTAGTTTCTGCATTTTGTTTAGCATTCACCCATCTAAAAGACACAAAAGAACAAAAAAAAAAAAAAAAAAAAATTTAAGTCATTTCATTAGTCATCCTTGTACTTCATTTTACATAACATATCTTAAGGGCGTCAATTTAACATAGGGTCAAGATTTCATTACCTGCCCTAGCCCAAAAAACCACTACCCGGCATATCAAACCCTAGCCATTAACTAAAATCAATTAGATGCTTAATCTGCTCTAGTGAGCTAGGGACACCCACGAAGTCTGGTCAACCCAAGTGCCGAGCCAAGCTAGATTGCTTGTTGGTGTGTGCTTGAGTAGCTGGTGTCTAGGCAAGTGGTTCAAGGACTAGAGCCCGAAGGGAAGTGGGTTGGTTCGCTTACCTGGTCAATTTCTAATTGGTGTCTAGGCAAGCAAAGAGGAACCTCCACTAACCTTACACTTACCTGGCCAGGTGCCAAGTTACTGCTTTCAGGTTCATCTTCTTGACTTTACATTTGGAGAGATCTCCTAGGTCTAGCAAATCGTAGCACCGTTCTGTGTGTGTGTTACATGTGCACTAGATCAGGAACCTCTTTTCACCCACCTTCTCCACCCCCTACTGAAGCCATGGACCAACTTCGAGCTGACATTGGAGCCCTAACTCAATCCCTAACTCAATCCATGACTCATTTAAGCAACCAGTTGATTAATAGAGTTGATCAAATAGAGGCCAGACTAGGACCCATAGAGGAAGCTGCTAGGCTCCGTGAGCATTTCCAGAGAGCTCCCGCCTACAGAAGACCTGAGCCCTTTAGGAACCAGAGCCGTATCCCCAGATCCACCCAAGGTTATAGCCATGCTTACCCAAGTCGACCAAGCCTGAACCGATCTGACCCCAGTCGACCAAGCCTAGCCCGACCTAGTCCTAGTCTTCCCAGTTTGAATCGACCCCAATACAGTAGAGAGGACAAGGGTAAGGTTATTGAAGTCCAGGGGAGACCCGATCCCCAAGGTAACGCTATAGGTGCCATAAACCTGAGCATTTTCCTAGTCAGTGCACCGCCCCTGCCCTACTAATAGATGAACCGACTGAAACTGAACCTGAACCCATTGTTGAACACCTTGAAGACTTTAAGGTTGAACCCATTAAAAATATAGGGAAAGAAACTCTTGAGCCCATTAAAGAATTGAAAGAAGACATCTGTGAATCCAGTTTAGTAGAATATGGTATAGATGGGCCCCAGGTAGAATTCATCGAGGAACCAAAAGAAAAAGATCCTGAACCCATTAGAGATTGTGAAGGAGTAATTGAGCCAGGATCGAACATGGTAGAGGATGGTGAGGGTTCACAAGTATTTCTCTTAGAGGAGGTCCAGGAACAAGTCCCTATAGAACTACCCCAGGAGGTAGACATTAATTTTGAGGACTCTCAAGATAACATTCCCAAAGACCTTCCTAATGACCTTTCACCATCTAGGAACACCCATCTAGCCTTAGAACTTGCACCTGTAGAACAATGTCCAAATCTTAAGATTATCCTGAACAACCAAGGTCTATTTCATGACGCCCAGAGATTACCCCAAGACTCCGACTCCTATTTTCTCCCCTTCCCAGAACCGTCTCACATTTTTAGAACCAAGGGGTTGCATTTTGTTGAATTTACCAGGTTGCATGACTCATTAGAACCCATCCCTTTTGCCATTTACTTTTGGTACACTTTATGGCATTTGTTAGGGATCCTTAATAATTTTTCTTGTGCATATCAGACTAGGGTCAAACCTAGAGAGTCAAAAGTCTGTTAGGTTTAGACCCTAGGAGTACAATAAAATTTTTTCTCAATAAAATTGCATAATTGAGTCCGCATTTTGCATCATGTTAGGATTATGCAATTTTTAAAATAATTTGGCCGATTCTTGAAAGCAAGCCAAAGAGTTTGAAATAAGGGATTTTGTAATGATTAGGCTCCGGCCTGAACGGTTTTCACCAGGAACCATTAAGAAGCTTCATGCTCGTGGGATGGGTCCCTTTAAAGTAATTAGGAGAATAGGCCCTAATGCCTATGTGCTAGGACTACCTCCGGATTACGGAATTAGCTCGACATTCAATATCTCTGACTTAGTTGAGTATAGAGAACCCGCAAACATACCCAGTGAGCCATTTGGGCCTGACCTCCCTTTTGAGAGTGAACCTAAACCTGAGTGTCCACCTCCAAATATACCTAAGTGAGGAGAGCAGATCGAGCATGTCCTGGATGACCAAGCCATCACTACCCGGGGCAAAGGCTACCAGCGTTACCTGGTCCGATGGCAAGGCCGACCCGAATCCGATGACTCGTGGATTACCCGGGAGGACTTGCAGCACATCGACCCCGACATCTTGGAAAGGTATCAAAGCCAAGCTAACCCTTACTCAACAGGGTCGAGTTCCTCCCACCCCGGGAGAATTGGTGTGGGCACCAGGATCCGACAGAGGCTCCTCAACCCTCTGTGGATCTCAGATTAGGGTTCCCCTTTCTATGAGTCCTGTAATAAGGCCTTAAGCCCAAAAACATTGTTATAATTTCTTGTCAAAGTTGTTTAGTCCTATACCTTGACCAATATGGGTCAAGTTAGGTCTTGAGTCCTGTATTTGTTCGAGTCTGAGTTTGGTCTGGGCCCAAGCCTAATTGAAGTCACTCTGGTTTTCTTCACCAACTCAAGTTCTGGTGGGCCAACCCACCCCTTCTACTTGGGATAATGCCAACTCAGGTGCCACCTCAGCTACCTATGTGGTGCCACATCAGCTGCCACTTGGGCATCCAAGAAGGGAAACAAAGTGGCCTCCTCTTGCTTTCCACATGCCTTGGACAACATCCCCCTTTTCCCTCCCCCACATCATGCCTTGTTCCATCTAAAGAGGGCGTTGAAGATCCTTGAGGGAACCAAGCCTCAAAGCAAGCCTCCTCCCAAGTTTTCTTCCAAAGTGATCTTGCAAGGAAGGAAGGTCAAAAGATACACTTTCCTCTTCAAGCCCTCAACCATGCAACGCCCCATGGAGTTATCCCTTGGTCGGCCAAGAATCATTCCTAGAAGATGGCGTGAAGAGCCCAAGGGAACACATCCCTCCAAGCAAGCCATGCCCCACTCCTCTTCCCAAATTAAGCATGCTAAGGAAGGAAGTCAAGGGACCAATCCCCCCCTCCAAGCCTTTGCTCATGCCACGCCCAACTCCAAATATTTGGTCGGCCAAAGAAATAGGGATGTGGAAAATTTTTGGCGCCACCATGAGATTTGTATTTTGAATTTCAAAAGGGCTTTGGGTGCTTATTTAAAGGCCCAATCCCTCCTTTTGTAGAACTAATGAATGAATGAATGAATGAATGAAAATTTGAGTGAATGAGTTTGAGTTTCTTCCACCCTCCAACCCTTGTCTCTTAGGCTAGGTCCGAGTGGAATTGCCTTCGTCCCCAGGGACGTCGAGTGGTGCGAGGCCACCTGTCCGTCGCCCCAGGGCGGTGCGAATCCTTCGTCCTCCAGGACGTCGTGTGGTGTGAGGCTACATTCCTTCGTCCTCTAGGACGTCATGGGGTGCGAGGCCCCAAGTTATCTCCAACTTCGACTTCAGAATCTAGCCGGATGCCGGGCTCGAAGCCCCTTCCCAACTCCAGTTCAATTCCTTTCCGTACATCTACACATTCCGCTAACCTCTCTTTTGTTTGCCTATAGGTCCTCCCTGGCATCTCGAGCATTGGAGACAGTTAGCTTTGCCATCGCGACCTCTAGATCCCAAAGCCAGAGCTCCCATGGGTTCGACTGCTCGGGCATCCAGGCCGCATCCACCGAGTTGAGCGATCTCTGCACCGGGCGCTTCAGAAGTTTGAGGTTTGCCTTCTTTATATCTCCTAAGTAGATATTGTAGGTCGAGCTAGTCCTATCGGGGTTTCTTAATCCCGGGGTCCTGTTCTTATTCTTACTTTTAGGGCTTTGAACTGCTAGCGTAAGCTTCCCTTACTGCTCTTCATATTTCTTATCTTTGCTTGTGATCGGGAATCGAAACCCTAATAATGAAGAAGAACAACAAGAAACATAACAAAAAAAAAAAAATCATCAACCCTAAAAAAAAAAAAAAAATATAAAAATTCCTTGCCTCATAAGCATCCATCCCAGCATCCCTAGCCCTACCCCTTTTTGCCTCCCGCATCATATACTCTTCTTTGATGATGACCTCATGGGGGTCCAACTCCCGTATGACGATCCTATTGTAATATCCGCCGTTGTGGCCAATTATGATGTAAAACAGATCTTAGTTGATAATGGAAGCTCAGCTGACGTCTTGCTCTACGATGTGTTCCCTCAAATGTGCCTGCCTAAATACAAATTGCAAAGATCTCCTATACCACTTACTGGTTTCGGAGGCAATCAGGTCGATGTTGAGGGAGAAATAATACTACATGTAACCCTTAGCACCGAACCCCGATAGAATACACCACCAATCAACTTCACAGTGGTCCGAACCTCCTCGGCCTACATCATGATCCTGGGACGGCTCGCCTTGAACAAATTTTGGGCCATAATGTCAACTTACTACCTTATGGTACGTTTTTCTACCAGGAATGGCATCGGAGAAGCCAAGGGAGATCAGAGAACGGCACGACAGTACTTGATGATTCAAGACAAGCACTTCAACAATCCTACAACTTGGGATCAATGAGATCCAAGAGACCCAACCACAAACTCTGGTGAACCCATGGAGAGAACCATCTCAGTGCCACTGACTGAAGAGGACCCCACCAGGGTCGTGTAGATCGGAAGCATGCTTGATGAGGAAACCAAAGCGGAGCTGATCTGTTTCTTCAAGAACAACACTGATTTCTTCACCTGGTCGACTTCGGACATATCGGGGATTCCAGCCGAAGTGATTACTCATCGGTTAGAAGTTGCTCCCGAATATAAGCCGGTCTGGCAGAAGAAAAGGAGTTTCACCCATGAAAGATAAAAGGTGATAGACGAAGAAGTAAACAAACTCATCAAGGTGGGATACATTCAGGAAGTGCATTATCCTGAATGGTTGGCCAATATGATAATGGTGAAGAAGGCTAACGGCAAGTGGCAGATCTGCATTGACTACATAGATCTCAATAAAGCTTGTCCAAAAGACAGCTTTTTTCTTCCAAAGATCGACCAACTGGTCAACGCCACTGCTGGGCATCAGCTATTAAGCTTCATGGATGCCTTCTTCGGATACAACCAGATTCGAATGGATCCCTAAGATGAGAAAAAGATAGCCTTCATCACCGACAAAGATCTTTATTGCTACAAAATGATGCCATTTTGGCTCAAGAATGTGGGACGACATTCCAAAGACTGATTAAAAGGTATTCAAGGAACAATTGGAGAGAAACATGGAGGCCTACGTTGACGACATGATCATCAAAAGCCTTCTCATAAAAGATCACATCAAGGACCTGGAAGAATCATTTAGTGCCCTACGACACCACCATATGAAGTTGAACCCAACGAAGTGTGCCTTCGGGGTAACCTCGGGCAAATTCTTGGGGTTCCTCGTTACTAAGTGAGGGATTGAGGCAAATCTCGAGAAAATCCAGGCCCTTAGAGATATGAGGCATCCTTCTTACAAAAAGGAGGTACAATAGCTAACAGGGAGGGTCGCCTCCTTGAGCAGATTCATCTCCCGATCAGTCGAGAAATGCCTCCCTTTCTTCAAAATACTTTGATAGTCCCGGGGCTTCGAATGGACTGAGGACTACTGTATTGCTTTTGAAGAGCTGAAAAAGTACTTGGAGACCCCACCCTTGCTCTCCAAACCTCAAGAGGGGTAAGTACTTTATCTGTATCTTTCTGCTTTGGATGAAGTAGTCAGTTAGGTCATCGTCCGAAGAGAAGAGGATGGCTCCCATAAGCCGATCTACTACATCAGCAAAGTTTTGCACGATGCTGAAACAAGATATTTAAAAATGCATAAGCTGATTTACTCCTTGATAATCGTGGAAAAGTGACTATGACCTTACTTCCATGCCTACACCATCGTGGTATTAATTGCTTAGCCTCTTATGGCCATTCTTTGATGTCCTGATACTTTAGGAAGGATAGCCAAATAGGCCATAAAGTTAAGTGAGTTTGATATCAGTTTCCAGTCCCGATTGGCTATGAAAGCCCAGGTACTGTCCGACTTCTTAGCTGAATGCACCTGGAAGTCTGAAGACGAAGATGAAGCACATCCAATCGAAGAAGAAACTCCGAAGGACGTGGAGTCTGTTTGGGAACTCCATGTAGATTGGGCCTCCAACTTAGCTGGATATGGAGCGGGCCTCAAACTAGCTGAACCGGATGGACATACAGTGGAGTACGCACTCCGGTTTTCCTTCCGTGCTTCAAATAACCAGGCTGAGTATGAAGCCTTGCTTGTAGGACTTCGAATTGCTAAGAGCTTAGGGGTTTAGAGACTCCAGGCTTTCTTGAACTCTCAGCTGGTGGTAAACCAGGTCAAAGACAAGTTTGAAGCTAGAGATCCTATAATGGTCCAATACATAGAGAAGGTACAAGCCCTCCTCTTAGTTGGAGTTCTTTGAAATCATCCATGTTCCTCGATCGGAGAACTCCTGGGCCGATGCACTGTCTAGGCTCACCACCACCACTCCAGAGTCCCTCGGTCGCACCTTCATCGAACACCTTAAAACTCCGAGCATAGCCGAAGGAACTTTGGAGGTGTATCAAATTGAGACTGAGCCCAGTTGGATGGATCCCATCCTTAAATTTTTAAATGAGAGCATACTACTGGAAGACAAAGCAGAGGCCAAAAGGATCCGCTGGATGGTATCCCAATTTGTCATCTTAGATGGGACCCTCTACAAAAGATCATTCTCCCAACCTCTACTGAAGTGTTTGGGACCATCAGATGCTGACTACGTCCTAAGCGAAGTCCATGAAGGCATATGCGGTGACCACCTGGGAGGCAGGTCCTTGGCGTACAAGATAATACGACAGGGATACTATTGGCCCTCCATTTAAAAAGATTCAGCCAATTTTGTACGAAGATATGATCAATGCCAGAGGTACGCCAATGTCCAAAGATAATCGGCAAGCCATTTGACTCGCTGACGGCCCCCTGGCCCTTCATCCAGTGGGTCATGGATATCCTTGGACCATTTCCACCAGCATCCAGGCAAAGGAAGTTTCTCATCGTGGCCATCGACTACTTCACCAAGTGGGTCGAGGCCGAACCACTGGCTCACATCACAGAAAGCAAGGTCGAAAACTTTATTAGGAATTCCATCATATTCTGATTCGGAATTCCACATACTATAATCACCGATAATGGGAGGCAGTTTGACAATCCTAAGTTTAAAGGTTTCTGCGCTCGATACCATGTGCAGCACAAACTGACATCCGTCGGCCATCCTCAATCTAACAGAGAGGCTGAAGTGACGAATCGAACCATTCTCCATGGTCTGAAGACAAGGCTGAACACTGCCAAAGGACTTTGGGCCGAAGAGCTGACCTCCGTTCTATGGGCATATCGGATAACCCCAAGAACAGCAACTGGTGAATCTCCGCTCAACTTGGCATATGGTATCGAAGCAGTCCTTCATATCGAAGTCTCCCTCCAGTCTTTGAGGATCGACAAGTACGAGGAGCCTGAAAACTCCGAACGTAGAAGAGTTGCCTTGGACCTGCTGCTGAGTACCAGGCTCCAAGTCCAAATGAAAATGGCAATGTATCAACAAAAAGTTGCCAAATATTACAACTCTAGAGTGAAAGAGTAGATCTTCCACACTGGGGATATGGTACTACGAAGAACTGAAGTATCCAAGCCAATGGAGTAGGGCAAACTTTCTCATAACTATGAAGGACCATACCAAGTCGAAGATGTTGTGCATCCAAGAACGTATCGACTCAAGACCCTGGATGGCATTGTCCTATCCCGACCTTGGAATGTACAAAATCTTCGCAAGTACTATCAATAAACATACCCCAAAGACTTCCATGAAATTCTGTTCAACTCTAAACAGCCCATCATCCCAGTGGCACAACAATGGTCTCAATAATCCATTCAACAGAATCGACCAAAAGCGCGAAGGTGGGTCTGATCCACTCGCCTTATTGATATGCCCGACGAGCACAACTAGACCTGTCAAAATAGGCTAGAGCCCATGCGCTAGCCCATTTGGCCCTATAAATGGGCCGGGCCAGGTTGAAAAAAATTGGCCCATTTATGTAAGTAGGCTTTTTGGCCCGGCCCCTGCAGCCCATGGGCTCAACAGGGTTAGGGTCGGGTCAGCCCATGGGCCATGATATATAAAAATAAAAGAATAATTAAAAAAAAACTCTTAGCCAATAGCGTTAGCCACTTAGCCTTACGGGTTATGGGCTTACAGGCTTACAACCCTGGCCCTGGCCCCTGAGCCCTTATCTAATTACCATTTACATTTTACTGGGTGAAGACCGAAGACGAAGGGTGATTACTAATTACGGTCCTACGGTCTTCTATGGATTTCCCTCGGTTAGGGTTAGGTCAAAGCCCCCGCCCACTGCCGCCCGTCGTCGCCCGCCACTGCCCGCCGCCGGAGAGAACTGATAAGTCCGTGAGTGACTCACGGAGAGCTGCCAGAGAACAGAGAGTCGCTGTTTGGGAGAACCGGAGATGTGAGAACGAAGAAACCCACCCCACGGCTGCCATTCTTCCACGAGATCGTGACGCCGGCTGGAACCCAGGACTTCGGCCGTTCGGAGGTAAGGACTCGTCATTCTTCCATCTTTTTTTTTTGGATTTCTCTTAATGGATAGTAGTGAGGCACAGGTTTGAGGTTGCTCGGGGTCGGGGGGTGCCACCATCGCCGTGCCAGCCTGCCGTGATGGCTCACAAGCTTTCCTCGATGTCGTGTCGATCCATCATCGAAAATAGTGCAAATTGGAGAGGGGGAAGTTTGATCTCCAGGTTTCCCCTACTTCCCGGCTCCCACCGACCACCGGCCACCGTTCCGGCCTTCGGCCCTAGTCCACGGCCCACATAGGGCCAGGCCGGGTTGGATTTTTTTGGCCCATTTGTACAAGTGGGCCTAGCTCGGCCCGGCCCATAAAATGAAAGCCCATACGAGTTAGGGCTGGGCCGGGTCGGGCCAGCCCATATTGACAGCTCTAAGCGCAACGGACAACCCAATCATGCTGCCAAATGATCAAAGGCGTAGGGATGGTTCATATAACTTACCCTACGGTGAATTCGAAGACGTGCCGGGGGGGGCCTAACCAGCTTACCTTATACTAAAGAAGGTGCAGGGAAGGTTCATACAACCTACCCTATGATAAATCTGAAGACGCGCCGGGATGGGCCTAATTAGCCTACCTTAGCTTTGACAGGGATGCACAGGGATGTCTTAGATGCCCTACCCTACGGTAAATCCGAAGACGTGCTGAAGTGAATCTACATCACTCACCCTGTAAACAATAAATACTTCATGGATGGCTCAATAGATCCCACCTCATCAGTAGATCCCTAAAGGCTTTGCAAAGTTGTCACATGATTGTCATACTGCAAAGCACACGCTTTTTAATATTCTAAGGTATGCCATTCACAGAGAAAGAAAGAAGGGGCAAGAAAGTCACTTTCTTCATTGCATCTTTCGAAAACTTTATAAAAAAAGAAAGAGAAAAAGAGAACAGAGCAGATAATGGGAAAGCAGATTCAAAGACCATCTGCCGGCCCTTTCCCATACTGGCGAGGGTGTCAAAGTTCTGAGAGGAGGATGGGGAGGCTCCAAATTTCTCTTATGATTCAAACTCTAACTCCTCTTCAAAGCTAGAGTCATCTTCATGACTAGGGAAGGGGACAGAAGGCCTAATATTTTCTAGGCCCTTCAAGTGGTAGAACCTGAAAGCCTTGTCCCGGTGCTCCTGGAACCCCCGGTGGTAAGAGTCCAGAACTGCCTCGGTGACCTCATCCTTGAAGGTTGATGATGCCATGAATTCCGTGATAGCCTCCATCGCCTTCTTTCTGGCCTTTTTTGCCTTTACGATGGCCTCCTTGACTCGAGCCCTGGCCTCCTCCAGACAAACCTCTAAGACCCAAACCTTTCTCTTCAAGCGGGCAATGACCCCCTGCGGGTCGTCATCGTCATCTCCCCGGTGAGCCTTCGCACTAGGCTCACCCTCCGCTTAAGAGTTGGAAGCCCTCTTCCTAGCCAACCTTCGAAGTTCGGAAATGTTAAACTTCATCTCGGTGATGTGCTAAGGAGAAGGAGGATAACTTTCAAAATAGGAGTTTGAAATTTTGATGGCCTCCAAAAGGGAAGAACTGGGTCCTATTTAACAGGATCATGTGCCCACAGATGGCCTCAGAGAAATGTGCTCCACACTTTCCCCCAGACCTGCCAGAAGGTGCCACGTGTTGAAGCGATGCCTCAAAACCCAGATAGTCACTCTGAGAATGGTACGATCACCAATAACTGCTCTCGAGGATAGAGACCATCGATGCTTCGAACCCAGAACAATCCTCATCAGATGGCTACAATATTAATGGCCATTTCTTGGAAAAGAAAAACATGACGGCACCCAGGGCGTGCGGGGATGCGACCGTTCAAATATCCACGCACTTGACACGGACAGCAAAAAATGTGCTTAATGTCGCCCAACAAATCGCCAATGATGAGGTGACATCTAGCCACCACGCTACCATGGATGAAAAAAAGGACAATCATGGTGGATGATTGACATCAGCCAAACTGAGATTAATCCTGGTCCAAGGGACCAGATTGGTCCTCTCTGACCTGATCAACCATGCCAGAGAAATCAACAACAGCATCATGACGCTACTTCGGAGTTTGTCTTCAATCAAGTCAAGAACATCAGCCCGAACTGGCCATTGGCTCACCCGCAGAAAAAGAATTGACTCAAAGGAGACTAGTTTGAAGAGAATCAGTCATTTATTTCAAGGAGGAAAAATCCTCATCCAGAAGGAAGACACTACAAATAGTTGACAAAAGGGAAAATACAGCAACTTTATTCCCTGCCAGCCTTTTCAGCAACCAAAATAAGAGTAGAGGACGATGCCATATCAGACTGAACCTTGGAGTTTTTTGCTTCGTCCTCTGGGATAGCAACAAAAGACAAGTCCAAGCTGGGGTAAAGTTTCTTAATTTTACCCAGGCAATCGGTGTAACCCGGAAAGTAACCCTTTGATGTGGCTTTGCGTGCCTCATCTTTGAAGGCCTGAGAACTTGTGTAAGCCTCGAAGACCTCAGAAGATCCCTCTTCGGCTTGCGAAGCCCTTTGCTCGGCCATTGAAAGGCTTGTTTTCAGTTCATCGATCCTTTTCTTCAACTCGACCTGACGAGACTTCAGCCCCTCAGCATCCCAAAGAGTCTCCCTCAGCAATAATTCGAGGGAGATCACCTTCCTTTTCTTCTTCTGCAGAATGATTGCCATTTTAGCCGCCTGCACTTGAAGAATACCCATCTATCTTCTCAAGACATTGTTTGAAGCGACAGTCCTGCCCATCTCTTCTTCTGCGGTGGTCTGAAGCTTTTTGGCAACATCTCTCCCAGCTACAGCTGAGGCCATTCGGCTTCGGAGGTCTTTGCTTAAGCTGATGGATTTGTGGGCACCTTTCTCCAGCAAAGAAGGTCATGGGAAATCTGCATAACATGAAGTACATATACAGTCAGTCCAGTCGACGAATGCGGACAGGTAACATGCATGTCAGAGGTTACCTGTTGTATCCCAAGGAGGATGGCAGGAAAAGGATTCCCGGTTCCAGTGGCAAGTGTGTCACACCCCACAGAACTTCTCTCTCCCATGACTGGAGCCGCAGGCTTGACATCTTCGACGTACAAGGAAACCCCACCAACATCTTGTGGGCTCGACCTCTCAGATGGTCCGACTGGCACAGCCCTCTTGGGAGAAGCTAGTTCCTCTCCTGAGGAAGAGCCTATCTCGATTGGAACACTACTCCCAGCATGGGCGCACGGCAACGACAACACACACCTCCACCTCTGATCTGATCTCCTCGCTTGGAAGCCTCTCATTGGCCTCTCCTTTGCCGCCTGCTTGAGCTATGCTAGGTTCGGCCTCATGCCGTGGCAAACCCTCAGAGCGGTGTGAGGATGAGGAGACGAAAATGGTGTAGGAAATGGCGTTGCCAGGAATGAATGGTAGTCAATCCCAAGAAATCCTCTTCCTTATATCGAGACTGGTGAGGCTCAGGCCAAATGCCCTCATTTGCAGTAGGCTCTCGGGCACGCCATGCATGCTTGCCTTAATAAATCAGGACCTCAACTAGTGTGTTGGGAGGGGCCACTAAAAGGCTGCAACCATGATGATCCCTGTTTCCAAGCACAGTCATTATGGCCCTGATCACCACCATCTTTCCAGGCAACAGCATGATGGTCACCAAACCCCCGGTAAGCTAGAGGTTCTCCTTAAGTAGGGACTGTTGCCGCCAAGATCATCGTGGCCCGTAGTTGCTGTCGATGTCGGATCGCCCCTCGTCCTCTCGAGGTTGACTTGTGCTTCAGGACTTGCTAAACAAGGGTTAGTGACTTGGGCCGGAGATTCCAGCAGGGGCACTCCGATGCTCAAGTTAGTGATGACCTAGGGAAACAGATCCTCCTAGTCGAGCCCCTTTTGATGGACTCCATGCTAGGAGGAGTGAATGGTGTGAGAATGGAGATGCGAGTGTGCCGGGAGAGGCGGTAGTCGAGGTGGGTTAGCCTTCCTGCGAGGCTTCTTCTTCCTCACTCGCTTGGATGATGTTCTATCGTTAAGTTTACACTTGTGTGTACCTTATCTCCTCTCTGGGGGTGTCGAATATTTTTTTAAGTCTAGGTGATCGTTGAACACCTACCTTGGGATCTTCTCCATGTTGTCAAGCGCGTGCAGCGGTGTTCTGTGCCATGGATGGGATGTCTTTCTCGATTCATGATAAGGAAAACTGTCGCGTGCTCTGACATTCTTTTCGATCGCCCCATTCCAGGAAACCTAGCAATGTCTCGATCGGGGGGCCGCCGCCCCCAGGATTTGAATCTCCTGATTGATCTTCCTCTTTCGGGTGGCACAGGTGGTTGGTGGAGAGCGTGGCACCTTGGTCAGGGAGCTTCTTGCCCTCTTGGTGTAAGCGACGGCTGCGGATAGTTATTATGGCTTGACAGGTGCCTCCTCGTGGCCTTCAGGCTGCTCACCGGTGTCTCGGGGAGGTGACTCCACCCCCTTGTTGGCCGGCGGTGCTGTCTGAGTTGGTTGCCGAACTAGAGAGCTAGGACTCAGCTCCGACCCGGGAGGCTCGACCTCCGAAGGGCTTGACTTGGCAGAGGAGGGCTGAGCTCAACTCCGGCTCAGGGGGCATGACCTCGGAGGGGCTAGACCCGGCGAAGGAGGACTCAACTCCTGCCCGTAGGGCTTGACCTAGCGGAGGAGGGCTGGGCTCGACTTCGGTTTAGGCATCTTAGCCTCGGAGGGGCCCGATCTGGTAGAGGAGGTCGACACGCAACCCCAGCCTAGAGGGCTCGGCCTCGGAGGGGCTCGACCTGGTGGAGGAGGGCTGAGCTCGACTCCGGCTCAGGGGGCTTGACCTCGGAGGGGCTCGATCTAGCGAAGGAGGTCTCTTGGCTCTGGCCTAGGCACCTCGAGTTTGTGGGTACCGACCTGGCAGAGGATGGAGCTCGACTTTGACGGGCCACCTCGTTGGTCTGGGAGAGCTCGACCTAGCCAAAGGAGTCCGAGGTGGGGTGTCCACCGTGGTGGATTTTCTGACATGGCATCTGACAGGGATTACACGTCAGCTTCCAGCCACATCATTTGCCCCTCACTCCCAAGTCCCGTTAGCGCGGGCACTCATGACGAAGGTAGTAAATGCGCTGCTGATATAGAAAGGTGGGGATCTAGTGTAATGATGGTCACGATCGGTGGTGTCTCAGGAAGCGGTTCCTTTAGCCTACCCAAAGGAGCCACGTGGCCACGTCTAAGGAGCAGTTATTGTGGGTGTAGAATCTAGAGCAGCCACAGTCGAAGCTAAATGCCAGTCCTGTCGATGAGTGATGCATGGCACAGATCTGATGGCCGGGACTTGTAATGGTACGGTTGGGCGCTAGTCATTTCGAAAGGAAAAGTTATCTTTCTCGAAATACGTCTTCTTTCAAATCTTTCGTGCCTGCCACTGTGCCGAAGCTCCCCTTTCGTCCATCCGGCGATTCTTGTCCATCCAAAGCTCTCAGCAGGTCAGTCCTCTTCCTCCTCACCTAGGTTGAGTAGGGCTTTCTTCTTCTTCCCTTGATTTTCTTAGGGCTAGGTTCGCCTCAGGACCTTCATCTGCTTTCTTCTTCTTCATCTGACCTTTCTTCGCCATGTCCCTTTTTGGGCCAAGTTTCCGTCCTTCAACCAATCATGATGAGGCCAGGCCTTCTAGGGCGAGGCTGCCATCATCTTCTTCTTCTGACAAGGATGGAGATGGGGCACACTTTGAGCTTAGCAGGAGGCATCCTCCTGGTGGGATAGTGATTAGGGAGCCTGGACCCATCTTTGCTCTTCCTCCTCCCCCAACCGAACCCATTATTGAACCTTCTCGGTCCACAGGTCCTGGTGGGATTGCTTTGTCAATCTCAACCAAGGAATTGGGGACCATCCGGGATGTCTATGGCATCCCGTACTCTGTCTGACTTTTAATCCCTCGACCAAAGGACCGAGTTACTTCTTGTAGCCCGGGCTGAATTGCCTTCTATGAGGAGACCTTCTCAAGAGGGCTCCACTTCCCTTTTCATCCCTTCTTTTTATCTGTACTGAGCAACTACCGCTTGGTCCCTGCTCAGCTCGTCCCCAATATCGTCAGGACTATCTTCTGTTTCATTATACTGATGCAGAACGGAAGCTCTGATACCAAAAATGATGCAGAACAAAGAACAAAGAAGCGTATGCGGAAGTAAAATTAAGATTAATTCTTTTTTTTTTTTTATATTTCAGAAATTGGCTTCGACTCAAAGTAAAGTTAAACTAAATTGAAAGAAACTAGGTAATAATTGAAAGCACAATTTAAATAAAACTGGGTTATCAGAGTAGTTCAGAAGTAATGGATCGCTGGGGGTTGAAAAACTCCCAGACCTAGGGTTTCGCTCTGAACTTTCAACAGAACAGAAATAAAGAGAAGAGATGGGTTACCAACCAGACAGTGATCTTCACAAAGTTTGGTGGAAGAACTCTCTCGAGTAGATTGTTGGATCCTCGGATTCGGAGATCTTTGCAATGGATCCTCCAATACTGGTCCTGTGGCTGAGTTGGCTTCTCCTGGACTCAAGATCTGGGAAAGAAGAAGAACAAGTGATGGAATCAGATACTCAAGGAAGGATTTACCAGATTGAAGAACTTGAAAGCTGATGTTGCTGAAATCCGGATTCTCCTGGAGGCTGATCTGACTTCCACTGGAAATTGCTCTGGATCTGAAGTATCCGGACTGGACCCGGATGCTGGTGGTCGGCCTTGACTTGAAGAGAGTGGCCGTGAGAGGTGGGATAGGCTAGGGCTTAGTGGAAAGAAAAGGATGATGGGCGGCTAGGGTTTGGGAGTGAAGTGGCTAACCTAGGATTTGGGGTTTGGAGATCTCACACCTCCTCAAGGTTCCTGGGGAACCCGGATTTACTCCCTCACGGAGCTCAACACTTGGATGCAAGTGCGGAAGAGAGAAAACACAGAGTTTGCTCACAAAAAAAATTGGTTTCATTCATCTGATTAATTCAAGAGTTACGTAGAGTTGAATATATAGACATAACAATGAAATAAAATTTTATACATTTCCCATGTGGGACTAATAGGACTAACCCACACTTTAGGCATCAAATTCTCTTTCCAAGACTCCTTCCATGAGTGGGCAGCCCAAAAACCCCAAGAAAACTTGAAAATTAGCTCCAAATGGCAGGTTATGGGGGTGTCTCCTAGTATCTCTCTATGAATCAAGGATTTTCCCTTCATGGTTTGGCTCATTTGGACACCTCCTAGTCTTGCTCCACAAGTTTAGGCTTCTTCCTTTCATGTCTTTGGCACTTTAAGAAACTTTTGGGTGCCTCCTTGATTTTCTCCCCAAGACATGCTCTCTTCCCTTTTATAACTTTGATTTTTATGGAACATTGTGGGGAACCTCCTTGATCCTCTCTTCAAGAAAAATTCTTGCCATCCTGGCTTGGATTTTCTGGAAAGAAGTTGGCTCCTCCTTGGATTGAGGTATCTTGATGGATTTCTCCCCCAAGTGGTGCAAGAAAAAGGGGAACTTACTTCTTATGGTGTGGGGACCAAAGACACTGGATGGAGATGTGGCAGGGAGTGTGGCACCCACTTGTAGCTGGACCATGGAAGAAAAATGAGGCACCCTATGGCAAAGGGAATGGCACCAACCTGGACCTGGACTTGGACTGAGTCAACATGACTCAACAAAAATTGAAATGACAAAATTACAGACTCAAAATAAAATTGAGTTGACCAAGTCAACCCTTATTACAAAACCAGAAAACCCTAATTCTTCGGGCAAGGTCAATCAGAGATCCAGATGGAGCCCTGAAGTCTTCTTCTGAGTCTGGTGCCCGCACCAATTCTCCCGGGGTGGGAGGAACTCGACCATGTCGAGTATGGATCAAGTTGGCTCTGGTATCTCTCCAAGAGATCTAGGTCCAATTCTTGTAATTCTTCTCGGGAGATCCAAGAATCATCAAAATCTGGCCTTCCTTGCCAGCGGACCAGGAATCTTTGGTATCCTCGATTACGAGTAGAGATAACCTGATCATCCAGGATCTTTTCAATCTGCTCTTTCCTCACAGGCCAGTTTGTTGGTGGACACACAGGGTCGGGATCACTCTCAATAATAGGATTAGGTTTCAAAGGCTTACTAGGAATCACAGCTGGCTCCCTATACTCTACTAAGTCTGTAATGTTGAAAGTAGAGCTATTGCCTAGTTCTGGAGGCAACTCGAGCACATAGGCATTGGATCCTACTCTCTTCACTACTCTAAATGGTCCAGCTCCTCTAGCATGTAACTTTCTAACGGTTCCAGCAGAAAACCGCTCAGGCCTTAACCTAATCATTACATAGTCTCTCTCAACAAAAGTTTTGACTCATCTTTGAGAATCAACCAACTTCTTATAAGTTTCATTACTTAAAGTTATTTTGGCATGAATTTCTTTATGCAAGTCCTTTACATGCTATGCAAGTGCATCAAGAGACTTGTGTGTGTGGGCTAATAGTGAAATCAGATCAAGTGGTGTGAGAAGCTTGTATCCATGAACAATTTCAAAGGGACTCTAGCCTATAGACCTATTGATCGAAACATTGAATGCAATTTCAGCCCTGGACAAAATACAAATCCCAATTCCTGGTGCTCTCAATCAAACCAAAATCTGAGTCAAAGCCTAGTAAAGGGTCAAGAAAAACTAAACTAGACTGACGACGCATTTCTAAAGAATGGACTTTATTCCAAAGGAACCCTAGGTCTAAACCTAACAAACTACGGCTCTCTAGGTTTGACCTTGGGTCGGAGGATGGCATGCAGAGCATGAAAACTTATCATGGGTGCCTAGTAGGTGCCATAAGGTCTTCCAGAAGTAGGTGGCAAACCTAATAGGTTCTGACACGTGGTTCACTCTAAAGACTTCGACAAAGTATACTTGGATGGTTTAAGAAGCATTGGAAGTCCTAGAGAAAGGGAGGAAATATGAGATGGAGTCTCGAATTACTTGTTGACTAAAGGTGGTGACCTGATGGTTTGAATGGTGATCTATGAGTGTCAACTGATCATCCTTACGAAAGGAAAAGTTTGCTACTCCCAGGAATGGATCAAGAGATGGTTCGGGAAGCAGCCTAGGACATGTGATTGCAACAGTTAAAGTTTGTTCTCTAAGCAAATAATGATCCATTTTCTCAAGAACTGGATTGAAGAATGATTCATGGAAGGGCCTATGGATGATGACCTCAAGACTTGAAATTTGACATATGGGTGCGGAAAGGTATACTCTATAGAAGGGTAGGTCAGTCATGCGAAGGAAGGGGTCTGGGGTCATAAGGAGGACTTCTACAGGACTGGGTGAATCAATCCACTCAAGACAAGGATGTTCAACTGAGATTACGGGAGAGACCTTAGTGGCTGAGCATGGGACAAGGTCCAATTGTAAGAGGCTTGATTCAGTCATCCTAAGGAGAGGATCTACCATAGGGTGGGCAAACTTAAACAGTTCAGTGCAAAGATCTTTAATTGGTACTTGGGGAATGACTGTCATTAGAGGGTACGAACTGATAGCTCGGGCTAACACTATGAGTTCTTCCTGGGGTTATTTGACTAAAGGAACCTGGTTCTCACAAATCTCTTGAATTTCTGAACTAGGTCCTACCACTTGGTTGCTCTCCAAGGTCTCCTCAGGTAAGGAACCAATAGTATCGATGTCACATTCTTCAAGTACTTCCCCCTCATATTCATCAACTAGACTCAAGCCAGCATCATATACTTCCTCGATGCCATCTTTAATGGGTTTCGGGTCAGTGGTAATCGGGTCAACTGATTCTGGGCTTGTCATACCTAACCTTTCTTCCTCATTGGTAGGCTTGGGTTCTCCCTCATTAATGTCATCCTTAGGATTCTTACCACTTAGCTGTGCACAAGCCAGTCCTATGCATGGGCACTGACTAGATTTATGGCCTCTTTCTCCACAAAACAAACATTCTTGCGATATAGGAACCTGGGTCACACTGGGTTTCAAGCTAGTAGAGACCTTACTTGGGCATGGGTGTGGATCTAAATGGTTTGATCTAGAAGACTTGGGTTGTTGAGTGACTGGTCTAGAATATTGTAAGGACCTCTCATAGACACGATCCACACTATAGATATCATGGTTAGGCTCCCTAAGGTTATGCTCGGGATCACGGTATAAGGTCCTCCTAGGCTCCTGGCATGGGTGAGGTTGGGGCCTATTAAATTTTGGATCAGGGGTCCAATTTTGATGTTTACGTTTCTCAAGTACTTGGACTCGATCTCTAAACTGGGAAAAACCCTCATTCATATCCTGGCTCAATTTGGTCATACTTTCGGTAAGATTTCTAACCATGGCCTCTAAATCTGGTTGGGTTTGACCAGGTTGGTAGGGTACTCCATTCCGGGTAGACATGATGATGCAAGCAAGCACACAGAATGTGACTAGACTAAAGCGACTACTGGCTCACTAGACCTAGAGTCCAAACTAGATACCCAATCAGAGTGGCAAGCTAGCCTGTAGTAACTCGGGACTCAGCCAGGCAGGTGTAAGGGGAGTGTTAGGTCCCTAAATGCCAATCCTAGATACCAATCAGTGATTGGCCAGGTAGGCGGACCAGCACACAAGCCCTTCGGGATAGAATCCCTAAACCACCATTCTAGACACTGAGTACAAAGCACACACAGAGTAACTAGACAAACTGACTCAACACTAGCCTTGACCCGACTTGTTGATGTCCCTAGCCTACTAGGGCAAATTAAGTCTAATAAATTTTAAAATTAGGCTTAGGATCGAATGAGTGGGTGGTGGTTTTGGGCTAAGGAGAGGTTATCAACTCCTTCCCTTATCTTAGATGCTCAATTGCCCTTAAGATGAATTAGGAGATGATCACTCAAAAAAAATTGAAATGCAGAAACACAGAAACAGAGTTGCTGTAATTTAACTCTCAAAAATTTTTTTGAAACCAATAAATCACAGTAAAATTATGTGAAATAGTCTCAATTATAAGGGTTCCAGCAAAATAAAAATCATGCAATTTGGAGTTATCTGCAATGAGAAACAATTCCTGTAACATAGTAGTTACAGACTGAAAACAGAATGCTTCCCCGTTTACAATTCCTGCTACGAGTTGTAACCCAGCGGATCCCCTACACGCCCTAGGAACAGCCCGTGGAATGGGAAGAGAAGGCTTGCACCTCGCTTCATTCCTAGGACCGGACATCCTGGGGAGTCTACTTCGAGCAGACAAAGTAAAAAGAGAGACACTCAAAACATGCAAGCAAGTCAGAAACCCTAGACAGGGCTCTGATACCAAAAATGATATAGAACGGAAGCTCTGATACCAAAATTGATGCAGCACGAAAGCTCTGATACCAAAAATGATGCAGAACGGAAGCTCTAATACCAAAAATGATGCAGAACAAAGAACAAGGAAGCGTATGCGGAAGTAAAATTAAGATTAATTCTTTTTTTTTTTTTAATTTCAGAAATTGGCTTCGACTCAAAGTAAAGTTAAACTAAATTGAAAGAAACTAGGTAATAATTGAAAGCACAATTTAAATAAAACTGGGTTATCAGAGTAGTTCAGAAGTAACGGATCGCTGGGGGTTGAGAAACTCCCAGACTAGGGTTTCGCTCTGAACTTTCAACAGGACAGAAATAAAGAGAAGAGATGGGTTACCAACCAGACAGTGATCTTCACAAAGTTTGGTGGAAGAACTCTCTCGAGCAGATTGTTGGATCCTCGGATTCGGATACCTTCGTAATGGATCCTCCAATACTGGTCCTGTGGCTGAGTCGGCTTCTCCTGGACTCAAGATCTGGGAAAGAAGAAGAACAAGTGATGGAATCAGATACTCAAGGAAGGATTTACCAGATTGAAGAACTTGAAAGCTGATGTTGCTGAAATCCGGATTCTCCTGGAGGCTGATCTGACTTCCACTGGGAATTGCTCTGGATCTGAAGTATCCGGACTGGACCCGGATGCTGGTGGTCGGCCTTGACTTGAAGAGAGTGGCCGTGAGAGGTGGGATAGGCTAGGGCTTGGTGGAAAGAAAAGGATGATGGGCGGCTAGGGTTTGGGAGTGAAGTGGCTAACCTAGGGTTTGGGGTTTGGAGATCTCACACCTCCTCAAGGTTCCTGGGGAACCCGGATTTACTTCCTCACGGAGCTCAACACCTGGATGCAAGTGCGGAAGAGAGAAAACATAGAGTTTGGTCACAAAAAAAATTGGTTTCATTCATCTGATTAATTCAAGAGTTACATAGAGTTGAATATATAGACATAACAATGAAATAAAATTTTATACATTTCCCATGTGGGACTAATAGGACTAACACACACTTTAGGCATCAAATTCTCTTTCCAAGACTCCTTCCATGAGTGGGCAGCCCAAAAACCCCAAGAAAACTTGAAAATCAGCTCCAAATGGCAGGTTATGGGGGTGTCTCCTAGTATCTCTCCATGAATCAAGGATTTTTCCTTCATGGTTTGGCTCATTTGGACACCTCCTAGTCTTGCTCCACAAGTTTAGGCTTCTTCCTTTCATGTCTTTGGCACTTTAAGAAACTTTTGGGTGCCTCCTTGATTTTCTCCCCAAGACATGCTCTCTTCCCTTTTATAACTTTGATTTTTATGGAACATTGTGGGGCACCTCCTTGATCCTCTCTTCAAGAAAAATTCTTGCCATCTTGGCTTGGGTTTTCTGGAAAGAAGTTGGCTCCTCCTTGGATTGAGGTATCTTGATGGATTTCTCCCCCAAGTGGTGCAAGAAAAAGGGGAACTTACTTCTTATGGTGTGGGGACCAAAGACACTGGATGGAGATGTGGCAGGGAGTGTGGCACCCACTTGTAGCTGGACCATGGAAGAAAAAATTAGGCACCCTATGGCAAAGGGAATGGCGCCAACCTGGACCTGGACTTGGACTGAGTCAACATGACTCAACAAAAATTGAAATGACAAAATTACAGACTCAAAATAAAATTGAGTTGACCAAGTCAACCCTTATTACAAAACCAGAAAACCCTAATTCTTCGGACAAGGTCAATCAGAGATCCAGATGGAGCCCTGAAGTCTTCTTCTGAGTCTGGTGCCCGCACCATGTACTCTGCACTTCCACGGGATCGTTGCCCGTTTCTCTTTATTCAGAGCTTTTTTGACTCTGAAGCGCCACCCCACTGAAGACAGGTGGTGGTCCCTCTCTTCTCATCCGAGGGGGATTAGATTTGAGCTTCCCTCTTCCATTAAAGGATGGAAGAGCAAGTTCTTCTTTGTCATAGTCGAGGGGATTGACTGGGTGTGGAGCGACCCAGATCGATCCCCTAATCGAAACTCTACAATCGAAGCAGTCGACAAGGATGTTTACGAGCTGCTTCGAATTGCTCAGATTCCTTCTTTCGAGGTTCTGCTATTATAGTAGAACCTCACCGAGGCTGGGGTCGGCCCAACAGGAGAGTTGGGTGAGTTCGGCTCGAGTCATTTTCTGCTCCTTTTAACTTGTCTTTTCTGAACTTGAGCTGACATAGTATTTTTGTCTTCTATATGCAAGCATGAGGTTCTTGGTAGAAGATCTACTCTCGATTACCCAAAAGAGGGGCGGCAAGGAAACAAGCCACCGAGGCGAGGAAGGAGGCGGAAGGGGCCGTGTAAAGGTACAAGGCCTCGGAGAAGTTCGTCATCGAATTCTATCAAACGACGTCAGACTCCTTCTACAAGGGCTTTATGTACCTACATGACCAAGTCGAGGGGTTTGTCCTTGATGAGGGCCGCAGCCGGCTCAGATTTCCTCGAGCTCCGGGCATGGAGCTGGGTGATGCAGAGGGATCAACCACCATCCCTGAACTTCTCCTACCGGTGGCGGTCATCGAAGCTGAAGCCACGGGGGATGGAACTTCACTGTCGCACAGCCCTACCGACGGGGCTGCTCGAGTAAAATAGATTTTCATTTTCTTGTTTTCCAGCATTGGCCCGGATCGCCCGACATGTTGGGGGCCCGAGAACATTTGTAAATGAACAACAAGTTTTTAATGGGAAGGATTTTATCAACTGTCTTGACTTGAGCGCTCCTGGCTTCAATCTCCTCTCTTTCCCCCTTCTCTTCTCTTTTCTTTCTCTCTTCTTTTTTTTTTTGGCATGTGATGGGATCAGAGGAGAGGTCTCCACCTTGTCGCTGGATGTCCCAAACTTCAGTGCTGCAGAGCTGAACTCCGGGTTTCAGTGTCTCGGAGCTGGGCTCTGGGACCTGGTGGCCGGAAAGCTTGGTTTCGGGCTTGGATGTCTTGGAGCTAGGCTCGAAGACTTGGTAGCTGGAGATCTGAGCTCCGGGCTTTGAGGCCTCGGTGCTTGGCTCTGGGACCTGGTGGCCGGAAACCTTGGTTCCAGGCTTGGATGTCTTGAAGCTGGGCTCAAAGACTTGGTGGCCAAAGAGCTTGGCTCCGGGCTTTGAGGTCTCGGCGCTTGGCTCTGGGGCCTGATGACCAAAAAGATTGGTTCCGGGCTTGGATGTCTTGGAGCTGGGCTCGAAGACTTGGTGGCCGGAGAGCTTGGCTCCGGGCTTTGAGGTCTCGACGCTTGGCTCTGGGACCTGGTGGCTGGAAAGCTTGGTTTCAAGCTTGGATGTCTTGGAGCTGGGCTTGAAGACTTGGTGGCCGGAGAGCTTGGCTCTAGGCTTTGAGGTCTCGGTGCTTGGCTCTGGGACCTGGTGGCCGAAAAGCTTTGTTTCAGGCTTGGATGTCTTGGAGCTAGGCTTGAAGACTTGGTGGCCGGAGAGCTTGGCTCTGGGCTTTGAGGTCTCGGTGCTTGGCTCGGAGACTTGATGGCCGGAGAGCTGGGCTCCGGGCTTTGATGCCGGACCCAGGGGTCTGGCGGAAGTTCTCCTGCAAGGCAAGAAACATCTGCATAAGGGAAACCTTAATTATTGATGAGAAGGAACCTTACACTATCGGTGCCATAGAATCGGGCCCCATGTTTTGATGTCAGGGATTTGGCCTCCGAGTTTAGGTGTGCCAGACCCTGGGCCGGGTAGCGATATTCCTGTAAGGTGGAAGGCAATTTATGCAAAAGAGGGCCTTTATTATGTTAAAGGGTGAGCCTTACATTATTGATAATACTTTCTCAGGTTGCAGGCATTCCATGTTCGTGGGAATCTGGCATCGCCCAGATCCGCGAGGTAATAGTCTCCATGCGGAAGATCTTCGACCACCTTATAGGGACCTTCCCAGTTTGGCGAGAGCTTGCCGCACTCTCGGGGTTAAGACGCTTCAACTCGATGGAGAACCAGGTCGCAAGTTCAGAAGACCTTGGGTCTCACTCAGGCGTTATAGTATCGGGCAACTCGTTATCGATACACTGCCATCCGGAGTCAAGCTTTGTCTCTGGTCTCCTCAAGGAGGTCCAAGTTGAGTAGAAGGTGCGCCGAGTTCTATGCTTTGTCATATTGCTGTACCGACAGCATGGGTAGGCCGATCTCGACTGGGACCACAGCCTTGGCATCGAAGATGAGGTTGAAGGGTGTCTCGTCGGTCACTGTTCTGGACATTGTGTGGTAGACCCAGAGAACACTTGGGAGTTCTTCTGACCACCTACCTTTGGCCTGGTCCAGTTTGGTCCTGAGTCCCTGGAGAATGGTTCGATTGGTCACTTCAGCTTCTTCGTTTGTTTGGGGGTGAGCGATGGAGGTGAAGTGGTGCTGGATGCCGTGTTCGGTGGAAAAATCTTCGAACTCTCGATTGTCGAACTACCGCCCATTGTCGGTGATGATGCAGCGAGGTAGTTCGAAGCAGCATATTATTGACTTTCAAAAGAATTGACAGACCTTAGCTTCTGTGATCCGCACTAGTGGCTCTGCCTCCACCCATTTGGTGAAGTAGTCGATGGCCACCAACAAGAACCTCCGTTGTCCCGGTGCAGGGGGAAATGGCCCTAAGATGTCCATTCCCCATTGGGCGAAGGGCCAAGGGGTAGAGAGCTGCGAGATCGGCGCCATCGGCTGACGCTGTATATGAGCATGGCACTGGCACTTGTCGCATCTCTTCACAAAGTCGACGGCATCCTCTCTCATGGTCTCCCAGAAGTACCCCTGGCGGAGAGCTTTGTATGCCAATGTCCTTCCTCCCACGTGGTTCCCACATAGGCCTTCATGTATCTCCCGGAGAGCGAAGGCTGCCTCTGCAAGTCTCAGGCACTTCAAGAGTGGGTATGAGTAGGATCGGCGATAGAGCTATCCTTCCATCAGGACAAACTGGGAGGCTTCCTTTTTTACGAGGCCGGCCTCTGCACGGTCCTCGGAAAAGTGCCATCAGTGATGTATTTGATGTACCTATCTATCCAGCTCGGCTCCGAGGTGACTTGCTGCACCTCCTCAAGGGTTTTGTAGCTTGGATTTTCGAGGTACTCAACATATGCATGCCCCAGCGATGAGGTTGCGAGTCTCGACAGTGCATCCATGCGAGCATTCTCCCCATGGGGGATATGAAAGATATTGAAGCATCGGAAGCCTGTCGTACACGAGCAGACTCGCTCCAAGTACTTCATCATCTGGGGATCTCTAGCTTCATACTCACCGAAAACTTATCCAGCCACCAGTTGGGAGTTGGTGAAGACCTTCAGGTTATGGACACCTAGCTCGCGTGAGACCTTTAGGCCCGTGAAGAGCACCTCGTACTCTGCCTGGTTATTTGTCACGGCGAATTTGTAGTGGAGGGGGCATTCCGCCACAATCCCGTCACTGTTGGTGAGGATGAGGCCCGCCCCGCTCCCGTCAGAGTTGGATGCGCCATCCACGTGGAGGATCCACGGTTCCTCCTCCATGCCGGGCTCAATTTGAGGCTCCGTGGAAGTCTGCTCCGGCTCCTCGGCAAGTCCTGTGCACTCGACTAGAAAGTCGGCTAGGACCTGGGCCTTCTATGCTGACCTCGGCCAATACATGATGTCGAACTCGCTCAGCATCAGGGACCATTTGGCCAATCGCCCGGATATTTCGGGATGACTGAGTATGGTCCTCAGTGGCTGGTCCGTCACCACCATAATGGGATGCGCTTCAAAGTAGGGCCTAAGGTGATTAGCAGACATTATTAGAGCAAAAATGAGTTTTTCGAAGCGGGTATACCTGATCTCCGTATCACGGAGGATTTTCCTAGTGTAGTATACCAGCTTCTGTGATTCGTCTTTGTTCGCACGGATGAGGACCGAGCTAACAGCTCCAAGTGTGATCGCCAGGTAGAGCAGGAGCTCCTCCCCTTCCTCCGGTCTGGAGAGCAGCGGGGGAGAAGACAGGAACTCCTTCAGTTCTTCAAAGGCTGTCCTGCACTCCTCCATCCAGGTGATGTCGTGCATCTTGCACAGTACCTTGAAGAAGGGAAGGCACTGATCGGCTGACCTCGAGATGAACCAGCTCAGGGTTGCAATACGCCCCGTTAGGCACTGTACTTGCTTCTTGGATGTCGAGTGCTCCATGTTGACAATCGCCTGGACCTTCTCTGGGTTTGCTTCAATGCCCATCTGAGTGACCATGAAGCCCAGGAACTTCCTTGCCGCCACTCCGAAGGCGCACTTTGCTGGGTTCAGTTTCATTTGGTCCTTTCGGCGATTGTTGAAGGCTTCGGCGAGGTTGGAGACGTGGTCCGAGCTCGGCCTGCTCATGACAAGCATGTCATCTACATACACCTGTATGTTCCGATCGATATGATCTTTGAAGATCTTGTTGACTAGATGCTGGTACGTGGCCCCAGCATTCTTCAGACCGAAGGGAATCATCTTGTAGTAGTACGTCCCTTGGTTGGTGATGAAGGCGGTGTGCTCCTTATCCTCTGGGTGCATCCGGATCTGATTGTACCCGGAGAATGCATCCATAAAGGAGAGAAGTCGGTGACCCAAGGTGGCATCCACCAGTTGATCAATCTTTGGCAGGGGGAAGCTGTCCTTCGGGCATGCTTTGTTGAGGTCGGTGTAGTCCATACAGATCCTCCACTTGCCATTATTCTTCTTCACCATCACCACATTCGTCAGCCAGCTTGGATATTGTACCTCCCGGACGAAGCCGGCGGCGAGGAGTTTGTCGACTTCCTCTTTGATTGCCACCTGCCTCTCAAGGACGAAACTCCTCTTCTTCTGACGAACTGGCCTGCACTTCAGGTCGATGCTCAGCTTGTGGGTGATGATGTCAGAGGGGATACCTGGCATGTCGGCCGCCATCTAGGCGAACACGTCTGCGTTCACCCATGGAACTCCAATAGGTGGGCTCTTTCCTCCTCTTGCAGCTGGGCTCCAATCTGCACTGTCTTCTCCTGATTGGCTCTGAGTAGATAAGATAGTAGGCGCTCGACCGGGCCACCCCTGGGGTCTTGCACCCTTTGGTCGAGCTCATCCGTCCTGGGATCTTCCTCGGGAGCTTTGGTACCCGGGAGAGTTTGGAAATAGTGTTGGACCGGCTGAGGTGCACCTCTTATTTTGCCAACTCCATAGAGAGTTGGAAACTGCACCAGCAATCGCTTCATGGAGATGACATCATCAAGCAAATTGAGTCCAGGTCTGCCAAGGATCACATTGTAGGTAGAAGGGAGTCTAACTACTGTGAAGGTCATCATGACAATGCTCTGTCGAGGTGGGGTCCCGGCAGTGACTGGGAGCGTGATCTCTCCCTCAACCCTCATAGAGTCCCCTGTGAAGACGACAAGGGGTGTGTTCACAGGTCTGAGCTGAGTGAGGGTTAGATTCATTCTGGAGAAGGCATCATAAAAAAGTACATTCGTGGAGCTTCCACTATCAACCATGATGTATTTTATAGGATGCTTCGCGATCGTCATCTTGATGACCATGGCATCATTATTTACATTTTCTCCCCAACCTTCCCCTTCCCTCATAAAGGGGAGTACATTTTCAGATTGCCCTGCCCCCCGGGCCTTCTTGGATGCGCGCTCGACTCCCCAACTTATCATCCCCACCAGCTTCTCGGTAGGGCGGTTATCCACTATAGGAACTGGCAGGAGAGCGGCGAGCGCTTGAGGTTCTGTTGGGGGTTTGCCCCCCATGAACCTCCTGAGGTAGCCCCTCTTGATGAGTTCTTCGATCTCCTTCTTGAGATTGCAGCATTTTTTGGTGTCATGGCCGTGGTCGCGGTGGTAGCGATAATACTTCGTCTTGTCACGGCTAAAGGACGTTCTCATCGGAGGTGGGTACTTCAGGTAGGGCTCACCTTCGATCTCCATCAAGATTTTCATCCTCGGGGCGAGCAGGGGGGTGAGTCTCTCCTCTGGGACTGGAGCACACCTCGGTCTCGACCCATGGTGGAAATTTGGAGCCGGAGGCCCTGGCTTCCGCATCCCGGATGTCTTAACGGGAGCCGGCTTCTTCATTGGCCTCCCGTCTAGCTCCCTCATCGTACGATCTGCCTCCTCGGCATGGATGTATTTCCTCGCTTTCGAGCCAGCATGGTGACTGGATCTTCAAGGTTGTAAATCTCCAAAGTGGCAACCTTGAAGCGGGCCACGTAGTCTCGTAGGGGCTCACGGTCCTATTGCCGGATGGAGAAAAGGCTATCTGCTTCTTGTGGCATCTTTCGACAGGTATCGAAGAGGGCCACGAACTTTCAATCTAGCTGAGTGAAAGAACCAATGCTTTCGAGCTCAAGGTGGGTGAACCAGACTCGAGCCGCCTTCCGAAGGGTTGCCGAGAAGGTGATGCAAAGAAGGGCGTCGGTGGTCCCCTAGATCCTCATAAGGGCCTTGTAGCTTTCTAGATGGTCTAGGAGGTTGGTGGTCCCATCGTAGGGATCCACCTGCGGCATTCGAAATGGCTGGAAATCAGTTCCTCTTGGATCTCTCGGGAGAAAGGGGACGGGCGTCATAGCCTGTTGGCTCATCAACAGAGCCCTGCATGTTCGCAAATTGGTGGGATAGTTCTGCCATCTTGCGCTCGTGCTCCTCGAGGCACTTTTCAGCTATGCACCTGATGGCTTCATGAGTAGAACCTTCTGTTGAGAGAGACACAGAAGGTGACGTGGATGCATGGTGCCCACGAAGGGGGGACTTGCCTCTTCGGCCTCGGTGGGGTTTGGATACTACCTGCTCGAGGGTAGGGGACCGGCTCTCCCCATCGAGGGACCCGGCCCGTTGTCTCTTTGCCAGAGTCAACTAACTGCCCCAGTGGTCAGTGATAGCCTGCGGCTGCGAAGGCCTTCCTTGGAAGGAATGCAGGCTATCGCGGGGTGTTGCGGCATGGGCCGCGAGGGTCCTTGGTTGCTGGTGGGTAGCCAAGGACCATTGCTGGTGCTGAAGCTGGCGCATTGCCGTAGTGAGGATTTGCATCTGTTGGGTGAGTGCGGCCAGCTGGATGTCCACTGGAGGTGGTTGAGCGAGAGCGGGGAGCTCCCCTTTTGGACCGTGTGGGTCTCCTTGAGAAAGGGGGTCTCCTGTACGACTGGTGGAGACTTCTCTCGCCCGTGTCGTCACCATCCTCCCGGTGGACCACTTGCAGGGGGCTTGTGTGAGATCAAAACACGTCAGCTCCCTCTACTTGGCATGCCAATCCATTGCCGCCAAGATCGTCATGGCCCGTAGTTGCTATCGATGTTGGATCGCCGCTCATCCTCTCAAGGTTGACCTATGCTTCAAGACCTGCAAAACAAGGGTTAGTGACCCGGACCAGGGATTCCAGCAGGGGCACTCCGATGCTCAAGTTAGTGATGACCCAGGGGAACAGATCCTCTTGGTCGAGCTCCTCTTGATGGACTCCATGCTAGGAGGAGTGAATGGTGTGAGAATGGAGGCACGAGTGTGCCAGGAGAGGCGGTAGCCGAGGTGGGCTAGCCTTCCTATGAGGCTTCTTCTTCCTCACTCGCTTGGATGATGTTCTGTGGTTGAGTTTACACTTGTGTGTACCTTACCTCTTCTCTGGGGGTGTCGAATATTCTTTTAAATCTAGGTGACCGTTGAACGCCTACTTTGGGATCTTTCCCATGCTATCAGGCGCGTGTGACAGTGTTCTATGCCATCGACGGGACATCTTTCCCGATTTGTGATAAGGGAAACTATCGCATACTCTGACATTCCATCCGGTTGCCCCATTCTGGGAAACTTGGCAGTGTCTCGATCGGGGGGCCGTTGCCTCCAAGATTCGAATCTCCTGGTTGACTTCCTCTTTCGGGTGGTGCAGGTGGTTGGTGGAGAGAGTGGCACCTTGGTCAGGGAGCTTCTTGCCCTCCTGGTGTAAGTGGCAGTTGTGGATAGTTATTATGGCTTGACAGGTGCCTCCTCGTGGCCTTCAGGCTGCTCGTCGGTGTCTCAGGGAGGTAACTCTGCCCCCTTGTTGGCCGGCAGTGCTGTCTGAGTTGGTTGCTGAACTGGAGAGTTAGGACTCGACTCCGACCTGGGAGGCTCTACCTCCGAAGGGCTCGACTTGGCGGAGTAGGGCTGAGCTCGATTTTGGCTCAGGGGGCTCGACCTCGGAGGGGCTGGACCCAGTGAAGGAGGACTCGACTCCTGCTCGGAGGGCTCAACCTCGGAGGGGCTCGACCTAGTGGAGGAGGGCTGGGCTCGAGTCCGGTCTAGGGGTCTCAGCCTCGGAGGGGCCCAATTCGGTGGAAGAAGGTCGACACGTGACCCCAGCCTAGAGGGCTCGACCTCGGAGGGGCTCGACCTGGTGGAGGAGGGCTGAGCTCGACTCCAGCTCAGGGGGCTCGGCCTCGGAGGGGCTCGATCTGGTGAAGGAGGTCGCTCGGCTCTAGCCTAGGCATCCCGAGCTTGCGGGTGCCGACCTGGCGGAGGACGGAGCTTGACTTTGATGGGCCGCCTCGTTGGTCTGGGGGAGCTCGGCCCGGCTAAAGGAGTCCGAGGTGGGGTGTCCACCATGGTGGATTTTCTAACATGGCATCTGACAACGATTACACGTCAGCACGTCAACTTCCAGCCACATCAAGGACTTCTTTACATTTTTTAAGGTCCAAAGGAGGAGCTTATGTTCAGAAAAATCAACTCGACGAAGGGCCACATGTTTTAGTCTGTCACTAAAGTTATACCTAAACCAAGTTCGAAAATTCCATTCTTGGAGAGTTTCATAACATCCACAAAAAAGAAGAGAAAAGAGAAATGTTCATTAATCTAGGAGAATTAATTGATCACATGCCAAAGGAAGAAAAGGAAGAAATGCAGAGTTCGAAGCTTGACAAGTCCCTACAGATTAGCCGAGGGAGATCCAGCATTGGCGGAATGGAGTATATCATCAATCTGGGCAGAGAGAATCTCCTCAACCTGGACCAGAGCCGGAGAACCTTTAGCCTGAACCCCCTCTTCAGCCTGGACTGGAACTACCGTACCGACCGTAGCTAGATCCTCGGCTACAATCGAGACTTCTTCACTTTGGCTTGGCATCTCTTCAACCTCACCAGGGGCCCCAATCTCTTCCTCCCTTTCCTCCTCGATATCAAATGCAGGGACACTGGAAAGATCGAGATCGGGAAAGACCTCACTGACCTTGGCAAGTCCATCATTGAAGCCAAATTGATAACTGAATAGGCTCGCTTCATTTACCTCCATCTTGAATTGTGAAGACTTTCTGAAGTCTTCAACAGCTTTAGCCGCCTGCTCTCTCATGGCTTCAGACTCCCTCCTGGTCGCTTCGACCTTTTGGGCTGCCTCTTTGGCTCTTGAAGATGTCTTTTTGGCCCTCTTGGTCGCCTCCTCAGCCGCCTTGGCTAGGTCTTCAGCCTTCTCCTGGTTCTCTTTAACAGAATACTCCAAGGAGTCAATCTGC
The DNA here is from genome assembly GCA_021397845.1 of Areca catechu. NCBI lineage: Eukaryota > Viridiplantae > Streptophyta > Magnoliopsida > Arecales > Arecaceae > Areca > Areca catechu. Next base: position 11,592,726 of record CM038038.1, on the reverse strand, counting down.
CCCTATTTCTTCTCAACTCCGCCTCCTGCTTCGAGATCGTCAAGTGGGTGTTCTTCAGCTCACCCTTCAGGCCCCGAACTTCGGCATCCATGCAAGTTAGCTGATTCTCCATGGACTACTTCAGTTCCTTGGCCACCTCTCTCTCGGCCCTGGCTACTTGGAGCTCCTCCTTCAAGCTATGAATGAGGCTATCAATGCTCCCCAGGCCCTCTTCTAGAAAAGTAATGTCGTAGACCAGCTACGCCAGCAAAACAAGGTGTAAGACCAGTCACAAATTGAATGACCCATCGGATAAGGGAGGGGTGATGAAAATCTCACCTGTTGCAGGGAAGAATAGGCAAAATCGGACACCTTAGCGAGGCTCCGACCTCGGATGACTGCCAAATCGTGAGGCAGCAAAGTATCCTTCAGTGCTTGCCTAGCAATGGCAGGGACCAAAAGATCCCCCATGGGGGAGAGCTCCGAAGAGTCCATAGGACGACATCCACTTAGAGGAACCTCCCGGATAGACTCCTCCTTGAGTTGCAGTGCCTTGCCCCTATCCATCGTAGGGGGGCAAGGCGGCGGTGCATCGACCACCGGAGACAGACTCCCCCTTATCTAAACTAGAGAGCTAACCGTCGGCAGAGACCCAACTGGCAAAGGCCCTCTTGGAGCCTCCATCATCGATACCCGATTTCCTCCAAATGTTCCTCTGGAGGACGAAGCGTTTCTACTTCTCTCAGGATCATCCCCCCGGATCTTCCTCCGGACTTCTGATCTTGAAGGAGGAGCCTGAGCCACCTTTCTCTTGGAAGACTGACGAAGCCAGCCCAAATTAGGCCTCATTCCGCCACCTACAAATAAAAATGCCTTTCTGAATCAACTGGACCACAAAGGAGTTAAAAGAGGAGAGCTAAAAACCTCTACCACTTATACCTAACACAGGAAACTCACTGATCTGATGGGGGACAGATGCAGATTCCTCTTCACCAATAGTTCACGGATGGGAACGGCCTTCGAACCGGTCAGTAAGGCGTAATCAGACTGATCGACCGCCAAAACCTTTTTTCCATCATTGGCATCCAGGCGTGGCTCCCTCCACTCACTACTGAAATCCCATGGTTTGGTAGAGGAAACAAAAATAAATTTGGGCTTCCACCCATGGATGGTGCTGGGCATATCCCTTATGATCTTGCGACCAGGCCGAGGACTGATAACTCACCATCCATGACCATGGAAATCTCTCATAAGAACAAAAAGAGTGGTGAATAAATTGGTCTCAGGCCTCACATTGGCTATGTGGCACCAGACCAAGAACCTGTAGATATTTTGACTACTGTTCGGAGTCAACTGCGTGGGCACAATTTGGTATATGTGGAAGACTTTGACGAAGAAGGAATGCAGAGGAAATTGAAGATCAGCCTTCAAATGATCTTCGTATATAGCAAGACACTTGACGGGAGGTTTATGCACCCGCTCTTCAAATATGGGAAGTATTAGAGGAAACCCTTCGGGAACATGATAATGCTCCCGAAGATGGGCAATCTTCCCCAGTGAGACAGAGCTGGAGACCAACTCCGGACTCACCACATCATTAGTCCCAGAGGGCCCAGCCTTTTCCCCTCGAGTTCCTACAGCCTTAGCCATGACAGGAAAAAGGAACAAAGAAACAAAAGAAAGGTTCTACTTGCGGAAGGGACCGATAGCTAGGAACAGAGAAAGCTGGACCAAAGTTGAAAGTATGTAAGGATGGAGAAGCTTCCTCAGCCAGCCCTTTTGTCCCTCTCATAAAGGGATAAGGAGACTCCAGGACGACACCTCAATAAGGGGAACCATCTCTCCAAGTCTGCCACGGACACTCGGGATGGATGCGCAATCCCAAACAGCCATAAACTGATTTGATGCGGAATGGACTGAAGGTCATAATCCACGCAACACCGGTCAATGGTAAAGATGGAGTACATGTCCTTTCCAAGGGACATGAAGAGGCCACAACCTCGACCCAAATCCCAATGAAAAGATCGACTAAATCATCGCAAAATAGAAAAAGGAGGGACAGTCCCTGGTCCACCCGCTCATTTTTCACACCCTAATCAGGGGGTGACAGCTGTCCATCACCTGATCCCTAAATCAACTAGCAGTTATGGCAAGCGGTCTAATCAGAGATTTTGTAATCATCTTCCGCACCACTTCTCGGGAGAAAATGACAATCCGGTGATACTCTCACTCTTTGAGATAGATCATCGCTTCGAAAATTGAGAGTAGGGGGTAACTGTTGGGATATGTCGGTTCAAGAATAGATCAGCCACCGGTTCGACCACCCGAACAGTCCCTCCCAAACCATGCACTTCGAACCAAAGTGCCCGGAAGAAGCCGAACGGTTGTCGGACAAGCCGAAGCTGCAACTCTCAACTTCAACCGAAGAGTTAGCCTTCAACCCTTGCTGAAGACATGGCTCTCGGCCTCAGCCGAAGGCATGGTCTTCGTAACTTGCTGAAGACGTAGTCTTCGGCCTATGCCGAAGAGGGCATCGACCATAGGTGCTATCTCGAAGACATCTAGAGACGAAAGCATTCCTCCAATCTAGCCATGGATACTCCTGAAGAAGCCTGAAGACAGATCTCTGATCTGCCCCAAATCCTCATGAGCATGGGGGATAACGGTTATAATCGGCTATCTAACTATCTCCGAAGCACATGTTGAAATGGCCACGTGATCATTAACTCCAACAGTAACATCTCCGGTCTGGCCAAAACCATTTAATAACCGTCCACGATTGCGAACAGATGGGAATGAATTAACTCCCCGCATCGTAACCGTCGAAAAGAGAACAGAACCGCATATCGGACTAGCTAATATAAATACTGGTAAGAGGGGACATTCCAGGTAAGGAAAAACATAATCCTGAAAATCTCAGAGTCCTTTCCTCATCATTCATCCTCCTCAGAATCTTTCCCATTCTGTGGTTGGAGCCCGTCTCTGACTTAAGCATCGGAGTATCCCCCGCTGGAGGAAATCCGGCCAGGGATCTATTTTGCAGGTAAACCAGGGAGTGGAACTGTGATCCAGTAGCTTCGTCCGGTCGAAAAAGGGATTCTACACCAATAGCTACCATTCTTGGATCCGGGCTCCACCGGTGACCAACATCGTTGATCGTCCCCCATCAGCTGTCGCTACCCCTGTCCCGATATCGTTCCCATCTTTGGCTTCGGATCCGAGGCCCTACCACAGTGCCACAAAATCGATAAGATATATATATATATATATATTGGTAATGCTTGTTCTTGTTCGGGTCTGGGTTCAGGTTTGGATACCTGGGATCTATTCGGGTCCGGATCTGATACTTTAAAATTAGATCCGTCGGGTATTCGGATCCGGGTCTGGGTCAGTAGCTAAGATCGTGTATGGATCTGGATATCTGGGTTCCAATCCAAACCCGATCCGTTGACAGCTCTAGATCTTCCGAGGATAACTTTTCGAAGCCCTTACTCTCTTTCCATTTTTTTCTTACTATTTTTTCTTTCAAAGTTGACTTAAATATCGGTGTATCCTCTCTGTTGGAGAATCCTACCAATTTCTCCAGCATTGAGGATCTTTTTACAAGTCAACAAAGGAGATCAGACCACTACTATCGGGTTATCGATAGGTCCTCAATCAGACTTTGGAAGACCTCCAAGAGCTCGACCCACTCTAGTACAGCTCGTTTGATCAACTCGAAGAGGTACAGCAACAATATCCATTGTACAATCCACTAACTCATTTACTTAGTAATTGAAGGATAAAAATAAGTACAACCATCATCTAACCAGAAAGAAAGAAGGTTCTTCTAAAATAATAATGAATCTTACTATTTGATGATGATGCTTCAACTTATTTGCATTGCTCTTCCTGCCTGATTAAACAATTCATATCATATCTAGCTTGTAATCAGAAATAATGGATGTTATGGTCATTTATTTAAGAATAAGCAAAACTTAAAAGATATGCTTGTTGCTTTAGTCTTTGATGCATGAACTTATAGGTTCTGATGATGTGTTTGTCATTGCCATTAAAAGTTATAGAAACATAGAGGAGGCTTTAAGCTTTATACTATTTTTTAATGACCTTAATCTAAGAATCGAATGTCCTTTTATTCAAAGAATGACTAGAATACAGAAAATATGATATACATATTTTTTATCTTCAAATAAAAAATAGAATAATAAATGCTAGAAGGACTTGAGTTTTTAATTAAAATATGGAATCGGGAGAGGGTAGGGGATGAAACACAGAAGATCATTCTTGTTGAATATATGGGGAAGTTGAGATCTATGGATCCATGCTCAAGAACGAGAAGGCATGTCAACTACATTCACAGTTTACATGCAAACAGAAACTGCTTTTGCTAGTGAGAGATATCTAATAATGAACAACAACAATAGGAGAAAATAAAATTGGTTGCTTCATCATTTTAATTAATGAATGAACACCTCTAGTTATGAAAGAATTCATAGCAAATAAAGTGGCTAATATTATCCTTATCATAACCATGGGATTTGCACAGAAATGTTGCTGAATGGTCCTCGAGTTTTAACCGTTTAGATGGGTCAAGTGCACCATTTTTTATCTCATGCACCAACATTCATTGTCACCATCATCACTTCAGACTAGTATTGATGGGAAACATCTCCAAAAGAAATCCCGGCTTTATATTACCGGCTAATCTTTGGGCTAAGATTGCAGCTATCCCACTTCAGTCTGCAACTATTGGACTGCGGATTCCTTTCTAGTTTGGGCCGGGCAAACTAATTCTAGGCTAGGAAATCAATGAGGCATTTGGGCCCAATCTCCTGCCTCCCTTGATTTTCTAATCATTTTCTTCTTTATCTAGCTGCTCCTCGTAGAGTCCAAATAGCTTACGACTCTTAAATAAAATTTCATTCCCTCTTAATATGATTTTAATGCAGCCAACTCCCCTTCTTAATATGATCTTTCTCCATTTGGTCAGCTTAGATGTATCTGTAGCTTGGATTCAGACTTGAATTCTTTTCTTAGTAATCCCGGGCCTTTGGGGTCTTCAATAGGTTGCTTGATTCATTTGAGTTTGGACAATTTGAGCTCAGGTTGATTACATTGACCCAATATTCTAATTACCTGCAAAATAAAATATAAAGCATCAAATTCTAATTAATAAAAATTAATTAATAAATATTTAATGCTTTTATTATATAAATTATGTGTTCATCAATTTTGTAGTTGATTTAAGTGAGCACATTTGCACCTGTAGGAAATGGGACTTGACATTCCATATGTACATGCTGTGGCTACCATTTGGGATAATAGGGAAGAACTTGATTCTTATGTAAATAACTTTTATAAGAAGGACACATATCTTAAGATTTATGAATTCATTGTTAACCCAATTAATGGTCTAAGCTATAGCCAAAATATGATATGGAAGAAATACAGCCACCTAAGGTTCCTAAGAAGAAAGCTAGCAGGCCAAGAATTTTAAGGAGAAAGAGCTAGATGAGCCCCAAAATCCTACCAAGCTAAAGAGGACCTTCAAGCTATGCTATGGATAATATGGTAAAGAGGGGCATTATAAAAGAATAAGCAGAAGAGGCATCAACAAAAATTTAGAACCACCTTCAACTAATCAACCAAGTTGCTCGAGACAATCTAACACAACTATAAGTACGATACATATGTTTAACAAGTTTCTTTTCATTTGAATGTTTTTGTTAAGTACAATTAGTTTCCAAAGTTGAATGATTATATTGATATGCAGCTTATTCCTTTAAATAAAGGATAAGAAGACTAGTAGAAGAAGCCTACATAGACCGCCACTTATTTAATGAAATGGTTCAACAAGAGCAAATGCTTCTATAACAATTTATAAATGAAGATGATCAAATCCAACTTATGATATCTTAATTGAATTCCATTTATGTAATGATTTAAATATTTTTTTGAAGGTTACAAGGAATATTATTTATGGAGATAATTCATCGTATATTGGAGGGATCTCATCAACAATTATTATGAGATGGATGCCTGATGTAAGCTTTCAAAATAATATTTTATTATCTTTTGTTTCAACTTGTATTTAAATTTTTGCTTTTATTTTTTTGTTAACAATTTAGTTCTTCATTTCCATCTCAAGGCTCTAGCCAATATTGAACAATGCAATCAAATATAACTGCATTATTTACGATACATGTTACAATGGAATCACACCAAATATTGGGACAATCCACTGCAATCCCAAGCACATAGCAAAGTTACACAGCAAAGATAGACAGGGTAATGGTCAACCACTACAATTCCAAGTACGCAGCAAAGATAGACAGAGTCATTTGTAAAAGATTATGCCAACACTTGATTTTGGGGATTATGGATGGCTTTTATAAGTTTATGCATGTATGCTATTAGAAAAGGACATTGTTACTATATCTGTGGACTGTGCTGGCACATGAAGTTGGTGATGTTTTTGAATGATTGTGCCGGCAATTGAAGTTGTAAACATTAAGTTTTGGACATTTGTATTTTGGGTTAATATGGTTGTATGTATTTAGGTTTGATGTTGGAATAAGTTTTTACCTATTTTGTTTAAAAATTGCTATCAAAAATATGTAGATTGATACATAACTGAAACTTTTATATATATCTTTTAGAAACTTAATGAAATTTCTTTTTTTGGCATAATACTTGTTCCTATTTCTATATTTGACTGGTTACTTATATATTTATATTTTAATTTTTGGTATTCTATACTTGATAGGTTACTTGGTATTGCGATGTCTATCACAAGTATCTTTGGTATTGCAGATACTTTGTATGATATTTTTACTTTATCTTTGCCATGGCTCTATACCAAGTATCTGTATTGGATCAAAGTATGGTATGATATTTTTTACTATATAATGAAAAAATGGATTAACATATGTGATGTAGTACTTACTACATGTCTGTGTCTGGACCTCCTGCACCCAAAAAAAATACCATCTATGAATGTATGGAGTATTTTGCTTTGATCTAGTGCAGATAATTGGTACAGATACTTGGTATAGAATAAGAATAGTTGTTGAATTCCAAACTTGGAGCTATTTCTAGACTTGATAGGTTCATATTTTAATTTGGCAAACTTAGAGCTATTTCCAGACTTAGATAGATTCATATGTATATTTTAATTTGGCAAACTTAGAGCTATTTCCATACTTGATAGATTCATATATGTATTTGAATTGCAAAAGTTCCAGATTTTTTTGAGTGATTACTTCAATCAGATTATCCCATTACTGTTTTAGGTATCATTCTCATTAACTTTGTTGTTTCAGATGTCATTCTCATCGCTGAATGAATAGCTTATGCTAGATGAAATTTGATTGTTGACTCTTTGTTTGGTTAGCAATGTCATTACTATGTTTGAGCTTTTTTGCATATACTGTCTTTGTTTGTCTTGGACATTGTTCTACCAGCTAAAAAATAAACATTAAAAAAAAAAAACTTAACCATTCTAAGACATAAAACATTACTCTTCATTTTAACTTACGAAGGTCATTACAAGATCATTGGCATGTCTAATCTATAAAAGCCTAAACATATATATCCCACATGTAATTCTTTATAAAAATAGGCATAAGTTATAGATACAAGATATGTTGCCTACAGCCATCACAGCCCATGAAAATTTCTTGCTCTAAATAGATTTCTACTCCGATTAGCTTCCTACTCTACCCAGGCAAATAGGAAGATAGGCTACAGTACCTACAAGGATACCAATGTAAGCACGAGAAAAAAATATACTCAGCTTGCATGAGCTTTTCCTTTTTCTTCTAGCTATATTTTCTATCTCTATTCTCCTAATCCTCCACAATAAACCAATAATAACTTGCCTCTCATAATCACTAACTAGTGGGTCATACCAAGCAAAGTACCCATATATACCACTTTACTACAATAAAAAAAAATAGGGAGTTCAGGAGCTATGTTTTATCAAACAAAGAACACAAAAAATAAATAAATAAAAGATTAAGCTTAGTTGGAGAAGAAGATAAAGATAAAACCTATCTCATAAAGCTTGCACCTAAAGAATCTCCTTCTTGGATTAGCCTCCATCCATAAAGTTCTCAATACTGCACTCTCCCCATAAAAACAAATGGGGATGACTACATTTAAAGCTGCCATGACTGAAACAATGAAGCTTTTCCTCTATTTTTCTCTGAAAAACTTGTAACTAACAAATAGGTCCTTCCTCTTTATTTTTGGTGGGAATGCCTCTTCTAATGTGGTACATTCCCTCCAAAACTCCTCTCTACAGAACTACCATGTCAACAAAAAAAGCCGAGCAGAGGATGTTTCATTTGATTTCCAATGAAAAACTAATGGTAAGGATTACATTAAAATTAGTTAAAAAATTCAGTAACTAAATTGGCACAAATTTAAACTTAGGGACTTAATTAATTTTGATCATAAATCTTGGAGACCAATTTAGTAATTAAGCTCATCAAAATTCATCAGATCTCATGGGAAAATGAAAACAAATGGAAAACCATTTTTTCCTAAAAGTCCATGTATTGATTTTGTTTCTTGGAAGGGTCTTGGATTCGATACTTTGTTAATAAATATGAAAAAAAATGATTTAATACCTAAACCTCTCGATTATGGCCAGTAATTATAATTTGGTAAAAGCAAAACTTTGATTTTGTTTCCTCTGACTAAGTGGTAATAAATATAAAGTTATTATATTTTATTATTTAGATCTCGGGTCTATCGGGTCTGGATATTAAATATCCATATCCTATCTGTTTATATTATAGTTAAACGGGTATAAGTTCGGATCAACAAATCCCATTTAAATGCCAGATCTAGACCTATTAGATAAATACACATGGGTCTCGTGTCTGGACCCGATTTGTTGACAGCTCTAATACATGGTATGTATTAGTAAGTCCTCTAGTATGTTCTTTTAATATAAATAGTAATTTAAATAAAGAGAGAAAAGGATTAATCTAATGCAAAGCAATTTCTTTTTCTTTGCAACTTTTGGGTGGCTTTGATATTTATTTTAATAGCAACATTTTTATTTAGTAGCTATACTAAATTAATAAAAAGAAATAAAATGCTAGACTTTTGCTTGGTTAATGTAAGATATTTTAGTCATTTATGTAAGGACAATCAAAACTCCTGGAACCATTAAAACTCCAATCTTCCCATTAATAAGTATTGATGTGGCAAGAAGCTGACGTGTAATCTCTGTCAGATGCCATGTCAGAAAAAGCTACCATGGTGGATACTCCTCCTCGGACTCCTTTGTCGGGCCGGACTCCCTCATAATGCCGGGGCAGCCCGTCAAAGGAGAGTTCCGTCCTCCGCCAAGTCGGCACCTGCAAGCCCGGGATGCCTAGGTTGGAGCCGAGTGACCTCCTTCACTAGATCGAGCCCCTCCGAGGCTAAGCCTCCTGGATCGGAGTCGAGTCCAGCCCTCCTTCGCTAGGTCGAGCCCCTCCGAAGCCGAGCCTTCTGGGCTGGAGTCGCGTGTTGACCTCCTCCACCAGATTAAGCCCCTCCGAGGTCGAGCCCCCTGGGTTGGAGTCAAGCCCAGCCCTCATCCGCCAGGTCGAGCCCCTCCGAGGCCGAGCCCTCTGTGCAGGAGTCCAGCCCTCCTCCGCTGGGTCGAGCCCCCTCGGAGTCGAGCCCCTTTGGTTTGGAGTCGAGCTCAGCCCTCCTCCGTCAAAGTGGAGCCCCTCCGAGGTCGAGCTCCTCGGAGCCGAGTCTTAGCTCTCCAGTTCGGCGACCACCTTGGACAATGCCACCGACCATCGAGGGGGCGAAGCCGCCCTCCCAAGGCACCGGCGAGCCACCCGAGGACTACAAGGAAGCACCCATCAAATCATAATAGCTGCTCGCAGCTACCACTTACACCAGATAAGAAAGAAGCTCCATGATTGAGGCGCCACCCTCTCCACCAACTGCCTGCACCACCCGAAAGAAGAAGTCAACCAGGAGATTCGAATCCCGGGGATGGTGGCCCCCCAATCGAGACACTGCCAAGTTTTCCAGAATGGAGCAATCGGAAGGAATATCAGAGCGCACTGCAGGTTCCCCTATCATGAACTAGGAAAGATGTCCTGTCCACGGCACGAGACACCGCTGCACGTGCCTACTGACATGACAATGATCCTGAGGTATGCACCCAGCAACCACCTAGACTTAAAAGAACCTTCAACACCCCCAGCAGGGAGGTAAGCTATAACTAAACAAGTTAATCTACAGACGCCCAAGCAAGTGGAGGAGAGGAGAACCACCAAGGAGACTGAGAATTCAAGGCTCTCGGAGATCCGCGAGAAGGATTGCCCGGACACAGCCATCTAGCTCCAGTTCACCTCAGCCACCACTTTTCCCAGCTTGCTTGCACCCCCCACTCACACATCGTTCACTCCTTCTAGCATGGAGTCCATCTCAGGGGCTCGACCAGGAGGATTTGTTCTCCTGGATCATCACTGACTTGACTGTCGGAGTGCCCCCATTGGAATCCCTGGTCTGGGTCTCTAATTCTTGTTTTGCAGGTCCCAACGAGCAGGCCAGTCCCGAAGAGACGAGGGGCGATCCGACGCCGATAGTAGCTACGGGGCACGATGATCTTGGCGGTAATAGATTGGCATGCCAGGTAGGGGGAGGCAGGATGTATCTTGATCCAACCTAAACCCCTTGCAAGCAGTTCATCGGGAAGATGGTGACAACGCGAGCGAGAGAAGTCTCCACTAGCCATGTAGGAGATCCCCCTTCCTGGGGGACCCGCAAAGTCCAGAAGGGAAGCTCCCCACTCCTGCTCAACCACCTCCCGTGGACATCTAGTTGGTTGCACTCGCCTAACAGATGCAGGTCCTCACCACTACAGTGCACCAGCTCCAGCACCAGCAACGATCCTTGGCTACCCACCAGCAGCCAGGGACCCCCGCAACCCATGCCACAGAACCCCGCGATAGCCTACATTCCTTCCAAGGAAGGCCTTCACAGCCGCGGGCCATCATCGATCACCAGGGTAGTCACTTGACTCCGGTGAAGAGACAACGAGCCGAATCTGCCGATAGGGAGAGCTGGTCCCCAACCCTCGAGCGGGTAACGGCCAAACCCCATCGAGGTTGAAAAAGCAAGACCCCCCTTTATGGACATCGTCCCATGTCACCTTCTACATCTTCATCCTCGATGGAGGGTTCGATCGATGAGGCCATCAGGCGCATGGCCGAGAAGCGCCTGGAGGAGCATGAGCGCAAGCTGACATAGCTATCCCGTCGATTTGCGAACATGCAGGGCTCCACCGATGAGCAGTGAGCTATGACACCCATCTCCCTTTCTTCCGAGAGATCCAAGAGGAACTGATTCCCAGCCAGTTTCGTATGCTGCAAGTGGATCCCTACGATGGGACTACTGCCCCCTGGACCACCTGGAAAGCTACAAGGCCCTCATGAGGGTCCAGAGGGCCATCGATGCCATTTTTTGCATTGCCTTCCCGGCAACCCTCCGAAAGGCGGCTCGAGTCTGGTTTACCTGCCTTGAGCCCAAAAGCATCGACTCTTTCGCTTAGCTAAAGCAAAAGTTCATGGCCCACTTCGATGCCTACCGGAGGGTGCCATGAGAGGCGGACAGCCTCTTCTCCATCAAGCAGCAAGACCGCGAGCTTCGACAGGACTACGTGGCCCGTTTCAAGGTTACCGCACTGGAGATTTACAACCTTGATGAGCCAGTCACCATGCTGACACTGAAGTGAGGGCTTAGGACCTCCCGCTTGACCTACTCGCTCGATAAGAAACCCCCCAAGACCTACTCCGAACTCAAAAGTATGTCCACGTCGAGGAGGCGGATCGAACAAGAAGGGAGCTAGACGGAAAGCCGTTGAAGAAGCCAACTCCCACTGAGGCATCCGGGATGCGGAAGCCAGGACCCCCAGCTCCGAACTTTCGCCAAGGGCCGAGACCAAGGGGTGCTCCCACTCCGGAGGAGAGATTTACCCCTCTCCTCGCCCTGAGGACGAAGATCCTCATGGAGATCGAAGGTGAGCCCTACCTGAAGCACCCACCTCCGATGTGGCCGTCCACTCGTCGTGACAAGACGAAGTATTGTCGCTACCATCGCGACCACGGCCATGACACCGAGGAATGCCGCAATCTCAAGAAGGAAATTGAAGAACTCATCAAGAGAAGCTATCTCAAAAGGTTTGTGGGGGGTAGACCTCCAATGGAACCTTAGGCGCTCGTTGCTCTCCTGCCAGTTCCTGTAGTTGACAACCACCCTACCGAGAAGCCGGTGGGGATGATATGCTGGGGAGCTGAGCGCACTTCGAAGAAGGCTCGAGGTGGGGGGAACTTTGAGAATGTACTTTTCTTTGCGAGGAAAAAGGGGGATGGAAATAAAAATGTAAACAATGATGCTGTGGTTGTCGAGATGATGATCACAAAACATCCTGTAAAACATATCATGGTTGATAGTGGAAGCTCCACATACATGCTTTTTTACGATGCTTTCTCCAGGATGAACCTCTCCCCTGCTCAGCTCAGGCCCGTGCACACATCCCTTGTTGGTTTCACGGACGACTCTGTAGGGGTCGAAGGGGAGATTACCCTCCCCGTTACTGCCGGGATGCCACCTAGGCAGAGTACCATCATGATGATGTTCACGGTTGTTAGGCTCTCTTCGGCTTACAACATGATCCTTGGCCGACTTGGGCTCAACCTGCTCGACACAGTCATCTCCATAAAGCGACTGTTGATGCAGTTCCCGATCCCCTATGGCATCGAAAAGATGAGGGGGGCACCTCAGCCCGTTCAGCATTGTTTCCAGATTCTCCCTGGGGCCAAGGTCCCCGAGGACAACCCTAAGGCAGACGATCTCGACCAAAGGGCGTAGGACCCTCGGGGTGACCCGGTCGAGTGCCTGCTATCTTATCCACTGGGAGCCGACCAGGCAAAGATGGTGCAGATTGGGGCCCAGCTATAAGATGAGGAGAGGGCCCACCTATTGGAGTTCCTACGGGCAAATGTAGATGTGTTCGCATGGACAGCGATGGATATAATAGGTATTCTCCCTGACATCATCACCCACTAAGTATTGACCCAAAGCACCGACTAGTTCGATAGAAGAAGAGAAGCTTCGCCCCGGAGAGGTAGGCAGCAATCAATGAGAAAGTGGACAAAGTCCTCGCTGCCAGTTTTGTTCGAGAGGTGCAATACCCGAGCTGGCTGGTGAATGTGGTGATGATGAAGAAGAGCAATGGCAAATGGAGGATCTGTGTAGACTAAACTGACCTCAATAAGGCATGCCTGAAGGACAGTTTTCCTCTACCAAAGATCGACCAGTTGGTGGACACCACCTCAAGGCACCGGCTACTCTCCTTCTTGGACGCATTCTGTGGATACAATCAGATCTGGATGCACCTGGAGGATGAGGAGCACACCGCCTTCATTACCGATCAAGGGATGTACTATTATAGGATGATGCTCTTTGGTTTAAAGAATGCTAGGGCCACGTACCAGCGTCTGGTCAACAGGGTCTTCAAAAACCAGATTGGCCAGAACATGTAGGTGTACATGGACGACATGCTTGTCATGAGCAAGCCGAGCTCGGACCACATCACCGACCTCGTCGAAGCCTTTCCACAACCTCTGGAAATACCAGATGAAGCTGAACCCAGTAAAATGCACCTTCGGAGTGGCGGCAGGAAAGATCCTAAGCTTCATGGTTACCCAGAAGGGCATTGAAGCAAACCCGGAGAAGGTCCAGGCGATTGTCGACAGGAGCACCCGATATCCAAGAAGCAGGTCTAGCGCTTGACGGGGCGGATCACGGCTTTGAGTCAGTTCATCTTGAGATCGGTCGATCGTTGCCTTCTCTTTTTTAAGGTGCTGTGCAAGATGCACGACTTCACTTGAATGGAGGAGTGCAGGACGGCCTTCGAAGAATTGAAGAAGTTCTTGGCGTCTCCTCCACTGCTCTTTAGATTCGAGGAAGGGGAGGAGCTCCTACTCTACTTGGCGGTCACACCTGGAGCCGTCAGCTCTGTCCTCGTCCGCACAGACGAGGACAGATCTTAGAAGCCGGTGTACTACACCAGCAAAATTCTCCATGATGCGGAGATCAGGTATACTCATTCTGAGAAACTCATTTTCGCTCTAATAATGTCTGCTAAGCATCTCAGGCCATATTTCCAAGCGCATCCCATTGCGATCATGATGGATCAACTGCTTAGGACCATACTTAGCCACCCCGAAATCTCCGGGAGGCTGGCTAAGTGGTCCCTGATGCCGAGCGAGTTTGATATCGCATATTGGCCAAGGCTGTCATAGAAGGCCCAGATCCTAGCCGACTTCCTAATCGAGTGCACAGGGCTCACCGAGGAGCCAGAGTAGACAACCCTGGAGATTCAAGTTAAGCCCGGAGCATAGGAGGAGCCCTGGATCCTCCACGTAGATTGAGCATCTAACTCTAGCGGAAGCGGAGCAGGCCTTATCCTCACCAATAGAGATGGGATCATGGCAGAATGTGCTCTCCGCTTCAAATTCGCTGTGACAAACAACCAGGCAGAGTACGAGGCGCTCCTCGCAGGCCTAAAGGTCTCTTGCAAGCTAGGCATGCAAAGCTTGAAAGTCTTTACCGACTCCTAACTGGTGGCTAGACAAGTCTCCGGAGAATATGAAGCCAGGAATCCTCAGATGATCAAGTACCTGGAGCGGGTCTGCTTAAGCATGGCAAGTTTCCGATGCTTCAGCATCTTCCATATCTCCCACGGAGAGAATGCTCGTGTGGATGCACTGTCGAGTCTTGCGACCTTGCCGGACTCGTCACTGGGGTGTGCCCATATAGAGTACCTTGAGAGTCCAAGCTACGAAGCCCCAGAGGAGGTGCAGCAAGTCATCCCAGAGCCGAGCTTGATGGAAAGGTACGTCAGATACATCACTGATGGCATCTTACCAGAGGACCGCATGGAAGCCGACCTCATCAAGAAAAGAGCCTCCCAGTTTGTCCTGATGGATGGACAGCTCTATCGCCGATCCTATTCCTACTCGCTCCTGAAGTGCCTCAGGCCCATGGAGGCAGCCTTCGTACTCCAAGAGATACATGAAGGCCTCTGCGAGAACCACGTGGGAGGAAGGATGCTGGCCTACAAAGCTCTTCTCCAGGGATACTTCTGGGAGACCATGAGGAAGGATGCTGCCAACTTCGTAAAGAAGTACGACAAATGCCAGCGCTATGCTCATATACAGCATCAACCGGTGGTGCCGATCTCCCAGCTCTCTTTCCCATGGCTTTTTGCCCAGTGGGGAATGTACATCTTGGGGCCATTTCCCCTCGCACCGGGACAGCGGAGATTTCTGCTGGTGGCTATTGACTACTTCACCAAGTAGGTGGAAGCGGAGCCACTAGCACGGATCATGGAGGCCAAGGTCCGCCAGTTCTTCTGGAAATCAATAATGTCACTTTGGACTCCCCCACTGCATCATCATCGACAACGGACGGCAGTTCGACAACCAGGAGTTCGAAGTGTTCTGCACCGAGCATGGCATTCAGCACCGCTTCACCTAGGTAGCTCACCCCTAGACAAATAGGGAAGCCGAGGTGACCAACCGGACCATCCTTCAAGGACTTAGAACTAGGCTGGACCAAGCCAAGGGTAGATGGGCGGAGGAACTCCCAAGTATTCTGTGTGCCTACCACACAATGCCCAGGATGGCGACGAACGAAATACCTTTCAACCTTGTTTTCGGTACTGAGGTCATCGTCCTAGTTGAGCTCGACATGCCCATGCTATAGGTGCAGCAATATGATGAGGCGCAGAACCCAATGCACCTTCTACTCAATTTGGACCTCCTCGAGGAAATCAGGGACAGAGCTCGACTCTGGATGGCAGCATACCGGCAACGAATGGCCCGGTACTACAATGCGCGGGTAAGGCCAAAGGTCTTCTGACCTGTGACTTGGTGCTGCACCGAGCCGCAGCATCTCAACCCCAGGAATGTGGAAAGCTCTCGCCAAACTAGGAAGGCCCCTACAAGGTGGTCGAAGCTCTCCCACATGGAGCCTACTACCTCGCGGATGTGGATAGTGACAGATTCCTGCGAACACGGAATGCCTGTAACTTGAGAAAATATTATCAGTAGTGTAAGTCTCTCTCTTCTTATAATAATAAAGGCCTTCTTTTGCACAAATCACCCTCTACCTTGCAGGAACATCGCTGCCATGCCCTAGGGCTCGGCATGCTCAAGCTCGGGGCCCAGCTCTCCAGTGCTCAAGCCTGGAGCCCAGTTCTCCGGCACCAAAGCCCGGATCCCATGCTCTCCGGCACCAAAGCCCGGATCCCACGCTCTCCGGCACCAAAGCCCGGATCCCACGCTCTCCGGCACCAAGTCCTCGAGCCCAGCTCCAAGGCATCAAAGCCTGGATCCCACGCTCTCCGGCCACCAAAGCCTGGATCCCACACTCTCTGGCACCAAGTCCTCGAGCCCAGCTCCAAGGCATCAAAGCCCGGATCTCACACTCTCTGGCCACCAAAGCCCGGATCCCATGCTCTCCGGCAACCAAAGTCCTGGAGCCCAGCTCCCAGGCATCAAAGCCCGGATCCCATGCTCTCTGGCCACCAAAGCTCGGATCCCACGCTCTCCGGCCACCAAAGTCCTGAAGCCCAGCTCTCAGGCCATCAAGCCTGGAGCCCAGCTCTCCGGCCACCAAAGTCCTGAAGCCTAGCTCTCAAGCCATCAAAGCCCGGATCCCATGCTCGCCGGCCACCAAAGTCCTGGAATATTATAACATCTAATATTGCTGAATGTTTCAATAGTTGGATTCTAGAGGCTCGACATCTTTCTATTCCTCAGATGGTTGATCATATATGATTTCAAATTATGTAATTGATGCATGCTAGACGGATTCGAGGACATACTATCAAAACTTATCTTTGTCCTTATCCTACAAAAGTGTTGCAAAGAAATACAGAAGAGGGCTGGAAGTTATCCATGTTTACATCAAGTATCATAATTTATGATGTAAAGGACACAAAGTACTTATCTAAGGTTGACTTACAAGATTGCACTTGCTCTTGTAGTGAATGGCAATTCTTTTGGATGCCATGTAAGCATGCATGTACATGCATTAAGAAGGCTAGTAGGTTATTATTTCACTTCACTAATAATTATTTTTAGGTGGAAATGTATAAAGTAGCATATGAAGAATGTATAAATCCAATTCCTAATATTGAGATGAGCCATGGTAGTTCCGATGAGGTACATATTTTACTTTTTATTATGAAGACTCGTCCTGGTAGGCCTAGGAAGAAGAGAAAAGCTCCATAAACGGATTCATCAAGAACTATAAAATATAGATGATGTAGAAAAGGACATAATAGAAGGGCTTGTAATGAGATTGTTGAGTAGCATCTACTCTTGTTCTACATTTAGTATTTTTTCTTCCTGAAACTACTAAATTTGGCACAATGAAAATAAGGCTATTGATATTATTATATTCTTATTTTGAATTTTGAATTTTTCTCTTAAACAACTGAATTTGGCATAATGTTAATAGGGATGTTGATATTTGTTTATTCTTATCTTAAAGAATTCTGAATTCTATTTTTTCTTTACTATAACAACTGAATTTGGCATAATATTAATAGAGCTATTGATATCAATTTGCTCTTATGTTAATAAATTCTAAATTTTGATTTTTCTTTACTGAATTTGCCATATTATTCATGTAACGGTGCGCTCTAATTTTTTACTAGGAGTAAAATTGGCATAATATTAATATATAACACCTTGCTGAACTTGGTACACTATACTTCATCTTATTGAATCCTGGATTTGACACAATATTAATGGAATTATTGATATTAGTTTGTTCTTATCTTAATGAATATTGAATCCTAAATTTTGATATTTATTTACTGAAAAAATAAGCTTCGACACATTGTACTTCATCTTGCTGAATACTCAATGAAATAATGTAGCATTATGAATCCTAATTAATTAAAAAAATGAATTTGGCACATTGTTCAGATTAGGGCTATGTACTGGTATGCTCTAGTATCTTGATGTTAACATAGTTAAATTACAACTTTTCATAGTTAAGTCACTACTATATATAGTAAAATTAATATAGTACATAGTTAAATTACCACTATACACAATTAAGTAAAGGTGGCATACGATTAAATTAAGCCAATACATAGTTAATTTAACAGTGTATACAGTTAATTTAATATTACACATAGTTAAATTAAGCTTGTTTATAATTATCTAAACCTAGCACATAGCTAAATTACCACTGTATATAGTTAATTTAATTTTACATACAATTAACTAAACCCGGCATATAATTAAATTACTATTATGCATAGTTAATTTAGTTCTACACATAATTAACAAAACCTGACATACAATTGAATTACTACTACACATAGTTAATTTAGTTTTGTATATAATTAACTAAACTTAGCATATAATTAAATTACCATTGCACATAGTTAATTTAGTTGAGCACATAATTAACTAAACCTTGCATACAATTAAATTACTACTACACATAATTAAATTGAGCCAGTACATAGTTAATTTAATACTGCACATAGTTAATTTAATATTATATAAAGTTAAATTAAGCATGTATATAATTAACTAAACCTAGCACATAATTAAATTATCATTGTACATAGTTAATTTAGTTTTGATACAATTAATTAAACCTGACACATAATTAAATTACCATTATATATAGTTAATTTTGTTCTACATACAATTAACTAAATTTGGCACATAATTAAATTACTATTACATATAGTTAATTTAGTTCTGCATACAATTAACTAAATCTGGTACACAATTAAATTAATGCTATACACGATTATTTTAGTTATACACATAATTAACTAAACTTAGTACACAATTAAATTACTACTACGTACATTTAAATTAAGTTAGCATACGGTTAATTTAACACTGCACACAGTTAATTTAATATTACACATAGTTAAATTGAGCCTGCATATAGTTAACTAAACCTAGCATGCAGTTAAATTACTACTGCATAAAGTTAATTTAGTTTTACATATAATTAACTAAATCTGGTATATAAT
Organism: Areca catechu; assembly: GCA_021397845.1. Lineage (NCBI taxonomy): Eukaryota > Viridiplantae > Streptophyta > Magnoliopsida > Arecales > Arecaceae > Areca > Areca catechu. The sequence goes on along the minus strand of CM038038.1, from coordinate 11,573,645 downwards.
TAAATTACTACTATATATAGTTAATTTAGTTCTGCACATAATTAACTAAACCTAGCACATAATTAAATTACTACTGCACACAGTTAATTTAGTTTTCCATATAATTAACTAAACTTGGTACACCATTAAATTATCATTGCATATAGTTAATTTAGTTCTACACATAATTAACTAACCTAGCAAAAATTAAATTAAGCCAACATATAATTAAATTAAGCCAGCATATAGTTAATTTAACACTGCACACGGTTAATTTAATATTACACATAGTTAAATTGAGCCTGCACATAATTAACTAAACCTAGCACATAGTTAAATTACCATTGTATATAGTTAATTTAGTTCTACATATAATTAACTAAACCTAGTGCAGAATTAAATTACTACTGCATATAGTTAATTTAGTTATGTATATAATTAACTAAACCTGATATACAATTAAATTACTGTTGTACATAATTAATTTAGTTCTGCACATAATTAATTATATAGCACTTTATATATAGTTAAATTATCACTATATACAATTAAATTGAGCCAATTCATAATTAATTTAATACTGCATAGTTAATTTATAGTACATATGTAAATTGAGCTTGCACATAATTAACTAAACCTAGTACATAATTAAATTACACTGCACACAGCTACATTGAGTTAGCACATAATTAACTTAACACCACACAGTTAATTTAATACTATGCACATTTAGGAAATATGCTATTATACTACATGCGAATCACAGTTAGGAAATGTGATATAGTATTGCAATAGCGGTCTTAAATGTGTGTTACAGTGCAAGATTGTGCTATATTATTGCAAAGCAATGCTAATTTTGTACTTTGCTATACTGTTGCATGCCAATATTAGAATATGCTATATACTGTTGCATACCAGTGCTGGCTTGGAAATATGCTATAGTCTTGCATATAGTGCAAAAATGTGCATGCCAGTACTATACCAGAATGTGCTATAGTATTGTATGCTAATACCAGAATGTGCTATAGTGTTACGTGCTATTGATAGTTAGGGAATGTACTAAAATATAAATTATTTATTTATTTTATATTAAGTATGGTTGGATTATGGATTAGGTTTATTTCAACTTATGTTAGGTTAGATTCAATTTCAATTAGGATCAATCCTAACCAACCCTACTTGTCACTTCAAATTTTTCAGCTCAAGCTAATCTAAATTTAAAAATCTTAATAAGTAAATTATTCATTTAGTTTCTTGCAAAAAATCTAACTCTGAATATTTTGGAAGAAGAAAATATTAAACATAGTGATTACCTATTTCTTTTTAGGATATATGTTACATAAATCACCAAAAAGAACCAAGAAGATCAATCTCAAATTTATAGCACGCAGGAGAGACCATCGAAATAAAAGTGACCCTTGTAACTGACTAAAGTTTATTGCAAGAACTGTATATAAAAGCCTGTTTATGATCAATTTTGCTCATATTTGAGTTTCTGAATTTTTTCAAAGATGAATAATCAATGCATTCACCATTAGTTTGTATTAACTTAAAAGAAAAAGAATCATTCTTGAACCGAAGCATGATTCTTTAATAAAATCCTAACTTTCGTAGCTTTCAATCCTTGTTTGCATTACATAACATGAACTATCATCAAGAATCAAGCATGAAAATCCTAATCTAAATTATGGACTAAAAAGTTTAGATCCTTGGTGACATCAAAATGGCCTACTAGAAATCAAAACCAAAAAAGCAAAACCATTATTGAAGACATCAATAAATTCAACAAGATTATAAATTTAATTCTCATTGATAAAGGAGAGCAAAAAAGACCTGGACAGATAGAAATTGGTGGAATTGTCCGACCTAGATTGTAGGGTTCTCCCCAAGGAAAGCATCATCTCTCTGGAACTCGCAGTAACGGATAGTAATATTAGTTTTCCGTCTTCTTGATTTTGACTAGATGCCTTTAAGGACTTCACGTCTTCTTGATTCCAGCAAGATGCCGGAGCAGAGGGAAAATAGAAAATCATCGGAGCTTCTCATCAGAAGAAGGAAAGTAGGAAAAATATGGGAATTTGTCCATGAAAATAATAGAATTTTGGAGTGGGGGCATTTTTGTTCTTTAAAATTAAAAATTAAATCTAGACTGAGAGTTATGATTTGGATCAATAAAGACTAAAAGTTTTAATCCAGTCTATAAATAGACCGGATGTTAAAAAACCTTTTTTTTTTTAGGGTGGTGGGCGGATGGGGAAGGCTGGAGGGTGAAGGGTGGTTCTTCTTTCCCATGGATCCTTCTCCGGTTATAGGCCTGCGATTTGTTTTGTGCTTGAGTCTATTGGATGATTTTTTATGGTTTTGATGGTTCAATTCATGGATGCTTGGTCAGTCTTTGTATGATTATGTCGACCATTGGGGTCAATGGATTAATTGTCATTGATGGATTGGGTTTCACGAATCAGCTTTTTTGTTTGGCATTAATTAGAGATGGATCCCATTTTAATGATTTGGATTTTGAACTCAATTTGTTAGGACATTAAGTTAGAAAACAACTTGCTTGTGTTTCAGAGGGACCTCATCGTATTGTTGATGGATAAGTAAGAAGAAATATATTTATGCAATGAATTTTTTCATGGGAAGAAACAAATTTGAGGAATCTATCTTTCAATAAAAGAAGACTTTGAATCCTTCGTTGATTCTTATGGAACATGATGCATGGTTTGTAAGCTTGATGAAATTCATGTTTACTGACACCCAAAGGACCCAAAAACATGATTTTGAGAGGTACTAGTATGTCGAGCACTCTTTTAGCCTCAACCACATCATTCATACAGTGCACAGGTCCAATGGGATGACCTATGATAGATAGGTTTGATTGTGGTCCTAATAGCTACAAGCTTTGGACAATGCTATCAGCATCTCACATCCTATGAACCCTCTCCATTCCCATTCCTTCTATTCTATCTCTTCATATGTGTTTGATAAGCACAACAAGCATGCACTAGGTTGTATGATGTTATACGAGTTTAATCACATGCAACAATTAGTTTATGTTTCTCCTAGTGGTGATATTGCCATATTATTTTGATCCTAGTAGGATGGTATTAATATATGCTCGGTTGTCTTGTGGACTTATTCTTTACTGCTTTAATGTTATTTGATCCTTGATTACTGGAGTATTATGTGATCGATGCTGTTGACACTGAATCCCTATGGACCGGACAGAGTGACTGGATCGCTGGTTCGCTTCACGAAGTTCCTGCAAAACAAACATCCTTACCAGAGTTTTATCAGTGGGGGACACTCCGATGCCTAAGTCAGTAAGGATCCAAGCCACAGAATGGAGAGTTTGAGATCAAAGAAATGGAATGAAATGAGTGAGCGTTTGAGTGGGCATCGTGAGAGCTAGTTATAAACAGGCTCTGACTTGCCTGGGATCGCTTATCTTAGGAGTCTCCTCTTATCGATATTTATAGGAATAGTCGTAACTAAATGTAGTTGAGCCCATATGACTTCAGTTAGGGGAGTTAGTTAATCTAACTTCCCCGTAACCAAAAGTTGTTGTTGTCGAATATCGGTTATCTTAATATTATTAAAGCCAGAACTACCGGCCATGTGGTTGGTTGCAATAATCAAAATCACCTTTGGTGGCTTCAAGGTGAGGTTAACCGTTGATCCATTTCAAAGTCATTCTCTGAGAAATGACCGAAATCAAGCTGGCCATTTGCTTTGGACCTATCTTCTTCGGAGTAGGCTGAAGATGCCATAGCCACTTGCTTCAGATCTATCCTCTTCGGAGCAGGCTTGGGGATAAATTAGCCATCTTCTTCGAACCAGTCCTCTTTGGATTGATACGAAGAAGGACTGGCTAATTATTCTATAACAGCATGGATCAGGGATATGCTCCGGCACTGGTATCTTGACACAGGCCAAAGACTGACCCTAGACTGGGATCAATTTTGTGGTGCTGAATCATCGCTTTTATCGGGCCTCGGTGTCATCCTCAGACCTATCAGCTTGGTTGACCGGTTCAGATAGGATCAATTGAATGTTGAACCGGTAATCACCTTCGATTGAGCCAGCTTATTACAACAGTTACCCCCCACTCCCAATTTAAAAATAATTATTTATTTTGAAAAGTGGGAGTATCCATGGGTTGTCATTTACCGGCAAAAAAGATATGGTTAAATGATGATGAATCTTTGATTCGGTCGGCTGCAATAACTATCCTTTGATTCGATCATCATGCCCTAGACAAGTGTCACTTTCCCATCGATCATCGAAAAGAGGATGCAAGCTGGAGAGTCACGTCGCTTCTGCTCATTATGGCGATCCAGCCGACTCTTTGGCTTTAGCCCGGATGAAGGACATGGCATCATCTTCTCCATCTGACATCATATAAGAATTCCATATCAGCCATCAGATATGATCACATGGATCATAACTAACAGTCTGGTTTTTTCTGTCGAATCGACTGACACCTCTTAGGGTTTTGTTCCTACGATCAGCACCACCCCTACGTGGCATGATTAGAAAGGCATCCATCCTTTCAAGAAAATTATTTGAACCATTCTCGGGCTCTATATAAAGGGTGACGGTCGGGCGAAGAGGATTTCTTCACCCTTGCCAGGTTTTTCCTCCTCTTTCACCCGTTCTAAATCTTCTTTTCTTTTTTCGGCTTCCATTTTCTTCCATAGATAGAGCCCTTTTCTTCCTTCTTCTTTTACATCATGGTTAGGTCTTTAACGGTCCCCACCGCTGGTAGGACTTCATCCAGTAGAAATGGAGTCGAAACTTCTAGTGCTTCAGGTTTCCTTAGAAAGAACAATGCCTAGTCCAGACCAGAGTCAATCCCCTATTCTTTATCTTTTGATAGAATGGCTCGTCTTAGGGAATATTATCATATTCCTGAAAACCTCCCTTTAATACTTCCAAAGTCCAAAGAAAGGGTAAATAATCCTCCTGCTAGTGCTATTTTCATATACGAAGACTACCTAAAAGCCGGTCTTCGCTTTCCACTACATCCCTTCTTTCTTAAGATTTTTAGCATGTATCATGTAGTCCCAATGCAATTGACTCCGAATAGCATTTGAAACATTTGCGGGTTTTTAGTGTTATGTAAGATAGCAAATATAAAACCCAAGACCACTTTGTTTACCTCTTTCTTCATATTGAAAAGAGATTTTCATTGCTACGGGTGGTGGGTCATCGGCCTTCGTCCTGGTTGTAAATTAATTAAGGATATGCCCAGTGAAATCCATGGGTGGAAACCCAGTTTCTTTTTTGTCTTCTTTTGTCAACCTTGGGGCTTTAATATAGAATGGAGGGAACCTTACTTGAGTGCCAATGCAGGCAAAAAAGTTCTAAGGGCTAACCAATCAGACTATGAGGTGTTGTCTGGGTCTTAAGTCCCTTCAATTCGAGAGTTGTTAGAAGAAAGAAACCTTTGTCTCACTCAGATCAACGGGTTTTTATCATTAGGTATAACTGATAGATAGCTTCCACTTTATTTTGTTTTATATGTATTCTTGCTGACTAACTTTGAGAGATGTTTTTATTAACAGGCGGTAGGATGAAGCTGGACTTTAGTAAGCTGCGATAGGCTGCCAGGAAAAGAGCATCGTCGGTTCCTCTAGAGGGATCGGAAGTCAGAAAGAAGACTCGGGCTGAAAGAGTCAGTAGAAATACCACATCGTCAAGGAAGTCATCGAGGGCGGGACGATGTCCCATTTGCAGAACCCCTGTTAAGAGATACCACTCCGATCTGGGCTTCGGAGCAGCTAAACATAGCTCCAGCCGTCGATGTGTCATTACCTTTTCCTCCTCCGAAGGATAAGGTAAGACCCCCTAGATCGAAGAGGGCTTGGGGAGGAACACCCCTCTGGACAGGGAGTGCGAGGTGGATTTATCCATCTTCTCAGATGCATGGGGTCTAGTGCACCCAGATATGGTCAGGAGAGTGCTGAAGGCTGCATTATTGCCCTATGATTTGGCAATCATCAGGAATCATCGCCTTGACGAAGTGTCCGATTAAGCATACCCAGCTACACTGAAGGTAAACATTTTTTCTCCTTTTCGCTTCTTCATAGTCATATTTAATATATCTGATTTTACAATTCGATTACTTGATGCAGCTAATCCATGACATCACCCTCATGGAAGAAAGTATAGCAAAGTTTGCCACTTTTAGTCGAAGTCTCCGGGAGGAGCTTCAAACGGTGAAAGTCGAAAGAGAAGTGGCTGAGGAGCTGAGATCGACCATGGAAGGGAAACTTAATTAGAGTGACGCCGACACGCAGTGTCTGAAGAGTGAGCTAAAGAAGGCTCAACTAAAGATCTCTAAGCAGGAAGCTAAGCTCCAGAAGAAGAATAAGAGAATTTACTCCTTGGAACATTTGACCAAGGAGATTCAAAAGAAGAAGAGGTGGCCAAAAAGGCTGAAGCGGTGGTCAAAGAATCTGAGACCCTGAAGGAGCAGGTCACCAGGGTGGTCAGAGACTTCAGGAAGTCTTCGAAATTTAAGAAAGAGGTAACTGAATCGGGGGTAGCCAGCTACCAACTAGGTTTTAATGATGGGATTAAAGAAGTCCAAGGACTATATCCTAAACTGGATCTCACAAGCATCCCATTATATGAGATAACAAAAGAAGAGACTGAAACCCCCGCCAAAGCTGAAGAGGTATCGGGACAAACTGAAAAAGCCCCGAATGCAACTGAAGGTGCTAGAAAATAAGTAGAAGACTCGGTTGTAGTGGACCTCGTAGCTTCGGCTCAGATTGAAGAGGCTCCCTCCGTGGCTAACATAGAGGCTCCCACCGTAGCTAACCCGAAGATCGTAGCTGAAGTAGATACATAGGCTTTTATATTTTGACTTTCGTCCTTTTGTTTTGTAAAGAGAAAGGAATGTAAATATGCTCTTTTTGGTGTTAATAGAAAGTGCACTTTTTTCTCTTTTTTCTTTAGACTGTGTTATGCCATGATTTCTGTCTAAGTATAGAACCATCGGATGAACGATGCCTTCCATTTTGAGCAAAAATTTCTCCAAGTAGGAAGTCTTCAAATGGATAACAAACTTTGGATGCATAGCAATCTTTAATTTGAGAGAAATTCTTTCAAGCATAAAGTCTCCATATAAGAATCCATTTTTAATTTGAGAAATTTCTTTCAAGTGTAAAGTCTTCGGATATGTGGCAGTCTTCGGATATGAAGTATTCTTCTAATATGTAGTAGTCTTCGGATGTACAATAGTCTCCAACTTGAATAAAATTTTTCTAAGTATGAGGTCTTTGGACTTATAATAGCCCTTAACTTGAACACAAATTTTTCTATGTACGAGATCCTCGGACTTAGTTATGGCAAGAACATAAGCCTTGAATGAATTAATTAGTTTGGTCTATCGTAGGACCGATCCTTCACCTACTGATATCAAATAGCTTTGGACATATTGAATTGACGGAGATATATATGTTTCCCTCTCTTTACTGTTCGTTGTGAACCTTGATCCTTGTCGATGAGTAATAATGGGATAGATTGCATTTGCTAACTGTCGAACTCCTATTGGCCGGGAGTTTATCATCCAGATCATGGGATCACAATGATCGGAGTCATTAAAGTCGTGTGCCTCTGGAATCGAATCAGACGTAGTCCTTTGATTTCTCATAACCATCCATTCGAGAGTTGAGCTTATTATTCCCCTTTCATTAATTAGGGTGAAGACACATGGCGCAATCAAGGAACTTCCTGCAATTTGAACAAGAAATCCGAACTGTAGGTGGTTTTTATATAAGAGATTTATATCCCTGGGGATTAAACTCTCTCAAATATTGGCGACACTATCTTCTTTGAGCGATCTTTTTTCAGGACCTTCCCTCATCTGCCAGCTTCTTCCTTCCTTTCCTTTCAACAAGTTCTCATAGTTTATCACTATGAAACCAAACGCGGGACGGCTTTGGAAGGCCATGAAGAAGAGGGAGGTGACATACAGCTTGAGAAGATCAGAGCGAAGGAAAGTAAGGCAAACCTATTTAAGTTCTCCTCTGTAAGTTTCGGCTGGGGGTAATGTCCCCATTATTGTAGAGTCTACTTCAGAGGAGGACGATGTTCCCTCACCAGAGTGTCTGATCGATCCAATGGTGGCAACCCCTGCCATCGGATCATTCCGAGAGCCAGGCCCACAAGACAGGGTAAGGCTCTAATTATTGATGTAGAAGCCAAACCCGAACCTCCAGTTAATGGAGGGGAAGGTTTCGGGGGTTGCAGCATGTTCGCTGCTGATGCTAGTCTCGACAACCCGAGACTAGCCAAAACTTTGTTGAAAGCGGTCATCCACCGAAAGGATTAGGAGGAGACCAAAAAGCAAGGGTTGGAAGACACTCTTTCTTTTGTCTACCCTAGGATACTGCAAGTAAGTGTTAAAATGATTTACAAGACTTTTCTTAATAAATATTTGCTAACGGGACTGATTCCATGTGGTGCGGACACTAGGGCCAGAAGAAATCGACAGGTCGAACCCACATCCCTGTGGATCACCTGTGAATAAAGTCCTAAGCCCAAGCCCCAGATCACTTGTAAATATTTATTTTAGTCCAGTTAGTTTTAGCCCTAAAATCCAAAATTGAGTATGTAAAAAATTCCTTGAACCCAAATGAAACCTGTATATATTATAAACCCTATTTACCTAGTTGAGTCAAACCCTTTTTACCAAGTTGAAATATTTATTTAGTTGGTTATGCCTTTTGATCAAATTGGATTCCAATTGGTCAAGTTGGGCTTGAAATTAGTTATAATTTAGTCTTTGTAATTAGTTAGTTGGTTTTAATTAGTCGTGTGATTAGTTATTGAGTCCTATAATACAAAAGGAAACCCAAGTTAAGATCCAAGTGACTCCATGTGCCAACCCAAATCAATTCTTGGCGCCACCAACAACTCATGCCAACTCATCATGTTCCACCTCATCAATTCAAGGATGCCCAAGCCACCTCACCATGTCACACACCACTTCACCCATCCCACATGGTCGGCCACATGAAAGAAAAGTTGTCGACACTTGCTTTAAGAGGAGTAAAGCAGGAGGAGTCCTAGCCTTGTTAGTGCCAACAAGGAGTTTTGGTGGCCCATCTTTCTCATTATTTGTCGCCAAATCCAAAAGAAGTCGGCCAAGAACCCATCTCAAAGGGACACCCATCAAAGAGAAGGTTCAAGGGAGTTTCTTGCTTCAAGCCAATCAAGTTCTAAGCAATCAATAATTCAAGAACTCTAGAGTCCCATTTAAAAGAAAGCATTTGAATTTCAAATCCAAGAGGTGGATGCCATTTTGTCGCCAACATCTCATGAAATATTAGCGCCCCATCCTTCTTATTATCGCCCATTTAAAATATATACAAGGCATTGCTGATTTTAAGAGGAGTAAACAAGAAGAACTCATTTCTCGTCGCCAAAAAGGATGGAGGTTCCTTGTTGTCGCCCACTTGATGAAGCCTATTCCATGTTGTCGCCCACTTTAGATGAAGGCCAAGGAAGGATTGATGCTCAAGAGTCATGACACCAGAAGAAGGGATTCAAGGAGTTGCTGCCCAAGAAGAACTAATTCTACTCTTTGTAACCCACACTTCTCATGTTGGTGGTCTATAAATACCACCATCAATCTCTTTTGTAAATTCAATTATTATTTATCAAATAAAGAAGAGATTCTGCCATTCCTTTGTTGTCTCAAGCATCGCAGGGTGTGAGGCCCTATTTATCCCACCATCAGAAAACCTTAACCGCCTTCCAGCTTCTTCCTCCCCTTTCCTTTTTTTTCATTAAAATTCTTTTCCTTTCCATACCTTCTTACTGAGTTTGAAACTGATTGCAGGTGATCGAGATCGGATGTGGTGGTGGTTCTTGCCTTGGAACTAGTAGAGCTGAAGATCGGAGCCCGAAAATCAAAATCTGGAAATCCTGTTGCAAGATCCTAGAGAGTCCAGTTAGATCCACAACCAGAGGTTATAATCTTCATTGGTAAAAATCAAAACCTTCTCTAACTCTTTAATGTCTGATTCTTTGAAAGGTGGAAACCCTGGTTTAAGGTGATTTCTTAATCACCAGATCCATCTTTCCTAACTAGATCTGTTAGTTCGATATTGTGAGCATATACAAGTTGACTAGTCTTAATTATTGTAATTGCTTTGAGTCTTTAACCTAAAAAAATTCAGAAAATTAATCTCTGTTAATTATAGTTAGTTAGTTTAATATTCAGTAATTTAGTTTTTGCATATTGTCTCGCATCATCTTTGGTATCAGAGTCAGGTTAAACTAGGGTTTAACTACTAGTTCTGAAATTTCTGCCCATCTAAGTTTAGGCTGAAAATAAATTGCATAAAAACCATCCTAAAAAAATACAAAAAAATTATTAATTAATTTGCTATTAATCCTCTATTAATCTACTACTAATCTTTAAAAAAAAATTAAAAAAAATTATTGCATAGTTTTTTTGGTGGAAGGAAATCATGCCTCCTGAGCGGATATACGCAAGTATACTATCACGACCCATGGAAGTAATGAGCTACGGCTGGACGTGATATCCCGAGATCGAAAATCTAAAAATTGATTAGATATAAAATTTAATAATTAAAAAAATATTATTTTCTACTATTTTTAATTTTTTAGATTTCATTGCATATTAGGGTTTCATATCATGTGATTGCATCATCCTGAAACCTAATCTTAAGGGCATTCTACTATCTCAGATCAGGGCAGGATCTCATCACCTATCCTGGGCCCATAACAACCACCTTTTGCATCAAATCTAACCCTAATTAAAATTAACTAAAAACCTAAAATAGCTCAGGGACACCAACAAGGTTGGGTTCCAAGTATTATGTGAAAGCTAGTGCACCCAATCCTTTGATTATCACTTGAATCTAGTGTCTAAGGCTAGAGGTCCAGAGGCAAATATCCTAAGCAATCTTGTGATTTTTAATTAGGACCCTGCAAGAGCAGGGGGAGCCTCCCACGACCCCACCTCTTACCTGGCTAGTGGACAGGGTAATTGCTGAATTGGTTGTAAATTGAGTTGACCCATTTTACTTAAGCTCTAGGTCTAGGAAACCCTAGCTCGAGTTTTGTGTGATTGCATTGCATGGCAACTAGATCAGGTATACCCTATCAGCATACTCAAACCTAACCCAATCCTACCATGGATCCTAATATTGAGACTTTGTTGAGATCCTTAATGGAGGAAGTTAGGCAACTCAATACTAGGTTTAACCAAGTGGAGGAGAGACTAGGTAACCTTGAGGAATCCCATGCAACTCGTTCAGACCCTGAAACACCTAGATCCACTCCCCCAAGTCAAAGCTCTGAGACACCTAGATCCATTCCCCCAATTCCAAGAGCCCAACTCACTCCTCCAGATCCAAGAGGTCAATATAGAGAACCTACTTCCCTAGGTCCAAGAGCCCAACATAGGGAAATTACTCCTGACCCAATTCCTAGGTGCCAAACCCCTGATGTGAATGACCAGGAAGAAAGGATCCTTAGAAACATTAGACTCGATGCACCCACATTTGAGGGAAGTTTAGATCCTAAGATCTATACAGATTGGGAGAATGACATGGACCAATACTTTGAATGGTACGAAATGCTAGAGGAGAGAACATTTAAATTTGCTAAGCTTAGGCTAGTCTAACAAGCTAGATTGTACTAGAAAAATGTGGAGTGACTGAATCGATAAAGAGGTGAATTACTTATAGACACATGATGAGCAATGAAGGTAAAGCTTAGGGAGAAATACCTACCATTCTCATATAAGCAAAAATTGTTGGATCAATGGCAAAAGTTGATTCAAGGAAATAAATCTGTGACTGACTATATAGCCAAATTTGATGAGTTCATTATGAGGTATAGTGTAGTCAAATCAGAAGCTGTTACCTTATCAAGGTTTAGAGCTGGCTTACATGAGGATATCCAGAGAGTTGTTTTTGAGGGAAGTTAATGACTTAGAACAAGCCTATCAGATTGCTAGGGATTGTGAACGATTTCAAAGAAAACCCATTACCCGCCAATCTGAGCCTAATAGGTTTAATGCCCTTGAAAATAGACTTAGCATGAACCGATTCCCAAATAGCCGACCTAATCCTACCTCCCAACCAGCTCATAGGGAAGACAAAGGAAAGGCACCCGTAGTCCAAAAAGATAGAATACACTATGTTTTAGGTGTCATAAAATAGGCCATTTTGCTATTGAATGCCCAGTACGAGCTTTACATATAGGAGAGTGTGAAGAAGAGGATTCAGAAAATATTGAAGAATTTGAAGAAGAAATCTATGAAGCTGAGAAAGATTTAGTAAAAGAATATAAAGGTGATGAAGAGCCTATAGACTCATCTGATCTACTAGGTATAGTTAGGTGTATTCTAGCTCAGACCAAGAAGAATGAGGACTGGCATAGAAAGAATATCTTATAGACCTTCATTAAGCTAGGAGACAAAGTGTGTAAGATTATTATAGATAGTGGAAGTTGTGTGAACACCATATCTACCAATGCTGTTAAGAGCTTAAGCTTACCCACAGTACCACATCCTAGCCCATATAAGGTATCCTGGATTGATGTGACATCTATTCCTATTAGGTTACAATGCCAGGTTCCAGTCCAAATTCAATCTTACCAAGAGAAGGCATGGTGTGATGTAATTCCAATGGGGTTAGTAGCATTATATTAGACAGACCATGGTTATATGATCATGATGCTACCCTCTTTGGCAGGACTAACTCATGTTCATTTAAACACCATGAAAAGAGAAATATGATCAACTCGACCCAATCCAAAGATAATACCAAAAGAGGGTCTAGTCATTTGAGAGAGAAAGAACCAGGATTGAACCTAATTGCTGCTAAGGAATTAGAGCATGAAATTATTGAAGGTTCAATAGTCTGGATGCTGACTGCTGAAGAAGTTCATGATGAACCACAAAAGAAACACCCTAAGAAGATTTTAGAGTTTCTTAAGGAGTTTAAGGATGTGTTGCTAGAAGACCTCCCTGATAGCTTACCTACATTAAGGGACATACAACACGCTATAGACTTAGTCCCAGGAGCTACCTTGCCGAATCTACTCTACTATAGGATGAACCCTACTGAACATAAGGAATTACACAGGCAAGTTGAGGATCTTCTTAGGAAAGGATTTATTAGGGAAAGTTTAAGTCCTTGTGCCATTCCAGCTCTCTTGACTCCTAAGAAAGATAGCACTTGAAGAATGTGTATCGATAGTAGAGCCATCAATAAGATTATAGTAAAATATAGATTTCCAATACCCCGACTTGATGACATGTTAGACATGATGACTAGTGCTATTATATTTTCAAAGATTGACCTTAAGAATGGCTACCATCAGGTTAGAATTAGACCCGGGGATGAATGGAAAACTGTTTTTAAGACTAAGGATGGCTTATACGAATGGTTAGTGATACCTTTTGGCTTATCAAACATACAAAGTAGTATTATAAGGATTATGACTCAAGTTTTGAAAGTATTTATTGGAAAAGTCATAGTGGTATACTTCGATGACATCCTTATATATAGTAAAACTAAGAAGGATCACTTAGACCATCTTCGATAGGTATGTCAAGTTCTTAGAGAAGATAATCTATATGGTAATTTGAAGAAATGTAGCTTCATGACCTCGAGGATTATTTTCTTAAGTTTTGTGGTAACTGCTGAGAGAGTATATGCTAATCCTGAAAAGATCAAATCCATAGTTGAGTGGCCTATACCTAAGCATGTACATGATGTTCAAAGTTTTCATGGATTAGCCACTTTTTATAGGAGATTTATTCGAGGGTTTAGTACAATTGTTGCACCAATTACTAATTGTATGAGGAAGGGAGCTTTTAAGTGGACCAATAACACCAATAAAGCCTTCCTAGAAATTAAGGACAAGATGATCCAAGCCCCATGTTTGCCCAGTGATGATGCAACCAAAGACGGGGGTGAATTGGGTTTTATAAAACTATTTGAAGTATTTCAATGGATATAAAACAAATATGTGCTAATTGTAATTAAGTGCTTGTGTTTTGCCAAAGTGTTTGTGTGCTTCAAAATAATATGCAGCAGAATTAATAAAGTAAATACACAAAGAATAATAATCACATAAACACAGCAAATTTATAGTGATTCGGTGCACTCCAAGGCACCCACATCCACTCCCCAAGTTCTCCTTGAAAATCTCACTATAATCACCAAGATTATAGTCGATTAATTTTCCAGGCTCACTAATTAAGATCTAACTTATTTTCACCAGGCTTATAAGTCAAAATCCTTATTGGTTTTCTAACTTAGGCTAACCAACAACCTCTTGGTTTTCATGGCTAACCAAAATCCTTATTGGTTTTATGGGCTCACCAACAATCTATGTTGGTTTTACGGGATCACCAACAACCTATGTTAGTTTTACATAAAGGCTAACCAACAACCTCTTCAGTTTTCCAAGACTCACTAAAAATCTCTTTGGTTTTCCAAGGCTCACCAAAAACTTTAATAAACAAGTAATCACAGTATGAAAAGAACACAATAAAAGCTTTCTTAAACAAAGTAAATATCTCTTTGAAGCCTTTTTTGAATGTTGATGAAGATCTTGTTTTTAAGTTGTTAAAGTCTTTGATTGCAGCTTGATAATGTGAACTTGGATGTACTATCTTATCTTTGGAAGCTTGAAGGCTTGAACCATTCAACTCTTGAATCCTTGAAGGATATTCAATATTCTCACCAAAGAATTTTTTTTCATTTGATTTTGGTGTTTATATAGCTCTCCAAATTATAGATGACCGTTTATGACCGTTGAAAATGAAAAACTAGCTGTTTGAAGCAAGTTGGAGTCAATTCCGCACTTCTAAAAAACTAGCCATTACACCAAGTGTCGAAACTTGAATTTCCTGAATTTTCTTCATGAGTCGACTTGTTGAGTCGACAATTCACCATGAGTCGACCTCTTGAGTCGACACTTAGGTTAGCTCAAGGCAAAAATTATGGTTTGATACTGTTCTGTATTTTTCTTGTTCTCAGGCCTTGAGTCGATACTTGAACTTCTTCATGAGTTGATACTTGCTTGTGCCAGTACTGAAACTTTTTGAAAATCAAACTTTAAGTCTTTTCAAGTCTTCCTTATGTTCCAAAGTCCTTATAACTTGAAATTCCATGAATTTGAAGGACTTCTTCAATTGAAATACAAATATTTCTTCATTCAATATGGATGAGTACTAAGATTTGATAAACACACTTAAAAATATAATTAGTACTCATATATACTTAAGTATTTTGTCAATCATCAAAATCAAGACCTGAGTCAACACCCCAATTCTGAGGTTACCAGATTTTTGAAAGTTTTTGAAATTGCTTGTGATGCCTCAGGTATAGGAATTGGAGGAGTCTTAAGTCAGGAGAATCACCCAGTTGCTTTCTTTAGCGAGAAACTAAATGATGCTAAATTGAAATACTTAACTTATGATAAGGAATTATATGCGATGGTTCAAGCTCTCAGGTACTGGAGGTACTATTTGCTACCACAGGAGTTTGTACTTTATTATGATCCTAAAGCACTTAGATTCCTTAACTCACAAAAGAAATTAAATCCTAGGCATGAAAAATGGGTTGAATATATATAGGCCTATACTTTTGTTTTGAGACACCAATCGGGTACTGATAACAAGGTTGCTGATGCATTTAGTAGATGATTTATGCTCTTGAATTGTGTTAGTACTAGAGTAGTGGGATTTGAAAAGTTAAAAGATGAATATGAAAATTGCTCCGACTTTGGTGAAAACTATAAGGCAGTTAAACAAGGACCGTCTAGTTTCTTTAGTGAATATACTATTCAAGATGGTTATCTTTTTAGGGAAAGTAAATTATGTATTTCTAATACTTCACTTAGAGACTTCTTTATTTGGGAAACACATGCAGGAGGTTTAGCTGGACACTTCGGTAGAAATAAGATAATTTTAGCATTAGAAGACCAATTTTATTGGCCAAATCTTAAGAGGAATGTTGCTCAAATCATAGCTAGATGTTGAACTTGTGCTGTTGCTAAACAATAGAAGCAAAACACTGGCTTATATACCCCACTTCTTGTACCGGATTGTCCATGGCAAGATCTTAGCATAGACTTTGTTCTTGGATTGCCTAAAATCATTAGGAAACATGATTCTATTTTTGTTGTGGTTGATAGGTTTTCAAAGATGGCACATTTTCTACCTTGTTCCCAAACCTATAATACTTCTAAGGTAGCCAAATTATTCTGAATGAAGTAGTTAGAATACAAGGTTTACCTAGGACCATAGTATCCGACAGAGACATACGGTTCACCAATTATTTATGGAAAATGCTCTGGCACTTGTTAAGGATGAAACTTAAATTTTCTACTTCTTATCACCCTCAAACAGATGGCTAGACAGAAGTAGTGAATCATAGTCTAGGAAACTTACTGAGAAGTTTAGTTGGAGAGAGTACTGCCAATTGGGATCTATTACTATCTAGGGCTGAATTTGCATACAATAGCTCAGTTAATAGATCCACCGGAAAAAGTATTTTGAAATTGTTCTTGGGTACAAGCCTAGAAAACCTTTAGATCTTATGCATGAACTCATTTCAGAGTCTGCTAAGTCATATCCTGAACATGTTAGAGAGTTGCATAAGAAAATAAGTAAAAAAATTAACGAAAGCAACGAATCTTATAAACATATGGCTGATTCTAAGAAAAGACTCAAAGAATTCAATGAGGGAGACTTTGTCATGGTTAGACTACGACATGAACAGTTCCCACCTGGAACCATGAAAAAGTTACATGCCCATAGTAGTGGACCATACAAAGTAATTAGGAAAACTAGACCTAATGCTTACATGTTTGAGTTACCACCTGAACTAGGCATTAGTTCTACTTTCAAAGTTTCAGACCTTATAAAGTATAGGGAGCCAATGTTGATTCCTAGTGAGCCTTTTGAGCCTAATTCAATCCTTGAGAGTGAGCCAACCCATGTGTGTCCACCTGCCATACTACCAGCCCAGAGAGACAGGATTGAGCGGATCTTGGATGACAAGATTATCGCTACTCGGATCAAAGACTATTAGCGATATCTGGTTCGTTGGCAAGGATGACTCGAGACTGACGATTCTTGGATCACCAGAGAGGACTTGCAAAGAATTGATCCAGACTTACTAGAGCACTATCACAGCAAAGTTGACCCATACTCAACATGGTCGAGTTTCTCCCACCCGGGGAGAATTGGTACGGACACTAGGGCTAGAAGAAATCGACAGGTCGAATCCATATCCCTGTGGATCACCTATGAATAAAACCTTAAGCCCAAGCCCCAGATCACTTGTAAATATTTATTTTAGCCCAATTGGTTTTAACCCTAAAATCCAAAATTGAGTTTGTAAAAAATCCCTGGATCCAAATTGAGTCCATAAAAAATCTCCTGAACCCAAATGAAACCTGTATATATATAAACCCTTTTTATCCAGTTGAGTCAAACACTTTTTACCAAGTTGAAATATTTGTTTAGTTGGTTATGCCTTTTGATCAAATTGGATTCCAATTGATCAAGTTGGGCTTGAAATTAGTTACAATTAAGTCTTTGTAATTAGTTAGTTGGTTTTAATTAGTCATGTGACTTAATTATTGAGTCCTATAATATAAAAGGGGATCCAAGTCAAGATCCATGTGACTCCATGTGCCAACCCAAATCAATTCTTGGCACCACCAACAACTCATGCCAACTCATCATGTGCCACCTCATCAATTCAAGGATGCCCAAGCGACCTCACCATGTCACACGCCACTTCACCCATCCCACAAGGAGGATGCCATTTTGTCACCAACATCTCATGAAATATTAGCGCCCCATCCTTCTTATTGTCGCCCATTTAAAATATATACAAGGCATCGCTGATTTTAAGAGGAGCAAACAAGAAGAACTCCTCATTTCTTGTTGCCAAAAAGGATGGAGGTTCCTTGTTGTCCCTACCTGATGAAGTCTATTCCATGTTGTCGCCCACTTTGGATGAAGGCCAAGAAAGGATCAATGATTAAGAGTCATGACACCAGAAGAAGGGATTCAAGGAGTTGCTGTCCAAGAAGAACTAATTCTACTTTTTATAACCCACACTTCTCATGTTGGTGGTCTATAAATACCACCATCAATCCCTTTTATAAATTCAATTATTATTCATCAAATAAAGAAGAGATCCTGCCATTTCTTTACTGTCAAGCATTGCGGGGTGTGAGGCCCTATTCCTTTATTCTTCGGAGCATCATGGGGTGTGAGGCCCTATTTATCCCACCATGAGAAAACCTTAGCCGCCTTCCAGCTTCTTCCTCCCCTTTCCTTTTTTCTATTAAATTTTTTTCCTTTCCATGCCTTCTTACTGAGTTTGAAACTGATTACAGGTGATCAAGATCAGATGTGATGGTGGTTCTTGCCTTGGAACCAGTAGAGTTGAAGATTGGAGCCCAAAAATCGAAATCTGGAAGTCTTGCCATAAGATCCTAGAGAGCCCAGTCAGATCCATAACCAGAGGGTATAATCTTCATTGGTAAAAATCAAAATCTTCTCTAACTCTTTAATGTCCGATTCTTTGAAAGGTAGAAACCTTGGTTTAAGAGATTCTTAATCACCAGATCTATCTTTCCTAACTAGATCTGTTAGTTCAATATTGCGGGCATATACTAGTTGACCAGTCTTGATTATTGTAATTGCTTTGAGTCTTTAACCTAAAAAAATTTAGAAAATTAATCTCTGTTAATTTTAGTTAGTTAACTTAATATTTAGTAATTTAGTTTTTGTATATTGTCCCACATCACCATGCATGTTCTTCTTGGCAATTTATCCATGACATCTCTCTATTAGAGGAGGGCTTTCGTGGGTCTGTCGATCTCAACGAAGATCATAGGAATTAGTTGGTATCGGCTAAAGCTGGAAGGGAAACAGCTGAAGAACTACGGGAAGTTGCCGAACAGAAATTGAGTCGGGCTACTGCTCTTAATTATTCCATGGAAAAATAATTAAAGGTGGTTCAGATGAATGTGACTGAGCTGGCAACTAACTTGGAGAAGAGGCAAAGAAATTTAATCTTAGCCGAACTATTAATAAGGGACAGTCTTCGGAATGCTGGAGAAGCGACGGCCCACAAAGCTGAGCTAGAGAAGAGAATCTCCATTTTGGAGTGGGAGGTAGCATTGGCTGAATAGAAGGTAGAACATGATGATAAGAATGCTCTCCATGCTATCGAGGTGTATAAAAGACCCAAGGCTTTTGATGATGAAATACATGAAGCGGGGGTGGAAAGTTATCGCATCAGCTTTCAAGATTGCCCGGAGAAAGTCATGGAAATATGCCCAAACTTAGACGCCTCCCTACTGACCATAACTAGAGATGGCAGCAGGGAAAAAGAAATGGAAAATTTGGCTGACAAGATGCCAGTTCCCCTAATTGAGGAAGACATTACAAAAGATACTTCTGCTTTTGGTTTGGCTGAAAAGAAACAGTCTTAATGCAACTTTTCTTTTTATTGATGTAAATTGATTTCCTCTTAGGAGTATGTATCAGGTTTTTAGATGAATGGAAATTTTCTTTGCCTGATGTAGGAAACTTCCTTTTGTTGGGTGAGTGTGCTCCAAAATAATGCTAAGTATAAGTTGTGCGGCATTGTGAACTAGGACATCTTTGTAAAGAATCCCAAAATCCCAAGTTATCTTTGATCAAACTTCTCTTCATCGTAGGCAGAAGAGTCTGAACCCATTAATGCCATTGAGATAGGCCGATTAAGCCGTTCTTGAGAATTTTATTGATAATAATGAAGTAGGCCGATTAGGTCACCTTTGTGCAATGCCTTGATGATAATAAGGTAAACTTATTAGGTCCACCTTGGCACGTCATCGAATTTACCATAGGGTAGGTCACTTAGGCCATCCCTGTGCCTTTGAGTGATAGTAAGGTAGGCTGGTTAGGCCTGCCTCAGCACGTCATCGAATTTACCATAGGGTAGGCTGCTTAGGCCATCCATGTGCCTTTAAGTGATAGTATGGTAAGCTGGTTAGGCTCACCTTCTTACATCATCGGATTTACCGTAGGGTAGCTGCTTAGGCCATTCCTGTACCTTTGAGTGATAGTAAGGTAGGCTTGTTAGGTCCGCCTCGGCACATCATCGAATTTATCGTAGGATAGGTCCCTTAGGCCATCCCTGTGCCTTTAAGTGATAGTAAGGTATGCTGGTTAGGCCCGCCTTTGTATGGATGATTCATTGAAGTCTTCAAAAGAGAGATCTTTCATTAATAGTGTTGCCGCATAGATCGCTGTGGCCTGTAGCTCTTTGCGTGGTTGGGCGTCGCCCGTCCGCTCGCCTGGGAATGCCTCCAGAGCCTCGGGACCTGCAAGGAAGCAACGTCAATGACCCGGGCTGGGAATTTCGGCGGGGGCACTCCGACGGTCAAGTCAGTGATGATCCAGGAGAACAGATCCTCCTGGTCGAGTCCCTCTCGATGAGCTCCATGCTAGGAGGAGTGAATATAGTGTGAGTGAAAGATGAGGACGAGCTGGGAATGGTGTTGGCTGAGGTGATATTGCCCTCCTCTCTGGCCTTCTTTCCTTGTGTCGCTCTGGTTCCTCTCTTGGCTTGAAAAGTATGCTATGGGTGTTGTTCTTTGAGGTTAGATGCCGATACCTCTTTTACTTATCCTGGCGGGGTTCTCTACCTTGGTTCGCTTTAGGATCTCTCCCTGCTGTCATGTACGATAAGGTACCGTGACGTGGATGAGACGTCCCTCCTGTTTTGATAGTCGAGGAAGCCTCTGTAGATTTCTGACATTCCTTCTGCCTATCCCTTCCCTGAGAACCTGACAGGGCCTCGATCGATGGGCTGCCAGTCTTGGGACCCGCGCTCTCTAGTAGGGTCTTTTCTCCAATTGTACGGTAGATCGGCGGAGGGTATGGTGCCTTGATATGAGCTTTCCTTTCTTTCTAGAGTGAGTGACGGTCGAGGGCATTAATTGTGGCATGGTTGGTGTCGTACGATCCTCGGGAGCATCGTCATTATCCTTAGAGGGGAGGTGTGGCTCGGCCTGCACGTTGGTTTGAACAGAGGGCCGAGCTGGAGAGGCAGGGCCTGTCTTCGGTATACTCGCCTTGGTGCTGCTCGGCAGGACAGAGGCGCACCGAGCTCGGTCGCGGAGGGGCACCTCGTGGTGGAGGAGGCTGAGCTCGACTCCTGACCATGGGACCCGACCTCAGACGAGCTCGGTGCCAGGGTGCCGCCCAGCCCAAGGGACCTGAGCTCGGAGGGGCGCCTTGCGACGGAGGAGGCTAAGCTCGACTCCTGACCATGGGGCCCAATCTCGAGGGGTCTGCCTTAGGTGGGACCTCGGAATCGGTTCCGACCTAGGTATTCCAGGCTTGCGGGAACGAACCTGGTGGAGGACGAAGCTTGCCTTCGATGGGCAGAGGTGTTGCTTCAGGGAAGCTCAGCTCGGCAAAGGCACTCACGTTGAAAGCTTGTCGTGGCGTCTGATGGGGACTCCATGTCAGCCGCCTCGTGCTACGTTAGCATTCTAGCCACATCATTTGCCCCCCATGCACGAGGCTCATTGATGCGCGGTGCTTGGGGCGAAGGGCATAATTATGGCACTGATATGGAAAGGCGAAGAAATCGGGCACAATAATGGCCAGAATCGGCGGTGCCTCGCTCTGCGATCCTACGAGCTTGTGGGAGGACACCACGTGGCCACTTAGGAGGGGGCCGTTGAGGCGGGCACAGAAGTCAGAGCGACCACGGTCGGATGGGCGCACGGGCCCAACGGATGGTCGACACGCGGTGGGCGACTTCTGGGGGACCGCAAAGGTACGATCAGGTGTAGGCAGCTTGGGAAGGAGGAGTAAGTCTCTTTGAAGCCTACCCTCATTCGAACCTTGCGTGCCCAGCATCCCGCAGGAGCATTCCTCCTTTTCTTCCTCCCTTCCAGTCGTCGGCGACTCCCTAGAGTTCTTGCAAGTTAGCCCCCCTTTCTTCTCATCCTCTAGGGGTCATCTTGAGGTTTCTCCTGTCCCTTTCTTTCTTCTTCCCTCTTCTTTCCTCCATGGATCGCTTCGGTCCGGAGTTCCGTCCCTCTCGCCAGGCTGAAGTCGGACCCTCCCGACCGAGGACTCCTTCTTCCTCCGACGAGGAAATGGAGGCGGCGAGGTTCGAGTTTAGTAGGTGGCCCGCCTAGGATCCAGTAATCATCAGGGAATCCGGGTCTTCTCCTCCTCCTTGAGTCCTTCCTGAGCCTGAGCCTTCTCGGTCGATGGGTCCTGGAGGGAATGCTTCGACGATTACCTCTGAAGATTTGCTGGCCATCCGGGAATCCTATGGGATTCCCAAGTCCGTCCGTCTCTCCGTTCCTCGCTCAAGGGAGCGGATGACTTCTGGTGGTCCTGAGCGGATCGCCCTTTATGAGGAGGCCTTCGCTGGGGGCCTCCATTTTCCTCTCCACCCCTTCTTCCTTTCATTTCTGGCCAACTATTATCTTGTCCCGGCTCAGTTGGTCCCCAACGCCATTAGGACCATCTTTGCCTTCATAGTCTTGTATTATTTTCATGGGATTGTTGCCCATTTTTTCCTTTTTAGGACTTTTTTCAACTTGAAACGCCATCCCACCGAGGAGGGGTGGTGGTCTCTTTCTTCCCGTCCTTGGGGAATAAAGTTTGTCCTTCCCTGTTCAATTAAGGAATGGAAGAGTAAGTTTTTCTTTGCTTCCATAGAGGGGGTTGACTGGGTTTGAAGCGACCCAGATCGGTCCCCTAATCAGAATTTTGTTGTCGAGGAGGCTGACGTCGAAATGTACAAGCAGCTCAGATCGGTGGAGATCCCCTCGCTCGAGGTTTTGTTGTCCGAACAAAATCTCTATGAGGCTGGGGTGGGCCCGGTGCAGGAGTCGGGTGAGTCCCACTTGGCCATCCTCTCTCTTTTCTCTTTTTCTTTTTTTTTTTTTGGGTCTAACCTTATTTCTGTCTTGGTGCAGCAATGAAGTTCTCGATGGACAAGTTGCTCTCGTTCTTTGTGGAGTGGGACCAGGCCACTGAGGCCGCCGAGCCGGCACCGAAGAGAGCCTGAACTGAGGACAGGGTGAGGTCGATGCAGGATGGGGCGGACGTGCCGGTGCAGGAGCATAGACGGAAGAGGGTGGTCGAGCCCGTCTTTGAGCCTTCCAGGCAGGGCAAATCGGTTGCCGTGTCCGAGCCCGAGGTGGTTGTCCATGCGAGGTCAGCCATCGCTGCTGCGAGGTCGGTGCCCCCCTCCTTGGAGGTCGCCAGTGCAGAGGAGAATGGGGGGGGTGCAAGAAGTTAGGCCGGCACCCTAGGTCTGGTCCGATGTGGTGCCAATCTTCCAGTTGGTGTTGAGGGAGCCTTCCGCCACCGAAGGAGCTGAATAGGAGGGAACACAGGAGAGGGACTACCACCGAGTCCCTTTCCGGCTAGGCCCGAATGTGTCCTTAGTGAAGGATGCGAGCCTAGCGGAGCGCATGATGGACTTTTCGGTCCAGTCATGCGACAGGCGCGAGGGGAGTGGGCGACTCCTCGGTGATGTTATCACGGCGTCATTCACCCAGCTGTATGCTGTAAGTAGCTTTTCTTCATCTTGATGTCTTATTACCTTCTTCTCTTTTAGTTTGTTACTGACTTGGCTCTTTTTACTGCAGCAAGGGTGGGAGCTGATCCTCATAAGGGATTATTGCCGCAACTGGGCAAGGAGGGACAGAGAGCACGGGGCCAAGCTCGCGTCCCTCAAGGCTGAAGTAGGCTGGAAGGATGCGGAGGTCCGGGAGGCTGGCCAGAAGGTGAAGAGCCTCCAGACCAAAGCTGCTGACACGGCCAAAATAAGGTAGGAGCTCGATAGCGAGCTCGAGTCTAAGCGGGCTCGGTTGAAGGAGCTTCGAGCCGAGTCAGAGGCGGCCAGAGAGAGGGCCACCTCCGCCGAGAAGAAGGTGGCTACGGCCGAGAGGAGGGCTATCGATGAGGAGGAGAAGGATGCTCTTTCCCACCGTTCCACCGAATCTGTCGAGAAGGCACTGGCGATGGCTGTCCATCTATCCGAGCACCTGAAGGCGGAGCTCAAGAAGGTCCAGCGCCGGGCTGAGGCTGCAGAGAAAGTAGCTGCTGATGCTGTGGCTACTTTCAAGGCAACCCCGGAGTACCTCAGGGACTTCCATGAAGCGGCGATGGACTCCTTCGCCAAGGGGTTCGCATACTGCCGGTCCCAGCTGCAAAGAGTTATGTCCGAGGAGCAACTGGCCGAGCTTCGCGTCCCGGGGAAAAAGGCTTCCTCTGCAATGACGACGGTGGCGGCAAAGCAAGAAGCTACTCCAATCGAGGATCAGGCTCCA
Organism: Areca catechu; assembly: GCA_021397845.1. NCBI lineage: Eukaryota > Viridiplantae > Streptophyta > Magnoliopsida > Arecales > Arecaceae > Areca > Areca catechu. The sequence continues at coordinate 11,549,276 of CM038038.1, read as the reverse complement.
GCAACCTCAGAAGCGCCCGGCCTTAGGGAGCCGACACCGACGACGGCGAGGGCAGAACCTGCGCCGCAGCCGGAGGCAGCCGACCCGACCCCAGCAGCCCCAGCGACTGAACCTGCTCCTCCTGCAGAGGTGGAGGGAGAGGTCCCAGCCGTGCGTCGCCCGGGGAAGGAGCCAGCCCCTTAGGACAGGATTTTTCTTCTTTTTATACTTGTACTTTTTCTCGTCTTTTCTTTTTTCTTGACCGGGTCACCCGGCCTATCGGGACCCGGAAGATAGTGTAATCAACTCTTTTGGTAGTGAAACTCACTTTCACAATCATGGTATATCCATCATCCGCAATGTGGAATGTCCCTTCTCTCATTTCTCCTCCCTTTCTTTGCTTCCTCTTCTTTTTTGGTGCAGGGAGGTCTAAGAGAGGAGCCGAGGACTCCGACTGGCATGGACCTGGCATTGAGCTTGAGGTTATGCCGGTGATGGATGTTAACCTTGGACTCAGCTGCTTAGGGGCATAGTTCAGTGGTCGCCATCTTGGAGCGGGGCTCGGAGACGTCCAAGGCTAAGATCCTTGGTGTTGGAAGTCTGAGTCTTGAACTTTAGTGTCTCGGAGCCAATTTCAAGGATGTTGATGCTTGGGGATTACGGCGTTGGAAATCTGAGTTCTAGGCCTTGGCATCCTGGAGTTGGGCTCGGAGGCACTAAGTGCCTGGGGGCTTCCCAGGTCCTTCGCTGAGGAGCTGGGCTCGCCGGTGCCGGAGGGTCATCTGGTCTTTGATGCTGAAGGGTCATCTGGTCTTTGATGCCGGGGAACTAGGCTCGCTGGTGCCTGGGGGCTTCCTAGGTCTTTGTGCCAGAGGACTCTTCTCTAGGCTTTGTTGCCGGGGAGCTAGGCTCGTTGGTGCCTGGGGGCTTCCCAGGTCTTTGATTGGCGATGATACTGCCCAACCCAGGGGACCTGAGCTCGGAGGGGTGCCTCATGGCAGAGGGGGCTAGGCTCAACTCCTGACCATGGGGCCCGATCTCAAGGGGTCTGCCTTGGGTGGGAGTTCGTGCTCGGCTCTGGCCTAGGCATCCTGGGCTTGCGAGAGCCGACATGGTGGAGGACGGGACCTGGCTTCGACTATTATCGTGAGGCCATGCTCGGGAGTGCTGTTGATGACGAGCTGCGTGGCTCGGGTTTGCCCTTGGTCAGAGATTTAATCTCCGATCTTGGGCTGGCATCCTGGAGCTGGGCTCGGGGACTTCGATGATTTGAGAAAGCGCTTGGGGCTGGGCTCGAAGACGCATCGATGGAAAATTCCCTTGGTCGGAGATCTGAGCTCCGATCTTGGGCTGGCATCGTGGAGCTGGGCTCGGGGACGTAAGCACTTGAGGTGGCACCTTGGAGCCATGCTCGTAGGTGCATTGGTTGAGAGAATTCCCTTGACCGGAGATCTGAGCTCCGGTCTTGGGCTGGCATCCTGGAGCCGGGCTCGGGGATGTTGATAATTTGAGAAGGCATCTTGGAGCTGGGCTCAAAGATGTTGGGTGGCTGGGGGCTTCCCAGGTCTTTATGCCAGAGGACTCTTCTTTGGGCTTTGTTGCCGGGGAGCTATGCTTGCTGGTGCTTGGGGGCTTGCCAGGTCTTTGATTGGCACGATACTGCCCAACCTAGGGGACCTGAGCTCGGAGGGGTGCCTCGTGGCGGAGGAGGCTGGGCTCAACTCCTGACCACGGGGCCCGATCTCGAGGGATCCTCCATGGGTGGAAGTTCGTGCTCGGCTCCGGCCTAAGCATCCCAACTTACAGGAGCCGACCTGGTGGAATACGAGGCCCGGCTTCGGCTATTATCGCGAGGTCGAGCCCGGGAGCGCTGTTGATGACGAGCTGCGCAGCTCGGGTTTGCCCTTGGCCGGAGATTTGAGCTCCGGTCTTGGGCTGGCATCCTGGAGCTGGGCTCGGGGACTTCGATGATTTGAGACAGTGCCTTGGGGCTGGGCTCGAAGACGCGTCGGTGGAAAATTCCCTTGGCTGGAGATCTGAGCTCCGGTCTTGGGCTGGCGTCCTGGAGCTGGGCTCAGGGACGTAAGCACTTGAGGTGGCACCTTGGAGCCGGGCTCGTAGGCGCATTGGTTGAGAGAATTCCCTTGGTCGAAGATCTGAGCTCCGCTCTTGGGCTGGCATCCTGGAGCTGGGCTCGGGGATGTTGATAATTTGAGAAGGCATCTTGGAGCTAGGCTCGACCTTCGTTGGGGAGCTGGGCTCACCGGTGCCGGAGGGTCATCCGGTCTTTGATGCCGGGGAGCTAGGCTCGCCGGTGCCTGGGGGCTTCCCAGGTCTTTGTGCTAGAGGACTCTTCTCTGGGCTTTGTTGCTGGGGAGCTAGGCTCGTTGGTGCCTGGGGGCTTCCCAGGTCTTTGATTGGCAACGATATTGCCCAACCCAGGAGACCTAAGCTCGGAGGGGAGCCTCGTGGCGGAGGAGGCTGGGCTCAACTCCTGACCACGGGGCCCGATCTCGAGGGGTCCGCCTTGGGTGGAAGTTCGTGCTCGGCTCCGGTCTAGGCATCCCGGGCTTGCGGGAGCTGACCTGGCGGAGGACGGGGCCCGACTTCGGCTGTCATCGTGAGGCTAGGCTCGGGAGCGTGGTGGCCGGAGATCTGGTTCGCAGGACTTGATGTTCTAAGGTCATGCTTCAGGAATTGTCGTCTTGGAGCTAGGCTCGAAGACAGTAATAGCTGAGACGATTCCCTTGGCCGAAGATCTGAGCTTCAGTCTTGGGCTGACATCCTGGAGCTGAGCTCGGGGACGTCGACAATTTGAGAAGGCGTCTTGGAGCTGGGCTCAAAGACGTTGGGTGCTTGGGGGATTCCCAGGTCCTTCACCAGGGAGCTGGGCTCGCCGGTGCTGGAGGGTCATCCGGTCTTTGGCGTTGGAGGGTCATCCGGTCTTCGATGCCGGGGAGCTGGGCTCGCCGGTGCCTGGGGGATTCCCAGGTCTTTCACCGGGCAGCTGGGCTCGCCGGTGCCTAGGGGCTTTCCAGGTCTATCGTCGGGGAGCTAGGCTAGCCGGTGCCGGAGGGTCGTCCGATCTTCGATGCCGGGGAGCTGGGCTCGTCGGTGCCTGGGGGCTTCCCAGGTCTTTCGCCGGGGAGCTGGGCTTGCCGGTGCCTGGGGGCTTCCCAGGTCTTTCATCGGGGAGCTGGGCTCTCCGGTGCCGGAGGGTCATCCGGTCTTCGATGCCGGGGAGCTGGGCTCGCCGGTGCCTGGGGGCTTCCCAGGTCTTCGGTCGGGGAGCTGGGCTCGTCGGTGTCAAAGGGTCATCCGGTCTTTGGTGCCGGAGGATCGTCCGGTCTTTGGTGTTCCTGCAAGGCAAATAAACCATCGCACAGGAAGAGGACCTTTATTTCAAAAGGGGGGAGAACTTACACTATTGGCAGTAACTCCTCAGATCACAAGCATTCCATGTCCGGGGGGAATATGGTTCCTCCCACGTCCTCGAGATAGTAGGTCCCCTATAAGAGGGCCTCGGCCACATCGTAGGGGCCTTCCAAATTCGGCGGGAATTTACCGCGCTCTCTGGGTTGAGACGCCTTAGCTCAGCACAACGCCGGGTCGCCAGGTCGGAAGATCTTCGACATCACCTGGGCGTTACGATGTCGGGCGATCCGTTACCGGTACACTGCCACCCAAAGCAAGGCTCTGACCCTCGTTTCTTCGAGGGGGTCCAGGTTGAGGAGGGGGTGCGCCGAGCTCAACTGGAATCACTATTTCCGCACCAAAGACAAGGTCGAATGGTGCTTTGCCCATCGTCGTTCTGGGCGTTGTGTGGTAGGCTCACAGGATGCTCGGGAGCTTTTCTACCTGTTGCCCCCCGGGCCTTCTCAGGGGCGCACCCAATCCCCTAGTGTATCATCCCCACTGGCTTCTCAGTGGGGCGATTATCGATGCTGGGACTGGTGGAAGGGCGACGAGTGCCTAGGATTCCAACTATGATTTGCCCCCCATATACCTTCCGAGGTAGCCTCTCTTGATGAGCTCTTCGATCTCCCACTTGAGGTCATGGCATTCCTCGATATCATGACCATGGTCATGATGAAAGCGACAGTACTTTGACTTGTCACGGGTGGCAGACGACTTCAATGGCGGTGGGCGTCTCAAGTAGGTCTCGCCCTCGATCTCCATGAGGATTTTCGTCCTCGGGGCGAGAAGGGAAGTGAGATTCCTTTCAGGGATAGGAGTGTTCCTTGGTCCCGGTCCAGGGCGGAAGCCCCAAGCTGATGGCGCCGGCTTTTGTGCCCCAGGCACCTCAGCGGGCGAGGGCCTCCTCGGTGGCCTCCCGTCGAGCTCTCGCCGGGTGCGATCCACCTCCTCGGCGCGGATGTACTTCTGGACATGAATGAGGAGCTCGGAGTAAGACTTTGGAGGCTTTTTGTTGAGCGAGTATGTCAAGCGGGAGGTCTTGAGCCCTCGCTTCAGGGCCAGTATGATGACCGGCTCCTCCAAACAGTAGATCTCCAGGGTGGCAGCCTTTAAACGAGCCATGTAATCCTGCAGTGGCTCCTGATCTCGCTGCCTGATGGAGAAGAGGCTGTTCACCTCGCGTGGCGTCTTCCGACAGACATCGAAATGGGCCATGAACTTCTGCCCCAGCTGGACGAAAGAGCTGATGCTTTCCGGCTCGAGGCAGGTGAACCATACTTGAGCGGCCTTCCGAAGGGTAGTAGGGAAGGCGACGCACAGAAGGGCATTAGTGGCCCCTTGGACTCTCATGAGGGCCCGGTAACTTTCCAGGTGGTCCAGGGGTCGGTGGTCCCATCATAGGGATCCACCTGCGGCATGCGGAACTGGCGGGGAATCTGCTCCATTTGGATCTCCTGGGAGAAAGGAGGGTGGGCGTCATAGCCCGCTGGCTCACTAGTGGAGAAGGCAAGTTGGCGAACCGGCAGGCAAACTCCTCCAACTTGCGGTCATGCTCCTCCAGGTGCTTCTCCGCCATGCGCCTGATGGCTTCGTATGTAGACCCCTCCGCTGAAGGAGACGGAGAAGGTCACATGGATGCATGGCACCCATGGCTGAGGGTCTTGCTTTTCTTGCCTCAGTGGGGTTTGGGTGCCTCCCGCCCGAGGATTGGTGAGCGGCTCACTCTGTCAGCAGAGCCGGCTCGTTGTCTTTTCGCCGAAGCTTGATGGCTGCCCGGGTAGTCGGTGGTGGCCCGGGTCTGCGACGGCCTTCCTTGGAAGGAGCGCAGGCTGTCATGGGGAGCTGAGGCATGGGCTGCCGAGATCCCTGGCTGCTGGTGGGTATCCACGGACCGGTGCTAATGCTAAAGCTGATGCACTACCATGGCAAGAACTTGCATCTGCTGGGCAAGTGCGGCCAGCTGGGCTTCTAATGGAGATGGCTGGACCGGAGTGGGTGGCTCCACTTCCGTCTTCGGTCCGTGCGGGTTCCCGTGAGAAGGGGATGCCTCCGCACGGTTGGGGGAAGCTCCTTTGGCCCGGGTGGCCATCATTCCCCTGGTGGTCCAGCTGAGCGGGGCTTGAATTGGATCGAGTGTCGTTCTGCCCCCCCTTCCTGGCGCGCCAATCTGTTGCCGCCTAGACGCCATGGCCTGTAGCTCTTTGCATGGTTAGGCATCGCCCATCCGTCCGTCTAGGAATGCCTTCGGAGCCTTGGGACCTGCAAGGAAGCAACGTCAGTGACCCGGGCCGGGGATTCCGGTGGGGGCACTCTGATGGTCAAGTCATTGACGATCCAGGGGAACAGATCCTCCTGGTCGAGCCCCTCTCGATGAGCTCCATGCTAGGAGGAGTGAATATAGTGTGAGTGAAAGATGAGGACGAGCTGGGAATGGTGTTGGCCAAGGTGGTCCTTGCCCTCCTCTCTGGCCTTCTTTCCTTATGTCGCTCTGGTACCTCTCTTGGCTTGAAATGTATGCTATGGGTGTTGTTCTTTGAGGTTAGATGCCGATACCTCTTTTGCTTACCCTGGTGGGATTTTCTACCTTAGTTTGCTTTGGGATCTCCCCCTGCTGTCGTGTATGGCGAGGTACCGTGACGTGGACGGGACGTCCCTCCTGTTTTGACAGTCGGGGAAACCTCTATAGATTTCTGACATTCCTTCTGCCTATCCCTCCCCTAGGAACCTGACAGGGCCTCGATCTACGGGCTGCCAGTCTTGGGACCCATGCTCTCCAGTAGAGTCTTTTCTCTGGCTGTACAACAGATCGGTGGAGGGTATGGCGCCTTGATGTGAGCTTTCCTTTCTTTCTGGAGTGAGTGACAGCCGAGGGTATTAATTGCGGCATGGTTGGTGTCGTACGGCCCTCGGAAGCATCGTCATTATCCTCAGAGGGGAGATGTGGCTCGGCCAGCACGTTGGTTTGAATAGAGGGCCGAGCTGGAGAGGCAGGGCCTGTCTTCGGTAGACTCGCCTTGGTGCTGCTCGGCAGGATGGAGGTGCATCGAGCTCGGTCGTGGAGGGGCGCCTCATGGTGGAGGAGGTTGAGCTCAACTCTTGACCACGGGGCCCGACCTCAGACGAGCTCGGTGCCGGGGTGCCGCCCAGCCCAGGGGACCTGAGCTCAGAGGGGCGCCTCGTGGTGGAGGAGGCTGAGCTTGACTCCTGACCATGAGGCTCGATCTCGAGGGGTCCAACTTAGGTGGGACCTCGGACTCGACTCCGGTCTAGGTGTTTTGGGCTTGCGGTAACAGACCTGGCAGAGGATGGAGCTTGCCTTCGATGGGCAGAGGTGTTGCTTCAGGGAAGCTCAGCTCGACAAAGGCGCTCATGTTGAAAGCTTGTCGTGGCGTCTGATGGGGACTCCACGTCAGCCGCCTCGTGCTACGTCAGCGTTCTGGCCACATCAGATAGTACTTATGAAGGTTTTCTACATTTTAGGGTTGAGGTAGTAGGGAACCGTCCAGAGTTTCAAGTCGATAAGCTCCAGGGCGTATGACTTCCCTAATTAGGTAAGGGCCTTCTCAGTTAGGGGAAAGCTTGCCTTGTTCGGTTGGCCTGGATACTTCAGATTTTTGCAGTACTAAGTCTTCGAGTCTGAAGGTTCGTTCCCTCATCTTGAAGTTGTAGTACTCGGCGATCCTTTGCCAGTACGCCGCCATCTTCATTTGAGCACGAAGCCTTATGCCTTGTAGTAGATCTAGATCTGCTCTTCAGCGTTCCAAATTTTTGAGTTCCTTGTAGTAATCGATCCTCAGGGATTGTAAGGTGACTTTCATAGGAAGGACCGCTTCTGTGCTGTAGGCTAAGTGAAACGGAGATTCACTAGTATTCGTCCTGGGAGTTGTCCGATAGGTCCAAAGAACTGAATTCAACTCTTTAGCCCATAGCACTTTGGCATCATTTAACCTGGTTTAAGACCATGGAGAATAATTTGGTTAGTCACCTCAGCTTCTCTGTTGGATTGGGGATGACTAACGGAGGTCAGCTTATGAAGAATATGATATTGGGTGCAGAAGTCTTCGAACGTTGGATTATCGAATTGCCTTCCATTGTCGGTGATGATGGCATAAGGAATTCTAAATCGAAAGATAATAAAATTTCTAATGAAACTTTTGACTTTTCCTTCAGTAATATGTGCCAAAGGTTTGGCCTCAATCTATTTAGCAAAGTAGTCAATGGCTACGATGAGGAACTTCCGTTATCCAGAGGCTGGGAGAAACGGGCCAAGAATGTTTATCCCCCACTAGGCGAAAGGCCATGGTGCTGTCTACTGAGTCAGCTAATGTGCAGGTTGTCTCTGGATATTAGAGTGCTTTTAACATTGGTCACATCTTCGGATAAAGTCAGCATAGTCTTTTTGAATGGTTGGCTAATAATAACCTTGGCGAATTATTTTGTAAGCTAGAGATCTACCCCCCAAGTAGTCTCTACATATGCCTTCATGTACCTCCCTAAGGGCATAGTTTGCATCTGATGGCCCTAAGCATTTTAATAGGGGTTGTGTAAAAGATCTCTTGTATAAAGTTCCGTCCAAGATAACATATTAGGAAGCCATCCAACGGACTTGTTTGGCTTTAGCCTTGTCTTCGGGCAATGTACCTTCATTCAAAAACTTGAGAATATGATCCATCTAGTTGGGCTTGCGCTCGACCTGATATACCTCTGATGTTTTCTCCGACATGCTCGGGCCTTCAAGATACTCTATGTAGGTGCAGTCAAGGGAATCTGGGGTGGTGGCGGTAAGCTTGGACAGAGCATCGACCCAAGAATTCTCCATTCGTGGCACATGATCAACTTCAAAGAATTCAAATTGGGAAACTAGAACTCGCACTTCTGCCAAGTATTGGATCATAGTAGGATCTTTAGCCTCAAATTCGCCTTTCACTTGGTTCACCACCAGCTGGAAATCTGAAAAGATCTTGAGCTTCTGAATTCCTAACTCTTTGGCGATTCTGAGTTTTGCTAAAAGGGCTTTGTATTTTGCTTGATTATTTAAAGCTCGGAAGGAAAATCAGAGGGCATACTCAACGGTGTGCCCATTCAGATTGACCAATATGAGACCGGCTCCATACCCCGTAGAATTGGAAGCTCAGTCCATGTGAAGTATCCACAGGGATTCTGAGTCTGTTTTAGTGGTCTCCTTCACTTCGGTCTCCTACTGGCCATTTTCTTGCCCCCATGTGTATTCAACTAGGAAATCAGCTAATACTTGTGCCTTCATTGTCGATCTAGGCTGGAAGATGATATAAAATTCACATAGCTTAACAGCTTACTTGGCTATCCTTCCTGAAGTATCTCGATATTGGAGGATGGCTTTTAGGGACTGGTCCGTCAAGACTATGATGGTATGGGCTTGAAAGTAGGGTCACAAGCATTTCGCTATGATCACCAGTAAGTAGATAAGTTTGTGAATCTTGGAATATCTTACTTTGGCATCATGCATCACTTTACTAGCATAGTATATCGGCCTTTGGAGATTGTCGGCTCCTTTTCGGATGAGCACTGAATTGACTGCCTCGTCCGAAGTGGAGAGGTATAAGTAGAGGATTTCTCCTTCATAAGGTTTGGAAAGTAAGGGAGGACTCTCCAAGTATTTCTTCAATTCTTCGAAGGCAAGACGACAATCTTTGGACCACTCGAAGCCTCATGATTGACGAAGAGCTTTGAAGAAAGGAAGATATCTTTCTACCGACTAGGAGATGAACTGACTTAGAGAGGCGATTCTTCCCATCAATTGTTGTATTTCTTTTTTACAAGAAGGATGCCTCATGCTTTGGATGGCTTGAATCTTTTTCAGATTAGCCTCTATTCCCCACTTGGTAACTAGGAATCCCAAGAACTTTCCTGAAGTCAGCCCAAAAGTGCATTTGGTTGGGTTTAATTTCATCTGATGATGTCGTAGGGCATCGAAAGACTCTTCCAAATCTTTGATGTAGTCTGCTTTGAGGAGGCTTTTCATGATCATATCATCGACATAGGCCTCTATGTTCTTTTCCAGTTGCTTTTTGAATACTTTGTTGATCAGCCTTTGGAATGTTGCTCCGGCATTTTTTAATCTGAATGGCATCACTTTATAATAGTAGAGTCCTTTCTCCATTATAAAGGCGGACTTCTCTTCGTCTTCAGGGTCCATCCAGATCTGATTGTATCCAGAGAAAGCATCAATAAAACTTAGCAGCTGATGATCGACAGTGGCGTCGACTAGTTGATCTATCTTGGATAGAGAAAAGCTATCCTTTAGGTAAGCTTTGTTAAGATCTGTATAGTCGATGCAAATTCTCTACTTGCCATTGGCCTTTTTTACCATTACGACATTGGCTAGCTATTCGGGACAATGTATTTCTTTTATGAATCCGACTTTAAGGAGCTTATTCACCTCTTCATTGATCAGCTTCTATCTTTTAAGAGCGAAGTTTCTTTTCTTCTGCCGAACTGGTTTGTAATCAGGGGCTACTTCGAGTCGATGGGTGATCACTTCGATTAAAATTCCAGGCATATCCGAAGCTGACTAGGCGAAGACATCGGCATTGCTTTGTAGAAAGCGGATCAACTTCATCTTTATTTCTTCATCAAGCAGACTCCCGATCTGTACAACTTTCATTGGGTCGTCTTCAATTAAAGGTATGAAGACGATCTTCTCCATAGGCTCTCCACAATCTTCAATCTGATCTCTTGGATCAAGTTGGTCTAATGTTATGGGATCAGTTGATTGCTTGTCCTGTATCATCAAGCACTGTCGAGCGACTCTCTGGTCTCTTTTTATTTCTTCAATTCTATTTCTAGCGGAGAACCATACTAGAAGATGATAAGTTGACACTACGGTTCAGAATTTGTTCAAGACAAGTCGCCCCAAGATCGCATTGTAGGCCGATGGGGTTTGTACTACTACGAAGTTGATGGGAAGTATTTTTTGATATGGTTCAGTGCCAAGGGTTGCATGTAATATTATCTTTCCTTCAACTCCGACTTGGTTGCCTCCAACCCAATCAGAGGTATATGAGATTTCTGTAGTTTATTTTTAGATAAACCTATTCTAAGAAAGGCATCGTAAAGCAAAACCTCAGCAGAGCTTTCATTATCTATCAAGATTTGTCTTACATCGTAGTTAGCTATTATAACTGAGACTACAATAGCATCATCATGTGGAACCTGGATTCCCTGGAGGTCATCGTCTGAGAAACATATGGAGTTGTTACTTCTGAACCTCTTGGGAGCATCTTCTTTGGCCTCAATTTTCCAGTTAGTTCACTGATGTAGCATGCTTATCCTTTCATCAGTTGGCCTCTGGTTCGGTAGTTCAGCTTTTTCCGTAACTCTCTAAGGTGTAGTAGCTTCAGTTCGGGATTCCGGGTGGCTGATGTACTTTCCTAGATATCCCCATTTGATCAGGTCTTCAATTGCATCATTGAGTTGGATGCATTCTTCAGTGTTATGGCCGTGATCCATATGGAATCGACAGTATTTATTTCTATTCCTCGTAGTGGAGGATGTCTTCATGGGGCGTGGCCTTTGCAAGTAGCTTTCTTTCTCTATCTCCATCAAAAATTTTTTCCTTGGGAGATTAAGAGATGTGTATGAGTCGAATCTCCTACTCAATACCTTGGGCTTGGGATTGCATCATCAAGTCGAGTCATCGTTGCTGGGGGTACAAGGGAATTTGACCCCTTGTTGCTCTTCTTCTTGGAAACGGACTTCCCTTCAGTCAGGCATCGATTTACGGCTTGCTCTTCGGTAACCACGTATTTTTGGGCTCTTAATAAGAGTTCGGTGTAGCTTGTTGGAAACCTCTTATCCAGGGAGAACGTAAACCTGGATGATCGGAAGCCTTTCTTTAAAGTCGACATGGCCACGTACTCATTGAGATCGGGGATCTCAAGGGTAGCGAAGTTGAACCTTGCAATATAATCTCTGAGGTTCTCCCCTTCATTCTGCTGAAGGAGGAACAGGCTATCCATGTTGCAGGGCATTTTGTGGCAGGTCCTGAAATGTGAGACAAACAACTTTTCCAATTCACTGAAAGAATGGATAGTACCTGAACATATGCTCGAATACCATATCCGAGCTGCCTTCTTTAAAGTAGAGGAAAAGGCAAGGCAATGCAATGCATCAGAGGATCCCTGTATCATCATGTAGGCTTTGAAGTTGCCTAGATGATCGAGGGGATCAGTGGTTCCATCATAAGGTTTCATCTGACGGACCTTAAAGTGTCTAGGGACAACTTCCTCCATAATTCTGGGAGAGAAGGGAGGCCTTGAGTCATAGGCCATAGTTTCATTGTCCCTTTACTGATCATGGCAATTTGTGATTCTAGCATCTTAAACTTCTCTTCATAATCATAATAAGTTTCTTTTCGCCGAACACCTCCAGGTGTGGAGTCTTCGAATGAAACTGATGGAGACCGTCTGGTTCTCTTCCAATCGAGTCGGCTATCTGCCTGTCTATGACGTCGGGAGCTCTGATGTTCACAAGAAAGTCGATCTCGAGAAGAGTGTCGGCTGGGCTCTTGATGTCGATCTTCCCTTCCTTTGGACTGATGACTTTGTCTGGAGGTGGCGACGGGTGCCGCGCTTGGAGTGCAGCTTCTTGGAAGTTCTGAACCATAGCCGTCAGTGTGTCGACTCGACTCATGAGGGTCTCAAATTGATGTTGTCCTACAAGAAGTGTAGGAGGTGGCATGTTGTTCTCCATTAGGAGATCGTTCCTTTGTGAGGCAGGGCATCCCCTGCTCACTGAAGTGTTATGAGCTTTCTCTTTCACCATGTTTGTTTCTTTAGAACTCTCCTTTTTCAAGAGGGGAACGATCAGTCTCTCCCTTCCTGGCATACCAATCTGTTGACTCTGAATCCCTGCAGACCGGACGAAGTGATTAGATCGCTAGTTCGCTTCCCGGAGTTCCTACAAAACAAAATCCCCTGACCGGAGTTTTTCTGGCAGAGGACACTCTGATGCCTAAGTCAGTAAGGTTCCAGGCCACAGAATGGAGAGTTCGAGAACAAAGAAATGGAATGAAAGGAGTGAATGTTCGAGTGGCATCATGAGAGCTAATTGTAAACAGGCTCTGATTTGCCTGGGATCGCTTACCTCAGGAGTCCCCTCTTACCGATATTTATAGGAGTAGTCGTAACTGAATGTAGTTAAGCCCATATGACTTCAGTTAGGGGAGTTAGTTAATCTAACTTCCCCGTAACCAAAAGTTGTTGCTGCCGAATATCGGTTATCTCAATATTATTGAAGCCAAAGCTACCAATCACGTGGTTGGTTGCAACAACCAAAACCGCCTTTGGTGGCTTCAAGATGAGGTTAACCATTGATCCATTTCAAAGTCATTCTTTGAGAAAGGACCGAAATCAAGTTGGCCATTTGCTTTGGACATATCTTCTTCGGAGTAGGCTGAAGATGCTATAACCACTTGCTTCGGACCTATCATCTTCGGAGCGGGCTTGGAGATAAATTAGCCATCTTTTTCGAACCAGTTCTCTTCGGACTGATATGAAGAAAGACTGGCTAATTGTTTTGTAACAGCGTGGATTAGGGATATGCTTCGGCACTGGTATCTTCGACATAGGTCGGAGACTGATCCAGGTCTGGGATCAATTTTGTGGTGCCGAAACGTCACTTTTATCAGGCCTTGGAGTCATCCTCAAACCTATTGGCTTGGTTGATCAATTTAGATAGGATCAATCAAACATCGAACCGGTAATCACCTTAGAATGAACCGGCTTATCATAACATATGCATATCTTTAAAATTTGAGGAAAAAATCTATATAACACCATCAAGGCGTACAATGTTGGATGGCTCAAAATGTTAGGCAATAAAGAAAGTTTAAGCAAATAAGTTAAACATGGAATAAATGAAAAACTAAGATTGATGTATAGTACAAATAGAAAAGATAGATTAATGACTTCATGGCAAATGCAATCATGAGCTGGTTGCTTCTCCCTGATGCTTAATTAAGGATATCATGGCCTCCATCAACTCCTGTTACGGCTCCCTCAGTCTACAAACTAATATTTATCTTATTTTTTTTAAAAAAATAATTTTAAAATTTTATCTAATATCTCAAAATTATTTACAGCAGTTCTTTGCTCTCTAAGTAGAGTTTTGGCCCCCAACTACAAAACCTAGCAGGTCAGGAAGGGTCGCAGCACAGGTGGCAGTGGAAATCGTAAATCGCAGGTTAAACAATCAATTATCCGACAAGGTGATAGTTTGAAATCCACTCTTCATCCTTCGAAGAAACGGCCGTCCTCCTTCAGGCTTCTCCGTGGGAAACGCTCCATCCCATGCTTTTTGCTGCTGGTGGTGCTTCCCCAAAGCTGCTCCACCGCCGCTGGGTCCTCGAACTCAAGCACCGTTTCCTCCTCCGCTCCCTCTCCTCCCTCCCCTCCCCCCAACTCTCCGACCTCATCTCCTCCCAAACCATCCATGAGATCGCCTCCGCCTTCTCCCACCCAAGCCCCTCCAAACCCCTCGGCCCCCTCTCCATCTTCGGCTTCCGCCCTCACCACGCTGAGGCTGTCCTCCGCCGCTGCCTCCTCCGCTCTGGCCCCGCCTCTGCCGTCCGCTTCCTCCAATGGTCCGAGCGCCACCTCCACCTCTCCCCTACCCTCCCTTCCCTCTCCGCCGCTGCTCACGCCGCCCTCCGCCGCCAAATGCTCGACCTTACGCGCCAACTCGTCAACCGAATGATCCACAACTTCAGCTTTGCCGAAGTCCTCTCGGCTTTCGCAGGCAGCTATCGGTTGCATTGTTCCGACCCTGGAATGGCCTTTAGCTGTTTGATTGAATGCTGCTGTTGCGCAGGGATGACAGGCCAAGCGGTGGATTCTTTTTTGGGGCTCGGCAGATGGGTATCAGCATTTCCCCGCTCGTAATTGCAAAGCTATTAAATTCTTTGGTCACCGTGGACCGAATCGATGAGATGCTGGAAATTTACAGAGAATTATCTGATGGTTATTACACTTTAATGAATGCATTCTTGGGAAGTCAGATGATCAAAAGGCATTGAACTTGCATAGAGTTTTGGTGGAGAGAGGTTTTGTGCCACGAATTTATGATTTTAATAGGTTGCTAAATTCTCTGTGCAAGGGGAATCGATTCAGTACTGCTTCTGATTTATTTTATTTGGCATCACAAATTGGTCCGGAGCCAAGTGTGGTGACTTATAGTACTTTGATTCGTGCATGCTGTAAAGAGGGCAGAGTGGATGCTGCGGTTGGTGTTTATGAGCTCATGGTAGAAAAGGGCATTGCTCCTGATTTGGTAGTTTATGGAATTCTGATTGATGGGTTATGCAAGGAAGGCAGAGTGAATGAGGGGCATGGTCTCCTTAGACGGGCCTTAAATGATGGACTTAAGCCAGATGTGGTGATCTTCAGCTCACTTGTAGATGGATATGTTAGAGTGAGAGATGTGAACAAGGCATTCGAGTTGTACAAGATAATGTTGGAGGATGATGTAATGCCTAATATTGTCACTTATAGCATTTTGATTAATGGGCTATGTCAGAATGACCGAGTTGCTGAGGCTCGTGGAATTTTTTCCAGAATCTTGAAGCAGGGGATTGAGTCGAATGTTTTGACCTATAGCAGCCTGATTGACGGGCTATGCAATGCTGGGAATTTGAAGGAAGCATTTGATCTGTATGAACATATGATAAACAAGGGTTTTTCTCCAGATGCATTTGTTTATAGTGTGCTTATAAAAGGTCTTTGTAAATTAGGGAGGATGAATGATGCCCTCAGGTTACTTATCAAGTCAGGTTTGAAATCTAATACTGTAACTTACAATGTGTTGATTGATGGGTGGGGTAGAGCAAAGAGATTAGGAGATATGCTAAAAGTTTTCAGGCAGTTGGAAGTGATTAACCTAGAACCAGATTTAGTTACTTTCAGTGTGATTATTAAGGGAATGGCAGATGAAGGGAGATTGAGAGAAGCAACTATGGTTCTCTTTCAGATCCTGAAGAAAGGTTTTATGCCAGATGTTGTAACATATTGCAGTTTGATTGATGGCTTCTGTAGACATAATAATGTCATGGCTGGATTTAGAGTTTATGATATGATGCTTATGAATGGTGTTGAACCTGATATATTTATTTATAATGTTCTAATAAATGGCCTTTTTAAGGAGGGCCATGTGGAAGAGGCATCTAGATTGTTTAGCCAGCTTAATGAACGGGCATGGGAGCCTGACATTGTGACATACAATACAATGATTAGCGGCTTCTGTTCTGTGAAAAAAATTGATAAAGCTATGGAATATTATGAAAAATTGACTGATCAAAGAGGTCTTCAGCCAAATGCTATTACTTTCACAATTCTGATTGATGCATTTTGTAAGGAAGACAGAATGGATGGAGCAATGCTATTTTTCAACAAAATGCTCAATAATGGTCTGTTGCCTAATGTAGTCACCTACAGTTCTTTTATAGATGGTCACTTCAAAGCTCAAAATCTCAAAAATGCAATTGCACTCCATGAAGAAATGCTAAATAGTCATGTCTCCCCTAATATCATTAGTTATAGCATTCTTATCGATGGCCTTTGCAAGGCAGGCCAGCTGGAAGAAGCTTCACTGGCTTTTCACTGTGCTATGAGCAGGGGCTTGTTGCCTGATGTTGTGGCATATGGAATTTTGATTCGTGGATTTTGTGCATTTGGAAGATTGGCTGAAGCCAGGATGTTTTTCAAGAAGATGGTAGCAGATGGCGTCAAACCTGATAGTCTTGTATGTAGCACATTTGCAGAATACTTTCAGGGAAACAATTCTTTAGTAAACACCAAATGCTAACTAAAATAGTCTTTCCATTGGTGAAGAGCATGTTCTTGGATGTAAGCCTGCAAATAAGCAGTTCTGGTAAAATTTAATTCTTTTGCATCTGATCTTGTAGATAATTTAGATGTGCACAAGATCTTCAAACATCCTTGGATTGTGACTCATCAGTTGTATAATTTGCTGTGGTTGTACAAAGGTTCATTTAGTTATTTTTTTATTATTATTATTATTTAATTATAAACTTGATAATAAAATGATGTGCTTGGTGATTTTCTCTTGCTTTGTGTTGGGATATCCTGGTTCAGCTACGAACCAGGTTCCGGTTCGACTTATCGAAGTCCCAGTTCTCCGGACTATGGACTTCGAACTAAGCGAAGGTCAACTATAAGCAACTCAAGGCTTCACACCGAACTACAACATCCGAAGGCCAGTCCTTCGGGTAGCACCTTCGGTCCCGGTCGAAGTCTGAACTACTCATCGACTTCCGAAGACATGAACTTCGGTCCTCGCCGTAGACATGATCTCCGGTCTCGGGAAAATATCAAGCCTTCGGCCCATGCAAGGGGAAACCCGAAGCTTGAACCACAATCTGTTCCAAAAAGGAAACTGTAACCGACGGTTACAATCGACACTCATCATGCCATGATCATGGCGTGCAATTCCTGCAGCCACGCCTCCGATATAGCCGGAATCGTTCATTGACAATCCACGATCGCCAATCATGGGAGTGAAAGGCTCCCCATGATCTCCGGGAAAAGAGCGGGCCATAGATCGGAGGCCATCTTTTAAATATGGGTAAGAAGGATGGCTCGAGAGGTACGCGTGAATAATCTCGCACATACACATTTTCAATCTCCAAGAATTCTTTTTCTCTTCCACTCTCGACATCTTTCCCATTCTGTGGCTGGAATCCGCCACTGACTTAGGCATCGGAGTGTCCTCCGCCGGAATAACTCCGGCAAGGGACCTGTTTTGCAGGTGAACCAGGGAGCGGTCCTGCGATGCAGCAGCTCCGACTGGTCGATCCAGGGACTCCACGCCAATAGATTGGCGCGCCAGGAAGGGGGGCGTATTACTAACATTTGTTAAGCTCCCTCCCAGACAAGGGGAAGAAACAAAGAATTTTTTGATGGCAAGAGGAAAAGCTCAAAATGCTTCTACAAGCCGGAGTCATGCTCCGTCTCAGGGGGGTGCACCCCCGGAAGAGAATGATGTTCCACCTCCCACGGTTACTGTGGGAGCACAGCAGTTCGAAGTTCTTATGAACAAGGTCGCCAACCTGACGGCCATGGTTCAAGAGTTTCAAGACAGAGCCTTTCCGGTGGCAAACCCACCGGCTGTTTCTAGACATAGCTCTCGATCCCGAAGAAGGAGAGCACCATGAGAGGATTCAGCGCATCCCTCCCTCTATTCTCGGCCCTCTCCCAAAGGCCGAACTTCGAGACTGCCTAGGTTTGCTGATTCCCCACAAAAAGGGAAGAGGCCTAGGCAAACTTCCTCCTCCTCCTCCGAAGACTCCACTCCGGTGGAAAGAGCGTCCAAGCAGACTCCCGATTATAACGGGAGGTTTAGAGCCATCGAATCAGAGATGGCAAAGGCACGAGAACAGAGAATGCGGGATCAGAGAAATCCCGAGGACCTGATTGTGGGTGATCTATGCCCACCCTACACCGACCGCATCATGGTTGAGGACATTCCTCGGCACTTTAGGGTTTCCCAGATGGAACCTTACGACGGCACCTCCGACTATTTGGACAGCTTCAAAGCCCATATGATGATTCAAGGAGCTTCGGACGCGATGTACTGTTTGGCATTCCTGGCTACCTTGAAGAAGTCCGCTTAGATATGGTACTCGAGCCTGCGCCCAGGTACCATCGATTCCTTTTTCGAGTTAAACAAATTGTTTGTTTTGCATTTTAGGACCTGCCGCAAGACTCCTTGAAATACGGACACACTCTTCCTCCTTCACCAGAATGAAAAAGAGAGCCTGAGAGATTACATCTCCAGGTTCAATGCGGCCACGCTTGAGATCCCCGATCTCAACGAGCACGTGGCCATGTTAGCACTGAAGAAGGGGCTTCGAACCTCCAAGCTTACTTTTTTCCTGGACAAGAAGTTCCCTAAAAGCTACGCCGAGCTTCTATCAAGGGCTCAGAAATACGTCGATGCTGAAGAGCAGGCGGCAAATTGACATTTGATTGAAGGGAAACCCCCTTCAAAGAAGAAGAATAACAGAGGGCAAGGCCCCCAAACTTCCAATAACAACGATGGCAGATATGCAGACCACCGGAGAAGCCCTCCCAAGCCCAAAGCACTGGGAGAAAGATTCGACTCATACACCCCCCTCAACCTCCCTCGAGAAAAGATCCTCATGGAGATAGAAAAAGAAAACTATCTCCAATGGTCTCGTCCCATGAAGGCCTCCTCTTCTGCAAGGAACAGGAACAAATTTTGTCGATTCCATCGGGACCACGGCCACAACATAGAAGAATGTATCCAGCTGAGGGATGCGATCGAGGATCTCATCAAGAGAGGATACCTGGGGTGGTACATCGGTCGCCAGGGGCCCCGGTCGGAAGCAAGTATTCCCCAGCCACCTCCCGAAGAGGCCAAATTGCCAAATCAAAGGCCCACCAACGGAGGTGTAGGGATGATACACCGGCCCGCCAACTGGAGAAGGGATGAAGATAAAGCTTCAAAGCGATTGAAAAATAACAACTCCATCCTCTTCTCCGACGACGACCTTGCGGAAGTCCGGCTCCCGCACGACGACCCTCTTGTAATTTCGGTCGTAGTGGCCAATTATGATGTATAGAGAATTCTTATTGATAATGGAAGTTCGACTGATGTCTTAATGTACGATGCATTCTCCAAAATGTGTTTGCCTAGACATCAACTACAAAGATCCTCCATACCACTCTCCGATTCCGGGGGCAACCAAGTTTATGCCAAAGGGGAGATAGTGTTGCCTGTAACCCTCGATTCCGAGCCTCGATAAAAGACATTGCCGATCAACTTCACGGTGCTCCAGATCCCCTCTGCATACAACATTATTCTGGAGAGGCCCGTCTTGAACAGGTTCCGGACCGTGATCTCCTCTTACTACCTCTTAGTATGTTTCCCCACCAGGAATGGTGTTGGAGAAGTTAGAGGGAACCAAAGGACGGCACGGCAATGTCTAATGATTGAAGACAAGCATTTCAAAGATTCGACTACTCCGGATCAGCTGGATCCGAGGGATTCAATCACAAACCTTGGTGAACCCATGGAGAGGACCATCCTGATACCTTTGAAAGAGGAAGATCCCTCTAGAGTTGTGTAAATCGGGAGCACCCTTGACGAGGAAACCAGAACAAAGCTGATCCGTTTCCTCAGGAACAACATCGATGTCTTCGCCTGGTCGGCTTCCGACATGCCTGGGATTCCCGTCGAAGTGATTACTCATCGGTTGGAAGTAACCCCTGGGTACAAGCTGGTGCGACAAAAGAAGAGGAGCTTCGCCCCCGAAAGATAGCAAGCTATTGATGAAGAGGTTGGAAAGCTCCTCAAGGCAGGGTTCGTCAGAGAGGCCCGCTATCCCGAGTGGTTGGCCAATATGGTAATGGTGAAGAAAGCTAGCGGCAAGTGGAGGATCTGCATCGACTATACAGACCTCAACAAAGCTTGCCTAAAAGATAGCTTCCCTCTCCCAAAGATTGATCAACTGGTCGACGCTACCGCCGGCCACCAGTTACTGAGCTTTGTGGATGCCTTCTCTGGCTACAACTAGATCAGAATGGATCCGCAAGATGAGGAGAATACGGCATTCATCACTAACAAAGGTCTCTACTGCTACAAGATGAAGCCGTTTGGCTTCAAGAACGCCGGAGCAACATTTCAAAGACTCATCAATAAGGTGTTTGAAAAGCATCTGGGAAGAAAAATGGAGGCCTATGTTGACGACATGATCGTCAAGAGTATCCACCGGAGATACCACATCCGTAACTTGGAGGAGTCATTCAGCGCTCTCCGGTACTACCAAATGAAGTTAAACCCGGCGAAGTGCACCTTCGGGGTCATGTCGGGTAAATTCCTGGGCTTTCTTGTCACCAAACGAGGGATTGAGGCCAACCCCAAGAAGATCCAGGCCTTGAAGGATATGCGACATCCCTCCATTAAAAAGGAAGTCCAATAATTGACAGGGAGGATTGCCTCCCTAAGCAAATTTATCTCTCGATCCGCCGAGAAATGTCTTCCGTTCTTCAAGGTACTTCGACAATCAAAGGGCTTCGACTGGTCCAAAGACTGTCGCGTTGCCTTTGAGGAATTGAAGAAGTATTTGGAGACCTCGCCATTACTCTCCAAGCCAAAAGAAGGCGAGATCCTCTACCTGTACCTCTCTGTTTTAGACGAAGCAGTGAGCTCGGTTCTTGTCCGGAAGGAGGAAGACGGGTTCCACAAGCCGATCTACTACATCAGCAAGATCCTGCATGATGCAGAAACACGGTATGCAAGGATGCAGAAGCTGATATATTCTTTAGTGATGCGGTTTAAAGCGACTCGGCCATATTTCCAGGCCCACGCTATCATGGTGCGGAAGATCAATTTCTCAAGGCCGTTCTCCGATCTCGGATATTTCGGAAGGATAGCCAAGTGGGCTGTGAAGCTAAGCGAATTTGACTTTAGCTTCCAGCCCCGAGCGGCTATGAAGGCCCAGGTGCTCTCCGATTTCTGGCTGAGTGCACCTGGAAGTCCGAAGATGAAGCCTCTTCGGATGAAGAAGAAACTCCAAAGGAGATGAAGTCCGTTTGGATGCTTCATGTGGACGGAGCTTCCAATGCTACCGGGTGTGGGGATGGACTCATGTTGGCCGAACCTGACGGCCAGATTATAGAGTATGCACTCTGTTTCTCCTTCCACGCCTCCAATAATTAGGCCGAATATGAGGCCCTACTCGCCGGACTTCGGATCACCAAAGATCTGGGAGTTCAGCAACTCTGAACCTTCTCCGACTCTCAACTGGTTGTGAATCAAGTCAATGGAGAGTACGCAGCCAAAGATCCAACCATGGTGCAATACCTGGAGAAGGTTCAGGCTTTATCCTCCCAACTGGAACATTTTGAAATTATTCATATTCTCCGATCGGAGAACTCCTGAGCGGATGCACTGTCTCGACTGGTAACTACAGACTAGAGTTTCTCGGGTGCACCTTTGTTGAACATCTTGAAACTCCAAGCATTGCCAAAGAGGCTGCAGAGGTGCGCCAGATTGATGCTGAGCCAAGCTGGATGGATCCCATCATCAGATTCTTGAATGAAGGAGAACTGCCCGAAGATAAGGCAGAGGCCAAGAAGATCCGCTGGATGGCATCTCAGTACATCATTTTAGACGGAACCCTCTACAAGAGATCATTCTCCCAACCACTGCTGAAATACCTCGGACCCACCGATGCAGATTATGCATTGAGAGAGGTCCATGAGGGTGTGCGGGGATCACTTGGGAGGCAGATCTCTAGCATACAAGATTATTCGACAAGGGTATTACTGGCCATCCATCCAGAAGGACTCTGATTTCGTGCGGAAGTGCGACCAATGCCAGAGGTAAGCCAATGTGCAGAGACAACCTGCGAGTCACCTGACTCAGTTGGCAGCCCCATGGCCCTTTGCCTAGTGGGGGATGGACATTCTTGGCCCATTCCCACCAGCATCAGGGCAAAGGAAGTTTCTTCTAGTGGCCATCGACTATTTCATGAAGTGGGTGGAAGCCGAACCATTGGCCCAAATCACAGAGGGCAAGGTAGAAAGTTTTGTGAAAAACTCCATCATCTTCATGTTCGGTATCCCACACGTCATCATCACGGACAACGGGAGACAATTCGACAATCCGAAGTTCAAGGACTTCTGTGCTCGGTACCATATCCAGCATCGGCTAACATCCGTTGCACATCCATAGTTCAACGGAGAAGCCGAAGTCACCAACCGGACTATCCTCCATGGTCTAAAGACAAGGTTGAACGCCGCCAAAGGGTTTTGGACCGAAGAATTGACCTCTGTTCTTTGGGCATACCGAACTATCCCAAGAATAGCCACCAGTGAATCTCCGTTCAACCTAGCCTACGGTACCGAAGCCATGCTACCTATCGAAGTCTCCCTACAGTCCCTGAGAATTGACAACTATGAAGAGCTTGAGAATTTCGATCGCAGAATGATCGATCTGGATCTGCTATCAAGCACCAGGCTACAGGCCCAGATAAGAATGGCGGCATACCAGCAAAAGGTCGCCAAGTACTACAACGCAAGGGTGAAGGAGCAAACTTTCTGCACGGGGGACATGGTATTGCGAAGAGCAGAAGTGTTCAGGCCAACGGAACAGGGTAAACTCTTCCCTAACTGGGAAGGCCTATATCAAGTCGAAGAAGTCATTCGACCAGGGACATATCGACTCAAAATCCTGGAGGGGAAGACCCTATCCCGGCCATGGAATGTATAGAACCTTCGCAAATACTATCAATGAAAAAGTTTCAAAAAACTCCTGTGCAAAGCTCCTCAACACTACTCAACTCAGAATGGCTAGTTGCATCGACTGAACGACAACAGCCCAAATGACCCAATCTGAAAAATTGGTCAACTGTACAAAGGAGAGTCTGATCCACTCACCTTATCGGTATGCCCGACGAGCACAATGGATGGCCTAACTAGGCCACCAAAAAGATCAAAGGTACATGGATGGTTTTTGTAACCTACCCTACGGTGAATCCGAACACGCGCCGAGACGAGCCTGAACAGCCTACCTTAATCATGACAAAAAGTGCACAGGGATGGTGTAAACACCCTACCCTACGGAAAATCCGAACACGTGCCTAAAAGGACCATTATTATCCTCTCTGTCAACAACAAACACTCTTAGAACGGTCCAACGAACACTACTTCTTCCCTACAAACCGCAAGCAGTTTATGGAGTCTACATTATGGACAAATCGTGATACAACACATCGCAGAAAATACACGGAAAGAGGTAAAAGAAAAGATCTTTCATTTCTTTCAATTTTCTTACAAAAAGAAAAGAAAAGAAAGAAAAAAGAAAATAAAAGAAAGAAACTCTCCTATAAAGAGAATAAGAAAAAGAAAAGAAAAAACACTCCAAAAGAGAGATACAAAATAAAAAAAAGCAGCAGCAGCAGCAACAGCAAGGTTGAGAAATTTGCATTAACTCCCCGATGGATTTTTCCCGTACCGTCGGGGAGAGATCAGATGGGACGACGAAGGGCCCCCGGGATTCCCATTCGAACTCGAGTCCAACCCCTCATTGGAGTCAGAATCGAATTCGTGGCCAGGGAAGGGAACGAAGGGTTTGATATTATCCAAGCCCTTCAAGTCAAAAAAACTTGGAGGCTTTCCTCCGGCACTCCCAAAACCCCTGGTGGAAGGAG
This sequence comes from Areca catechu, assembly GCA_021397845.1. Lineage (NCBI taxonomy): Eukaryota > Viridiplantae > Streptophyta > Magnoliopsida > Arecales > Arecaceae > Areca > Areca catechu. The sequence goes on along the minus strand of CM038038.1, from coordinate 11,525,650 downwards.
TTCAGGGCCACCCCGGTGAGCTCATCCTTGAATGAGGCAGAAGTTCTGAAGTTTGCGACGGCATCCGCCGCCTCCTTCTTCGCCTCCTCCGCCATCGTGGTCGCCGCCGTGACTTGGGCATGGGCCTCCCTTAACTGAGCCTCCAGAAGGTGGACCTTCTTCTCGAGATGGTCCACCAGAGGCTCCTCCTCTTCGCCTACAGGCCCAGATGGCTCCGGACTTTGCTTCCTCTTGGGGTCAATAGCCCTCCTCTTCGCTGCACAACGGAGCTCGGAAGTGCTGAACCTCATGGCTAATAGAAGACACCAACAGAAATGATGGCCTTCGACAGCAGGGGGCAGGGTCATATTTATAGAAACCCTGTGCCCATGATTGACTGTGGGGAGGCGCGTCCCACATCCTTCCCGGCTGTATGAGAAGGCACCACGTGTCCGGGTGACGCTTCGAGAACCAGAAAGTCTCTCGGAAGCCATCCTCAGGACCGCAACCGCCATCGCTTCGAATCTAGAGAAATCTGCATCATGCAATGGCATCATTAATGATCTCTTTTTGGGAAAAAGAGACCCGGCGGCTCATAAGGCACAAGAGATCACGACTGTACAAATTTCGACGTGCCACGTGAACAACGGTGATCCTAATCAAATCCCCCTAATTATTGATTGGCTGGGAGATGACTCCTGTTCATCCCAATGGACAAGCTAATCATCCGAAAGAAGGACAACACAAATACAAAGACAGGCTTCCACCCATGGATGGCGCTAGGCATATCCTTAATCTTCCTGCGGCCCGATCTGGGACCGATCACCCACCATCCGTTGCTGTAAGTCCCTCTTTAGGACGAAAAGGGCCGAGAACAAGTTGGTCCTAGGCTCTACGTTGGCGATGCTGCACAAGACCAAGAACCCGCAGATGTTCCTGATGCTGTTTGGGGTTAACTGCGCTGGCACCACTTGGTACAAGCAAAAAATCTTAACAAAGAAGGGGTGCAGGGAAAATCGAAGATCAGCCTTCAGGTGATCTTCATATATAGCTAGGCACCCAGGGGGAGCTTTGTTCGCCCGCTCCTCGGGCGCAGGGAGGACAAAGGAAAATTCCTCAGGAATGCGGTAGCATTTCCAAAGAAGGGTTGCCTTGCTCTAAGAAATTGAGCTGGGGACCGACTCCGGACCTACTGTATCTCCGGCCCTTGAGGGCCCAACCTGCTTCCCCTGACTCTCTAAGGTCTCTTCCATGACAAAGGAATGAAGCAAAGGGGCGGAAAGAGGATTCTACCTGAAGAATAGACTGGTACTCCAGAACGGTTTGGACGGAGAATGAGATGAGGTTGATGAAGCTTCCTTGTCCAGACCTTCACCCTTTCCAAAAGAAAAGTAAAGGTCTCTGGACCCCCACAGAGGGTTAATTTGACTCAAGGTTACCTTGGGAGGTAACCTACTTACGACTGACCGCCAGGATAAGATCTATCCTTCATCCAACGGGGAGAGAACAGCCACCACAACTATCCAAATCCCAACCAAAAGATTGCCTCAACCACTGTGCAACGGGACGAGGAGAGATAGCCTCAGTGCCACCTACTTTTTCTCAATCAGGGAATGGCACCTGTCCACCATCTGATTCTCAGATCATGATGGGCAGCCCAATAGAGGTCCCATAATCATTTACTGCACCATCTCTCAGGAAGAAAGCGACAAGACTATAATACTCTCACTTCTCGAGGCAGATCTTCGCTTCGACAACTAAGAGTAGGGGGCAACTGTTGGGATATCCTGGTTCAGCTACGAACCAGGCTCCGGTTCGACTACGAACCAGGCTCCGGTTCGACTTATCGAAGCCCCAGTTCTCCAGACTATGGACTTCGGACTAAGCAAAGGCCAATTGTAAGCAACTCAAGGCTTCACACCGAACTACAATATCCGAAGGCCAGTCCTTCGGGTAGCACCTTTGGCCCGGCCGAAGTCTGAACTACTCATCGACTTTCGAAAACACGAACTTCGGTCCCTGCCATAGACATGATCTCTGACCTCGGGAAAATATCAAGCCTTCGGCCCAAGCAAGGGGAAACCCGAAGCTTGAACCACAATCTGTTCCAAAAAGGAAACTGTAACCAACGGTTACAATCGACACTCATCATGCTATGATCATGGCATGCAATTCCTGCAGCCATGCTTCCGATCTAGCCGGAACCGCTCATTGACAACCCACGATCGCCAATCATGGGAGTGAATGGCTCCTCATGATCTCCAGGAAAAGAGCGGGCCACAGACCGGAGGCCATCTTTTAAATATGGGTAAGAAGGATGGCTCTAGAGGTACGCGTGAATAATCTCGCACATACACATTTTCAATCTCCAAGAACTTTTTTTCTCTTCCACTCTCGACATCTTCTCCATTCTGTGGCTGGAATCTGCCACTGACTTAGGCATCGGAGTATCCTCCGCCGGAACAACTCCGGCAAGGAACCTGTTTTGCAGGTGAACCAGGGAGCGATCCTGCGATGCAGTGGCTCCGACCAGCCGATTCAGGGACTCCACCCCAACACTTTGTTTGGCTTAGTATGGAGTTGTTCATTTGAGATCATATAAAGGCATCTTCTTTACATTTTGAGTTACTTGTCTTCAATTGAGCAGATTGTGTTTCGACTAATACAAGAGCTGGTTTATAATTTAGACTGGTCAGAAAAACTTAATTTACATAAAGAAGACTGTGGACTTTATTGTTTATTATTACGTGACCCCTTTCAGACAGATAGTGCTGTTCTTGATTTTGGTAGATGTTAAAATACATCTTGCTGCAGGGGTATCTTTGTCTTGCCTCCTGACTGAACCTAATTTCTTCAGGCCTGAAAGACCAACTGATCGTTATCCATCATCCAGAACAGGTTTGCCTATATATTTCTTTTTCTTTGGTGAACTCATTGCTTGTTGGAGTATCTACCGTGACATAAAGGCTTCAACTACTTTCAGCTTATTTTTGGTTTGTTAATTTGCATGCATGAAAATTTTGGATAGTTTGAATGGAAAGTGATGCTACATATGGCAGGCTTTATTTTCAAATTGCGCTCTTGCATGTTGATTTTTGCTTTCCTGTACTAGTCTTAGTGCACCATATTGTAAAGGGAGTATAAGCTGCTTCTTTGATTGTTTGCAATCTCTTACTTCATGGTGTCAATTTTAGAAGAGAAGCAAACAGAATTCTCATTATTATCCCATGCTCCACTGTCATGAATCTGAGAAGCATCTCGTGTATATTTTTGTGGATTCTGACCTCTCTGTTTTGATTGTTTTTCCATTGCAAATCAATGTATTCCTCAATGCAAGAAGAAAATGACTTATGACAAGATGCAACCATGGCATTTTGGTTGGCTGAAGCTTAGTATGGCATTTCAAGTTGGGTCAAGCTGATGGTGAATTTAATCAAGCCAAATGCCTGGTTGCAACTTAGAGCTTCGAGGTAAGCCTATGCTTGCCCAATCGAATATGAAGTCTTTTAAATCCAAGGTTGCTCTAGATGAAATATGACATTACTTCTTTCAAAGTTGGAGGGAAGGTGTTGTCCAGTAAGCAACCCAAGAGGGGGGATGAATTGGATTTCTAAAAATTTAAATGCAAGAGTGTGAACCAATTTAATTATAAAACTTAGTACTATGAATGCAAAGATAAAGTGCTTTTAATAAGTGTGCAGCGGAAATATAAAAGCAATAAGAGAAGAATAAATATAAGAGATAAGCAACCACAAACACAAAAAAAATATAGTGGTTCGGTACTATCCAATGCACCTACATCCACTCTCTAGGATCCACTTAGAAATTCACTATAATCTCAACTGATTACAGCCCATTAGTTTTCCGGGCTCACTAATCAAAACCCGATTTATTTTCACAAGGCTCACAAGTCAAAATCTCACTTGGTTTTCTGGGCTAACCAAGAACCTAAATGGTTTTTAAAGGCTCACCAATAACTTTCTTGGTTTTTCAATAGGCTAACCAAAAACCTTTACAATAAATATAAATTTGAAGTAAAGAAACAATGAAAGCTTTCTAATAAAAGTAAATATCTCTTTGAAGCTTTGTTGTAATGCTACCTTAAACTTGATGAAACCTCTTTTCAATGCTCAAATAGGTTGAACTTGAAAGCTCTTGAAGGCTTCTGAATGCTTGGAGACTTACTTTTGGCTTGGAAGTAGTTGAACTCAATGAATAGGAGTGAATGTTCTCTTTTCTTTTGTCTTGGTTATTCTCTTTTCATTCTCTCATGTTTAGATTTGATTTGAATCAATTAAATACCTTTCCAAGACCTCAAACTCGGTTTCTAGCCGTTAGACATGAAGAACTAGTCGTTGGGAGCCAAGAGGGACGAGTTCTACATTTGAAAAACTAGCTGTTAATGTTCCCAGAACTCTAAGTGTCGACACTTCAGGCTGTGAGTCGACACATAGGGTCAGCACTTGCTCTTTATGTGTTGGCACCTACTTCAAATATCTTCAATGAAGTCCTCTAGAATTCTCAAATGTGTCGACACTTCTTCTGGTGAGTCGATACTTTGAGTCGATACTTTGCATCCATGTATCGACACTTCAGCAAGTCTTCAACTTCAGCAAGTTCTATAACCAAAAAATCTCAGGCGATGAGCTGATCCATGTATCGACACTTTGAGTTGACACAACACATGTATGTGTTGATAATTTAGCCGTGCCATCTGAAACTATCTCTGCGTGCCGGCTTGTGTTGACACTTCACTATCATGTGTCGACACTTTGAATCGACACAACATTGAGATTCTCTCAAAAACATTTGAACTTCTGCTGAAATAAGTTTGTGTTGAACTCATATATCCTTTCAAGCATTCTTCATCTTTTAAAGTCCTCTTTAAGCAGATCTTTCATCCATATTTGGGACTTTTCAAATAAATAATTTTTGTTAAGTTGATGAGCACATTTTTTTATAGAAACACACTTCAAAGAAATCATTAGTACTCAACTTATACTTAAGCATTTTGCTTATCATCAAAATCAATAACGGAGTCAACAATCTCCCCCTTTTTGATGATGACAAAATCTTTAAGTATAAATTGCATAATAAAAAGCTTTCAAGGAAATATTTTCAATGTGTATAGAGCATATTGCAATAGGTATTGAGATACTAAAAGAGATGTATTGGGGCTAAGAGTATTGCCATAGCTAAGAGTATCAGAACTTAAATTATATGGAAGATAAAATCATGTATCATGATACTCTAAAGGAAAACATGCTTAAGAGAAACAATTTCTGCAATAAACTATATTCCCCTTGAGGAGATGATTCATAGACAAAAATGTGAACATCTTTTAAATATCTAAAGATAGGAATTAGGAATGAAATCCAATTCAAAACAGATTTCCAATACAAATGATGTATTACTCCCCCTCACTCAATGTACAGAAATTTTCAAAATTTTCAGATTTTCAAAATTTCTTTCATCATACATATTTATCTCATTTCTCATTTATACTTATACTGATTTCTCCCCCTCTTTGTTATCATTAAAAGGAAGGAAGAACTAAATGAGTTTGAATAAAGAAGGAAGCTATTCACTCAATCATAAAGGAAGACAATGAACTACTGAGAGTAACTAAGTCATTTCATTCACTCAAAGTCATAAGGTGAAGCATAATATTTTATTCACTTAAAACAAGTTTGACACATAAAGTAAACATCAAAATATAAAAAGTACAAAAATATAAACCAAATAAAAAACTATCCTAAGCATCATCCTCATCATCTAAGGATCCAATCTCGATCAATCGAATATCAGTGAAAGCTCGAGATCGGGGCCACATTGATTTAAGATCACGAAGACGAGTCCTGGTCGGTCTGGAAGGAGTATGATGACCACGATCTCTACATCGAACAAAGTCTTTCCTCTAGCTAGAGCAAGAGAGGTACAAGCTATGCCATCAGCAGGAACATAACAAATTGGAGTGACAGTCTCAACAACTATCGGATGTGGTGTATGATCAAATGAATGACCTAAATCAAGATAATGGAAACCAGGTGTGTAGAAACCTAGCTCTCAAATAAGAGAAGATGTATGCAAGGATGGTGTATCAACTACAGGTGTATCAAAAATCAGTGTATCAGTTGAAGAAATGATAGGTGTATCAGCTGAAGAAACAATAGGTATATCAACAATAGGTGAATCAATAACGGGTGAACCAATAACAGGTGAAAGTATAGGAATGGCAGAATGATCAATAGATCTAGAAGGTGGTGTGGATATGATAGGGGTCTGAAAGGATGAACTCTCTGGATCAAGAACAGGACTCCTAGGTAAGTCATCAGCTATCTCCTATAATGGCTCTGTTATCACATTTGGAAAGTCGAATCCGTTAAAGTCAGTATCACCATCAGTGTCAATCTCTAGTCCTGGTGCATATGGAGCTGGAGCTGAATCTGGAACACTCCTAGAAGAGGGTCTAGATAGTGCAGACAAAATAGCAGAGATGCCATCATTCAATCCTCTGTGGCTCTCTCTCGTCTCCATAATGAAGATGTCAAGTCGCTGTCGAACAATCATAATATCTATCTCTATGCGACTGACTCTGTCCATAAGACTCTCTGAAGCTCCTGGAGCATCTGACTATGCTAGCTAAGGCTTGGTAGCTGGCTCAGACTGAGGAGCAGGCTTTGGTTGCACTGCTGGCTCAGGCTGAATCTCAGGTAGATGTACCTCTAAAGGTCCTGCCTCGCTTGAATATATGCGCTCCTCCTCTATAGTGTCCTCATCTCTGTCATCAACCTGTCCTGATACTCTGCATCTCCACTGGTCTCTGACCAACTGATATCCTATCCGGTGTAGTGACCTAATGTCATAGACATCAGTGTGTAAAAGCATTCGGTAGGGCTCATCATCAATTGTCACTCCATATGCTCTGAAGAGCAATGTCAAGTCCATCCCGTAGAGCAAGCATAGTCTCTGACTGGTCGATGTCTCCGTCATCTAATATATCATGAGTACTGGAAGGCAAACTGGTGCATGCTAAACTAAAGAGACCATCACAAGCAGTTCTCTCTCTATGATGTAGTCAAAATGTTCAGTCTTCGATAGAAGAATCCAGGCAATGATATGATGTAGTAGTCTCATCTCAGCAGAAAGATGTGATGCTGCAATAGTGGCTCCCTCAGGTAGAATATCTGACTCGAAAATGTACTGAAGACCACTAAGCCTATCCACTAAGCTATTCACTATATATCTAGTCAGGGGTATATTCCATACTCTGTTCATAACTTCTACAGTCATCGAGATATCTCTACCATGGACCTGCGCTATCCATCCATCACTGCCACAGGCTAAAGATCCGTAGAACTCTCGTATCAGGCCCGGGTAAAATCTCTCAGACAACGAGCAAAATGAAGTCAAACCAGCATCTCTAATACACTGACCAATCTGAAAGTGCTGCTGGTCGATGAATCCAAAGTCTACACGGTGTCCTCCGATAACTGTTTTCGAACTCATGCGACTGGAAGCAAGAAAAAGTGGCCGAACAGGTGGATTAGGTGCTCTACCTTCATGTCTGGCTTTTGTCCTTCTCTCTTCTTCATGGTTGGATGGCCAAGGGTGACAAACCACTTGCTTTCTAGGTCCCATTCCATAGATTCACGAATTGAACAAAAGAGGAGAGGAAACTAGGGTTTCAACGGTCCAAAATGGAAAATGGAAGGGGGATTGTAGCAAAAACTGAACGAAGAACCATCCAAAATGAGAATTTGAGAGGATTTTTGATAAAATTTGGAGGGAAACAGTGATTGGAACAGTGTTAGGGCAAGTGTCGGCTCGAATTGGGAAGAAATGGGGAAGAAAAACACTTCGTTTTCACCTTTATTCTCGGTCTGCAGTCGTTCATGTGTCGACTCACGATACAGGACCATGTGTCGACACATCAAGGTGTCGACATATACAGGTGTCGACATATCGACTTAAAACAAAAAAAAAAGAAAATGAAGTGCAGAGCAAAATCACTAGAAATACAATGACATTCAAGATGATTAAACGTAATTGATATCAAATTTGATCTTTTATAGGTCAAATAATAGAAAGTTTCAATCAAAAGGATTAATGATCCCAAGTTCTCTCTAATCATACTGCACCGATCTTCTTGGAGAGGCTTAGTCAAAATATCAGCTAATTGCAATTCAGTGCAAATAAATTCAAGTACAACATCATTATTTTTAACATGATCTCTAATAAAATGATACATAATTTCAATATATTTACTTCTAGAATACTGTTGACTCTGGTCTTGATTTTGATGATTGATAAAATGTTTAAGTATATATGAGTACTAATTATATTTTAAGTGTATTTATCAGATCTTAGTACTCATCCATGTTGAATGAAGAAATGCTTGTATTTTAGTTGAAAAAGTCCTTAAATTAATGTAAAATCAAGTTATAAGGACTTTGGAACATAAGGAAGACTTGGAAGGACTCAAAGTCTAATTTTGAAGAAGTTTCAGCATGTTTCAGTGGCACAGATGAAGTGTCGACACTTGGATGAAGTGTGTTGTAGTGATACTTGAAAGAAAGTGTCGAACATGAAGAAATGAAGTATGATCAAGATAGAGTATTTTTGAAAATACAGAACTATGCCATCTGGAGGTGTTTTGCCTTAAGTGTGACTCACGGGAATGAAGTATCGATACTTGAAGATGAAGTGTCAACACCTGGAGGTAAAGTGTCGACACTTGGACAGTAACGACTAGTTTTCTGGGCTACAGAACTTCTCCAACTTGCTTTCAAACGGCTATATTTTCATCCCTAATAACTATAAATGGTTATTTAAGTGTTGGGAGGCTATATAAACATCAAAAATCAAATGGAGATGTAATCCTTTGGTGAGATCATTGAATATTCTTCAAGGATTCAAGAGTTGAGTGGTTTAAGCCTTCAAGCTTCCAAGTTTCAAAGAGAGCATCCAAAGTTCATATCCTCAAGCTACATTCAAAGGCTTCAACAACTTGAAGACAAGTTATTCATCAACAATCAAGGACTTCAAAGAGATATTTGCTTTATTTTAGAAAGCTTTAACTATTTTCTTTCATATTTATTCTTACATTATTTTACTTGAGTTTTTGGTGAGCCTTGAAAACCAAAGAGATTTTTGGTAAGCCTTGGAAAACTAAAGTGGTTGTTGGTGAGCCTTGAAACCAACTAGGGTTTAACTTGTGAGCCCGAAGATAAAACAAATTGTTTAGGTTCTTGGTTAGCCCGTAAAACCAAGGGTGGTTATTGGTCAGCCTTGAAACCAACTAGGGTTTGACTTGTGAGCCCGAGGACAAAACAAGTTGTAAAGGTTGTTGATGAGCCTAGGTTACAAAACCATCTTAGTGAATTCTCAAGGGAATCTTGGGCAGTGGATGTAGGTGCCTTGTAGTGCACCAAACCACTATAAATTTCTTTGTATTTATGTGATTATTTCTTTGTGCATTTACTTTGTTTACTCCACTGCATATTATTTTGAAGCACACAAATACATTGCCTAAATACAAGCATTTGATTTGAATTAGCACATACTTGCTTTAGTTTATCAAAGTAGTTTGAAAGTTTTATAAATCCCAATTCACCCCCCTCTTGGGTTACCTACCTGAGCCTACAATTGGTATCAGAGCTCGATGCTTTGTTTGTAAATCTAATAATTTTGAGCTAAAGTTCATGGAAACCCTTATAGGTATTAGTGTTAGACCACCGTTTTTCAATTGCACAAATTACACATTTTAGAAAACTCGCATGTGCATCCATGTTCAATCTATTAGTTATCATCTTTGGAAAATTATTGTTAATGGTCCTCATATTCCTTCCATTTTGGTTAATGGCATTTCCATTCCAAAGCTTGAAGAAGATTGGAATGAATATGACATTAAACAAACTGAAATCAATGCTAAAGCAATGAACTTGCTTTATTGTGCATTAGACTTAAATAAATTTAATAGAATCTCGACATGCACATCGGTGAAGGAAATATGGGACACACTTGAAGTTACTCATGAGGGTACTCTTCAAGTGAAGAATACTAAAATTAATTTGCTTGTACATTCTTTTGAAATTTTTGAAATGATGCATTATGAATCTATATCTGACATGTTTACTAGATTTATGACTACTATTAATAAATTGAAAAGTCTTGGCAAAATCTATACTAATGATGATTTTGTGAATAAAATTCTTATATCCTTGCTAATATCATGGGATCCAAAGGTGACGGCGATCTAAGAAGCTAAAGATGTAGAAACCTTATCTTTGGAAGAGCTTATCGGTTCACTCATGACCCGTGAGTTGAATTTGTGGCAAAGGAAAGTAGTTGTTGATCAAGAGAAGAAGAAGATAATAGCCCTCAAGGCCAAAAAGAAATTCAAGACAATGATGGTAACTTGGAGTGATAGTGAAGATTCAAGTTTGGATGATAAAGTTGCCCATCTTTGCTTCATGGCAAATGAGAAAGAGGTATGTTCTGAAAATGATTATGATTTTATCTTTGATGAACTACATGATACATTCAATGATCTTGTTCATGAATACAAAATGCTAAAAATTGAGCACAAAAAATTAAAAAGACATGTAAATTCTTTCTCTCTTGATAACACCAATCTTGCTAATAAAAATGATGATTTAAATGCCAAGATTGATGTTTTGAAAAATGAAAAGAATAATTTTTCAAAAGAAAAAGAATTTCTAGAAAAAGAAAATGATGTTTTGAAAGTTTTATGTAATAAATTTTTGGATGAGAAAAATATTTGATTGAAGAAAAGAAGCAATATTTTTGAAAATTTTTTTTATTCCTGTTTCTTCCAATTTGATTTGTAGATCTGGATTTAATGCATATCCTTGTAGATTAAGAAAAGTTTGGGTTCCAAAAGGGACCATATTCACTAATCATAAAGGACCCAAAAAAGTTTGGGTACCAAAATTGTCTACTTAGTATATTTTGTAGGAATGTCTTACAACCCTACATGAAGAAAGAAGTTTTTGAAAAGTAGGCATACAAGACAATTTAAAGAAGTGGACAAGCTTCATTTTGGACTAAAATTGTAAAAGAAGGATTATACTTATTGGTAAATCCTAAACTATTCCTTCTTTAATTGAAAATGTAGTTAAATATTTATTATAATTATTGTATCAATTATTTTGAAAAATTTTTTAAATGTTTAATTAGAATCAAGTTTAGATTTATAATCATTGGTTATGATCATGAACTTTTGATGTTGGTGAATTTCATGCTATCATGATTAAACTTGTGATTGTAAGAACTTCACTTGATTTTGATTAATGTATCTTAAATTATTTCATGAAAAATACTTTTAAAGATGTATATTGCTTTGAAAAATGTTTTAAATGTTTAATTAGAATCAAGCTTAGACTAATAGTCATTAGTTATGATCATGATCCTTTTGATGTCGATGGATTTCATGCTCTCATGGTTAAACTTGTGATTATTAAACTTTCACTTGATTTTGATTAATATAGTATTTAAATTATTTCAAGTAAAATGTTATGATTTATGTGCTTTCATTTTGGCATCTATGCTTAAGCTAGAAATGATTTGGATCAAGTATAGAACTGGCAGTTAAGGATTACATTTAAGAAGAAAGTATGCAGATTGATAAACCCTTGCTCTAGTAGCTAGACTTGGTATCATATTACTTCTAATATTTGTATGGATATCAAATCATTTTAAATGAATTTGAAATCATGCTAAAAGTTTTTAAGTGGTATCAATGCTTTGCAGTTTGAAAATCATGAATATCTTAAAAAATTTCAAATCTTTGCTATCAGACTTAGAATTTATATTCATATCTCAAAATCATCTAAAATTATGATGCATGAGCTTTCATGTTTTACTCCTCAAATGAATGTATATTTTTAAGGGGGATAACATTTAGGAGGAGCATCCAAATATTTGTTTCATATATAATGCTTTGAATGTTTTGCTTGATATTATGCTGTACTTATATTGCTTTGATACTCCTCATTGTTTTCAAATCTAATCCTTTGAGGGGAGTTACATTCAAGTGGTATCATATTCAATTTGTATCAAAATTTATTTTAAAAGAATTCCTAGTAACTGCTTTAGATTAGGTTAGTCACCATGGCCGTCCGGTCATAGGAGATAAGTAGGATTTAAAGACCCTCTCTTCATATTCAATGGGGTTCTTATGATGTGTTGGGTGCCATGTGAACTTATCCCATGATCAAGTAAGGTAAATGGTTAATATACCTTCAATAATGAGATCTTTAGGATCAGACTGATATCTAGACATATACATACACTAAACATTATGGTCTACTAGCAGTCAAATATAATGAACCAATGTTAAAATCAGATTTACCATGCTCTCTATAGATGAGATAGAGAACAGATCTGAGTATACATACATACATAAGTAAATATATAGATATAGATTAAGAATTACATATCTATATAATTTTTGTACAGATATTGATTGATAGTTCATATATCATTTAAGTTAGGGCTCATAGGTATACCTATTGATTAGTAGTCTCCATTCCAAACTTCTTTATGATTTTCCTTGTATACTCAGCTTGGTTGATGAAGATTCCATCCTTGGTTTGCTTGATTTGAAGTTTGATAAAGAAATGAGGTCTCCCATCATACTCATTTCGAACTCTCCCTATATTAGCTTAGCAAACTCTTGACAGAGAATCTCATTAGTAGCACCAAAAATAATATCATCAACATAGATTTGCACTACTAATAAATCATCATCTTTTTTCTTTAGAAAAAAAGTTTTATCAACATGGCCTCTAGAAAATTCATTTTCAATCAAAAACTTGCTGAGTCTTTCATACCATGCTCGGGTGCTTACTTTAAATCATAAAGTGCCTTGTGCAATTTGAAAACATAATCATGATATGTATGATTTTCAAAACCAAGTGGTTGTTCAACAAAAACTTCTACTATAAAACCATTCAGAAAAGCACTTTTAACATCCATTTGAAAAAGTTTGAAATTCATAAAACAAGCAAATGCTAATAGCAGTCTAATTGCTTCAAGTCTAGCAACAGGAACAAAAGTTTCATCAAAATCAATTCCTTTTTCCTGATTTTAGCCTTTGGCAACTAGCCTAGCTTTATTTATAATAACAATTCCATTTTCATATAACTTATTTCTAAACACCCATTTAGTGCCAATAATAGAAATATTAGATGGTCTTTCTATTAATGTCCAAACATTATTTTTATTAAACTAAATTAGTTCATCTTGCATAGCATTTATCCAGTTAGGATCTTTTTCAGCATCTTCAAAGCATTTAGTCTCTACTTGAGAAACAAAAATAATATAATCACATTCATTTCTAATGGAGACTCGAGTTCTTATCCCTTTTGATTGATCTCCTAGGATTAATTCCTTAGGATGTCCATGAGCATACCTCCACTCCTTAGCTAGATCTTGATTCTTTGGTGTGGATTGTATGGCTTCACCTTTTTCATCTTGGTATTGATTTTCTTCACTTTGTTGAGATGGTTGATCATTCAATGTCAACTTTTGCAACTTATCAGCACCTGCACATGCATCAGAAGTAACCTCTTTTCCAGAGGATTTGTTAGTATACTCTTCAAAAATCACATGTATAGACTCCTCTACAACTAGGGTTCTTTTGTTAAAAACTCTGTATGTCCTGCTTGATATAGAGTATCCTAGAAAGATACCTTCATCAGACTTGGTATCAAATTTTTCAAGATTATCTTTACCATTATTCAAAATAAAACATTGACAACCAAAAACTCGAAAATACTTCAAAGTTGGTTTTCTTTGATTCCAAAGTTCAAAGAAATTTTTTTTTAAAATGTGTCAGATTAAAATACTATTTAAAATGTAACAGGCAGAATTAATTGCTTCAGCCCAAAAATATCTTGGCAAATCATTTTTGCAAAGCATAGTACGTGTCATTTCTTCTAAAGTACAATTTTTTCTTTCTATTATCCCATTTTGCTGAGGTGTCCTAGATGTAGAAAAATTGTGTTCTATATCTTTCTCATCATAAAAACTTTCAAAATCTTGATTTTCAAATTAAGAACCATGATCACTTCATATGTAAATAACAGAAGTATCTTTTTCATTTGAAACTTTTCGGTAAAACTTTACAAATACAGAAATGATTCATCTTTATGAGCAAGAAAAAAAGTCCAAGTAAATCTTGAAAAATCATCCACTATAACCAATCCATATCTCTTACTTCATAGACTAGATGCTATAGTTGGTTCAAAGAGATCCATATGGAGTAGTTCTAGTGGTCTACTAGTGGTAACAAAACCTTTAGGTTTGAAAGAAGTTTTGACTTATTTTCCAAATTGGCAAGCTTGACAAACTTTATTTTTTTCAAAAAACAAGTTTTGGTAAATCTCTTACTAAATCCTTTTTACAAAGTTTTGAAAGTAAGTACATACTAGCATGTCCTAGTCTTCATGCCAAAGCCAGCTAGTCTCATCTATAGTAGAATTTATTGCAACTAGGCATTCTCCATTAGGCAAGGATAGATTATCTAAATCTATCAAATAAATATTACCATACCTTTTTTCAATGAATTGTACTCCATTTTTATCATGACTAGCAATTATGTAATAAGATGATTTAAAAATAACTTGAAAATTTTTGTCGCAAAATTGACTAAAACTTAAAAGATTGTTTCAAACCTTCAACTAAAAGTACATTATTAATATATGTAGAAGGAATGATGTGAACCTTACCAATGCCAATGATTTTTCCTTTACCATTATCCCCGAAGGTCACTTCCTCCATTCATTGCCTCAAAAGAGACGAATTACTTCATATCTCCTGTCATGTGCCTTGAGCAACCACTATCAAGATATCATAGTCTTTTGTTCTCCTTGTTTGCAAGACACACCTGTAAAACAAATCAAGTTTTATTTTTAGGTACCTAAGCCAACTTGGGTCCTTTAGGGTTAGTACTTAAATTGGTTCATTTTGGAACCCAAACTTTTCTAGAGTTATTGATTTTTCTCATTTTACATTGAAAAGTTTCGTGTCATTGCTTTTTGCATGAAAAGCATGTGATGCTAGATGATATAGGTACAAAAAAGTTTTTCAAATATTTTTTTTCTTTGAGGTTTATAACCTAATCCTGCTTTATTGAAAATGACTCTTTGGTTATTTAATAAAAGATTTAGTTTTTCCGAACTAAAAGTAAACTTTTCAAAAATGTTTTATTTTATCAAGCTCATTTTTGTAATTTTTATTTTCTAATTCTAAATCCTTGTTTTTTTTTCAAAAGATCACCATTTGAAATGATAGTTTTAGATCTTTTCAAAACATCATTTTCCATAGTTGAAGCCTTATTTTTCTTTTCCAAAACATCAAGTTTAGTTTAATTCACTAACTTCATTCAAAAAAGAATTGTTTTCATGAGAAAAACTATTTGCATGCTTTTTCAACTTTCTATTTTCAGTTAAATCAGTTTATAATTATGCATTAATTCATTAAAAGCATTTCTTAATTCATCAAAAGTAAAATTTATTTCTGTATCAGATATTACCTCTTCCTGCTCTTGATGTGCCATGAGACATAGGTTTGCAATTTCAGCTTATTCTTCCTCTGAACTGAAGTCTTCACTATCATTCCAGGTTGCCATCATAGCTTTCTTCTTAAGCTTCTTTCTTGACTTCTTTAGGAGAGGGCAGTCAAATTTATAGTATCTAGGCTTCTTGCACTCGAAGCATGTAGGTATTTCCTTCTCCTTTTTCTTTTTTTTTTTATCCTTTTTCTTTCTTCTCTTTAGTTGATTGAAACTTCTTCTTATAGGAAAACTTCCTTCTCTTCATGAATTTCCTGAACTTTCTTGCTAGAAGAGCTTCCTCACTCTCTTCTTCTTCTTCTTCTTCTTCTTCTTCAGATTTTTCATTTGAGAATTCTTCTTGAACATTAGATTTGAATGCAATCATCTTTTTCTTCTTGTCCATATACATAGACTTTTGCTTTAAGTTCAGCTCATAAGTCATGAGCGATCCCACCAATTGCTATAATGATAGCTTGTCAGCATCCTTAGCTTCTTGGATGGCGGTCACCTTTGGATCCCATGATGTTGGAAGTGACCTGAGAATTTTGTTGACAAGATTAGTATTAGACATTATTTTTCCTAAACTTCTCATTCCATTTACAATATTTGTGAACCTTGTGTACATATCGGTGATAGACTCATTTGGTTCCATTCGGAATATTTCATATGTGTGCACTAGCATGTTTACTTTTGTATTCTTCACTTGATCGGTACCCTCATGGGTAACTTCAAGTATATCTCATATTTTCTTGATGGATGTGCATGTAGAAATCCTATTGAACTCACTATGATCTAATGCATAATAGAGAAGATTCATTGCTTTCGCATTGATCTCAGATTGTTTAATATCATTTTCATCCCAATCCTCTTCGAGCTTTGGGATAGAAACACCATTCACAACAACCGAAGGAACATGAGGACCCTTATCAACAACTTTCCACAAGTTATAATCAATTGAATTCATATATTTTCTTATCCTAGTTTTTCAATAAGTATAATTTGTTCCATTGAAATATGGAGGTCTATTTGAGGCTTGGCCCTCAACTACACTAGTACTAATAGGGGCTGTCATAGATCTTTACTCAAGGTGGTTAGACCTATAAACTGAGAACAGGGCTCTGATACCACTTGTTGCCCAGTAAGCAACCCAAGAGGGGGGTGAATTGGGTTTCTAAAAATTTAAATGCAAGAGTGTAAACCAATCTAATTATAAAACTTAGTACTATTAATGCAAAGATAAAGTGCTTTTAATAAGTGTGCAGTGGAAATATAAAAGCAATAAGAGAAGAATAAATATAAGAGACAAGCAACTACAAACACAAAAGAAATATAGTGGTTCGGTGCTATCCAATGCACCTAAATCCGCTCCCCAATATCCACTTGGAAATTCACTATGATCTCAATCGATTATAGCCGATTTATTTTTGGGCTCACAAATCAAAATCCGACTTGTTTTCACAAGGCTCATAAATCAAAACCTCACTTGGTTTTCTGGGCTAACCAAGAATCTAAATGGTTTTAAGGCTAACCACCAACCTTCCTTGGTTTTACGAGCTAACCAAGAATCTAAATGCTTTTAAGGCTAACCACCAACTTCCCTTGGTTTGCAGGCTAACCAAGAACCTAAATGATTTTCAAAGGCTCACAATAACTTCTTGGTTTTCCAATAGGCTAACCAAAAATCTTTACAACAAATATAAGTTTGAAGTAAAGAAACAATGTAAGCTTTCTAATAAAATCGAATATCTCTTTGAAGCTTTGTCGTCATGCTGCCTCCAACTTGATAAAGCCTCTTTTCAATGCTTAAATAGGTTGAACTTGAAAGCTCTTGAAGGCTCTTGAATGCTTGGAGACTTGCTTTTAGCTTGGAAGTAGTTGAACTCAATGAATATGAGTGAATGCTCTCTTTTCCTTTCTCTTGGTTATTCTCTTTTTATTCTCTTGTGTTTAGATTTGATTTGAATCAATTAAATACATTCTCAAGGCCTCAAACTCGGTTTCTAGCCATTAGACACGAAGAACTAGCCATTGGGAGCCAAGAGGGACGAGTTCTGCATTTGAAAAACTAGCCGTTACTGTTCCTAGAACTCCAAGTATCGATACTTCAGGCTGTGAGTCGACACATAGAATCGGCATTTGCTCTTCATGTATCAGCACCTACTTCAAATATCTTCAATGAAGTCCTCTGAAATTCTCAGATGTGTCGACACTTCCTCTGGTGAGTCGATAATTTGAGTCGACACTTTGCATCCATGTGTCGACACTTCAGCAAGTCTTCAACTTCAGCAAGTTCTGTAATCAAAGTATCGACACAACACATCCATGTATTGACACTTTAGCCATGCCATTTAAAACTATCTCTACGTGCCGGCTTGTGTTGATACTTCACTATCATGTGTGACACTTGAGTTATATGCGTCGACACTTTGAGTCGACACAATACTGAGATTCTTTCAAAATATCTGAACTTCTGCTGAAACAAGTTTGTGTTGAACTCATATGTCCTTTCAAGCATTCTTCATCTTTTAAAGTCCTCTTTAAACAGATCTTTCATCTATATTTGGAACTTTTCAATCAAATAATTTTTGTTAAGTTGATGAGCACATTTTTCTATAGAAACACACTTCAATAAAATCATTTATACTCAACTTATACTTAAACATTTTGCTTATCATCAAAATCAATAACGGAGCCAATAATATTTACTTTCCTCCTACTTACTCTCTTAAAAAAAGACATTGCTCAATCTGAGCCTCAGCAGTCTCAAGATCCCTTGTTGCATAGGCCTGAGTCGGTTCATTGGGGTTCATCAAGCTGACAATTACCATAGTTGTAGGCCATGTTAATGAACAGATTTTAAGAGGGAACATGAGATAGGGTGCAGCAATGCACAATTTCCCATAATTTGGCTGGGGCAGATTTTTGTTAGTCGTGCAAAAATTGTAGCTTGGCCCATTAACATTTGCCATCAAGGCAATTTGCGTCAAAATATAGGAAGAGCAGGTAGACACAAGTTAAATTAACAAATTTAAAACTCCCTGTAAACATTTAGTACCACATCAGAACATGAGGCAATTGGGAGGGCCCACGGTTGCTGTAAAACAGCGTCCAAGCCTACGGTTCAAGGCATGCCTTTCTCGGCCTCAATTGTGGAGCCACGTGGAGGCACGGGGCTGGCCCTCCCATATATTTTTTATAAAAAAAAAATTAAAAAAAGATAAATCCTTGTGTAGCTTTTATTTTTTTATTAAAAAAAAATTCAGTATAACTACTTCTGCAGGTTTCAACGTCACTATAATATGTTTGATTCGAGTCGCACCACTAAGTGTCAGGATAGTGTGCTCTCTTATCATTCTGATCATGTGTCTCAAAAAATATTTAGATTAATTTAATCAAGTTATTTATGAGATCATGTCTTAAATTCTATAATTTAAATGAGTTATCTGTAAGATCATGTCTTGAATCCATGAACGATGAGAGGCTGTGTTTAAATATCTAAAATTCTGTTTACCGTTCCCATTTTTTAAAACCGGGCTACCGCGGTTCCCCATTTTTTTAATAGGTATTAGATAACGAGACGTCCGTGACTTTCATGTTTCATCCAACTCCGGTTCTTATTTCTTAATAACGAAATCATTCAAATCGTATCACCGCTGTGGCAGCCAACGTGATATTTTATTTTTATAATAAAATAACTTTTCCTTTCTTTGCGCCATACATGATGCAATCAACTTATAAAAATTTAATAATTATCGTTATTGGATATTATCGTATCGATCAACCGAAGAAAAAAAAAAAAAAAAAACAATTTGACAAAAAAATTAAATTTAAAATTTAAAATTAAATAATTTATATGCATTCATCTTATTTTATTATTTCAGTATTAATTATAATTATTCAATATATTTTTTTAGTTATAAAAAAATTAAAGACTAGATTGTGTAATAAAACAAAGGACAACTTTTTTAACCGATAACTTGATTATTTATATTAAAATAAAAATTATAGAGATCTTTAATTTAAATTTTACTTTTGATAAATTTATATCTTGAAAAATATCATTTATAATTTTAATTTTAAATCATAAAAATAAAAATTATATTATATATATTATTGTGATGTTTTGTAATTTAATCTTTTTGGCTTTGCTAGTGCCCGGCTTTTTGGCTAGTATCTGTTCTTATGAGTTTAATGTCTAATACGCGGGCTACCATGATATTAAGTTAATTTTTTGTGGGGAAAAAGGTCCAGAAATTTTTTTTTAAGGATAAGGATGAAAAAATATTATAATAATTTAGTATTTTGAATCGAATATTTATGCCAAATTTATCTGCTTATCCTTCCTCTCCCCGCCCCGCCGCCCCCTCTCTCTCTTATATATATATAGATAAAGTCCATCACGGTTGTTTGCTAACGCCGAACGAGCCCTCGAGCGTCGCCCATGCATTGCAATATTGCACGGGCCTGGCGCACCCCTACCAAAGCTTGGCTTTAAATGTTGTTTACTCGTTCTGTTAAATTTTGTGGTTACAGTTTCCAGCCTACGTGGACAGAATGATACACTTTTACAGCGTCGGTGATCCGGGATCAAAGAATTACTCATTATTGGAAGAATATTGAGGAAGAGATTAGGCCTTGAATTTATTGTAAAACCATTGAAGGAAAGAAGGAGACTGAAAGGGGACTCCGAGGCCTTTCCTATTGGAGGTTATTACTTTGTATTCAGATTCCAGACTGACGATAAGGTTGCCAGCATAGATAAGCGTGATCTTTCCATCACATCAAAAAAAAAAAAAAAAAAAAATCTTGGCCCTGGAACCTTGGAGGCAAAACTTACATGCTTCCAAACAATCCGATTAGGAAGCCTCCTATTTTGATGAGAATGGAAGAATTACGGACGTAGTTGTGGATGTGTGACACAATCCTGGAGGTCGCATTGACTGCTGGAAAAACTCTTCTGCTTGATGGTTGGCTGAAGGCTTAAAACCAGGGAGCTATACCAAATGGTCTGCGTCTTGGCTGATCTTAACAAATCGCTGGTGCCAGGTGGTGTAGACTAACAAGGTGAAGGAGAAGATCCAATATGACAGGGAAATCAAAGAGGAATTCATTTTGTTAACTGATGGAACCACAAACCATCTGGCGTACTACGCAGTCTTTCCACCAACCAGAAATATATTAGATGAGAAAATTGGCAATGGCTTTTATCTGGTGGTATTAATGGTGCTGAAATAATAGCTAGGGATGGCAATTGTATGACCCATTGGATGTCTAACCTAATCCGAATGGGACAAGTTTTACCTGATTCGTTGAACTCAAGGATGAACATGGGTTCTAGATAAAATCTGAAACGAGTTTAGGTTAGGCACATTTTCCGAATCTGATCTAATATAATTTTAATCTAAATTCTCCTTTTTAAGTTATATTATTTTAGAATATTTTATATGATGAGTTTTGTTGGCGTGGAGTTCCTGGATCGACAGGTCGGAGCCGCTGCATCGCAGGATCGCTCCTTGGTTCACCTACAAAACAGGTTCCTTGCCGGAGTTGTTCCGGCGGAGGACACTCCGATGCCTAAGTCAGTGGCGGATTCTAGCCGGGGTATATGTTGAGAGTGGAAGAGAAAATAAAGCTCTTGGAGATTGAAAATGTGTAATGTGCGAGATTATTCACGCGTACCTCTCGAGCCATCCTCCTTACCTATATTTAAAAGATGGCCTCCGGTCTGTGGCCCGTTCTTTTCCCGGAGATCATAGGGAGCCATTCACTCCCATGATAGTCGATCGTGGATTGTCAATGAGCGGTTTCGGCCAAATCGGAGGCGTGGCTGCAGGAATTACGCGCCATGATCATGGCATGATGAGTGTCGATTGTAACCGTTGGTTACAGTTCTCTTTTTGGAACAGATTATGGTTCAAGCTTCGGTTTCCCCTTGCGTGGGCCGAAGGCTTGATATTTCCCCAAGGCCGGAGATCATATCTACGGCGGGGACCGAAGTTCGTGCCTTCGGAAGTTGATGAGTAGTTCAGACTTCGGCCTGGGCCGAAGGTGCTACCCGAAGGACTGGCCTTCGGATGCTGTAGTTCGGTGTGAAGCCTTGAGTTACTTACAGTTGGCATTCGCTTAGTCCGAAGTCCATAGTCCGGAGAACCGGGACTTTGATAAGTCGAACCGGAACCTGGTTTGTAGCTGAACCAGGATATCCCAACAAGTTTCTTACCCGACTCGATCTGATCTAACCCAACCCGTCTTATCTACTTAATATGCTGTCTTTCTTGGTGTCTTCTCTATCCTTCCTTTCATCATCATGGGACTCTTGGCTATTCCAAAACAAAGCATAAAAGATGGTTAGCGGTCGACCTGCATAATGTTAACTGGAGTTTGTACTTAAATACACTCTTTTGGAATCTCAACTACTGGGATTCAATCAGTGCTTTGGCAGGAGAGGTCGATGATCCAAAGAAATCATTGCCAAAATCTCTTTTTTATGCAGCAATTTTGGTTGTCATTTCATATTTGAATCCCCTCCTGACAAGCACAGGAGCTATTAATTCCACTCGATAGGGAGTTGTGGACAGATGGTTATTTTTCTGATATCGCAAAGATTCTTGGTGGGGTTTGGTTAACTCGGTGGATGCAAGGAGCAGCAGCATCATCGAACATGGGACTATTTGTTACTAAGATGAGCAGCTACTCTTATCAGCTTCTTGGGATGGCAGAATGGGGAATGCTTCCAGAATTCTTTAGCAGGAGGTCCCAACATGGAACTCCTCTCATAGCTATCTTGTTCTCTGCCTCTGGTGTCCTTTTGCTATCCTGGCGGAGCTTTCGAGAGATTATGGTGTTGAAAATATTCTTTACTGCTTCGGAATGCTCTTGGAAATTCTGGCGTCTATCAGATTAAGGATGAAGTACCCGAGGGCACCACGACCGTATATGATACCTCTAGGTACAAGTTGGTAGCATTTTGATGATCATTCCTCCCACACTGTTGATATTTGTCGAGCTAGCTTTCGCTTCTCATAAGATCATGATAGTTAGCCTTGCAGCAATGATTGCAGAACTTGTTTTGCAGCATTGTTTGAAGCATTTGAAGAAGAAGCAGTGGCTGAGATTTTCCATATGCCCTGACCTTCTGATTTTATAGAAACTAATGCGAGAATGCCGCCGAAACTCCGATGGATCAGTTAGATTTAGTGTCCTAGGCACACCTTATGGTCTTTGATGCGTGCTGCTTGTAATCCACTTCACAATCAGCCCCGATCTTGATGGCCCGGCCCTTGCGACAAGCTCACCTTGGCCGGTAGAACCCCTGGCCAAGTAGAGTCCTTGGCCGGGTACAGTCTCAGGTCGAGCAAAACTCCTGACCGAGTAAAGTTCCTGGCCGGGTAGAGTCTCAGACCGAGAAAAGCCTCTAGCTGAGTAGAGTCCCTGGCCGAGTAAAGCTCCTAACCAGATAGAGTCTCAGGCTAAGTAAAGCCCCTGGCCAAGTAGAGCCCTTTGCCGGGTTAAGCCCTCAGCCAAGTAGAGCTTCGGCTCAAGTAAAACCCCGAGCCAAGTAGAGCTTCAGGCTTGGACGAACCTCTCAGTGAGTCATGGTGGACAACGGCTTGACAAAAGCTGCAAGCCTCGATAGAAAAGGTACGGGCCACTAGATCCCGACACCATAACGAGAGAATCTTGACAATAAAGATTTGGAGGTAGGATGTCGCCACCTTTGCCGAATCCATTATGATTGTCAGAAGGGTACACCTTGCCAGGGGAGTACTCTGTCGATTTTACAGACTATATCTAACCACATTCATCTTCTAATACAGGTAAAAGGGACCTTCAGCTAAGGTATGCAAGCTACCTCGTGCTCCCATACAAAATTCCTACTCTCTCTTTTTGGTGGCCGATCGCCGTTTTAGCTCAAACTGTTTCCCCTGATCGCCATACTAACTTGAGCATCAGAGTATCCTCGTTGGTACCCCTGGTCTAGGTTTTCTTTATAGATCTCATCATCCGGAAGGAGTGCTCGAGAGGCAAAGAAGTTGCTTCCCGATGAAGAGACGGATGAGGCCTCTGACCCAGTCAGAGTTGCAGGTGAAGGTGATCTGGGTGGCGATAAATTGGCATGCAAGGTAGGGAGTACACCTCATTGAAATACAAGTGAACTTTGGGTCGTACCCTCAAGAAAGGGTGCTTGGCAACCTCGGAGTGAGATGCCATGTTATCATGTGCGCTCAAGAAGCCTCCACCAGTTGCATGGGGAACCCCTCCCTCCACGGTGATCGACACAGTCAAGAGATAGAACTTTCCATCCTACCACCTCTACCATTGGTGGACCAGTAGGATCAAATTGCTACATTTGCATAGCAAGTTCAGATGTAGGCCACGGTGGTTTAGCAATTGCAGGATCAGCATGCTTCATGGCAACACAGTAGTAGCCAGGAATCCTAGTAGTCCCTATCGCCGTTGCTCGTGCCAGTCTTCGGTCCTTCCATGGAGGGTTATTCCATGTGTGGGCCCTATCATTCTTGCAGTCCTCACGGCACCCTCGGGGAAGCTGCTGCTCTTCTCGAGGAAGGTCACACGGTCGTCCGGCTAGTCAGGGAACCCACCTCTCAACCTTGGGGAGGGATAGCTTTCTACGCCATCGGCATTGGCACAGAAAGGGACCAAACATGAGCACTGTCGGTCTTTGTCTATGTCTTCTCCTATAGCTTTTGAGGAAGGGTCAATCGATGAGGCCATTTGGTGGTGAGCTAAGGAGCGTCTGGAGCAGCATGCGTAGACTAGCTGACCTCACTCGCCAGTTTGTCGACCTTCAAGGAGCTACCCACAAGCTTGTAGGCTATGATGCTTGTTACAGCCGTGACAGTGACGTGGCCAGGCTCAGGTATCGCCGAATGCGAGCAAGCCACGTGTAAGTTTCCCTGCCATAATCAGCGCCACGTCCTCAAGGCTAGGGTCGGCAAGACCGCACCGCCCGACGACTATCTGAAGCAAACCGCTCCCGCCGAGGTCGAGCTCGGCGCGGAGTTCCTCTGCCGACCCATCTGCGCCCGGGCCCGAGGGGTCCGCCCCGAGTGAGGTCGGCCGAGGTTGGCTGACTCTCGCGCCTTTCGCCAGGTGGCCACCCGGAGACGGGTCCACCTCGACCGAAGCCAGGCGACCTCCTGCCACTCGCCAAGTGTCCACCCAGGAGGGGTCCACCTAGGCTGAGGTCGGCTGACTCTTCGCCTTTCGCCAGGTGGCCACCCGGAGACGGGTCCACCTCGGCCGAAGCCAGGCGACCTCCTTCCACCTCGCCAGGTGTCCACCCAGGAGGGGTCCACCTGAGCTGAGGTCGGCTGACCCTTCGCCTTTCGCCAGGTGGCCATCCGGAGACGGGTCCACCTCGGCCGAAGCCTGGCGACCTCCTGCCACCTCGCCAGGTGTCCACCCAGGAGGGGTCCACCTAAGCCGAGGTCGGCCGATCCCTCGCCTCTCGCCAGTTGGCCCCCGGAGATAGGTTCAACTCAGCCGAGGTCAGACCGCTCGTACGGAGAGGCCCCCCGGGGAAAGCGACAGGTCCCGAGGCCATCCCTCGGGCCGTACCGACCCCAGACGGCATCCCGTACGGAGGGCGGCGGCAAGCGGAACGTCACTTGCATTGGCCCGACAGGCCCGCAGTCGAGAGACCCGATCCTGACGGAACAGGCCCCGTAAACGGATGGCGCCCACGCTCGGGAAAGAGCACTCTCACGGAGCCCGAGGCCTGACGATTGGCCGCTCTGCCAGCGCCGCCCTCCCTCCTTTTCTCTTCTGTCCTTGCCTTTTCCCTGCTCGGCCCGGCGGACGAGGTCGGAAAGCCGCCTGGCCTCCTTCACCAAAAAGGGAAAAGGAAGGAAGACAGGGGAGAGGAGTTTTCGAGGAGGAAAAGGACAAGCGCACGACGGGGAGATAAAGAGGGAAGAATCTGGGGACTGCAAGGTAGGCCAACTAGCCTGGGGACAAGGAGGAAGCACCGGCACAAGGCCTCGCTCCGAGAGAGAAACCAGAGATCCCGAGAGGGGAATACTGGACGTGAGCTCGGCAAGCAGGCCCAGCCGAGGTTCCGGTCCCCGGCGCGTTCCCTTCACCAGTTAACTCTCCAAATCTGGGACCCTTTCGAGGGCCCGGAGGGAGAGTCTGTTCCTTCTCGTCGTCTACTGACTTGACCGTCGGAGCCCCCTCACCGGGATCCCCGGCCAGGGTCCTCTAACCCCTTTATTGCAGGTTCTCCGCAGGAAGGGAGGCTCCCTCGCCAGGCAATCAGGAAGGATCGGCTGATCCGCGGCACGGGCGCGGCGACGAGAGCGGCAACAGATTGGCGCGCCAGGTACGGGGCAGGACACTAACCCCTAGTGGGAACCATCTTTCTGCAGGTGTCACGCTCTCCAGCAATGGTGGTCACTCGTGGTCGCGAGGCGTCCACCAGCCATGTGGGAGAAGCCCACTCCCCTCTAGGGGGCCACACTCCCGAACGGGAGCTTCCGGCTCCCCCTCCTCTTCCGCAGCAGCCTACCCCGGTGGACGGATCCCTTGCGGCCATCGTCCAGCAGCTGCAGACCTTGACCTCAGCGGTCCGACAGCTTCAGCATCAGCAACGATCCCTGGCCACTCAGCCGCAGCCAGGGACTCCCGCGGCCCGAGCCGCGGGACAGCATGGGAGCCTGCGCTCAATCCAGGGCAGGCCGTCCCATCCGCAAGCCATCTCCAACCCCCGAGGGAGCCGCCAAGCTCCCCCGAAGAGAAACTATTCCAGTTCGGAGGATCACGAGAGTCGATCCCCGGCCGATGGGGCCGAAACGGTGCATCGCAGCAAGCGACATCGGGGCCAGACCTCGCGCCAAGACCGATCGGCGCCCCCTTCACCTGCAGTCTCGGTGGAAGACTCCACCGATGAAGCCATCAGGCGCCAGGCCGAGAGGCGCCTAGAAGAGCACGAGCGCAAGTTGGCGGAGTTCGCCCGACGGTTCGCCGACCTGCAGAACTCGTCAGCTGACCCGGCGGCTACGACTCCCGCCCCCCTTTCTTTGAAGAAATCCAGGCGGAACCGATCCCGAAACGGTTCCGCATGCCGTAGGTGGACCCCTACGACGGGACCACCGACCCCCTGGACCATTTGGAGAGCTATAAAGCTCTCATGAGGGTCCAGGGCGCCACCGACGCCTTCTGTGCATCACCTTCCCGGCAACCCTTCGGAAGCCGCTCGAGTCTGGTTCACCCGCCTCGAGCCCGGATCCATTTGCTCCTTCCAGCAGTTGGAAGGAAAGTTCGTGGCGCACTTCGACGCTTGTCGAAAGGTGCCGAGGGAGGTGGACAGCCTCTTCTCCATCCGCCAGCAGGACCAGGAGCTGCTCCGAGACTACATCACCCGTTTAAGACCGCAGCCCTGGAGATCTACAGCTTGGACGAGCCCGTCGCTATGCTGGCCTTGAAGCGCGGGCTCAAGACGTCCCGCCTGACCTATTCCCTGGACAAGAAGCCGCCCAGGACGTATTCCGAGCTCCTCCTCCGCGCCCACAAGTACATCCGAGCGGAGGAGGCTGACCGCACCCGTCGAGAGCTGGACGGGAAGATTCCGAAGAAGTCAATCCCGAGGGACGCCCCGGGAGCTCGGAGGCCCGGGCCGTCCGCCGACCCTCGCCCGAATCCAAGGCCGAGGGCCGAGTCTACCCCCGAGCGGAGGTACACCCCCCTCCTCGCACCTCGAGCAAAAATCCTCATGGAAATCGAGGGCGAGCGCTACCTCCGTCGACCTCCACCTCAGAACCTGAGAGCCGCCCGAGACAAATCAAAGTACTGCCAGTTCCACCGCGAGCACAGACACGACTCGGAGGAGTGCCGCCATTTGAAGCGGGAGATCGAGGAGCTGATCGGGAGGGGTTACCTCAGGAAGTTCATCAAGAACGAGGCCCCCTCTGAAAAGCAGCCTCTCGCGCCTTACCGCCTGTCCCTGCGATCGACAACCACCCAAAGGAGAAGCCCGTGGGCATGATCTCATGCGGGTCCGGCCGAGCAGAGAAAGAGCCCGGGAAATCCCGGAGAATGTAATCCCTCCCAAGGGAGGGGAATCTAATGACCATGTAAACAATGATGCCGTGGTGGTCGAGATGACCATCGCGAAGCATCCTGTACATCGAATCATGGTGGATAGTGGAAGCTCGGCCGACGTACTTTTTTACGATGCTTTCTCTCGGATGAATTTGTCTCCCGATCAGCTAAAGCCAGTGCACATCCCACTGGTAGGTTTTACAGGGGACTCCATGGGAGTCGAAGGAGAAATCACTCTCCCGGTCACCGCCGGATCCCCACCTCGGCAGGCGACCATCATGATAACATTCACTATCGTCAAGCTCCCTTCGCCTTACAACGCCATTCTCGGGCGTCCCGGGCTCAACCAACTGGACGCCACCATCTCCACGAGGAGGCTGCTGTGCAGTTCCCCACGCCTTTCAGGCTCGGGGAAATGAAGGGGACGATCCAGCCGGTCCCGCTCTGCCTCCAGACAATCCCAGGCACCAGGAGCGCAGAGCTCGCCCACGATATCGAGGATCTCGACCTGAGAGAGAAGGAACCCAGGGGAGGGCCCGTAGAACGCCTGCTACCCTTTCCCCTCGGTTCGGACCCCCTGAAGACGGTGCAAGTCGGGGCCCAGCTCCCCGAGGAGGAGCGAGCCCGCCTGCTGGAGTTCCTCCGTGCCAACGCTGATGTGTTCGCCTGGTCGGCGGCTGACATGCCGGGTATCCCGCCCGAGATTATCATGCACAGCCTGAACGTGGACCCAGGTTGCCGCCCGGTCTGCCAGAAGAAGAGAAGCTTTGCCATGGAGAGGCAGAAGGCGATCAACGAGGAGGTAGAAAAGCTCCTCGCCGCCGGTTTCATCCGAGAAGTCCAATACCCCAGCTGGTTAGCAAACGTGGTCATGGTAAAGAAGAGTAGTGGTAAGTGGAGGATCTGTGTGGACTACACCGACCTCAATCGAGCTTGCCCGAAGGACAGCTTCCCTCTGCCGAAGATCGACCAGCTGGTCGACACCACCTCGGGGCATCGTCTCCTGTCATTCATGGACGCCTTTTCCGGATATAACCAGATCCGGATGAATCCGGAGGACGAAGAGCGCACTACCTTCATAACTGACCGCGGGACTTTCTGTTACAGGATGATGCCCTTCGGCCTCAAGAACGCGGGGGCGACGTACCAACGTCTGGTCAATAAAGTCTTCAAAGACCAGATAGGCCGCAACATGCAGGTGTACGTGGACGACATGCTAGTAATGAGCAAACTTGATTCGGACCACGTGGCCGACCTGACGGAGACGTTCGGCAACCTCCGGCGCCACCAGATGAAGCTTAACCCGGCGAAGTGCGCCTTCGGGGTCTCCGCCGGGAAGTTCCTAGGGTTTATGGTGACCCAAAGAGGAATCGAGGCCAACCGGAGAAGGTCCAGGCCATCCTGGACATGGAGCAGCCAGCCTCCAAGAAGCAAGTGCAGCAACTGACCGGCCGGGTTGCGGCC
Organism: Areca catechu; assembly: GCA_021397845.1. Classification (NCBI taxonomy): domain Eukaryota; kingdom Viridiplantae; phylum Streptophyta; class Magnoliopsida; order Arecales; family Arecaceae; genus Areca; species Areca catechu. The sequence continues at coordinate 11,496,561 of CM038038.1, read as the reverse complement.
CTTAGCCGTTTTATTTCCAGGTCGCGGACCACTGCCGTCCCTTCTTCAAGGTGCTGAGGAAGATGAATGGTTTCGCCTGGACCGAGGAGTGCCAGCAGGCCTTCGAGGAGTTGAAGAAGACGCTCGCATCACCACCTTTGCTGTCCAGGCCCGAGGAGGGAGAGGAGCTTACCCTCTACTTGGCCGTTACCCCGGAGGCCGTCAGCTCTGTCCTGGTCTGAACCGACGACCACGGGATCCAGCGGCCGGTGTACTATACCAGCAAACTCCTCCGGGGAGCGGAGCTCAGGTATTCCCGGCCCGAGAAACTTGTTTTTGCGCTAATAGTGTCTGCCCAGCGTCTCAGGCCCTATTTCCAAGCGCATCCCATCGCCGTCTTGACGGATCAGCCGCTGAAAGCGGTGCTCAGCCGACCCGATACCTCGGGGCGATTGGCCAAGTGGGCACTAAAACTCAGCGAGTTCGACATTACATACCGACCGAGGTCGGCAATGAAGGCACAGGTGCTGGCCAATTTCTTGGTCGAGTGCACAGGTTTGGGCAAGGAGCCCGAGGAGGACCCCCCGGCCCGGCCAATGGAGGTCGGCACCGATGAGCCCGGAGAGGATGCCTGGATCCTCCATGTGGACGGAGCCTTAAACTCCGGCGGGAGCGAGCTGGGCTCATCCTTGCCAACGGTGACGGGGTCGTCGCCGAGTGCGCGCTCCGTTTCCAGTTCCCCGCGACAAATAACCAAGCAGAATACGAGGCACTTCTCGCCGACTGAGAGTCTCCCGCGAGCTGGGCGTGACCAACCTCAGAGCCTTCACTGACTCCCAGCTCGTGGCGGGGCAGGTATCCGGGGAGTACGTCGCACACGACCCCCAGATGGCGAAGTACTTGGAGCTCGTCAAGGCGGGAGCGTCCAGGTTCCGGTGCTTCAACGTCTCCCATATCCCCCGTGGGGAGAATGCCCGCGCGGATGCTCTCTCTCGGCTGGCGACCCTGCCAGACACGATGCTGGGGCGTGCTCATGTGGAGCGACTCGAGGTCCCAAGCCTCGAAGCACCGGTGGAGGTCCATCAGGTCAGTCGGGAGCCCGGCTGGATGGACAAGTACGCTGCATACATCACCAGCGGCACCCTGCCGGAGGACCGAGACGCGGCTCGCCTCATCAGGAAGAAGGCCGTGCGGTTTGTCCTGATGGACGGGCAGCTATGTCGAAGGTCCTACTCTTATCCCCTCCTCAAGTGCATTGGACCCACAGAAGCCAAGCTTGTGCTCCAAGAGATTCACGAAGGCATCTGCGGGAACCACGTGGGGGCAGGGCATTGGCGTACAAGGCCCTTCGTCAAGGCTACTTCTGGGAGACAATGAAGGAGGACGCCGCCGACTTCGTGAAGAAATGCGACCGGTGTCAGCGTCACGCCACGGTGCAGCGGCAACCCTCCAACCCGATCTCTCAGCTCTCAGCCCCCTGGCCGTTCGCCCAGTGGGGGAGGACCTCTGGGCCCATTCCCGCCGGCGTCCGGCCAGCGGAAGTTCTTGATAGTGCTATCGACTACTTCACAAAGTGGGTCGAGGCCGAGCCCTTGGCAAGAATCACCGAGGCAAACGTCGCCAAGTTCTTCTGGAAGTCCATCGTCTGCCGCTTCGGCCTCCCCCACACCGTGGTCAACGACAACGGACGAGGTCAGTTCGACTGTCGGGAGTTCGAAGATTTCTGCAACGACCTCGGCATCAAGCATCGCTTCACTTCGGTGGCGCACCCCCAGACCAACGGGGAAGCCGAAGTCACAAACAGGACCATTCTTCAGGGCCTCCGCACGCGGCTAGACCAAGCCAAGGGCAGGTGGCCGACGAGCTGCCCAGCATTCTTTGGGCATACCACACCACCCCAAGGACGGCTACTGACGAAACTCCATTCAACCTCGTCTTCGTGGCCGAGGCAGTCATCCCGATCGAGCTCAGCATACCCACACTACGCGTGGAGCAATACGACGAGACAGAAAACCCGGCCAGGATGATGCTCAACCTAGACCTTCTCGAAGAAATGAGGGACAAGGCCCGAATCCAAATGGCGGCATACCGGCAACGTGTAGCCAGATATTACAACTCCCGAGTGCGGCCGAAGGTTTTTCGTCCCGGGGACTTGGTCCTCCGGCGTGCAGAAGCCTCCCAGCCACGGGAATGCGGCAAGCTTTCACCCAACTGGGAAGGCCCTTATCGGGTGGCAGAAGCCCTCCCTCATGGAGCATGTTACTTGGAAGAATTGGGAGGTGCCAGGTTCCCCCGGACATGGAACCTCGAACCTGAGAATGTACTACCAGTGATGTAAGGCTCCCAGTTTCTGTAACAAAGCTTCCCCACTTCAAACACTCCTCTCTAACTTCAACAAGAAGGCCTGCGTCATCGAACTCAGTCCGGAAGATCCTGGGCTTCGGCCTGGAAGGTGGCACCGAACCTAGTTCGCCCAAGCAAGCCCGGAGCACAGCTCAGCAAGCCGCGCAAGGTTTGAGAAAGCCTGCGGCATCGAGCTCAGTCCGGAAGATCCTGGGCTTCGGCCTGGAAGGTGGCGCCGAACCCAGTTCGCCCACGCAAGCCCGGAGCACAGCTCAGCAAGCCGCGCAAGGTTTTGAGAAAGCCTGCGGCATCGAGCTCAGTCCGGAGGATCCTGGGCTTCGGCCTGGAAGGTGGCGCCGAACCCAGTTCGCCCATGCAAGCCCGGAGCACAGCTCAGCAAGCCGCGCAAGGTTTGAGAAAGCCTGCGGCATCGAGCTCAGTCTGGAAGATCCTGGGCTTCGGCCTGGAAGGTGGCGCCGAACCCAGTTTGCCCACGCAAGCCGGAGAGCACCGCTCAGCAAGCCGCGCAAGGTTTGAGAAAGCCTGCGGCATCGAGCTCAGTCCGGAAGATCCTAGGCTTCGGCCTGGAAGGTGGTACCGAACCCAGTTCGCCCATGCAAGCCCGGAGCATAGCTCAGCGAGCCGCGCAAGGTTTGAGAAAGCCTGCGGCATCGAGCTCAGTCCGGAGATCCCGGGTTTTGGCCCGGAAGATGGTGTAGAAACTGTGTGTTGTCCGCGCAAGCATGAAGGCAGCCAAAGTCGGACCCGCTCAAGGTTTGCCCTGCCGCGACCACGACTCTGCAGACCCCGTCCTTTGATTTAGTATAGAAGGACTAGGCCTGCAGTTATCTCAGGTGTTCCAGACCGACATCTCAGAAAAATAGAAGAAAAAGAATGAGACGAAGCGATGGACAAGTTTTTGGTAGAAATTGAGTCTTCATTAAACACAGGTATTCAGTACAAACTGGGAGCCCCGACAGGCCGGGACTCCCCAAAAAGAAGAAAAAAAGAGAGAAAAGCAAAAATACAAGGCAGCGATCACTGGGGTGGGGTCTGTGCCGTCCGCCGGAGGCGCGGGCGCCACTTCTTCGACTTCCACGATGACCGGCTCCTGGGGCTGTGCGGTGGCGGCGGCGGCGTCGCTGGTCGGAGGTGCCACAGGTGTTCGCCTGGGTCGCGCCGGGAACCCTGCTCTCGCCCCCCGACTTCCTGTCGCGCCGATGACCGCTCAGGTCCAGCTGGGGGAAGAAGGTCCCACCTTCTCCGGCACATCCGGACCCCCTTCAGGAAGGAGTCCCGGCGGCCTCCCAGACTTCGACGTGAACTCGTCGGAGGCCCGGAATTTGGGGACGGCCTCCTGCGCTTCCCGCTTGGCCGCCTCCAGGAGCCCGTTGATGTAGGAGCTCGGTCCTTCGCCGCGGGCCCCTCTCGCCGGGCCTCCTCCAGCTGGCGCTCCAAAAATAGGGAGTGGGCCTGCAGGCGGGCCTCTCCGCCGCCTCCTCCTCAGTCCGGCGCTGGTTGGAGGTCTGCTCCTCCGTCAAGGAGGCCTCCAGTTCTTTGTCCGCTCCTCGGAACGTGTCAGGTCGGACTGGAGGGCCTGCTTCTCGGCTCGCAGCTCGGCCCCCTTTTCCATCAGGTCCTTCACGTCGGACGCCGAGCTTGCCGAGCTTCAGCTCCCGATCGGAGTTCTCGCTTGGCGTTCCCTACGAGGTAATTCCTCAGTAGGAGGACGTCGTTCCCGATCTGCAGAGGCAAAAACAGCGCATGTCAGTGCCGAGGCAGAAAGCCTCGAATTGGAAGTAAAGAGGAAGGGAAAGCTAGACTTACCGTAAAAAGCTGGGGAAGGATGCCGAGCAGCGCGTCCGACATAGTCTCGGCCGCCCCGAGCTCGGGCGGTCCCGGGCGGTGGAGGCATACTCCATCATCCTCTCCGCCAGTCCTCTGTCGAGGATGACCGAGTCTCGGTGGGAGATCACCGGTGCCGGACCCTTCGGGCCGACCCCTGCGGCAGCTGCCCCCTCAGCTGGAGCCGCAACCGACGGGCCGGCGGTTGCCACTGGCGGTGCCGTCGGGCTGGCAGCAAGAACGGGCCCGGCGATGGGTGGAGCAGCGGGCGCCGGAGCTCTCTCTGCAACGCCGCCAGGCCGCGGGCCGAAGTGCCAGGGCGCCGCCCTGAGAAGGCCTGGGCGGGGAAACGGCAGCAGCTGGGCCGGGCACGGTCGCCGCCACGACCTCCCGGCTCGTCTCTGTACGAGCCCTCTTCGCTACGGGCTCATCTATGTCCACGACTTCCCGTTGGGCCGCCCCCTCCAGGAGGTTCTCCAGAGAAAACTTCATCCCTGCAAAATGAAGAAGACAGAAGGTCAGACAGCTCGATCTTAAAGAAAGAGGGGGGGGGCAGAAATTAATGCGAGGCCAAATCTCACCGGTCTCACGGATGGGACTGATGCCGGCCTCAAAAAGATTCTGCTCAGAGAGCAGACCTCGAGCGCCGGGACCACATCACTCAGGAGCTGGGTGTAAGACTCCTGGTCCGCAGACTCGACTCGGGAATTCCGGTTCGGCGACCGGTCCGGTTCACTCCAGGCCCAGTCGACGTCGTCGACCGAGGCGAAGAAAAACCGGCTCTTCCATCCCTTGACCGAGGAAGGGAGGTCGAACCGGAGACACCTAGGCCGGGGCGAAATGTACCACCAGCCGTCATCGGTGGAGCACTTCTTCAGGGTGAACAGGGCCCTGAAGAGAGAAAAACGGGCAACAAACCCGTGGAAGTGACAGAAGACGATGAAGGAGAAGATGACCCGGATGGCATTAGGAGCCAGCTGGGCCGGGACGAGCCGAAATGGCTGAGGAAGGAAAGAAAGAAAGGGTGCAGAGGAAAACGAAGACCCCCGAGGAGGAAGTCTTCGTAGAAGGCAATGCGGCCGGGGCCACTCATGGTGACACGCTCCCCGGACCGCGGAACAAACAGACGAACAGACCCCGGGATGCCATAGGCATCCCGGAGCAGAGAAAGATCGCCTTCGGTCATGGTAGAAGCATGACCGGAGGGACCGGCGGGAAGAGATGGCAGAGCCGGAAGAGAAGGTAAGGCGGGGAGTGAACGGAGGGGCACGGCAGGCGCAACCGGAGGGGACCGGATCCCCCTGGGGATGCCAATGGTGACCCCCCGGGTTGCAAGCGCCGGCGGACCTCCTCTGGAATTACCTCCTCATCCGAGGAGGAAGAAGATGGAGTCCTCGGCCGGGATGGACCGGCCTCGTCCTGATTAGAAGAGACATGGTGACGGCGCGCCATGGAGAAGGAAAGGACAAAGAAATTGGATAAGAAATGAGAGAGAAGGAGGGGGGCTAGAGAAGGAGAAGAAGGCACTCACCAAAAATGCACAGACGGGTGCGAGCAGCAGAAGTTGTTAGCCTGCAGCAAACCGCCCACGAAGCAAGGGAAAAGGCCTCGTTCTGGAAAGTCCCCTCCCTTTCAAACTCAGCCGGCAGCAGCCATACCCATCATTCCGCCTCAGACCACTGGATGGTCGCCACGTGGGCACACGCCCGACACCGACGCCTCGTTAGCAGAGTAACGGCCTCTGCCCCGAAGCGACGCATTGATTACGGGCAAGTGGACGACGCGTGGCGACTCCCCATAGGTCTTCAGCCGCATCGAGCCACGATGAGTGAAGATCGTGCCAATTATGATGCAAGATCTTCGCCTCCCCACGTCATGTCTGCATTTAATCCCGACGTTCCGTTCTACGATACCCCGACAGAACGGCGGGCTGGGGGGCAACTGTTACAGCCGTGACAGTGATGTGGCCAGGCTCAGGTATCGCCGAATGCGAGCAAGCCACGTGTAAGTTTCCCTGCCAGAATCAGCGTCATGTCCTCAAGGCTAGGGTCGGCAAGACCGCACCGCCCGACGACTATCTGAAGCAAACCGCTCCCGTCGAGGTCGAGCTCGGCGCGGAGTTCCTCTGCCGACCCATCTGCGCCCGGGCCCGGAGGGGTCCGCCCCGAGTGAGGTCGGCCGAGGTCGGCTGACTCTTCGCCTTTCGCCAGGTGGCCACCCGGAGACGGGTCCACCTCGGCCGAAGCCAGGCGACCTCCTGCCACCTCGCCAGGTGTCCACCCAGGAGGGGTCCACCTAGGCTGAGGTCGGCTGACTCTTCGCCTTTCGCCAGGTGGCCACCCGGAGACGGGTCCACCTCGGCCGAAGCCAGGCGACCTCCTGCACCTCGCCAGGTGTCCACCCAGGAGGGGTCCACCTGAGCTGAGGTCGGCTGACCCTTCGCCTTTCGCCAGGTGGCCATCCGGAGACGGGTCCACCTCGGCCGAAGCCTGGCGACCTCCTGCCACCTCGCCAGGTGTCCACCCAGGAGGGGTCCACCTAAGCCGAGGTCGGCCGATCCCTCGCCTCTCGCCAGTTGGCCCCCGGAGACAGGTCCAACTCAGCCGAGGTCAGACCGCTCGTACGGAGAGGCCCCCCGGGGAAAGCGACAGGTCCCGAGGCCATCCCTCGGGCCGTACCGGCCCCAGACGGTGTCCCGTACGGAGGGCGGCGGTACGCGGAACGTCACTTGCATTGGCCCGACAGGCCCCGCAGTCGAGAGACCCGATCCTGACGGAATAGGCCCCGTAAATGGATGGCGCCCACGCTCGGGGAAAGGAGCACTCTCACGGAGCCCGAGGCCTGACGACTGGCCGCTCTGCCAGCGCCGCCCTCCCTCCTTTTCTCTTCTGTCCTTGCCTTCTCCCTGCTGGGCCCGGCGGACGAGGTCGGAAAGCCGCCTGGCCTCCTTCACCAAAAAGGGAAAAGGAAGGAAGACAGGGGAGAGGAGTTTTCGAGGAGGAAAAGGACAAGCGCACGACGGAGGGAGATAAAGAGGGAAGAATCTGGGGACTGCAAGGTAGGCCAACTAGCCTGGGGACAAGGAGGAAGCACCGGCACAAGGCCTCGCTCCGAGAGAGAAACCAGAGATCCCGAGAGGGGAATACTGGACGTGAGCTCAGCAAGCAGGCCCAGCCGAGGTTCCGGTCCCCGGCGCGTTCCCTTCACCAGTTAACTCTCCAAATCTGGGACCCTTTCGAGGGCCCGGAGGGGAGAGTCTGTTCCTTCTCGTCGTCTACTGACTTGACCGTCGGAGCCCCCTCGCCGGGATCCCCGGCCAGGGTCCTCTAACCCCTTTGTTGCAGGTTCTCCACAGGAAGGGAGGCTCCCTCGCCAGGCGGTCAGGAAGGATCGGCTGATCCGCGGCATGGGCGCGGCGACGAGAGCGGCAACAATGCTCACATCCCTTTTCCCACCAGATCCAGGAGGAGCCAATCCCTAGCCAATTTCATATGCCCCAGCTGGACCCTTGCGATGGGACCATAGACCCTTTTGACAATCTCGAGAGTTACAAGGCCCTCATGAGAGTCCAAGGAATGACTAATGCCCTCCTCTGCATTGCCTTCCCTTCCATGCTTTGTAAGTCGATGTGAGCTTGGTATTTCTTACTCAAGCCAGGGAGTATTGACTCCTTTAGGTAGTTGAAGAAAAGTTTATGGCATACTTTGATGCTTGCTGGAAGGTTTCACTGGAAGTCGACAGCCTCTTCTTAGTTCACTGGCAGGATCGAGAGCCCTTGAGGGACTATATGGCTTGATTTAAGGTAGTTGTGCTAGAAGTATATAACCTGGACGAGTTTGTGGCCATGTTGGCCATGAAAAGAGGGCTCATGACCTCCTGATTTACCAACTCCCTTGATAAAAAGCTCCCAATGACTTACTCAGAGCCACTCTCCTGTGCTCAGAAATACATTCATGTGGAGGATGTCAACCAAACTCGAAGGGAGCTTGACATGAGGCCTAGGAAGAAGCAGGCCCGAGTGGAGTAGAGTGAGCCTCGAGTGCAAAAGGTCATCTCGACCCATCAGCTAGATCCTAAGCCAAAGAACTTTCCCAACAGAATAGGAAGTATAACCCCCCTCCTCACTTCGAGAACTAAGATCTTGATGGAGATCGAAGATGAGCGCTGCTTGCATCACCTTCTCCTATTGAGGAATCATGACAAGACCAAATATTGTTAATTTCACAAGAATCATGGCCATGATACCAAGGAATGCCACCACTTGAAGGAAAAATCGAGGATCGGATAGATGCGACAACCTTGGAAAGTTTGTCTAGGGAGGAGCTAGCTCCACCCAGGACCCAGGGCATCGATGCCTATCTCACCGACGTTGACAATCAACCTATGGAGATGCTAGTTGGGATTATAGCCTGGGGGGTAGGGTGAGGCCCGAAGAGAGCTAGGGGAGGGGAGTTAAAACTGTAATCCCTTTCACTGATGGGGACCTCGTTGGGATAGAAAATTCTAACAAGACGTTATCATCATAGACATGATGATACCAAAACATCTTGTAAAAAAAGTCATGGTTGATAGTAGAAGCTTCGTAGACATCCTTTTTTATGATGTGTTTGTTAGGATGAATCTATCGTTCAGTTTGCTCAAACTAATTTTTTCCCCTCTAGTCGGCTTCACCAGGGACTCTGGTGTGGACATCAGAAGCCGAAAGAAACTTCACTCCAACAAGCAACAAGACTCAAATTATAGACCCCAGAATTTGACCACATGAATAAGAGAAGACACATCAACCAAGCAAGAGAAAAGGACCATCAACTAGGACCACTAGGTGCCACATGTCATTCTTATCCAAGTAGAAGCCACCTCACCATGCCACGTCATCAGGTGCAACTTCACCAGCCACCTCATCACCCTTTGGGCGCCAATAAGGGAGATTCAAATTCAAGGAGGTTGGCCACATCCCTCCAAGTCCTCCACCAAATCCTCCAACCACCCCCCCACATCCCTCCAAACTCTCCACCAAATCCTCCAACCCCCCTTGTAATCCTCCTCGATTTGGAGAGTTTTTAAATTTCAAAAGCTAGCTTTGTGAGGCTATTAAAAGCCTTGGATGCCCATTGTAAAAGGGATTGATTTTGGAAATGAATGAAGTTTGAAGTGAAGTTGTCTTGAGTTTTATGTGTGAAATTTTCCTATCTTCTTCTTCCACGCCCAAAGCCACTCTCTTCCCTAGCAATTCATCATCCAAGCTCAAGGAAAAGGCATTGGAGTCAGCCAGATCTTCTCAACTATCTTTTCTTTGTTCACAAGTTCTCCCATCCTTCTTTATGTTTTCATCCTTCAACCTTAACTTTGATCTTCATTGCAGGGTCCTTCGAAGTCCTTGAGTTGTGAACAGGGTTCCCCTTGACAATGAACCAACAAGCTGAAGCCCAAGTCCAGGGTTCTGATCACTGTTATCCAAGTTCTCCAGTCCAGGGCATCAATAGTTTCAAGTTTTGAATCATAGGAAGGTTGAAAACTCATCAAGGTAAGTCCTCAATCATTAGCCCCTATTGTCTAGATCTTCTTCCTTCTTAGTTTTAGAGTTGTGTCTAATCATGTAATAGTCCCTTTTCATGTAATCCTTAAATCTTATTAAGATGAGTACAATGCTAAGTGTAATTAGGTCTCATTGCTCTACAAACACTAATCAAATCACTAATCATATGCAGTGCCGCATCAAATTGGTATCAGAGCATGGTTGCATTAGGGTAGAATAGTTTTCTTTAAATCCAAGCAAGATCTAAAATTCACGCCTCCTGAGCGGTGTACTCTAGTACACTGTCACGACCCATGGGAATAATGAGCCCCTGGCCGGACATGAGTTTTTTAGATTGAAGTTTGGGTAAGCCATTGCACTTGTTTGATTAGGTTCTGTTTTCTGAAAATTTGCATCTATTTACTGTAATCCATCTGCAGATCCAAAGAAAAGTCACTAATTTTTTATTAAAATTTTTTTTCTTGTTCTTTTTATTTTTATCATATATTTTCCAAAGTTTTATCATCATAAAAAAGAAAATTATAAAAAAATGAAAATCTCTGCAGTTCGACACTGTCATTAGGGTTCTGTTCTGTCCTTTTTATTTATCTTCAATTGTAGGATCTGCTTAGAGTAGTACAGATTTTATTTTTAAAATTCCTTTCACCTACATTGAAACATATAAGTTAGGAGTCCTCTGTGAATTTTTCAGAGTTTTTGAATATTTTTTCATCACGTTTTCCACACCACTTTCAAACTGCAACACACTTCTGCAGCACCTTTGCATTTCATTCATCTCATGAGAAATCAAATTAAGGGCATCAATTTGACATAGGGTCAGGATCTCATCACCTGTCCCTAGCCCAAAAATCACAAACCAGCATATCGATCCCAGCCCATTAATTAAAATTGAGTAGAACGTTAATTGCCCTAGTGGGTTAGGGACACCAACAAATTGGGTTCAGGTTAGGGTCAAGTTAACTGTGTCAGCTAATTGGTGTGTGCTTACTGGCTTGGTGTCTAGGATTGGTGCATCAGGGCTTGTGATTTGGTCCGCCTACCTGGCCAATCTCAGATTGGTGTCTAAGGTTGGCAATCAGGGACCTTCACTCCCCACCACCTACCTGGCTAAGTCCCATAAGTTCTACTAGCTAGTTGGTTCACTTAATTAGACCTCTAATTTGTGCTCTAGGTCTAGGAAACCTTAGCTCGAGCTTGAGTCCATTTGCATGCATGACAACTAGAGCAGGGACACCATATTCACCAATCCAAGCCCAGTCCAGTGTAGCCATAGACCCGAATCTTGAAACCATGCTGAAAGGCCTAAATGATCTAATGGCCCAATTGAACCAAATGCTGGCTAAACAATTTCCTTAGACCAACCAACTCCTACTTTCCCATTAGCTCATATGAATGATAGGAGTAAGAACCCTGAAGTACAAGTTGAGTTCATGAATACTCAAGACTTAGGGTATCCTCAAACTGAAGGGCTAGGGAAGGAAGAAGGCAAATTTGAACCTAGTAAATATATGTATGAGACCGACATAAGTTTAATAGATGAAAATGAAGGGGAAGATTGTGAAGAGAACAACTTTAGTACCTTACCTGAGGAAACCTTTGGTAAAGAAAAGATTATTGAGCCTAGTCCTGAAACATCAGAACAACCAAAATTTAGTGAGGACTTGGTTCCTGTAAGACAATGCCCTCAGGAAGAACCCAATACTTTAGCTTCGACACAAGAACTCCTTCAGGTACCTGAGAAAAAACCAATCATTATTTAGAAGACTTTCCTGATGACCTTCAACTACCTAGAAGCATCCCGCCTGTAGATCAATATTCAAATCTTAAGGTCATCATGAGTAACCAAGGTCTGTTTCAAGATTCCCCTAAATTATTCCAAAACTCGGATTCCTATTTCCTGCCTTTCCTTAAGTCTTATCCTAATTTTAGAGCCATTAAGTTTCATTTTGATGAGATTACTAGGTTGAATGAGCCTTTAAAGCCTATTCCTTTTGCTACCTACTTTTGGAAAACCTTATGGCATTTGCTAGGAACCCATGGTAAATTCTCATGTGCATACCAGACCAGGGTCAAACCTAGAGAGTCATTAATCTGTTAGGTTTAGGCCCTAGAGAGTCCAATAAAATTCCTCTCAATAAAGATGCCTAGTTCAGTCTGCATTTTGTAAGTGCTTGTGTAAGTTTCTGAGTCTGCTGAGTCTTTTGCACAGCATGTCACAAATCTGCATAAAGAAATCAGTAATAAGATCAACCTGAGCAATGAAACTTATAAACACTTAGCTGACTCACATAAGAGGGCTAAAGAATTCTGTGAAGGGGATTATGCGATGATTAGGCTCAACCCTGAACGGTTTCCCCCTGGAACCATAAAGAAGCTGCATGCCCGCGGAGCGGGACCTTTTAAGATTAAAGTAAATAGGGCCTAATGCATATGTTTTGGAACTTCCACCTGATATGGGTATTAGTACAACCTTCAATGTTTCAGACCTAGTAGAATACAAAGAACCACTTCTAATACCTAGTGAGCCTTTTGAGCCAGAAACTTTTATTGAGAGTGAACATATTTCTGAGTGTCCACCACCAACCTTACCTGAGCAGAGAGAGAGGATTGAGAGAATCCTGGATGACAAGATCATTACTACCTGGAATAAGGACTATCAGCGATACCTGGTTCAATGGCAAGGTCAACCTGAGTCCGACAACTCTTGGATTACTCGAGAGGACCTGCAAAGACTTAACCTAGACTTGTTCGAGCATTACCAGGGCAAAACTGAACCACTGGACTGGGTCGAGTTCTGCCCACCCAGGAGAATTGGTGTGGACACCAGAAGCCGAAAGAAACTTCACTCCAACAAGCAACAAGACTCAAATTCTAGACCCCAGAATTTGACCATGAATAAGAGAAGACACATCAACCAAGCAAGAGAAAAGGACCATCAACTAGGACCACTGGGCACCATATGTCATTCTTATCCAAGTAGAAGCCACCTCACCATGCCATGTCATCAGGTGCAACTTCACCAGCCACCTCATCACCCTTTGGGCGCCAATAAGGGAGATTCAAATTCAAGGAGGTTGGCCACATCCCTCCAAGTCCTCCACCAAATCCTCCAACCCCCCCCACATCCCTCCAAACTCTCCACCAAATCCTCCAACCCCCCTTGTAATCCTCCTCGATTTGGGGAGTTTTTAAATTTCAAAAGCTAGCTTTGTGAGGCTATTAAAAGCCTTGGACGCCCATTGTAAAAGGGATTGATTTTGGAAATGAATGAAGTTTGAAGTGAAGTTGTCTTGAGTTTTATGTGTGAAAATTTTCCTATCTTCTTCTTCCACGCCCAAAGCCACTCTCTTCCCTAGCAATTCATCATCCAAGCTCAAGGAAAAGGCATTGGAGTCAGCCAGATCTTCTCAACTATCTTTTCTTTGTTCACAAGTTCTCCCATCCCTTCTTTATGTTTTCATCCTTCAACCTTAACTTTGATCTTCATTGCAGGGTCCTTCGAAGTCCTTGAGTTGTGAACAGGGTTTCCCTTGACAATGAACCAACAAGCTGAAGCCCAAGTCCAGGGTTCTGATCACTGTTATCCAAGTTCTCCAGTCCAGAGCATCAATAGTTTCAAGTTTTGAATCATAGGAAGGTTGGAAAACTCATCAAGGTAAGTCCTCAATCATTAGCCCCTATTGTCTAGATCTTCTTCCTTCTTAGTTTTAGAGTTGTGTCTAATCATGTAATAGTCCTTTTCATGTAATCCTTAAATCTTATTAAGATGAGTACAATGCTAAGTGTAATTAGGTCTCATTGCTCTACAAACATTAATTAAATCACTAATCATATGCAGTGCCGCATCAGACTCGGTTGGAGTTGAAGGAGAAATCACCCTGGTTATGGTAGGAACCCTACCTTAGCAGAGCATCATCCTAATGACTTTCATTATTGTCGACTCCCCTTAGCTTATAATGTGATATTGGGATGGCCCGAGCTGAGCCAGCTCGATGCGGTCATCTTCACCAAGCACTTGCTCATCCGGTTCCCAACCCCACAGGGGATCGAAGAAATGCAAGGTAACCAGCGATTGGCTTGACATTATTTCCAAATGATCTCAAAGAGAGTCGAAGAGGTGCCGACCATAGAATAATTGGATCAAAGAGAGTCGGAGGTGAGAGGAGGGCTTGTCGAATAGTTATTGTCCTTTTTCCTAGGAGAAGACCTAATAAAAATGATGCGAATTGGGGCCCTTCTAGTAGAAGAGAGAAACTGGCTGCTTGATTTCTTGTGGGCCAATTCAGATGTGTTTGTTTAGATGGCATCAGACATACCAGGGATTCCTCCTAAGGTGATTACGCAAAGTTGAACATTGATTCCAAGTACAGGCCGTTTGCCAGAAAAGTAGGAGCTTTGTGCTTAAAAGATAGAATGTCATAGACAAGGAGGTCAGGAAACTCATTGCTGCAGGGTTTATCCAAGAAGTTCACTATCCTCATTGGCTCGTGAACATGGTCATGGTCAAAAAGGTCAGCAGGAAGTGGAGGATCTGTGTCAATTACACTGACCTTAATAATGCATGTAAAAGGTTAGCAAGAAGTGGAGGATCTGTGTCGATTACACTGACATTAAGAAGGATAGCTTCCCGTACCTAAAATCGATCAGCTCGGAGATGTGATGTCTTAGTACAGGTTGCTCAGCTTCATGGATGCTTTTTTAGGTACAAGCAAATTTGTATAGACTTGGATGATGAAAACACACTGCATTTGTTACAGACAGGGGCAAGTACTGCTATAAGGTGATCCCTTCGATCTGAAGAATACAGGTGCAACCTACCAATGCCTATTTAGCAAGATTTTTAAGGACTAGATAGGTTGCAACATACAAGTCTACGTCGATAACATGCTTGTTAAAAGCGAGGAAGCCGACCACATTGCAAACTTGAGAGAGACCTTCAACAATCTCTGCCTCCACCAAAAGAAATTAAATCCAACTAAGTATGCATTCGGCATTACAATAAGAAAGCTTCTTGGTTTCATGGTCATCCAGCATGGAATCAAAGTGAATCTAGAGAAGATTCAGATGATAATAGACATCAGGCACCCGACTTTCAAGGAGGTCCAATGTTTGACTGGCTGAGTAGCCACCTTTAGTAGCTTTATCTGTCTCGCTGCTGAATGTTGTTCGCCATTCTTTAAGGTACTATGCAAGATACATGGCTTTACCTGGTTAGAAGAGTGTCAGGAGGGCTTTGAAGAGCTAAAAAAGTTCCTTGCCTTATCCCCTTATTATCCAGACCTGAAGTTAGAAAGGAGCTCTTCTCGTGTCTAGTTATTTTCTCGAAAGCGGCCAGTTCGGTGCTTGTCCGCACTGATACAGTACCCAGAAGTTAGTATATTATGTCAGCAAGGTGTTGCATGACACAGAGACCAGGTACACTTAATTCAAAAAGACTATTTTATGCTAACCGTCTTTGCTTAGCATCTTAGGGCCATACTTCTAAGCTCACCTAATCATGGTTTTCACCGGCCAACCTTTAAGAGCCATGTTGAGCTGGCCAGACACTTCAGGATTCCCGACAAAGTGGGCAATATTGCTCAGTGAGTTTGACATCTTGGTGCGGGCACCAGACTCAGAAGAAGACTTCAGGGCTCCATCTGGATCTCTGATTGACCTTGCCCAAAGAATTAGGGTTTTCTGGTTTTGTAATAAGGGTTGACCTGATCAACTCAATTTTGAGTCTATAATTTTGTCATTTCAATTTTTGTTGGGTCATGTTGACTCAGTCCAAGTCCAAGGCCAAGGTAGGTGTCATTCACTTTGCCATAGGGCACCATATTTCCAGCTACAAGTGGGTGCCACACTCCCTGCCACATCTCCATCCAGTGTACCTTGGTCCCACGCCTCAAGTAAGCAGGTTCTTTTTCTTGCACCACTTGGGGGAGAAATCCATCAAGATACCTCAATCCAAGGAGGAGCCAACTTCTTTCCAAATAACCCAAGCCAGGATGGCAAGAAGTTTTCTTGAAGAGAGGATCAAGGAGGTGCCCCACAATGTTCCATAAAAATCCAAGTTATAAAAGGGAAGAGAGCATGTCTTGGGGAGAAAATCAAGGAGGCACCCAAAAGTTTCCAAAAGTGCCAAAGCCATGAAAGAAGAAGCCTAAACTTGTGAAGCAAGACTAGGAGGTGTCCAAAAGAGCCAAACCATGAAGGGAAAATCCTTGATTCATGGAGAGATACTAGGAGACACCCCCATAACCTGCCATTTGGAGTTGATTTTCAAGTTTTCTTGGAGTTTTTGGGCTGCCCACTCATGGAAGGAGTCTTGGGAAGAGAATTTGATGCCTAAAGTGTAGGTTAGTCCTATTAGTCCCACATGGAAAATGTACAAAATTTTATTTCTTTGTTATGTCTATATATTCAACTCTATGTAACTCTTGAATTTAAATGATGAATGAAATCAATTTCTTTGTGAGCAACTTTGTGTTTCTCTCTTCCGCACTTGTATTCAAGTGTTGAGCTCCGTGAGGGAGTAAATCCGGGTTCCCTAGGAACCTTGAGGAGGTGTGAGATCTCCAACCCCAAAACCCTAGCTTAGTCCACCCATCTCTACTCCACCACCACCAAACCCTAATTTTCCATCTACATCCCACGTCCCCTCTCTTCCACATAAAGGCGGCAACCAGCATCCAGGTTCAGATCAACTGTTTCAACTACAGAGAAAGTTCAACGAAGAGTCAGATCAGTATCAAGATCTTCGGAACTTCTACATCCACAATCTTCATTAAGTCCTCAGGTCAGTGTCTTTCTTGAGTTTCTGGTTTTTTTTTTTTGTTCTTCTTCTTCCATATCCTGAGTTCGAGAAGAAGGCCAACCTTGCCATAGGACTACAATCCGAGGATCCATTGCGAAGATACCCCATCTCCAAGGATCCTACAATCTGCTCGAGAGTGTCCTTCAATTAAAGCAACGAGAGATATCACAGTCAGGTATAAAACCTTCTCTTCTCTCTTCATCTGTTTCATGAAAGAGGAGTAAACCTTAGGTCTGGGGGTTTCTCAATCCCCAGCGATCCTACTTCTGAGTTACTCTGATAATCCACTCCTTTTAATTATGCTTTCTGTCATTTCTTAGTTTCTTTCAACATTAGTTTATCTTTCCTTTGAGTCATAGCCGACTTTTGAAAATAAATAAATAAATAAAATACATTAATTTTAATTTACTTCCGCATCGCATCATCTTTTTTGTTCTGCATCA
The DNA here is from genome assembly GCA_021397845.1 of Areca catechu. NCBI lineage: Eukaryota > Viridiplantae > Streptophyta > Magnoliopsida > Arecales > Arecaceae > Areca > Areca catechu. Next base: position 11,479,616 of record CM038038.1, on the reverse strand, counting down.
TTTTTGGTATCAGAGCTTTCGTGCTGCATCAATTTTGGTATCAGAGCCCTGTCTAGGGTTTTTGACTTGCTTGCATGTTTTGAGTCTCTCTTTTTTACTTTGTCTGCTCGAAGTAGACTCCCAGGACGTCCGGTCCTAGGAACGAAGCGAGGTGCAAGCCTCCTCTTCCCATTCCATGGGATGTTCCTAGGGCGTGTAGGGGATCCGCTGGGTTACAACTTCGTAGCAGGATTGTAAACGGGGGAAGCACTCTATTTTCAGTCTGTAACTATCCTATTGCAGGAATTGTTTCTCATTGTAGATAACTCCAAATTGTATGATTTTTATTTTTCTAGAACCAGTATAATTGAAGCTAGTTTACATAGTTTTTCTGTGATTTATTGGTTTCTGTGAAATTTCTGAGAGTTAAATTACTGCAACTCTTTTTCTGTGTTTCTGCAATTCAATTTTTTGAGTGATCATCTCCTAATTCATCTTAAGGGCATTTGAGCATCTAAGATAAGGGGAGGAATTGATAACCTCTCCTTAGCCCAAAACCACCACCCACTCATTCGATCCTAAGCCTAATTTTAAAATTTATTAGACTTAATTTGCCCTAGTGGGCTAGGGACATCAACAAGTCGGGTCTAGGCTAATGTTGAGTTAGTTTGTCTAGTTACTCTGTGTGTGCTTTGTACTCAGTGTCTAGAATGGTGGTTCAGGGATTCTATCCCGAAGGGCTTGTGTGCTGGTCCGCCTACCTGGCCAATCACTGATTGGTGTCTAGGATTGGCATTTAGGGACCTAACACTCCCTTTACACCTGCCTGGCTGAGTCCCAAGTTACTACAGGCTAGCTTGCCACTCTGATTGGGCATCTAGTTTGGGCTCTAGGTCTAGTTAGCCCGTAGTCATTTCAGTCGAGTCTCATTTGGTGTGCTTGCTTGCATCATCATGTCCACCCGGAATGGAGTACCCTACCAACCTGGTCAAACCTAACCTGATTTAGAGGCCATGATTAGAACTCTTACCGAAAGTATGACCAAATTGAGTCAGGATATGAATGAGGGTTTTGCCCAGTTTAGAGACCGAGCCCAGAGACTTGAGAAATGTAGACATCAAAATTGGACCCCTGATCCAAAATCTAATAGGCCCCAACCTCACCCATGCCAGGAGCCTAGGAGGACCTTATACCGTGATCCCGAGCATAACCCTAGGAGCCTATATCCATACTTGGTTGACTCAGAAAAGGGACCTGTTAGGAACATCGAACCTTATACACCTACTTTTGATGGAAGACAAGAGACATATATTAAGTGGGAAGAACAAATGAGTCGGTATTTTGAGTGCACTAACATATCGAAATTAGGACAAATTAGGTTGTCCAAAACCAAGTTCACCAAACATGCTAGGTCGCATTGGTATGCTATTGAGCATGAGTGTTATCAAAGAAAGAGGAAATATATACTTGGAGAGATATGAGAAGTAAGTTGAGAGATAGGTACCTAGGTAGATCCTATGAGAAAAGACTTTTAGACCAATGGTACCATTGCGACAAGGTAATAGGCCTGTGTCTAAACATATCGAGGACTTCCAGTGGTATGACATGTGTTGCCGCTCTCGCCGCCGCGCCCGCGCCTCGGATCCGTGGATCCTTCCTGACCGCCTGGCAAGGGAGCCTCCCTGGCTGCGGCGAACCTGCAAAAAGGGTTAGAAGACCCTGGCCGGGGATCCCGGCGAGGGAGCTCCGACGGTCAAGTCAGTAGACGACAAGAAGGAACAGACTCTCCAAGACGAACCCCCGAAGGGATTCCAGACTTAGAGAATTTACTAGTAAGAAAGGTGCTCTGGGTACCAGAAATTCGGCCGGTCCTCCTTGCCGAGCTCATGCCAAGTGATCCCCTCTCGGATCGCGGATCTCACTCTCGGAGCGAGGCCTTTTGCCGCTGCTTCTTCCTTGTCCCCAGGCTTGTTTGCTTACCTTGTCGTCCCCAGATTCCTTCCTTTTATCTCCTCCCGTCGTTCACCTTCTCTTCTCTCCTCCTCCCCTTCCCCGTCCTTTTCCCTTTTCCCTTTTCGGTGAGGAGGGCCAGGCGGCTTTCCGACCTCGTCCGCCGAGCCCACAGGGAAAAGGCAAAGACAGAAAGGGGGGGCGGCGCTGGTAAGGCGACCGGTCAGACCTCGGGCCCAGGGAGAGTGCTCTCTTTCCCAAGTGTGGGCGCCATCCGTCTATGGGGCCTGTTTTGTCAGAATCGCGCCTCTCGACTGTGGGACCTGTCGGGCCGATGCAAATGGTGTTTCGCGTGCCGCCGCCCTCCATACAGGGCACCGTCTGCGATGCGTACGGCCCGAGGGATGACCTCGGGGCCTGCGCCTCTTTCCCTGGGACCTTCTCCGTACGGGTGGCCTGGCTTCGGCCGAGGTGGGCCCGTCTCCGGGGGACACCTGGCGAAGGAGCGAAGGATCAGCCGACCTCGGCTAGGTGGACACCTCCTGGTGGACAACTGGCGAGGTGGCAGGAGGTCGCCTGGCTTCGGCCGAGGCGGGCCGTCTCCGGGGCCACCTGGCGAAGGAGCGAAGGATCAGCCGACCTCGGCCTAGGTGGACCCCTCCTGGGTGGACACCTAGCGAGGTGGCAAGAGGTCGCCTGGCTTCGGCCGAGGCGGGCTCGTCTCCGAGGGCCACCTGGCGAAGGAGCGAAGGATCAGCCGACCTTGGCCTAGGTGGACCCCTCCTGGGTGGACACCTGGCGAGGTGGCAGGAGGTCGCCTGGCTTCGGCCGAGGTGGGCCCGTCTCCGGGGGCCACCTGGTGAAGGAGTGAAGGATCAGCCGACCTTGGCCTAGGTGGACCCCTCCTGGGTGGACACCTGGCGAGGTGGCAGGAGGTCGCCTGGCTTCGGTCGAGGTGGGCCCGTCTCCGGGGGCCACCTAGCGAAGGAGCGAAGGATCACCCGACCTCGACCTAGGTGGACCCCTCCTGGGTGGACACCTAGCGAGGTGGCAGGAGGTCGCCTGGCTTCGACCGAGGCGGCCCGTCTCCGGGGGCCACCTGGTGAAGGAGCGAAGGATCGGCCGACCTCGGCCTAGGTGGACCCCTCCTGGGTGGACACCTGGCAAGGTGGCAGGAGGTCGCCTGGCTTCGGCCGAGGCGGGCCCGCCTCCGGGGGCCACCTGGCGAAGGAGCGAAGGATTAGCCGACCTCGGCCTAGGTGGACCCCTCCTGGGTGGACACCTGGCGAGGTGGCAGGAGGTCGCCTTGCTTCGGCCAAGGCGGCCCGTCTCCAGGGGCCACCTGGCGAAGGAGCGAAGGATCGGCCGACCTCGGACTGGGCGGACCCCTCCTGGGTGGCGCCAAGCGAGGTTGTAGAGGAGCCCCAAACCGAGCTCGACTTCGGCGAGAGCAGTCTGTCCTAGGAAGTCATCTGGCGGAGTGTCTTGCCGAGCTCGGCCTTGGCGATGTGGCACTGACTCGGCCGGAGAAACCTCCACGTGGCTCGATCATATTCGGCGGTATCTGAGCCCGGCCACGTCATCGTTACGGCCGTAACAGTTGCCCCCCAGCCCGCCGTTCCGTTGGGGCGTCGTAGAATGGAACGTCGGGATTAAATGCGGAATGACATGGGAGGCGAAGATCTCGCATCATAATTGCCACGATCCTCATCGCCGTGGATCGATGCGCCTGAAACCCTATAGGAAGCCGCCACGCATCGCCCACTTGCCCGCAATAAATGCGTCGCTTCGAGGTAGAGGCTGTTACCCTGCTAACGAGGCGTCGGTGTCGGGCGTGCGTCCACGTGGCGATCGCTCAGTGGCTCGAGGCGGAATGACGGGTACGATCGCTGTCGACTGAGTTTGAAAGGGAGGGGACTTTCCAGAACGAGGCCTTTCCCCTTGCTCCGTGGGCGGTTTGCTGCAGGCTAACTTCTGTTGCCTCGCGCTTGCTTGGCGTATTTTCGGTGAGTGCCTCCATCCTTCTCCAGTCCCCCTCTCTCTTTTCTTCTCTGAATCTTTGTCCTCCTCTTTGCCATGGCGCGTCGTCGCCATGTCTCTTCCAATCCGATGAGGCCGGTCCATCGCAGCCGAGGACTCCATCTTCTTCCCCCTCAGAGGAGGAAATGATCCCGGAGGAGATCCGCCGGCGTCTGCAACCCGAGGGTGTCACCATCGGCATCCCCACGGGGTCCGGTCTCCTCCGTTGCTCCCGCTGTCCCCCTTCGTTCTCTTCCTGCTCCGCCTCTTCTTCCCGCCGGTCCCTCCGTGGTGTGGACACCAGAAGCCGAAAGAAACTTCACTCCACAAGGTTAGCCTTATCCCAATTTGGATCGAAGATAATTAGGTTACCTTGTATCCTTTAGTTCAAAAATATTTTATTTTCAAGAGTCATTTCCTTTTCAAGAGTCCTTTAATTAATTTTGAGTTTCAAATCAAAGTGTTTATTGAGTCCTGTAATTACTTTTAAATTTCATTTCCTGTAAGTCCATTTCAAGTTTTAAAGTCTAGGTTAGTCAAGTCAGTTCAGTTTAGTTAAGTCTAATTCAGTTGAGTTAAGTCTAATCAAGTCTTAAAGCCATGAAAGCCAGCAACAAGACTCAAATTCTAGACCCCAGAATTTGACCACATGAAGAAGAGAAGACACATCAACCAAGCAAGAGAAAAGGACCATCAACTAGGACCACTGGGCGCCACATGTCATTCTTATCCAAGTAGAAGACCACCTCACCATGCCATGTCATCAGGTGCCACTTCACCAGCCACCTCATCACTCTTTGGGCGCCAACAAGGGAGATTCAAATTCAAGGAGGTTGGCCACATCCCTCCAAGTCCTCCACCAAATCCTCCAACCCCCCCAAATCCCTCCAAACTCTCCACCAAATCCTCCAACCCCCCTTGTAATCCTCCTCGATTTGGGGAGTTTTTAAATTTCAAAATCTAGCTTTGTGAGGCTATTAAAGCCTTGGACGCCCATTGTAAAAGAGATTGATTTGGGGAATGAATGAAATTGAAGTTGAAATTTTGGAAGTAGAAGTTGTCTTGTATTTTTTTTCTTATGTGAAAGTTTTCCATCCTCTTCCTCCACGCCAAAGCCATTCTTTTCTCCCTAGCAAAGCATCTTCCCCAAGCTCAAGTGAAGGCATGGAGTCGGCCAGATCTACTCAAATTTCTGTTCTTAGTTCATCAATTCTTCCATCCCTTCTATATGTTCCTATCCTTCTTCCTTAACTTTGATCTTCATTGCAGGGTCCTTCGAAGTCTTTGAGTTGTGGGCTGGGTTCACCTTAACAAAGGACAAACAAGCTGAAGCCCCAAGTCCAGGGTTCTGATCTCTATTATCCAGGTTCTTCGGTTCTGAGCATTGGTAGTTTCAAGGTATGAATCAAAGAAGGTTGGAAAGCTCATCAAGGTAAGCCCACAATCATTAGCCCCTATTGTCTAGATCTTCTTCCTTCTTAGTTTAGGATTGTGTCTAATCAAGTAAAAATCCCATTTATTTAATCCTTAAGTCTTATTATGATGAGTACAATGCTAGTGTAATTAGGTTTCATTGCTCTACAAACCATATTTAAAACATTAATCATATGCATGCCGCATCACTCCGTCATGCTTCCACCATGACCGAAGGCGATCTTTCTCTGCTCCGGGAGGCCTATGGTATCCCGGGGTCAATTCGTCTGTCTGTTCCACGGTCCGGGAGCGCGTCACCATGAGTGGCCCGGTCGCATAGCCTTCTACGAAAACTTCCTCCTTGGGGGTCTTCGATTTCCTCTGCATCCCTTCTTCCTCTATTTTCTCAGCCATTTCCGACTTGTCCCGGCCCAGTTGGCTCCCAATGCCATCCGGGTCATCTTCTCCTTCATAGTCTTTTGTCACTTTCACGGGTTCGTTGCCCGCTTCTCCCTCTTCAGGGCCATGTTTACCCTGAAGAAGTGCTCCCCCGATGACGCTGGTGGTATATTTCGCCCCGGCCCAGGTGTCCGGTTCGACCTCCCTTCTTCGATCAAGGGCTGGAAGAGCCGGTTTTTCTTCGCCTCGGTCGAAGATGTCGACTGGGCCTGGAGTGAACCGGACCGGTCTCCGAATCGGAACTCTCAGGATGAGTCGGCGGACCAGGAGGCCTACTCCCAGCTCCTGAGTGACGTGGTCCCGGCGCTCGAGGTTTCTGCTTTCGGAGCAGAATCTTTTTGAGGCCGGGATCAGTCCCATCCGTGAGACGGGTGAGATTCGGCCCTCCTTTGACTTCTGCCCCCTTTTTCTTCATGACCGAGCCGGCTGACCTTCTATTCTTTTGCATCGCAGGTATGAAGTTCTCGCTGGAGAGCCTTCTGGAGGGCGCGGCCCAGAGAGATGTCCTGGAGGTAGACGAGCCCGCGGCTAAGAGGGCTCGTACTGGGGCGGGCCGGAGATTGCGCCGGCGACCGTGCCCAGCCCAGTGGCCACTGCTCCCCCGCCCAGGTTGCCTCGGGGCGGGGCCATCGATGCCTCGGCTGCCAGACCTGGTGGCGCTGCTGTAGAGGGGGCTCCACCGCCCGAGGCTCCGCCCAGCGCCGGTCCCATCATCGCCGCGGCTCTGACAGCGCAGCCCGTGGCCTCTGCCGGCCCGTCGATTGCGACCCCAGCTGAAGGGGCAGCCGCCACCGGAGCTGACCTGACAGCTCCGCCACCGGTGATCACCCACCGGTTTTCTGTCATCCACGACAAGGGGCTCGCGGAGAAGGTCATGAAGTATGCCTCCACAGCCCGGGACCGCCGAGCTCGGGGCGGCCGGGACTATGCGGACGCCTTGCTCGGGATCCTCCCGCAGCTCTTCACGGTAAGCCCGAACTCATTCTTCTCTGTCTTTCATGATTTTAGTGGCCTTTTCTCCTAACCCGGTCGCTTTATTTGTGCAGATTGGAAATGACGTTCTCCTACTGAGGAACTTCCTCATAGGGAACGCAAAGAGGGACGCTGAGAAGGAGAAGAAACTCGGCAAGCTCGCGGCCGACGTCAAAGACCTCATGGAAAAGGGGGTCGAGCTGCGAGCCAGCAACCAAGCCCTCCAGACCGACCTGGCGCGTTCCAAGGGCGGAACAAGGAGCTGGAGGCTTCCTTGTCGGAAGAGAGGCTCCCTACCAGCGTCGCACGGAGGAGGACGCGGCGGAGAAGGCTCGCCTTCAGGCCCACTCCCAGTGGCTGGAGTGCCAGCTGGAGGAGGCTCGGCGAGACGCGAGCACGGCGAAGGACCGGAGTGCGTACATCAACGGACTCCTGGAGGCCGCGAAGCGGGAGGCGCAGGAGGCCATACCGAAGTTCCGGGCTTCCGACGAGTACACGTCGGAGGTCCGGGAGGCCGCCGTGGACTCCTTCCTGAAGGGGTTCCGATGTGCCGGGAGAAAGTAGGGACCTTTCTTCCCCGAGCTCGACCTCAGCGGGGTGGTGCTCGGAGGTAGGAGGCAAGGAGCCGAGAGCAAAGCCTCCGGTGCGGCCGACGCCACTCCTGCGGCCCCGTCGACCAGCGAAGCCGTGGCTCCGGAGCAGCCTCAGGAGCCCGCCGCAGCAGAAGGCGAGGATGCAGTGCTCGCGCCCCGACGGAGGCCTCCGACCCCGCACCAAACTGAGCCACCGTCTTCTCGCCTGCCTCGCTGTCTTCGTAGTTGTATTTCTTTTTCTTCTTCTTCTTTTTCTTCTTCTTTTTTTTTTTTGGGACTCCCGGCCTGTCGGGATTCCCGGCTTGTACTGTTGCTTAAATTAATGAAGACTTTATTTGACCAAGCCTCGAGCTCATCTTCTTCTCCATTCCCCCATCTCCCTTCTCTTTTCTTTTTTCTGAGATGTTGATGTGGAATGCTGAAACGATCATAGGCCTGGTCCCCCTTGCTCAGATCGAAGGTTGGAACATCCCGGACCGCGCGCGTCAGAGTAGGCCTTGAGCGGGTCCTCTTTGGGATTGCCTTCACACTCGCGTGGGCGACATGGTTTCTGCACCGCCTTCTAGGCCGAAGCCCGGGACCTCCGGACTGAACCCCGGGCCGCAGGCTTTCTCAAGCCTTACGCGGCTTGTCGAGCTGTTCTCCGGGCTTGCGTGGGTGAACTGGATTCTGCGCCACCTTCCAGGTCGAAGCCCAGGACCTCCGGACTGAAACCCGATGCCGCAGGCTTTCTTAAGCCTTGCGCGGCTTGCCGAGTTGTTCTCTGGGCTTGCATGGGCGACTGGGTTCTGTGCCACCTTCCAGGCCGAAGTCCAGGATCTCCGAACTGAAACCCGATGCCGCAGGCTTTCTCAAGCCATGCGCGGCTTGCCGAGCTGTTCTCCGGGCTTGCGTGGGCGAACTGGGTTCTGCGCCACCTTCCAGGCCAAAGCCAGGATCTCCGGACTGAAACCCGATGCCGTAGGCTTTCTCAATCCTTACACGGCTTGCTGAGCTGTTCTCCGGGCTTGCATGGGCGAACTAGGTTCTGCGCCACCTTCCAGCCGAAGCCCAGGATCTCCGGACTGAAACCCGATGCCGCAGGCTTTCTCAAGCCTTGCGCGGCTTGCGCGAGCTGTTCTCCGGGCTTGCATGGGCGAACTGGGTTCTGTGCCACCTTCCAGGCCGAAGCCCAGGATATCCCGATTCCTTCGACCGTCGGCATGATTGGTCATGCCGAGCCCAGGGCCATGCACCGATTTTCCATCAAAGTGAGGAGAGAGCGTTTGAAGCGGGGGAACTTTATTACGGGAGTAGGGAACCTTACATCACTGATAATACATCCTTAGGTTAGAGGCGTTCTACGTCCGGGGGAACCTGGCACCTCCCAGTATGCGCCATGAGGGAGGGCTTCTGCCACCCGGTGGGGCCCTCCCAGTTGGGCGAGAGCTCCACATTCCCGTGGCTAGGAAGCCTCACACACGAAGACCAAATCTCCGTGACGAAAACCTTCGGCCGCATCGGGAGTTGTAATACCTTGCCACACACTGCCTATACGCCACCATTTGAACTCGGGCCTTGTCCCTCGTTTCCTCGAGGAGGTCAGGTTGAGCATCATCCTGGCTGGTTTTCTGTCTCGTCATATTGCTCCACATGCAGCGTGGGTAGGCTGAGCTCGATCGGGATGACCGCCTCGGCTCCGAAGACGAGGTTGACCGGGTTTTGTCGGTGGCCGTCCTCAGGGTGGTGTGGTATGCCCAGATGCTGGGGAGCTCGTCGGCCCACCTGCCCTTGCCTGGTCCAGCCGCGTGCGAGGCCCTGGAGAATGGTCCAGTTCATGACTTGCGACCTCCCCATTAGTCTGGGGATGCGCCACCGAGGTAAAGCGATGCCTGATGCCGAGGTCGCTGCAGAATTCTTCGAACTCCCGGCAGTCGAACTGGCGCCCGTTGTCAGTAACCATGGTGTGGGGAGGCCGAAGCAGCAGACGATGGACTTCCAAAAGAACTTGGCGACGTTTGCTTCGGTGATCCTCGCCAGGGTTCGGCCTCGACCCACTTTGTGAAGTAGTCGATGGTCACTATCAAGAACTTTCGCTGCCCAGACGCCGGTGGGAATGGGCCCAGGAGGTCCATCCCCCTGGGCGAACGGCCAGGGAGCTGAGAGCTGGAGATTGGGTTGGAGGCTGCCATTGCACCGTGGCGTGACGCTGGCACCGGTCGCACTTCTTCACGAAGTCAGCGGCGTCTTCCTTCATTGTCTCCAGAAGTAGCCCTGACGGAGGGCCTTGTACGCCAATGCCCTGCCCCCCACGTGGTTCCCGCAGACGCCTTCGTGAATCTCCTGGAGCACAAGCTTGGCTTCCGTGGATCCTACGCACTTAGGAGGGGGTAGGAGTAGGATCTTCGATACAACTGCCCGTCCATCAGGACGAACCGCACGGCTTTCTTTCTGATAAGCGAGCCACCTCGCGGTCCTCCGGCAGGGTGCCACTGATGATGTATTCGGCATACTTGTACATTCAGCTGGGTTCATGGATGACCTGATGGACCTCCACCGGTGCCTCGAGGCTTGGGATCTCAAGGCGCTCCACGTGAGCGCGGCCCAGCATTGAGTCGGCAGGTTTGCCAGCCGAGAGAGAGTGTCCGCACGGCATTCTCCCTGTGCGGGATGTGGAGATGTTGAAGCACCGGAATCTGGACGCGCCCGCCTTGACGAGCTCCAAGTACTTCGCCATTTGGGGGTGATGTGCGACATAGTCCCCGGATACCTGTCCCGCCACGAGTTGGGAATCAGTGAAAGCCTTAAGGTTGGTTACGCCCAGCTCGCAGGAGACTCTTAGTCCGGCAAGAAGTGCTTCGTACTCCGCCTGGTTATTTATCGTGGGGAATTGGAAACGGAGTGCACATTCGGCGACGACCCCGTTGCTGTTGGCGAGGATGCCCCAGCCCCACTTCCGCCGGAGTTTGAGGCTCCGTCCACATGGAGGATCCAGGTGTCCTCTCCGCTCATCAGTGCCTTTCTCCATCGACTGGCCTGAGGGGCCTTCCTCGGGCTCCTTGCCCAAGCCTGCACATTCGACTAAGAAGTCGGCCAGCACCTGTGCCTTCATGGCCGACCTGGCTTGTACGTAATGTCGAACTCGCTGAGCTTTAGTGTCCACTTTTCCAATCACCCGAAGTATCGGGTCGGCTGAGCACCGCTTTCAGCGTTTGATCCGTCAGGACAGCGATGGGGGCGCTTGGAAATAGGGCCTGAGACGCTGGGCAGACACTATTAGCACAAAAACGAGTTTCTCGGGCCGAGAATACCTGAGCTCCGCATCGCGGAGAAGCTTGCTGGTATAGTACACCCCGCTGGACCCCCTGGCCATCGGTCCGAACCAAGACCCTGACTGACGGCTTTCCGGATGACCGCTAGGTAGAGGATAAGCTCTTCCCTCTCCTCGGGCCTGGACCAGCAACGTGGCGACGCAAGTGTCTTCTTCAGCTCCTCGAAGGCCTTCTGGCATTCCTCGGTCCAAGCGAAGTCGTTCATCTTTCTCAATACCTTGAAGAAGGGACGGCAGCGGTCTGCCGACCTGGAGATAAAGCGGCTGAGGGCCGCAACTCGGCTAGTGAGTTGCTGCACTTGCTTCTTGGAGGCGGGCTGCTCCATGTCCAGGATGGCCTGGACCTTCTCTGCGTTGGCCTCAATTCCTCTTTGGGTCACCATAAATCCTAGGAATTTCCCGGCGGAGATGCCAAAGGCGCACTTCGCCGGGTTCAGCTTCATCTGATGGCGTCGGAGGTTGCCGAACGTCTCCGCCAAGTCAGCCACGTGGTCCAAATCGGGTTTGCTCATTACCAGCATGTCATCCCACGTATACCTGCATGTTGCGGCCGATCTGGTCTTTGAAAATTCTATTGACCAGGTGCTGGTACGTCGCCCCCGCGTTCTTGAGGCCGAATGGCATCATCCTATAGCAAAATGTCCCGTGGTCAGTTATGAAGGCGGTATGCTCTTTGTCCTCCGGGCTCATTCGGATCTGGTTGTATCTGGAGAAGGCATCCATGAACAACAGGAGGTGATGTCCCGAGGTGGCGTCGACCAGCTGGTCAATCTTTGGAAGAGGGAAGCTATCCTTTGGGCAAGCTCGGTTGAGGTCAGTGTAGTCCACATAGATCCTCCACTTACCACTACTCTTTCTTACCATGACCCGTTTCGCCAGCTAGCTGGGATACTGGACCTCCCGCACAAAACCGGTGGCGAGGAGCTTCTCCCTTCCTCGTTGATCGCCTTCTGCCTTTCCATGGCGAAGCTCCTCTTCTTCTGGCGGACCGGGCGGCAACTTGGGTCCACGTTTAGCCTGTGCATGATGACCTCGGGCGGGATGCCTGGCATGTCGGCTGCCGACCAGGCGAACACGTCAGCGTTCGCGTGGAGGAACTCCAGCAGGCGGGTCCGTTCTTCTTCAGGGAGCTGGGCCCTGACTTACACCGTCTTCAGGGGATCCGAACTGAGGGGGAAGTCAGCAGGCGCTCTACGGGCCCCTCCCCTGGGTTCCTTTCTCCCTTAGGTCGAGGTCGTCGATATCGGGGGCGAGCTCCGAACCCCGGGCGCTCGGACCATCTGGAGGCAGAGCGGGACTGGCTGGGTCGTCCCCTTCATCTCCCTGAGCCCGGAAGGCGTGGGGAACAGTACCAACAACTTCCTCGTGGAGATCGTGGCGTCCAGTTGGTTGAGCCCGGACGCCCGAGAATGGCGTTGTAAGGTGAAGGGAGTCTGACGATGGTAAATGTTATTAGGACGGTCGTCTACCGGGGTGGGGATCCGGTGGTGACCGGGAGAGTGATCTCCCCTTCGACCCCCACGGAGTTCCCTGTAAAACTGACCAGGGGGTGTGCACCGGTCTTAGCTGATCGTGGGACAAGTTCATCCGAGAGAAAGCGTCGTAAAAAGTACATCAGCCGAGCTTCCACTATCCACCATGATTCGATGTACAGGATGCTTCGCGATGGTCATCTCGACCACCACGGCATCATTGTTTACATTTTCATTACCCTTCCCCCCCTTGGGAGGGATTACATTCTCCGGTTCCCGACTTCCCGGGCTCTCTTCGCCGCTCGACCGACCCCGCGTGAGATCATGCCACGAGCTTCTCCCTCGGGGCGGTTATCGATTGCAGGGACGGGCGTAAGGTCGCGAGCGGCTGGCCCTTCGAGGGGGCCTCATTCTTAACGAACTTCTTGAGGTAGCCCCTCCTAATCAGCTCCTCGATTTCTCGCTTCAGGTTGCGACACTCCTCCATGTCGTGACCGTGCTCGCGGTGGAACTGGCATACTTCGATTTGTCCCGGGTGGCTCTCGGGTTCTGAGGAGGAGGTCGGCGGAGGTAGCGCTCGCCCTCGATTTCCATGAGGATCTTCATCCGAGGTGCGAGGAGAGGGGTGTACCTCCGCTCGGGAGTGGCCTCGCCCCTCGGCCTTGGATTCGGGCGAGGGTCGGCAGATGGCCCGGGCTTCCGAGCTCCCGGGGTATCTCTCGGGGGTGGCCTCTTCGGAGTCTTCCCGTCCAACTCTCGACGGGTGCGGTCTGCCTCCTCCGCTCGGATGTACTATGGGCATGGAGGAGGAGCTCAGAATATGTCCTGGGCGGCTTTTTGTCCAGGGAGTAGGTCAGGCGGGACATCTTGAGCCCGCGCTTCAAAGCCAGCATGGCGACGGGCTCGTCCAGGCTGTAGATTTCCAGGGCTGCGGTCTTGAAACAGGTGATGTAGTCCCGGAGTAGCTCCTGGTCCTGCTGGCGGATGGAGAAGAGGCTGTCCACCTCTCTCGGCACCTTTCGATAAGCGTCGAAGTGTGCCACAAACTTTCCTTTCCAGAAGATGGGGAGCACTCCTTCCAGCTGATAAGCGCTGATCCGGGCTCGAGGCGGGTGAACCAGACTCGAGCGGCCTTCCGGAGAGTGGCTGGAAGGTGATGCACAGAAGAGCATCGGTGGCCCCCTGGACCCTCATGAGAGCTTTGTAGCTCTCCAGATGGTCCAGAGGGTCGGTGGTCCCGTTGTAGGGATCCACCTGTGGCATGCGGAACCGTTTTGGGATCGGCTCCGCCTGGATTTCTTCAGAGAAAGGGGGACGGGAGTCGTAGCCCGTTCAGTCCGACGAGCGCGAGTTCTACAGGTCGGCGAATCGCGCGAACTCCGCTAGCTTGCGCTCATGCTCCTACAGGCGCCTCTCGGCATGGCGCCTGATGGCTTCGTCGGTGGAGTCTTCCACCGAGGCTGGGCGGTGAAGGGGGCGCCGATCGGTCTCGGCGTGAGGTCAGGCCTCGGCGTCGCTTGCTGCGATGCACCGTTACGGCCTCGTCGGCCGGGGATCGGCTCTCGTGATCCTCCGAACCAGAGTAGTTTCTTTTTGCGGGAGCTTGGTGGCTCCCACGGGGGTTTGAGACAGCCCTCGGATGGGATGGCCTGCCCTGAATAGAGCGCAGGCTCCCACGCTGCCCCGCGGCTCGGGCCGCGGGGGTCCCTGGCTGCGGCTGCATGGCCAGGGACCGCTGCTGATGCTGAAGCTGCCGGACCGCCGAGGTCAAGGTCTGCAGCTGTTGGATGATGGCTGCAAGGGGTCCGTCCGTTGAGGTAGGCTGTGGTGGAAGAGGAGGGGGAGCGGAAGCTCCCTCTCCGGGCTGTGGGCCCCTGGAGGGGAGTGAACCTCCCCCACATGGCTGGTGGACGCCTCGCGGCCACGAGTGATCACCATTGTCAGAGAGCGCGACACCTGCAGAAAGCTGGCTCCCGCTAGGGTTTGGTGTCCTGCCCCATTCCTGGCGCGCCAATCTGTTGCCGCTCTCGCCGCCGCGCCCCGCCCTCGGATCCGTGGATCCTTCCTGACCGCCTGGCGAGAGAGCCTCCCTGGCTACGGCGAACCTGCAAAAAGGGGTTAGAAGACCCTGGCCGGGGATCCCGGCGAGGGAGCTCTGAAGGTCAAGTCGTAGACGACGAGAAGGAACAGACTCTCAAGACGGACCCCCGAAGGGATTCCAGACTTAGAGAATTTACTAGTAAGAAAGGTGCTCTGGGGACCAGAAATTCGGCCGGGCCTCCTTGCCGAGCTCACGCCAAGCGATCCCCTCTCGGGATCGCGGATCTCACTCTCGGAGCGAGGCCTTTTGCCGCTGCTTCTTCCTTGTCCCCAGGCTTGTTTGCTTACCTTGTCTCCCCAGATTCCTTCCTTTTATCTCCTCCCGTCGTTCGCCTGTCTTCTCCTCCTGGGAGGCACCCCTCCCCCGTCCTTTTCTCTTTTCCCTTTTCGGTGAGGAGGGCCAGGCGGCTTTCTGACCTCGTCCGCCGATCCCAACAGGGAAAAGATAAAGACAGAAAGGGGGGGCGGAGCTGGTAAGGGGGCCGGTCAGACCTCGGGCCCAGTGAGAGTGCTCTCTTTCCAAGTGTGGGCGCCATCCGTCTATGGGAACTGTTTTGTCAGAATCGCGCCTCTCGCTGCGGGACCTGTCGGGCCGATGCAAATGGTGTTTCGCGTGCCGCCGCCCTCCGTACGGGGCACCGTCTGCGATGCGTACGGCCCGAGGGATGACCTCGGGGCCTGCGCCTCTTTCCCTGGGACCTTCACCGTACGGGCGCCTGGCTTCGGCCGAGGTGGGCCGTCTCCGGGGACACCTGCGAAGGAGTGAAGGATCAGCCGACCTCGGCCTAGGTGGACCCCTCCTAGGTGGACACCTGGCGAGGTGGCAGGAGGTCACCTGGCTTCGCCGAGGCGCCCGTCTCCGGGGGCCACCTGGCGAAGAGCGAAGGATCAGCCGACCTCGGCCTAGGTGGACCCCTCCTGGGTGGACACCTGGCGAGGTGGCAGGAGGTCGCCTGGCTTCGGCCAAGGCGGGCCCGTCTCCGGGGGCCACCTGGCGAAGGAGCGAAGGATCAGCCGACCTTGTCCTAGGTGGACCCCTCCTGGGTGGACACCTGGCGAGGTGGCAGGAGGTCGCCTGGCTTCGGCCGAGGTGGGCCCATCTCCGGGGCCACCTGGCGAAGGAGCGAAGGATCAGCCGACCTTGGCCTAGGTGGACCCCTCCTGGTGGACACCTGGCGAGGTGGCAGGAGGTCGCCTGGCTTCGGTCGAGGTGGGCCCGTCTCCGGGGGCCACCTGGCGAAGGAGCGAAGGATCAGCCAACCTCGCCTAGGTGGACCCCTCCTGGGTGGACACTTGGCGAGGTGGCAGGAGGGTCGCCTGGCTTCGGCCGAGGTGGCCCCATCTCCAGGGGCCACCTGGCGAAGGAGCGAAGGATCGGCCGACCTCGGCCTGGGCGGATCCCTCCTGGGTGGGCGCCAAGCGAGGTGGTAGATGAGCCTCGAACCGAGCTCGACTTCGGCGAGAGCAGTCTGTCCTAGGAAGTCATCTGGCGGAGTAGTCTTGCCGAGCTCGGCCTTGGCGATGTGGCGCTGACTCGGTCGGAGAAACCTCCACGTGGCTCGATCATATTCGGCGGTATCTGAGCCCGGCCACGTCATCGTTACGGCCGTAACAACATGAAATGCAATACCATTGAGACCGAAGCTCAGATCACATCGAGGTTTAGGGTTGGGTTACACCCAGACATTTATTGGAAGCTATGCCTTGAAAAGACCAATAAGTTAGACCGAGCCTACCAAGAAGCCCAAGACTATGAGTGGTCTTTAAGATATAACTAATCAAGTACTTTGGACTTAAAGCCAACCTCTACCAACTTGAGTCAAGTTTCGATTGATCTGACACCCGTAGTGAACCAGACTTTTGTTTGTCAATTCCCACTTGTGTCACCTCTTGACCAGAAGGATAACACTGAGAAGGAGTTAGGCATGGCCATCCCAAATTAGTTGACCTGACCAGAGCCGTACTTAAAGAGGAATCAAAGAGAAAAGATTAGATCCTTTCAGTGAGATTGAGGAAGAAATATATGAGCCTGGCATAAGTTTGATAGATGAATATGAAGAAGAAGAATTTGAGGATATCTCTCCCGATAATTCAATTAACCAACTCCTACCTGATGGGGTTATTGAGGGGATCCCTGCCACTCAAGGAATTCAGGAGCTAACCCTACGAGAAGACCCTTTTGAGAAAGTTCAGGAAGAGGAAATTGCACCCAATGAGAGTTTAAGTGAGAATACCTCTGAACTCATTGAGGAATTCAAAGAAGACACCCCTGAGTCAAATCTGGTAGAGAAGTGAAGAAGGAAGGGGTTCACAAGAATTGCCCATTGAGAAGGTCCAAGAACAAGAAAAGACAGTAGCTTAGAGGACTTTTTAGATAAACATTCCAAAGACCTTCCTGATAACCTTCCACCTTTTAGGAGCACCCAGCCTACCCTAGAACTTGCACTTGTTGACCCTCCTAGAGCAAATCATTAGATTTGGATGAGTGCACCTATAGAACAATGTCCTCATTTTAAGGTCGTCCTGAATAACCAAGGTTTGTTTCTTGTTTCCGATAAGCCACCTCAAAACTCTGATTCTTATTTCCTACCATTCCCTGAATCTTCTCATGTTTCTAGAGCTATGGGATTACACTTTACTGAGATCTCTAGGTTGCAAGACTCCTTAGACCTATTAGGTTTGCCACCTACTTCTGGAAGACCTTATGGCACCTACTAGGCATCCATAATAAGTTTTCATGCTCTGCATGCCCTCCTCCGACCCAAGGTCAAACCTAGAGAGCCTTAGTTTGTTAGGTTTAGACCTAGGGTTCCTTTGGAATAAAGTCCATTCTTTAGGAATGCGTTGTCAGTCTAGTTTAGTTTTTCTTGACCCTTTACTAGGCTTTGGCTCAGATTTTGGTTTGATTGAGAGCACCAGGAATTGGGATTTGTATTTTATCCAGGGCTGAAATTGCATTCAATGTTTCGATCAATAGGTCTATAGGCTAGAGTCCCTTTGAAATTGTTCATGGATACAAGCCTCACACACCTTGATCTGATTTCACTATTAGCCCACACACCAAGTCTCTTGATGCACTTGCATAGCATGTAAAGGACTTGCATAAAGAAATTCATGCCAAATAACTTTAAGTAATGAAACTTATAAGAAGTTGGCTGATTCTCAAAGACGAGTCAAACTTTTGTTGAGAGAGACTATGTAATGCTTAGGTTAAGGCCTGAGCGGTTTTCTCCTGGAACCGTTAGAAAGTTACATGCTAGAGGAGCTGGACCATTTAGAGTAGTGAAGAGAGTAGGATCCAATGCCTATGTGCTCGAGTTGCCTCCAGAACTAGGCAATAGCTCTACTTTCAACATTACAGACCTAGTAGAGTACAGGGAGCCAGCTGTGATTCCCAGTGAGCCTTTTGAACCTAATCCTGTTATTGAGAGTGATCCCGACCTGTGTGTCCACCAACAAACTTGCCTGTGAGGAAAGAGCAGATTGAAAAGATCCTGGATGATCAGGTTATCTCTACTCGTAATCGAGGATACCAAGATACGTGGTCCGCTGGAAAGGAAGGCCAGACTCTGATGACTCTTGGATCTCCCGAGAAGAACTACAAGATTTGGATCCAGACCTCTTGGAGAGATACCAGAGCCAACTTGAGCCTTACTCGACAAGGTCGAGTTCCTCCCACCCCGGGAGAATTGGTGCGGGCACCAGACTCAGAAGAAGACTTCAGGGCTCCATCTGGATCTCTGATTGACCTTGCCCGAAGAATTAGGGTTTTCTGGTTTTGTAATAAGGTTGACCTGATCAACTCAATTTTGAGTCTGTATTTTTGTCATTTCAATTTTTGTTGGGTCATGTTGACTCAGTCCAAGTCCAAGGCCAAGGTAGGTGTCATTCCCTTTGCCATAGGGCACCACATTTTCTAGCTACAAGTGGGTGCCACACTCCCTGCCACATCTCCATCCAGTGTACCTTGGTCCCTACACCTCAAGTAAGCAGGTTCTTTTTTCTTGCACCACTTGGGGGAGAAATCCATCAAGATACCTCAATCCAAGGAGGAGCCAACTTCTTTCCAAATAAACCCAGCCAGGATGGCAAGAATTTTTCTTGAAGAGAGGATCAAGGAGGTGCCCCACAATGTTCCATAAAAATCCAAGTTATAAAAGGGAAGAGAGCATGTCTTGGGGAGAAAATCAAGGAGGCACCCAAAAGTTTCCAAAAGTGCCAAAGCCATGAAAGGAAGAAGCCTAAACTTGTGGAGCAAGACTAGGAGGTGTCCAAAAGAGC
Source organism: Areca catechu (assembly GCA_021397845.1). NCBI lineage: Eukaryota > Viridiplantae > Streptophyta > Magnoliopsida > Arecales > Arecaceae > Areca > Areca catechu. Next base: position 11,461,068 of record CM038038.1, on the reverse strand, counting down.
CAAACCATGAAGGGAAATCCTTGATTCATGGAGAGATACTAGGAGACACCCCCATAACCTGCCATTTGGAGCTGATTTTCAAGTTTTCTTGGAGTTTTTGGGCTGCCCACTCATGGAAGGAGTCTTGGGAAGAGAATTTGATGCCTAAAGTGTGGGTTAGTCCTATTAGTCCCACATGGAAAATGTATAAAATTTTATTTCTTTGTTATGTCTATATATTCAACTCTATGTAACTCTTGAATTTAAATGATGAATGAAATCAATTTCTTTGTGAGCAACTTTGTGTTTCTCTCTTCCGCACTTGTATTCAAGTGTTGAGCTCCGTGAGGGAGTAAATCTGGGTTCCCTAGGAACCTTGAGGAGGTGTGAGATCTCCAACCCCAAAACCCTAGCTTAGTCCACCCATCTCTACTCCACTACCACCAAACCCTAATTTTCCATCTACATCCCACGGCCCCTCTCTTCCACATAGAGGCCGGCAACCAGCATCCAGGTTCAGATCAACTATTTCAACTACAGAGCAAGTTCAACGAAGAGTCAGATCAGTATCAAGATCTTCGAAACTTCTGCATCCAACAATCTTCATTAAGTCCTCAGGTCAGTGTCTTTCTTTGAGTTTCTGGTTTTTTTTTTTTGTTCTTATTCTTCCAGATCCTGAGTTCGAGAAGAAGGCCAACCTTGCCATAGGACTACAATCCGAGGATCCATTGCGAAGATACCCCGTCTCCAAGGATCCTACAATCTGCTCGAGAGTGTCCTTCAATTGAAGCAACGAGAGATATCACAGTCAGGTATAAAACCTTCTCTTCTCTCTTCATCTGTTTCATGAAGAGGAGTAAACCCTAGGTCTGGGGTTTTCTCAATCCCCAGCGATCCTACTTCTGAGTTACTCTGATAATCCACTCCTTTTAATTGTGCTTTCTGTCATTTCTTAGTTTCTTTCAACATTAGTTTATCTTTCCTTTGAGTCATAGCCGACTCTGAAATAAATAAATAATAAAATATATTAATTTTAATTTACTTTCTCATCGCATCATCTTTTTTGTTCTGCATCATTTTTGTATCAGAGCTTTCGTGCTGCATCACATCTTGTATCGCTCGAGGCCATCCTAGAAGGTCCAAGTCCTGACAGACTTCCTGGTAGAATACATGTGGGTAGATGGTGAGCCCATAGAGGTGTTAGCAAAGCCATCGGATAGCCATCCCATAAGGGAACCACTTGGATCGTCGATATGGAGGGTGCATCCAACTTAATTAAGAGTAGGGCCGGACTCATCTTAACAATTTAGATGAGGTAGTTGCTGAATATGCATTGCACTCTCTTCAAGCGACTAACAACCAATTTGAGTACGAGGCATTTCTGGCGAGGCTAATATTATCCCACGAGCTTGGAGTGGAAAGCCTGAGGGTCTTCACTGACTCGCAGCTCATAGCAACCAGGTGATCAATGAGTTCAAGGCTCGAGACCCCATGATGGTGAAGTACTTAGACAAAGTACGAACCTACATAGTTGGTTTTTAGCATTTTGATATCTCTCACATTCTATGGGAAGAAAACTCCCATGCCGATACCCTCTCCAGGTTCGCACCTCAGCCGACTCCCTGTCGGGGAGGACATTTGTTGAGTACTTAGAGGCCCCCAACATTGTGGTGATCGAAGAGATCTAGCAAGTCATCCATGAGTCGAGCTAGATGGACCCTTACATCAAGTATATAGCCGAAGGGACCCTGCTTGACAATTGCTTGGAGGCCAGCCTCCTGAAGTGGGAGGCTTCCTGATTTGTTCTTTTGGATAGATAGCTTTATAAGAAGTCCTACTTCTATCCATTATTGAAATGTCTGAGACCTTTAGAGGTTGGTTATGTCCCTCGAGAAATCCATGAAGATATCTAGGGGAATCACTTGGGGGGCAGGTCCTTAGACTACAAAGCCCTCAAGCAGAATATTAATGGGACACACCTGTTGGAGGACAGCCAAGTTTGTACGAAAGTATGATCGGTGCCAATGGCACGCCCATATCTAGCGATAACTGGCCACCCTACTATCCCAGCTTTCTTTCCCCTAGTCGTTCGCTCATTGAGGGATGGATATACTTGGGCCATTCCCAATGGCATCCGGCCAACGGAGATATTTACTTATTGTTGCAACCAAGATCGTCGTGGCCCATAGCTGCTGCCGGTGCCGGAGTGCGCTCCCTTCGGTGCCTGGCAGTCCTCTACTCCTGGACCTGCAAAATAGGGGTTAGTGACCCGGGCCGGGGTTTCCAGTGGGTGCACTCCGATGGTCAAGTTAGTGACGATCCAGAAAATAGATCCTCCTGGTCGGGCCCCTCTTGATGGACTCCATACTAGGAGGAGTAAAAGATGTGTGTAAAGACAAAAACTTATTGGGGGAGAACGATGGCGGGGATAGAGGGGTTCCCTATTCCACCGCCTCTCCTTGTATCCCTCGTTTTCCTTTAGCTATGGTGGTGGTGGTGGTGCTTCGCCCTCTTGGTCGAGCTTGCGCTTGTGTTCGTGGATTGTGTTGTTACCTTCCCCTTTTTGGGGGTGTCGGCTATTCTTTGTAGTTGAAAACTGGCCATTGGGTGCTTACCTCGGGATCTTCGCTGGGCTGGCAGGCGCGTGCGACAGGATTCCATGCTGTGGACGAGACGTCTTTCCTGACAGGTGGTAGGGGAAGCTTCCATTCGTTCTGACATCCCCTCCGGTCGCCCCATTCCGGGAAGCTTGGCAGAGCCTCGATCTGGGGGTCGCCGTCCTAGGGGTTCGTGCTTTCTGGCTGGCCCATCTCCCTGAAAGTACTACCGACAGGTAGTTATGGCGGTATGGGGGTGCCGTTCTGCAGTCCTCGGGTGGCTCGCCGGTGTTCCGAGAGATGGCGGGGCTTGCTCCGTCTGGATGCTCCAAGCTTGTGTGGCCACCTCGATGGAAGAGGGAAGAGTGCGGGCCCGGTCTAGAGGGCGCGCGCTCGGAGAGGCTCCACATTGGCAGGTGAGCGCTGAGCTCGACCTCGACCACAGGGCACTAACCTCCAAGGGTCTCGCTCTAGAGGGCAGAGAACACCCGGTCCAGAGGGCGCGCGCTCGGAGAGGCTCCATATTGGCGAGTGAGTGCTGAGCTCAACCTCGACCACAGGGCACTAACCTTCGAGGGTCTCGCCTGGAGGGCAGAGGACGGACCCGATCCAGAGGGCGCATGCTCAGAGAGGCTTCACATTGGCGGGTGAGCGCTGAGCTCGACCTTGACCACAGGGCTCTAACCTCCGAGGGTCTCGCTCTGGAGGGTGGAAGGTGGACCCGGTCCAGAGGCGCGTGCTCGGAGAGGCTCCACATTGACGGGTGAGCGTTGAGCTTGACCTCGACCACAGGGCTCTAACCTCGGAGGGTCTCGCTCTGGAGGGCGGAAGGCAGACCCGGTCCAGAGGGAGCGCGCTCGGAGAGGCTCCACATCGGTGGGTGAGCGCTGAGCTAGACCTCGACCACAGGGCTCTAACCTCCGAGGGTCTCGCTCTGGAGGGCGGAAGGTGGACCCGATCCAGAGGGCGCACGCTCAGAGAGGCTCCACATTGGCGGGTGAGTGCTGAGCTTGACCTCGACCACAGGGCTCTAACCTCTGATGGTCTCGCTATGGAGGGCGGAAGGTGGCTCTGGCCTAGGCATCCCGAGCTAGCGGACCCGACATGCCGGAGGATGGAGCTCGTCTCGTTGCCTTGAGGGAACTCAGCTCAACTCGGCAGGACGGTCCAGGCTAAGGTGTTGCCTTGGCGCCTGAAGCTGTAGTCTCTTTTGTCATGGTGCCTGTCAGCTACCCACGTCAGCGATTTCGCCACATTATTTGCCCCCCACTCTCGCTCGTTAGTGAGCGGCACTCGGGCCAAAGGGAGTTATGGTGATGCTGATGTGGAAAGACGAAAATTCGGCATAATGATGGCCATGGTTGCCGGTGCTTCGAGGGATGGCCTGCCAGCCAGTGCGGAGGCACCATGTGGCCACATCCGAGGAGTAGTTAATGTGGGTATAGAATTCTGAGTGGCTGAGACACCCTTTTCACCGATGGGCGGCATGTGGCACAGATCTGTCGGTGAGGGGGGTTATGACAGTGCGGATTTGGTGGCCCCTTTTAAAGCGAAAGGAAAATCTTTACTCAAATTTCCCATCCTTCCAATTCCTTTGCGCTTATTGCAGTATTCGGGCCCTTCCTTCTCTATGATCCGCTTTGTTCTTCTCTTCTCTAGGAACCAGATTGGCCCTGTCCTTCTTCTTCTTTTCCCTTTGGGCAGGCTTCTTCTTCTGAGTCTAGTCTTCCTTCTTCTTAGGTTATCTTTGAAGCATGTCTCATCCCGATCCTTCTATCCAAGGGATAGTGCTCTCCTCCTCCGACGAGGAGTCGGAGGGGACACAGTTTAGGATTAGCAGTAGACTGGCCCTTCCTGCCCCCCCCCTCCCGGAGTCTGTTAGGAGCCGGGGCAGCTTCTCCTCGTCCTACCTATCTTCCTTTCCTGCTCGAACCAGCACCTGAGTCTGTCCGATCAACAAGTCCGGGCGGGGTCGCTTCGACGATTTCCACCACGGTGCTGGGGGCTATCTGAGATGCCTATGGCATCCCGTCTTCTGTTCGGCTCATGATCCCCTGCCCTGGGGAACGGGTCACTTCCAGTGGCCCAGGCCGTATGCCTTTTATGAGGAGACCTGCTGCGGGGGTCTCCAATTTCCCTTTCACCCCTTCTTCCTATCTATTCTGAGCAACTATCGCTTAGTCCCGCATAATTGGTGCCGAATGCCATCAGGGTCATCTTCTCCTTCATCGTACTCTGCCATGTCCACGGGTTCGTCTCCCGGTTCTCCTTGTTAAGGGCATTTTTCATCCTGAAATGCCACCCGACCGAGGACGGGTGGTGGTCCTTGTCTTCTCGCCTGAAGGGCATAAGATTCGAGCTCCCCTCTTTCATCAAAGGGTGGAAGAGTAATTTTTCTTTGCGGACGTCGAGGGGGTCGACTGGGCCTGGAGTGAGCGGACCAGTCTCCTAACCGGGTATCCGTGGTTGATGCAGCTGATCGGGATGACTACGAGCACTTCGCACCACCCAGATCCCCTCTTTGGAGGTCCTGCTATCGGAGCAATTTTCTGACGCCAAGGTGGACCCATCAACGGGGCCGGGTGAGTTCAATTCCTTCCTCCATATGTGCTTTCCTTTTCTTCACTTTGGGCTAACCCATTTGGCCCCTGTGCACAGGGATGAACTTCTCGGAGGGCGACCCGTTGCCGATCTCCTGGAAGAGGCCACCCATCGGGATGGCCACTGAGCCTCCACTGAGGCAGGCCCGGTTGAGGCGTGCCGGTGTCTGCCTCCGTTGCGCCAGCCGCCCTGAGGGGGAAGGAGGCCAAAGGGCGGACGAGGTCACAGGCCGAACTCCCCGTTCTGGAGCCCAAGGCGACCGTCCGGGTTGACGCTATTGTCGCTATCGTGCCGCCCCGCTCTCCGGGTCCGAGGATGGTTGAGGCGAGGGGAGAGAGGCCTGTACTAGAGGAGCAGTTCCTAGGGGTCCAACCGTCGGAGGGACGGGCACACCTGCTCCCCGAGAGAGTAGGAGGGACGAGGCTAGGCGCCGCCTCCTGTTCAAGCTGGGGCCAGAGAGCTCCTTGGCTGACAACCGTGTCCTAGCTGCTCACATGATGGATTTCTCCATCCAACCATGCGATTGGGAGGAGATGGATGGGCTACCGTTGGGGCTGTGATCGATAGTATCTTTTCCCATCTCTACACGTAAGCAACTTCACTCTCTCTCTCTCTTTTCTTTTTTTTTTTTTTATTAACTTCCCATATGATGCAGATGGGTATCGAGGTCCATTTCATCAGGAGCTGCTATCGAAACTAGGAGCGAGCTGAGTAGCGAAAAGCGACTGAGATCGCATCGTTGCAGGCTGGCTTGAAGGGAAGGACTGACTTCGAAGGGGCGCTTGATCGACGGTCAAGGACCTCGAGAGGCTGCTCGCTGACTCTGAGGGGAGAGCGAAGGAGCTTCAGGAGTGCCTCGACCAGGAGCAGTGACAGTCGAGGAGAAGGCCGAGGAGCTTGCCGATGCCGAGCAGTGGTTGGGCATGTTCAACACCGAGGCGGCCCGGTAGAAGGGGATCGCCCAGTCCCTCCAAGCCCGGCTGGCGATGGAGAAGAAGTTGGCTGCGGCCTAGAGGGCTGCCGAGGAGGTGACCAGGTCAGCTGTGGATGCCAGGCACGAGGCGGCTACAGCGAGGAAGGAAACTGAGGAGGACGTTGCAAGGTACAGGGCCTCGGAGGAGTTCCTCATTGAGATCCATCAGACGGTGTCGGACTCCTTCTTTAAGGGCTTCATGTACCTGCACTGTTTGGTCGAGGGGTTCATCTCAGCTGAGGGCCGTAGCCGCCTCGAATATCTCGGCACTTCAGATCAGGAGGCGGGCGCTGAGGAGGCCGTTGCTCCCGAGTCTCCTGCGCCAGCCAAGGTCGAGGCCGTGCCATCTGAACCTGGAGCCGCACAACCGGAAGTCCCTGTTGATGGAGACTCCCAGCCCGCGGTCTGGTCGGGCAGTAGTTGTTTTTACCCCCTCTATACTTTGTTCCTTTTTCTATATTTGGCAGGGCCACCCGGCATGTCGGGGGCCCGCAGGATGCTTGTATTTGATATTCAATCAATAAAGCTTAAGCTTTCTCGCAACCATTTTCTTTGTCTGGTTCTTCCTATCTTTCTCTCTTTCTTTCACTCCCCTTTTTCTTTCTCCTTCCTTTTGATGAGTGGGGAGATCAGAGAGGAGGGCCTCACCTTGTTTGGGATTGAGTTGTTAGACTTCAACGCCGGGAAGCTGGGCGTAAGTTGATGGCACTTGAGAGCTGCTGGGCTTGAAGGTGCTGTTCACTGAGAGCTGCATGGCTCGAAGGTCCCTTGGCTGGAGACCTGAGCTCCGATCTTGGGCTGGCATCCTGAAGCTGGGCTCGGGGATGTTGATGACTGAGAGCTGCGTGGCTCGAAGGTCCCTTGGTCGGAGATCTGAGCTCCGATCTTGGACTGGCATCCTGGAGCTGGGCTCGGGGATGTCGATGACTGAGAGCTACATGGCTCGAAGGTCCCTTGGCTGGAGATCCGAGCTTCGATCTTGGGCTGGCATCTTAGAGCTGGGCTCGGGGATGTCGATGACTGAGAGCTGGGTGGCTCGAAGGTCCCTTGGCCGGAGATCTGAGTTCCAGTCTTGGGCTGGCATCCTGGAGTTGGGCTCGGGGATGTTGATGACTGAGAGCTGCGTGGCTCGAAGTTCCCTTGGCCGGAGATCTGTGCTCCAGTCTTGGGCTAGCATCTTGGAGCTGGGCTCGGGGACGTCGATGACTGAGAGCTGCGTGGCTCGAAGGTCCCTTGGCCGGAGATCTGAGCTCCGGTCTAGGGCTGGCATCAAGGAGCTGGGCTCATGGACATTGATGATTGAGAGCTGCATGGCTCGAAGGTCCCTTGGCCAGAGATCTGAGCTCCGATCTTGGGCTGGCATCCTGGAGCTGGGCTCGAGGACGTTGATGACTGAGAGCTGCATGGCTCGAAGGTCCCTTGGCCGAAGATCTGAGCTTCAGTCTTGGGCTGGCATCCTGGAGCTGGGCTCAGGAACGTTGATGACTGAGAGCTGCGTGGCTCGAAGGTCCCTTGGCTGGAGATCTGAGCTCCAGTCTTTGGCTGGCATCCTAGAGCTGGGCTCAGGGATGTTGATGACTGAGAGTTGCGTGGCTCGTTCCCCTCTCGTTCTCTTTCTTTCCTTCCCACTCCTTTTTTCTTCTCTCTCTCTTTTTTTTTTTTTGAAGTGGGGAGATCAGAGAAAAGGGTTCTTGCTGTGTTCCCCTCTCGTTCTCTTTCTTTCCTTCCCCTCTCGTCTTCTTTAGAGCGGGGAGATCAGAGAAGAGGGTTACCGGACTTGGTTGCCTTGGAGCTGGGCTCGAGGCCTTCTTGGATGTGGAGCTAGGCTCGGGCCCAGGAGTCGCTTGAGGACTTGGCTCAGGTCTTTGGCACCTTGGAGCTAGGCTCAAGGCGTTGATGGGAGCTACTTGCCCCATGATCCCTTGGCATCTCGGAGCTGGGCTCGGAGGCATTTGAGATTGAGAGCAACTTGGCTTGGTGATCCCTTGGCCGAAGATCTGAGCTCCAGTCATGGGTCGGCATCCTGGAGCTGGGTTCGGGATTTGCTAGTCGAGAGCTGCATGGCTCGGTGATCCCTTGGTCGAAGATCTGAGCTCTGGTCTTGGTCGGTGTTTTGGAGCTGGGCTTGGACGTTGCTAGTTGAGAGCTGCATGGCTCGGTGATCCATTGGCCGAAGATCTGAGCTCTGGTCTTGGGTCGGCGTCCTGGAGCTGGCTCGGGGACGTTGCTAGTTGAGAGCTGCATGGCTCGGTGATCCCTTGGCCGAAGATCTGAGTTCCGGTCTTTGGTCGGCGTCCTGGAGCTGGGCTCGGGGACATTGCTAGTTGAGAGCTGCATGGCTCGTTGATCCCTTGGCCGAAGACCGAGCTCCGGTCTTGGGTCGATGTCCTAGAGTAGGGCTCGGGATGTTGCTAGTTGAGAGCTACATGGCTCGATGATCCCTTGGCCGAAGATCTGAGCTCCGGTCTTGGATCGGTGTCCTGGAGTTGGGCTCGGGGACGTTGCTGGAGTTTTCCTACAAGACAGATAGACACTTGTTCAAGGAAAAAACCATTGTCATTATTATTATGGCTGGAAAGCCTTACACTATTGATAGTATTTCCGCAAGTTGCAGGTGATAACTACATAAACATAATATAAAAGTATTATTTTAATATTAAAATATCATTATTCTTTCAAATTAATACTTTTATATGTCATTTATAGAAAAACATCGTCCACATGGAGAGCCCAGTTTTATAAGTCCAACGGTACGAACGACACTCGAATCGAACTCAGACGGGCCCAGAAATAATTTTTGAAGAATTAACTAAGGTTTTCATGAAGTTTAAAGCAGCCGTGCATAGTGGACCGGCCGCTCGGTCCACCCAGCGCTCCATAGGCCGCGATCCACTATTAACACGGTCCACCTGCAGAGCCATGGACCGCCTTGCCCCATTCAAGCCGAAACTTGCCGCAGAGTCGCCCCCACCGCCGGGGAGGTCACGGGCAAGCTTGCCACTGCCGGAGAAGCCTCGTGGCTAGAAAATTTCTTCCAAAAGGGCTGCAGTCATTTCATCTTCTCTTGGCCGAATCTCACCGTAGTCACCATTTCCCTCGCCTAACCACCTCCCACGACCACCACCGGCCAGAGAAGACAGCGGTGCACCATTTCCTGTCGCCGGGAGGTTCTTCACGTGAGTTGCAGCAGTGGGAAGCTCCCTTCGGTTTGAACCAAATCTTGGCTGAAATATGGGCTGGGTGGACTGAACCGGGATTGTACCGAATTGGGAGGAAGGTTCTGGAGCATGGAGCATCGCCGAATGAGCTAGAAATCGATGGAAGCCCGAGCTTCGTTGCAAACAGTGGAGCGGGTTTTGTTGTTCAGTTATGTCTGGTGCAACCGAGGAGCATGTGCAGTTGAGTTGTTCTAACAGAGGAGTAGGTTGTTGCAACGATGGAAACGTGGAGCAGGTTAGGAGCAGGGCAAGGAAAGCCTATAAATAGGGGTCCTTGGGAGCCAGTGGGAGGTATTTGGTTAATCAGTGAAGAAGCCCTGCAGTTCTCTTTCCGTGTTTCCATTTTCTTCTTTTTTGTGTTTTCTTCCTCCATCACAGAACAGTGCCTTCTCTTCTCCATTCCATAGAGAGCAGCAAGCCATCTTCCCACCACTCCAGCTTAGTCGTAGAGACCCCATTCCAGAGTATAGTCCACCTCTTCATTCTTCCAACCTTCGGTTCAGTCACAGTCCCAAAAGCCCTGTTTCTTCCCTGCGATCTTTTGTTTTTCTGCTATTCCACTTATTCCAGCTTTATTCCCACTATTCCAACACTATTCCAGCTCTATTCCAAGTTTATCCAAACTTTATTCCAGCAGACCTATTCTCTACCGGTCAGCACCATCTTCATGCAGAAATCAACCGAGTCCAGAGCTTCACTTGGGAAAGGGGGTTTTATTTTTGGTTTTATTACTTTGGTGTACTCCCTCTTACTTGAAATAAAGATCATTCGAGTTATTGATGTTCTGTTGTTTTTATTTTTGTTTTTGATTCAGATGCGTTGCTAGGGCAAAGCTTTGGAGGTAAGTCAAGTGAATTAATCCTGACTGACCTATTTCCAAGTGAGTACGGGCTGTACTCTCGTGAGATAGATTATATCTAGGTTATTTCACTAGCATTTAGATCAGTCTATTCCCGACAAGGGACGGGTCATGATTCATGGATATGGGCCATGCTCTCTATCGATAGATCATTTCTTTAGTTACCTTTACTACTGATTACTTGTTAATTTTCTTTATAGTTTTAAGATTTCAATTTCTGTTGCATATTGATTGATTTCAAAGTAATCAAGAAAGTTCCTGTGGATTTGACCCTTACTCTTGCTATCATATTTTAGAATAATAGTTTTAAGGTAATTAAATCGGTGCGTTGCGACGCGCATTAGCAGGCATTCCACATTCTAGGGACCTGATGCCGCCGAGATCTTCAAGGTAATAAGCCCCTTGTGAGAGGGCTTCAGCTACTTTGTATGGGCCTTCCCAGTTCGGTGAAAGCTTGCCGCACTCTCTAGGCTGAGACGCCTCTGCCCGTCGCAGCACCAAGTCTCCGGGCTTGAAAGCTTTTGGCTTGATGCGAGCATTGTAGTACCGGGCCACTCATTACCGGTAGGCCACCATCCACAGGCGGGCTTTGTCCCTCGCCTTTTCAAGAAGGTCCAGGTTGAGTAGGAGGTGTGTCGAGTTCTGCTCTTCATCATACTGCTGCACTCGCAACGTGGGCATGCCAAGTTCGACCGGGATGATCGCTTCGACACCAAAGACAAGGCTGAAAGGTGTCTCGTTGGTTGCCATTCTGGGCATCGTATGGTAGGCCCACAGGATGCTTCGGAGTTCTTCCGCCCACCTGCCCTTAGCTTGGTCCAGCCTGGTCCTGAGTCCTTGGAGGATGGTCTGGTTAGTCACCTCGGCTTTTCCATTTGTTTGAGGGTGAGCCATTGAGGTGAACCGGTGCTGGATGCCGTGCTCAGTGCAGAATCCTTCGAACTCACGATTGTCAAACTGTCACCCGTTATCGGTGATGATGCAACGGGGGAGCCCGAAGTGCAAATGACTGACTTCTAGAAGAACTGGCGGACATTTGCTTCTGCGATCCGAGCTAGCGGCTCTGCCTCGACCTACTTGGTAAAGTAGTCGATTGCCACTAGCAGGAACTTTCGCTGCCCTGGTGCTGGAGAAAATGGTCCTAAGATATCCATTCCCCACTGGGCAAAAGGCCAAGGGGCTGAGAGTTGGGAGATCGGCGCCGCAGGTAGGTATATTTGCGTGGTGCTAGCACTTATCGCACCTCTTCATGAAGTTGGCAGCATCCTCCCTCATGGTCTCCCAGAAGTACCCATGGCGGAGAGCTTTATATGCCAGTGTCCTCCCTCTCACATGGTTCCCGCAAAGGCCTTCATGTATCTCTTGGAGCACGAAGGTTGCCTCGGCGGGCCTGAGGCATCTCAGGAGTGGGTAGGAGTAAGATCGGTGGTAGAGCTGGCCCTCCATCAGGACGAACTGGGAGGCTTTCTTCTTGACAAGGGCAGCTTCTGCGCGATCTTCGGGCAAGGTGCCGTCAGTGATGTACCGGACATACTTGTCCATCCAGCTTGGCTCGGGGGTAACTTGATGTACCTCTGCCGAGCTCTCATGCTGGGACTTTCGAGGTACTCGATGTAGGCACGTCCCAGCGACGAGTCTGGCAAGGTCGCGAGCCTGGTCAGCGCGTCCGCGCGTACATTCTCTTCTCGGTGGATGTGGAAGATGCTGAAGCATCGGAGGCCCGCCGTGCTTGTGCAAACCTTCTCCAAGTACTTCATCATCTGGGCATCCCTCGCTTTATATTCTCCAAAGATTTGTCCGGCAACCAGTTGGGAGTCGGTGAAGACTTTCAAGTCCCGCACACCCAGCTCGCAAGAGACTCTCAGACCCGTGAAGAGTGCTTCATACTCCGCCTGGTTATTAGTCATGGTGAACTTGAAGCGGAGGGCACATTCCGCCACAACCCCATCGCTATTGGTTAGGATGAGGCCTGCTCCACTCCTGCCGAATTGGATGCTCCATCTACGTGGAGGATCCAGGGCTCTTCTCTTGGCCCAGGCTTCATTGCTGTTTGCTCTGGCTCCTCGGCGAACCGGTGCACTCGACCACGAAGTCGGCTAGGACTTGGGCCTTTTGTGAAGACCTCGTTCGACGCTATGTCGAATTCACTGAGTAGCAGGGATCACTTGGCCACCTCTCGGATGTCACGGGTCGGGTGAGGATGGTCCTCAGCGTCCGGTCCATCACGACCACTATTGGGTGTGCTTGGAAGTAGGGCCTGAGGAGCTTAGCAGACATTATTAGTGCAAAAATGAGTTTCTCGGAGCGAGTATCCTGATCTCCGTATCGTGGAGGATTTTGCTAGTGCAGTACACCAGCTTTTAAGATTTGTCCTTATCTGTGCGAACGAAGATCGAGCTAACAGCTCTCGGTGTAACTGCCAGGTACAGCAAGAGCTCTTCTCCCTCCTCCGGCCTAGAGAGCAATGGGGGGGAGGCGAGGAAGTTTTCAGCTCCTCGAAGGCTATCTTGCACTCCTCAGTCCAGGCAAAGTCGTGCATTTTGCGCAGCGCCCTGAAAAATGGCAGGCAACGATCGACCGACCTATAAATGAATCTATTGAGGGTGGCGACATGTCCCGTAGGCACTGGACCTGCTTCTTGGAGGTCGGGTGTTCCATGTCGATGATGGCCTACACCTTCTTCGAGTTTGCTTCGATGCCCCTCTGGGTGATCATGAAGCCGAGGATTTTCTTGCTGCCATCCCGAAGGCACACTTCGTCGGGATCAGCTTCATCTGATGTTGCCGCATGTTGTGGAAGGACTCGGCGATGTTCAGTTACATGGCTCGAGCCCGGCCTGCTCATAACGAGCATGTCATCCACATACACTTGCATGTTGCGGCCTATTTGTGATGTGAGAACATCCTCAAGAGATAGTTGAAGCTCTGAAGAGATTTGAGGATGTACTTCTCGATGAGTTACCTGATCAACTTCCATCTCCTGAGAGACATCCAGCATACTTTAGACTTGGTCCCAAGATCCTCTTTACAACCTTCCATACTATGGGATTGACCCTAGTGAGCCCCAAGATCTACCGAAACAAGTGGACCATGACACCTATAGAACAATGTCCAAATTTTAAGGTTATCCTGAATAACCAAGGTCTGTTTCATGATACCCAGAGATTGCCCCAAGACTCTGACTCCTATTTTCTACCCTTCCTTGAGCGTTCTCATATTTCTAGAGCCATAGGGTTACATTTCGTAAAGATTACCAGGTTGCATGAACCCTTAGAGACCATCCCATTTGCAACATACTTTTGGTATACTTTATGGCATATGCTAGGGATTCATAGTAATTTTCTTGTGCATACAAACCAGGGTCAAACCTAGAGAGTCAATAGTCTGTTAGGTTTAGACCCTAGGAGTCCAATAAAATTTCTCTCAATAGGAATACATAGTGAATCTGCACTTTGCATCATACTAGAATTCTGCATTATTTATAAATTTTAAAATAATTTAGTTGATTCCTGGAAAATGAACCGAAGAGGTTGAAATTGGGGATTTTGTAATGATTAGACTTAGGCCTGACGGTTTCCACTGAGAACCGTTAAGAAACTTCATGCTCGTGGAGCTGGCCCTTTAAAGTGATAAGGAGAGTTGGCCCTAATGCCTATGCTTGAGCTACCCCTGAATTATGGCATTATCTCGACTTTCAATATCCCAGACTTAGTCGAGTATAGGGAACTAGCAAACATACCCAGTGAGCCATTTGGGCCTAACCTTATATTTGAGAGCGAACCCGACCCAGAGTATCCATCTCCAATTTTACCAGAGAGAGGAGAGCAGATCGAGCGTATCCTGGATGACCAAGCTATCACCACCCGGGGCAAAGGTTATTAACGTTTCTTGGTCCGATGGCAAGGCCGACCTGAGTCCGATGACTCGTGGATTACCCGGAGGACTGGCAGCACCTCGACCCCGACCTTCTAGAAAAATATCAAAGCCAAATCAACCCTTACTCGACAGGGTCAGTTCCTCCCACCCCAGAAGAATTGGTGTGGGCACCAGACCTCTGATTAGGGTTTCATTTTTTGGTCTTGCAATAAGGCTTCAGCCCAAAGCATTGTTATATATATTTTTTTAGTCAGGAATTTAGTTTCATTGCTTTTATTTTAGTCTTGTTCATTGACCAATTTGGTCAAGTTGGGTCAATGGGTCCTGTACTTAGCTACTTGTTCTAGTCCGAGTCTACTGGAAGATTGGTCTAAGCCTATTTGAAGGAGTGGTCATTGAGTCTAGTCCAATTATTAATGGGTTAAGCCATTTCCATGCCTTGAAGGATGCCACCTCATCCTTTAAGCACCACCTCACCCATCCCATGTGGTGCCACACATCAGACAAGTGGGCGGCCCAAATCAAGAGGAATGCAGAATTTTGGATGCCATCAACCCAATGGACACCATCCCTTATCCAAGCCTCCCTTCCCTCCCCCTATCAAGTTTTCTCCAAAGAAGGGTGGGCGAAAAAGGAAGGTCAATGGGAGTTGAAGATTTGTGAAGACATGTCCCTTGCTTCAAGCCCCCATATCACTCCTTCTTCCCAAAGTGTTTGATCAACCATGAAGAAATTCAAAAGTCCAAAGGTGCCAAGACAAGATCCATGCTTCATGCCCCCACATCAAGCCTTTCTCCATAAAAGCTTGATGGTCAAGAAGAGCATGATCAAGTGGGTGCCCATGATTCTTGAAGACATGCTCCCCTCTCACTCCCCCAAATCAAGCACTCTACCATTTCAAGGTTGACCAAGAGAGGATTCCATGGAGAAAAATCTGATTTTATGGTGCCATCTTCATGAAGACTTGTAATATTTTTCATTCAAATTTTGAATGAGTCCTTAAGGTGCCTATATAAGGGCCTTACCCCTCCTTTGTAAATTGAGTCTTGATGAATAACAAAGTATATTCTTGAGTTCCAATCTCTTGTTAGTTGCCATCGTTCACTAGGAACGTCGATCTCTGAGAGGGAGCGCCTTCGCCTTCGGGCGTCGAGAGGTGCAAGGCCTCAACTACCGTCACTTCCGTAACTCTATCAATATCCGACTCCAAATCAAGAAGAACTCCACCATCACTTCAACAACTCCTTTCATTCTTCCATTACTTTTCTTTTGATTGAAACTTAACCTTTCCATTCTTTGAATGCTTGCAAGTCCTCCAAGAGACACGAGTACGGAGATGGTTGCCTTTGCCATCGAGATCTTCGGACAACCAGCCGGCGCCTCCGCAGGGTTGAGGGCTTGATCATCTAGGCTGCATCCGCCAAAGTGAGCGATCTCTACATCGGGCACTTCAGATCTTTGAGGTTTGCCCCCTGACTCCTAAGTAGGTATTGATCCGAGAGCTAAGTCCTACGGGGTTTCTCAACCCCGGGGTCCTCTCTTTATCATTGCTTAGGGACTAATTCACCTGCTCGTAGTTCTTGTTATTATCGAATCCTAGATCAACTTACTTATTTTCGGGAATCCAAAGAAAATCATAAAAATCTAAAAATTACAAAAACCAACAAATCACTTGCATCATTCTTCATATTCGCATCTAGTTAGTCCCCATCAATTTGGTCCTTGAAGACCTTGCTGACCAGGCACTGATAGGTGCTCCTGCGTTCTTCAAACCAAAAGGCATCATCCTGTAGTAGTATGTTCCTTGTCGGTGACGAAGGCGGTGTACTCCTCGTCTTCTGGATGCATGCGAATTTGATTGTACCCGAAGAATGCATCCATGAAGGAGAGCAGCCGGTGGCCAGAGGTGGCATCCACCAGCTGGTCGATCTTCGGGAGAGGAAAGCTATCCTTCGAACAAGCTTTGTTGAGGTCGATGTAGTCAACACAAATCCTCCACTTGCCATTATTCTTCCTGACCATCACTACATTCGCCAGCCAGTTCAGGTATTGGACCTCTCGAACAAAATCGGTAGCTAGGAGTTTATCAACTTCCTCCTTGATAGCCGCCTGTCTCTCCAGGACGAAACTCCTCTTCTTCAGTCGAACTGGTTTGGGCTTTGGGTCAACACTCAGTTTGTGGGTAATGATGTCAGGAGGGATACCTAGCATATCCGCCACCATCTAGGCAAACACATCTGCATTCGCCCGCAGGAATTCCAACAATTAGGCCCTCTCCTCCTCGGGTAGCTGAGCTCCGATTTGCACCATCTTCGTGGGGTCATCTCCGAGCGGGTAAGAAAGTAGGCGCTCGATCGGGCCTCCCCTAGGGTCTTGGGCCCTTTGGTCGAGGTCATTCGCACTGGGGTCGTTCTGAGGGACCTTGGCCCCAGGGAGGGCTTGGAAACAATGCTGCACCGGCTGGGGTGCTCCCTTCATCTCCCCGACACCGTAGGGGGTTGGGAACTGCACAAGTAGCCTCTTGGTGGAGACAACGGTGTCGAGCAAATTGAGCCCAGGTCGACCCAATATCACGTTGTAGGTAGAAGGAAGCCTCACTACCATGAAAGTCATCATGACAGTGCTCTGCCGAGGTGGGGGTCCGACAGTGACCGGGAGAGTGATTTCTCCTTCTACCCTTATGGAATCGCCTGTGAAACCAACAAGGGATGTGTGCACGGGCTTAAGCTGATCGGAGGAGAGATTCATCTTGGAGAAGGCATATAAAAAAGCAAATCTATGGAACTTCCACTATCAACTATGATGCGCTTTACAGGGTGCTTCACGATCGTCATCTCGACGACCACGACATCATTATTTATATTTTTCTCCGTCTTTCCCTTCCCTTATAAAGGGGAGTACATTCTCAGAGTCCCCTGCCCCCCGAGTCCTCTTGGACGAACGCGCAGCTCCCTAGGAGATCATGCCTACCGGCTTCTCGGTGGGGCGGTTGTCGATGGTTGGTGATGAGGGATAGATGGTAGGATCGTTGGTGAGCCTAGAAGTCACCTAAATTAGGGTACTATTTTTTTTGGTATTTTTTTTTTAGGGATGGTGAAGGAATAGTGGGGATGGGGACAAGGTTTGGTTTTCATGGACTTTGGGACCCACCCAAACGAAAAGACCTCTCACCTCTAGGGCATTACACCCTCCTGACTCAATTTGTTCATACTTTCAGTAAGAGCTCTAACCATGGCCTCTAAATCAGGTTGGGTTTGACCAGGTTGGTAGGGTACTCCATTCCGGGTATACATGATGATGCAAGCAAACACACAGAATGTGACTAGACTAAAGCGACTACTGGCTCACTAGACCTAGAGTCCAAACTAGATGCCCAATCAGAGTGGCAAGCTAGCCTGTAGTAACTCGGGACTCAGCCAGGCAGGTGTAAGGGGAGTGTTAGGTCCGTAATTGCCAATCCTAGACACCAATCAGTGATGGGCCAGGTAGGCGGACCAGCACACAAAGCCCTTGGGATGTAGTCCCTGAACCACCGTTCTAGACATTGAGTACAAAGCACACACAGAGTAACTAGACAAACTGACTCAATACTAGCCTTGACTCGACTTGTTGATGTCCCTAGCCACTAGGGCAAATTAAGTCTAATAAATTTTAAAGTTAGGCTAGGATAGAATGAGGGGGTGGTGGTTGTGGGCTAAGGAGAGGTTATCAACTCCTCCCCTTATCTTAATGCTCAAATGCCCTCAGGATGAGTTAGGAGATGTTCACTCAAGATAATTGAATTGCAGAATACAAAAATAAAGTTGCAGTAATTTAACTCTCAGAAATTTCACGGAACCAATAAATCACAGGAAAATGTAAAATATCTTCAATTATACTGGTTCTAGCAAAACAAAATTATGCAATTTGGAGTTACCTGCACTGAGAAACAATTCCTGCAAGATAAACTAATGTATTTTCTTTTTTAATGTATTTTCAGAAGTCGGCTTTGACTCAAAGGAAAGATAAACTAATGTTGAAAGAAACTAAGAAATGACAGAGAGAATAATTAAAGGAGTGGATTATCAGAGTAACTCAAAAGTAGGATCGCTGGGGATTGAGAAACCCCCAGATCTAGGGTTTGCTCTGAGTTTCAACGAAACAGACAAAGTGAGAAGGGAAGGTTCTTGTTACCTAGCAGTGATATCTCTCGTTGCTTCAATTGGAGGACACTCTCGAGCAGATTATAGGATCCTTGGAGATGGGGTATCTTCGCAATGGATCCTCAGATTGTAGTCCTATGGCAAGGTTGGCCTCCTTCTCAAACTCAGGATCTGGAAGAAGAAGAACAAAAGAAGAACCAGAAACTCAAAGAAAGACACTGACCTGAGGACTTAATGAAGATTGTTGGATGTAGAAGTTCTGGAGATCTTGATACTGATCTGACTCTCATTTGAACTGGCTCTGTAGTTGAAACAGTTGATCTGAACCTGGATGCTGGTGACCGACTTCGATGTGGAAGAGAGGGGCCGTGGGATGAAGATGGAAAATTATGGTTTGGTGGTGGTGGAGTAGAGATGGGTGGACTAAGCTAGGGTTTTGGGGTTGGAGATCTCACACCTCCTCAAGGTTCCTAGGGAACCCGAATTTACTCCCTCACGGAGCTCAACACCTGAATACAAGTGCGGAAGAGAGAAACACAAAGTTGCTCACAAAGAAATTGATTTCATTCATCATTTTGAATTCAAGAGTTACATAGAGTTGAATATATAGACATAACAAAGAAATAAAATTTTATACATTTCCCATGTGGTACTAATAGGACTAACCCACACTTTAGGCATCAAATTCTCTTCCAAGACTCCTTCCATGAGTGGGCAGCCCAAAAACTCCAAGAAAACTTGAAAATCAGCTCCAAATGGCAGGTTATGGGGGTGTCTCCTAGTATCTCTCCATGAATCAAGGATTTTCCCTTCATGGTTTGGCTCATTTGGACACCTCCTAGTCTTGCTCCACAAGTTTAGGCTTCTTCCTTTCATGGCTTTGGCACTTTTGGAAACTTTTGGGTGCCTCCTTGATTTTCTCCCCAAGACATGCTCTCTTCCCTTTTATAACTTGGATTTTTATGGAACATTGTGGGGCACCTCCTTGATCCTCTCTTCAAGAAAAATTCTTGCCATCCTGGCTTGGGTTATCTGGAAAGAAGTTGTCTCCTCCTTGGATTGAGGTATCTTGATGGATTTTCCCCCAAGTGGTGCAAGAAAAAAGAACCTGCTTACTTGAGGCGGGGGACCAAGGTACACTGGATGGAGATGTGGCAGGGAGTGTGGCACCCACTTGTAGCTGGAAAATGTGGTGCCCTATGGCAAAGGGAATGACACTACCTGGGCCTTGAACTTGGACTGAGTCAACATGACCCAACAAAAATTGAAATGACAAAATTACAGACTCAAAATTGAGTTGATCAGGTCAACCCTTATTACAAACCAGAAAACCCTAATTCTCGGGCAAGGTCAATCAGAGATCCAGATGGAGCCCTGAAGTCTTCTTCTGAGTCTGGTGCCTGCACCAATTTTCCCGGGGTGGGAGGAACTCGACCTTGTGGAGTAAGGCTTAAGTTGGCTCTGGTATCTCTCCAAGAGGTCTGGATCCAAATCTTGTAGTTCTTCTCGGAGATCCAAGAGTCATCAGAGTCTGGCCTTCCTTGCCAGCATACCAGGTATCTTTGGTATCCTCGATTACGAGTAGAGATTACCTGATCATCCAGGATCTTTTCAATCTTCTCTTTCCTCACAGGCCAGTTTGTTTGTGGATACACAGGATCGGGATCACTCTCAATAACAGGATTAGGTTCAAAAGGCTCACTGGGAATCACAGTTGGCTCCCTGTACTCTACTAGGTCTGTAATGTTGAAAGTGGAGCTAATGCCTAGTTCTGGAGGTAACTCGAGCACATAGGCATTGGATCCTACTCTCTTCACCACTCTAAATGGTCCAGCTCCTCTAGCATGTAAATTTCTAACGGTTCCAGGAGAAAAACCGCTCAGGCCTTAACCTAATCATTACATAGTCCCTCTCAACAAAAGTTTTGACTCATCTTTGAGAATCAGCCAACTTCTTCTAAGTTTCATTACTTAAAGTTATTTTGGCATGAATTTCTTTATGCAAGTCCTTTACATGCTTTGCAAGTGCATCAAGAGACTTGTGTGTGTGGGCTAATAGTGAAATCAGATCAAGTGGTGTGTGAGGCTTGTATCCATGAACAATTTCAAAGGGACTCTAGCCTATAGACCTATTGATCGAAACATTGAATGCAATTTCAGCCTGGACAAATACAAATCCCAATCCTGGTGCTCTCAATCAAACCAAAATCTGAGCCAAAGCCTAGTAAAGGGTCAACTAAACTAGACTGACGATGCATTCCTAAAGAATGGACTATTACAAAGGAACCCTAAGTTTAAACCAAACAAACTAAGGCTCTCTAGGTTTGACCTTGGGTCGGAGGAGGGCATGCAGAGCATGAAAACTTATTATGGATGCCTAGTAGGTGCCATAAGGTCTTCCAGAAGTAGGTGGCAACCTAATAGGTTCTGACACGTGGTTCACTCTAAAGGCTTCGACAAAGTATACGTGGATGGTGTAAGAAGCATTGGAAGTCCTAGAGAAAGGGAGGAAATATGAGGTGGAGTCTCGAATTACCTGCTCACTAAAGGTGGTGACCTGAAGGTTTGAATGGTGATCTATGAGTGTCAACTGGTCATCCTTACGAAAGAAAAAGTTTGCTACTCCCAGGAATGGATCAAGAGATGGTTCGGGGAGTAGCCTAGAACATGTGATTGCAACAGTAAGGTTTGTTCTCTAAGCAAATAATGATCCACTTTCTAAGAAATGGATTAAAGAATGGTTCATGGAAGGGCCTATGGATGATGACCTCAAGACTTGAAATTTTACCTATGGGTGTGGAAAGGTATACTCTATAGTAGGGTAGGTCAGTCATGCGAAGGAAGGGGTCTGGGCCATAAGGAGGACTTCTACAGGACTGGGTGAATCAATCAGCTCAAGACAAGGATGTTCAGCTGAGATTACGGGAGAGACCTTAGTGGCTGGGCATGGGACAAGGTCCAATTGTAAGAGGCTTGATTCAGTCATCCTAAGGAGAGGATCTACCATAGGGTGGGCAAACTTAAACAGTTCAGTGCAAAGATCTTCAATTGGTACTTGGGGAATGACTGTCATTAGAGGGTACGAACTGATAGCTCGGGCTAACACTATGAGTTCTTCCTGGGGGTATTTGACTAAAGGAACCTGGTTCTCACAAATCTCTTGAATTTTTGAACTAGGTCCTACCACTTGGTTGCTCTCCAAGGTCTCCTCAGGTAAGGAACCAATAGTATCGATGTCACATTCTTCAAGTTCTTCCCCCTCATATTCATCAACTAGACTCAAGCCAGCATCATATACTTCCTCGATGCCATCTTCAATGGGTTTCGGGTCAGTGGTAATCGGGACAACTGATTCTGGGCTTGTCATACCTAACCTTTCTTCCTCATTGGTAGGCTTGGGTTCTCCCTCATTAATGTCATCCTTAGGATTCTTACCACTTAGCTGTGCACAAGCCAGTCCTATGCATGGGCACTGACTAGATTTAGGCCTCTTTCTCCACAAAACCAACATTCTTGCGATATAGGAACCTGGGTCACACTGGGTTTCAAGCTAGTAGAGACCTTACTTGGGCATGGGTGTGGATCTAAATGGTTGATCTAGAAGACTTGGGTTGTGAGTGATGGTCTAGAATATTGTAAGGACCTCTCATAGACACGATCCACACTATAGATATCATGGTTAGGCTTCCTAAGGTTATGCTCGGGATCACGGTATAAGGTCCTCCTAGGCTCCTGGCATTGATGAGGTTGGGGTCTATTAAATTTTGGATCAGGGGTCCAATTTTGATGTCTACATTTCTCAAGTACTTGGACTCGATCCCTAAGCTGGGTAAAATTCTCATGGACTTGTTCTTTACACTGGGTAACAGTAGCAGTCATATCCTGACTCAATTTGTTCATACTTTCAGTAAGAGCTCTAACCATGGCCTCTAAATCAAGTTGGGTTTGACCAGGTTGGTAGGGTACTCCATTCCGGGTATACATGATGATGCAAGCAAACACACAGAATGTGACTAGACTAAAGGACTATGGCTCACTAGACCTAGAGTCCAAACTAGATGCCCAATCAGAGTGGCAAGCTAGCCTGTAGTAACTCGGGACTCAGCCAGGCAGGTGTAAGGGGAGTGTTAGGTCCGTAATTGCCAACTAGACACCAATCAGTGATTGGCCAGGTAGGCGGACCAGCACACAAGCCCTTCGGGACGTAGTCCTGAACCACCGTTCTAAACACTGAGTACAAAGCACACACAGAGTAACTAGACAAACTGACTCAACACTAGCCTTGACCGACTTGTTGATGTCCCTAGCCCACTAGGGCAAATTAAGTCTAATAAATTTTAAAGTTAGGCTTAGGATCGAATGAGGGGGTGGTGGTTGTGGGCTAAGGAGAGGTTATCAAGTCCTCCCCTATCTTAGATGCACAAATGCCCTTAGGATGAGTTAGGAGATGTTCACTCAAGATAATTGAATTGCAGAATACAAAAATAGAGTTGCAGTAATTTAACTCTCAGAAATTTCATGGAAACCAATAAATCACAGGAAAATTATGTAAAATATCTTCAATTATACTGGTTCTAGCAAAATAAAAATCATGTAATTTAGAGTTACCTACTCTGAGAAACAATTCCTGTAACAGGATAGTTATGGACTGAAAACAGGGTGCTTCCCCGTTTACAATTCCTACTACGAAGTTTTAACCCAACGGATCCCCTACACGCCCTAGGAACACCCCGTGGAATGGAAGAGGAGGTTTGCACTCGCTTCGTTCCTAGGACCGGACGTCCTGGGGAGTCTACTTCGAGCAGACAAAGTAAAAAGAAGAGAGACTTAAAACAAGCAAGCAAAACAGAAACCCTAGATTGGGCTCTGATACCAAAAATAATGCAGAACGGAAGCTCTGATACCAAAATGATGCAGAACGGAAATCTGATACCAAAATGATGCAGAACGGATATGTGGGATGCGGAAGCAAATTAAAATAATGTATTTTTTTTTTAATATATTTTCAGAAGTCGGCTTTGACTCAAAGGAAAGATAAACTAATATTGAAAGAAACTAAGAAATGACAGAGAGCACAATTAAAAGGAGTGGATTATCAGAGTAACTCAAAAGTAGGATCGCTGGGGATTGAGAAACCCCCAGATCTAGGGTTTGCTCTGAGTTTCAACGAAACAGACAAAGTGAGAAGGGAAGGTTTTGTTACCTAGCAGTGATATCTCTCGTTGCTTCAATTGGAGGACACTCTCGAGCAGATTATAGGATCCTTGGAGACGGGGTATCTTCGTAATGGATCCTCGGATTGTAGTCCTATGGCAAGGTTGGCCTCCTTCTCGAACTCAGGATCTAGAAGAAGAAGAACAAAAGAAGAACCAGAAACTCAAAGAAAGACACTGACCTGAGGACTTGATAAAGATTGTTGGATGTAGAAGTTCTGGAGATCTTGATACTGATCTGACTCATTTGAACTGGCTCTGTAGTTGAAACAGTTGATCTGAACCTGGATGCTGGTGACCAGCTTCGATGTGGAAGAGAGGGGCCGTGGGATGAAGATGGAAAATTAGGGTTTGGTGGTGGTGGAGTAGAGATGGGTGGACTAAGCTAGGATTTTGGGGTTGGAGATCTCACACCTCCTCAAGGTTCCTAGGGAACCCGGATTTACTCCCTCACGGAGCTCAACACCTGAATACAAGTGCGGAAGAGAGAAACACAAAGTTGCTCACAAAGAAATTGATTTCATCATCATTTGAATTCAAGAGTTACATAGAGTTGAATATATAGACATAACAAAGAAATAAAATTTTATACATTTCCCATGTGGGACTAAGGACTAACCATACTTTAGGCATCAAATTCTCTTCCCAAGACTCCTTCCATGAGTGGGCAGCCCAAAAACTCCAAGAAAACTTGAAAATCAGCTCCAAATGGCAGGTTATGGGTGTCTCCTAGTATCTCTCCATGAATCAAGGATTTTCCCTTCATGGTTTGGCTCATTTGGACACCTCCTGGTCTTGCTCCACAAGTTTAGGCTTCTTCCTTTCATGGCTTGGCACTTTGGAAACTTTTGGGTGCCTCCTTGATTTTCTCCTAAGACATGCTCTCTTCCCTTTTATAACTTGGATTTTATGGAACATTGTGGGGCACCTCCTTGATCTCTCTTCAAGAAAAATTCTTGCCATCCTGGCTTGGTTTATCTGGAAAGAAGTTGTCTCCTCCTTGGATTAATGTATCTTGATGGATTTCTCCCCCAAGTGGTGCAAGAAAAAAGAGCCTGCTTACTGAGGCATGGGGACCAAGGTACACTGGATGGAGATGTGGCAGGGAGTGTGGCACCCACTTGTAGCTGGAAAATGTGGTGCCCTATGGCAAAGGGAATGACACCTACCTGGGCCTTGGACTGGATTGAGTCAACATGACCCAACAAAAATTGAAATGACAAAATTACAGACTCAAAAATTGAGTTGATCAGGTCAACCTTATTACAAAACCAGAAACCCTAATTCTTCGGGCAAGGTCAATCAGAGATCCAGATGGATCCCTGAAGTCTTTTCTGAGTCTGGTGCCCGCACCATCCCTCCTGGAGCTCGGAGCCTGGGGTGCTGGCTTCCGGGCTCCTGACACTCTGGCAGGGGCCGACTTCTTTAGGGGTCCTCCATCGAGCTCCCGCCTTGTACGGTCCGCCTCCTCAGGTGGATATACTTTTGGGCCTGGAGAAGAGCTCAGAGTAGGTCTTGGGGGGCTTCTTATCCAGCGAATAGGTCAGGCGAGAGGTCCGAGCCCTCGCTTCAGTGCCAGCATGGCGACTGGCTCTTCAAGATTATAGATCTCCAATGTGGGGCCTTGAAGTGGGCTACGTAGTCCCGTAGGGACCGTGGTCATGCTGCTGGATGGAGAAAAGGCTGTCTACCTCTTGTGGCAACTTCCTACAAGCGTCGAAGTGAGCCACGAACTTCTGCCCTAGCTGGGCGAAGGAACTGATACTCTCCGGCTCCAAGCGGGTAAACCACACCCGAGTTGCTTTCTGAAGAGTAGTAGGAAAGTGACATAGAGAAGAGCGTCGGTGGCCCCATGGACCCTCATGAGGGTCCGGGTACTTTCTAGGTGGTCCAGGGGATCGGTGGGTCCGTCGTAAGGATCCACCTGCGACATCAGAATTGGTGCAGAATCGGCTTCACTTGGATTTCTTGGGAGAATGGGGGATGGGTGTCATAGCCCGCTGGCTCACTAGCGGAGCCCTGCATACTGGCAAACCATCGGGCAAACTTCGCCAGCTTGCGTTCATGTTCTTCAGGTCCCTTTCCGCCGCGCGCCTGACGGCTTCATCAGTGGACCCCTCCGCCGAAGGAGAAAGAGAAGGTGACATGGATGCATGGAATCCATGATGGGGGGTCTTGCTTTTCCTGCCTCGGTGGAGTCTGGGCGCCTCCCACCCGAGGTTTGGCGAGCGGCTCTCTCTGTCAGCAGAGCTGGCTCGTTGCCTCTTCACTAGAGCTTGATGGCTACCCCGGTTATCGATGGTGGCCCACGGTTACGACGGCCTTCCTTGGAAGGAGCGCAGGCTATCACGGGAAGCTGCGTTGGGGTCGCCAGAGTCCTTGGCTGCTGGTGGGTAGCCACGGATCGGTGCTGGTGCTGAAGCTGGTGCACTGCCATGGTGAGGACTTGCATTTGCGGGTGAGTGCAGCCAGCTGTGCTTTTTATGGAGGTGGCTGAACTGGCACGGATGGCTCCACCTCTTGGCGACGGGGGTCCCCTCGATAGGGGGAGTCCCCCGTGAGACTGGTGGAGGCCTCCCTTGCCCTGGTTGTCACCATCCTTCCGCTTGGCTTGCCTGCAAAGAGATGAAGGGCTTTATCCTCGCTGGCCACCCCCTACCTGGCACACTAATTGTTGCCGCCAAGATCATCGTGGCCCATAGCTACTGCTGGTACCGGAGTGCGCTCCCTTCGGTGCCTGACGGTCCTCTGCTCCTGGACCTGCGAAACAGGAGTTAGTGACTGGGCCAGGATCCGGAGGGGGCACTCTGATGGTCAAGTCGAGGGGCCGAGCTCCAGTGAGTCAAGGTTGATGGATTCCGCATCCAAGGAAAATAGTCCTCCTGGTCGGGCCCCTCTTGATGGACTCCGTACTAGGAGGAGTAAAAGATGTGTGTAAAGATGAAAACATTGCTAGGAGAGACGATGGTGGGGACATAGGGGTTTCCTGTTCCACCGCCTCTCCTTGTATCCCTCATTTTCCTTCAGCTATGGTGGTGGTGGTGGCGCTTCGCCCTCTTGGTCGAGCTTGCGCTTGTGTTCGTGGATTGTTGTTGTTACTTTTTCCCTTTTTGGGGGTGTCGAATGTTCTTTGTAGTTGAAAACTGGCCATTGGGCGCTTACCTCGGGATCTTCTCTGGGCTGGCAGGCACGTGCTGCAGGATTCTGTGCCATGGACGAGACGTCTTTCCTGACAGGTGGTAGGGGAAGCTTCCATTCGTTCTGACATCCCCTCTAGTCGCCCCATTCCGGGAAGCTTGGCAGACCCTCGATCCGGAGGTCACCGTCCTAGGGGTTCGTGCTTTCTGGCTGGCCCATGGGTTCATGCTTTCTAGCTGGCCCATCTGCCTGGTAGTACAGCTGGACAGGTAGTAATGGCAGTATGGGGGGCGCCATTCCGTAGTCCTCGGGTGGCTCGCCGGTGTTCCGAGATGGCAGGGCTTGCTCTGGTCTAGATGCTCCGAACTCATGTGGCCACCTCGATGGAAGAGGGAAGAGTGCAGGCCAGGTCCAGAGGGTGCGCGCTCGGAGAGGCTCCACATTGGCGGGTGAGCGCTGAGCTCGACCTCGACCACAGGGCACTAACCTCCAAGGGTCTCACTCTGGAGGGCAGAGGACAGACCCGGTCCAGAGGGCGTGCGCTCGGAGAGGCTCCACATTGGCGGGTGAGCGCAAAGCTTGACTTCAACCACAGGGCACTAACCTCCGAGGGTCTCGCTCTGGAGGGCAGAGGACGGACCCGGTCTAGAGGGCGCGTGCTCGGAGAGGCTCCATATTGGCGGGTGAGTACCGAGCTCGACCTCGACCACAGGGCTCTAACCTCCGAGGGTCTCACTCTGGAGGGTGGAAGGCGGACCCGGTCCAGAGGGCGAGCGCTCGGAGAGGCTCCACATTGGCGAGTGAGCATATCCAGAATCTTGGAGCATATCCAGAATAAAGTAGTTTGGAATTTTATCTTTATTTGAAATTTAAATAAGGATTTGGTTGGTTAGGATTTAGATATGGATAGGCTTGTATTATCCTATCTTGTGTTTGAATTTGAATCATCTCTATCTTTTTATACTGTATTCAAATTCAAATGAGGGTTGGACAAGTCTATAAATACCACCCTCAGTCCTTTGTAAAAAAATGTTTTTAAAGTTTATTCAAGTTTGCAAATGAAAATGAGTTTTAGAAAAGAGTGTTTTTTTTTTATTTCACTCCGTGAGGAGAGGGTGTGAGGCCCAATCCCAGGACATGATGTGAGGTCATGCCCAGTTATCCCCCTTCCCATTCCATCTTCTCTATCCCTCGTGGCCTTCGAGATCCATCTAGCACCTCCAAGTATCGAGGAGGGTGTAATGCCCTAGAGGTGAGAGGTCTCTTCGTTAGGGTGAGTCCCAAAGTCCATGAGATCCAGATCCCTATCCTACATCCCCACTATTCCTTCGTCACCCTAGAGAAAAAAAATATCAAAAAAAATTGTACCCTAATTTAGGTGACTTCTAGGCTCGCCAACGATCCTAACCCCATCTGTCCCTCATCAATTTGGTATCAGAGCTCAGAAAAATTAGGGTACATGTATATCATCCCAGAATTCCTTTTATCATTCATCCATCTACTTTCCAGATTCAAAAAAAAAAAAAAATCAAATCTCCCAGCCAGTCATCGCCATCACCTAAAAAAAAAAAAAAAAAACCCACTCCACCTTTGCCACCGACGAATCCCTCCTCCCTACCGGTGAGGACCTCGTCCTCCTCCCACCCAATGCCTCTGTCCTCTCTCCCCTCCTAGTCACCGACCGGGGAAGAAGAAGTCACCACCTCTACCGTCCCGCCCGAGGCCACTATGTCGAGCCCCTCATCTTCCCCCGCCTGCAGTTGCCACGATCCTTCATCTGGAGCCTTCTAACTGCTCTCCTCCCAAGCAGAAGATCAAGGAGGCTAAAGTCGCCACCTCCGCCCATCCGCCCGAGGCCACCGCGTCAAGCCCGCCGCCACCGCCGCGTCCCCCTCATCTCCTTCACCAGATCCCAGGGTCGGCGATCCCTCGCTTCCACCCACCCACTCCATGTCCTCGAGGTCCTTCTCTCTCTTTCGTCGGAGACCTAGTCTGCCGCCCGGAGTCACCCACAACCACATCTTCCGGATGCTCTGCCCATCTCCATGCTGCCACGAACACCCGTTGCCAGAGTAATCGCCCTTACTAAGCTCGGTGCCCTCGCCTCCTACGGGATCAAGCTCACCGACGCTACTGCCCGAAACCCCATTCCTCCGCCTCTAACAGGGAACACCGGCACGGCCTCCATCGCCAGCAGCCGACGACCGGGGATCCATTGACGAGCCTCCGCCCGACCTTCACCCATCTAGGTTCGCCCGTCCCGACCGGACTGCCTCCACTACTCCACCCCGCAACGCTCCGTGAAGAAGCCCACCATTTCCTTATCCTGCAATCGAATGGAAGCAGCTTCGTCCTCCAGTCCAGATCTCCGCGCCACCCCTTCTCCAGCGATGGCTCCTTCGAGAACACCGATGGAGGTCCCATCCGAAGCCCCCCCGGCAAGCCCCTGGGTCGTAGATCCGCACGACGCTCGTCCCACGGATCTCCTCCCTGTTGCCAATGCCAGCCACAGCTGACTCCACCGTCACCATCACCACCCTGCCCGAACGACTTCGTCCAGCACGATGCCAGCGACACCCTCCACAAGCCCCTGTTCCTAGTTTGAGTTGCACGAACGTGAAATCTAAATCAGCTTTCTTTCCGACTTCAAGCATTGCACGTTCCTTAAAGCAAACCGTTCTTTGCCGATTTCACCTGCTTCAGGATTAGGCAGGAAATAAACAAAAAAAAAAAGGAGGAGGAAAAAAAGAGTGAAAAAAAATGAATGAAAAAAATCTAGAAAAAATAATTTGGGATAGTTTCCAGATGCACAATTTCACACAGATTTCAGAGTTGCACGATTTTCAGTGCTGCATGATTCTCGAAGCTGCACAGATCTCAGGGCAGAGCCCTTGATTGATTGGATTCGGTTTCACCAACGTTCCCCCTGATCCTGACTCGACGGAGTCGAGTTCTCCCAACCTCGGGAGAATGATGGGGACCTCACCAGCATGAATCTCGGAGCAAGCACGAATCTTGGAGCATATCCAGAATAAATTTAGGATTTATCTTTTATTAAAATTTGAATTAGGATTTGGTTTGTTAGGATTTAGATATGGATAGGCTTATCTTATCCTATCTTGTATTTGAATTTTAATCATTCCTATCTTTTTATCTTGTATTCAAATTTAAATGAGGGTTGGACAAGTCCATAAATACCACCCTCAGTCCTTTGTAAAAAATAAGATTTGAGAAAAAAAAATTTGAGTTTTTAGAAGAGTGATTCTTCTTGCCTTCGGGCATGGGGCGTGAGCCCTAGTTATCCCCTTTCCCATTCCATCTTCTTTATCCCCTCGTGACCTTTGAGATTCATCCTAGCGCCTCCAAGTATTGAGAAGGGTGTAATGCCTAGAGGTGAGAGGTCTCTTCGTTAGGGTGAGTCCCAAAGTCCATGAGTTCCAAACCCTGTCTTCCTGCCCCATTATTCCTTTGCCACCTTAGTGAAAAAAATACAAAAAAAAAATAGTACCCTAATTTAGGTGACTTCTAGGCTCACCAACGATCCTATGCACCTGTCCCCCATCACCACGTCGTCATCACGGACAATGGATTGCAGTTTGATAAGGAGACATTCAGAGAATTTTGCACCGATTTGCACATCCATCATTGATTCGTGTTTGTGAGTCACTCACAGACCAATGGGGAAGCCGAGGTGATGAATCGGATAATTCTCTAGGGCCTCTGGACTAGGCTAGACAAAACCAAAAGCAGATGGGTGGAGAAGCTTCCTAATGTACTATGGGCATGCCACAGCACATCTCGAGCTTTGACCAATGAAACACCATTCAAACTAGTCATTAGCACTGAGACGGTAATACCAGTAGAGATCAGCCTTCCAACATTACGGACGGAGTGCTTTGACAAATCAAACAATCTGACACACCTGCTTCTCAACCTCGACCTACTAGATGAGATTAGAGACAAAGCCTATCTCTGCATAGCCGCATACTGATAATGTTTATCTCGGTACTATAACTCACAAGTGAAACCTAGGTCTTTCTGCCTAGGGTACCTCGTTCTGCATCGATCGAAAGTGTCCTGGTTTGCCAAACAGGGCAAACTATCCATGAATTAGGAAGGCCTTATCGGATGGTCAAAGCACTACACTGTGGAGCATACCGGATTATCGAGCTTGATGGAACCAAAATTCCATAGACATGGAATGCTGAGAATCTTTGGATGTACTATCAATAATATGTACTCGTTGCCTAAAAATGAGATGAACTTGCTTTCTAGTAGAACTTTCCAGTCCTTCCCCCATGAGGGGGCTTATCTTCATGATCGGAAGTCGGGCGAAGTTCGATGGGTTGCTCCGTAGCACCATCTCCTTAGGTGACTTGCTCCACAGCACCATCATCTACCTGTTCGATCGGAAGTCGGGTGAAGTTTGATGGGTTGCTTTACAGCACCGTCTTCTTAGACAGCTTGCCCCATAGCACCATCATCCACCCGTTCGACTGAAAGTTAGGTAAAGCTCAATAGGTTGCTCTGCAGCACCATCTCCTTAGGTGACTTGCTCCATAGCACCATCAACAATCCATTCATCTGACCAGAAGTTGAGCAAAGTTTGATGGATTGCTCTGTAGCACCGTCTCCTCAAATAATTTACCCCATAGCACCATTATCCACCCATCCGATCAAAAGTCGGGCGAAGTCTACCGGGATGCTCCGTAGCACCATCTCCTCAGAACACTTGCTCCACAGTACCATCATCCATCCATCCGATTGGAAGTTGGGCGAAGTCCGATGGTTCGCTCTATTGTTCCTTCCCTGCAGCTGGTCCCTGAATCACCCCTATGACATGCTAACCTATGTTAGGTGGGCACGAGACTAGCTAAGGCAATTCATTATCTACGTCTAGATACTGGCAATAAAAAAGTAAGAGCGAAAAAGAAAAGAAGATGACTCCAGTAATGAAAAACTTAGAAACTTCATTTCATAAGTAAGGTTCTACAGAATAGGCAAAATCCCCTAATAGGCTAGGGGCTTTATAAAGTTTCCTAATATAGAATCTAAACCAGAGTAACAACAAGAGTTTATCTGTCAGAGCTTGGAGATGGGACCCCATCAGATCTGAGAGCCTCCAGGGTGGCATCAATCATCACCCCTGTCTCAGTCATCACCTGTGCGATAGTTTCCCACACCAAGGTCGTTTGACCAGTCACTTCGGTGGCCATGATGGGTTAAGGCTTTGGGAGGGCTCTAGGTCAATCTCAGGCTTGGCGGTCTTATCAACCTTGGTAGCATCACCTTGAGCATCGATGACCCCTTTCTTCTCTATCGATTCGAGCTCATCGGCAACGATGTCTTCAGGTCGGGGAGATGAAGGCTTGCACAACCTTCCTCTTGCACTCTTTGAATCCTTTGTAATAAGCATCGCATATGGTTTCGTTCACTTTATCTTTGAAGTCAGTGGAGTTCTTGTACTGCTCCACTACCCAAGTTGCCTCTCCTTAGCCACCTTGGCCACCATTTCGGCTATCGTGGCCTTCTCCTTGGCCACTCCCCCCTACCCTTGGTCGATTAGAGTCTCACCTATGGGGCGGTGATCTGCCCCTCCAGCCAAATTGACTTGGTGGTGGTCTTGGCATACTAGTCCTCTAGGAGAGCGATGTATTCCTCCTTGGTGATCACCTCCTCATGGCTCTTCATCTACATCTTGAGCTTGTAGACTATGTCGTTAGCTCCTAAAGGTAAGCCTCCAGCCCCCTTAACTATGCCTCAGAGGCTAACAGTTCATCCTTTAGTGTTTAGCCTTTGCTGCCTCGACCTCTACCCTACCTAGACATGCCTCCTCCTGCTCGACCAGTCACTGACATGCCTCCTTGATGAAGAAGGCATTGTGGACAAACTGAAGGGGGAAAAGAAGACAAATTGGTTAGCCGACCACTCCCCCTTAAAGCCTTAATAAGAACGAAGATGACTTACCCCAAGGACCTGAGGGAAGAGCCCGACAAGGATTTCACTCATCGAGTGCTTGCTCCTTTTAGCTCGATCATGAGGTAACAAGATGAGGTCGAGGAGCTTCTCGACCAGACTAGCATCTCGAAAAATTGATGCATCAGCTGGCATGATCATCAAAGTCTCCACCATCCTAGGTGATGGAGCGGTCATCCCAAAAGGACCCACCGGTGCTGGGCTTTGAGGCCACGCCTCTGCCTCTGGAGGGGATGCATGGGTGGTGTTGAAAGCTTCTCCAGATCTACTGGAGTACATGCCCCAGGGGTTGGTGGCATCGATGGGATCTCGAGAAGGACTGGGCAAGCCTCTGGGGTCCTCTCATGCAACTCGGTAGCCCGACCAACTTACAGAGCTATCGCCCCTATGTCCTTTGCCACCAAGACTCGGGTTTTCTCTACCCTCTCTTGTGGGGCTTCATTGCCACCTCTTCATGTGACTTTCCCGTAGCAGTCTGCTTCAATGTCATTGCTTGATCTTGTCAACAATGAACTTCATGTCTGCACCAGCAAAGCGATTCAGTTAGTCGCAAGAAACTGATAGAAGAAATGTTACTGTGATGCTTATCTAAGGACCATACCAAGTTGATCTCAGCATCGAAGAGGTTTTGCTCGGAAAGAAGGTCCCGCTTACAGGGAACCTAGAGGTGAGAGTGACAAGCTGGTCGTATACCTCCTGGTCAGTAGGCTCTACGATGGTATTTTAGTTCGAAGACCTATCAGGTTGCTCTAAACCTAATTAATCCCCTCGATAGAAGCAAAGAAATATTGATTATTCCATCCCTTGATGGAAGTCAAAAGTTTGAATAACAGGATCCCCCACTGAGGTTTACTAACCACCACCCTCTTTCTATGGGTGTGGTGCTTCAAGGTGAAGAGGGCCCTGATGAGAAAAAATCCGGCGACTAGCTATGAAAGTGGCAGAGGATAATGAAAGAACAGAAACCTTAAAGGAGTTTAAGGTGAGTTGATGCAGAACGAAAGCTCTGGTACCAAAATGATGCAGAACGAAAATATGGAATGCGGAAGCAAATTAAAATAATGTATTTTTTTTTATATATATATTTCAGAAGTCAGCTTTGACTCAAAGGAAAGATAAACAAATGTTGAAAGGAACTAAGAAATGACAGAAAGCATAATTAAAGGATTGGATTATCAGAGTAACTCAGAAGTAGGATCGCTAGGGGGATGAAAAACCCCCAGATCTAGGGTTTGCTCTAAGTTTCAACGAAATAGACAAAGTGAGAAGGGAAGGTTCTTGTTACCTAGTAGTGATATCTCTCCATTTGGTGAAAAAAGACTCTCTCGAGCAGATTATTGGATCCCGGGAGTCAAGGTATCTTCACAATGGATCCTCTGATAATGGTCCTTGGCAAAGTTGGCCTCTTCTTGAACCCTGGATCCTGGAGAGAAGAAGAACAAGGTTAGGAACAAGAGACTCAGGGAAGAGAGTTACCAGAGTAGAAGAAAGGATGGGATTGGAATGTCTTCAGCTGATCTGGAACTCCTAGGCTGCGGATTTGGGACTTCTTCTCCTGGATCTGCTGGATGGACTCTGAAGCAGTGGTAGCTGACTTGAAGATGGTTGGACTGGGGGTCCTGGTGGTCGGCCACCCTTGGAAGAAGAACCTTGGAGATGGTGTAGAGGCTAGGGTTGGTGGTGGTGGAGTAGTGATGGGTGGACTAAGCTAGGGTTTTGGGGTTGGAGATCTCAGACCTCCTCAAGTTCCTAGGAAACCCGGATTTACTCCCTCACGGGAGCTCAACACTCAGAATAAGTGCGGAAGAACAAGGCTTTGCTAAAAAACAAGGGATTTCATTCATAAAATTTCATAAGATAAGTTCAAGTTACAAAAGGGGTCTAATATATAGACCTATAAGAAAAATCAAAACCATACAAGTTCCCATGTGGACTAATAGGACTAATCTACCTTTTAGGCATCAAATTCTCTTCCTTGGCCAACCAAGACTCCTTCCATGAGTGAGCGGCCCAAAAACTCCAAGAAAACTTGAAAATCAGCTCCAAATGGCAGGTATGGGGGTGTCTCCTAGTATCTCTCCATGAATCAAGGATTTTTCCTTCATGGTTTGGCTCTTTTGGACACCTCCTAGTCTTGCTCCACAAGTTTAGGCTTCTTCTTTTCATGGCTTTGGCACTTTAGGAAACTTTTGGGTGCCTCCTTGATTTTCTCTCCAAGACATGCTCTCTTCCCTTTTATAACTTGGATTTTTATGGAACATTGTGGGCACACTCCTTGATCCTCTCTTCAAGAAAAATTCTTGCCATCCTGGCTTGGGTTTATCTAGAAAGAAGTTGGCTCCTCCTTGGATTGAAGTATCTTGATGGATTTCTCCCTAAGTGGTGCAAGAAAAAGAGAAACTTACTTCTTATGGTGTGGGGACCAAAGATACTGGATGAAGATGTGGCACGGAGTGTGGCACCCACTTGTAGCTGGACCATGGAAGAAAAAAATGTGGCACCCTGTGGCAAAGGGAATGGCGCCAACCTGGACCTGGACTTGGACTGAGTCAACATGACTCAACAAAAATTGAAATGACAAAATTACAGACTCAAAATTGGTTTGATCAGGTCAATCCTTATTACAAACCCTAATTTTCTCGAGCAAGGTCAATCAGAGATCCAGATGGAAGCCTGAAGTCTTCTTCTGATTCTGATGCGCACACAATTCTCCCGGGGTGGGAGGAACTCGACCCTATCGAGTATGGATCAAGCTAGCTCTGGTATCTCTCCAGAGGTCTGGGTCCAATTCTTATAATTCTTCTCGGGAGATCCAAGAGTCATCAGAATCTGACCTTCCTTGTTAGCGGACCAGGTATCTTTGGTATCCTCGATTACGAGTAGAGATAACCTGATCATCCAGGATCTTTTCAATCTGCTCTTTCCTCACAGGCCAGTTTGTGGTGGACACATAGGGTTGAGATCATTCTCAATAACAGGATAGGTTCAAAAGGCTCACTGGGAATCATAGCTAGCGCTCCTGTACTTTACAGGTCTGTAATGTTGAAAGTGGAGCTAAGCCTAGCTCTGGAGGCAACTCAAGCACATAGGCATGGCTCCCACTCTCTTCATCACTCTAAATGGTCCAGCTCTCTAGCATGTAGCTTTCTAACGGTTGCAGGAGGAAACCGCTCAGGCCTTAACCTAATCATTACATAGTCTCCCTCAACAAAAGTTTTGACTCGCCTTTGAGAATCAGCCAACTTCTTATAAGTTTCATTACTTAAAGTTATTTTGGCATGAATTTCTTTATGCAAGTTCTTTACATGCTGTGCAAAGTCTCAGCAGACTCGGAGACTCGTGTGTGGACTCGAAAAGGAACTAGGTCAAGTGGTGTGTGAGGCTTGTACCCATGAACAATCTCAAAAGGGCTTTTACCTATAGACCTATTGACCGAGTCATTATATGCAAATTCAGCCCTGGATAAAATACAAATCCCAATTCTTGGTATTCTCACTCAACCAAAATCTGAGTCAATGTCCTAAACTCGACTGACGACGTATTCCTAAAGAATGGACTTTATTCAAAGGAACCCAAGGTCTAAACCTAACAAACTACGGCTCTCTAGGTTTGACCTTGGGTCAGAGGATGGCATGCAGAGCATGAAAACTTATCATGGGTGCCTAGTAGGTGCCATAAGGTCTTCCAGAAGTAGGTGGCAAAACCTAATAGGTTCGACACATGGTTCACTCTAAAGACTTCGACAAGTATACTTGGATGGTGTAAGAAGCATTGGAAGTCCTAGAGAAAGGGAGGAAATATGAGGTGGAGTCTCGAATTACCTGCTCACTAAAGGTGGTGACCTGAAGGTTTGAATGGTGATCTGAGTGTAACTGGTCATCCTTACGAAAGAAAAAGTTTGCTACTCCCAGGAATGGATCAAGAGATGGTTCGGGGAGTAGCCTAGAACATGTGATTGCAACAGTAAAGGTTTGTTCTCTAAGCAAATAATGATCCACTTTCTTAAGAAATGGATTAGAGAATGGTTCATGGAAGGGCCTATGGATGATGATCTCAAGACTTGAAATTTTACCTATGGGTGTGGAAAGGTATACTCTATAGAAGGGTAGGTCAGTCATGCAAAGGAAGGGGTCTGGGGCCATAAGGAGGACTTCTACAGGACTGGGTGAATCAATCAGCTCAAGACAAGGATGTTCAACTGAGATTACGGGAGAGACCTTAGTGGCTGGGCATGGGACAAGGTCCAATTGTAAGAGGCTTGATTCAGTCATCCTAAGGAGAGGATCTACCATAGGGTGGGCAAACTAAACAGTTCAGTGCAAAGATCTTCAATTGGTACTTGGGGAATGACTGTCATTAGAGGGTACGAACTGATAGCTCGGGCTAACACTATGAGTTCTTCCTGGGGGTATTTGACTAAAGGAACCTGGTTCTCACAAATCTCTTGAATTTTTGAACTAGGTCCTACCACTGGTTGCTCTCCAAGGTCTCCTCAGGTAAGGAACCAATAGTATCGATGTCACATTCTTCAAGTCTTCCCCCTCATATTCATCAACTAGACTCAAGCTAGCATCATATATTCCTTGATGCCATCTTCAATGGGTTTCGGGTCAGTGGTAATCGGGTCAACTGATTCTGGGCTTGTCATACCTAACCTTTCTTCCTCATTGGTAGGCTTGGGTTCTCCCTCATTAATGTCATCCTTAGATTCTTACCACTTAGCTGTGCACAAGCCAGTCCTAGTGCATGGGCACTGACTAGATTTATGGCCTCTTTCTCCATAAAACCAACATTCTTGCAATATAGGAACCTGGGTCACACTGGATTTCAAGCTAGTAGAGACCTTACTTGGGCATGGGTGTGGATCTAAAGGCTTAATCTAAAAGACTTGGGTTGTTGAGTGACTGGTCTAGAATATTGTAAGGACCTCTCATAGACACGATCCACACTATAGATATCATGGTTAAGCTTCCTAGGGTTATGCTCGAGATCACGGTATAAGGTCCTCCTAGCTCCTGGTGTGGGTGAGGTTGAGGCACATTAAAATCTGGGTCAGGAGTCCAATTCTGATGTCTAGGTTCCTCAAGTACTTGGACTCGATCCCTAAGCTGGGTAAGACCCTCACGGACTGGATTCCTAAACTGGGCAACAGTATCAGTCATATCCTGACTCATTTGGTCATACTTTCGATAAGAGTCTAATCATGGCTCTAAATCGGGTGGATTTGACCAGGTTGGTACGGGTACTCCGTTCCGGGTGGACATGATGATGCAAGCAAGCACACCAAAGAGATTCGACTGAAACGACTATGGGTAACTAGAATAGAGCCCAAAACTAGATGCCCAATCAGAGTGGCAAGCTAGCCGTAGTAACTCGGGCTCAACCAGGCAAGTGTAAGGGGAGGTGTTAGGTCCTAAATGCCAAATCCTAGACACCAATCTGTGATTGGCCAGGTAGGCGGACCAGCAACAAAGCCCTTCGGGAAAGAAATCCCTGAACCACTTCATCCAGACACCGAGTACAAAGCACACAGAGTAACTAGACAAAACTGACTCAACACTAGCCTAGACCCGACCAGGTGGTGTCCCTAGCCACTAGGGCAAATTAGGTCTAATTAATTTTATGATTAAAGGCTTAGTTCGAATGCATGGGAGGTGTTTTGGGCTAAGGAGAGGGTCTCAATCCTCCCCTATGTTGCAACTTCGGTGCCCTTAAGATAGATTCAATTTATGCACACTCAAAATAAAACATAGCTTGCAGAAAATAAAAAGAGCGAACAATAGTAAAATTGATCTTAGAAAATCTACATAAATTAATAAATCATGAAGATTTTATGTAAATTACTTTCAATTATACTTGTTCCATCAAAATAAGAATTACTTAATTTGAATTTTTGCATGGAGAAACAATTCAGATAACAGGAAAGTTACTGGCAGAAGAATAGAACATGTGTCTCGTTTACAATCCCTGCCTAGAAGTTATAACCCAGCGGCACCCCTACACGCCCTAGGAACCCCGTGGAAGTGGGAGGAGGAGGCTTGCATCTCGCTTGTTCCTAGGACCGGGATGGCAAGGGGAGTCTACTCCAGGCAGCAAAAGTAAAAAGGAACGAAAAAAAAAAAAAAAACAATCAAATAAGCAAGAACCCTAGACAGGGCTCTGATACCAAAAATGATGCAGAACGAAAGCTCTGGTACCAAAATGATGATACATAAAAAATGTGGAATGCAGAAGAAAATTAAAATTAATATATTTTTTTTATATATATATTTTCAGAAGGCGGCTTTGACTCAAAGGAAAGATAAACAAATGTTGAAAGAAACTAAGAAAAGACAGAAAGCACAATTAAAAGGAGTGGATTATCAGAGTAACTCAGAAGTAGGATCGCTGGGGATTGAGAAACCCCAGATCTAGGGTTTGCTCTAAGTTTCAACGAAACAGACAAGGTGAGAAGGAAGGTTCTTGTTACTAGTAGTGAAATCTCTCATTTGGTGGAAAAAAAGACTCTCGAGCAGATTATTGGATCCGGGAGTAGTCAAGGTATCTTCTCAATGGATCCTCTGATAATGGTTCTGGCAAAGTTGGCATCTTCTTGAACCTGGATCTGGAGAGAAGAAGAACAAGGGTAGGAACAAGAGACCTCGGAGAAGAGAGTGTACCAGAGTAGAAGAAAGGATGGATCTGAATGTCTTCAGCTGATCTGGAACTCCTAGGAGGATTTGGGACTTCTTCTCCTGGATCTGCTGGATGGACTCTGAAGCAGTGGTAGCTGACTGAAGATTGTTGGACTGGGGTATGGTGGTTGGCCAACCTTTGGAAGAAGAACCTTGAGAGATGGTGTGTAGAGGTAGGGTTTGGTGGGGGTGGAGTAGTGATGGGTGGACTTAAGCTAGGGTTTTTGGGTTGGAGATCTCACACTCCTCAAGGTTCCTAGGGAACCTGGATTACTCCCTCACGGAGCTCAACACTCAGAATAAAGTATTGAAGAACAAGACTTGCTCAAAAACAAGGGATTTCATTCATAGATTTCATAAGATAAGTTCAAGTTACAAAAGGGGGTCTAATATATAGAACCTATAAGAAAAATACAAAACCATACAAGTTTCCATGTGGGGACTAATAGGACTAATCTACACTTTAGGCATCAAATTCCCTTCCCTTGGTCAACAAGACTCATTCCATGATCGGAGCGGCCCAAAAACTCCAAGAAAACTGAAAACCAGCTCCAAATGGCAGGTTATGGGGGTGTCTCCTAGTATCTCTCATGAATCAAGGATTTTCCCTTCATGTTTGGCTTTTGGACACCTTCTAGTCTGCTCCACAGTTTAGGCTTCTTCTTTTCATGGCTTGGCACTTTAGGAAACTTTTGGGTGCCTCCTTGATTTTCTCCCAAAGACATGATCTCTTCTCCTTTATAACTTCAATTTTAGGAACATTGGGGGCACCTCCTTGATCCTCTCTTCAAGAAAAATTCTTGCCATCCTGGGTTGAGTTTATCTGGAAAGAAGTTGGCTCCTCCTTGGATTGAGGTGTCTTGATGGAGTTCTCTCCCAAGTGGTGCAAGAAAAAAGGGGGAACTTACTTCGTATGGTGTGGGGACCAAAGACACAGGATGGAGATGTGGCAGGGAGTGTGGCACACACTTGTAGCTGGACCCTGGAAGAACAAAAATGTGGCACCCTGTGGCAAAGGGAATGGCACCAACCTGGACCAGGACTGGACTGAGGTCAACATGACTTAACAAAAATTGAAATGACAAAATTACAGACTCAAAATTGGGTTGATCAGGTCAATCCTTATTACAAACCCTATTTTCTTGGTGTTAAGGTCAATCAGAGATCCAGATGGAAACCCTAAAGTCTTCTTTGATTTGGTGCCCGCACCATGAGTTGGGTAGGACCAGCCTATAGCTATCTTAAGAAAGAGAAGATGAAGCGATGAAAGGAAGGCAAAAGCCTGCAAAGAAGAAGTCCTCATACAGGGTGGTTCTACCCGGCCCTCCTGAGATAACCCTATTGTTTGAACCAACTGGGACTAAGATTTAGATGTGGTGCGGGCACCAAGATAAAAGAAGACTTCAATCAAACCTAGTCAGCACCAATTTCTTATGGATTGCAATTGAGTTCTAACCTTGTTAACTTGTTCCTAGTCTGAGTCTTGAGTCTAGTTAAGTCTTCTTGTATCATGAATTTTATGTTTGAGTCTTGCTAAGTATTAGGTCTTGAAGCCTTGTATCAATTGAGTTGTAAGAGTCAAATGTACTTAAGTCAAATTGAGTTGTAATTTTCTTTTGAGCTTGAGTCAAGTCCAACCAAGGGAGCATATAATTGGACCAAGGGATGAACCAAAGCTACATCAAGTAAATCTTCAAATCAAGGGTGCATGAAATAAGAGCCATTGGATGGAATGAAGCTTTGATTGAAGCTACCTCACCAAGACACCTTATCCAAGAGAATGGATACTTGGCACCCATACATGAAGATTTTCAAATTTGAATACTTGGCACCCATGTATGCAGATTTTCAGATTGGACACTTGGCACCCATATATGAAGATTTTTAGACTTAGACACTTAGCACCCATGCATGCAGATTTTCAGATTTGGTGCCCCTTTTCATGAATTTTGAAATTCAAATTTGTAACTACATTTCCCCCTCTTTTCATATAAAATTTGAATTTCAAATAGGACTTAGAAGGTTATAAATAGATCCCTAATCTCTTTATAAAAGCATGCTTTTAATTAATGAAATCCAGAATTATTTATTCTCCATTTGTGTTTGCAAATGCCATCCGTGAGGGATTGAGCAAGAGGCTCAACCAAGTGCTTTAGTCTTAAATTCCAGCAAAGTTTTTCTTCCATTGACACCTACCTCATCTTTAAGAGCACCCGGCCACACTCCACCAAGATCACCAAAATCCTCTACTTCCCTCCCTTCAATTATTTCTATTCCATACTATCTTCCATCTCCTCCACAATACTAATGGTTGTTCTTGCAGGATCCTAAGGAGTATCCAGTCCAGGATGAAGTCCTCCTTGCCTTCAACTCAGCAGTAGGAGCCTCTACTTCCAATGGGTGGGTTAGCTTGATCAGTTAGTCACCAATCCTGAGTTTGAAGGAGTGAACCTAGTGTAAGGTTATTGGAGACTCATTATTTGTATCTAAACCCATTCCTTTCCTCTTATGGTCTGAACTTTTGAATAGGGTATAGTCCTAATTAGATGGTTCTTCTAGCTACGTAGGTCCTAATCATTAACTTAATTCAGATTTGCACTGCGAAGCATATGAGCCTTCTAGTTTAGTCTTCTTTAATGCATCTTAATGACTCCACTATGACTGAAATTAGATCATATATTTTAGAGTTTTAATTAGCTTAATTACTTTAGTCATTCATGCCATATTTTCTATAAGTATGCCACATCATATTTGGTATCAGAGCATGGTTGCATTGGTAGCATAGTCTTCATACTGCTTTGTGCTTTTCCTTCTAAATCCAATCCGGATCTAAGATTCACGCCTCTGAGGGGTGTACACTAGTATATTGTCACGACCCACGGGAATAATGAGCCCATGGCCGGACGTGAATCCTTAGATGAAGTTTGGTATTTGATTTCCCTTGCATGTTTAATTTCTGTTTTTGATTTCTATGTTAGGTCTGAAATCTAGGACTATTTCCCTAGCAAGCTTTCACTATTTTGCCCTGTTTTACATCAATTAATCTCCACTTAATCCATTGTTTACTGTAATTTTCTGAGATTTTTGTGATTCCAAAAACAGAGTGATATCTGTCTAAGAAGACAGCCCTAATCAGTTTTCTGCACACCGAATCTGCATTGGTAGTCTGAACTTCATTCTGATTCACCTCCCAATCTATGCTATTTTTGTCTGATTTTTGCACTGTTTATTCTTTGATTAGTCCTCTTAATTTTGTTATTTTTTCATGATTTTATAAATTCAAAAAAATAAAAAAACTCTGTAAACAAAACAGGCCTGCTGAAATTTCTGGGCTGAAACTAAAATCTCTTCCAAACCCCCCAATCCCAAGTATTTGTTTGATCATTAACCAACTGAAATTAATCTGTCACCTCATAAAATATAAAAAAAAAATCAATTGCATTTATTTTAAGCTATTAAGGGTGTCAATATCATAAGATAAGGGAAGGAGGTCATTACCTTTTCTTAGCCCAAAAATAACCAACCACATGTTGCATCGAACCCAAACCTTTAATAAAATTAAGTAGGAACCTAATTAGAATTAGAGACACCAACAAGTCAAGCTCAATTAGTGTGTTGAGCCTAATGTGAATCATTTCTTCATCTACTCCTGGAAAGTGGTGTCTAAGGCTAGGGGTCCACAGGCAAACGCCTTAAGAGGATTTGTGGTTCTTTAATTGGGTCCTCGCGAAAGCGGGGGGGGGCCTCCACAATCCCACTTCTTACCTGGCCATTTGAAAGGATATTTGTCATCTTGGTCTATACTAAGTCAATTCATACTACATTGGACTTTTAGGTCTAGCAAACCCTAGAGCGAGTCTTTGTATTGAATGACACTAGATCAGGAACTCCCTATCAACATTCACTTGACCATCCCAGTTCTTCTATGGATCCCAATCTAGAAACCTTGATGAGAACTATGACTGAGCAGTTAAAGCAATTGAATACTAGGTTTGATTGAATGGAAGAGAGAATAGGAACCCTTGAAGATGTTCGTTTGGCCCCTACCGAGCCACAATCACCCAGATTGCCACCTGTCCATCCTAGAGTCCAACGCCAGGACTATACTCCTGACTCACATCCAAGGAGAGTTCACCATGATTATGTTGACCAGGATGAGAGAGCCCTTAGAAACATTCATCTAGATGCACCCACATTTGATGGAACTTTGGATCCTAAGGTGTATATAGACTGGGAGGGTGATATGGACCAATATTTTGATTGGTATGAACTGTCAAAAGATAGAAAATTTAAGTTGTCAAACTTAGATTGGTCCGTTAGGCTAGATTGTATTGGGATAATGTTGAACACATGAGTTGACAAAGGGGTGACATACCTATAGCCACTGGAGAGCTATGAAGGTAAAAACTTAGGGAGAAGTATTTATCAATGTCCTATGAACCGAGACTCTTGGATCAATGGCAACGATTAACTCAAGAGAATAAGACAGTGTCCGAATATGTTGCCAAGTTTGATGAGTTCGTGATGAGATGCAACGGGTTGAGTCTAAGGCAGCAACCTGTCTACATGAGGAGATCCAGAGAGAAATATTTGAGGAGAAGTTCATGACCTAGCGGGCCTACCAAATTGCTAGGGACTGTGAGAGATTCCAGAGGAGACTTTTATTTCACCGACCTGAACCACTAGGATTAATCCTCCTGGAAATAGACCAAGTCCAAGCCCAAGTACAGCCAATAGACCCAGTCTTGCTACTCCATTAGTTCGAAGAGAAGATAAAGGAAAGAGCCCTGAGGTTAGAAGAGAAGGAAATGTCCATTATTTTAGGTGCCACAAGATAGGTCACTACGCAAGCCAATATCCCACTAGAGCATTACACATAGGGAGATTAGAAGAAGAAGTTACTGAACCCATAGAAAACTGTGAGGAAGAAGAGGTATGTGAGGTAGGTGTGAGTTTAGCTGATGAGTATGAAGGGGATGAAGAGATCATAGACTCATCAAAAATCATAGGAGTTGTGAGATGTATCTTGACCCAGAGTAAGGAGCAAGAAGATTGGCATAGGACTAGTAACCTACAAACCTTTATCAAGATAGGAGAAAAAGTGTGCAAGGTCATCTTAGATAGTGGTAGTTGCGCCAATGCCCTATCAACCAATATAGTCAAGAATCTAGGATTACCCATTGTGCCCCATCCTAATCCATATA
The DNA here is from genome assembly GCA_021397845.1 of Areca catechu. Taxonomy (NCBI): domain Eukaryota; kingdom Viridiplantae; phylum Streptophyta; class Magnoliopsida; order Arecales; family Arecaceae; genus Areca; species Areca catechu. The sequence continues at coordinate 11,416,620 of CM038038.1, read as the reverse complement.
AGGTATCCTGGATAGATTCAACCTCAATTCCTATTAAGTCTAGGTGCCAGGTCACAATCCAGTTCCAATCATACCAAGAAAGGTTTGGTGTGATGTTCTTCTAAGGGAGTTAGCAGCATCATATTAGGCCGACCATGGTTGTATGATCATGATGCTATACTCTATGATCGATCTAATTCATGTTCTTTTACCCACAATGGGAAGAAGATTGTAATCAATTCCTCACCACCTAAGGACCAAGTTAAGAGGGGATTAAGTCACTTGAGGGATAAGAAAGAAGGGATAAACATGATCATGCTAAAGAATTAGAGCAAGAGCTTAGCAATGGTTCACCTGTTTGGGTTTAGCAACTAAGAAAAAATAGGACCAGCCCCATAAGGAAAAAACCCAGGAAGTGTTAAGGTTTCTAGAGGAGACTGGCCTTCCCGTCGACCCGTGTCCGTTAGGGAGCGGGGGCTGTTTCCTCTCACCTACCTGTCTTCCTCTCCTACTCGAACCAGCTCTGAATCTGTCCGGTCAACAGGGCCGGGTGGGGTCGCCTCGATGATCTCTGCCTTGGAGCTGGGGGCCATCCAGGATGCCTATGGCTTCCAATCTTCTGTTCGGCTCATGGTCCCCCGCCCGGGGGAACGGGTCACTTCCAATGGTCGGGCCATCTCGCCTTTTATGAGAAGACCTTCTCTGGGGGTCTCCGGTTTCCTTTTCATCCCTTCTTCTATCTATCTTGGACAACTACCATTTAGTCCTATGCAGTTGGTGCCGAACGCCATTAAAGTCATCTTCTCTTTCATTGTGCTTTGCCACGTCCACGGGTTCGTCATCTTGTTTTCCTGTTCAGGGCATTTTTTACTCTGAAACGCCACCCGACTGAGGATGGGTAGTGTCCTTGTCCTCTCACTCGAAGGGCATAAAACTCGAGCTCCCCTTTTCTATTAAAGGATGGAAGAGTAGATTTTTCTTCGCGGCCATCGAGGAGGTCGACTGGGCCTGGAGCGAGCTGGATAGGTCCCCCAATCGGATGTTCGCAGTTAACGCAGCTGATCGGGACGACAATGAGCAGCTTCACACATCCATATTCCCTCTCTGGAGGTCCTGCTGTAAGAGCAGAACCTTTCTGATGCCAGGGTTGACCCATCGATGGGGCCGGGTGAGTCCAGTTCTTTCCTCCATATATGGTTCCTCTCTTTCTTCATCTTGGGCTAACCTTCTTGGCTCCCGGGTACAGGGACGATCTTCTCGGAGGGTGAACTGTTGCCAATCTCCAAGAAGAGGCTACCCACCGGGATGGCCGCTGAGCCTCCTCTGAGGCGGGCCCGGATTGAGGGTGCACCGACGTCTACCCCAGCTATGCCAGTCGCCCCGAGGAGGGAGCTCGAGGGGGCTCCCGTGTCATCCACGATGCCAAGTCCGAGTCAGCAGGTGGTTCGAGAGGTCGAAGGATGAACGAGGCCACAGGCCGAAATCCCTGTTCTGGAGCCTGAGGCGACCATCTAGGCTGATGCTGCTATCGCTGCCGCGCCGCCCCACTCTCCGAGTCGAGGATGATTGAGGCTGAGGGAGGAGAGGCCATGCTAGAGCCTTCTATGACGGGGGCTCCGACCGTGACAGTGCCGGGTCCTCGACAGTTCCTGGGGATCTACCACCGGAGGGATGGGCGCACCTGCTCCGAGAGAGTAGGAGAGACGAGGCAAGACACCGTCTCCCGTTCAAGTTGGGGCCGGAGAGCTCCTTGGCTGACAACCGTGCCCTAGCCGCTCGCATGATGGATTTCTCCATCCAGTCATGCGACTGGGAGGAGATGGCTGAGCTGCGACTGGGGGATGTGATCGATAGTATCTTCTCCCAGCTCTACACAGTAAGCAACTTCATTCTTTCCTTCCTCTACTTCTCTTTTGCTCTCCCTTTTTTTTTCCTTTTTTTTTGACCTTTCATATGTGTGCAGATTGACGTCGAGGCCCCTTTTATCAGGAGCAGCTGTAAGAACGGGGAGCGAGCTGAGTAGGAACAGGCGGTGAGATCGCATCGCTAAAGGCCGACCTGAAGGGAAGGGCCACCTCAGAAGGGGCACTTGACCGATGGGTCAAGGACATCGAAAGGTAGCTCGCCAATTTGAAGAGCGTGCAAAGGAGCTCCAGGAGAGCCTGGACCACGAGCAGGGGCAGTCGATGAAGAAGGCCGAGGAGCTTACCGATGTCGAGCAGAGGTTGGGCATATTTAACGTCGAGGTGGCTAATGGGGACATCTCAAGCACGGATCTTGGAGCAAGCATAATTCTTGGAGTGGCACAGATCTGAAGCATTTTTGGAATAAATTTATTTAGGATTTATCTTTTATTTAAAATTTGAGTAGGATTTGGTTGGTTAGGATTGATATATGGGATAGGCTTATCTTATCCTATCTTATATTTGAATTTGATTCGTTCTTATTTTATCTTGTATGCAAATTCAAATGAGGGTTGGAAAATATAAATACCACCCTCAGCCTTTGTATGAGGAGGATGGATGAATAAAATTTCTATTGTTCTGTGTGAAGGATTGTGTGATCCTAGGATATCTGTATGATCCCTTCTCCATCTTCCCAGGGTTTCTATATGATCCCTGATTTTGGGCATCTATGTGAGCCCAGGGCATCTATGTGAGCCCCTTTGCTATGTGCTTGTTCTTCTAGGGCATCTGTGTGAGCCCCTTTGCTATGTGCTTGTTCTTCTTGGGGAATCTATGAACCCCAGTATTTTCTTAACCCTGCACCCTCTTCTTTCCTACTTCTTTGCAAACTAATCTCTGGTGACTTTCATGCTCGCCAGGATCCAGTCCAATCCCTATCCCGCATCAAGTGGTATCAGAGCTAAAGGATTAGGATTTTCTGTTTCATCACGGCCCACTGTTCTCTTTCTTCCCTGTTTCAAATCTCATCCACGGATCCTTCCCAAACATCGACGTCGGACCACCCTCCCCCCAGCCGGTCACCCACCACCATTCCTCCCTTCCAGCCCTCATCCCTGTTTTCTGCTTCGTCTATGCAAGCTCTCCAAGAACTGCCTGCAGCCCATTTCAAAGCACATATTTCAAAGCACATCGATCTCAAAGCTGCCCATTTCAAAGCAAAGTTGATTTAAAAAAAAAATCATGGTATGTCAAGCTAAAAGTTTGGAGTTCCGGAGCTAAAGTCAAGCTGAAGCTAGAGCCTGACCCAAACTCGACAGAGTCGAGTTTTTCCCCACCGTAGGAGAATGATGGGGACATCTCAAGCACGGATTGGAGCAAGCATAATTCTTGGAGTGGCACAGATCTTGAAGCATTTTTTGGAATAAATTTATTTGAATTATCTTTTGTTTAAAATTTGAATTAGGATTTGGTTGGTTAGGATTGATATATGGATAGGCTTATCTTATCCTATCTTATATTTGAATTTGATTCGTTCTATCTTTTTATCTTGTATTCAAATTCAAATGAGGGTTGGAAAATAATAAATACCACCTCAGCCTTTTGTAATGAGGAGATGGATGAATAAAATTTCTATTGTTCGTGTGAAGGATCTGTGTGATCCTAGGGTATCTGTATGATCCTTCTCCATCTTTCCGGGTTTTCTGTATGATCCTGATTTTGGCATCTATGTGAGCCCTTTGCTATGTGCTTGTTTTCTAGGGCATCTGTGTGAGCCACTTTGCATATGTGCTTGTTCTTCTTGGGGAATCTATGTGAACCCCAGTATTTTTCTTAACACTGCACCCTCTTCTTTCCTACTTCTTTGCAAATCCTAATCTCTGGGACTTTCATGCTCGCCAGCGATCCAGTCCAATCACTTCCCGCATCAGTGGCCCGGCAGAAAGGGATCGCCTAGTCCCTCCAGGCCTGGCTGGCGACTGAAAAGGAGAAGTTAGCTGCGGCCTAGAGGGCTGGTCGAGGAGGTGGCTAGGTCAGCCAGGGATGCAGGCGTGAGGTGGCTGCGGTGAAAAGGAAGCCGAGGAGGTGGGTGATCGAGGTACAGGGCCTCAGAGGAGTTCCTCACCAAGATCCAACAACGATGTCGGACTCCTTCTTTAAGGGCTTAATGTACCTGCACTGCCTGGTGGAGGGATTCGTCTCGGCCGAGGGCCGTAGTAGCCTCAACTATCCGGCACTTCGTACGGCCAGGAGGCGGGCGATTAGGATGCTGTTGCTCCCGAGTCTTCTATGCCACCAAGGTCGGGGCCGTGCCACCTGAACCCGGAGCCATGCAGCCGGAAGCCCCTGCTGATGGAGACTCCAACCCGGCGATCCAGCTGGAGAGTAGATATTTTTGCTTCCTTTGTATCTTGTTTCTTTTCTGTACTTGGCAGGGCCCCCCGGTATGTCGGGGCCCGTAGAATGCTTGTAACTGATACTCAATCAATAAAGCATAAATTTTCTTGCAAGTAGTTTCTTTCTCTGGCTCTTCCTTTCTTTCTCTCTTTCTTTCACTCCCCTTCTTCTTTTTCTTTCTTTTTGATGAGTGGGGAGATCAGAGAGGAGGGCCTCACCTTGCATTGGTTTGAGTTATTAGACTTCAACGTCGGCAAGTTGGGCGCAAGTTATGACACTTAAGTGATGCGGGACTAATATGCATGCAATTCTTTTTGTATATTTATATGTGGGTTAGGTGATTAATTCCCGAATTTAGATCAAAATTTTATAGAGAATTTTGTATGAATTTTTGAAACCAACATGAAGATTAGAACCTAGAAAAGTACTAAAGAAGGATCGCCGGGGCTGAGAAGCCTCGGTTAGGGCAAGTTCTCCTACAATATAAAGACTGGAGGTAGAGGAGGTGTACCTGACAACATCTGAAGCACCCGGTGAAGATCGCATGAAAGGATCTCTCGTTCTCGATGGATGCGGCCTGCAAATCGAGCCAAAGACCCACGGATACCCGACTTTCTGCTCGGTGGTCCGATTGAGGCTTGGCTAGAGTCGTTGGATTCGTAGGAACTCGGGGACCTGCAAACGACCTATTAGGGGTTAGAAAACTCGGAGAAAATCAAGAAAACAAAGGAAAACAGCAAAGGAAAGAAAGTTTTGGAGGGGGCTGGAAGGATGGTTGGTGGCAGGAAGATGGTTTGCAAACACCGGGAAGAAGAACTCTCAACCCCTTTATGCACACAGCAGGGTAATCACACAAAGCAATTAAAGAACTCAAGGTTTATTTCATATATCAAATCTCCCTTCATACAAGAGGCTAGGGTCCCTTAAATAGACCCTTAACCTTGGCTCCAAGTAAGGGCACATTAGTCTTGACATAAGAATCCTTTTCCTCTCAAACCCAAGCTAGAAAATAAGGAAACATTAGGTAGAAAAATCCCTAAAAACTCTCTTGACTTAGCCAACACTCCAAGGATGCCTAGGGGGGCATGTTGGGCTTCTAAGAGCAGCAAGGGGCCAGCCCAAAGGGGCTCGGGCGCATGGTTTTGGCCTCTGGAAGCTGGGGTGGCCTGGTAGTCAGGTAGCAGGAATATTTCCTGTATCTTGCTTCTTAGGGGCTTGGGCTTGGTGCCTGGGCTTGATTTCTTTGGGCTAGGATGCAGATGGACCTCTGGAATCATGGATGCCCTTATCTATGAATATACTTTGGTATTTGGAAGGGAATCTGGGCATCTGGAGGGTATCTGCAAGAAATCAAAGTTTTCTGAATTTTCCTCCTGGGGTCTTCAAATCTTCAAGCTGGGTTGGACTTGGGCTATACTTCCATGTCTTCAATCTAGTTGGACTTGGTCTTCACTTGTATGATATAGTCTTGAGTCTTCAGTATGCTTGGACAGGACTCAAAAAAATAAAATTAGCTCAACATGAGCTAACTAGCATTGGACTGAACTAGCTCAACATGAGCTGACTAGTACAGAACTGAAATAACAACTCAAAACTCAATAATAACTAAAATGGACTCAGATGGGCTAAGCCCTTATTACAGATGGACTCATAAATTATTGATCAATTCATAGAGGGTTGAAAAGCCTCTATCTTATTATGGTGCCTTTGGTGTCCCCACCAATTCTCCCGGGGTGGGAGGAACTCGACCCTGTCGAGTGAAGATCAGACTGGCTCACATATCTCTCAAGGAGGTCTAGGTTGAGGTGTTGCAAGTCCTCTTGAGAAATCCATGAATCGTCCGATTCTGGCCGGCCTTGCCACGGACCAGGAAGCGTTGATAGTCACGGCCCCGGGTCATGATGGCTTGATCGTCCAGGATATGCTCGATCCGTTCTCCTCTCTCAGGCCAATTTGTTAGTGGACACTCTGGGTTAGGGTCACTCACAATGAAAAGGAATAGGTCCAAAGGCCTCACTAGGTATCGCTGCCGGTTTCCTATACTCAACCAGGTCTGTAATATTGAAGGTATAACTAATGCCCATATCCAAAGGCAAGTCTAACACATAGGTATTTAATCCAATCCTTCTCTATCACTTTAAAAGGTCTGGCTCTGTGAGCATGAAGCTTCTTTTAGGCCTAAGCCTTACCAAGATAGAATCCACTACATCAAATTCTTTGATCCATCTTTGGGAATTAGCCAGTTTGTTTAAAATTAGTGTAGGTGGTGAACATGCTGGGCACATGCAAACTCCTAACAAATGATTCAAGGAGTCATACTAACACCTAACAGACTTGACTATGCATTCCTATAGAAGGAAATTTTATTGAACTCTTTGGATATAAACCTAACAGATTATAGGTTTCCTAGATTTGATCCTAGCTTGACATGCACATGAAAATTTATAGTGAACTCCTAGCAAATTCCAAAGAGTATGCCAGAAGTAAGATGCAAACCTAACATGTGTGATGAATGCATGCAGTATGCTAATCTCAGCTAAATGCAATCTAATGATCCTAGAAATGCTGGAGGCATCTGGAAAGGGCAGAAAATAGGAAGTGATTCAAAATTAGTCTGGTAATAGGGAAAAAGTTCAAGGTTAGTTGGATAAAGTAGGATAAAAGAAGGGGCGTCAGGGACTAATCCTAGACTAATGAGGCTAACCTTACAAGGTTTCAGTATATCTATGGGGTTTGCATAATGGAAGGATGGTTACTAATCTCAGGGAAGAGGCCCTTAATGGGAACTATAGGAGGAGGCTCATCCTGAGGGTACTGATTCAAAGAGATCAAGTCCTTACAAATTCTTCTGGTTCTTGTATTTTAGGACTATACTCTATAATTTGGCTCTCCTCTATGGTTTCCTCAGGTAAGGCTCTAGTAGCAGTACCTAGGTTCTCTTCCTCTATTTGTTATCCACTATAGCTTTACATTGGATGTGGTAAAGGCCAACTAGCTCTAGGTTGGTTTCTACCTGGGTATCTACTGGGTCAGCTAATTCAGAATCTACTAAAAGGTGTCTCCTCTTCATCCACTAAGCTCGCATCAGCTTCATACACTTCTGTATTAATGTAAGCCTTGTGAATCTCAGGGATGGTTGGGGAAGGTCGGCTAAGGAAAAATTGGATAGGTCCTAGTTTCTGAGTATGGCAACAATCCTAGTAGGTTCAGGTTGCCTAAGGGATAGTGGCTCACTACTGGGTTCATATTTAGGGGTACTAATCCTATGGGGTTCAAGTTTGCTAAGGAAAACCTAACTAGTACTAGATTAATACCTAGGGGTTATGGGCTCCCTAGGCTCATAGGATAAGGGTGCAGTCTATGGGTCATGGGATTATAAGATCTGGGGTCATAGGATTGGGTTCAGCTCTAGGTCTTGGGTCTACTGGACTCATGGGATATGGGTTCGTAAATTCTAGAGTCAGAGGATTTGGAGTCATAAGATCTATAGGTTGTGGGTATACTAGGCTTATAGGATGTGGGTAAATAGGATCTATCTTCCTGGTCTACAAAATCCTGATGGTCCTTCTAGGACTAACCTTAGGGATTGGGTCATGACGATGGGCTCTCCTAAGTTCACCTCAATGTATGGATCAGGGTTTGGGGTCCTCCTAGGTTCAGTATCATAGTATGGGTCATGACGATGGGCTCTCCTAGGTTCAACCTCTCGATAGGGATCAGGGTTTGGGGTCCTCCTAGGTTCATATCATAGTATGGGTCATGACGATGGGCTCTCCTAGGTTCAATCTCACGGTAGGGATCAGGGTTTGGGGTCCTCCTAGGTTCAGTATCATAGTATGGGTCATGACGATGGGCTCTCCTAGGTTCAACCTCACGGTAGGGATCAGGGTTTTGGGTCTCCTAGGTTCAGTATCATAATAAGGATCATGATGATGGGCTCTCCTTTGGGGTCCTCCTAGATTCAGTATAATAATAAGGGTCATGGCGATGGTCTCTCCTAGGTTCAACCTCACGTAGGGATCATGGTAAGGGGTTCTCCTAGGGTTTGGCTCCTTATATGGGTCAGAGTATTGGGTTCTCCTAGGATTGGACTCCCTATATGGGTCAGAGTAGTGGGTTCTCATAGGGTTGGGCTCTATGGTTTCACTAGGTTGAGTTGGGTTGAGGCTATTGGCCTGGGTCAACTGAGTCATTTGGGTAATTAACTGGGTAGACATCTAGGCCATCTAGGTCTATAAGGGCTTGAATCCTAGCTTCCTGCTTATCCATGGGTTCAGGGAGATGGTGGGGATGAGATGGGACTCCTGATCTAATGCTCATGCAAGACTCGATCAAACTGACTACAGCTAACTAGACCTAGAGTCCAAAACTAAGGGCTCAATCAGGGTGGCAAACTAGCTATAGTAACCCTGTACTCAGCCAGGCAGGTGTAAGGGGAGTGTTACGTCCCTGATTGCCAATCCTAGACACCAATCAGAGATTGGCCAGGTAGGCGGACCATCATACAAGCCCTTCGGGATTGAATCCCTAAACCACCATTCTAGACACTGAACACAATGCACACACAGGTTAGCTTGACACAATAATCTGACACTTAGCCTGGACCCGACCAGTTGGTGTCCTAGCCCACTAGGGCATTAAGTCTAGCTAATTTTAGTTAAGGCTTGGGACTGAATGCAAGGGATGTGGTTTTGGGCTAAGGAGAGGTGATCAAATCCTCCCCCCATCTGATATAGCAAGAGTGCCCTTAAAGTAAATTATGCAATGATGGCAGGAAGATGAGGATGCAAATTAGGTTTTAGATGTTTTCGGTATTTCTAAAGAATATGTAATATTTTTTTTTATTTTGGTATTTTCTTAAATATAAGAAAGCTTGCAAATTATTGCCTGATATGTAGAAAATATACTAAAATTAAAAGATATGCAAAAAATGCTAAACAAACCCTAAAACTTCCAAACTTGTCTTGCTAAAAAAAAATAGAGCCCAAAATTTTGTAGGCTGTATTTTAGCTTGCAGAAAATTCACAGGCTATAATAAAATCTGAAAAAAATTTTAAAATACTATGAATTATGGTAAATCTATAAAAATAAATCTCAGAATTTTTAGAGTTTTTATCAGGGAGAAATAATTTAAATAACAAAGCATATACGGACTAAAAAATTACAGAAAATAGCCCTAATCTAAGCTCTGATACCAAATGATGCGGGACTAATATGCATGCAATTCTTTTTGTATATTTTATGTGGGGTTAGGTGAATAAAAATTCCCAAATTTTAGGTCAAATTAGTTGTAGAGGATTTATATGAATTTTTGAACCAGGCATGCAGATTAGAACCTAGAAAAGTACTAAAGAAGGATCGCCGGGGCTGATAAGCCTCGGTTAGGGCAAGTTCTTCTACAATATAAAGACTGGAGGTAGAGGGGGTGTACCTGACAATGTCTGAAGTACTCGATGAAGATCGCAGTGAAGGGATCTCTCGTTCCTCGATGGATGCAGCCTGAAAAACTGAGCCAAAGACCCGCGGATACCCGGCTTTCTGCTCGGTGGTCCGATTGAGGCTTGGCTGGAGTCGTTGGATTCGTAGAAACTCGAGGACCTGCAAACGACCTATCAAGGGCTAGAAACTCAGAGGAAATCAAGAAAATGAAGGAAAACAGCAAAGAAAGAAAGTTTGGAGGAGGCTAGAAGGATGGTTGGCGGCAGGAAGATGGTTGCAAACGGGAAGAAGAACTCTCAAACCCCTTTTGCACACAGCAGGGTAATCACAAAGCAATTGAAGAACTCAAGGTTTATTTCATATATCAAATCTCCCTTCATACAAGAGGCTAGGGTCCCTTAAATAACCCTTAACCTTGGGCTCTAAGTAAGGGCACATTAGTCTTTACATAAGAATCCTTTTTCTCTCAAACCCTAGCTAGAAAATAAGAAAACTTAGGTAAAAAATCTTAAAAAAATCCTCTTGACTTGGCCAACACTCCAAGGACACCTAGGAGGGCGTGTTGGGCTTCTAAGAGCAGCAAGGGCCAGCCCAAAGGGGCTCGGGCACATGGGTTTGGGCCTCTGGAAGCTGGAGTGGCCTGGAAGCCAGGTAGCAGGAATATTTCCTGGTATCTTGCTTCTTAGGGGCTTGGGCTTGACGCCTGGGCTTGATTTCTTTGGGCTAGGATGCAGATGGACCTCTGAAATCATGGATGCCCTTATCTATGAATATACTTTGGCATCTGGAAGGGAATCTAAGCATCTGAAGGGCATCTACAAGAAATCAGGGTTTTTTGAATTTTCCTCCTGGGGTCTTCAAATCTTCAAGCTGGGTTGGACTTGGGCTATACTTCCATGTCTTTAATCTAGTTGGACTGGTTTTCACTTGTATGAATAGTCTTGAGTCTTCAGTATGCTTGGACATGACTCAAAAAATAAAATTAGCTCAACATGAGCTGACTAGCATTGGACTGAACTAGCTCAACATGAGCTGACTAGTACAGAACTGAAATAACAACTCAAAAGACTCAAATAACAACTAAAATGGACTCAGATGGGCTAAGTCCTTATTACAGATGGACTCATAAATTATTGATCAATTCATAGAGGGTTGAAAAGCCTCTATCTTATTCTGGTGCCTTTGTGTGTCCCCACCATTGAGAGCTGCTGGGTCGAAGGTCCCTTGGCCAGAATCTGAGCTCCGATCTTGGGCTGGCATCCTGGAGCTCGGTTCGGGGACGTGGATAACTGAGGAGTAGTAGTTTCATTGCCGTGCTTCCCTCTCGTTCTCTTTCTTTCCTTCCCCTCTCTTCTTTTTCTTTTTTTTTTTTGATGATGAGCGGGGAGATCAGAGAAGAGGGTTCTTGCCATGTTCTCCTCTCGTTCTCTTTCTTTCCTTCCCCTCTCTTTTCTTTTTGAGTGGGGAGATCAGAGAAGAGGGATATAGGATTTGATTGCCTTGGACCTAGGCTCGAGACCTTCTTGGACGGAGAGCTGGGCTCGGGTCCAAGGGTTGCCTGAAAGCTTGGCTTAGGTCTTTGGCGCCTTGGAGCTAGGCTCGAGGCGTTGATGGGAGCTACTTGGCCCCATGATCCCTTGGGCATCTTAGAGCTGGGCTCAGAGATATTTGAGATTGAGAGTGGCTTGTCTCGATGATCCCTTGGCCGGAGGTCTGAGCTCCGATCTTTGGTTGGCATCCTGGAGCTGGGCTCGGGGACGTCGTTGATTGAGAGCTGCATGGCTCGAGATTCCCTTGGCCAGAGGTCTGAGCTTCGATCTTGGGTCGACGTCTTGGAGCTGGGCTCGGGGACGTCATTGATTGAGAGCTACACGGCTCGAGGTTCCCTTAGTCGGAGGTCTGAGCTCCAGTCTTGGATCGGCGTCCTGGAGCTAGGCTCGGGATGTTTGTGATTAAGAGCGGTGTGGCTCAAAGGTCCGTTGACGTCCTGTAGCTAGGCCGGGGATGCTTGAGATTGAGAGTTGCATGGCTTGAGGTCCCTTGGCCGAAGGCCTGATCCCGATCTTGGGTCGGTGTCCTAGAGCTGGGCTTGGGGATGTTGTTGATTGAGAGTGGCATGGCTCGAAGGTCCCTTGACATCCTGGAGCTAGGCTCGGGGATGCTTGAGATTGAGAGCTGCATGGCTCGAGATTCCCTTGGCCAGAGGTCTGAGCTCCGGTCTTGGGTCACCATCCTGGAGCTGGGCTCAGGGACATTATTGATTGAGAGCGGCGTGGCTCGAAGGTCCTTGACGTCCTAGAGCTACGCTCGAGGATGCTTGAGATTGAGAGCTGCATGGCTCGAGGTTCCCTTGGCCGGAGGTTTGAGCTCCGGTCTTGGGTCGGCATCCTGGAGCTGGGCTCAGGGATGTTGTTGATTGAGAGCGACGTGGCTCGAAGGTCCCTTAACATCTTGGAGCTAGGCTCGGGGACGTTGATGGAATTCTCCTACAAGACAGATAAACACTTGTGCAAGGAAAAACCATTGCCATTATTATTGCCAGGAAGCCTTACATCATTGATAGTATTTTCACAAGTTGCAGGCATTCCACGTTCTGGGAACCTGACGCCGCCGAGATCTTCAGGTAGTAGGCCCCTTGTGAGAGGGCCTCAGCCACTTTGTAGGGGCCCTCCCAGTTTGGTGAAAGCTTGCCGCACTCCTTGGGTGAGACGCCTCCACCCGCTGTAGCACCAAATCTCCGGGCTTGAAAGCTTTTGGCCTGACGCGGGCATTGTAATACCATGCCACTCGTTGCTTGTAGGCCGCCATTCGTAGCCGGGCTTTGTCCCTTGCTTCTTTAAGAAGGTCCAGGTTAAGCAGGAGGTGTGCCAAGTTCCATGCTCCATCGTACTGCTGCACCCACAACGTGGGCACGCCGAGCTCAACTGGGATGACCGCTTCGATACCGAAAACAAGGCTGAAGGGCATCTCGTTGGTCACTGTCCTAGATGTTGTGTGGTAGGCCCATAGGATGCTTGGGAGTTCTTCCGCCCACCTACCCTTAGCTTGGTCCAACCTGGTCCTGAGTCCCTGGAGGATGGTCCGATTGGTCACCTCGGCCTCTCCATTTGTTTGAGGGTGATCCACTGAGGTGAATCGATGTTGGATGCCATGCTCGGTGCAAATCCTTCGAACTCATGATTGTTGAATTGTCGCCCATTGTCGGTGATGATACAGCGGGGGAGCCCGAAGTGGCAAATGATCGACTTCCAGAAGAACTGGCGGACATTGGCTTCCACGATCTGAGCTAGTTGCTCTGCTTTGACCCACTTGTTGAAGTAGTCGATCGCCACACCAGCAGGAACTTTCGTTGCCCTGGTGCTGGGGGAAATGGTCCCAAGATGTCCATTCCCCACTGGGCAAAAGGCCAAGGGGCTGAGAGTTGGGAGATCGGCGCCGCCGGCTGGCGCTGTATATTTACGTGGCGCTGGCACTTGTCGCCTTTTAACAAAGTCGACGGCATCCTCCCTCATGGTCTCCCAAAAAAGTATCCCTGGTGAAGAGCTTTGTAGGCCAGTGTTCTCCCTCTCACGTGATTCCCACGAGGCCTTCATGTATCTCTTGGAGCACGAAGGTTGCCTCGGTGGGCCTGAGGCATCTCAGGAGACGGTAAGAGTAAGACCGGTGGTAGAGCTGGCCCTCCATCAGGACGAACCGGAGGCCTTCTTCTTGACGAGGGCAGCTTCTGCACGATCTTCGGGCAAGGTGCTGTCAGTGATGTATCGAACGTACTTGTCCATCCAGCGCAGCTCAGGGTGACTTGATGCACCCCTGCCAAGCTCTCATAGCTGGGACTTTCGAGGTACTCGATGTAGGTACAATCCCAGCAATGAGTCTGGTAGGGTCGCGAGCCTGGACAGCGCATCCGCGTGCGCATTCTCCCCTCGGGGGATGTGGAAAATGCCGAAGCATCGAAGGCCTACCGTGCTTGTGCGGACCTTCTCCAGGTAAGTCATCATCTGGGCATCCCTTTCTTCGTATTCTCCGAAAACTTGTCCGACAACCAGCTGGGAGTCGGTGAAGACTTTCAAGTCCTGTACACCCAACTCGCGGGAGACTCTTAGGCCCGCGAGGAGTGCCTCGTACTCTCTGCTTGGTTATTGGTTGCGGCGAACTTGAAGAAAGGGCGCATTCCGCCACAATCCCATCACTGTTAATTAGGATGAGGCCCGCTCCGCTCTACCGGAATTGGACGCTCCATCAACGGGGATCCAAGGCTCTTCTCCTGGCCCGGGCTCGTTGTTGTCTACTTTGGCTCCTCGGCGTTCCCGGTGCACTCGACCACAAAGTCGGCTAGGACTTGGGCCTTCTGTGAGGACCTTGGTCGGTACACTATGTCGAATTCGCTGAGCTGCAGGGACCACTTAGCCACCTCCCAATGTCTCGGGTTGGGTGAGGATGGTCCTCAGCGGCTGATCCATCATGATCATTATTGGGTGTGCTTGGAAATAGGGCATGAGGTGCTTAGCAGACGTTATTAATACAAAAATGAGTTTCTCGGAGCAAGTATACCTGATCTCCGCATCACAGAGGATTTTGCTGGTGTAGACACAGCTTTTGAGACTTGTCCTTGTCTATGCAGATGAGAACCGAGCTGACGGCTCCTGGTGTAACCGCCAGTTACAGTAGAAGCTCCTCCCCCTCCTTCGGCATGGAGAGCAACGGGGAGAGGCGAGAGTTCTTCAGCGCCTCGAAGGTGGTCTTGCACTCCTTGGTCCAGGTGAAATCATGCATCTTGCGCAGTGCCTTGAAAAATGGCAGACACGGTCGGCCGACCTCGAGATGAATCTGTTGAGGGCGGCGATACACCCCGTCAGGTGCTAGACCTGCTTCTTGGAGGTTAGGTGCTCCATGTCGATGATGGCCTGAACCTTTTCCGAGTTTGCTTCGATGCCCCTCTGGGTGACCATGAAGCCGAGGAATTTTCCTGCCGCCACCCCCAAGGCGCACTTCGCCGGGTTCAGCTTCATCTGATGTTGTTGTAGGTTGTGGAAAGATTTGGTGAGGTCAGCTACATGGCTCGACCCGGCCTGCTCATGACGAGCATATCATCCACAAATACCTATATGTTGCGGCCGATTGGGTCCTTGAAGACCTTGCTAACCAGGCCTGATAGGTTGCTCCTGCGTTCTTCAGACCAAAAGGCATCATCCTGTAGCAGTATGTCCCTTGGTCAGTAACGAAGGCAGTGTGCTCCTCGTCTTCTGGATGCATGCGGATCTGATTGTACCCATAGAATGCATCCATGGAGAGCACAACCGGTGGCCAGAGGTGGCGTCCACCAGCTAATCGATCTTTGGAGAGGGAAGCTATCCTTTGGCAAGCTTTATTGAGGTCGGTGTAGTCTACATAGATCTTCCATTTACCATTATTCTTCCTTACCTTCACTACACTCTCCAGCCAGCTCGGGTATTGGACCTCTCGACGAAATCGACAGCCAGGAGCTTATCAACTTCCTCCTTAATAGATGCCTGTCTCTCCGAGGTGAAACTTCTCTTCTTTTGCCGAACTGGTTTGTGCTTTGGGTCAACACTCAATTTGTGAGTAATGATGTATGGAGGGATACCTGGCATGTCCGCTGCCGTCCAGGTGAACACATCTGCATCATCCACAAAAATCCCAGCAGTTGGGCCCTCTCCTCCTCGGGTAGCTGGGCTCCGATCTGCACCATCTTTGTGGGATCGTCTCCGAGCGGAAGAGAGTAGGCACTCGACCGAGCCTCCCCTAGGGTCTTTGGCCCTTTGGTCGAGGTCATCCATACTGGGGTCATCCTGGGGGACCTGGCCCCAGGGAGGGTTTGGAAACAATACTGCACCAGCTAGGGTGCTCCCCTCATCTCCCCGACACCATAGGGAGTTGGGAACTGTACAAGTAGCCTCTTGGTGGAGACAACGGCATTGAGCAAGTTAAGCCCGGGACGGCCCAATCACGTTGTAGGCAGAAGAGAGCCTTAAACCGTGAAGGTCATCATGACGGTGCTCTGCCGAGGTGGGATTCCGGTAGTGACTGGGAAAGTGATTTCTCCTTCTACCCTTACAGAGTCGCCCATGAAACCAACAAGGGGTGTGTGCATGGGCTTAAGCTGATCGAGGAAGAGATTCATCCTGAGAAGGCATCATAAAAAGCACGTCTGTGGAGCTTCCACTATCAACCATGATGCACTTTGCGAGTGCTTTCGTAAACGTCATCTCGATGACCACGCATCGTTATTTATATTTTTCCCCCCGACTTTTCCTTCCCTCATAAAAGGGAGTACATTCTCAAAGTCCCCTGCCCCTCGGGTCCTCTTAGACGCACGCGCAGCTCCCCAAGAGATCATGCCTACCGGTTTCTCTATAGGACGTTGTCGATGGTTGGAGCTGGTGAGAGAGCGACGAGCGCCTGGGTCCACTTGAGGTCTGCCCCCCATGAACCTTTTAAGGTAGCCTCTCCTGACAAGTTCCTCAATTCCCACTCGAGGTTACGGCATTCCTCGGTGTCGTGGCCTTGGTCACGGTGAAAGCGACAGTACTTGTTGTTGTCACGGCTGATGGAGGGCCTCACGGAGGTGGGCGTCTCAAGTAGTCCTCACTTCGATCTCCATGAGGACTTTTCCTCGGGGCGAGGAGAGGGTGTAACTCTCCTCGGGAACGGGGGTCCCCCTCAGTCTCGGTCGGTCCCTTCGGGAAGCTCGAAGCCTGGGGTGCTGGCTTCGGATTCCGGACACCTCGGCATGGGCCGGCTTCTTCAGGGGTCCTCCGTCGAGCTCCTGCCTCGTACGATCCACCTCCTCGGCGCGGATGTACTTTTAGGCCCGAAGATGATTTCGGAGTAGGTCTTGGAGGGCTTTTCTTATCCAGCGAGTAGGTCAGGCGGAGGTCCTGAGTCCTTGCTTTAGTGCCAGCATGGCAACTGGCATCAAGATTATAAATCTCCAACGCGATGGCCTTGAAGTGGGCCACGTAGTCCCCGCAGGGGCTTGCAGTCCTGCGGCGGATGGAAAAGAGGCTGTCTGCCTCTCGTGACACTTCATACAAGCATCGAATGAGCCACGAACTTTTGTCCTAGCTGGACGAAGGAGTTGATGCTCTCCAGCTCCAACGGGTGACCACACCCGGGCTGCCTTACGAGAGTAGTCAGGAAAAGCATAATGCAAGGGAGAGCATCGGTGGCCCCCTGGACCCTCATGAGGGTCCGATAGCTTTCCAGGTGTCCAGGGGGTCGGTGGTCCCATCGTAAGGATCCACCTGCGGTATCCAGACCCGATGCAAAACCTGCTCCATTTGGATTTCTTGGGAGAATGGAGGACGGGCATCATAGCCGCTGGCTCACTAGTGGAGCCCTGCATGTTGGCAAACCGGCAGGCAAACTCTGCCAGTTTGCGTTCATGATCCTCCAGGCAACTTTCGCCGCGCGCCTGATGGCTTCATCAGTGGACCCCTCTATCGAAGGAGACGGAGAAGGTGACGTGGGTGCACAGCACCCATGGCGGGGGGTCTTGCTTTTCTTCTGCTCGATGGGGTCTGGGGCACCTCCCGTCCGAGGTTTGGCGAGCGGCTCTATCTGTCGGTAGAGCTGGCTCGTTGTCTTTTCATCGGAGCTTGAAGGCTACCCCGGTTGTCGATGGTGGCCTGCGGCTGCGGACGGCCTTCCTTGGAAGGATCGCAGGCTATCACGGGGAGCTGCGACGTGGGCCGTTGGAGTCCTTGGCTGCTGGTGAGTAGCCATGAATCGGGTGTGGTGCTGAGGTTGGTGCACTGCCATGGCGAGGACTTACATCTGCTGGGCGAGTACAGCCAGTTGAGCTTTCGGTGGAGGTGGCTGGACCGGAATGGATGGCTCGCTCTAGGCGGTGGGGATTCCCCCGGGAGGGAGAGTCCCCCGCACGACTGGTGGAAGCCTCCCTTTCCTTTGTTGTCACCATCCTCCCGCCTAGCTTGCCTTTGAAGAGATGGAGGGTTCGACTTGAATCAAAGATCATTCACAATGTCGCTGCCCCCTACCTGGTGCACCAATCTGTTACCACCAAGATCGCCGTGGCCCATAGCTGCTGCCAGCACCGAAGTGCGCTCCCTTCATCGCCTGGCGGTCCTCTGCTCCTGGACCTGCAAAACAGGGGTTAGCGACCCGGGCCGGGGTTTCCGGCGGGGGCACTCCGACGGTCAAGTCAGTGACGATCCAGGGGAATAGATCCTCCTGGTTGGGCCCCTCTTGATGGACTCCGCACTAGGAGGAGCAAATGATGTGTGTGAAGGTGAAAATGTAGCAGGGGGAGAATGATAGCGAGGACAGAGGGGTTCCCTGTTCCTCCGCCTCTCCTTGTTTCCCTCATTTTTCTTTAACTGTGGTGGTGATGGTGGCGCTTCGCCCTCTTGGTTGAGCTTGCGCTTATGTTGGTAATGGATTGTTGCTATTACCTCCCCACTTTCAGGGGTGCGATCGTTCTTTGTAGTTGAAGAATGGCCATTAGGCGCTTGCCTCAGGATCTTCGCTGGGCTGGCAGGCGCATGCGGCAGGATTCCGTGCCATGGACGGGACATCTTTCCTAACATATGGTATGGGAAGCTTTCATTCGCTCTGACATCCTTTTCGATCGCCCCATTCCGGGAAGCTTGGCAGAGCCTCGATCCGGGGGTCGCCGCCCTAGGGGTTCATGCCTTCTGGCTGACCCATCCCCCTGGAAGTACGGGCGGACAAGTAGTTATGGCGATATGGGGGGGGCACCGTTCCGTAGTCCTCGGGCGGCTCGCCAGTGTCCCGGGATGGCAGGGCTGCTCCGGCCTGGATGCTCCGAGCTCATATGGTCACCTTGATGGAGGAGGGAAGGTGCGGGCCCGGTCCAGAGGGCGCACACTCAAAGAGGCTCCACGTGGCGGGTGAGCGCTGATCTCGACTCTGACCATAGGGCTCAAACCTCCGAGGGTCTCGCTCTAGAGGGCGAAAGGCGGACCCGGTCCAGAGAGCACGCGCTCAGAGAGGCTCCACGTGGGGGTGAGTGCTGAGCTCGACTCCGACACAGGGCTCAGCCTCCGAGGGTCTCGCTCTGGAGGGCGGATCCGGTCCAGAGGGCGCGCGCTTGAAGAGGCTCCACGTGGTGGGTGAGCGCTGAGCTCGACTCCGACCACAGGGCTTAAACCTCGAGGGTCTCGCTCTGGAGGGTGGAAGGCAGACCCGGTCTAGAGGGCGCATGCTCGGAGAGGCTCCACGTGGCAGGTGAGCATTGAGCTCGACTCCGACCACAGGGCTCAAACCTCTGAGGGTCTCGCTCTGGAGGGCGGAAGGCGGACCCGATCCAGAGGGCATGCGCTCGGAGAGGCTCCACGTGACGGGTGAGCGCTGAGCTCGACTCCAACCATAGGGCTCAAACCTGTGAGGGTCTCGCTCTGGAGGGCGAAAGGTGGACCCGGTCCAGAGGGCGTGCGCTCGGAGAGGCTCCATATGGCGGGTGAGCGTTGAGCTCGACTCTGACCACAGGGCTCAAACCTCTGAGGGTCTCGCTCTGGAGAGTGGAAGGCGGACCCGATCCAAAGGGCGCACGCTCGGAGAGGCTCCACGTGGTTGGTGAGCGTTGAGCTCGACTCCGACCACAGGGCTCAAACCTGAGGGTCTCGCTTTGGAGGGCGGCTCTGGCCTAGGCATCCCGAGCTCGAGGGCCGATGGCAGAGGACGGAGCTCGGCTCGTTGTCTTGAGAAAGCTCAGCTCAGCTCAGCAGGGCGGTCCGGGCTGAGGTGCTGCCTTGGCGTCTGATGCAGCGGTCTCCTTTGTCGCGGCACCTATCAGCCTTCCATGTCAGCGATCCCGCCACATCACTAATGATTGGAAATCATTAGAGTCAAAGTAATTATCTTTGACTAACTTGTTATTTTTGACTCACTGATATGACCCAATCGGCAGTGCCAGGATATGTGACATTGTCATTATCTCTT
Source organism: Areca catechu (assembly GCA_021397845.1). NCBI lineage: Eukaryota > Viridiplantae > Streptophyta > Magnoliopsida > Arecales > Arecaceae > Areca > Areca catechu. Next base: position 11,396,956 of record CM038038.1, on the reverse strand, counting down.
GAGGCTTCTAATTCTGTGGAGTCCATGCAATGAATTGCATATGTGAGATCCACATGTGGTATCAATACCCATGAATTAGAAATGGAAGCACTCAATGATAAATTAGTTTGTATCGTGTACAAATCTTTAGACGAACCAATGCATCTTGCTTCATATTTGCAAGGTAAACCTTGCAGTTCTTCTTCCAATGCCCAGTCTTCCCGTAATGGAAACAGGCTCCATCAGCCTTCTTAACTATCTGTTCTTCTTCTGGATGCTCTACTTAGGGTTGAATTTTCTCTCATACCCTTCTTCATGCTTGCTTCTTTCTATCAACAAGAAGCACCTGAGCCTTATCTCTTTAGAGTGGCTCTTAGCTGTCTTAGCAGTTAAGTAGCTCTGGCAATGAAGCTCTGGCAATGAAGTATTTAGTTTGTTCATATGGTAGTAAGAACAAACTGTGAGAAGGAATCTGGGAGTGATTGCAGGATCAAGTCCTGATTGAGTTCATCGTCCGTGACAAACCCTAATTGACCTAATCGAGTGATCAAGTCAATCATTTTTAGCACATGGATTTGCACAAGTGAACCTCACTCATCCGAGCTTGAAATAATTGCTTCGATATCTCGTATCGAGCAGCCCTACTTTGCTCTCCATAAAGCTCTTTTAGATTGAGCAATATGGACTGAGGTTTCATACCTTCATGTTGCCTTTGGAGCTCGTTGCTCATCAAGGCCAATATGATGCACCTGACAATTGTACTATCATTTTGCCACATTCTGTATGTGGCAATTTTCTCCTCTGATGCATCTCTCTGATCACCACTGGATCGGAGAATTAGTATATATGAAAGCTTCTCCTGAGTCAAAACAATCCTCAGGTTCCTCAGCCAATCCACATAATTTGGACCGATTAACTTGTTGGCATCCTAGATGCCCTTAGTGATAAGTTTGAAGCCATTAAAGATAAATGTCTTACATTTAATTAAAGAACAATATTAGTAGACCACTCAATGATGACATACATAACTAGATAAGGATTTTATATCTAATTATGTCTCCCATTATTTTCTTCAAATACCATAACCCTCATCTATGGTAAGCGAGAAACCTTTCCTGGTTTCTTTAGTGGGGTTGAGATCCTAATCCCTTATTAGTGCTTGTGTCACACAACAAACACTAATGAGTTCAAAGGTTGGACAACCTTTCCAATTGCATCCCATGCAATTCTAAACAATTATCTTTGCCTCTAAGATACTTATAGCCTTGTGTATGCACAACAAACCATAATGTCTTAGTTTAGTCGGACTCTTCATTTTATATAGCCATGATTGAATAATGTTACCCTTATGTATGCACAACAAAGCAACATTTCTAACCATGCCATAAAGCACTAAGTGTACCAAGACAAATCTTATATCAAACCCTAGAGTAGGCTTTGTGTATGCACAACAAACCTACTATAGTCTTGACATAAATTTGGCTTAGCATGAAGGAAGGCAAAATATAGTACACTTAACCAATTAGCATTACCAAATTAGGATTTAGATGTGACCAAATTGGCCAGGTGAGTGGGAGGGATGAGGGGGTCCCCCCGTTGCTTTCTTAGACACCAATTAATTGGCCAGGTCAGACAACGGAACCAATTAAAAACCTCATTCCCTTTACCTTCCCAGAACCACTTGCCTAGATACCAATTGGCTGATCAAACCCTAATTGGTTTGTATCATGACTAAGTTTTTGCTCTGACTAAATATAATTTTGATGAGGGCTTTTGATGGTCTCAAAACACATTATAAATTATCATGATTACTATGCTTATAACATATATAAACATGTAACATATCATCATAACACACATCATAACATAACATGTTATGTTAAACAAGCATATTAAAACTAATATGCAAATCAAGGCATTATAGATACATAAAAATACTTTTCACCTCACTTTTCATGGGATATGGCCATAGCGGCACCCTACACGCCATAGGAGACCCATTGAATGAGAGGAGAGGGCCTTTAAATCCTACTTGGCTCCTATGACCGGATGGCCATGGTGACTAACCTAATCCAAAGTAGTTACTATATACAATCAACATGCATAATTCATACTTGACATATCATGCATTTCATAAAAACTGAAATTAACATATTACCATAATATGCAAAATTTCATACAATTGCATTATCATGTCATTTCATAAACAAAATAGAAATCATACATATGAGTTTGGTCGGGTCGACTCAACAGGGTCTGGGTCGGTTCGACAGGGTCCGGGTCGACTCGATAGGGTTTGGGTCGGCTCGATAGTAGAATTTCATAAAACTCAAAAATGGTTCATAACTGGTATGCCACAAGGATGGCTCTGATACCACTGATGGGAATTCTCCCAGGGGTGCCGGGAATCATGCAACATGCAGAAGTGAATTTCAAAATAAAAATTCAAAGCATGAAATCCTAATTTGCTAGAAAACCCTAATTCCCAGGAAATCCTTATGCAATACCAATTAATGAAACATAAATGGAGTCAGAAAAACATACCTGGATCGCTAAATCCAATCCTTTCCACAAGGCTCACAAGTACAAGCCCTCCAATAGTGATCCACACAGGAATCAAACCTAGGAACCTCTCCCTTGTAGGTTGCTTGATCAATTGGGACTCTTCCGATGGACTTTCTTCCTTTGACAGCCTCTCCTTCCTTGCTTAGACCTTCGCCCTCCAGTAGAGAACTCTAAGCCCTCTCCAAAATCTCTCTTCTCTCTTTCTATCACTTTCTAATTCTTTCTAACCCTTGTCTTAAAATGGCAGACTTGTTTTAAAAGAAGACCTATGTCCTACAAGGGAAGGAAGAGACAGGTGGATAGATGTAAGAGTGTAAGAAGAAACCAAAAAAAATCATCCCATCGGAACAAATACCGATGGCTATTTAGGAGAGTGGGAGGCTTCAGATAGCCTTTTCATCAGCCTTTGTTCTATTCAACACACAGATCAAATAAGACCCTTCACTAAGAAGGAGTCTTATCTTGAAACACCATGTCCTTTAGTGCCACCGCCTAATTCAAGTCCCTTCAATTTTTTATCCGACTTCTCCCTTACCCTTGACATTTTCGATTAAAATAAAGCCAAGGGACGTGACTTATGAATGAGAAGCATCGGTGATTCAAAGGACTTAAAGCAAAAGGACTCTGCTTACTTGAATTAGCGCCAAAGTGAAGAGACAAGACTCTTCACTTTGCATCAATTCTCCATGCCATATAACACCTTTGACCTAGTCAAAGTATATGCAATATGGGTGTCATATGAAAGGGCATTAAGTCTACTTTCCAACCATATAATTATTTTCATTGGAGTTCAATTGGTTCTTGTGCGTGATTTTGAATGCAGAGGTATCACTTAGAATCAAGAGTCCCATGCCTTTTGGACTCTTCATATATGGCGCATAAAATGTCCAAAAAATATCAGATAAAATCTGATAAATTGTCGTACTTAGCACTCAACCCAATCTAGGTCTCCTATAAATTGGTTAGACCATTTAGCAACCTTTCAATTCCAATTCAATTGGGTTAGGAGATTAGGTCAGCCTAAACATGCTAGTGTGCAATCTAGCTAACCAATTAGGATCCCTTTACCCTAATTAAATATCAATTGAGTTCCTAGGCTGACTCCCTAATGTGTGTGACCCATTGGGTTCCATATCTAGCCAGCAGTAGATTTAGGTTTGAGCCAATTCGATCCGATCAAACCTGATTGATCTAATTAGGTCAAATTAGCTCACCTAATTGTCCAATTCGAATCACACATTGAATTGACTCATGAAACCAAAATTAGTAATAAAGTATAAAAACTCAAGATAATATTGATGTCTAGCAACGTGTCATGCCTACCCGGAAGATGAGATATTTGATAGAATTACCAAAGTACCCTTCAGTAGTAAGTTACCATGCAATTCAATCTTCGATCTCCCATTATCCCGATTAGTGATAGGTATAGATATATGTCAAACCCTAACACTAATCATAAATCTCATCTCGATCATGAGGACTTAGATGATGACTAATTAGAAAACCAATTCTAATCTCATCTTGCTTTGATCAAAGGCTCCTTGAGTCACTCATCGAAGAGATTGCATAAGATAACAATTCCTCTTACTAGGAAAGATCGATTCCTTGTTGGTCCACTCACATCCTTTGTTCACCTTCCACAATACCAGAACACCCCGTATATCGCAATGGCATGAATGAGTATGAACCAAAGTATGGCTTAGTGTGCACAAGGGACCATGGAACTCAGGTCTAAAGATCATATGCATAACTTCTACTATGGGATCTATCTTTTGACAAGTAGTAAGACTTCCATTAGATAGTCCCGGTGCGGATCAGTCCAATGTACTATATCTGATGAGCACCCTTATTCTTGTATTAGGTCTCTACACAAGTGGGGAGATCAACCACCCTATCAATTGAGAATACATAGGATAAACTAGTCTTCTCGGATTCATCAATCCCAAATCGATGGCCAATGACTAGGAACATTCTATATTAAGGTTTATAGAAATTAGGTTCACTATTATTTATCATAATCATAATTCAGTGCACTACTCTATGGGGTTCATCATATTCAACAAAAATATGATAATCAGTATATGATGAATCAAATACCTTATTTAAATATGAACATATGTCAATACATGAGCTGGAAGTTTACAAAAAGGCTCTCATAAAGATTGGCTCTTAGGGCACTTTTCTATCAGCCTACACATGCTAGTGTGCAATTTGGCTAACCAATTAGGATACCATGACCCTAATTAAATTACGAATGACTTTCTTGGCCAACTCTCTACTGTGTGTGACCCATTGGGTTCCACATCTAGCCAGCAGTAGGTTTAGGTTGAGCCGATTCGATCTGATCGAACTCAATTGACCTAATTAGGTCAAATTGGCTCACCTAATTGTCCAATTCGAATCACACATTGAATTGACTCATGAAACCAAATCAATTGGTTCATGAAAACCTACAAGACAAGATTGACATCTAGCAATATGTCATGCCTACCCGGAAGATGAGAAATTTGGTGGAAATTATCAAAGAATCCTTCAGTAGTAAGTTACTATGCAATTCAATCTTTCGATATCCCATTATCCCGATTAAGTGATAGGTAAGGATATATGTCAAACCCTAACATTTAATCATATTGAATCTCATCTCGATCATGAGGACTCAGCTAAATGACTATTAGAAACCAATTCTAATCTCATCCTGCTTTGATCAAAGGCTCCTTGAGTCACTCATCGAAGAGATTGCGTAAGATAACAATTCCTCTTACTAGAAAGATCGATTCCTTGTTGGTCCACTCACATCCTTCGTACACCTTCCACCATACCCAGAACACCCCGTACATGTCACAATGGCATGAATGAGTATGAACCAAAGTATGGCTTAGTGTGCACAAGGAACCATGGTGACCTCATGTCTAAAGATCACATGCACAACTTCTACTCTGAGATCTATCTTTTGATAAGCAGTAAGACTTCCATAAAATAGTCTCAGTGCGGATCAATCCAGTATACTCATATCCTGATGAGCACCCTTGTCCTTGTATTAGTGTCTCTACACAAGTGCTTGTGAGATCAACCACCCTCATCAACTAAGCATACATAGGATAAGCTAGTCTTTCTGAATTCATCGATCCCCGAATCGATGGTCCAATGACTAGGAACATTCTAGATTAGGGTTTATAAGAATTAGGTCTCACTGTTATTTTATCATAACACTAATTCCATTGCCCTACTCTATGGGATTCATCATAATCAACAAAAATATGATACAACAGTATATGATAAATCAAATGCCTTTATTAATATGAAAAATATGTCATACATGATCTGGAAGTTTATAAAAAGGCCCTTATAATGATTGGCTCTTAGGGCACTTTTCTATCAAGTGCTAGAAGATATTCGACAGGAACTCTATCCACGACAAAACCTGCTAATAATGCCTTTTCAGTAAAGTTAAAGCTTCCATAAGGACAGGTAAATTTTCTGAAAGCTTTGACTCATACCTGAGATACTTGTCATACCTCATATAGTCGACCTAAACGAGGTGCTGCGGGTTCTCAAAGAAAGCTGGAGCTGGATCATCGGGTAAGTAGGTCGATTTCTTGTTGCCTTGATGCGCTTACTTGGTTGTCCCATTCTAAAGATTTTAATGTCATAGGGCCACGAGAAAACTGAAAAACCCATAAGGAATACTGATGTGCCGAGTTGCTAACATGGTGCCCGTGTCGGATCCGGCTAAGCAATGAGGCAGCGAAGAACGCAACCTGGCCTAGCTGAGATCGAGCTCCCATCCAAGGTCGAGCTCCCATCCGAGATTGAGCTCCCGTCCAAGATCGAGCTTCTAGCTGAAGTTAAGCTCCTGGACGAGGTCGAGCTCCTAGCTGAGGTTAAGTTCCTATCCAAGGTTAAGCTCCCATCCAAAGACGAGCTCCCAACTATGGTCGAGCTCTCAGCTGAGATCGAGCTCTCGTCTAAGGTCGAGCTCCTAGCTCTGAGGTCAAGCTCCTATCCAAGGTCGACCTTTCGTTCGAGGACGAACATCCATCCAAACGGTCCTCGGAGTTAAGAGAGGTGCTCCCCCGGCCATGGCTAGAAAGACAACAGGAAGTGAAGCTTAGTTCCCGGAGGACAAAGATGATGGAGATCTAGATTGCGACACATAAAGGTACGATATCACCATCTTCGATTGGTTAGCCGCCCATACCTTCTGCATGGCATGTGCCCCACTAGGGCTCCAGATCCTGTAGCATGCCGCCCGTACCCTTTGCTAGGCGTGTGCTCCACCGGGGCTGCAAGTCCCGTGGCACATCGCCTGCACCTCCTATAAGAAGAGTACTCTGTCAGGGCCCCAGACCCTTAGCACACCATCTGTACCCCCTGAAAGTGGAAGTGCTCGAACACAGCATGGGACCCTGTGGCACGCTACCTGCACCTGTCATAGGGGATCACCCTGCTAAGGGGACAAGCTCTGTGGCATGCCACCCATGCCTCCTAGAGAGGACTTTCTTTCGAGAATTGGTCCATCGGGAATTCGAGCAAGACACTTATGCCCCTCTCAGGAGGGACAGGGGAGGAGATACTAGCCGAAGCTCCGGGCTCGATCCAGAAGAATCAATTCCTATATAACATCAAGCGGGACCTCCATGAGAGGGGGAGCGAACCAAGAGAGAAAAAGAAAGCATCAGATCAAAAATAGGGAATGATGCCCCAACCTCCTCTGTTCTCTATACTTTTTCCTTCTATCTTTCCCTCCTCACAGTGGCATATCCAGCCACCGTGACTGAGGATCTATTTTCCTTGGTTGCCCTACTGACTTGACCGTCGGAGTGCCCCTGCTGAGATCCCCGACCCAGGTCTTCTCTTTTCTATAGATCGATTGGTCGTGAAGGCGAGAAGGAAGATGAACCTGACGTGCCTGGGGACGCTGACTCACCCAGGCCACATCAGAATTGTAGGCCATGGCGATCCAGGCGGCAACAAATATCTTTAAACAATCTTAATATAGGCCACCAGCAAGAAACAACACAAGCAAGTGCGAGGCTTTGGTCGGCAGCTCTTTTCAGCAACCTGTCATTTTTATTAGTATATATTCTAGGTATGGCTGGAACTGGGCCGGGCTGGACCATAACGTTACCCGAGCCTGGCCTGAAAAGAAATTTCAGCTTCGACTTGGGCTTAGGCCTGAATTTTTTTAAAACATCATGCCCAATCCCGAGCCCGATGGGCTAGCCCAAACAACGATCATCAGAACGCCTCCAAAAAAATGCTCACAGGGTATTGAATGCTGTCGCCGGAGCCGGGAGAAGGAGATCGGAGCCGGGAAGGGACATCCCATGTCAGGTGTGGGTGCCGGGGCTGGGAGGGAGATCGGAGCTGAGGGGGGGTTGCGGGGTCACGCAGGGGCGAAGGGGGTGTCGAGTGCGTGTGCTAGGACCGAGGATGGAGATTGGAGTCGGGAAGGGCTACGGGGTCGAGCCGAGAAGGGCTGTGAGGTCGGGCCGGGGGGAGGGGAGGGGGCGCTGGATGTGTGCATTGGGACCGGGAAGGGAGATCGAAGCTGGGGGTTGCGGGTTTGCACGGGCGGAGGGGGCGTCGGGCCCGTGCACCGGGGCTGAGGGAGGTAGATCAGAACTTGGGGTGGCGGTGGAGTTGCACGGAACATGGGGTGGCGGCGGGTCGCACGGAACCGGGAATGGCGATGGGGTGACCAAGAGCGGAGATGCCAAGACGGAGAGGATCGTGAGACGAGATGCGGAGAGCGTTTTAGCATTTTAGCTTTTAAATATATTTGGTTTCGGGATTGGTTTGGGTCGGTCCGAACCGGTCCAAATGAGCAAGCCTGTTTCAAGCTAGGTTCGGGCTGGACCAGGCCGGCTAAAGGGAAGCCCGAGGCCCGGCCCAAAAACTGAATGGGCTTTATTATAAGGCCCGAAGCCCGGCTCAAATTATTGAAAGTCCGGCAGAAGCTCAACCCGAATTCGGGTCGGCCTAAAGCCCATCGGGCCAGCCCGGTCCAATTCCAGTCTTAATTCTTGGAAAACATGGAACAGCTCTTGCAGTTTTACAATATGTGGATTTTATTACATTTTGTCATTTGTTTCCTCCTATTTTTCATTTTTGATAAGTGTACATCGAGCTTTTGCTAGATACTTGGAGCTGATGTGTTAAATATTTTTGATATGATTTGGATGAATTTCGTCTTCATTTTGTTGTAACTGGCTTGTTTGTGTTATCCTGAGCAAGAGTTTTAGGAAGTTCTCACACAGGATGGCTGACATACTCGAAAAGATTGCCAGTACCATTAAAGCGGTAGTCCAGTTGGTTGCGAAGCAAGTTTGAGGAATGATTTCGATAAGGACTCGATTAAATCCAGGAATTATCTTCCGAGCTCGTGATGATTGGATTGAGTAAGAGATCAAGATCTTTACTGTTCTCTGTTCAAACCAATTGGCACTTTAGTGGCACCGAGTTAACATACTTACCCTCGGATAAAAAAGAATCGTAAAAATTTGAACACCTTAAATCGAACATTACTTAATAAACTGGGAGCCTACAGGGATAGTTATACCGGATTTATCCCACCAATCTCTTTTGCTTAAAAAAAATTATTAAAAAAAAAAGAAAGAAGGAAGAAAGAAAAGAAGATTGCCAGTGGAGCAGCGACCTTTGCTAAGTTTTCAAATGTGGCCGAGAAGCTGGGAATTAGACGTCACCGAGCTCTGGTCCGCAGCGTAGCGGGACGCCCTCTTGGATGAAGGCAGGGGGTTGGCACAGCCAGACCGACCTCCTTGCGCGGTCCCATGAACTGCCTTCTAGAAGATATACTCGCAAGGTTGTGGGGTGAAAGCAGACCCTTTAATTACGGGCGTGTGCGGGGTTATGCCTAACAGCATGGGTCTGCATGTGTTTAATGGTTTTCGGTATTTTCTCCGTGCTGGTTGGAGCATCGAACTTTAAAAATTTCTTTCATGATTTTGGCATTTGAATCACTTTGGGGGTGTTCTTATTACCTTTCGACTCTGCTCGATTTGTTTGGCTTTGAGCAATTAGCTTCCTTCGTTCTTGTCCAAGCATGGAATATTGCAATGGTTTTGGGTTAATAAGATTGGATACGAGAACAGTCCACACCCCACCCGCAAGTCATGTCAAGATCCCCTGTCCATGTGTGTGGCTGCGATTTGGACCCAATGAAACTAACCTGACATGATATATATATATATATATATATATTTTGATTAGTGTCAGATTCGGGTCGGGCCGTGTACGTGGCATTAAGGTCCTGGAAGGCTATCAACTTTGATGCACCATATATGTATGTTGTGGCATGAGGATCCATGATCATGCATCATCCTAGAACGACTTTGGGATTGCTCCCATTACGTAAGCTCACGTTGTGAAGCTGGAGTTCTTTTGGTCGGGTCAAGTGCAGATGCATGATAACAAACCAAGTACAGCCTAAATATATAGTGAACATTAAGTGAGAAAGTCTCAACGAACTGCATGTTACACACAAGATCAGCAACGAGCAACAATGCTCCTGTGAGGCCAAGGGGTAAAATATCTTCATATTTAATTCTATCAATTGCTTATCTTCCTATCTATTTCTAATCTGTATATATTCTTGGGAACAGGCTTCATACCCGAGAGACTTCCGGACCGCTTTTAAAGGTACTGAACCTGGATCCTCTCTCTGTTCTCCTCCCACCACAGCTTGGCGTGCAATTCCCCAAACCTTTCTCGGCTGCAGCACAGGGAGTGAGCACGAAAGGGTTAAAAGCGAACATCAATCAGTATTGTACAGATTCCAGCGTGCTACGCTGAAACTATTAAAATTGAAGCAGATAAGTAGAATGATATGCCCAAATTAACAGACACTATAATAAACCGTTATTTTGCAATATAACCAAAAAAATAAAGCCGTTATTTGCATGGTCCATCCTTTTTCCATATATTTTTCTCTTGGATAAATATATAATGGATGTTTGGTGACGGTCATTTACTTCTATAAGGTAAAAAAAAGGGACTGCTGAATAACAACTGCATTATGCGCTCAAGTTGCTAGTCACCTTTAGTAATTAACGGTGAAAGATTTAGTTTATTACTATTAGATTTAGTTTATTACTATTACTATTACTATTACTATTACATACAATTGGCTGTTCTAGTAGAGTCCTAATAATATTGTACTTGTAAGGGCTGTTAGTTTGAACCGTGCTGATTACCTGAATCGAACGCGACGAAGCTCCCGGGTACCATCAGGCAGCTCTCGGATGGTGATGTAAACCCCAGGCTCATCCTGCTCCACCCACTCCGTCACCTCCAGATCACTGGCATTGCTGATGGAGATAGAGGCCTCATCCCTGGAGGATGTAGTGGTTCTCGATGCCTCGACCGAAGAGGCCTCACCGCACTTGATACCCGAAGACCCCACAGCTCCGGGTCCAGCAGCAGCAGAAGGATTGAGTTGATGAGGGAAAGCATGCTCTGAAGGGTCAGGCACAGTCGGATAGTACATTCCTTTACCAGTGCCAGCTGAATGAGATCTCTGTGTGTTTCGAGAGAGCCGCTCTTTGCCTGAAGGAGGGGTGATGGGGCTCTCCCTTGTCGACCCCACACGCGAATAGAATGTTTCTTCTGTCTGCGAGATCCATTAGCAAGATATTATTGGTCGGTTGCAGAGTTAGCAGCATGAAGGGACGTTGTTCAGAACAGAAGCAAGCATCCATCTTATAATTTCTAAAGAACAGTGATGACTTTTGGTGTCAAAGAGCCGTATTGGGGATATGGGCAGTTCCTCGTGCGCAGTGGAGCAGGAAGGACCTAGCTCGTACGCGGTGGAGTAGGGAACAGGAGAAAAGCCAATGTATACTTACAGAAAGCTTACAGCGAAAATAAGACCGTTATTTGCAGCCGTGCATGAATTATTTTAGGAACAAACAATGCTGTCACAATGGTCCTTATCAGGGATCGATAACAAAAAATTAATGTTGTTCTATAATCACCATTGATGAAATAATAGTATACTTAGCTTCTTCTGTAAACGTCAAAGTCATTCCTGATGGTAAAAGCCTTTACAAAAGGATATCAACTACTAGCTAAAGGTTTTTGGATGTATATCCTTATAGATATCTGGTAGTGTATATATCCTCCTAAATTCCCTAGGTGTTATAGTTCTTATAAATGTCTGAAATTGCAAGTATATCCTTGCAAATTTATGTGTTTTTATTTTCATAAATTATATCTTGTTGCATGTCTATCCTCATGAATAAGATGCATCTTTGAAACCATTGCATGATTTACCAAATATATATATATATATATATATATATATATATATATATATATATATATCATGGCTGTACTTATTCATTTAAAACCTTTTGAGTAAGAAAGCATGCATCGTGTTCTTGTTTATGGTTAGCAGCGAATGTGAAACAGTAGCAAGGATTTATAAGGGTAAGAACAAACCCCGCCATCATCGGACCTCAGTGGAGTTGGTAGTGCCTGGCGGCTAAACATCTGCACGTTGTAAAGCTCCATGATCCTATCATAGTTCTCTCCCCACCACCTCTGTGCTTGCCACTTGTCAAACATCTCCCGACTATAATATGAGAACCAAAACCGAGAAAAGAACATTAATTAGTACCTAGTCTTAACCAACTAGCGACTACTAGATCGATAACAGACAGAATGGAGAACCTGAAACGGATGCGCTTGAGGTCGTTGCCGGCACCGCCGGGGAGAGAAACAAAGGTGATGTGGACGCCGGGCTCAACCTGAGCCACCCACTCCTTGGGATCGCCGTCGTCCTCCTCCAGCACCACCTCCTCCGCTGCCGCCACCACCCCAACTCCTGGGATCCACTTGTGGGCCTTGAACCTGTCATCATCTCTGTCACCGGCTATACTCGTGAAGTCCCATGCCGGTGTCGAGCTTGAGCTCGCCGCCTGCAGGAAGGCGTAGCGGCCACCACCTCCACCGTCGGAGGCTGCGTCATCATCGATGGGTGGGTATGAGTGGTGGTGGCGGGGGAGGCGGAAGCTCTTTCTCCGGTGAGACGAGCTGCCACCTTTACATTGCCGGTACGAGCCAGAGAACTTCAACACCATGTCCTTTATCTGCCAAGCATGTGCACGTTAATGAAACTGCTAACATATTTGGGGAGCAAAGAAATGATATCAGCTGGGTTGTCCGTCCTACGAAACTCCAAAACCAGACAAACGGGCAGCCGGCACAATCTATGATTTGGGTACACACAAGTACGTACGATATGACATTATAATTAACTACCATAAAAAAAGACATTATAATTAACTACTTGCCTAAACCTACCAAAAAAAAAAAAAAGGAAGTTCACAGTCCATTTATTAATATTTCTTTCGTCTTATTCTTGGCAGGTTTATTTGTTATATTTCCTATGGCTTTGAGGATGAACGAATAAGCACTATATATAATAATTCTGGCTTGGATGAGCACATTTTCAGTTTCAGGAAGCTTAGTCGTTAGTTCTGACTAAAAAACAGTGGTTGCAACTTGCACTGACTAGAACCTTATAGCTCATTCATCATTGCCAGCTTTCCTTGTCCAACAAGTGCCGAGCATCTTAACCAAGCAGCTATAAACTATTAAAACTGCAGGTAATGAACTAATGAAACTATGATTTTTGTGTACCCATGTAGTGCATCACATGAAATAAGAAATATTGTTAGTTGAGCAGCAGATATATATATATATATATAACTATCGGTACTTGGTCATACGTTATGATATGCTTCTAAATATAACTATCGGTACTTGGTCAAGTTACACAAGTTCTAAGTAAAAGTAAAACTCATAATTTGTCTGTATTAAAATCATGCCGGATATACAATTGGCGAACAAGGATATGCAAAACCAATAGCTTAGTTACGACTATCGTTGCATTAAGAATATGGAACCCAATTAATTCGGTCACAAATTAGCTAGTCTATAATTTTTCTTGTCATGTAGCTTGGTCTTTGTCATGGAGTCCTACAGGAGGGCTTCCACGACTGGGTCGGTCCTTTGTCATGGGGAAGGGTTTTTCCTACGGGGATGCCTCGGTTTTCGAGTCACAGCCATAGGCCCAAAGAGAAGGCAACCCGGATAACTCGGAAAATAGTGCAATACACATGCTTCAATGCATGTTGCATCTGTTAGCACGGGAAGAGAAGATGTATAACGCGGTGAAATTTTTTTTTGAAGGAACTGCTCTCTCTGCTATAATCCTCCGAGAGACTCTCTTTATTTAAAAATGGATATAAGCTTCTTAGAAAACCAAAAATCAGAGATTACAGACTCTTAGTATCTTAATAAAAACAAAAAACAGAATTCCAAGACTAAAAACAAGATTATTTTGATCCGATTTAAAAAAAACAATCTGTTATTTAAGTTTATCATTAACAGCATCACAGTTAGGCTGGTCATGTACCAACTTAGTGGAACTAAAAATTATACAGCAAGTAGAGTCCAGTCCGGACCGAACCCGGCCAACTCAAACGAGTCGAGGACCCTATATTCTTTTCGTGGTGCGATGACACAAGGCCAAATCTCCTCCCGCTACATCCAACGGATCTCTTTCCACCAGAGCGCGGCTTTTTAGAAAGCCGCGAACCTTAGCTTTTTTTTTTTTTTTTTTTTGATAACAACCTTAGCTTCTTTAAGAGCCCAAAAAATAAAAAAAAAAAGGTACATCCATTATGCAGCCCAAATTGAACCCCCAACTCCACCCTTTGTCCAATCCCTCCTCAAACCCCAGGGAATGACAGAAAGGAACCTTCCCCCGTCCTCCCCTTGACCAACTTTATCCAACATTGGACCAAGGGACCTCTTTGTAATTTTTGAATCAACTGGTGGGACAGAAAAAGAAAAGAAAAAGAAAGACGACAACAATAAAAAACGGTCTAATTATCACTGGCTTACTGCTATCCTTTTGGCAACTCTTCTGTGCAGTGAAGTGGGTGACTTAAAAGAAAGCAACATAATTACCACTGGCTAGCTATCTCTTTTTAGGGAGTTCTTTTAAACCATTGGTCTGGTCGAGGAGCAGCTTTGAAGTGCAGTAAAAATGAGTCGGTGGTACTCACTACCTAGCGGGTTGGGAAAAGATTTTTTTTAAAAAAAGCAAAATAGTTACCGTGGGTATTCCCTTTTAGATTTATTTTTTTTTTTGTTCAAACATGGACTAGTTATGAGGCAACTTTGGGTGTGGTGCAGTAAAATGGCTCGGTGGGTCGTTTTCACCACCTTCGGGTTTACCCTCGCCTTGGCCTCAGCGACTACTAAATGGTTGTAAGAGAGAGGGAGAGAAAAAGTTACCTGGGAGGTCAGGCTTTTGACGGCGTCTTTGGTACTTGGGGTCCCAGCATGCGCGCTGCCATCAGCCTCAGCGCCATCTTCGTGCTCGTGCTTCGAACAAGCGACGCAGGCCAGCATATCTCCGGCACTATTGATGCTCTCCCGAATCTACCCCTGCATGTGATATCAATTTACATGTTTGTCCTCCGGAAAGCTAGGCCATCCTAGAAAAGCGATTTCTTGGCTATAATTTATGTGTCTACTGGTTATGACCAGCTACGAGAAGCATTCCCAACTCAATTAATTTATCATGATCATATATTCAAAGAATGTTAATGTCCAGTTCAATCTATTCTTAAATTAATCTAAAGGTCTTATTTGGTTGGGAAATGTACAAGGAACAATTATAGCGGTCAAACTTGCATGCACCAGTTATAGTTATTTTAAAACTATACACAATAAGCTATTCTTAGCATAGAACTATCATTTATATCAGCTTTCTATTGTTCACAAACCACCATATTTATCTCAATTTCATGGAAGTTCAATTTCAAAATTATAGCCAACTTGCAGCATAATTATTCTATGTTCACATCAGGAGGATTCCCCATTTCCGTTGTTTAACAGATGCTGCAGCAATAAAACACCAAGCCTGCAACCCCCTGATACAAATAACCAAAAAAAAAAAAAAACCCGGCGTAGACACGTTCCGCCCGTTGCCACTCCGATTCCCGGATGCCGTACAAGCTTGCATGGACAGCGAGAGAGCTCGGGCCCGCTCTAACGCGCGTCCCAAGTAATCTCAAGGGGGAAGGAAATGAAAACGGGAAACGAAGAGCACACTGACCGAAACAACACGGAGAAACGGACAAAACAAGCAAATCGACCCCCATCCCAACACGACTCCGTCCAGAACTTCGGAGAGAACGAGTTTTTTTTTTTTATCACGGCGAATCAGAGGCCAGGCCGGTGTTTTGTCCGAAAGGACCTCAACACGCAACTTTAAAATCGTACTGTAGAATAAAACGAGGAGATATTGGCCGAACAAGGAAGCTTCCCATAAGATTAGGAACCCAAGCCACCGCCAGCCAGCCAACAGGCATAATTGCAGTAGTGTCAACACGAAAGCCGAGGCAGGTTAGGGCTTCCTCAGGAAGTGGTAGGTTTTGTTGTTTTTTTTTAAAAAAAAAGCAGGGAGGGGCCAGTTCCAGCGATTGGAATCTCTTCGTACGGTGTTTAGGCTGGGAATGGAAGCTGTGAAGCCCTGCCTGTCTGTTCTGCGCCCAGCCCGTTTGATGAAATGGACAGCAGAACTCCGAAGAGGAAAGAGAAATAGAGAGGGAATTTATAGCAGATGCAGGGGAGCTAGGGCTCTCTCTCTCTCTTATTCTCTATCTTCTTTACAAGCGAGATGAAGGCAAAACTTTCCTAAAAGGAAACTTAAATGAACAAGAAAGCGATGCTTCATACATACCGACGCCTTTTCTAACTTGATTTCTTTTGGATGTGATGGACTCGATCGCCTAATTCTTTTGTCCTCAAATGGCTCTCTTTTTCTTTTGCTGCTGAGAAAAAACAAAGGATACAAGGGAGATAATCTGAAAGGAAACTCAGCACATTCAAAAGAATATGAGATAATCCGCTTTTTGTTTTTTAGCCGATTGAAATGCGATCAAAATCTACTTAAATTGACCAGAAATCATTGAAATCTAATTGAAAGAAAGCGATTGCATTCAACAATTTCTCACCGTTTCAAACCTCGAGCTCAAATGCTGCCAGAAATACTCCAATGAGACGTTTGCAGCGATCTCTCCTTGCCTTCTTCGCTTCAAGAGACGCGAAGAGGAAAAAGAAGAAACCCTCGCACTCTTTCTATCTATATTTAAAATTAAAGTAGGAAGCGAGCTCGAGAGGCGAAGATATCGACGGATCCTGTCGGAGAATCGGAATGCCGGCGATACCTCGGCGAGATTTCGGCGGGCTTCCGATATTTTTTTGAAACAAAGAAGCCGCTCTCCGTTTTCCCCGTTCCGACCCGGATGGCTAAATAAATTGCCCCGCTTCCCCCACCTCCCGACATCGCCGCCTATTTGTAAACCCCATTAACGGCCGCTCTCTTTTCCGTCAACTAGCCTCTGCTATTTATAGACACACTAGATCGATCTGGGCCGTCCATCCTCTGGTTCGCCACAGCGATGGTATTTGCGGAACGCGCGGGCTTTGGTTGATGCCAGCCGTTTGATCGGTGGATGCCGGAAGTGGAGGAGACGTTCAGAAGGTAGCAGGTGCGCCGGTGTACGTTCTGCTGGGCGATTGACGAGAGAAGACATAACATTTGGCGGACTGGGAATTAATATCTGGACAGCCATTAAATGGCTTAAGGAAAGC
Source organism: Areca catechu (assembly GCA_021397845.1). Taxonomy (NCBI): domain Eukaryota; kingdom Viridiplantae; phylum Streptophyta; class Magnoliopsida; order Arecales; family Arecaceae; genus Areca; species Areca catechu. The sequence continues at coordinate 11,379,715 of CM038038.1, read as the reverse complement.
AAAAGGGATTTGACGATGGTTTCCTTGACCTGAGTTGTCCAATCCCCAGATTTTGGACGGTTCTGATCCACTATCTAGTCATAAATTTATGGCAGCAATGCAGCTTGGGGCTGTTCACGGTTTGGTGACAGGACTAGATTGGGTGCAAGATTGGATGCCGACAAATAATATTTACTGCCTTATATTAATTTTTTTAATTTTTTATGAGCATGGTCTATTTGGCGTGTAGGTTTTTATTTAAGGTTGTCACAAAAACATGCTATCATGCCCACTGAAAAATTACACCCTACGATGCATTCATCGTTTGGGTACACACTGCTAACACTGCGACTTATTTTATGACTGCCATCCATCAAATATAAATCTTAATATATTTTTTTAAAAACAAATGAGCATATAATATAATTTTTAATATGTACAGTTATATATATATATATATATATATATATATATATTATTATATTTTTTATTTTTTTAATTTATTTTATTTTTAATTAATTATTAAATTTTATTATTATATATTTTTTTAAAGGGAATAATTCAATCAATCGTCCTGGTATGAATATATCTAAAAAATTAGAAAAAATACAATCCCTGAAAGCCACAAGCATCACGTCAAATTGGATCCAAAGCACCTTATCCGAATGGCACGCAACAAAGGTCACCCAATCTGCCACCATATTAATCTCCCTATACACATGCCTGACAAAAAGAAGGAACATCCATGCAGCCAAAAAGTAATATCGTGGACCATAGGATAGCAAGAGTAGTATGTACTATCCCTTGATCCACGAAATAACCGTGGTAGTCCTCCCAATAATAAGATGATTACATTGAAAAAATCGACAGGCACACTGAATCCCTGTCCAAGTTGCTGTGAGCTCTGCCAGAGGACAGTAGAGTCACAAGATGGCAACCCTAGCAATTGTATTTAATTCTTTAATAGCTAAATTTTGTTACCATGTTTAATTTTTTTGACTACTGAATTTTATTATGTTTAATTTTTATTAACAATTGAGTACTTAATTATAAACTTTAATGAGTTATAAGTTTTTTTTGTGTACAACATCCTTGATGTAGAAAATATATATTGCTCTATATGATTGGCCACTTAGCTATTGTTAATAAGAGGCTACATATTCTTCAGTGCTGCATGGATCCAATACAGCTCAACTTTTTCATTTTAAATTTTTAATGATTAAAATGCCTCTCCACCTCCATCTTAGAATTTTTTAGATGGAAGGCATTTTTGTTATTAAAAATTTAAATAAAAGACTGAGCTGTATTGGATCCATGTAGCATTGGAGATCGTATAGTCTCTTATTAACTAAAGCTATGTGGCAAATCATATGGAGTATTATTTTTTTTCCACCAAGCATAGTACACAAAGAATTTTGCTTACTGGGTTAATAAAATCCAAATAATCATATTGATGGCTATAAAAAAGCCCTATTAGATCCTTGTCAAGTAAACAATCCAAGTAAGGCTGGAACTGGGCCGGGCTGGCCCGATGAGCTTCGGGCCAGGCTTTAAATAATTCGGTCCGGGCTTCGGGCATTATAACAGAGCTCATTCAATTTTCGGGTCGAGCTCGAGCACCCCTTTAGCCCGACCCAGTCCGATCCAAACCCAGCCCAGAAATAGGCCCGCTAGAGTGGCTTGAGCCCAACCAATTAAAGCTCGCTCGAGCTTTAATTAAAGCCTCATGGTTGTCGATCTCAGGCTCTCGCCTCTCGCCCTCTCGGTCACCCACTCGAGCCCGACTCCGTGCGACCCCACCGCCATCCCTAGTTCCGTGCGACCTCGCCGCCATCCCCGGTTCCATGCGACTCCACCGCCACCCCAAGCTCGATCTCCCTCCCTCGGCTCCAATGCACGAGCCCGATGCCCCCTCCGCCCATGCACCCCCTGGCTTCGATCTTCCTCCTCGGCCCCTCCGTGCGCCCCCTCCACTCGCTCGACGCCCCCTCCGTGCAACCATGCCGCCACCCCGATCCTTCACCCACGAGATCCCCCGCTTCACCCGATGCCCCCTCCACCCCTGTGACCCAGTAGCCCCCCCATCTCCGATCTCCTTCCATGGCCCTAGCGCCCGCACCGCACCTCTACCCCCCGTGCAACCCCAAGCTCCCTGCTCTGATCTCCTTCTCCTGGCTTCGGTGATTGCACCCAACGGCCGACACCCAAAGGCTAGTTTTTTCTTTTTTTGGTTTTGAACTTTCGATGACGAAGGGGCAGTTTCGGTTCGGGCTGGCCCATTGGGCTTGGGCTCAAGCTTGATATTTTAAAAATTTTTTAGGCCTAAGCCCGGCCTGAAGCCCAATATTTTTTTCAGGCTAGGCTTGGGTAGCGTGTGGCCCAGTCTAGCTCGGCCCACTTCCAACCCTAAATCCAAGACTATTCTTAGCTCTTCTAGCTTTTTCTTTTCTTAAAATTTCTTTCTAATTTTTTAATTATAAAATTTTCTTCTTTCTAGGTAATGAAAGAACTTTTCATCAACCTCCTTCACGATCGTGCTTGCAGACGGAGGAATCCAGTTATATCTTGAAATGGTATTTCTGATTATATTCATACAAGGGTCGGAAATACATCATATGATAGTGTTTCGCATACTTCCATTTGTATTTTTATTTTATAAATTTTTGTAAGTAATTTATACATTTTATATTAAAAGTATTGTTAGTTTTATAATCACATTTGGATTTTTTAAAATCATTGTTCTAACAATCTAAAATATTCCAATATTCAACATATCATTTTTATTAAAAACCAATTTATTGATATATGCATATATTCGTAGCTATATGAATTATTATGCTTCTCAGGTAATATAAATCTCTCTACATAGCTCATAATTGTTGAACCAATTTTTGATGCCCTAGGCTCTTTTTATATTGGCATGCTTCTTGCATAATTTTGCTCTCTTTCTTTGGATGATGATAAAACTGTTATTCTGGTAATGACAAGTGATCCTTTTCTTAGTATTGTTTTCATTATTGTTAGCCCCATATTATGGGAAATATGAAAGAAAAAAAAATAAATTTTAAAAAATAAATAACTTTGGAATTCAATTCAATCATTCAAGCTTGTATTTTTTCATACAATTAGAGTTCTTGAATAGAATAACAAATCATAATCTAATGAAAGTCAAATTACTAAGTCCTAATAAAAATAGGAGCCTTAATAAAGATATAATGAAATAAAGAAAATTCTAAATAAATCTTCCTTTTAGAATAAATTAGGTTAGGATTCTTCAAAGAACATGATGTTTCCTTCTAAAATAATTATTAATGTATCCAGAAATTACTATTCCTATATGGATGCCACGTGGCTTGCCACCTCATTTGCCAGCTTAGTTTCAGGCTATCTTATCACCAAGTCAAACATTTCACCTACTAGCTCGATGCACCAAGCAAGCTCCTGAGACCTCGACATGTGACCTCTACTGTCATACAAGCAAGCTCCACGCTTCCTCTTCTTGTGGGGGCAAGTGACCTCATATTATGGCTTTCCCGGCACCAGCCATTCCCCATCAATGCAGGTCGCATGCTCGAAGGGCTCCATATTGATGCCGGTCACTTTTCATTATACGGCATCATGACTGCCATGCAAAGGAGTCCCGCACCGACTCCATCCACTCCTCCAAGGGCATGCACTATGTAATAACATACCGACCACCTCTTTCTACATCACATGTCCCATAGATAATAGGTACTTTGTATATCTCGCTTATAAATTTATTCCCTAAACCCTCTAGTAAGTCTTTTTCTCTAATGGACAAGCTTCATTGAAGCTCTCTTAGAAAACTCCTTCCCAGTGGAGGCTTTCCCTGGCAAGTGTCTCTAAGTGTCTCTAGCCTATTGCAAGATGTTGATGCCAAGATCGTCATGGCTTGTAGCTATAGATGGCCCCAGACTGCGCCCCTCATCTCCTCGGATCTCGCTCAGATGCCCGGACCTACAAAACAGAGTTAGGACCCGGGCCAAAAATCCTGGCATGGGCACTCCAACGCTCAAGTCAGTGACGACCTAAGGGAACAAATCCTCCCAGTCGAGCCCCACAAGTGGACTCCACGCTAGGAGGAGACTATAATGAACTGAAAGTGTAGTGGAGTTTAACACGGAGCAAGATGCCTTTCCCCATTTGTGAAAGGAAATGGTACCACGTACGCTGACATTCCTTCTGGTCGCTCTACTTCTGGAAACATGGCAGGATCTCGATCAGCGAGCTGCCACTTCCTGGATCTAGATTTGCTGGTTGACTTCCTCTTTTGGGGGCGCAGGGCCTCGATCGGGGGTCTCTTCCAATTTTGGTGTAAGTAACGGTTGGAACCATCATCGTGGCTGGCAGGCATCCTCTCGCATTCCTTAGGCATCGAGCCACCATCCTGGAAGAGTGGCGACTTCCCTTAGCAATAGATCTCCTCGTTGAGGCGAGTTGATCTGGAGAGGCGGAGCTCAACTTCGGCCACGGCGTCTCGACCCGAAGGAAGCACGGCCGGACAAGGAGGGCGGAGCTCAACTTCGGCCACGGCGTCTCGACCCGAAGGGAGCACGGCCGGGTGAAGGAGGGCGGAGCTCGACTTTGGCCATGGCATCTCGACCCGAAGGGAGCGCGGCCGGGCAAGGAGGGTGGAGCTCGACTTTGGCCTCGAAGTCTCGACCCGAAGGGAGCGGGCCGGGCGAAGGAGGACGGAGCTCGACTTTGGCCATGGCATCTCGACCCAAAGGGAGCACAGCTAGGTGAAGGAGGGCGGAGCTCGACTTCGACCTCGGCATCTCGACCCGAAGGGAGCTTGACTAGGCAAAGGAGGGCAGAGCTCGACTTCGATCTTGGCATCTTGACCCGAAGGGAGCGCGGCCAGGTGAAGGAGTCCGGCAGAGGTGTCCCACGTGGCAGTTTCGTCCATCATGTTGCTTAATGGAATCTGACATGGGTTCTACGTCAATGATCCTGCCACATCACAAGACTTTACAGTCTCCCTAGCACCACTTGAGAGTTTCAATCCTCTGTTCGAATGCAGGTTAGACACCTTGCCACATGAGCTTTACCTTGCCTAACCTTAGACTCATCTCATCAGGACCTAGCCTTGTTTTGCTAACGCTCTCCCTTTATTTGCCAAGGCTCTACCTTGCTTCGCCAAGGTTTCACCTTGCCTTGCCAAGGTATCACCTTGCCTTACTAAGGCTCCATTTTGTCTCGCATATCTACTTCCATCTTAACTTGCCAACATTTTACTACTACATTATTTATGTAAAAGCTACAGTTTTCTCTTGTATTCTATTTGCCTTCGCATAAGACTTAGACATTAGAGGGTCCATTATGGAGAACCATCCTAGTGTACCCCATAACCGGATTTCTGTGTCTTCTTCATTTTATAGGTTCCGAAATACCTGAGCTAGCTAGAGAAATATCCAAAGCCATCTTAGTCAGCAATATATATCCAGCCACATCAGCAACCCTTAGGCAGAACTACAATAGATTGGTGCTAGAGAAAAGGCCTTGGTCCAAATATCTATTGAAAGGACTTGTAGTTTCTCTTTTTCTAGGGTCAGCATAGCAAGGAATAAATCAGTGGCAAGACCAACCATCTCCCTTCCTATCAAGGAGTCGGTGGTCCTAGAAGACCACCCTCATACTTCTCTAGATCAAGATGCTAATGATCAGCTGGCTGTCCCTCCAATCATAGCCGAGCAGTTCCATCAACTCTTGCCCCGAGTGGAATCTCTCACCACTACTGTGCAAACTCTGTAACAACCTTCAACTTAACCGGACATGCAGTCACCTCTGGATATTCACCCACCAACGAGGGGAGTAGATCGAGATCGTATGACCTATTACATTGATGATGAAGCAAATTTGGAGGATTCTAGATTGATTGACAATCCTAAACGGGCCCCTCATGTTCACTCATCACAGCCCTTGGGACCTCGAGGGAATGTTGCACTTATCATCCCTGACTATGAGTTAGCTATTAGGTTAGGAATCAGGAACACAGTTCCCCCATTTCTCTCTCTTTTCTTCTTCACAAGATTCTTCATCGAAGGGGCTATTGTACTATTGCTCGGCAAGTTATGTCCGACAATGAGATGAGCTAAACTGAAAGCTTCATGAGGTGGATAGCTACCTAGAGGTCCTTCATCGATAACAGACTGTGTCAGTTGGAGAGTCACTTTCACCATGAGACCGCCCTTCACCCAAGCCATCATGGAGTAACCTATTCCTCAGTGGTTCAAGGCACCCTCCATGGAGGTTTACGATAGCTCCACCAACCTTTATGACCATTTGGAGAGCTTCAAATCTCTCATGATGTTGTAAGAGACATTCATTGGCCTTGATGTACAAGACCTTTCTAGTAACCTTTCGAGATGATACTCGAGCTTGATATACTAGGCTCCCACCAGATTCCATCAGCTCTTTTGAAAAGTTTGGTCGAAGTTCATTACTCAGTTCCAAAGTAGCTGAAAGCTAAAAAAAGCTCAACTTCCTCTTCTCCATCATGCACAAAAAGGGAAGTCCCTCTGGAACTATATGGGTTGATTTAGAGTTGTTGGAGGTGCATAACCTGGAACTTGTGGTCATGATGTCAACTCTAATGAGTGGGATCCTAGTGGGGGGCTTCTACTACTCTCTTTCTAAGTTCTCTTAAGACCTATCAAAGCTCCTATCTGCTCTAAAAAGTATATCAATGTCGAAGAAGGCATAGCGGCAAAGTGAAAGGAGAAGGGAGAGCATAAGCACCCTCAGAAGAACCGCACTTTCCCTCCCTCTTGATCCAAGAGACAAGGAGACGAGGGTAAGTCTTGATGCCATTTTAGGAGCCCATTCCATTACCATGAAGAGTTCACATTATTGAACATTTCTTAAAAGCTGATCCTTATGGATGTCAAAAACCAAGACATCATCCACAGGCCTAAAAGAATGAGCAATATATCTAAGAAAAACCTTACCAAATATTGTCATTTCCATCGAAAATATGGGCATGACATCGAATATCGCCTCACCTTAAAAGAGGAGATTGAAGCCTTGGTTCACCAATGCTATCTATGGGCCTACATTAGTCAGCCCAAGGATGTAGAGACTTCCGATCACCAACCTTAACTAGCCATTGAGCCTCCTATGGGTAACCACCCTAATGGCACCCCAGTAAATACCATTTATGGTGGATTTCCCAAGGGGCACCCTCATTAGAAGGTGGAACCTGCAACTTCACAACTCTCGAGTCTCCTTAAGTGAAGTAGTGGAGGCAGGAGGACTTCATAGTTTTCTTTGACTTAGATATGGAAGGCATCCAAATCCTTCATGATGATACTATAGTTGTCACCCTTATTATTGCTAACTATGATATACACCGCATCTCTATTGATAATGGAAGCTTCACAGATATCTTGTTTTATAATACCGTCAAGATGAATCTCTCAGGGGACCATCTGTGAAAAGCAAGCTTTCTCTTGATATGGTTCTCAAGAGATGCCATGTCGGTGGAGGGCATGATCCCTTGCACGTAACTGCTGGTCAAGTCCCAAGATAGTCAACTGTGATGCTGACATTCTTGGTAGTGGAAGTCCCTTTGGCATATAATACCATTCTAGGAAGACCAGGCTTAAATGTAATCTATGCTATTATTTTTACCTATTATTTATTGATGAAGTTTCCAACCATCCAAGGAGTGGGCGAGGTACGGGGCAATCAAGTTTTAGCCAAGCAATGCTACATCGCCAACTTAAAAGGTGAAAAGCCCCAAGAAGCATTACTAATCCATAACCTCCATTTTAGTGATGAACATGTTGAGTAGTGAGGTGGCCCAGTGGGAGAGCTTCTCTCATTCCCATTGGACGACTGTGACTCAACCTAAGAAGTCCAAATTGGATCTTAGCTGGAGAAGACCTTGTGCGATTGACTATTCACCTTCTTGCAAGCTAATGCAGACATCTTTGCCTAGATCACTTCTGACATGCTCGTTTGGACCCATAAGTCATGGTGCATTGACTGCATGTCAACCCTGCACAAAAGATGGTGATGCAGAAGAAGCGGTGCTTTGCCCCCGAATGCCAACAAGCTATAAAGCAAGAAATAACAAACTATATGTGACTAGATTTATCTAGGAAGTTGATTATCTAGAGTGGCTGGAAAATGCGGTACTCATCAAGAGGCGAACGACAAGTGACGAGTATATATAGATTTTACTAATTTGAATAAAGCCTATCTAAAGGATGGTTATCCCTTGTCCCAGATAGATCAGTTAGTTGATTCTACAATAGGGCATAAGTTGCTCAATTTTATAGATGCTTTTTCTGGATATAATCAAACCAAATCTGGATGGCCCCAAGGGATGAAAAATAATATCCTTTATCATAGACCAAGGGCCCTACTATTACAAGGTAATGCTGTTGCCCAGCAAGTAACCTAAGAGAGTGGGTGAATTGGGTTTTAAAGAACTTTTGCAAGTATGCGCCAATTCAAAACTAATTTAGGTGCTAGTGAATTATAAGTGTTTGTATGCTAATTAAGAGTATACAGCAGAAATAAATAAATAAATACAAAGTAAATAAGCAAATAATAAAGAGAAGCAATCACAAATACAAGGATATATAGTAGTTTAGTACACACCAAAGCACCTACATCCACTTTCTAAGATCCACTTGGGTAATCCACTATAATCTTTCTTGATTACAGTCAATTAGTTTTCTGGGCACACTAATCAAAACCTAACTTATTTTCAACAGAAACACAAGTCAAAATCCTTTTGGTTTTATGGGATAACCAAAAACCTAGTTGGTTTTGTAACTTAGGCTCACCAACAACCTCCTTGGTTTTGTAACTTAGGCTAACTAAAAACCTCCGTTGATTTTAACACAAAGGCTCACCAATAAACCTCAACTCTAGTTTCAATTCCCTAAAACTAGAAACAATGGAAAGATTTAAGTATAGTGTATGGAATACAAAAAGCTTTCAACTAAAAGCAAGTATCTCTTTGAAGCTCTTTGATTGTTGAAGATACTTGTCTTGAAGTTGTTGAAGCCTTAAATGATGCTTGAATGGTTGGACTTGAATGCTCTTAAATACTTTGAATGTTTGAAGGCTCAACTTGACTTGAAAGTAGTTATTCTTCAATGAATATTTGAGTGAATACACTTAACTTCTCATCTCTCTCTTCCCTCTTGAGTTTGGTCCACTATAAATACCTTTCCAAGCTTTAAATGGCAGTTTTTGACCGTTGGAAAGGAGAAAATAGCTGTTGGAGGTGAAAAGGACCAGTTATGTGTTTCAAAAAACTAGCCGTTACTGTTCATCAGAACTGCAAGTGTCGATACTTCAACTCATGAGTTGACACTTTGAGTCGACACTTGAGTCGACATAAGTTTAAAAAATCTTCTAAAGCCTCTGGAAATCTCAGGTGAGTCGACACTTTTTATGGTGAGTTGACACTTGAGTCACCACTTGGCTTCTATGAGTCGACACCTGAGGGAAATCTTGAAATTCAGCATGTTCTGTATCATTTTTGTCTTAAGCCTTGAGTGATGCAGAACAAATAAGATGATGCGATGCGGAAGTAAATTAAGACTATTTTTTTTTTTTTTTTTTTTTTTGTGTTTTGTTAGAAGTTGGCTTGACTCAAAAACAAGGCTAACTAATATTGAAAGAAAATATGCACCGAAAGAAAGCACAATTCAAAAGAGTAGATTATCAGAGTAATAAAGAAGTAGGATTGCTGGGAATTGAGAAACCCCCAGACCTAGGGTTTACTCCTCTTTCAAGAAACAGACGAAGAGAGAAGAGAAAGTTTTATACCTGACTGTGATATCTCTCTTTGCTTCAATTGAAGGACACTCTCAGTAGATTGTAGGATCCTTGGAGACGGGGTATCTTCGCAATGGATCCTCCGATTGTATCCTATGGCAAGGTTGGCCTTCTTCTCGTACTCTGGATCTGGAAAAGATGAAGAACAAATAAGGATGTAAGAAACTCAAGGAAGAGACCTTTACCTGGGATAGCTCCAGACTTCTCACCTTTGAAGATGAGGGAAGAGTTTGGAGGTGGGCGGTGGAAGATGGAGTGGATTTAGGGTTTGGCTGGTAAGGGGCAGCTTGCAGATGAAAAGGACCTAGGGCTTGATATAGTGGCGGTGCTTGGAGAAGGAGATGGCGGCCTTGAATGAAGTGGGAATAGGATTTAGGAATTTGGGTGTTTGCGGCTAGGATGATGAAAGGAAATTAGGGTTTGCGTCCAGGGATGAAAGCGGGGCAGATTTTGGTAACTTTGGAGATCTCTCACCTCCTCAAGGCTCCAATGGAAACCGGATTTACTCCCTCACGAGCTCAACACTCAAAGAAGTGCGGAAGAAGAGAACACAAGGTTGCTCAACACAAGAAAGATTTCATTTACTCATTAAAATCAAAAGATTACATAAGGTCCAATATATAGACCTTGCAAGAGAAACAAAATTACACTACTTCCCATGTGGGGACTAAACATTCATCCTAAGCATGAAAAACTTTCCCTTGACCAACCAGGCTTCTTTCCTTGGAGTGGGCGGCCTCAATGCAAGGTGATGGCTTCATATGGTATGTTGGTGGCACCTCCTAGTTCTTCTCCTTAAGTCATGGGTTTCCCTTCCATGACTTGCTCTTTTCTTGGAAAAAATACTCATCTCCTAGCCTTTCTCCCCAAGACTAGGCTCCTTCCATTCATAGCCAGGTACTTTAGGCAGGTGTAGGCGCCTACCTTGAAGTCCTATCCAAGAAAATCCCCTGCTCCTTTAGCTTGGTTACTTTTGGCAGCTTGTGGGCGCCTTCCTTGACTTCTCCTAAGAAAATTTTCTTGCTCTCTTGGGTGTGGGGACCAGGACACTGGGATGAATGTGGCACCAACTGGTCCTGGGAGTGTGGCTGGGAGTGTGGCGTCCACTTGCATTTGGCCTTGGAAGAAAAAATGATGCCCTAGGGAATGGTGCCAACCAGGACTTGACTTGGACTTGACTGAGTCAACATGACTCAACAAAATGAAATACAGACTCAAAGAAATAAAATAATCTGGTTGACCAGGTCAACCCTTATTACAAACCCTAATCTTCGGGCAAGGTCATTCAGAGATCCAGATGGAACCCTGAAGTTTTCTTCTGATTCTGGTGCCTGCACCAATTCTCCCGGGGTGGGAGGAACTCGACCCTGTCGAGTAAGGCTCAAGTTGGCTCTGGTATCTCTCCAAGAGATCTGGATCCCGCTCTTGTATTCATCTCGGGAGATCCAAGAGTCATCAGAATCTGGCCTTCCTTGCCAGCAGACCAGGTATCTTGGTATCCTCGATTACGAGTAGAGATAACCTGATCGTCCAGGATCTTTTCAATCTATTCTTTTCTCATTGGCCAGTTTGTGTTGGACACATAGGGTTGGGTTCACTCTCAAGAACAGGATTAGGCTCAAAAGGCTCACTGAGAATCACAGCTAGCTCTCTATACTCTACTAGGTCTGTAATGTTGAAAGTGGGGCTAATGCCTAGTTCTGGAGGCAACTCGAGCACATAGGCATTGGATCCTACTCTCTTCTTCACCACTCTAAATGGTCCAGCTCCTCTAGCATGTAACTTTCTAAGGTTCCAGGAGGAAACCGTTCAGGCCTTAACCTAATCATTACATAGTCTCCCTCAACAAAAGTTTTGACTCGCCTTTGAGAATCAGCCAACTTCTTATAAGTTTCATTACTTAAATTTATTTTGGCATGAATTTCTTTATGCAAGTCTTTTATATGCTGTTCAAAAACTTTAGCAGACTCGGAGACTCGTGTGTGGACTGGTAAAGGGGCTAGGTCAAGAGGTGTGTGAGGTTTGTACCCATGCACAATTTCAAATGGACTCTTACCTGTAGACCTATTGAGGAGTCATTGTATGCAAATTCAGCCCTAGGTAAGTACAAATCCCAATTCCTAGTGTTTTCACCAACAAGACATCTTAGTAGATTGCCTAAGCTACGATTCACTACCTCGGTTTGCCATCAGTTTGGGGATGATAGGCAGTTGAAAACTTAAGTTTTGTCCCTAACTTATGCCAAGGGTTTTCCAAAATAGCTGGTGAACCGGACATCCCTATCTGAAACAATTGTCTTAGGTAGGCCATGGAGTCTAACTATCTCATTAAAGAACAGGGTGGCTACCTTAGACGCATCAAAGTCTGGGAACAAGGCAAGAAGTGGGCCATCTTAGAAAATCGGTCGACTACGACACAGATAGAGTCATGCCTCCTCTGGTCTTAGGCAAACCTAACACAAAGTCCATACTCACATCTTGCCAAGGACGATCTGGGACGGAGTGGGGTATAAAGGCCGGTGTTCTGTTTTCGCTGTTTAGCAACAGCGTAGGTCCGACACCTAGCCACAATGTGTGCTACATCTCTTTTAAGCTAGGCCAGAAAAAGTGGTCTTCAACAGCCAGGGTGTCTTGTCTTTTCTTTTCCAAAATGGCCTGCTAGACCCCCAGCATGAATTTCCCAAATCAAAAATTCCCTAAGAGAAGTTCTAGGGATGCAAAGCCTATTCTTAAAGAACAGAAAGCCATCTAAAAGGGTATAATCCTTATGATCACTAGATGGTCCTTGAGCTAGATCCTAATACACAGTCTTAAAACCGGACACGACTCATATTCCTCTTTGATCTGCTCAAACCCTACGACTTCAGCCCTAACAGAATTCAATAACAAAGATCGACGACTAGGGCATCAGCTACCTTATTTTCAGTCCCAGCCTTATGTTTCAAAACAAAAGTATAGGACTGGATATACTCTACCCACTTAGCATGCCTAGGGTTAAGCTTCTTTCTGGGAATTCAGAAATCTAAGAGCCTCATGGTCTGAAAACAGCACAAATTCCTGCGATAGCAAATAATGTCTCCAGTAACGCAAAGCTTGCACTACCGCATAAAATTCTTTATCATAGGTAGAATACCTAAGATTAGCATCATTAAGTTTTTCACTAAGAATGCTACGGGATGATTCTCTTGGCTTAGGACTCCACCTATACCTACACCTGAAGCATCACAGGCAACCTCAAATACTTTAGAAAAGTCGGGTAACCTCAAATGGGTGCCTGGGTCATCCTATCCTTAAGATCTAGGAAGGCTTTATGGGCTGCTTTAGTCCACTGAAATTCTCCCTTCATATACAGTCTGTGATAGGAGCAACTACAGTACTAAACCCCTTGATGAGTCGTCTATAGAAGGTAGCCAAGCCGTGGAAACTCCTAACTTCATGCACACTGGTCGACTCTGGCCATTCTACTATGGACCTAATCTTCTCTGGATCGGTAGCCACGCCATCAGGGGTTACTACAAACCAAGAAGATAACTCTACTACTGGTCATGAATTCACACTTCTTGAGATTACCGTAGAGACTATCATTCCTCAAAACTTGGCAGACTTGTCTAAGGTGGCCTAGGTGGTCTGCAGGGGTCTTACTATAGATCAGGATGTCATCGAAATAGACCACTACAAACTTCCTATGAAAGCTCTAAGCACCTGGGTCATAATCCTCATGAAAGTACTAGGGCATTGGACAACCCAAAAGGCATAACAACCCATTTCGTAGAGACCATCCTTAGTTTTGAAAGCGGTTTTCCACTCATCCCCTGGTCTAATTCTAACCTGATGATAGACTACTCATGCTGTCAATTCTTGATATCAATTTTGGAAAAAAACCTTGCACCGGCCATCATATCTAGCATGTCATCTAGTCTAGGGATGGGGAACCTATACTTGATTATGATTTTGTTGATGGCACGACTATCAACACATCCTCCACGTGCCATCTTTCTTGGGGTCAGTAGTGCAGGGACTACACAAGGGCTAAGACTCTCTCTAATGAACCCCTTCCTCAACAATTCTCCACCTGCTTTTGCAGTTCCTCATGCTCAGATGGATTCATCCTATAATGGGGCAAGTTGGGTAAAGTAGCTCCTGGGATTAAATCTATGGAATGCTGGATATCCCTAAGAGGTGGAAGGTGGTCTGGCAGATCCTCGAGAAAAAAATCCTTAAATTCTTCTAACAAAGGCCTAACTTTTTGAGGAGGCTCTGAGGGTGTAGGAGTCCTAAGTTCCTTAGCAGTCAACATCCAAATGGGTGAACCACTATGAATTTCTTGTTCTAGATCCTTAGCACTAATTAGGTTCACTCCAGTCTTCATCTCTTTGACCTTATTGGGTCCTTTAGCTACCTTGTCCTTAGGAGGGACTGAATGGATTGTGATCTTTTTCCCATTAAAACTAAAGACACAGGTTTGGATTTTCCTAAGAGGGTGGCATCATGATCATATAACCAAGGTCTCCCAAGAATTATACTGCTCACCCCCATGGGTAAGACATCACACCCAATCTTCTCTTGATAGGATTGCATCTGGATTTGGACCTACATCTATACTGGATGGGTATAGAGGTAGAGTCTACCCAAGAACCTTATAGGGGTTGGGGTGGGGGCTGGGTTAAGCCTAACATTTGACAGTGCTAGCAGAAATGGCATTCACACAGCTCCCACTATCTATGATGATCTTACATACCTTATCCCCTAATTTAAGGAAAGTCTGTAGGATTTAGTCTACGCCAATCCTCCTGAACTCTCTACTGGACAGGATGCATCTCACAACTCCTAACTGGTCAGACTCTGTGGGTTCCTCCTCTCCTTCATACTCATCAACCAAGTTCATTCCGGCCTCATAAACTTCTTCTTCAAATTCCTCATTGGGCCCGGAATTCTCTTCCTCTCCCTCTTCTATGTAAAGGGATCTACGTGGGCACTGGCTAGAAACATGACCTACCCTATGGCACTTAAAACAGGCTATGGCTGTACACTGGTTGGAGATATGACCCTGGTTTCTGACACTTAAAACAGGTGATACTAGAACTAGGGGTTCTCTGGGTGTCAGGTGCCTTACCTTTGTCCATGGGCCTAGGGGTGAGAATACCCTGAAAAGGTTTGCTAGGGGTAACTTGGCTAGGTCCATTTCTTGGGATTGGGGCACTAACCCTAGAAGGTATAGGTCCTCTCTGAAATTTCTCAGTGTTCAGTGTAATCTGATAGGCCTGGTCTAGGTCAGTAACCTCTCTCAAAAAAAACTCCCTCTTAATGTCTTCCCTAAGTCCAGCCCTAAATCTAGACAAAGTACCTCATGGGCTTCACTCACATCACATCTCATCAAGTACTCATCAAAGGTGGCTATGTAGTCTGAGACAGATCGGTTCCCTTGTTTCAAGGTTTGCCATTGGTCTAACAGATTCTGCTAGTATGAAATGGGTAGGTACTTATCTCTAAGCTTCTCTTTCATACCCTGCCAAGTGGTTATGGGCTCAACATTTCGTCTCCTAGTGGTTAGCTCAATGTTCCCCCAGTATAACCTAGCTTGACACACTAACTTCATCTTGGCAAACTTGAACTTCCTTTCCTCAGACATGGTATACCACTCAAAGTACTGGTCCATCTCACCCTCCTAATCAGAATACACCTTAGGGTTTAAGCTACCATCAAAGTGGGTGCATCTAATTTGATGTTCCGGATGAACCTATCATCTCTATCTTCAGGCTCTGGTCAGGCCTCCTATGATTAGGTTCAGGATCTCTGTATAAAGGTCTTCTAGGCTCCTGGTGTGGGTGAGGTTGAGGCACATTAAAATCTGGGTCAGAGTCCAATTCTGATGTCTAGGTTCCTCAAGTACTTGGACTCGATCCCTAAGCTGGGTAAGATCCTCACGGACTTGATCCCTAAACTGGGCAACAGTATCAGTCATATCCTGACTCAATTTGGTCATACTTTCGGTAAGAGTTCTAATCATGGCCTCTAAATCAGGTTGGGTTTGACCAGGTTGGTAGGGTACTCTCGTTCCGGTGGACATGATGATGCAAGCAAGCACACCAAATGAGACTCGACTGAAACGACTACGGGCTAACTAGACCTAGAGCCCAAACTAGATGCCCAATCAGAGTGGCAAGCTAGCCTGTAGTAACTCGGGACTCAGCCAGGCAGGTGTAAGGGAGTGTTAGGTCCCTAATTGTCAATCCTAGACACCAATCAGTGATTGTCCAGGTAGGCGGACCAGCACACAAGCCCTTCGGGATAGAATCCCTGAACCACCGTTCTAGACACTGAGTACAAAGTACACACAGAGTAACTAGACAAACTGACTCAACACTAGCCTAGACCACCAGTTGGTGTCCCTAGCCCACTAGGGCAAATTAGGTCTAATTAATTTTAAGATTGAAGGCTTAGGTTCGAATGCACGGGAGGTGGTTTTGGGCTAAGGAGAGGGTCTCAATCCTCCCCTTATGTTGCAACTTCGGTGCCCTTAAGATAGATTCAATTTATGCACACTCAAATAAAAAATAGCTTACAGAAAATAAAAGAAGAACAACAGTAAAATTGATCTCATAAAATCTACAGAAATTAATAAATTATGATAATTTTATGTAAATTACTTTCAATTATACTGGTTCCAGAAAAATAAGAATTACTTAATTTAGAATTTTTTGCATGGAGAACAATTCGAACAACAGGGTAGTTACTGACAGAAAACAGAACGTGTGTCCCGTTTACAATCCCTGCCTAGAAGTTATAACCCAGCGGCACCCCTACATGCCCTAGGAACCCCCGTGGAATGGGAGGAGGAGGCTTGCATCTCGCTTGTTCCTAGGACTGGACGGCCAGGGGAGTCTACTCCAGGCAGCAAAAGTAAAAAGGAATGAAAAAAATAATCAAACAAGCAAGAATCCTAGACAGGGCTCTGATACCAAAAATGATGCAGAACAAATAAGATGATGCGATGCGGAAGTAAATTAAGACTTTTTTTTTTTTTTTGTTAGAAGTTGGCTTGACTCAAAAACAAGGCTAACTAATATTGAAAGAAAATATGCACCGAAAGAAAGCACAATTCAAAAGAGTAGATTATCAGAGTAATAAAGAAGTAGGATCGCTGGGGATTGAGAACCCCCAGACCTAGGGTTACTCCTCTTTCAAGAAACAGACGAAGAGAGAAGAGAAGGTTTATACCTGACTATGATATCTCTCTTTGCTTCAATTGAAGGACACTCTCGAGCAGATTGTAGGATCCTTGGAGACAGGATATCTTCGCAATGGATCCTCGGATTGTAGTCCTATGGCAAGGTTGGCCTTCTTCTCGTACTCTGGATCTGGAAAAGATGAAGAACAAGATAAGGATGTAAGAAACTCAAGGAAGAGACCTTTACCTGGGATAGCTCCAGACTGCTCGAACTTTGAAGATGAGGGAAGAGTATGGAGGTGGCGGTGGAAGATGGAGTGATTTAGGGTTTGGCTGGTAGGGCGGCGGCTTGCAGATGAAAGGACCTGGGGCTTGATATAGTGGGCGGTGGCTTGGAGAAGGAGATGGCGGCCTTGAATGAAGTGGGAATAGGGTTTAGGAATTTGGGTGTTGGCGGCTAGGATGATGAAAGGAAATTAGGGTTGGCGGCCAGGGATGAAAGCGGGGTAGGGTTTTGGTAACTTTGGAGATCTCTCACCTCCTCAAGGCTCCAATGGAACCCGGATTTACTCCTCACGAGCTCAACACTCAAAGAAGTGCGGAAGAAGAGAACACAAGATTGCTCAACACAAGAAAAGATTTCATTTACTCATTAAAATCAAAAGATTACATAAGGGTCCAATATATAGACCTTGCAAGAGTAACAATTACACTACTTCCCATGTGGGACTAAACATTCATCCTAAGCATGAAAAACTTTTCCTTGACCGACCAGGCTTCTTTCCTTGGAGTGGGTGCCTCAAATGCAAGGTGATGGCTTCATATGGCAGGTATGTGGGGCACCTCCTAGTTCTTCTCCTTAAGTCATGGATTTTCCTTCCATGACTTGCTCTTTCTTGGAAGAAAATACTCATCTCCTAGTCTTTTCTCCCCAAGACTAGGCTCCTTCCATTCATAGCCAGGTACTTTAGGTAGGTGTGGGCGCCTACCTTGAAGTCCTCTCCAAGAAAAATCCCCTGCTCCTTTAGCTTGGTTACTTTTGGCAGCTTGTGGGCGCCTTCCTTGACTCTCCTAAGAAAATTTTCTTGCTCTCTTGGGCGTGGGGACCAGGGACACTGGGATGAAATGTGGCACCAACTGGTCCTGGGAGTGTGGCTGGGAGTGTAGCGTCCACTTGCATTTGGCCTTGGAAGAAAAAATGATGCCCTAGGGAATGGCGCCAACCAGGACTTGACTTGGACTTAGAACTGAGTCAACATGACTCAACAAAATTAAATGCAGACTCAAAGAAATAAAATAATCTGGTTGACCAGGTCAACCTTATTACAAACCCTAATCTTCGGCAAGGTCATTCAGAGATCCAGATGGAACCCTGAAGTCTTCTTCTGATTCTGGTGCCCGCACCATTGAGTCGATACTTGAGTCGACACTTGAGCTCTATGAGTTGACACTTCGTGTGTGCCATCTGAACTTTTTCTGCATATCAGCTCTAGCCTCTATGAGTCGACACTTCAATTCCATGAGTCGACACTTGGCTGAAACTTTCCTGAAATACTTCTGAAATACTATTGAAACTTCTTCAAACTTAAGATTTGAATCCTTTAAGATCATTCTTTGTACCAAGGTTCCTTCAAGGTCATTCTTATATACCAAGGTCCATTTAACTTAAAATTTTATCCATGAATCAGACTTCTTCAACAAAATAACAGGCAATTTAAACTTTCAACAAATGAGTACCCTATTATGATAAACACATTTTTAACACACAGTTAGTACTCCAATATACTTAAGTATTTTATTATCCATCAAAATCAAGACAAGAGTCAACAATTTTTCCTTTTTGATGATGACAAATCCTTTAAGTATATATATATAGTGAGCTCAAAGATTTACAATAAATATTAGAGCATTAATAAAGATTTTCAATATAGAGCATTTGGCTTCAAGTATCAAAGCTAATGATGAAGAATATCATAGGCTAAATTTAAAAAGATTATCAAGAGCTAAGACTCATTTATAATATATCAGAGCTATATGTATGTATGAAAAGGAATTCAATTCACATAGCTTTATTATCAGAGTAATAATTATAATGTATTAGAGTTAAAAATTGAAATAAACCAGAATTGTATACTCATACTAGATGTTTTCATTATGTATCAGAGCTTGAAATGAATTTGAAAAATAAGAATTAGATCAAGATAGATTAAATCATAAAGAGTATTAAGGCATGAAACATGTCAAAGCACATCAAAGCAAATAATATACCAAAAAGATAGAAAGTATCAGAAGCAAAATTGTTTGAGTATAAAGAGTATCAAAGTATGAAAACAAAGAGTATCGGAGCATATTAAAGAAAGGAATGCATAATGATGGGGACATCGCTAGTATTGATCCCAGAGCAGCACTGATCTCGAAGTAGCACGGATCCCAGATCAGCATAGATCTTGAAGTAGCATGAATTTCGATGCATCATGAATCTCGATGCAGCATAGATTTCAATAAATTCAAATTCAAAAATTAGTTGATTAGGATTAGTTGTTTGAAATTTGATTTAGGATTAGGTTAGTTAGGATTGAGATTTGGATAGGCTTTATCTTGTATTTGAATTTGAACCATCCTTATCTTTCTATCTTGTATTCAAATTCAAATGAGGGTTGGAAAGGTCTATAAATACCACCCTCATTCCTTTGTAAATAATTAGTAAATGAAGATGAGTTTTTAGAAGAGAGAATCTTCTGCCTCCGTAAAGGAGTGGGCATGAGGCCCATCTTGCCTTTGCCTTCGGGCGTCAAGGAATGTGAGACCCTATGCCTTCGCTTTCAAGCATCGAGGGGTGTGAGGCCCTAGTTATCCCCTTCCCTGTCGAGTCCTCTCTATGGTTTTAGAGATTTTCCTTCATGATCCCAGATAGCGATTTGGGTGGGATGCCCCAGGCTCCGCATGTAGTGAGATGGGTGGGATGCCTAGGCTACATGTAGTGGGATAGGTGAGATGCCCTAGTGGTGAGAGGCCTCTCTGTGAATGTAAGTTCCAGGTTCGTAGAGTGTCCAATTTTCTACCTTCCATCTCCATTGCTCCTTCACCACCTCCCTACAAAAAAAAAAAAAAAAAAGTAGTACCCTAATCTTCGATGACTTCTCAACTCACCGACGATCCTATCCCCGATCCCGTCCCCCATCAATTTGGTATCAGAGCTACAGGATTAGGGTATTATCTTCTTCCCAAATCATCCTAGGTCCCACCACCACCAAGCCAGATCCATCATTCCTGTCGAGCATCGAACTCCACATCCCGAAGTCCCACCAACGCCCCTGCTGCCATCATCCAAATCATGTCTGCCTCTGCCCGTGAAGCCTGATCTCCTCCCTACCCCTTGTAATCACTGCCATCGATCGCAGTAACCACCGCAAGGACACCAACCACCACCATGGCCACCACTTTTGCTCCCTCTCCTGGAGCATTTCCCGCTCCTAATCCGCCGCCCACCAGATCTAGGCCATCAACAACAACCTCTCGGCTCCTCAAGCCGTCCGAACCATCAACATCCGCCTTCACCCTCATCTTCCCACTGGATCCCGTCGGATCCCCTACTGCCACATCCTCCTCGCCGTACTAATCCATGATCATTGCCGCCAACTCCACTTCCTTCTCTACTCCCAATTGTCGAACTTCTTCCACTTGTGAGCAAGATCACCCTGACCAGAGCCATCCCATCCTCCCTTCCGATCGACTATGCCGGACTCCTCCAGACGATCGCCCAGGTCGAGCGTGCCATCATCATTTGCTGCATTCCCTCGATCAGAGAGATCCATGGACAACCGAGATGAACACCGTGCTACCCCTGCTCTGCCTCAGGTCCACTACCTTCTTCCTATCCAGAGATGTCCACGATCAGGCCGACGACCACTACCTTGCACCTTCAATGCCGATCGAGATTTCCCCCCTCCCTGTGCCACAGATTCATGGATGCCCACAAGATCCCTTCTTCCTATCATGCAGTTCCTCTCCCACTGATCAGACACCGCCCCAACCGTCGACATCCCTACATCGCCCGCATCACCTCTGAGCCAGTCCCCGTGTTGCTGTTTCCTCCCCAGCACCATCATCGACAAATCCTCCCCATAAGCTCCAGTGGCTCGAGATGCTCGACTGCCTCCAGCTCCTCCACTTCCACATCGGCTCGTAGATCCCATCTACCGCCACTGCCTCCTACCGGACCTCTCTTCCTCCAGCAAATCAATCCCCTCTGAGCCCCCGACAATCATCCTCTCCTCTCCATCTATGACATCTCCCCTGTTCCCGTCCGTGGAGAAGGAGAGGAGCTCCATCGCACGATCATGAAGGCAATTACCCTTCACTATTGCCGACTTCAGATTCAACACACTGCACGATCCTCAAAGCCACATGGATTCTAGAGTTGCATGAGTTTCAGAGTTGCATGGAGTTCAAAGCTACACAAATTTCAAAGCTACACAGTTTTCAAAGTAGGATAAAATTAAAGCATAGATCCCATAGCATAGTCCCCATTGACCCAAACTCGATAGAGTCGAGTTCTCCCCACCTTAGGGGAATGATGGGGGCATCTCCAGCACTGATCTTGGAGCAGCATGGATCCTGGATCAGCACAGATCTTGAAGCATCACAAATTTCAATGTAGCACAAATCTCGATGCAGCATAGATTTCAATAAATTCAAATTCAAAAATTAGTTGATTAGGATTAGTTGTTTAAAATTTGATTTAGGATTAGGTTGGTTAGGATTAAGATTTGGATAGGCCTTATCTTGTATTTGAATTTGAACCATCCTTATCTTTTATATCTTGTACTCAAATTCAAATGAGGGTTGGAAAAGTCTATAAATACCACCCTCATTCCTTTGTAAATATTGGTAAATGAAGATGAGTTTTTAGAAGAGAGATTCTTCTGCCTCCATAAAGGAGTGGGCGTGAGGCCATCTTGCCTTCGCCTTCGGGCGTCGAGGGGTGTGAGACTCTATGCCTTCGCTTTCGAGTGTCGAGGGGTGTGAGGTCCTAGTTATCCCCTAGTTATCTCCTTCCCCATCAAGTTCTCTCTATGGTCTTAGAGATTTTCTTTTACGGCCCCAGGTAGCGATTTGAGATGGGATGCTCTAGGCTCCGCATGTAGTGAGATGGATGGGATGCCCTCGGCTACATGTAGTGGGGTGGGTGAGATGCCCTAAAGGTAAGAGGTCTCTCCGTGAATGTAAGTCCCAGGTCCGTAGAGTGCCCAATTTTTTTACCTTCCATCTCCATTGCTCCTTCCCACCTCCCTACAAAAAAAAAATCAAAAAAAAAATAGTAGTACCCTAATCTTTGGTGACTTCTCAGCTCGTCGACAATCCTACCCCTGATCTCGTCTCCCATCACATAAGGAGTATCAGAGCATAAAAACTAAAATAAATAAGATTAATAAAGAGTATCAGAGCATAGAGTTGAAGGGTATAGATCAAAGGTGATAAAGCGAAACACTTCTCCTTAATATATAATCTGAAAACTGATTTTCAAAAAGAGATTTTTGAAAAATTTTCAAAAGTACTACTTTTCTTTCTCTCTCTCCCCCTTACTCATTGCTTCCTTCTTGGCTTTATTTCTTGCCACATCTATTAATTAATTCTTCCTAATACTATTTCTCATTAATTCTACACTTTCCATTATTCTCGTTAATTCTCCCAATTATTCTCCTTTTTGTCATCATTAAAAAGGTAAGAAGAAGAACAAGGTAGTCATAAAACATTGCATTAAAGTAAGAGTGCACAAAATAAAATGTGAAAAAGTAAATATATATATAAAATTTCAGAGATTTGATACATTAGATACAAAATTTGATATACATAATAGAGAACTAGTACAGATATAAGTACACAAATATAAAGAGCACTAAAATATAGACTGACTAGTATACAGACCAATCCTAAGGGATACTTTCCTTATCAGAAGAAGACCCGATCTCGAGAATAATTGGCTCGGTAACCCTAGAAGGTCGGGTCGTGGCCATATCGACCGGAGATCCGAAAGTCTGGTCCGGATAGGTCTGGGTGCATCACCATGGCCTTGTCTTCTACATCTGGTAATGCTCTTCCTCTAGCTAGTGTTGAAGAGGAGGAGGCATCATCAGGAGCAGGAGCACCAATTGTGATGAAAATAGTAGCTATATCAGTGATCGAAGGAGTGTCATCAAAAATAGGACCTGAACCAAGAACATGGAAACCAGGTGTATAAAATCCTAGTTCTCAGATCAAGGATGATATGAAAGGAACAGGTGGAGTTCTAAAGGGGATACTAAGAATGGGTGTGGGTAGATTAGTATCAAGTGGGTCTGTGTGAAGTATATGTGTGGAAACAAAAGTATCAGGTGGGTCAGGAATGGTGGATGAGCTGGATAGGATGGGAGTCTGGAAAGATGACCTAGGAGGATCTGGACAGGAGTCCTCGATACATCCTTAGCAACATCTGGCTCGAGCTTTGCCATAAAATCTATAATGTCAAACTCTATAGAAGAAACACCTTGGCCATCTCCTGTGTCTGGTGCTGGGGCTGGAGGTGCTGGCAGTGAATCTGATGATGAAGGAAGTGAAGGTGCTTTGGCAGAAGACAATCTGTTAGTGTAGCCGAAATAGCATAAATACCATCTTTGAAACCCTGGTGATCCACTCTCATCTTCAAATGGATATGGTTGACTCGTTGTCTGATAATCATAACCTCTGTTGCTAAGCGAGTGACCCTCTTATCCATACTGTCTCCAGATGCTGGCACCTCAGGCTATGCCAGAATGGAAGGCTCGGGCTGAGCATCTGGAATGTCCCTCCGTGGCTCAGACGGCACTGCCTCATTAGTATAGATCCGATCTTCCTCAGCAGCATCCTCATCATCATCCACATCTGTAGTCTGTCCAGAGATCCTACATCTCCAATGTCTTCTATGCAGATGATATCCTATCCTGTGTAAGGATCTCCATCGTAGATATCCATATGTAGTAGCTGTCGATAAGGCTCTCCATCTATGATGACTCCATATGCTTTGAAAAGGATGATCAATCCCATGCCATATGGCAAGCACAATCTCCTGCTAGTAGCAGCCTCGATCATCTGGTGTACCATAAGAACTGGAAGGCAACTGGAGTGTGCTGAATCAATGATACCATAACTAGTAGCTCTCACTCTGTAATGAAATCAAAGCATCCAGTCTTTGACAGAAGAATTCGGGCGACGATGTGATGTAACAGTCTCATCTTCGATGAGAGTTTGGAGACTACCACTGTGGCTTCCTCTGAAAGATCATCAGTCTTAAAGATACAACGAAGTCCACTCATCCGATCCACTAATGAGTGTACCACTGAACCTCTCATGGGATCTCCCAAGCTCTACTCAGAATCTCAGCGGTGAGTGAAATCTCAGTTCCTCGAGCCTTTGCAACCCAGTAATCTGCTCCTCTGGCCAAGGTACTATACAACTCTCTAATCAGGCCAAGATAAAATATCTCTAACAATTAGCAGAAATGGGCCAGACCAGCATCCCTGAACCAGTCTCTAATATGGAAATTTTGCTGGTTCATGAAGTCGAAGTCAACCCGTCATCCTTGAACTATGGCCTTGGAGGCCATCCTATCAGCTCCTAAGACAGGTGGTCTGACTGGAATGCTCTGCTGAGCCTGGGCACCACTGCTGCTGGATCCTCATGTCATGCCTTCGTGTGCCACTCTGCCTCCTGAACTGACAGACGAGGTCTCCTAACAACTTGCTTTCGGGGACCCATCTTTTAGGAAAATCAGGAAAGAAGCAAATGTAAGGAGAAAGCACAAGGATTTCATGGTAAAAATCATGACACAACGGCGAGGAACAGTGGAAAAAGAGAAGAAAACTACTTCAAACATGAATTGGGTAGTTAGAACACAGATCGAAGTGAAATGAAGGGTTGGGACACTATTTTTAGGTGACTCAGCTCAAGGGTTTGGAAGAAAAAAAGGAAGAAATTGCTTGGTTTTTCCTATTTATTCTCGGGTTTCCATCAATCAAGTGTCGACTCACAACTGCAGGCCAAGTGCCGACACTTGGAGGTGTCGACACTTCGACAAAAATCTAAAAAAAAGGAAAAAAATCATAAAAAAAAATATAGAACTTGATTTCAAAGGATTATGAATGATTAATCATGATTTTCAAGAATATTTGATCAATAAAAACTTTTAAAGAAATTTGAAAGGTCATAAAGAGATCGAAATTCAATCAAAAGGATTAATAATCAATAATTCTCTTCTAATCATACAGAACCGATCTTCATTAAGTACCTTGGTTAGTATATCAGCCAATTGTATTTTAGTACACATAAATTCAAGCATAACATCATTATTTGCAACATGATCTTTAATAAAATGGTGCCTAATTTTAATGTGCTTACTTCTAGAGTGTTGAACATGATTTTTAGTTAAATTTATAGCACTTGTATTATCACATCTTATGGGTGTCTTAGTTAATTTGATTCCAAGATTTTTAAGTTATTTCTTAATCCACAGATTTGAGCACAACAACTTCCAGTTTCAATATATTCAGTCTTAGCTGTAGATAATGCAACCGAAGTTTGTTTCTTGCTAAACCATGATATTAAGTTAACACCAAGAAATTGACAAGTTCTACTAGTACTTTTTCAATCTAATTTATATCCAGTAAAGTCAGCATCATAATAGCCAATTAATTCAATTGATGAATCTCTAGAGTACCACAGTCTAATATCAATAGTGCTAGATAAATATTTAAGAATGTGCTTAACAGCCATTAAATGAGATTCTTCAAGAGCAGACTGATATCTAGTATACATACAAACACTAAACATAATATTTGGTCTACTGGTAGTCAAGTACAGTAATGAACCAATGATACTCGTATACAATTTTTGATCAGTATTTTTACCAATTCATCTTTATCAAGTTTATAAGAAGGGCTCAAAGGTGTACCTATTGGTTTAGTTGTCTCCATCCTAAACTTCTTTAAGATTTCTCTTGTATCTTATCTTAGTTGATGAAGATCCTTTCTCTAGTTTGCTTGATTTGAAGTCCAAGGAAAAAGATTAGTTCACCCATCATACTCATCTCAAACTTTTTCTGTATAAGCTTGGCAAACTCTTGACAAAAGTTTCATTAGTAGCACCAAAATGATATCATCAACATAAATTTGTACTACTAAGATATCATTTTTTTTCTTTTTCAAAAATAGGGTAGTATCAACATGGCCTCTAAAAAAATTGTTTTCAATAAAAAACTTGCTAAGTCTTTCATACTATGCGCGGGATGCTTATTTTAAACCATAAAGTACTTTATGCAATTTGAAAATATGATCAGGATGTGCATGATTTTTAAAACCAGGTGGTTGTTCAACAAAATTTTTTCAGCAATATAATCATTTAAAAATGTACTTTTAACAATCATTTAAAATAGTTTGAAATTTATGAAACATGTAAATGCTAAAAGTAATCTAATGGCTTCAAGTCTAGCTAATGGAGCAAAGGTCTCATCAAAATCATTTATTTCTTCTTGATTATAATCCTTAGCTACCAGTCTAGCCTTGTTTTCAATAACTATTCCATTTTCATCTAGTTTATTCCTATACACCCATTTTATACTAATTATTGAAACATTAGATGGTCTTTCTATTAGTATCAAAACTTTATTTCTTTCATATTGATTCATTTCTTCTTGCATTATAATTATCCAGTTAGGATCTTTTTCTGCTTCTTCATATATTTAGGTTTTGTTGCTGCCGAGATCGTCATGGCCTGTAGCTGGCATGTCAGGTTCTCACTGGGTGCTCAATCCTCTGCTCCAGTGCACTCCTTGATCGACTGCCCTACAACATAGAGGAGACCTAGGTCGAGGATTCCAGTGGGGACACTCCGACGGTCAAGTCAGTGGGATGATTTAGGAGAATAGAACTTCTTTGGCAGAGAGCTTGGGGACTCTCCGCATGTAGAGATAGGATTGAAATGTAAAGACAAGGGTGACCTGGGATCAGAGAGCTTAGGAGATTCTATTGGCTGGTTCCTAGCCTATTAGTTCTCTATCTCTTTTACCAATTGCCTCCTCTTCTCTGGGGATTCTTTCTTCTATTTTATATGAAAACGATGGCCCATGCCAGGTCTGGAGCTTTCCTGAGATGTCCTTTTTCCAGTGCCCCCTTTGGAGGGGGCTTTCTGTTGTCCACCCTGCTCCCTCCTTTGGACCAGCACTTTAAAGGAGATCCTTCCATTGGGGTGTCCACTGGCATGGCACAGACCTTATCCCTTTGGTGGTGCAACTCCCCGTGGGAGGGGCGGGCACCATGCTGTTGAGCCCCGAGCCATGGTGAGACATTTCTATTCCTGGAGGGACCATCGGAGCATCACAGGGCCTGTGGCCTTAATGGAATACTCCACTTGGGGGAGGTTCAAGTTTTGTGTCACAAGGGTTAAGACCCCCAGTTGCACATCGTTGATGTGGTGGTACACTACAGGACCGGGGCCTAGAGGAGCACACCTTGCACAGAGCATGCGGGTGGCACGTTGTAGAGCTTGAATTAATGGCAGGGCAGCATCACCTCCCAGAGGCTGCAGGTGGATGGGGATCCTCTTGCCGTGGTTTGAATTTCTGTTGATCCTTCCATCCTTTGCCACTGGCAGGAATTCTATCTTCGACAAGGCAGGGAAGGGGCTCCCTTCAGGAGCCCCACCCCTGGTAGCTTGAGCACGATCCCGGCCTGGAGCTGACCTGATGCAGAACAAAGAACAAAGAAGCGTATGCGGAAGTAAAATTAAGATTAATTCTTTTTTTTTTCTATATATATTTCAGAAATTGGCTTCGACTCAAAGTAAAGCTAAACTACGTTGAAGGAAACTAGGTAAGGATTGAAAGCACAGTTTAGAAGAAACTAAATTATCAGAGTAGTTCAGAAGTAACGGATCGATGGGGGTTGAGAAACTCCCAGACCTAGGGTTTCGCTCTGAACTTTCAACAGAACAGAAATAGAGAGAAGAGATGGTTTACTAACCAGACAGTGATTTTCTCAGGATTTTGGTGGAAGAACTCTCTCGAGCAGATTGTGGGATCCTCGGAGTCGGCTATCTTCGCAATGGATCCTCCAATACTGGTCTCGTGGTTTGGTCGGCTTCTCCTGGACTCAAGATCTGGGAAAGGAGAGGAACAAAAGATGGAATTCAGAAACTCAAGAAAAGATTTTACCAGGTTGAAGAACTTGAAGGCTGAAGTTGCTGAAATCAGGATTCTTCCTGAGGCCGATCTGACTTCCTCTTAGAGTTGCTGTAGATCTGCAGTATCTGGACTGGAGTCGGATGCTGCGGTCGGCCTGGACTTGGAGAGGGTGGCCGTGAGAAGAGGAATAGACTAGGCTTGGTGGAAAGAGAAGGATGATGGCGGCTAGGTTTGGGAGTGGAGTGGCTAACCTAGGGTTTGGGGTTTTGGAGATCTCTCACCTCCTCAAGGTTCCAGGGGAACCCAGATTTACTCCCTCACGGAGCTCAACACCTGGAAGCAAGTGCGGAAAAGAGAAAACACAAGTTTGCTCATAAAAAAATTTCTTTCATTCATCTGATTCATTTAAACTTACAAGAGGGGTTTAATTTATAAGGCATTACAAGGGAGGAGGGTTTCACATCTTCCCATGTGGGACTAAAGGAGGGGATCTCCAAATTAGGGCAAATCCTTCACATATGGTCGGCCAAAATACCAAAAAAATGGATTTGGGTTATAAAAGGCAGGTAGATGGCGCCACCTTGCTTGGATCTTCAAGAAAAATTTTCTTCCTTCCCTGGATCAACTCTTTTGGACTCCTCCTTTTCTTCCTCCCTAAGTCAAGGTCCTTCCCATCTTTGTTTTGGATGTCTTTGGCAGGTAGTGGGCGCCCCCTTGAAGTTCTCTTCCAAGAGATTTCTTCCCTTCTTTGCTTTAGGTTTCTTGGGAAAGTCTTGGCCGCCCCCTTGATTTGTGGTCTCTTGGTGGACTTCTCTTTATCTGGCGCATGAGAGAAGGAAGTTGCCATCTGTGGAGTGGGGACCAAAGCTGCTGGATGTAGATATGGCGCCCCCTGGACTGGGAGTGTGGCTGGGAGTGTGGTGTCCACTTGCCTGGTCTTGGAAGAAAGTGTAACATCCCAGGTTGAAACCCTAGTCCACTACTGAGTCAACATGACTCAACAAAATAAAATGCAGGTAATGTAGACTCAAGCTAAATTAAGTTGATCTAGTCAACTCTTATTAAACCCAAAAACCTAATTCTTCGGGCAAGGTTAATCAGAGATCCAGATGGAGCTCTGAAGTCTTCTTCTGAGTCTGGTGCCCGCACCAATTCTCCCAGGATGGGAGGAACTCGACCTGTCGAGTATGGATCAAGTTGGCTCTGGTATCTCTCCAAGAGGTCTGGGTCCAGCTCTTGTAACTCTTCTCGGGAGATCCAAGAGTCATCAGAATCTGGCCTTCCTAGCCAGCGGACCAGGTATCTTTGGTATCCTCGATTACGAGTAGAGATAACCTGATCATCCAGGATCTTTTCAATCTGCTCTTTCCTTACAGGCCAATTTGTTGGTGGACACACAGGGTCAGGTTCACTCTCAAGAGCAGGATTAGGTTCAAAAGCCTCACTGGGAATCACAGCTGGCTCCCTATACTCTACTAGGTCTGTAATGTTGAAAGTGGAGCTAATGCCTAGTTCTGGAGGCAACTCGAGCACATAGGCATTGGATCCTACTCTCTTTACCACTCTAAATGGTCCAGCTCCCCTAGCATGTAACTTTCTAACGGTTCCAGGAGGAAACCGTTCAGGCCTTAACCTAATCATTACATAGTCTCCTTCGTCAAAAGTTTTGACTCGCCTTTGAGAATCAGCCAATTTCTTATAAGTTTCATTACTTAAATTTATTTTGGCTTGAATTTCTTTATGCAAGTCTTTTATATGCTGTGCAAAAACTTCGGCAGACTCGGAGACCCGTGTGTGGACTGGTAAAGGAGCTAGGTCAAGAGGTGTGTGGGGTTTGTAACCATGCACAATTTCAAATGGACTCTTACCCGTAGACCTATTGACCGAGTCATTATATGCAAATTCAGCTCTAGGTAAGTACAAATCCCAGTTCCTAATGTTTTCACCAACAAGACACCTTAGCAGATTGCCTAAACTACGGTTCACTACTTCGGTTTGGCCGTCAGTCTGGGGATGATAGGCAGTTGAAAACTTAAGTTTCGTCCCTAACTTATGCCAAAGGGTTTTCCAGAAATAGCTGGTGAACCGAACATCCCTATCTGAAACAATGGTCTTGGGTAGGCCATGGAGTCGAACTATCTCATTAAAGAACAGGGTGGCTACCTTAGACGCATCAAATGTTTGGGAACAAGGCAAGAAATGGGCCATCTTGGAAAATCGGTCTACTACAACACAGATAGAGTCATGCCTCCTCTGGGTCTTAGGCAAACCTAACACAAAGTCCATGCTCACATCTTGCCAAGGACGATCTGGGACAGGGAGTGGGGTATAAAGGCCAGTGTTCTGTTTTCGCTGTTTGGCAACAGCGCAGGTCCGACACCTAGCCACAATGTGTGCTACATCTCTTTTTAAGCTAGGCCAGAAAAAATGGTCTTCAATAGCCAGGGTGGTCTTATCTTTTCCGAAATGGCCAGCTAAACCTCCAGCAAGAGTTTCCCAAATCAAGAATTCCCTAAGAGAGGTTCTAGGGATGCAAAGCCTATTCTTAAAGAACAGAAAGCCATCTAAAAGGGAATAATCCTTATGTTCACTAGATGGTCCTTGAGTTAGATCCTGGTATACAGTCTTGAAATCTGGACACGACTCATATCTTCTTTTATTTGCTCAAACCCTATGACTTCAGCCCTAACAGAATTCAACAACAAAGATCGACGACTAAGGGCATCAGCTACCTTATTTTCAGACCCAGCCTTATGCTTCAAACAAAAGTATAGGACTGGATATACTCTACCCACTTAGCATGCCTAGGGTTAAGCTTTTTCTGAGAATTTAAGAATCTAAGAGCCTCATGGTCCGAAAACAGCACAAATTCTTGCGGTAGTAAATAATGTCTCCAGTAATGCAAAGCTTGCACTACCGCGTAAAATTTCTTATCATAGGTAGAACACCTAAGCTTAGCATCATTAAGTTTTTCACTAAAGAATGCTACGGGATGGTTCTCTTGGCTTAGGACTCCACCTATACCTACTCCTGAAGCATCACAGGCAACCTCAAATACCTTTGAAAAGTCCAGTAACCTCAAAATGGGTGCCTGGGTCATCCTATCCTTAAGATCTAGGAAGGCTTTATGGGCTGCTTTGGTCCACTGAAATTCTCCCTTCCTAATGCAGTCTGTGATAGGAGCAACTACAGTACTAAACCCCTTGATGAATCGCCTATAGAAGGTAGCCAAGCCATGGAAACTTCTGACTTCATGCACACTGGTTGGCTCTGGCCATTCTACTATGGACCTAATCTTTTCAGGATCGGCAGCCACGCCGTCAGGGGTTACAACAAAACCAAGGAAGATAATTCTACTGGTCATAAATTTGCACTTTTTGAGATTATCGTAGAGACTATCATTCCTCAAAACTTGGCAGACTTGTCTAAGGTGGCCTAGGTGATCTGCAGGGGTCTTACTATAGATCAGGATGTCATCAAAATAGACCACTACAAACTTTCCTATGAAAGCTCTAAGTACCTGGGTCATAATCCTCATGAAAGTACTAGGGGCATTGGACAACCCAAAAGGCATAACAACCCATTCATAGAGACCATCCTTAGTTTTGAAGGCTGTTTTCTACTCATCCCCTGGTCTAATCCTAACCTGATGATAGCCGCTCTTGAGATCAATTTTAGAAAAACCATGGCACCGGCCATCATATCAAGCATGTCATCTAGTCTAGGGATGGAGAACCTATACTTGATTGTGATCTTATTGATGGCACGACTGTCAACACACATCCTCCACGTGCCATCCTTCTTCGGGGTTAGAAGTGCAGGGACTGCACAAGGCTAAGACTCTCTCTAATGAACCCCTTCCTCAACAATTCGCCAACCTGCTTTTGCAGTTCTTTATGCTCCGATGGATTCATCCTATAATGGGGCAAGTTGGGTAAAGTAGCTCCTGGGACTAAATCTATGGAATGCTGAATATCCCTAAGAGGTGGAAGGTGGTCTGGCAGATCCTCGGGAAAAACATCCTCAAATTCTTCTAATAAAGGCTTAACTTCCTGAGGAGGCTCTGAGGGTGTAGGAGTCCTAAGTTCCTTAGCAGTCAACATCCAAATGGGTGAACCACTATGAATTTCTTGTTCTAGATCCTTGGCACTAATTAGGTTCACTCCAGTCTTCATTTCCCTAACCTTACTGGTTCCTTTAGCTACCTTGTCCTTAGGAGGGACTAATGGATTGTGATTTTCTTCCCATTGAAACTAAAGACACAGGTGTTGGATTTTCCTAAGAGGGTGGCATCATGATCATACAACCAAGGTCTTCCAAGAATTATACTGCTCACCCCCATGGGTAAGACATCACACCAAATCTTCTCTTGATAGGATTGCATTTGGATTTGGACCTGACATCTAGACTGGATGGGTATAGAGGTAGAGTCTACCCAAGAAACCTTATAGGGGTTGGGGTGGGGAACTGGGGTTAAGCCTAACATTTTGACAGTGCTAGTAGAAATGGCATTCACACAGCTCCCACTATCTATGATGATTTTACAAACCTTATCCCCTAGTTTAAGGAAAGTATGTAGGATGTTGGTCCTACGCCAATCTTCCTGAACTTTAGTCTGGGACAAGATGCATCTTACAACCCCTAAGTGGTCAGATTCAGTGGATTCTTCCTCTCCTTCATACTCATCAACCAAATTCATTCCGGCCTCATAAACTTCTTCAAACTCCTCATTAGGCTCGGAACTCTCTTCCCCTCCCTCTTCTATATATAGGGATCTACGAGGGCACTGGCTAGAAACATGACCTACCTTATGACACTTAAAACAAGCTATGGCTGTGCACTGAGTGGAGATATGACCGGGCTTCTGGCACTTAAAAGACGATACTAGGGGTTCTCTGGGTGTCAGGTGCCTTACCTTTGTCCATGGGCCTAGGGGTGGGGATACCCTGATTAGGCTTGCTAGGGGTAACCTGGCTAGGTCCATTTCTTGGGATTGGGGCACTAACCCTAGATGGCATGGGTCCTCTCTGAAACTTCTCAGTGTTCAGTGCAATCTGATAGGCTTGGTCTAGGTCAGTAACCTCTCTCAGAAACAACTCTCTCTTAATATCTTCCCTAAGTCCAGCCCTAAATCTAGACAAAGTGACCTCATGGGCTTCACTCACATCACATCTCATCAGGTATTCATCAAAGGTGGTTATGTAGTCTGAAACAGATCGGTTCCCTTGTTTCAAAGTCTGCCATTGGTCTAACAGATTTTGCTGGTATGAAATGGGTAGGTACTTGTCTCTAAGTTTTTCTTTCATACCCTGCCAAGTGGTTATGGGCTCTACATTTCGTCTTCTAGTGGTCAGCTCAATGTTCCCCCAGTATAACCTAGCTTGACGTATTAATTTCATCTTGGCAAACTTGAATTTCCTCTCCTCAGACATGGCATACCACTCAAAGTACTGGTCCATCTCACCCTCCCAATCAGAATACACCTTAGGATTTAGGCTACCATCAAAAGTGGGTGCATCTAACTTGATGTTTCGAATGAACCTATCATCTCTATCCTCAGGTTCTCGGTCAGGCCTCCTATGATTAGGTTCAGGATCTCGGTATAAAGGTCTTCTAGGCTCTTGGTGTGGGTGAGGTTGAGGCTCATTAAAATCTGGGTCAGGAGTCCAATTCCGATGCCTAGGCTCCTCAAGTACTTGGACTCGATCCCTAAGCTGGGCAAAATTCTCATTCATATCCTGACTTAATTTGTTCATACTCTCAGTAAGAGCTCTAACCATGGCCTCTAAATCAGGTTGGGTTTGACCAGGTTGGTAGGGCACTCCATTCCGGGTAGACATGATGCAAGCAAACACACAAAATGAGACTCAACTGAACGACTACGGGCTAACTAGACCTAGAGCCCAAACTAGATGCCCAATCAGAGTGGCAAGCTAGCCTGTAGTAACTCAGGACTCAGCCAGGCAGGTGTAAGGGGAGTGTTAGGTCCCTGAATGCCAATCCTAGACACCAATCAGAGATTGGCCAGGTAGGCGGACCAGCACACAAGCCCTTCGGGATGGAATCCCTGAACCACCGTTCTAGACACTGAGTACAAAGCACACACAGAGTAACCAGACAAACTGACTCAACACTAGCCTTGACCCGACTTGTTGATGTCCCTAGCCCACTAGGGCAAATTAGGTCTAATCAATTTTAGATTAAAGGCTTAGGTTCGAATGAAGAGGTGGTGGTTTTGGGCTAAGGAGAGGTTATCAACTCCTCCCCTTATCTTAGATGCTCAAATGCCCTTAAGTTGATTAAGAGATGAACACTCAAAAATAAATGGATTGCAGAACACAAAATAGAGTTGCAGTAATTTAATTCTCAGAAATCGCACGGAAACCAATAAATCATGAGAAAATTATAAAAATCAGTTTCAATTATACTGGTTTCACAAAAACAAAAATCACTAAATTTGGAGTTACCTGTAGTAAGAAATAATTCCTGAAACAGGGCAATTACGGACTGAAAACAGAGCACTTCCCCGTTTACAATTTCTGCTACGAAGTTGTAACCCAACGGATCCCCTACACGCCCTAGGAACACCCCGTGGAATGGGAAGAGGAGGTTTGCACCTCGCTTCGTTCCTAGGATCGGACGTCCTGGGGAGTCTACTTCGAGCAGACAAAGTAAAAAGAGAGAGACTCAAACAAGCAATCAAACAGAAACCCTAGACAGGGCTCTGATACCAAAAATGATGCAGAACAAAGAACAAAGAAGCGTATGCGGAAGTAAAATTAAGATTAATTCCTTTTTTTTTTTTTATATATATTTCAGAAATTGGCTTCGACTCAAAGTAAAGCTCAACTACGTTGAAGGAAACTAGGTAAGGATTGAAAGCACAGTTTAGAAGAAACTAAATTATCAGAGTAGTTTAGAAGTAACGGATCGCTGGGGTTGAGAAACTCCCAGACCTAGGGTTTCGCTCTGAACTTTCAACAGAACAGAAATAGAGAGAAGAGATGGTTTACTAACCAGATAGTGATCTTCTCAGGATTTTGGTGGAAGAACTCTCTCGAGCAGATTGTGGGATCCTCGGAGTCGGCTATCTTCGCAATGGATCCTCCAATACTGGTCTCGTGGTTTGGTCGGCTTCTCCTGGACTCAAGATCTGGGAAAGGAGAGGAACAAAAGATGGAATTCAGAAACTCAAGAAAAGATTTTACCAGGTTGAAGAACTTGAAGGCTGAAGTTGCTGAAATCAGGATTCTTCCGGAGGCTGATCTGACTTCCTCTTAGAGTTGCTGTAGATCTGCAGTATCTGGACTGGAGTCGGATGCTAGCGGTCGGCCTGGACTTGGAGAGGGTGGCCGTGAGAAGAGGAGTAGACTAAGGCTTGGTGGAAAGAGAAGGGTGATGGCGGCTAGGGTTTGGGAGTGGAGTGGCTAACCTAGGGTTTGGGGTTTTGGAGATCTCTCACCTCCTCAAGGTTCCAG
Organism: Areca catechu; assembly: GCA_021397845.1. Lineage (NCBI taxonomy): Eukaryota > Viridiplantae > Streptophyta > Magnoliopsida > Arecales > Arecaceae > Areca > Areca catechu. The sequence goes on along the minus strand of CM038038.1, from coordinate 11,344,078 downwards.
GGGAACCCGGATTTACTCCCTCACAGAGCTCAACACCTGGAAGCAAGTGCGGAAAATAGAAAATACAAGTTTGCTCATAAAAAATTTCTTTCATTCATCTGATTCATTTAAACTTACAAGAGGGGTTTAATTTATAAGGCATTACAAGGGAGGAGGGTTTCACATCTTCCCATGTGGGACTAAAGGAGGGGATCTCCAAATTAGGGCAAATCCTTCACATATGGTCGGCCAAAATACCAAAAAAATGGATTTGGGTTATAAAAGGCAGGTAGATGGCGCCACCTTGCTTGGATCTTCAAGAAAAAATTTCTTCCTTCCCTGGATCAACTCTTTTGGACTCCTCCTTTTCTTCCTCCCTAAGTCAAGGTCCTTCCCATCTTTGTTTTGGATGTCTTTGGCAGGTAGTGGGCGCCCCCTTGAAGCTCTCTTCCAAGAGGATTTCTTCCCTTCTTTGCTTTAGGTTTCATGGGAAAGTCTTGGCCGCCCCCTTGATTTGTGGTCTCTTGGTGGACTTCTCTTTATCTGGCGCATGAGAGAAGGAAGTTGCCATCTGTGGAGTGGGGACCAAAAGCTGCTGGATGTAGATATGGCGCCCCCTGGACTGGGAGTGTGGCTGGGAGTGTGGTGTCCACTTGCCTGGTCTTGGAAGAAAGTGTAACATCCCAGGTTGAAACCCTAGTCCACTACTGAGTCAACATGACTCAACAAAATAAAATCCAGGTAATGTAGACTCAAGCTAAATTAAGTTTATCTAGTCAACTCTTATTAAAACCCAAAAATCCTAATTCTTCGGGCAAGGTTAATCAGAGATCCAGATGGAGCTCTGAAGTCTTCTTCTGAGTCTGGTGCCCGCACCATGACCTCAAATGGAGGGCTCACCTTATGAGCATGACCCCGATTGGGAGCAGACCTCAGCAGGAGGGCTTGCCTTGGCAGTATGAGCACGACCCCGATCGGGAGCTGGCCTCAGATGGAGGGCTTGTCCTATGAGCATGATCCCGGTTGGGAGCTGACCTCGGTAGGAGGGCTTGCCTTGGTAGCAAGAGCATGACGTGGCTGGGAGTTAGCCTCAGACGGAGGGCTCGCCCTATGAGCATGACCCCAGCTAGGAGCTGACCTCAATAGGAGGGCTTGTCTTGGCATCATGAGCATGATCCGGCTGGGTGTTGGTCTTAGATGGATGGCTCGCCTTTTGAGCATGACCTTGATTGGGAGTTGACCTCGATAAGAGGGCTCGCCTTGGTAGCATGAGGATGACCCCGGCTAGGAGCTGGCCTCAGATAGAGGGCTCGCCCTATGAGCATGATCCTGGCTGGGAGCTGACCTCAACAAGAGGGCTCGCCTTGGCAGCATGAGCACGACCTCGGTCGAGAGCTGGCCTCAGATGGAGGGCTCACCCTATGAGCACGACCCCAGTTGGGAGTTGACTTTAGCAGGAGGCCTCGCCTAGGCAGCATGAGCATGACCCCGATTGGGAGCTGGCCTCAGATGGAGGGCTCACCCTATGAGCATGTCCCTGGCTAGGAGCTGACCTTGGTAGGAGGGTTCGCCGTCGCTTTTATTTGGCCATCGTGTCCAGGTGGCAGATCTCTTGCCAGAGCGAACACTAGCAGATACTCCATGTCAGCAATATGCCATATCAGATGCCCCCCACTTCTGAGTTGAGAGAATGAAACAATGCTCGGGGTGAGGGAAGTAATGATCATGCTGACATGGAAGGGTGCCCTTCTCTCTCTATCAATGCCTCACATGCCGGCATTTGGGAGATTGTGCCTTCATACCAACAGGATAATGCCACGTTAGCCCCTTTCAAAAGCAGCCATAAATGCTATCACTAGGCTCGAAGGAATTGCCTCCGGATCAAAGTATCACTCCCAATGGGTCCATACGTGTGGCGTGCCCTAGCCATTCTGGGCGAGATATGGTGCACGCCTTTGATAGGTATGAGGCGATGGGGGTTTTGGGTCATTTGAAAGGGACTTGTCCTTTTGTTGCTTGAAGGGTTTTCGAGTGGCAAGGACAAGGCTTTCCCCATAGAATGATTTCTTCTCCCTCCATTCTCTTGATCAAGGTTGCAGGTCTTTAGCAGGTTAGACCCCTTCTTTCCCTCTCTTTATTTCTTCCTTCCTGTTGCTCTTCTTCTTCGGCCTGTATCATGGGAGAACCTTAGTTAAGTCCTCTTGGTCCCCTTCCTCCTTGTTTTCTTTCTTGTTACTTTCGATGAGTCCTTCCGGCAGAGGGCACCACCACCAGGATTTCTCCGATGGGGTGGGGCCATCCCAGCCGAGGCCCCCTTCCTCGGATAGCGAGGAGGAAAAAGTCCCAATTGTATCCCGCAGGGGTCCCCATCAGATGGGGATCGTCATAGGACCCCGTACGATTCCTCCTCCATCTACTCCTCCCGCTAGGGAGTTTGACGATCCTGCCGGCATTGCTTCGGTGATGACTGACAAGGACCTCCCCCATGTCTAAAGGTCATTTGGGATCCCTGATTCCATTTGCCTCTCCGCTCCCGGTTCAGAGGAATGGGTCACTTCTGGTGGCCCGGTCTGAATGGCCTTGTACGAAGACTTCTTCTTCAGGGATATTCATCTTCCCCTTCATGTCTTCTTCCTTTCTTTCCTCAGCAACTACTGCTTGGTCCCGATCCAACTTGCCACCAATGCCGTCTGGACCATTTTTTACTTTATCATCGTTTGTCATTTCTATGGGATCGTCACCCGTTTCTCCCTCTTCAGGGTTTTGTCATCCTGAAGTGCTACCTATCTGAGAGCAGATGGAGGTTCGTGTCCCACCTCAAGGGGGCTCTCAAGCTAGATCTGCCCACTTCCATCAAGGGATGGAAGAGCAGATTCTTGTTCGCCTCGATTGAGGAGTTGGACTGGGTCTGGAGTGACCCAGACCTCTCTCACAACCGGTAGTCTACGATCGAGCCGGTCGATAAAGAAGTATTCGATCGGCTCATCTCTTTTGAGGTTCCATCCCTTCAAGATTTGTTGATAGAGCAGAATCTCATTGATGCTGGAATCAACCAAGCCCAGCCCCAGGATAAGGCTTGATGTCGGGCTCTTTTTTCTTTGTACAGTGGGTCCAACTCTAGCATGAGACTAACTGGTCGGTCTGGTCTTGCAGGTATGAAGTTCTGCTTTGAAGAACTCCTGGGAATGTCAAAGAAGAGGGCTACCACTGCGGGGCCAGAAGGGGAGCCCAGGAAGAAAGCTCAGGAGGAGCCAGGAAGGAGGGCCGTCATCAAACCGAGGTGAGGAGGCTGGCTGCCGTGCCGGTGGCTCCTGGGTCTAGGACCTAGGCTCTAGTTTGCCAGCCCAGGGGCAAGACCACAGCAATGGAGGAGGCCCCACTGTCAACTTTGGAGGCCCCTAGTGCACTGAGGACCCACCATAACCAGAAGTGGTGGAGGTGGTGGAATCACCCGCCATTGAGGTGCCGACTTCGTCGCCCAAAATCGGAGTTCCTAACGATCGATCGATCGATGCAGCGCCCTCACTGGCGACCAATGCTGATCCCTCCCGATCACTTGTGACGTTCAGTTAGTCGATAAGAAGGCTCTCGATCTCCCTCCATTGGGATGCCAACATAACCGAAGATGGGGCGATGGCTGAGGATATCTTAAACTCCCTCATCCAATCATCTGATCGTCAAGGCTGGACCACGAAGGTGCCGACAGAACTTGCCATTGGGGTGTTTCCCTAGCTCATGTCAGTAAGTAGGTTCCGGAGTTGCCTCCCTCTTTACACCTCCCAAGGAAGATACTGAATGCCATCTTCTATGTAGGTGGTGGCCGACGTCTAGCTCTTAGGGACTCCTACTAGGTGTTGCTGAAGGACGAGGACCGCCTCCACCGTGAGAGGGATGAGGCTTGGGGTCAAGCCGCATGGGCTCAAGAGTTGGAAAGCCAGCTGACTAACACCCGGGTAAGGGTGGAGGAGCTGGAGAAGAAGTCCACCCAACTTGAGGTGACTCTAGCGGAGAAAAAGGGGGAGAGCTCCTAGAGGGCCGAGAGGGTGGCATCTTTCGGGGCTGTGGTGGTGCAACTGGAGGGAAAAGTCCATACCATCCAGGCATAGTTGGAGATGGCCAAGAAAGAAGCTGCCGAGGCCGTCCCCAAGTACATGGCATCTCAAGCCTTCACGGATGAGGTTGCTGAAGCCATGCTAGACTCCTATCCCTAGGGGTTTAGGGACTTCATGGGCAAGGTTGCCTGCTTCTTCGAATGGAAGGGGCTGGATAGCATCATGCATTCTCTCCCATTCCTGATGCAGCCGAGTGCGCCCGCTACTAAGGCAGAGCCGGAGTCGGAGGCGGGAGTTGCTGAGGTCGAGGATGGATCTGGAGTTGCCCAAGATGCCTCTCAGCTGACTAAGCCACCCGCAGGCCAGGATAGGAGCCGGCGACAGAAGAGTAGGATTTTACTTTTTTTTTTCTTGTAACTTAGGTTTCTGGAAGGCTTCCTGGCCTATCGTGAGTCTTCATAGGATGTAAAAAGCATTTCGATCAATGAAAAAAGGAATCCCTTCTCCCAGACTGGCGTTGACTATTCATTCATTCATTCTTCTTCTTCTTCTTCTTGGTTTTTTTTTTGCCTAGAGATACTTTTAGAGGGTCCTTCAGAGCTCGTGAAGGATTCATTTTTATAACGAGGGAATGGTCCAACTTGACTAATGCCTTTAGTTCGGACTTTATATTCTCCTTTTCTCTTCAATTCCTATACCTTTCTGCATGGTAAGAGAATAATCTTCATGGTCGTTGGAGGCGTATGTTTCCCCCAAGACTTTGCTACTGCAGGTTGGTTCTGTAGCCTTAGAATTGGTATGAAAGTTTCTGGGAACACTTCGTTACTGCTTTTCCAGCCTTGTAGTCATAAGGACCCGAGTGCAAGACTTATGGGGCTCCTTGATTTGCCAAGCTATGAGTCAAGCGGCAAATGGTGGGATTTCTAAAATTCCTAACTAACATCCCCAGATTATGAGCGAGGCTGCTGGATGACGGGTTTATAGAGCTTCTTGACTTGATTGGCCATGTTATAAGTCAAGCGACAGATGGTGGGACTTCAAGAGTTTCCCAACAAACATCTTCGGACTGTGAGAAAGGCTGCAGATGTGGGGCTTCGTAAGTTTTTCGGCTTGAGGTGCGGGGCTTCATAAGTTTCCTAGCTTGAGGTGCAGGGCTTCATAAGTTTCCCGGTAGGAGGTGCGAGGCTTCGTAAGTTTCTCGGCTTGAGGTGCATGTCTTTGTAAGTTTTTTGGCTTGAGGTGTGGGGCTTTGTAAGTTTCTTGGCTTAAGGTGCGGGGCTTCGTAAGTTTCCTGGCTTGAGGTATAGGGCTTTTTAAGTTTCCCGGCTTAAGGTGTGGGGCTTTGTAAGTTTTTCAGCTTGAGGTGTGGGGCTTTATAAGTTTCCCGGCTTGATCTGCCTGACTTGGAGTTGGACGGAGATGTTCTTGCATAGGTGAAAGACAAGTTTGCACCAAAAAAAACTTTAATGATCGAGAAGGAGTCTTACATCACTAGTAGTACATTCTCAAATTGCTCGCGTTCCACGTTCATGTGAACCGGGTGCCATCAAGTTCAGCAAGGTAGTAGGCCTCACCTGGTAGAGTCTCGACCACCTTGTAGGGACCTTCCCAGTTTGGGAAGAGTTTGTTGCATTCCTCTGATTGGGATGCTTCCGCCCACCTAAGGACGAGGTCACCTAGACGGAACGTCTTAGACCTCACGCGAGAGTTGTAGTAGCACGCGACCCTTTGCCGGTAGGCTACCATACGGAGTCGAATTTTTTCTCTCGTCTCATCCAATAGGTCCAAGTTGAGGAGGAGATGGGCTGGATTCTCGGCTTCATTGTATTACTCAATCTAGAGTGTGGGCAGGCCAAGTTCCACTAGGATCATAGCTTCAGTGCCAAAGACAAGGTTGAAGGTCATCTCGCTGGTGGCTGTGCAGGGTGTAGTGTGCTAAGCCCACGGCACACTGGGCAGCTCTTCGGCCCATCAACCTTTGGCCTCATCCAGTCTTGTGCGAAGCCCTTGCTAGATGGTCTGATTAGTCACCTCGACTTTCCCATTGGTCTGGGGATGAACCATTGAAGTGAAGTGGTGACGGGTGCTGAGATCGATGCAGAACTCCTCGAAAGCCTAGTTGTCAAACTGCCATCCATTGTTCGTTATGATTGAGTGCAGTAGCTCGAACTGGCAGATGATAGACTTCCAGAAGAAAGACCTGACCTTTACCTCTGTTATCCAGGCCAGGGGTTCGGCCTCAACCCCCTTGGTGAAGTAGTCGATGGCCATAATTAAGAACTTTCGTTGGCCAGACGCGAGAGGAAAGGATCCTAGGATGTCCATTCCCTACTGGGTGAACGGCCATGGAGCTGATAGTTGGGAGAGTGGAGCCGCCAATTGCCATTGGATGTAGGCATGGCATTGACAATGGTCACACTTTCTCACGAAGCTGGTAGCATCTTTTCATATGGTCTCCCAAAAATATCCTTTCGGAGGCCTTGTAGGCCAGAGTTCTACCCCATACATGATTGTTGCAGATGCCTTCATGTATCTCTTGGAGCACGTAGGTGGCTTCTGAGGGCTTCAAGCACTTCAGTAGGGGGTAAGAGTAAGACCTCCGGTACAACTGCCCATCCATCACCACATAACGCGTGACCTTCTTCTTGAGGAGGCCGGCTTCCTTCCAATCCTTAGGTAGGGCACCAGTAGTGATGTACTTAATATAGGGGTCCATCCAGCTAGCTTCAGTTGTGACTTGCTAGACTTCTGCCATGGATTCATAGCTAGGTTCTTCGAGGTACTCGATGAAGGTATCCCCAGCAATGACTCCGATAGAGTAGCCAGTCTGGAGAGGACATCAGCTCGAGCATTCTTCGCTCGTGGGATGTGGGAGATGCCGAAGTACTGGAGGTTCAACATATATGAACGTGCCTTGTCCAAGTACTTCACCATCATGGGATCCCGAGCCTTGTACTTATCAGAGACTTGGTCCACCACAAGCTGAGAATCGATGAAGACCTTCAATCTCTTGACACCCAACTCGCGAGATACCTTTAGCCCTGCAAGAAGCACCTCATATTTAGCTTGATTTTTGGTCACGTTGAAGAGGAACCGTAGAGCATATTCTGCAAGGACCCAATCAGAGTTGGCGAGAATGAGGCCGACTCCGCTCCCTCCAGTGTTGGACGTGCCATCAACGTGAAGGATCAATGTCATCGCCTTCAAGACTGGGTTCGGCCCAGGCTCGACTTGCTGGCCTGTCACCTCCGGGTTCTCATCTGCCCGGTGCATTCCATTAGAAAATCGGCTAGGACTTGGGCCTTTTGCATCGATCATGGATGGTAGGCGATGTCAAACTCATTGAGTTTCATCATCCACTTGGCCAGGCACCCCAAGTGTCAGGGTGGCTCAAGATTGCCCTCAAGGGCTGGTCGGTGAGGACAGCAACAGAATGTGCTTGGAAATAGGGCCCGAGGCACAGCACATACATTATTAGTGCAAAAATGATCTTCTCGGATTGAGTGTACCTGGTTTCCATGTCATGAGCAACTTGCTGGCATAGTAGACTAGCCGTTGGGTGCCATCCTTGTCGGTGTCGACCAGCACTGAGCTGACCACCTCAGGTGAGATTTCCAGGTACAGGAAAAGCTCTTTCCTAGGCTCTGGCCTGGATAGCAATGGTGGGGAGGCGAGAAGTTTCTTCAGCCCCTTGAACATCCCCCGACATTCTTCCATCCAAGTGAAGTCATTCATCCTCTGTAGCACCTTAAAGAAGGTCTGGCAATGCTCGATGGAATGCAAGATGAAGCGGCTCAATGTCGCAACACGCCCGGTCCGGTGCTGGACCTCCTTCTTGGAGACAGGGTGTTTCATGTCAGTGTTTGCCTGAATCTTTTCTAGGTTGGCCTCTATCCCCCTATGGGTGACCATGAACCCAAGAAACTTTTCCGCCGCCATGCCAAATGCGCACTTGGTAGGGTTCAACTTCATTTGGTAGAGGTGGAGGTTGTTGAAAGCCTCCGCCAGGTCGGCGATGTGATATGACTCCAGGCCGCTCATGATGAGCATATTGTCTATATATACCTATATTTTATGATCGATCTGGTCTTTGAAGACCTTATTGACCAGTCACTGGTACGTGGCCCCTGCATTCTTGAGACCAAATGGCATCATCTTGTAATAGTACGTACCCCAATCAGTCATGAATGTTGTGTGTTCCTTGTCCCCCAGATGCATGCGGATTTGGTTGTATCCGGAGAAAGCATCCATGAAGCTGAGGAACTTATGGCCCGAGGTCGTGTCCACCAGCTGGTCAATCTTGGAGAGCGGGAAGCTGTCCTTTGGGCATGCCCGATTGAGGTCGGTGTAGTCTACACAGATCCTCCACTTTTCAAAGGCTTTCCTGACCATCACCATATTAGCAAGCTAGTCAGGGTTGTTGGAAATTATGTCCCAATGCCAATTATCTAGGCTGTAGACCATTGTGCCATTTTATAATTGTATATGATTTTTTTTTAATGAATAAAAGTTATTCTTTTGGCTGTTCATCATATTTACATTTTCCTGAAATGAACTCTTGTATGATGGAGTCCTTAGAATTACATTATTTGATATAGAGAGGATATATCAAGTAGTTCTTAAACTGGTTCATAACCAAATGATACATTGTTAATAGGATGACAATGTATCAAGTGTAGGTTGGTGTATGTCATATTTGTTGGTTGTCCTCTTAACTAAGGAGTGTGAAGACACTGGTGTGACATGCAAGTGAAATGTGTGACATCTCACTGAACGTGACCATCTTCAGGGATCCCTTCTGCCAAAGGATTGCTCATAAAGAGATATGGATATATGTATCCCGCAGACCTGAGATCACCATGGCAGCTTGCAAGCATCTCACTATACTTTAGTGCTGGACCACCTGGATTTATAATCCAGTGATGGAAAGTTTTTGGGTGTAGTTAAGTACTTATGGAGTGGTGGTGGATCAAGATGAAGTTGATCCCTCCAAATAGTTTGGAGTGAATTACTCATTGTATCTCAATTTAGTAAATCCTTGGCCAGGGTAGTTCTTGTGAAGAGTCACAGAACTTGTAAAGTTGAGACACGATCTGGATAAACCAAATTAGGATTGGCAGTCTAACCCTAGGTCATCTTGAGCATTATGAAGTCAAAGTGATGAATTATACGTTAACCATATACCAGAGGTTCTTGTAAGGTGCTCTGCATCTTCGACCTATCCGGACATCGGGTATTATTACTAGATGAGGACTTTGACTGGTGCTGGAAATGTTCCAGTACTACTGGCTTAATGTTCGAACCTATGGGGTCACACACCATAGGAGTTTCTATCTAATCTTAAGGCTGATCAATGATTGAGAATCATTTACCATCACCAGAGGTCAATATGGTTGACCATGTTCCAAGTGTCGACATTTGCTTGAGTCGACACTTAGGAAGTGTCGACACTTGGCATTTTGCAAGTGTCGACACTTGCTTTGACAAGTAGGTTTTCTTGGAAGAATTTTTGAAATGTTTTGACTTCAAGTTTTGAATTTGAATTTCAGTTTTTGGGCATTTTGGCTCCAAGCTTTCTTGGTATGATAGTCATACTTACCTTCTTTTGCTTGGACCCATTTGGTATAGTCCTTGACATTCTCCCCCAATCACTTCTCCTTCCTGTTTCTCCCTCTCATGGCTACCCCTAGAAATGAAGGTCATTTTAGAGGCTGCAGATCATTAGAAGAACTAGAAGAAGAAGAGGGGTTTTGTAAGGACTTGGGATTAGGTGTGAGAAACCTAGCATTCAAGCTAGGTCTTGGGAAGAGAGTTTTTTCAGAAGGGTTCCACCTCTCCTCCTTGTCATCCTGGAAGAAGAAGATCGGTTCGAAGGATCCCGAAGAGCTAGCACTCCGAGGGAGTTGATCAGTGTCGAGCCCTGGTGTGGTGCGGGCACCAAACTCAGAAGAAGACTTCAGGGCTCCATCTGGATCTCTGATTGACCTTGCCCGAAGAATTTGGGTTTTCTGGTTTTGTAATAAGGGTTGGCTTGGTCAACTCAATTTTAGTCTTGAGTCTGTATTTCCCTGCAATTTAAATTTTGTTGAGTCATGTTGACTCAGTACAAGTCCTAGTAGTGGTCTAGGTCTTCTCCAGGTTGGTGCCACATTTTTTTCAGTCAAGTCAAGGTCCAGGGTGCCACATTTTTTTCTCCCAAGTCCAAGCAAGTGGGCGCCACACTCCCAGCCACACGCTAGAGTCCAGGAGGCGCCACATCTCCATCCAGTGTCTTTGGTCCCTACACCACAAGAAGTAAGTTCCTTCTTTTTTCTTGCACCACTTGGAAGAGAAATCCATCAAGATACCTCAATCCAAGGAGGAGCCAATTTCTTTCCAGATAAACCCAAGCCAGGATGGCAAGAATTTTTCTTGAAGAGAGGATCAAGGAGGTGCCCCACAATGTTCCATAAAAATCCAAGTTATAAAAGGGAAGAGAGCATGTCTTGGGGAGGAATTCAAGGAGGTTCCCAAAAGTTTCCAAAAGTGCCAAAGCCATGAAAGGAAGAAGCCTAAACTTGTGGAGAAAGACTAGGAGGTGTCCAAATGAGCCAAACCATGAAGGGAAAATCCTTGATTCATGGAGAGATACTAGGAGACACCCCCATAACTTGCCATTTGGAGCTAATTTTCAAGTTTTCTTGGAGTTTTTGGGCTGCCCACTCATGGAAGGAGTCTTGGGAAGAGAATTTGATGCCTAAAGTGTGGGTTAGTCCTATTAGTCCCACATGGGAAATGTATAAAATTTTATTTCTTTGTTATGTCTATATATTCAACTCCATGTAACTCTTGAAATAATGATGAATGAAATCAATTTCTGTGTGAGCAACTTTGTGTTTCTCTTTTCCGCACTTGTATTCAGGTGTTGAGCTCCGTGAGGGAGTAAATCCGGGTTCCCTAGGAACCTTGAGGAGGTGTGAGATCTCCAACCCCAAAACCCTACCAAAATCTTAGGTTAGCCACTTCAATTCCAAACCCTAGCCGCCCATCATCTTCTTCATTCCATCAAACCCTAACCTTCCCCATATTCTCATGGCCCCTCTCTCCAAGTAGAGGCCGACCACCAGCATCCAGGTCCAGTTCGGCTACTTCGAATACAGAGCAAATCCCAGAGGAAGTCAGATCAGCATCCAGGAGAATCAGGATTTCAGCAACATCAATTTTCAAGTTCTTCTTATCTGGTAAATCCTTTCTTTGAGTATCTGGTTCCTTAACTTATTCTTCTTCTTTCCCAGATCCTGAGTTCAAGAGAAGCCAACTCTGCCAAAGGACCAGTATTGGAGGATCCATTGCGAAGATATCCGAATCCGAGGATCCAACAATCTGCTCGAGAGAGTCCTTCCACCAAACTCTGTGAAGATCACTGCCTGGTACATAACCCTTCCATTCTCTTTAGTTCTGTCCTGTTGAAAGTTCAGAGCGAAACCCTAGGTCTGGGAGTTTCTCAACCCCCAGCGATCCTTTACTTCTGAACTACTCTGATAATCTAGTTTCTTTGAATTGTGCTTTCAATTATTATATAGTTTCTTTCAATTTAGTTTAACTTTCCTTTGAGTCAAAGCCGACTTCTGAAAATAAAAAAAAAAAATAGTCTTAATTTACTTCTGCATCGCATCATCTCTTTTGTTCTGCATCAATTTTGGTATCAGAGTCATCGTTCTGCATCATGGTGTGGATTACCTGTAGAGGCCAGACATGTGTGTGGCTCGGGCGCCTTCCTCCTTTTTTTTCACAATATTTTCAGAGGTATAACAGTAAAGTTCTTTTATATCTTTGTTTCTTTCTTGCTGTTGATGTTTCCTTGCATGCTATATTTTTTTACTAGATCCTGTTGCGGGCAGATCGATAGATCATCTTGATCTATCTATCGAGCCTTCTGCTGTGCATATTCTAAAATAGTTTTAAAATATATTTTTCTGCCCAGCATGCTTGAATGTTTTCACCTTCAATGGTATCAGAGCAATAGGTTTCTTTTGTAGTATAATGATGCTAGCATGCTTTAACATCACCTTTCTTAAAGTACTTGGATTGAGTGTTTCACCATGACTGTCTGGTCATAGGAGAAAAGTAGGGCTATAAGACCCACTCTTCCCATTCAATGGGGCCTTCTATGGCATGTCGGGGTGCCGATGTGATTGATTCTTGAAAAGAAAAATAAGAAGAAAGAAAATGTAGATTAAAAAATATTTTAATCTAATGACATGATCATAAAATAACTTTAGATAAGATCTAAGAGTTTTGTTTTGATCAAATTTTATTGAAAGTTTGGAGAAACTTTGAATTTGAAATCACTATTTTTTCCTTGGCTTAGGCTGAGTGTCGACACTTGACCAGGAAGTGTCGACACTTGGGCTCGTGTGTCGACACTTGGTTTTGGAAGTGTCGACTCATGAGCGCGTGCCAGAAATCTAGCATTCTATTTTCCTCCTGTCTCAGGCCTTATGTCGACCCAAGTGTTGACACCTAGTGTCAACACTTGCTCCTGGTGAGTCGACACTTGGGATGAAAATGCTGTAAAGTAGTGAATTCAAATTTTGATTTATTATAAAATTATTTTAATTTATAAATTAAAATTTTTTTAATTTAATTAAGACTATTGAACTTAATTAAGAATTAATAATGACTAAGAACTCTAGAAATGTGATTCAAAGATTTTAAGTCATTTCAATAAGCTTTAAGGGTCATGGGTTAGCTTCTATTAGATCCTTTATTGGGTTAGACCTAAGTTTAGATGCATTGGACTAATTAGAGAACTAATCTAATCAAATGTTGAGTTAGGATTTCTTCTCTTTAGATCTCTTTAATAGTTAGATTAATTAGTCCATAAATCTAAATGGTCCTAATTTGTGGCTCAATGGACAGCCCGAGTCTTCAGGCTAGTCTAATTGACTTTGATGAACCAATTGGTGGCTAGGTAAGTTTGGTATTTTGATCATGGTTCTTTGGGACTACCTTTTACCTGGCCAACTATGTTGGTGTCTAAGGCAAGATAGTTAATGGTGGAACCCAACCCATGATCTCACTTACCCAGCCAATGTAGTCAATTAGGATTGATTGGATATCTTATTGACTCGTGTTAACCTATGTCACTCAAGGTTAATCAGTCTTGACTGATTTTAGGTGCCCATGGATCATTAGTTATGAGTAACCCTCCTTATTTGCTGATATGGTCAGTGGGAGGTTGATCCATGTCTTCTTATCTCTTCTTCTGTCACATTAAAATCAAACACTCTAAATTATTAGGTCCTTACAAGGACAAAGTTATTGGGATAACCAAGTTCTTGCCTCCCATTAAGTGGGATGGTAATGGATCCAGTAGTTGGGTGTTCATCGGTAGATTCAAAGATCGGGTGTTCATCGGGCTATTGGAATTGCTATTCCTAATATGATGGCTCAGTGTGACTCTATTAATGGTGGTTAGATAGGTCAGCTAGAGTCGGGCTTGATAATTCGTTAGTTAGAAGCATTGAATTTTGTCATGTTAATGGTTGGACCTAACCGGGACCTTCAATAGGAGGCCCAAAGGCTGATTGAAGTGCACCTTGGGGCAAAATCCAAATACTAAAGGTTACTTGGAAAAGTAATTGATTGAAGAACCTACCTTTAGACATGCATGGATGGTGATACGCATCGCAATGCACCGATTTAGAACCTTAAATCTAATATTCTAAAAGGATAGAATAGCGGGAGTAAGGATCGAACCCTTTTGTGTTATTCCGAAAAAGAACTTTTGAAAAGTAAAAGCTAAACTAAAATAGAAGAGTATAATAAGAATCTCGGAATTTCAACTGGTTACTTGCTAGGTGGGCTAGCACTCTACGTTTATGAGATCTGTATGTTCCAATCTAGATACAACCTATTCTTGGCAATGAAGACTCGTACCTATTCAATCACGGCCCGTTCTCCTGGAATATAGATTAGTCAGAAATCAAATACATATAAATTATGAAAATTCCTTTTTAGAGATAGTTTATTCCAAGAGCACAAACTGTTCCTATCGAATACAGCTTATCCCAAGAATATAAACTATACCTAATAAGAATTAAATAATGACTCATAAAAATATTGACAAGGAACTCCTATTTTTATTTCATAGAAAAGGAGTACAAAAGATTAAAAATAAAATAAACCCCCTGTGCCAAGCACTACAGTGGAATCCCCATCAGCTTTGTAGAAAAGAAATACGGGAATTGGAAGTGGAATGGGGCGCAGAACGAAAGTCCCCCTAATCCTCTCCTGGAGCGTAGAATGACCGAATGGATGGAAAACATCATGTTAGACCTGTATGGGAACCGCGGTGATTTCTTATTTTGATATGCTCAAAAAACTCGGTGTTATCTCCTTATCGTCGCACCTGTTCGCACGATCCCAGAAAACTCCTCCTCGACCACGAACTTCCTTCCTAATATGATCAGACTTCTCTGCATCCACCCAGTGTCGTCCGACAACTCTTCTCTTCTCTCGACAATATTGATGCGAATATCATCCATGGCAGCATGGACTGGTGGCAACATAGACCTTCTGGCCATGGAAGGCTCTTCTGGCCGGCAGGATGGTGCGAGGATGAGGAGAAGAGGCCAGTAAAGATGGGAGAGTGGGCCGGCAGTAGAAACGGTGACAGGCGGCTTCGGCGGTGACGATGGTCGGCTGACGGGCGATGGTTTGGTGGCGATGGGAGGTGGCGGGAAACAGCACGGTGGTGCTAGAACGGCGGCTTTGGGAGGTGGATGGTGGCTGGCGGCAGCGGCTCACAGCTTTGGTGAATGAAAGCCGGTGGTGGTGGGATGGCATGGGACGGCTGCTCCGGCGGCTTGGACGACATGCAGCGGCTCGCGGTGGCTTGCGGTGGCCGAACGATGAAGTGAAGGGCAGCAGCCCCTTCTCCGGCCATTTTTCTGGCCAAATGGGGCTCTCCGGCCAGCAAGGGGGTCGCCGGTGGGTTGGGCAGCACTGGAGGCGTCTCTTTGGCGAGTTCGGGCGCAAACGGAGGAGGACGGTCCACGGTTCTGCCCGTGGACCAGCAGTAATGGCTGCAGGTGGACCGGCGGTTTGTGGGTGGACCATTGAGCCGATCCACAGTGAACCGGCTAAAAGAATTTACGGGCTGCTCCAAAAATCATGTGACTTTGAAATCCATGCTAAAATATTCTAAATTTTGTTGTGGGCTCATTCGAAGTCCAAATTATGTGCCATTTGCGCCGTTGGACTCCTAAAATCATGCTCTATACAATGATAACATTTTTTCATACAAAAGAAATACAAAAGTATCAATTCTAAGGATAATTAATTATTAATTTTATACTCATATATATAAAATATAATTATCACACCCCCCAACTTAGAAATTTGCTCGTCCTTGAGTAAAGGAAATGAATTAGTCTTGTATACTAACTTGGTCAATGAAATGAAAATTATCTTACTAATACTAAAATCAGAAGATACCCGGTTAGACCATTAAAAACGTACTTCATTGGATTACCAATTCCACCCATTAAGTGGTAGAGTGAAGTCCATAGAAGTTTTTATGAGTTTTTCTTTTTCCAACTTTCTATCTCACTCTTTAAATCTTCCAACTTACTTTGATTTTGGTGTAATATTTATTTAGTTCCCACTTCTTTTTTTTTTTAAGTAAAATATAGAGTTTGTGCAATGTCCTGACATCTTGCTTTCTAATTAACCCTTATAGCGAGCTTTAAGCCAATAACTCTCAAACCAGTTGATTTTAGGGCATTAGGTGTAAAACACCCCTCGAGCTTACTGACTCAAGTCAAAAAGGCTAAGTCAAGACTGACTCTACAAAAGATTTCTTTACAACCCCACCTTTTGACGCGAACAACTACACTTACTTAGGCGAAGGGGCCCGGTTACTCAGTGAGAGATGATAAAAACCTTTATTATTAAACTCAGGGACTTTTTATGATACCTATACCATTATAAGTAAGATTAATTATCAAGATCGATAGGCCGAAGGGTCTGGAATTACTTTAAAAAAACTTTATGGTCCACACTCTACCATTTATAGGGTTTCATTGATAAATCATCCCTCAGTATCTCTAAAATTGTCTAAACTGTTAATCACTCCTCATTTAGCAAGCTTGATTATTTTTAATTCGAGACAAAGCTTGTACACAAAAATTGATTACAATTTTACTCAAGGATTAGATTAATTTAATTATCCCCTCCAACTTATTTTTCATTGTCCTCAATGGAAGAGGATACTAATAATGTAATGACAAGGAAAGGTACAACCTGGTAGGGTATTTAAGCATTGGATGTCCTTTTGTTGCCATGTTCCTCGCAATCTTCTTTTATTATTCCTCTCGATTTATTCTGAAAAGAAAGAACACAAGGATAAAACTAAAAGCACGAACTAAGGCAAGAACTGGGCTGCCTCCCATGAGCGCTAAGTTTAGAGTCTTCAACCAGACTAAGCTGATCTTTTACTATGGCGGATGGTTGGACAAAGTCTAATCAGTAATGTTCCATATGATATTTTTCTTATATATACCTTTCATACTCGTTTCCAGATTAATAACAGAAGTTGGCTTGATTTGCAAGGGAAATACTGGTTTTAGCGCAAAGGCCGGGTCAGTGTTGGAGGATGCTACAAATTGCTTATTATCGGATATCCAAGATGGATCACTTAGCTCCTCCACATCATCAAATCTAGCCACATCATCAAATTCAGTCAAATCATCAAATCCAGTCAAATCATCAAAGCTATTGTGCTGACAGACTGTACTACTTGACTCCAAGATTGTTTCTCTCATAACTTCTTTGAATTCATTCGATGAACCTACCAATTGGATTTCCTGGTCAGGAATGGCATCATGCTTGAAAGAGGGGTCCTTTACCATGACTAGGTGTGGCTCTTGTTCCAGTATAGGTAAGGTCTCACAAGAAGAAGCTATCGGTGTATCAAAAGGAGAGGTTATCTGCTTATATTTCTTGGCCCATGGGGGAGTGGTGCAAAAATCATGTACGTCTAACAATATATTCACTTCTTCAATATATCCATCAATATCAAAATCATCTACTTTGAAATGCGTTAAGCATGCTTGTAGAGGATCCGAATCAAGCAACACAGGAAGTTTCCTATTTATAGCTTCTTCTATCATGTTCACTTCATTATGATCATAAGTGGGAGGTCCTTGGCATACATTAAAAACATTCAACCTCATTTTCTTGTTTCCAAAAGAAACATCCATAATCCCCATTCTGCAATTTATACAAGCGTTAGAAGTAGCTAAGAAAGGTCTTCCAAGAATGATAGGTATCTGACTAGGGTTACCGCTAGATTCCATGTCCAAAACAAGAAAATCAACAAGGAAGTACAATTCATCTACTTTCAACAACACATCCTCAAGCATTCCACGGGATACCTTGACAAATCGATCAGCTAACTGTAAAGTCACCGTCGTGGGTTTTAGTTCTCCAAATCTAAACAAATCATATACTGAGCTTGGGAGAAGGTTTACACTCGCACCCAAATCTAACAAGGCTTTCTTGATTGTAAGGTCCCCTATGACACAAGATATAATTGGGGTACCCGGATCTTTGAGTTTGGGTGGGGCTATCTGTTGAAAGACTGAGCTGGCTTGCTCAATTAATTGGATTTTCTTAGGGATGTGTGCTTTGGATTTCTGTTTTTGTATGCACAGATCCTTAAAAAATTTGGCATAAGCCGGAACTTGCATTATGGCATTGAGGAGAGGTAAGTTTATTTGGACTTGCTTGAATAGTTCAAGCATCTCATTCATTATCAGATTCTTCTTATCCAATGGTAAAGGTGATTCTAGAGCATTAGGGAATGGAGCCTTAGGTGCAAGACCTTGACCAATGAATTCTTTCTCCTCTTCATTCTTCTTCTCTGGCTTAGCCACTTCTACATCTTGGGTTAGGTCAGGCTGGTTCAATGTTTTCCCACTTCTTAAGGTTATGACAGATTTAGCATATTCAGAAAAAATTGCTGGTCCAGTGGAGCTCTCAGCCATGTATTGATCTTTAGGATTGCTAATGGGCTGGCTAGGTAACTTACCTTCCTTCTTCCGATTAAAAGCTATAGCTAGCTGACCTATATGGGTCTCTAGCTTGGCAATGGATTATGTGTGGGAGTGGAGGAGTTGGGTATTCATGTCCAGCCCCTTCAAAGCTTGAAGCACCTTTTCTAACAAAGGGTCATGATTGCTCGTTAGAGGTTGTGGAGGCTGTGGGGCACTTTGGTACTGTGGAAATGGTATGCTTCAAAAGTTGGTCTCCTGATAGTTGGGCCTAACAGATGAATTGATTCCAGGTTGGGGTTTCCAAGAGAAATTTGGGTGATTGCGCTAGCTAGGATTATATGTGTTCGAGTATGGATCGTTTCCTGGTCTAGGAGCCATTCGGGTTTGGGCTTGATGTGCTTGCTCCTGAAGTAGCTCAGGAAATTGATAAACAGATGGACAATCACATAACAAGTGGGTGGGACTCGAGCAAATAATACAGACATCTTGATTATGATGAGATGAGGAGGAATTATTTCTAGCTTGCAAAATTTGGTCGAGCTTCTGAGATAGTTATCTACCTTGCTGTAGATGTCCACAGCATGACCAACTTCATACATTCCCCCTCTCTTGGGTCCTATGGGTCCTATGGGAGGATCTCTACGGGCAGCGGACATATGATATAGAGAGTTTTCACTCAGGGTTTCAAATAGCTTCCATGACTCATGTTTATTTATAAGCATGAACATTCCTCCACATGAGGCATCCACCATTTGCTTGTGCCTTTTTGACAGACAGTCATGGAAGCACTGGACTAATTGCCATTTTGGTATGGCATGGTGAGGACATTTTCTGATCAACTCTTTCAATCTCTCCCAGGTTTCATGAAACATTTCTCCGTCCAATTGAAAAAAACTAGTAATGGCTTTTCTGATTTGATTCGTCTTTGCTATGGGGAATAACTTCTTAAGAAACTCCCTTTGAAGTTGATCCCAAGTTGAAATAATCACAGTGTCTAGGGAATTCAACCAGTATTTAGCTTTGTCTTTCAAAGAAAAAGGGAATAACTTAAGCCTTAAAGCATCGTCGGAGAAATTTTGTATCTTAATGGTTGAATAGATTTCCAAGAATTCGTCTAAGTGTTTATATGGATCTTCAGTTGCAAGTCTGTAAAAAGAGGGTAACATCTGGATTACAGTGGACTTGATTTCATACTGGACAGTATCTACCGGGGTTACTTGGATACAAGGTGAATAGGTATATTTTGAAGGAGTGAAGTACTCCTTCAGTGAAGGGTCAATTCCTTGATTTCCTTGATTGGGATCCATAGTACCTGGGCTGTTTGCTCTACTGGAGCTTTCTATTTTTGGATCTAGGGATATGTGTTTAGGTTCTCGAAGTCGATGCCTAGAATACACTAACATACACCCTCCTAAAGCAAACAACAATTTAGATTTTTTTTTTTTAATTAAAGAAAAGTGGAAGAATGAGAAGAGGTCTAAAGAAAAAATTCCTAAGAGAATCCTAGGCTAGAAAAGAAAGTTATGCTAATTATTTTTTTTCTTTTTTTCAAGAAAGTGAAATAAATCAAAATCACTATCCTAGGATTAACCTGGATCTAGACAGCTCATAACTGATCCAAGGTTACCTTCAAGTACTCCAAGCCCAAGATCAATTAACTGACTTGGCCAGGTAAGTGTAAGGTTGGTGGGGGTCGCCCCGTTACTTGCCTTTGATACTAATTGAAATTGGCCAGGTAAGCGAACGTAACCAATTAAAGAACCACTTCCCTTCGGGCTCTTGTCCCTGAACCACTTTCCTTAGACACCAAGTAGCTAAATGATCTGAACCCAGTCCAACTCTAGGGTTTCCCTGTCCTATTGAGCTCAAAATCCTTAGGGTGGACATCTAATTGAATTTAGAATTAAAGGATAGGGTCAATGCAAATGTTGGGTGATGGTTTGTGGGCTAAGGAAGGGTATTGAACTCCCCACCTTATCTGATTTATAGGTTATGCCCTTAAGTTGATTATGAAAAAATGAAATAAAACAAGGAGGTGTCCAAAATAAAAGTTATAAACAAACAAAACTAAACTAATTACTTTTTTTTTAAAGTTTGGTGATTAAGTCTCTAATCCTAATAAATTATGAAATGTCTGGGTAATATTTTTTTGGATTTTACAAAAAAAGTAAATTTACCTAAATCAATCTAAAAATAGAAAGTAAAAAGCATAATTTTTTTTTTTGCGTTCAACCTTTTTGTACCTTAGGATAACCATTCAATATAACTTCTCAGTTATGCCAAGGCAACCTTATATCAGGGCACTCAAGATTGAAATTTTTAATTTTTAATTTTTTTTAATTTTCAAATTTTGAATTTTGAAATTTAATTTTTTTTTTGAAATTTGAATTTAAATTTTGAAATTTGAATTTTTTTTTGATTTTTTGATTTTTGTGATTTTTTTTTTCAAAATAACGCCAAAAGTCCCGGCAACGGTGCCAAAAATCTGATACGCGTCGCAACGCACCGATTTAGAACCTTAAATCTACTACTATAAAAAGGTAGAATAGCGGGAGTAAGGATCAAACCCACAAGACTTTTGTATTATTCCGAAAAAGAACTTTTGAAAAGTAAAAGCTAAACTAAAATAGAAGTGTACAACTACAAAAGATAAGAATCTCGGAATTTTAACTGGTTACTTGCTGGACATATAATCGATTCTTGGCGATGATAACCCGTACCTATTCGATCACGGCCCGTTCCCCTGTAGTATAGATTAGTCAGAAATCAAATACATATTAATTATAAAAATTTCTTCTGTTCCTATCGAATATAGCTTATCCCAAGAATATAAACGATGCCTAATAAGAATTAAATAATGACTCATAAAAATATTGACAAAAATTTCTATTTTTATTTCATAGAATAGGAATACAAAAGATTAAAAATAAAATAAATTCCTGTGCCAAGCACTACAGTGAAACCCGAGAAAATGATTTAGCCTTATATCCTGGACATCAGCTTTGCATAAAAAAAATATGGAAATTGGAAATGGACTGGAGCGTAGAACGAAAGTCTCTCAAATCTTTTTTTCGAAGCATGGAATGATCGAAGACTTTATAGATAAAAAATATCGTATCGGGTCCACGGTACTTTTGCTCAAAAAAACTTGGTATTATTTACTTACTGTCGCACGCGATCCTAGCAATCTCCTCCGCGTCCATGAACTTCCTTTGACTTCTTCGTGTCCACCCATCGTCTGACAACTCTTCTCTTCTCCCAACAACATTGGTGTGAACATCATCCGTGGCAGCATGGACTGCTGGCAACATAGACCTTCCGGCCATGGAAGGCTCTTCCGGCCGGCAGGACGGTGCGGTGATGAGGAGAAGAGGCCGGTAAAGATGGGAGACTGGGCCAGTAGCAGGAACGGTGACCGGCGGCTTCGGCAGCGACGATGGGCGGCTCGCGGCTTGGGACGGCGACGGCTCACAGCGACAACAGGGGCGGCGGCTGACTGCGGCTTGAGGTGGCTCACGGCGGCGACGGCTCGCAGCGGCGACTGGCGACGGGCGAAGGTTTGGTGGTGATGGGAGGTGGCGGGAGGTAGCGCGGCGAAGCTGGAACGACGGCTTTGGGAGGTGGACGGTGGCTGGCGGCAGCGGCTCACGACTTTGGTGAAGGAAAGCGGGCGATGGCGGGATGGCGTGGGACGGCTGCTCTGGCGGCTTGGATGACATGCGGCTGCTCGCGGTGGCTTGCGATGGCCGAACGATGAAGAGAAGGGCATCAGCCCCTTCTCAGGCCATTTTTCTGGCCAAATGGGGCTCTTCGGCCAGCAAGGGAGTCGCCGGTGGGTTGGGAAGTGCCGGAGGCGTCTCTCCGACGAGTTCGGGTGCAAACGGAAGAGGACGGTCCACGGTTCTGCCCGTGGACCGACGGTAATGGCTGCAGGTGGACCGGCGGTTTGTGGGTGGACCAAATGAGCTGGTCCACAGTGAACCGGCTAAAAGAATTTAGGGGCTACTCCAAAAATCGTGCAATTTTGAAATCCGTGCTAAAATCTTCTAAAATTGATTATGGGCTCATTCGAAGTCCGAATTGCGTGCCATTTGCACCATTGGACTTCTAAAATCAAGCTCTACACAATGATGACCTTTTTTTATAAAAGATATACAAAAGTATCAATTCTAAGGATAATTAATTATTAATTTAATACTCTTATATATATAAAAATATAATTATCAGATGTGCCTGCCAAAGTCGGGCTCATGTTATCTATTGGACTCTGGTACCCACTAGGATATTAAAGTAATTCTTTGGATTGGAGGTAGAGGCTATCAGTCTGAGTAAAATAGTGGGAGGGACCTTTAGACTAAAGTATATGTCTTTAGATTAATAATTCATATATACTAATTAGCTTTGGTTTTCCTTTCAGATATCTTCCAACCTGTCACTTTGGTCTCTTCTCGACAAAGATAAGCTCAATGAACCCAACTTCGATAGCTGGTATCGAAGGCTCAGGATTGTCTTGGAGCATGAACGGATCTTGTATGTGATATCGGATCCGGCACTTGAAACCCCTGCTCCCAATGCTCAGGGTTCAGTCAAAGACACTTATCAGAAGTGGCTCTTTGACAGGACCTCTGTCCGATGCATAATGTTGGCAATGATGAACGACGAGTTCAGTCGCAAGTTCGAGAAAGCCCAGCTGGAGAAAATTCTTCAAAGGTTGAAGGAGTCCTTTGAAACACCTGATGACATTGAGAGGTATAGGGTCTCCTGTGCCATCTATAACGTGCAGATGCGTGATGGAGCCTTGGTCACTAATCATGTATTGTACATGATTGAGATGATTGAGTGCTTGGGGAAACTCGAATGTCCCTTGCATGAACAGTTTGGGAAGGATGCGATTCTGAATTCCCTCCCCTTCTCTTATCTAGATTTTCTCAATTATTATAGAATGAATAAGCTTGCAGTTAACTACCACGGTTTGTTGGGGTTGCTGCAAACTTATGAGAAAGACCACCAATTGAACAAAGGGGTGGTGAATCTAGTGGGAGGATCTTCGGGAGGGCGTCGTCCCTTTAAGAAAGGCAAAAAGAAAACAAAGAAAAAAAGGTGCTAAATGCTTCTGGACCTAGTCAGACCAAGAGGGTGAAGGCTGATCAAAGCCATGCGGAGTGCTTCTTCTATGAGAAGCGGGGTCACTGGAAGAGGAACTATTTTCTTTACATTGCATCCCTTAACCCGAATAGATCTTAGAAAAGAAAGCAGCAGTACGGTCCTAGACAAGGTACTTATATGACAATACCTTATAGTTTCTCTATCTGCGATACTACTAACTGGATATTGGATACAGGAAGTCCAATTCACATTTGCAATTCTTTGCAAGGCTTCAAGTTTCTAGAAGATTCGAGGACAGCGAGAGATTCTTGAACGTGGAAAATGGAAGCTGAGTTCCAGTCCTGGCGTTGGGAGTCCTTAAACTTGTTTTCGAGTCCTGTATTATCATTTTGAATGAGTGTCATTTTTGTCCATCTTTTATTTTGAATATCATTTCTATAGGCCAATTGGCCATATATGGTTATGAACTATCAATAAAGAATGATGTTTGCAAAATTATTTGGAATGGTTCTGTAGAATTGATTGGACAAATGCATGATAGCATTTACGTACTATCGCGACCTGTTAGTGTAATGTACATATTTAGCAAATGCCCTAGGATAGATAATATTAGCAAAGTATACCTGTGGCATTATCGGCTAGGTCATATTAATAGGAACAGGATAAATAGGTTCAAAAGCGAGGGTCTCCTCGATTTTAGTAAAGATAGTTCACTTCCAACCTATGAGTCCTATCTTCTTAGAAAAATGACAAAGTCATCTTTTACTGGAAAAGGTGAACGAGCCAATGAGATTCTAAGTCTGGTACATACTGATGTATGTGGACCCATGAATGTTAGTGCCAGGGGAGGGTACGGTTATTTCATTACATTTACAGACGACCTTTTGACGTATGGTTATGTTTTCTTGATGATATATAAATCTGAATCATTTGAAATGTTTAGACGATATCGTAGTGAAGTAGAAAAATAAATTGGAAAGTGTATCAGAGCCCTTCGATTCGATCGAGGTGTTGAATACCTTTCGGATGAGTTTCTGACATATCTCGAGGAGAATGGGATTCTTTCTCAGTGGATACCTCCAGGGACACTTCAATTAAATGGAGTGTCCGAAAGGAGAAATCGAACCTTGTTAGACATGGTTCGGTCCATGATGTGCTTTGCTTCTCTACCACTATCCTTTTAGGGATATGCTCTAGAATCAGCCTGTTACCTTCTGAATAGGGCTCTAAGTAAGTCCGTTAGCAAAATACCATATGAGATATGGATTGGACATAAGTCGACACTATCACACCTTCGGGTCTAGGGGTGTTCAGCTTATGTAAAACGTTTGGAAATGGACAAACTTGGATGTAGGTCTGACCAGTGCCTATTTATTAAATACCAAAAGAATCTAAGGGGTATTACTTCTACTTAGCTGAGGAATAAAAGTTGTTCATCAATATAAGGGCTATCTTTTTGGAAAATGAGTTCTTTGGTGAAGGGACTGTAGCCGCTAAGATTGAACTTAGTGAAGTTCAACAAGTAGAATAACCGACATACTTAAGGGACAACATAGAATTGACTGTGATTAGATCACACCCAGAGCCCACATAGGAACCATTAAGGAGATCCAGTAGGGTACCAAGTCAACCGGACAGATACTACGGTTTCTTGGTCTAGGACGGTGATCCCATTAAACTTGATGAGAACAATAAGGATCCGATCACCTATATGGATGCGATGTAGAGGTCCGACTCTAAGAAATGGCTAGGAGCCATGAAATCCAAAATGGAGTCCATGGAGATCAACAATGTATGGACATTGGTTGATCTACCTGAAGGGATAAAACCATTGGATGCAAATGGATTTTCAAAAGGAAAAGGGACACAGACAGGCAGGTAGAGACCTACAAAGCCCATCTGGTTGCTAAGGAGTATCGTCAATGTTATGGTATTGACTATAACGAGAATGCTCAAATCCATTCGGATCATGCTTACTTTAGCAGCGCATTTTGACTATGAAATCTGGAAAATGGATGTCCGAACAGCTTTCCTGAATGGTGAGCTGGAAAAGGAGGTACATATGATACAACCTGAAGGGTTCACATCCATAGACGAGTCAAAGGTGTGCAAGCTTCAAAAGTCCATCTATGGACTGAAACAAGCATCAAGGAGTTGGAACATACGATTTGATAAGTGTATCAAATCATATGGCTTCATTAGGAATGGAGAAGAACCTTGCATTATAAATGGGCTAATGGTTCTATAATTATGTTCATTGTGCTGTATGTGGATGACATTCCCTTAATCGGGAATGACATCCCAGCGCTGCAAGGAATAAAAGTCTAGTTATCATCTCAGTTCTCTATGAAGGATTTTGGTGCGGGCACCAGAATCAGAAGAAGACTTCAGGGTTCCATCTGGATCTCTGATTGACCTTGCCCGAGAAAATTAGGGTTTGTAATAAGGATTGACCTGATCAACCCAATTTTGAGTCTGTAATTTTGTCATTTCAATTTTTATTGAGTAATGTTGACTCAGTCCAAGTCCAGGTCCAGGTTGGTGCCATTCTCTTTGCCATAAGGTGCCACATTTTTTCTTCCATGGTCCAGCTACAAGTGGGTGCTACACTCCCCTGCCACATCTCCATCCAGTGTCTTTGGTCCCCACACCATAAGAAGTAAGTTCCCCTTTTTCTTGCACCACTTGTGAGAGAAATCCATCAAGATACCTCAATCCAAGGAGGAGCCAACTTCTTTCCAGATAAACCCAAGCCAGGATGGCAAGAATTTTTCTTGAAGAGAGGATCAAAGAGGTGCCCCACAATGTTCCATAAAAACCCAAGTTATAAAAGGGAAGAGAGCATGTCTTGGGGAGAAAATCAAGGAGGCACCCAAAAGCTTCCTAAAGTGCCAAAGCCATGAAAAGAAGAAGCCTAAACTTGTGGAGCAAGACTAGGAGGTGTCCAAAAGAGCCAAACCATGAAGGGAAAATCCTTGATTCATGGAGAGATACTAGAAGACACCCCCATAACCTGCCATTTGGAGCTGATTTTCAAGTTTTCTTGGAGTTTTTGGGCCGCTCACTCATGGAAGGAGTCTTGGTTGGCCAAGGGAAGAGAATTTGATGCCTAAAGTGTAGATTAGTCCTATTAGTCCCACATGGGAACTTGTATGGTTTTGATTTTTCTTATAGGTCTATATATTAGACCCCTTTTGTAACTTGAACTTATCTTATGAAATCTTATGAATGAAATCCCTTGTTTTTAGCAAAGTCTTGTTCTTCCGTACTTATTCTGAGTGTTGAGCTCCGTGAGGGAGTAAATCCGGGTTCCCTAGGAACCTTGAGGAGGTGTGAGATCTCCAACCCCAAAACCCTAGCTTAGTCCACCCATCTCTATTCCACCACCACCAAACCCTAGCCTCTACACCATCTCCAAGGTTCTTCTTCCAAGGGGTGGCCGACCATCAGGACCCTAGTCCAACCATCTTCAAGTCAGCTACCACTGCTTCAGAGTCCATCCAGCAGATCCAGGAGAAGAAGTCCCAAATCCGCAGCCTAGGAGTTCCAGATCAGCTGAAGACCTTCAGATCCCATCCTTTCTTCTACTCTGGTAACTCTCTTCCCTGAGTCTCTTGTTCCTAACCTTGTTCTTCTTCTCTCTAGGATCCAAGGTTCAAGAAGAGGCCAACTTTGCCAAGGACCATTATCAAAGGATCCATTGCGAAGATACCTTGACTCCCGGGATCTAATAATCTGCTCGAGAGAGTCTTTTTCCACCAAATGGAGAGATATCACTGCTAGGTAACAAGAACCTTCCCTTCTCACTTTGTTTGTTTCGTTGAAACTCAGAGCAAACCCTAGATCTGGGGGTTTCTCAATCCCCAGCGATCCTACTTCTGAGTTACTCTGATAATCCACTCCTTTTAATTGTGCTTTCTGTCATTTCTTAGTTTCTTTCAACATTAGTTTATCTTTCCTTTGAGTCAAAGCCGACTTCTGAAAAAATATATATATATAAAAAATATATTAATTTTAATTTGCTTCTGCATTCCATATATCTGTTCTGCATCATTTTGGTATCAGAGTTTTTGTTCTGCATCATTTTGGTATCAGAGCCCTGTCTAGGGTTCTTGCTTGTTTGATTATTTTTTCATTCCTTTTTACTTTTGCTGCCTGGAGTAGACTCCCCTGGCCATCTGGTCCTAGGAATAAGCGAGATGCAAGCCTCCTCCTCCCATTCCATGGGGGTTCCTAGGGCGTGTAGGGGTCCCGCTGGGTTATAACTTCTAGGCAGGGATTGTAAACGGGACACATATTCTGTTTTCTGCCAGTAACTATCCTGTTATTTGAATTGTTTCTCCCTATAAAAAACTCTAAATTAAGTAATTCTTATTTTTTTGGAACCAGATAATTGAAAATAATTTACATAAAATTTTCATGATTTATTAATTTCTGTAGATTTTCGGAGATCAATTTTACTGTTGTTCTGCTTTTTATTTTCTGCAAGCTGTGTTTTTATTTGAGTGTGCATAAATTGAATCTATCTTAAGGGCACCAAAGTTGCAACATAAGGGGAGGATTGAGACCCTCTCCTTAGCCCAAAACCACCTCCCGTGCATTCGAACCTAAGCCTTTAATCTTAAAATTAATTAGACCTAATTTGCCCTAGTGGGCTAGGGACCCCAACTGGTCGGGTCTAGGCTATTGTTGAGTTAGTTTGTCTAGTTACTCTGTATGTGCTTTGTACTCAGTGTCTAGAACGGTGGTTCAGGAATTCTATCCTGAAGGGCTTATGTGCTGGTCCGCCTACCTGGCCAATCACTGATTGGTGTCTAGGTTAGGCAATTAGGGACCTAACACTCCCCTTACACCTGCTTGGCTGAGTCCCGAGTTACTACAGGCTAGCTTGCCACTTTGATTGGGCATCTAGTTTGGGCTCTAGGTCTAGTTAGCCCGTAGTTGTTTCAATCGAGTCTCATTTGGTGTGCTTGCTTGCATCATCATGTCCACCCGGAATGGAGTACCCTACCAACCTGGTCAAACCCAACATGATTTAGAGGCCATGATTAGAACTCTTACCGAAAGTATGACCAAATTGAGTCAGGATATGAATGAGGGTTTTGCCCAGTTTAGAGACCGAGCCCAGGGACTTGAGAAACGTAGACATCAAAATTGGACCCCTGATCCAAAATTTAATAGGCCCCAACCTCACCCATGCCAGGAGCCTCGGAGGACCTTATACCGTGATCCCGAGCATAACCCTAGGAGCCTATACCCATACTTGGTTGACTCAGAGAAGGGACCCGTTAGGAACACCGAACCTTATGCACCCACTTTTGATGGAAGACAAGAGATATATATTAAGTGGGAAGAACTAATGGATCGGTATTTTGAGTACACTAACATATCGGAATTAGGACAAGTTAGGTTGGCCAAAACCAAGTTCACCAAACATGCTAGGTCACATTGGTATGCTATTGAGCGTGAGTGTTATCAAAGAAAAGAGGAAATATATACTTGGAGAGATATGAGAAGTAAGTTGAGAGATAGGTACCTAGGTAGATCCTATGAGAAAAGACTTTTAGACCAATGGTACCAATTGCGACAAGGTAATAGGCCTGTGTCTAAATATATCGAGGACTTCCAGTGGTATGACATGAAATGCAATACCATTGAGACCGAAGCTCAGATCACATCGAGGTTTAGGGTTGGGTTACACCCAGACATTTATAGGAAGCTATGCCTTGAAAAGACCAATAAGTTAGACCGAGCCTACCAAGAAGCCCAAGACTATGAGTGGTCTTTAAGATATAACCAATCAAGTACTTTGGACTTAAAGCCAACCTCTACCAACTTGAGTCAAGTTCCGATTGATCCGACACCCGTAGTGAACCAGACTTTTGTTTGTCAATTCCCACTTGTGTCACCTCTTGACCAGAAGGATAACACTGAGAAGGAGTTAGGCATGGCCATCCCAAAATTAGTTGACCTGACCAGAGCCGTACTTAAAGAGGAATCAAAGGAGAATAGATTAGAACCTTTCAGTGAGATTGAGAAAGAAATATATGAGCCTGACATAAGTTTGATAGATGAATATGAAGAAGAAGAATTTGAGGATATCCCTCCCGAAAATTCAATTAACCAACTCCTACCTGATGGGGTTATTGAGGGGACCCCTGCCACTCAAAGAATTCAGGAGCTAACCCTAAGAGACGACCCTTTTGAAGAAGTTCAGGAAGAGGAAATTGCACCCAATGAGAGTTTAAGTGAGAATACCCCTGAACTCATTGAGGAATCCAAAGAAGACACCCCTGAGTCAAATCTGGTAGAGAAGTGTGAAGAAGGAAGGGGTTCACAAGAATTGCCCATTGAAAAGGTCCAATAACAAGAAAAAGATAGTAGCTTAGAAGACTTTCTAGATAAACATTCTAAAGACCTTCCTGATAACCTTCCACCTTCTAGGAGCACCCAGCCTACCCTAGAACTTGCACTTGTAGACCCTCCTAGAGCAAATCATGAGGTTTGGATGAGTGCACCTATAGAACAATGTCCTCATTTTAAGGTCGTCCTGAATAACCAAGGTATGTTTCTTGTTTCCTATAAGCCACCTCAAAATTTTGATTCTTATTTCCTACCCTTCTCTGAATCTTCTCATGTTTCTAGAGCTATGGGATTACACTTTACTAAGATTTCTAGGTTGCAAGACTCCTTAGAATCTATTAGGTTTGCCACCTACTTCTGGAAGACCTTATGGCACCTACTAGGCACCCATGATAAGTTCTCATGCTCTGCATGCCATCCTCCGACCCAAGGTCAAACCTAGAGAGCCTTAGTTTGTTAGGTTTAGACCTAGGGTTCCTTTGAATAAAGTCCATTCTTTAGGAATGCGTCGTCAGTCGAGTTTAGGACATTGACTCAGATTTTGGTTGAGTGAGAATACCAGGAATTGGGATTTGTATTTATCCAGGGCTGAATTTGCATATAATGACTCGGTCAATAGGTCTATAGGTAAAAGCCCTTTTGAGATTGTTCATGGGTACAAGCCTCACACACCACTTGACCTAGTTCCTTTGCCAGTCCACACACGAGTCTCCGAGTCTGCTGAAGACTTTGCACAACATGTAAAGAACTTGCATAAAGAAATTCATGCCAAAATAACTTTAAGTAATGAAACTTATAAGAAGTTGGCTGATTCTCAAAGGCGAGTCAAAACTTTTGTTGAGGGAGACTATGTAATGATTAGGTTAAGGCCTGAGCGGTTTCCTCCTGGAACCGTTAGAAAGCTACATGCTAGAGGAGCTGGACTATTTAGAGTGATGTAGAGAGTGGGACCCAATGCCTATGTGCTTGAGTTGCCTCCAGAGCTAGGCATTAGCTCCACTTTCAACATTACAGACCTAGTAGAGTACAGGGAGCTAGCTGTGATTCCCAGTGAGCCTTTTGAACCTAATCTTGTTATTGAGAGTGATCCCGACCTTGTGTGTCCACCAAAAACTGGCCTGTGAGGAAAGAGCAAATTGAAAAGATCCTGGATGATCAGGTTATCTCTACTCGTAATCGAGGATACCAAAGATACCTGGTCCGCTGGCAAAGAAGGCTAGATTCTGATGACTCTTGGATCTCCCGAGATGAATTACAAGAGCTGGATCCAGATCTCTTGGAGAGATACTAGAGCCAACTTGAGCCTTACTCGATAGGGTCGAGTTCCTCCCACCCCGGGAGAATTGGTGCGGGCACCAGAACCAAAAGAAGATTTTAGGGTTCCATCTGGATCTCTGATTGACCTTGCCCGAGAAAATTAGGGTTTGTAATAAGGATTGACCTGATCAACCCAATTTTGAGTCTGTAATTTTGTCATTTCAATTTTTGTTGAGTCATGTTGACTCAGTCCAAGTCCAGGTCCAGGTTGGTGCCATTCCCTTTGCCATAAGGTGCCACATTTTTTCTTCCATGGTCCAGCTACAAGTGGGTGCCACACTCCCCTGCCACATCTCCATCCAGTGTCTTTGGTCCCCACACCATAAGAAGTAAGTTCCCCTTTTTCTTGCACCACTTGGGAGAGAAATCCATCAAGATACCTCAATCCAAGGAGGAGCCAACTTCTTTCCAGATAAACCCAAGCCAGGATGGCAAGAATTTTTCTTGAAGAGAGGATCAAGGAGGTGCCCCACAATGTTCCATAAAAATCCAAGTTATAAAAGGGAAGAGAGCATGTCTTGGGGAGAAAATCAAGGAGGCACCCAAAAGTTTCCTAAAGTGCCAAAGCCATGAAAAGAAGAAGCCTAAACTTGTGGAGCAAGACTAGGAGGTATCCAAAAGAGCCAAACCATGAAGGGAAAATCCTTGATTCATGGAGAGATACTAGAAGACACCCCTATAACCTGCCATTTGGAGCTGATTTTCAAGTTTTCTTGGAGTTTTTGGGCCGCTCACTCATGGAAGGAGTCTTGGTTGGCCAAGGGAAGAGAATTTGATGCCTAAAGTGTAGATTAGTCCAATTAGTCCCACATGGGAACTTGTATGGTTTTGATTTTTCTTATAGGTCTATATATTAGACCCCTTTTGTAACTTGAACTTATCTTATGAAATCTTATGAATGAAATCCCTTGTTTTTGAGCAAAGTCTTGTTCTTCCGCACTTATTCTGAGTGTTGAGCTCCGTGAGGGAGTAAATCCGGGTTCCCTATGAACCTTGAGGAGGTGTGAGATCTCCAACCCCAAAACCCTAGCTTAGTCCACCCATCTCTACTCCACCACCACCAAACCCTAGCCTCTACACCATCTCCAAGTGATGCAGAACAAATAAAGGGATGCGATGCGGAAGTAAATTAAGATTAACTAATTTTTTTTGTTGTTTTTATATGTTTGTAGAAGTTGGCTTCAAATCAAAGAAAAGTTAACCTAACATTGAAAGATACTAATATGATAATTGAAAGCACAATTTTAAGGAAACTAAATTATCAGAGTAGTTCAGAAGCAACGGATCGCTGGGGGTTGAGAAACTCCCAGACCTAGGGTTTCGCTCCGAACTTTCAACAGAACAGAAATAAAGAGAAGAGATGGTTTACCTAACCAGACAATGATCTTCACATATTTTGGTGGAAGAACTCTCCCGAGCAGATTGTTGGATCCTCGGATCCCGAGCAGATTACTGGTCCTTGGTGGGTTGGCTTCTCCTGAACTCAAGATCTGGAAGAGAAGAAAAATAATTGATGGAATCAGAGAGTCAAGGGAAAAATTTACCAGGTTGATGAACTTGAAGATTGAAATTGTTGAAAACTGGATTCTCTTGGAAGCTGATGTGATTTTCCTTGGAACTTGCTCTGGATCTGAAGTAGCCGGACTGGATCTGGATGAAGGTGGACGGCCTGGACTTGTAGAGAGAGAGAGGCCGTGGGAGATGGAAGGAGCTAGGGTTTGATGGATTGAAAATAATGAAGGGCGGCTAGGGTTTTGGATTTTTAAGTGGCTAACCTAGGGTTTTGGATAATGATGGAGATCTCTCACCTCCTCAAGGCTCCAATGGAACCCGGATTACCCCCTCACGGAGCTCAACACTTAGAATAGTGCGGAAGAAGAGAAACCTAGGTTACTCAACACAAGAGAATAGCAAAAATAATTTTTTCTTCATTGATTGATTCTTTTGGACACCTCCTAGTCTTGCTCCACAAGTTTATGCTTCTTCCTTTCATGGCTTTGGCACTTTTGGAAACTTTTGGATGCCTCCTTGATTTTCTCCCCAAGACATGCTCTCTTCCCTTTTATAACTTGGATTTTTATGGAACATTGTGGGGCACCTCCTTGATCCTCTCTTCAAGAAAAATTCTTGCCATCCTGGCTTGGGTTTATCTGGAAAGAAGTTGGCTCCTCCTTGGATTGAGGTATCTTGATGGATTTCTCCCCCAAGTGGTGCAAGAAAAAAAGAACCTGCTTACTTGAGGCATGGGGACCAAGGTACACTGGATGGAGATGTGGCAGGGAGTGTGGCACCCACTTGTAGCTGGAAAATGTGGTGCCCTATGGCAAAGGGAATGACACCAACCTGGGCCTTGGACTTGGACTGAGTCAACATGACCCAACAAAAATTAAAATGACAAAATTACAGACTCAAAATTGAGTTGATCAGGTCAACCCTTATTAGAAAATCCTAATTCTTCGGGCAAGATCAATCAGAGATCCAGATGGAGCCCTGAAGTCTTCTTCTGAGTCTGGTGCCCGCACCACCAAGGTTCTTCTTCCAAAGGGTGGCTGACCATCAGGACCCCAGTCCAACCATCTTCAAGTCAGCTACCACTGCTTCAGAGTCCATCCAGCAGATCCAGGAGAAGAAGTCCCAAATCTGCAGCCTAGGAGTTCCAGATCAGCTGAAGACCTTCAGATCCCATCCTTTCTTCTACTCTGGTAACTCTCTTCCCTGAGTCTCTTGTTCCTAACCTTGTTCTTCTTCTCTCCAGGATCCAAGGTTCAAGAAGAGGCCAACTTTGCCAAGGACCATTATCAGAGGATCCATTGCAAAGATACCTTGACTCCCGGGATCCAATAATCTGCTCGAGAGAGTCTTTTTCCACCAAATGGAGAGATATCACTGCTAGGTAACAAGAACCTTCCCTTCTCACTTTGTTTGTTTCATTGAAACTCAGGGCAAACCCTAGATCTGGGGGTTTCTCAATCCCCAGTGATCCTACTTCTGAGTTACTCTGATAATCCACTCCTTTTAATTATGCTTTCTGTCATTTCTTAGTTTCTTTCAACATTAGTTTATCTTTCCTTTGAGTCAAAGCCGACTTCTAAAAATATATATATATAAAAAAAAATATATTAATTTTAATTTGCTTCCGTATTCCACATATCTGTTCTGCATCATTTGGTATCAGAGTTTTCGTTCTGCATCAGGTGTGCACCGGCTTTAAATGATCATGAGACAAATTCATTCGAAAGAAAACATTGTAAAAAAGCATGTCAGTAGAGCTCCCACTATCCATCATAATGCGATGTACAGGATGCTTCGCGATGGTCATCTCGACCACCACTGCATCATTGTTTACATTTTCATTTTTATTCTCCTTTTCAAAGGGGAGTACATTCTCTGGGTCTCCTACCTCCCGGGCTCTTTCGTCGCATGCCCAATCCCCCAAGAGATCATGCCCACCGGCTTCTCTGTTGGGTGGTTGTCAATTACAGGGACTGGAGGAAGGGCTGCGAGCGGCTAACCCTCCGTCGGGGCTTTGTTCCTCATGAACTTCCTGAGGTAGCCCCTCTTGATCAGCTCCTCAATCTCTCACTTCAGATTGCGGCACTCCTCCGTGTTGTGGTCGTGCTCGCGGTGAAATTGACAATATTTTATCTTGTCATGGATGTTCCTTGGGTTCTGAGGAGGAGGTCGGCGGAGGTAGTGCTTACCCTCAATCTCCATGAGGATCTTCATTCTAGGAGCAAGAGGGGTGAACGTTCTCTTCGGGGCAGCATCGTTCTTCAGCTTCGGGCCTGGACAAAAATCTGCAGGTGGTTCAGGCCTCCGGATCACGGGGACATCCCTTGGGGCAGGCTTCTTTGAAGGCATCCCGTTTAGCTATCGCTTGGTGCGATCCACCTCGTCCACTCAGATGTACTTGTAGACATGGAGAAGGAGCTCAGAGTACGTCTTCGGGGGCTTCTTGTCCAGGGAATACGTCATACGAGAGGTCTTGAGCCCGCGCTTCAATGCCAGCATGGCGATGGGCTCGTCCAGACTGTAAATTTCTAGGGCGGTGATCTTGAAACGGGTGATGTAGTCCCGCAGTAGCTCCTAGACCTGCTAGCAGATAGAAAAGAGGCTATCCACCTCTCTTGGCACCTTCCGGCAAGCATCGAAGTGCACCACAAACTTTCTTTCCAATTGATAGAAGGAGCTGATGGATTTCGGCTCTAGGCGGGTGAACCAAACTCGAGCATCCTTCTGGAGAGTGGTTGGGAAGGCGATGCATAGAAAGGCATCCATCGCTCCCTGGACCCTCACGAGAGCCTTATAGCTCTCTAAGTGGTCCAAGGGGTCGGTGGTCCCATCGTAGGGACCCACCTGAGGCATACGGAAACGATGTGGGATCGGTTCCTCTTGGATTTCCTGGGAGAAGGGTGGCTGGGCGTTGTAGCCCCCTGGATAGGTGGGGGAGCTCTGCATGTCAGCAAAGCGATGGGAGAACTCTGCCAGCTTACGCTCGTGCTCCTCCAGGTGCCTCTCGGCCTAGCGCCTGACGACCTCATCGGTGGAATCTTCTACTGAGGCCGTTGGAGAATGGGGTGCCGATCGGTCTCGACGGGGGCCCTTGCCCCGATGGTGCCTGCCGTGCTGCACTACTTCGATGTCGTTGGCCAGGGATCGACTCTCGTGATCTGCTGAACTGGAGTGGTTTCTCTTTACGGGAGTCTGGTGGCTCCCGCGGGGGTTGGAAACTGCCAGTGGATGGAAGGGCCTACCTTGGATGGAGCGCAAGCTTCTGTGGGGGCCCGTGGCTCGAGTCGCGGGGGTCCCTGGCTGGGGCTGAGTGGCCAAGGAGCACTGCTGGTGCTCCAGTTGCCGCACAGCTGTAGTCAAAGTTTGCAGCTACTGGACGACAGCTACGAAGAAAATGTCCACCGAGGATGGCTGAGGAGGAGGAGGGGTAGGAAGTTCCCTCTCCGGACTGTATGGCCCTTGGGGAGAAGGAACCTCTCCTGCCCGGCTGGTGGATGCTTCGCGTCCGCGTGTCACCACCATGGTTGGAGCATGCTTTCGCCTGCTGAGAGCTTGATCGTACAGGGGTTACAGTTCTGCCACCCCTACCTGGTACGCCAATATGTTGCCGATCTCACTGTGATGGCCTGTAGCTCGTGAGCTGGCGCCGATTCTTGGACTCTATCACCTCGAGATCTCCAAGCTTTTGGACCTGCAAAACAAAGTCAGAGACCCAGGCCGGGGATACTCCGACGGTCAAGTAAGAGAGCGGCAAGATGGAATAGGACCTCTAAGGCGGGTTCCCGAAGGATTCCCGTGCTTAGAGGAAATGTAAATGAAAGAAGTGTGGGGAAGAGGGGAGTTGAAGCCCGGCTTCCTACGCTGGGTTCGCCGAGCTCACACCTGAGGACTTCCTAGGGTCCCCCGGATCATTCTCTCGGTGTTCTCCCTCTTTTTTGACCTACCTTTCTGCCCATTTTTACTGTCCCTTTTATACCACCGAACCGTCTTCAGCCCACTTCTCCTCTCGGAGGCTTCCCGAGACCTCTGGGTCTTCTTTTCTCGCTCTTCTCCTTTGAGTCTGGGAGTTAAGTGGCCGGCACGCCTCGTCCGTCGTGTGTCACGAAAAGGGAAGGACTGGTGAGACCTCGGGCTGAGCGCGGAAGCTCTCCTTTCGGGGTGTTGACGATGGGCTTCTAGCCATTTTAGGCTCCTGCCCGCAAGGATTTCATTTCTCGATTGCGGGGCCTTGTTTAACTAATGCAAACGAGGTTTCACGTATCACTACAGGCCTTACTGGCACCCCGTACGGGGTGCGGCACGCGCCGGCTCCCAGTGGCGACCTCGTGATCCATGTCTCTGCCTCTTCGAGGCCTTGCAAAGTAGGGCTGACTTTGACCGAAGTGGAACCGTCAGGGGGCGCCACCTGGCGGTGGAGCAGGGGCTGCCAGCTTCGGTCGAGGTGGACCCCTCCTGGGTGGACACTTGATAGAGTGGCAAAGATGATGCGACATGTAAATGCTTTCTATTTAGGATGAGTTAAAAGTTGAGCAATGAAAACCTAAACGCATGAACTAGATTTTAATCTAAGAGACTCAAGCAAGACCTAGAGAAAGATTTGGTAATTCTTAAACATATGCCAGAATAATAGCCAGATTGTCCTAAAGAAGATTAAATCTAAGGCTAAAGGATTAAGAACCTAGAGGTTAACCTTCAATAGATCAGAAATGAAGAGATGAGGAAGATTTGTTACCAATGATGAGCTCTCTTTTGAAGTGATAGACCCATAGTATCATTCGAATAAACCAATCCTGGATGAGAAGATGATCGTTCCGAGGAAATATGCCCCATCCATTCATGTTCCTTTGGCAAGACGATGAGCTCTTGAACTCCGGATTAAAGAGAACCCTGCAAGGAAAGGATTAGAAATGGAATATTTGAAAAGATCAAAACACAAAGGAAAAGAGGAGATCATAAGAATTGTTCTTCTTATGGAGGCTTGAGAAACTCTTGTTGGGATAGGTGGGATCCATGAAAGGGTGTCTCCTTGATGTCTTCTTCTTGGAAATGGAATTGACACTTGAAAGTAGATGGAGGTTGCATGCCCAAAGAAGAAATGCTTCTCAAACTTCAAACTAGAATTTTATCTAAAGCTATAAGAGAACATCACAAACACTTAAGTAACGGCAAGACAAAGACCTTCTTCTTCATTTCATTTTATCCCAAAAAAATCCACCCCTACAATGGGACGTTGGATCTCCTTTTATAAGCTACTAAGCCCTTTGTTTAAAATTTAAAAGAGAGGAGAGATACATGGGATGGTTGAGAGATACATAGGATAGTTGAGAGATACATGGGATGGTTGGAGAGATATGGGGGGAAGTGGTTACATGAGATGGAGGTTTAGTTTGTTCGTCCAAATTTGAATTTGACTCCTTCTTGGTCGCCCACTTCAATGGGTGAGGTGGCACATGTGGTGGCAATCCTATTAGGTGGCATTGCTTGATGATGTGGATGATGATGTGGCGCTCTCTAAGCTTGGTGAAGTGGCATGATGATGTAGTAATCCCAAGAGAAGTTGAGAGGTAGTTGCTTGGTAGTCATTTGATGGTAGTTGATTGTTAGTTGCTCTGGTAGTTGACTCGTAGTTATCCTGGTAGTTGTCTTGCTTGTATTATTCTAACAAGATAAAATTGTTCTGCAAGTCAGGGTTGGATGTGCTGCATCAGGAGTCGATCCATAGTGAGTGAAGACCGTTGTTGGTGTCCGCACCAAAAGAGAGGCTCGACTTCGACCGAGGTGGACCCGTCTTGGGGTGCCACCCTGGCGAAGGAGCAGGAGGGCCCGGCTCGACCTCGGCAGAGGTGGACCCGTCTTGGGGTGCCCCCTGGCGAGGGAGCGAGGGGCTACCAGCTTCGATCGAGGTGGACCCCTCCTAGGTGGACACCTGGCGGAGTGGCAGAGAGAGGCTCGACTTCGGCCGAGGTGGACCCGTCTTGGGGTGCTACCTGGCGAAGGAGCAAGAGGGCCCGGCTTGACCTCGGTAGAGGTGGACCCATCTTGGGGTGCCACCTGGCGAGGGAGAGAGGGGCCGCCAGCTTTGACCGAGGTGGAACCCTCCTGGGTGGACACCTGGTGGAGTGGCAGAGAGAGGCTCGACTTCGGCCAAGGTGGACCCGTCTTGGGGTGCCACCTGGTGAAGGAGCAGGAGGGCCCGGCTCGACCTCGGCAGAGGTGGACCCATCTTGGGATGCTACCTAGCAAGGGAGCGAGGGGCTGCCAGCTTCGACCGAGGTGGACCCCTCCTGGGTGGACACCTGGCGGTGTGGCAAAGAGATGCTCGACTTCGATCGAGGTGGACCTATCTTGGGGTGTCATGTGGCGAAGGAGCAGGAGGTCCCGGCTCAACCTCGGTAGAGGTCGACCTGTCTTGGGGTGCCACCTAGCGAGGGAGCGAGGGGCCGCCAGCTTCGGCCGAGGTGGACCCCTCCTGTATGGACACCTGGTGGAGTGGCAGAGATAGGCTCGACTTCAACCGGGGTGGACCCGTCATGGGGTGCCACTTGGTGAAGGAGCAGGAGGGACCGGCTCGACCTCGGCAGAGATGGACTCATCTTGGGGTGCCACCTAGTGAGGGAGCGAGGGGCTGCCAGCTTCGGCCTAGGTGGACCCCTCCTAGGTGGACACCTGGTGGAGTGGCAGAGAGAGGCTCGACTTCGATCGAGGTGGACACGTCTTGGGGTGCCACCTGGCGAAGGAGCAGGAGGGCCCAGCTCGACCTCGGCAGAGGTGGACCTGTCTTGGGGTGCCACCTGACAAGTGAGCGAGGGGCCGCCAGCTTCGGTCGAGGTGGACCCCTCCTGGGTGGACACCTGGCAAAGTGGCAGAGAGAGGCTCGACTTCGGTCGAGGTGGACCCGTCTTTAGGTGCCACCTGGTGAGGGAGCAGGAGGGCCCGGCTCGACCTCGATAGAGGTGGACCCGTCTTGGGGTGCCACCTGGCGATGGAGTGAGGGGCCGCCAGCTTCGGCCGAGGTAGAACCCTCCTGGGTGGACACCTGGCGGAGTGGCAGAGAGAGGCTCAACTTCGACCGAGGTGGACCCATCTTGGGGTGCCACCTGGCGAAGGAGCAGGAGGGCCCGGCTCGACCTCGGCAGAGGTGGACCCATCTTGGGGTGCCACTTGGCGAGGGAGCGAGGGGCCGCCAGCTTCGACCGTGGTGTACCCCTCCTGGGTGGACACCCGGCGGAGTGGTAGAGAGAGGCTCGACTTCGACCGAGGTGGACCCATCTTGGGGTGCCACCTGGCGAAGGAGCAGGAGCACTTCTTCCCGAATGGGAGATATTTTGAAAGAAAAAATTCACATGGTACTGACCGTGTCCAGCTGGACCTGACACGCGCTCCACGTCAGCGATATAGCCATATCAATTTTCAATATAAAAGAGGTATTACTCCCCCTTAATAAATTTTGTAAATAATTTTCAATTCAAGCTAAAGCAAATCTCAAAAGAATTTTCAAACACATTTATACTTTAGTCTTATTACTCTCCATTTTTGTTATCATTAAAAAGGAAGGAAGAGAATAATAACTAAGTCATTTAAGATGAAACATTGAAGTACAATCTTAAGAATTCATTCATCCATTCATTCATAAACGAAGATAATGAAGTACTGAAGGTAATTAATGCATTTCATTCATTTGAATTCATAACATGAGGTACAATATAATATTTCATACAAAGTCAGAATTTTGTACAAAAAGGATCATCAAAACATACAAAAAGTGCAGAAAAGCAAACTAACTAAATATAAAAAGTATCCTAATCCTCATCCTCTGAAGATCCGATCTCTATCGATCCAGTATTAGTGAAAGCACGAGCTCGGGGCCACATCGATCTGATATCACGAAGATGGGTCCTGGTCGGTCATGAAGGAGTACGATGACAATGTCCTTTGTATCGAACATATATCCTACCTCTAGCTGAAGCAGAAGAGGTGGAGGCAATGTTATCAGCAGGAACAGAACAGATCGAAGCGACAGTCTCTACAACTATCGAATATGGTGTACGATCGAATGAAGGACCGGAATCAAGATAATGGAAACCAGGTGTGTAAAAACCTAGCTCCCGAATAAGAGAGGATGTATGTAAGGATGGTGTATCAACTATGCGTGAATCGAAACTCAATGTATCAGCTGTAGAAATGATAGGCGTATCAGCTGAATAAACAATAAGAGTATCACTAATTGATGAGTCAATAATGGGAGTATCAATGATAGGTGAGTCAATAATAGGTGAGTCAATAACAGGTGAAAGGATAAGTATAGTAGTATGATCATCAAATCTAGATGGTGGAGTAGATAGAATAGGAGTTTGAATGGATGAATTGGAAGGATCTCGAATGGGACTCATAAGTAAGTCTACTGTCATCTCTATCGCTGGCTCTGACATCAGGTCTGGAAAGTTGAAATCGTCAGAGTTAGTATCTTCCTTATCATCATCAATATCATCCATGACTGGTACGGGAGCAGGTGGAGCTGGAGCAGATGAGTCGGGAACACTCCCAGAAGAGGGTGTAGATAGTGCTATCAGAATAGCGAAGATGCCATTACTCAACCTCTGTGGCACTCTTTTGACTCAATAATGAAGCTGTCGAGTCACTATCGAACAATCCTAATATCCATCTCAATGCGACCGACTCTGTCTATCAAACTCTCTGAAACTCCTGGAGCATTTGACTGAGCTGGCTGAGGCTGAGGTGTAGGCTCAAACTGAGAAGTAGACTCTGGCTGCGCTGCTTGCTCAAGCTGAATCTCTGGAAGATGTGCCTCTGAAGCTCCTGCCTTGTCAAAAAATATGCGCTCCTCCTTTGCAGTGTCCTCATCTCTATCATCAGCTTTTCCTGATACTCAGTGTCTCCATTGGCCTTTGACCAACTAATATCCCATCCGGTGTAATGACCTGATGTCATAGACATCAGTATGTATGGTGGGGACACCGGAGGCACCAGAATAAGACAGAGGCTTTTCAACCCTCTGTGAATTGATCAATAATTTATGAGTCCATCTGTAATAAGGGCTTAGCCCATCTGAGTCCATTTTAGTTGTTATTTGAGTCTTTTGAGTTTCAGTTATGTACTAGTCAGCTCATGTTGAGCTAGTTCAGTCTAGTGTTGTCAGCTCATGTCAAGCTAATTTTATTTTTTTTGAGACCTATTCAACCATATTGAAGACTCAAGACCATATCATACAAGTGAAGATCAAGTCCAACCAGATTGAAGACATGGAAGTATAGCCCAAGTCCAACCCAGCTTGAAGATTTGAAGACCCCAGGAGGAAAAATTCAGAAAACCCTGATTCCTTGCAGATGCCCTACAGATGCCCAGATTCCCTTCCAGATGCCAAAATATATTCATATACCAAGGCATCCATGATTTTAGAGGTCCATCTGTATCCTAGCCCAAAGAAATCAAGCCCAGGCACCAAGCCCAAGCCCCTAAGAAGCAAGATACCAGAGAATATTCCTGCTACCTGGCTACCAAGCCACCCCAACTTCCAAAGGCCCAAACCCATGCGCCCGAGCCCCTTTGGGCTAGCCTCTTGGTGATCCTAGAAGCCCAACATGCCCACTAGGCGTCCTTGGAGTGTTGACCAAGTCAAGAGAATTTTTAGGGATTTTTTCTTCCTAATGTTTCCTTATTTTCTAGCTAGGGTTTGAGTAGGAGTAGGATTCTTAAGTAAAGACTGATGTATCCTTACTTGGAGCCCAAGGTTAAGGGACTATTTAAAGGACCCTAGCCTCTTGTATGTAAGGAGATTTTGATATATGAAATAAACCTTGAGTTCTTCTATTGTTTTGTGTGATTACCCTGTTGTGTGCATAAAGGGGTTTGAGAGTTCTTCTACCCGGTGTTTGCAACCATCTTCCTGCCGCCAACCATCCTTCCAGCCCCCTCCAAAACTTTCTTCCCTTTGCTATTTTCCTTTGTTTTCTTGATTTCCTCTGAGTTGTCTAACCCCTGACAGGTCGTTTGCAGGTCCATGAGTTCCTACGAATCCAACGACTCCAGCCAAGCCTCAATCGGACCACCGAGCAGAAAGCCGGGTATCCGCAGGTCTTTGGCTCGGTTTTCCAGGCCGCATCCATCGAGGAACGAGAGATCCCTTCGCTGCAATCTTCATCGGAAACTTCAGACATTGTCAGGTACACCCCCTGTACCTCCAGTCTTATTATTGTAGGAGAACTTGCCCTAACCGAGGCTTCTCAGCCCCGGCGATCCTTCTTTAATACTTTTCTAGGTTCTAATCTGCATGCTTGGCTTCAAAAATTCATACAAAACTCTCTACAACTAATTTTGATCTAAAATTAGGGAATTAATCACCTAACCCCATATATAAAACATATAAAAAGAATTGCATGCATATTAGTCCCCCATCATTTGGTATCAGAGCTTAGATTAGGGCTTGTTTTCCGTAATTTTTTAGTTTGTATATGCTCTATTATTTTAATTATTTATTTCTGATAAAAAATCTAAAAATTTTAAAATTTATTTTACTGGATTCATAATAATTTACAGTAATTTTAAGAATCTTTTCAGATTTTATTATGGCCTGCGAGTTTTCTGCAAGCCGAAATACAGCCTGCAAATTTTCAGCTCTATTTTTTCAGCAAGACAAGTTTGGAAGTTTTATGGTTTTGATTAGCATCTTTTTGCATATCTTTTAATTTTAGTTTATTTCCTGCATATTAGGGCATAAATTGCATGTTTTCTTATATTTAATAAATATCAAAAAAAAAACATATTCTCCAAAAATACCAAAAAAACATCTAAACCCTAATTTGCATCCTTATCTGCCTGCCATCATTGCATAACTACCTTTAAGGGCACTCTTGCTATGTCAGATGGGGGGAGGATTTGATCACCTCTCCTTAGCCCAAAACCACATCCCTTGCATTCGGTCCCAAGCCTTAACCTAAAATTAACTAGACTTAATTTGCCCTAGTGGGCTAGGGACACCAACTAGTCGAGTCCGGACTATGAGTCAGATCATTGTGTCAAGCTAACCCGTGTGTGCTTTGTGCTCAGTGTCTAGAATGGTGGTTTAGGGATTCAATCCCGAAGGGCTTGTGTGCTGGTCCGCCTACCTGGCCAATCTCTTATTGGTGTCTAGGATTGGCAATCAAGGACCTAACACTCTCCTTACACTTGCCTAGCTGAGTACAGGGTTACTATAGGCTAGTTTGCCACCCTGATTGAGCCCTTAGTTTGGACTCTAGGTCTAGTCAGTTGTAGTCGGTCTGATCGAGTCTTGCATGAGCACTAGATCAGGAGTTTCATATCACCCACCTCCTCCACAAATGTCTGAACCCATGGAAAATTTGCAAGCCCAAATGAAAGCCCTAGCTGATCAAATGGCCTAGATGGCTACCCAGATGACTACCCAGATGACCCAGTTAACTCAGTCTGGTATGCAAACCAATGATAGAATTGACCATCTTGCCAATAGGTTTGATCAGTTAGAAGTCCGGGTAGAGACCCCAGGAAAAACCCATGGGTCACAATCTGAGCCAGATCTCGAGTCCCCTCAACCTAGGAGGACCCCAAACCCTGATCTATACCATGAGGTCGAACTTAGGAGAGCCCCTTATCCTGACCCGTACTACACCTAGGAGGACCCAAACCCTGATCCATACCGAGAGGTTGAACCTAGGAGAGCCCTCAGCCTGACCCATACTATAATACTGAACCTAGAAGAACCCCTTACCATGACCCTTATTATGATACTGAACCCAGGAAAACCCAATACTCTGACCCATATAGGGAGTCCAATCCTAGGAGAACCC
This sequence comes from Areca catechu, assembly GCA_021397845.1. Classification (NCBI taxonomy): domain Eukaryota; kingdom Viridiplantae; phylum Streptophyta; class Magnoliopsida; order Arecales; family Arecaceae; genus Areca; species Areca catechu. The sequence goes on along the minus strand of CM038038.1, from coordinate 11,299,885 downwards.
AATACTCTGACCCATATAGGGAGTCCAATCCTAGGAGAACCCAATACTCTGACCCATATAGAGAGCCCAACCCTAGGAGAACCCAATATTCTGACCCATATAGGGAGTTCAACCCTAGGAGAACCCAATATCTTGACCCATATAGGGAGCCCGACCTTAGGAGGACCCCATACCATGATCCATCCTTAGAACCTGACCATAGAGCTGACCCAAAATCCTATGACCCCAGATCCTATAATCCCATGACCCATAGATCTGCACCCTTGTCCTATGAGTCCAGAGAACCCATAACCCCTAAGTATCAATCTAGTACTAGACAGGTTTCTCCTAACCAATTTGAATTCCATAGGATTAGTACCCCTAAATATGAACCCAGTAGTGAGCCACTACCCTTTAGTCAACCTGAGCCTACTACGAGTAGTGCCCATAATCAGAAACCAGGACCTAGCCAATTATTCCTTAGCCGACTTTCTCCAACCATTCCTGAGATTCACAAGGCTTACATTAATGCAGAAGTGTATGAAGCTGATGCAAGCTTAGTTGATGAGTATGAGGGAGAAGAGGAGACACCTTTAGATGACCTAGAATTAGCTGACCCAATAGATACCCAGGTAGAAGCCAACCTAGAGGTAGTTGACCTTGACCACATCCAACCTAAAGCTATAGTGGAAGAACAAATAGAGGAAGAGAACCTAGGTACTGCTACTAGAGCCTTACCAGAGGAAACCATAGAGGAGAGCCAAATTATAGAGTCTAGTCCTAAAATACAAGAACCAGAAGAATTTATTAAGGACTTGATCTCTTTGAATCAGTACCCTCAGGATGAGCCTCCTCCTATAGTTCCCATTAAGGACCTCTTCCCTGAGATTAGTAACCCATCCTTCCATTATGCAAACCCCATAGATATACCGCAACCTCGTAAGGTTAGCCTCATTAGTCTAGGATTAGTCCCTGACATGCCTTCTTATTTCGAACATTATCCAACTAACCTTGAACCTTTTTCCCTACCCTACCAAACTAATTCTGAACCCACTTCCTATTTTCTACCATTTCCTGACACCTCCAGCATTTCTAGGATTATTAGATTGCATTTAACTGAGATTAGCATACTGCATGCATTCATCATGCATGTTAGGTTTGCATCTTACTTCTGGCATACTCTTTGGAATTTGCTAGGAGTTCACTGTAAATTTTCATGTGCATGTCAAGCTAGGATCAAACCTAGAGAACCTATATTCTCTTAGGTTTAGGTCTAAAGAGTTCAATAAAATTTCCTTCCATAGGAATGCAGAGTCAAGTCTGTTAGGTGTAGGTTTGAGTCCTTTGCATCATCTTGTTAGGAGCCTGCATGTGCCCAGCATGTTCACCACCTGCACTAATTTAGAAACAACAGGCTAATTCCCGAAGATGGACCAAAGAATTTGATGTAGTGGATTCTATCTTGGTTAGGCTTAGGCCTAAAAGAAGCTTCATGCTCGCAGAGCCGGACCTTTTAAAGTGATAGAGAAGGATTGGATCAAATGCCTATGTGTTAGACTTGCCTTCGGATATGGGCATTAGTTCTACCTTCAATATTACAGACCTGGTTAAGTATAGGGAACCGACAGCGATACCTAGTGAGGCCTTTGGACCTATTCCTTTTCATTGTGAGTAACCCTAACCCAGAGTGTCCACTAAAAAATTGGCCTGAGAGAGGAGAACGGATCGAGCGTATCCTGGACGATCAAGCCATCATGACCCGGAGCCGTGACTATCAACGCTTCCTGGTCCGATGGCAAGGCCGGCCAGAGTCGGATGATTCATGGATTTCTCGAGAGGACATGCAATGCCTCAACCCAGACCTTCTCGAGAGATATGTGAGCTAGTCTGATCTTCACTCGACAGGGTCGAGTTCCTCCCACCCCGGGAGAATTGGTGGGGACACCAGAGGCACCAGAATAAGACAGAGGCTTTTCAACCCTCTATGAATTGATCAATAATTTATGAGTCCATCTGTAATAAGGGCTTAGCCCATCTGAGTCCATTTTAGTTGTTATTTGAGTCTTTTGAGTTTCAGTTCTGTACTAGTCAGCTCATGTCGAGCTAGTTCAGTCTAGTGTTTTAGCTCATGTCGAGCTAATTTTATTTTTTTTGAGTCCTATTCAACCATATTGAAGACTCAAGACCACATCATACAAGTGAAGATCAAGTCCAACCAGATTGAAGATATGGAAGTATAGCCCAAGTCCAACCCAGCTTGAAGATTTGAAGACCCCAGGAGGAAAAATTCAGAAAACCCTGATTCCTTGCAGATGCCCTACAGATGCCCAGATTCCCTTCCAGATGCCAAAATATATTCATATACCAAGACATCCATGATTTTAGAGGTCCATCTGCATCCTAGCCCAAAGAAATCAAGCCCACGCGCCAAGCCCAAGCCCCTAAGAAGCAAGATACCAGAGAATATTCCTGCTACCTGGCTACCAAGCCACCCCAGCTTCCAGAGGCCCAAACCCATGCGCCCGAGTCCCTTTGGGCCAGCCTCTTGCTACTCCTAGAATCCCAACACGCCCCCCTAGGCATCCTTTGAGTGTTGACCAAGTCAAGAGAATTTTTAGGGATTTTTTCTACCTAATGTTTCCTTATTTTCTAGCTAGGGTTTGAGTAGGAGTAGGATTCTTATGTAAAGACTGATGTATCCTTACTTGGATCCCAAGGTTAAGGGTCTATTTAAAGGACCCTAGCCTCTTGTATGTAAGGAGATTTTGATATATGAAATAAACCTTGAGTTCTTCTATTGTTTTGTGTGATTACCCTGCTGTGTGCATAAAGGGGTTTGAGAGTTCTTCTACTCGGTGTTTGCAACCATCTTCCTGTCACCAACCATCCTTCCAGCCCCCTCCAAAACTTTCTTCCCTTTGCTATTTTTCTTTGTTTTCTTGATTTCCTCTGAGTTTTCTAACCCCTGACAGGTCGTTTGCAGGTCCACGAGTTCCTACGAATCCAACGACTCCAGCCAAGCCTCAATCGGACCACCGAGCAGAAAGCCGGGTATCCACGGGTCTTTGGCTCGGTTTTCCAGTCTGCATCCATCGAGGAACGAGAGATCCCTTCGCTGCAATCTTCATCGGGCACTTCAGACATTGTCAGGTACACCCCCTCTACCTCAAGTCTTATTATTGTAGGAGAACTTGTCCTAATCGAGGCTTCTCAACCTCGGCGATCCTTCTTTAATACTTTTCTAGGTTCTAATCTGCATGCTTGGCTTCAAAAATTCATACAAAACTCCCTACAACTAATTTTGATATGAAATTTGGGAATTAATCACCTAACCGCAGATATAAAACATATAAAAAGAATTGCATGCATATTAGTCCCCCATCAATGTAGAAGCATCCAAAAGGGCACATCATCCAAAGTCACACTGTAAGCTCTAAAAAGTAGTGTCAACCCCATCCCGTAGGGTAAGCAAAGTCTCTGACTGGTCGATGCCTCTGTCATCTGATATATCATGAGTACCGGAAGGCAAACTAGAGTGTGCTGAACTAAGAAAACCATCATGAGCAACTCTCTCTATGTGATGTAATTAAAATGCCCATTCTTCGGTAGAAGAATCCAAGCGACAATGTGATGTAGAAGTCTAATATCAGCAGAAAGACGGGATGCTGGAATAGTGGCTCCCTCAGGTAGAATATCTGACTCGAAAATACACCGGAGTCCACTAAATCTATCCACCAGACTGTCTACAACTGATCCGGTAAAGGGTATATCCAATACTCTACTCAAGATCTCTGCAGTCACGGGGATATCCCTACCTTGGACCTGAGCTAACCATCCATCACTGCCACGGGCTAAAGATCCGTAGAACTCTCGTATCAGGCCTGAGTAGAATCTCTCACTCAATGAACACAAAGACATCAGACTAGCATCTCTAATCCACTGACCAATCCGAAAATGCTGCTAGTTGACAAATCCAAAGTCTACATGGCATCCTTCGATAACTGTCTTCGAACTCATGTGACTAGAAGCAGTGAAAAATGGTTGAACAGGTGAATCTGGAGCTGCAGCTTCATATCTTGCTTTAGTCCTTCTTTCTTCTTCCTGATTGGATGGTCGAGGGTGATGGACAACTTGTTTCCTAGGTCCCATTGCACAGAAAAGAGGTTTGAATGAGAATGGAGAAGAAACCTAGGGTTTCTATAGTTCAAAACAAAAATGGGAGAGGGAATGTCGTAGAATCCTAACCAAAAACTATCCAAAATGAATATTTGAGGGGGTTTAAGCTGAGATTTGGAGGGGAGTAGTTAGTGAAAGAAAAACGGTGCAGGTGGTTTGACATGATCCTACAATTAGGCATGCAAACAGCTACGGGAGCAGAATGGATTTTAAAAATATTTTAAAAATCCGCGCAGCGAAAATCTGCTACGTCCAGAACCTAACCTATTCATGTTGCATGTAGGCATGTATGATGATATAAAATATTTGTAAAATATTAAACAAATAAATATATTTATGCATGATTAAAAAAATAATTTTCCATACCTTTATTCTACCTGGAATAACTCTGGAATAAACCTGGAATAGGCTGGAATAGCTGGAATAAAACTATTCCAGCCTTCTTCTTCCTTGGGCTGAAAAGAGCTCTGTTTTTGGCTTGTAAAACGGCGTCGGAACACCGCCTTCCGGATCTCCGTTTGCTCCTAAATTTCAGCAGCAGCAAGGTGGACAATTATTCTTCGATTTGCCACCGATATCTGCAATCAAAACAAGCTAAAACAGGTGTATAAAATCCCCAAAGTCTGCTGCCAGAACTTCTGCAGCAGAACAGGACAACAGCTTCTTTCTTCGCGTTTGGAGCAACAGCAGGTGATCCGGCTCGCGTGGGTTGCTCCTAGGAGTAGAAGGGTACTCCCTCTAGAGGGGAGACTCGCTGGGGGCTCTCCGATCCCTCTCCACATGCAGTGCTAGTTGCTGGAAGTGAGATATGGTCACTGGTAGATGGCAGCAGCACAGATTTTCTACAGTCCGAATTTGAGCACAAGGATCAACTAGTTTTCTCTCCCTCACACACTCTTAAACCCAGCCCAAAAGAGAGAACTTGATGGGGGAATGGATCAAGCCTCAAAGACCCAGATTTCAGCCTCTCAAACGGAAGAAGACGCCCAGAAATTTCTCTCTCTCTCTCTATTTTTTTTTTCATGCTGAAACAGTGCTCAGTTGCTGGAATTTAAAGGCAGCAAAGGAGGAAAACGAAGAGACTGGGAGAGGAAGAGGAAGCCGGATGCGTTTCTCCCATTTAACAGCCATTTAACAGGGATTAAAATCATCCGATGGAGGGAGAAGAAGGGACGGCCAGCAGGAGGAGGTTCGATCGTTTTGGCTTCTTTTGACGCTTGGAGTTCTTTCCAGCGTTAAGAATTTCTAACGTGTAAACCATTTACCCAGAGAAAAGCAAAAGCCGGTTCAATTTAACCGGTTCATTCCCATTTAAACCAAGTGATGGTTCAATCCAATTGAACCGGTTCAAACTCAATAAAATTGGTTCAAGGGATAGAAATTGGTTCACAACCAATTGAAGGCCAAAACGAACTCCGAATCAGTTCAGAACTGATTCAGAAAAATCCTGGTGCAGTCCTGGTCAACCCAGAACAATTTCTGGTTGACACAAACAAGGGCAAAATGGGGAAAATAGTGCTAAAATAATACTATGACCATAAATCGAGACGATTCCCAATCGTAATCGGTATCCGAATCAGAGAGTAATCCTCTATGGCGAGTGATCTCATAGGTTCGAACCTAAATGATAGCACTAGAACAATTCTAGTACCAGCACAGGAAACCATCTAGCAATGGGTCCCGGTGTCCGGATAGGTCGAAGATGTGGGAGCAAACTATCGAAACTCTGGTATATGGTTACCGTATAATTCATCCCTTTAACCTCTAATGCTCAGGACGACAGAGATTGGGCTACCAACCGAGACTGAGTCAGTCGACTATGTGTCTCAACCTTGCAAGCCCAGTGACTCTTCACTAGGACTACCCCGGCCGATGATTTGCTAAATTGAGATACTGCGAGACATTCAATCCAAATTGTTTGGACAGGTCAATTCCATCTTGGTCCATCACTGCTCCACAAGTACTTGCCTGTACCTAGAAACCTTCCATCACCGGATTAAAAACCCGGGTAGTCCGACACCAAAGCATAGGGAGTTGCTTGCAAGCTACCGTGATGACCTCAGGTCAGAGAGACACATATACCCATATCCAATCATGAGTATCCCTTTGGCAGAAAGGGGCTGCACGGAGTCACGTTCAATTAGATATCACATATCCCACTTGCAGATCACATCAGTGTCACCACACTCATTTGGTCAAGAGGACAACCAAACGATGTGAACTACAACAACCTATACTTGATATATTGCCATCCTGTACAATATATCCTTTGGTTGTGAACAGGGTTTAAAGGCCACTCGATACATCCTCTCTGTATCGAAGTTAGTGTAGTCATAAGGACTTCATCACATGGAAAGAGTTCATTTCAGGGATTGGCTTTAGGACACAATATTTTATTAATTCAAAGAAAGAGTACAATACTTAGCTCAACCGCCTACAACCCAGGCGATTGGCTTTAGGACACAATTCCCAATAACTCCCACTTGTACTAAAGCCAATCAGAAGAGTATCTAATACCCATTTCCCATTTACAATAGTCGAACTCTTTTATTCCGAGGGCTTTAGTGAAGGGGTCGGCCAAATTTTCTTTTCCATCGATCTTCAGAAGATTGATGTCATCTCGTTCCATGATCTCTCGTACGAGGTGGTAGCACCGCAGTATGTGCTTGGTGCGGTGATGAGCTTTAGGCTCTTTAGCTTGAGCAATGGCTCCAGTGCTGTCACAATACACCGGAATAGGACCATCTAGAGAAGGTGCCACCCCTAGCTCTCCAAGGAACTTCCGCAACCATATAGCTTCCTTTGCTGCATCTGATACTGCAATGTATTCTACTTCGCATACCGAGTCTGCAATAGTTGCCTGCTTGGAACTTTCCAGCAGATCGCTCCTCCATTCAAGGTAAATACAAACCCTGACATACTCTTGCTATCATCTCTATCCGACTGGAAACTGGAGTCAGAGTACCCCATAAGTTTCAAGTCAGGTTCTCCATAAATCAGCCATTGATCTTTATTATTTCTCAAATACTTAAGGATGGACTTAACCACCTTCCAATTCGCCTCACCTAGGTTAGACTGGTATCTGCTCACTACTCCTAGTGAGTATGCCACGTCTGGTCTAGTACAAGTCATAGCATACATGATAGAGCCTACTGCAGAAGCATAAGGTACTCTACTCATGCGCTCTCTTTTCTCAGGAGTTGTCGCACAATCCTTCTTGGAAAGAGTAATTCCAGAACCTATCGGGAGATAGCCTTTCTTGGAATTTCCATGCTGAACCGTTTCAGCACGGTGTCAATGTACATAGATTGGGACAATCTCAAAAGCTTCTTAGATCTATCTCTATAGATTTTCATACCTAGTATGTAAGAAGCTTCACCCAAGTCCTTCATGGAGAACTGAGATGATAATCAGACCTTTATTCCTTGTAATGCTGTGACATCATTCCCGATTAAGAGAATGTCGTCAACATACAGTACTAGGAATACAATCACATAACCATTAACCCATTTATAGATGCACGGTTCTTCTCCGTTCCTAACGAAGCCATACGATTTGATACACCTATCAAACCGTAAGTTCCAACTTCGAGACGCTTGCTTGAGTCCATAGATGGACCTCTGCAACTTGCATACTTTTGATTCATCTGTGGATGTGAACCCTTCAGGCTGTATCATATACACCTCCTCTTCCAGCTCCCCATTTAGGAAAGTGGTTCGGATATCCATCTACCAGATCTCGTAATCAAAATATGCTGCCAAAGCAAGCATGATCCGAATGGACTTGAGCATTGCCACAGGGTAGAAAGTCTCGTCATAATCGATACCATATCGCTGACGATACCCCTTGGTAACCAGACGGGCTTTATAGGTCTCTACCTTTCCATCCACACCCCTTTTCCTCTTGAAGATCCATTTACACCCGATGGGTTTTATTCCTTCAGGCGGATCAACCAATGTCCATACATTGTTGATTTCCATGGACTCCATTTTGGATCGCATGGCTCCAAGCTATGCCTGGTGCGGGCACCAGACTCAGAAGAAGACTTCAGAACTCCATCTGGATCTCTGATTAACCTTGCCCGAAGAATTAGGGTTTTTAGTTTGTAATAAGAGTTGACTAGATCAACTCAATTTAGCTTGAGTCTATATTATCTGCATTTTATTTTGTTGAGTCATGTTGACTCAGTAGTGGACTAGGGCTTCAACCTGGGGTGTTACATTTTCTCCCAAGGCCAAGCAAGTGGGCGCCACACTCCCAGCCATACTCCCAGCCATACGCCTGAGTCCAGGGGGTGCCATATCTACATCCAGCAGCCTTTGGTCCCCACTCCACAGATAGCAGCTTCCTTCTCTCATGCGCCAGATGAGGAGAAATCCACCAGGAGTCCACAAATCAAGGGGGCAGCCAAGACTTTCCCAAAAGAACCAAAGTAAGAATGGGAAGAAATTCTCTTGGAGAGAACTTCAAGGAGGCGCCCACTACCTGCCAAAAAAATCCAAAACAAAGATGGGAAGGACCTTGACTTAGGGAGGAAGAAAAGGTGGAGTCCAAAAGAGTTGATCCATGGAAGGAAAGAAATCCCTCTTGAAGACCCAAGCAAGGAGGCGCCATCTACCTGCCTTTTATAACCCAAATCAAATTTTTTGGTACCTTGGCCGACCATATGTGTATGAATTATCCTGATTTGTAGATCCCCTCCTTTAGTCCCACATGGGAAGATGTAAAACCCTACTCTCTTGTAAAGCCCTATAAATTAAATCCCTCTTGTAAGTTTAAATCAATCAGATGAATGAAACCAAATTTTTTTAGTGAGCAAACTTTGTGTTTTCTCTCTTCCGCACTTGCATTCAGGTGTTGAGCTCCGTGAGGGAGTAAATCCGGGTTCCCCAGGAACCTTGAGGAGGTGTGAGATCTCCAAAACCCAAACCCTAGGTTAGCCACTCCACTCCCAAACCCTAACCGCCCATCACCCTTCTCTTTCCACCAAGCCCTAGCATATCCCACCTCTCACGGCCACTCTCTCCAAGTCCAGGCCGACCACCAGCATCCAGCTACAGTCCGGGTACTTCAGATCCAAAGCTCTTTCCAGAGGGAGTCGAATCAGCCTTCAAGAAAATCCGGATCTCAGCGACATCAACCTTCAAGTTCTTCGAACTGGTAAATCCTTCCCTGAGTCTCTAAATCCCTCACTTGTTTTTCTTCTTCCCAGATCTTGAGTCCAGGAGAAGCCGACCAAACCACAAGACCAGTATTGGAGGATCCATTGCAAAGATAGCCGAATCCGAGGATCCAACAATCTGCTCGAGAGAGTTCTTCCATCCAAATTCTGAGAAGATCACTGTCTGGTTGGTAAACCATCCCTCCTCTTTATTTCTGTCTTGTTGAAAGTTCAGAGCGAAACCCTAGGTCTGGGAGTTTCTCAACCCCCAGCAATCCATTACTTCTGAACTACTCTGATAACCTAGTTCTTCTAAATTGTGCTTTCAATCAATACCTAGTTTCCTTCAACTTAGTTTAACTTTACTTTGAGTCGAAGCCAATTTCTGAAATATATATATATAAAAAAAGAATTAATCTTAATTTTACTTCCGCATACGCTTCTTTGTTCTTTGTTCTGCATCATTTTTGGTATCAGAGCCCTGTCTAGGGTTTCTGTTTTGATTGCTTGTTTGAGTCTCTCTCTTTTTACTTTGTCTGCTCGAAGTAGACTCCCCAGGATGTCCGATCCTAGGAACGAAGCGAGGTGCAAACCTCCTCTTCCCATTCCACGGGGTGTTCCTAGGGCGTGTAGGGGATCCGTTGGGTTACAACTTCGTAGCAGGAATTGTAAATGGGGAAGTACTCTGTTTTCAGCCCATAATTGCCCTGTTGCAGGAATTATTTCTCACTGCAGGTAACTCCAAATTCGATGATTTTTGTTTTTCTAATTGAATCTATTTTGCATAATTTTTTTGTGATTTATTGGTTTTCGTGAGATTTTTGAGAATTAAATTACTGCAACTCTGTTTTTGTGTTCTGCAATCCAATTATTTTTGAGTGTTCATCTCTTAATTTATCTTAAGGGCATTTAAGCATCTAAGATAAGGGGAGGAGTTGATAACCTCTCCTTAGCCCAAAACCACCACCCACTCATTCGAACCTAAGCCTTTAATCTAAAAATTGATTAGACCTAATTTGCCCTAGTGGGCTAGGGACATCAACAAGTCGGGTCAAGGCTAGTGTTGAGTCAGTTTGTCTGGTTACTCTGTGTGTGCTTTGTACTCAGTGTCTAGAACGGTGGTTCAGGGATTCCATCCCGAAGGGCTTGTGTGCTGGTCCGCCTACCTGGCCAATCTCTGATTGGTGTCTAGGATTGGCATTCAGGGACCTAACACTCCCCTTACACCTGCCTGGCTGAGTCCTGAGTTACTACAGGCTAGCTTGCCACTCTGATTGGGCATCTAGTTTGGGCTCTAGGTCTAGTTAGCCCGTAGTCGTTCAGTTGAGTCTCATTTTGTGTGTTTGCTTGCATCATGTCTACCCGGAATGGAGTACCCTACCAACCTGGTCAAACCCAACCTGATTTAGAGGCCATGGTTAGAGCTCTTACTGAGAGTATGAACAAACTAAGTCAGGATGTGACTACCACTGTTGCCCAGTTTAAAGAACAAGTCCATGAGGATTTTGCCCAGCTTAGGGATCGAGTCCAAGTGCTAGAGGAACCTAGGCATCGAAACTGGACTCCTGACCCAGATTTTAATGTGCCTCAACCTCACCCACATCAAGAGCCTAGAAGACCTTTATACCGAGATCCTGAACCTATCATAGGAGGCCTGACCCAGAACCTGAGGATAGAGATGATAGGTTCATTCGTAACATCAAGTTAGATGCACCCACTTTTGATGGTAGCCTAAATCCTAAGGTGTATTCTGATTGGGAGGGTGAGATGGACCAGTACTTTGAGTGGTATGCCATGTCTGAGGAGAGGAAATTCAAGTTTGCCAAGATGAAATTAATACGTCAAGCTAGGTTATACTGGGGGAACATTGAGCTGACCACTAGAAGACGAAATGTATAGCCCATAACCACTTGGCAGGGTATGAAAGAGAAGCTTAGAGACAAGTACTTACCCATTTCATACCAGCAAAATCTGCTAGACCAATGGCAGACTTTGAAACAAGGGAACCGATCTGTTTCAGACTACATAACCACCTTTGACGAATACCTAATGAGATGTGATGTGAGTGAAGCCCATGAGGTCACTTTGTCTAGATTTAGGGCTGGACTTAGGGAAGATATTAAGAGAGAGTTGTTTCTGAGAGAGGTTACTGACCTAGACCAAGCCTATCAGATTGCACTGAACACTGAGAAGTTTCAGAGAGGACCCATGCCTTCTAGGATTAGTGCCCCAATCCCAAGAAATGGACCTAGCCAGGTTACCCCTAGCAAGCCTAATCAGGGTATTCCCACCCCTAGACCCATGGACAAAGGTAAGGCACCTGACACCTAGAGAACCCCTAGTATCGTCTGTTTTAAGTGTCAGAAACCCGGTCATATCTCCAATCAGTGCACAGCCATAGCTTGTTTCAAGTGTCATAAGGTAGGTCATGTTTCTAGCCAGTGCCCTCGTAGATCCCTATATATAGAAGAGGGAGGAGAAGAGAATTCCGAGCCTAATGAGGAGTTTGAAGAAGAAGTTTATGAGGCCGGAATGAATTTGGTTGATGAGTATGAAGGAGAGGAAGAATCCACTGAGTCTGACCACTTAGGGGTTGTGAGATGCATCCTGTCCCAGACTAAAGTTCAGGAAGATTGGCGTAGGACTAACATCCTACAGACTTTCCTTAAACTAGGGGATAAGGTTTGTAAAATCATCATAGATAGTGGGAGCTGTGTGAATGCCATTTCTACTAGCACTGTCAAAATGTTAGGCTTAACCCCAGTCCCCCACCCCAACCCCTATAAGGTTTCTTGGGTAGACTCTACCTCTATACCCATCCAGTCTAGATGTCAGGTCCAAATCCAAATGCAATCCTATCAAGAGAAGATTTGGTGTGATGTCTTGCCCATAGGGGTGAGTAGTAGAATTCTTGGAAGACCTTGGTTGTATGATCATGATGCCACCCTCTTAGGAAAATCCAACACCTATGTCTTTAGTTTCAATGGGAAGAAAATCACAATCCATTCAGTCCCACCTAAGGACAAGGTAGCTAAAGGAACCAGTAAGGTCAGAGAAATGAAGACTGGAGTGAACCTAATTAGTGCCAAGGATCTAGAACAAGAGATTCATAGTGGTTCACCCATTTGGATGTTGACTGCTAAAAAACTTAGGACTCCTACACCCTCAGAGCCTCCTCAGGAAGTTAAGCCTTTATTAGAAGAGTTTGAGGATGTTTTTCCCGAGGATCTGCCAGACCACCTTCCACCTCTTAGGGATATTCAGCATTCCATAGATTTAGTCCCAGGAGCTACATTGCCCAACTTGCCCCATTATAGGATGAATCCATCTGAGCATAAAGAGCTGCAAAAGCAGGTTGGTGAATTGTTGAGGAAGGGGTTCATTAGAGAGAGTCTTATCCCTTGTGCAGTCCCTGCACTTCTAACCCCGAAGAAGGATGGCACGTGGAGGATGTGTGTTGACAGTAGTGCCATCAATAAAATCATAATCAAGTATAGGTTCCCCATCCCTAGACTAGATGACATGCTAGATATGATGGCCGGTGCCATGGTTTTTTCTAAAATTGATCTCAAAAGCGGCTATCATCAGGTTAGGATTAGACCAAGGGATGAGTGGAAAACCGCCTTCAAAACTAAGGATGGTCTCTATGAATGGGTTGTTATGCCTTTTGGGTTGTCCAATGCCCCTAGTACTTTCATGAGGATTATGACCCAGGTACTTAGAGCTTTCATAGGGAAGTTTGTAGTGGTCTATTTTGATGACATCCTGATCTATAGTAAGACCCCTGCAGATCACCTAGGCCATCTTAGACAAGTCTGCCAAGTTTTGAGGAATGATAGTCTCTACGGTAATCTCAAAAAGTGTGAATTTATGACCAGTAGAATTATCTTCCTTGGTTTTGTTGTAACCCCTGATGGCGTGGCTGCCGATCCTGAAAAGATTAGGTCCATAGTCGAATGGCCAGAGCCGACTAGTGTGCATGAAGTCAGAAGTTTCCATGGCTTGGCTACCTTCTATAGGCGATTCATCAAGGGGTTTAGTACTGTAGTTGCTCCTATCACAGACTGCATTAGGAAGGGAGAATTTCAGTGGACCAAAGCAGCCCATAAAGCCTTCCTAGATCTTAAGGATAGGATGACCCAGGCACCCATTTTAAGGCTACCGAACTTTTCAAAGGTATTTGAGGTTGCCTGTGATGCTTCAGGAGTAGGTATAGGTGGAGTCCTAAGCCAAGAGAACCATCCCGTAGCATTCTTTAGTGAAAAACTTAATGATGCTAAGCTTAGGTATTCTACCTATGATAAAGAATTTTATGCGGTAGTGCAAGCTTTGCGTTACTGGAGACATTATTTGCTACCGCAAGAATTTGTGCTGTTTTTGGACCATGAGGCTCTTAGATTCCTGAATTCTCAGAAGAAGCTTAACCCTAGGCATGCTAAGTGGGTAGAGTATATCCAGTCCTATACTTTTGTTTTGAAGCATAAGGCTGGATCTGAAAATAAGGTAGCTGATGCCCTTAGTCATCGATCTTTGTTATTGAATTCTGTTAGGGCTGAAGTCATAGGGTTTGAGCAAATCAAAGAGGAATATGAGTCGTGTCTGGATTTTAAGACTGTGTACCAGGATCTAACTCAAGGACCATCTAGTGAACATAAGGATTATTCCCTTTTAGATGGCTTTCTGTTCTTTAAGAATAGGCTTTGCATCCCTAGAACCTCTCTTAGGGAATTTTTGATTTGGGAAACTCATGCTGGAGGTTTAGCTGGCCATTTCGGAAAGGATAAGACCACCCTGGCAATTGAAGACCATTTCTTCTGGCCTAGCTTAAAAAGAGATGTAGCACACATTGTGGCTAGGTGTCGAACCTGCGCTGTTGCCAAACAGCGAAAACAGAACACCGGCCTTTATACCCCACTCCCTGTCCCAGATCGTCCTTGGCAAGATGTGAGCATGGACTTTGTGTTAGGTTTACCTAAGACCCAGAGGAGGCATGACTCCATCTGCGTGGTAGTAGACCGATTTTCTAAGATGGCCCATTTCTTGCCTTGTTCCCAAACATTTGATGCGTCTAAGGTAGCCACCCTGTTCTTTAATGAGATAGTTCGACTCCATGGCCTACCCAAGACCATTGTTTCAGATAGGGATGTTCGGTTCACTAGCTATTTCTGGAAAACCCTTTGGCATAAGTTAGGGACGAAACTTAAGTTTTCAATTTCCTATCATCCCCAGACTGACGGCCAAACCGAAGTAGTGAACCGTAGTTTAGGCAATCTGCTAAGGTGTCTTGTTGGTGAAAACATTAGGAACTGGGATTTGTACTTACCTAGAGCTGAATTTGCATATAATGACTCGGTCAATAGGTCTACGGGTAAGAGTCCATTTGAAATTGTGCATGGTTACAAACCCCACACACCTCTTGACCTAGCTCCTTTACCAGTCCACACACGGGTCTCCGAGTCTGCCGAAGTTTTTGCACAGCATATAAAAGACTTGCATAAAGAAATTCAAGCCAAAATAAATTTAAGTAATGAAACTTATAAGAAATTGGCTGATTCTCAAAGGCGAGTCAAAACTTTTGAAGTAGGAGACTATGTAATGATTAGGTTAAGGCCTGAACGGTTTCCTCCTGGAACCGTTAGAAAGTTACATGCTAGGGGAGCTGGACCATTTAGAGTGGTAAAGAGAGTAGGATCCAATGCCTATGTGCTCGAGTTACCTCCAGAACTAGGCATTAGCTCCACTTTCAACATTACAGACCTAGTAGAGTATAGGGAGCCAGCTGTGATTCCCAGTGAGGCTTTTGAACCTAATCCTGCTCTTGAGAGTGAACCTGACCCTGTGTGTCCACCAACAAATTGGCCTGTGAGGAAAGAGCAGATTGAAAAGATCCTGGATGATCAGGTTATCTCTACTCGTAATCGAGGATACCAAAGATACCGGTCCGCTGGCTAGGAAGGCCAGATTCTGATGACTCTTGGATCTCCCGAGAAGAATTACAAGAGCTGGACCCAGACCTCTTGGAGAGATACCAGAGCCAACTTGATCCATACTCAACAGGGTCGAGTTCCTCCCACCCTGGGAGAATCGGTGCGGGCACCAGACTCAGAAGAAGACTTCAGAGCTCCATCTGGATCTCTGATTAACCTTGCCCAAAGAATTAGGGTTTTTGGTTTGTAATAAGAGTTGACTAGATCAACTCAATTTAGCTTGAGTCTATATTACCTGCATTTTATTTTGTTGAGTCATGTTGACTTAGTAGTGGACTAGGGCTTCAACCTGGGGTGTTACATTTTCTCCCAAGGCCAAGCAAGTGGGCGCCACACTCCCAGCCACACTCCCAGCCATACGCTTGAGTCTAGGGGGCGCCATATCTACATCCAGCAGCCTTTGGTCCCCACTCCACAGATAGCAGCTTCCTTCTCTCATGCGCCAGATGAGGAGAAATCCACCAGGAGTCCACAAATCAAGGGGGCGGCCAAGACTTTCCCAAAAGAACCAAAGTAAGAATGGGAAGAAATTCTCTTGGAGAGAACATCAAGGAGGCGCCCACTACCTGCCAAAAAAATCCAAAACAAAGATGGGAAGGACCTTGATTTAGGGAGGAAGAAAAGGAGGAGTCCAAAAGAGTTGATCCATGGAAGGAAAGAAATCCCTCTTGAAGACCCAAGCAAGGAGGCGCCATCTACCTGCCTTTTATAACCCAAATCAAGTTTTTTGGTACCTTGGCCGACCATATGTGTATGAATTATCCTGATTTGTAGATCCCCTCCTTTAGTCCCACATGGGAAGATGTAAAACCCTACTCTCTTGTAAAGCCCTATAAATTAAACCCCTCTTGTAAGTTTAAATCAATCAGATGAATGAAACCAATTTTTTTAGTGAGCAAACTTTGTGTTTTCTCTCTTTCGCACTTGCATCCAGGTGTTGAGCTCCGTGAGGGAGTAAATCCGGGTTCCCCAGGAACCTTGAGGAGGTGTGAGATCTCCAAAACCCAAACCCTAGGTTAGCCACTCCACTCCCAAACCCTAGCCGCCCATCACCCTTCTCTTTCCACCAAGCCCTAGCATATCCCACCTCTCATGGCCACTCTCTCCAAGTCTAGGCCGACCACCAGCATCCAGCTACAGTCCGGGTACTTCAGATCCAAAGCTCTTTCCAGAGGGAGTCGAATCAGCCATCAAGAAAATTCGGATCTCAGCGACATCAACCTTCAAGTTCTTCGAACTGGTAAATCCTTCCCTGAGTCTCTGAATCCCTCACTTATTTTCTTCTTCCCAGATCTTGAGTCCAGGAGAAGCCGACCAAACCACAAGACCAGTATTGGAGGATCCATTGCGAAGATAGCTGAATCCGAGGATCCAACAATCTGCTCGAGAGAGTTCTTCAACCCAAATTCTGAGAAGATCACTGTCTGGTTGGTAAACCATCCCTCCTCTTTATTTCTGTCTTGTTGAAAGTTCAGAGCGAAACCCTAGGTCTGGGAGTTTCTCAACCCCCAACGATCCGTTACTTCTGAACTACTCTGATAACCTAGTTCTTCTAAATTGTGCTTTCAATCAATACCTAGTTTCCTTCAACTTAGTTTAACTTTACTTTGAGTCGAAGCCAATTTCTGAAATATATATATAAAAAAAAAAGAATTAATCTTAATTTTACTTTCGCATACGCTTCTTTGTTCTTTGTTCTGCATCAATGCCTTAGAGTCAGATCTCTAAAGTGCATCCATATAGATGATCGGATCCTCATTGTTCTCATCGAGCTCAATGGGATCACCGTCTCGGACCAAAAAATCGTAGTATCTGTCCGGCTGACGCGGTATTCTACAAGATCTCCTAATGGGTTCTGGGTGTGATTCAATCACATCCGGTTCTACGATGTCCTTAGAGTGTGCAGGTTCTTCTATTGGCTGAACTTCTTCAAGTTCAATCTTAGAGGCTATAGTTCCTTCTCTAAGGAACTCATTTTCCAAAACGATAGCTCTAAGAGCAACGAACACCTTTTGTTCATTCTCCAAGTAGAAGAAATACCCTTTGGTTTCCTTAGGATAACCAATGAATAAACACCGATCAGACCTTGGACCAAGTTTGTCTGAGTCTAAACGCTTTATGTAAGCTGGACAACCCTAGACCTGAAGGTGTGAGATTGAGGGTTTACGTCCATTCCATATCTTATACGGAGTGGAGACAACAGATTTACTTGGAACCTCATTTAACCAGTAACAGGCTGTCTGAAGTGCATATCCCCAAAAGAATAGCGGCAGATTTGCAAAGCCTATCATGGATCGAACCATGTGCAACAAGGTTCGATTCCTCCTTTCGGACACACCATTCAACTGTGGTGTTCCTGGAGGAGTCCACTGAGAGAGAATTCCATTCTCCTCAGGATATGTCAAAAATTCACCAGAAAAGTATTCACCACCTCGATCAGATCGAAGGGTTTTAATACTTTTTCCAGTTTGCTTTTCTACTTCATTACGGTATCGTTTGAATATTTCAAACGACTCAGACTTATGTCTTATTAAAAAGACATAACCGAACCTTGAAAAGTCGTATGTAAAAGTAATGAAATATTTGTATCCTCCTCTAGCACTAACTGTCATCGGTCCACATACATCAGTATGTATGTGACTTAGAAGTTCTGTAGCTCGTTCACCTTTTCCAGTAAAAGGTGACTTGGTTATTTTACCAAGTAAACAGGATTCACAAGTGGGCAGTGATTCAGAATCACTGACCTCGAGGAGTCCATCTCCTCGCATCTTGTTTATCCTATTTTGGTTAATATGACCTAGCCTACAGTGCCAAAGATACAAATCATTGACATTATCTAATCTTGGGCGTTTGCTAGAAGTGTACATTACACTAACAGGCCTTGATAGTACGTATATGCAATTATTTAATCTAGCTTTCATTATAACAGAGTTATTCAAATTAACATTGCAAAAATCTCCTTTTAATGATAGTTCAAAACCTCAATTGGCCAAAAGGCCTACAGAGATTATGCTCATAATGAAACTAGGACAATAGTGACAGTCGACTAGTTCGACAGTACAAGACTCAAAGACAAGACGCAAGACACTGACCGCCAGTACTAGAACACGATTTCCATTCCCGACACTCAGAAACTGTTCTCCATCTTCAAATCTTTTGCTAACTAGAAGTCCCTGTAACGAATTACAAATGTGAATTGGACTACCAGTATCCAATACCTAGTTAGCAGTATCAATAATAGAGTAATTACAAGGTTTTATCATATAAATACCTTGTTCAGCAGACTTCTGCTTTCTCGGCCTGTTCAGATCAAGGGACGCAAAATAAAGAGGACAGTTCCTCTTCCAGTGTCCCTTCTTCTTGCAGTAGAAGCACTCTGCAGAAGACTGATCAGCCTTATACTTCCTGGTCTGACTAGGGCCAGGAGCATTCTGCACCTTCTTGCCCTTTTTATTTATTTTCTTCTTCCCTTTCTTAAAGGGACGACAACCTCTACTACCTCCCACTAAATTCACCACCCCCTTATTCAGTTGGTGGTCTTTCTCGAAAGTCTGCAGCAACCCCAAAAGCCATGGTAGTTGACTGCAGGCTTATTCATTCTATAATGATCGAGAAAATCAAGATAGGAGAAGGGAAGAGACTTCAGGATCGCATCCTTGCCGAGCTACTCATGCAAGGGGCATCCGAGTTTGCCCAACTTTTCAATCAACTCGATCATGTACAATACATGATCAGTGACTGAACCGCCATTTGACATCTTGGAATTGTAGATGGCACAAGACACTTTGTACCGTTCTACATCATTCGGGGTGCCGAAGGATTCCTTCAACTTTTGAAGGATTTCGTCAGGTTGGGCCTCCTCGAATTTGCGACTGAACTCGTCGTTCATCGCTGCTAACATAATGCATCGGATAGTAGTCCGATCAGAGACCCACTTTAGATAAGCGTCTCTGACTGCACTCCGTGCATTAGCGGAAGGGATTTCAGGTGCCGGATCCATTATCACATAGAGGATCCGTTCATGCTCCAGAATGATTCTCAATCTTCGAAACCAACTATCAAAGTTGTGACCCTTTAACTTCTCGTTATTGAGAAGTGACCGGAGCGATAAATTAGAAGACATCTGAAAAGAAAATAAGACCAAATTAGTGTATGAATTAATAACTTAACCAAAAGACTTGGACTTTAGTCTAAAAGTTTCTCCCACTAATTTTTCAGATTGGTAGCCTCTAACTCCAATCCGTGAAAACACTTTTTCAAGTGGGTAGTGAAATTCAATAGGCCTCGCATGAGCCCGACTTTGGCCAGCTCACCCATACGAGCCTAAAGGTAGGTTCGAAAACCAATTGCTTCCCTAAACAATTTTCAGTATTTCATTTTGCCCTAGAGAACACCCCAATCGGCCTTGGGGCCTCCTATTATGGGTCTCTGGTTAGGTCCAACCATTAAAATGACAAATCCAATGCTTCCAGGTAACTAAAGACCAAGCCCGACTTTGGCCGACCCACCTGGTCCCGTTAAGGAGGTTGCACTGAACCATCATCGATCAGATAGAAATTCCAGTCGCCGGATGTACACCCGTTCTTTGGAACTGCCGATTCACACCAAGCTAGTGGACACATTTCTATCCAACTTAATGGGAGGCTAAGACACTGTCAACTCTTTGACTTAGTCTTTTTAAGGATCTAATAATTTTAGAGGATTTTTAATTATGACAGAAGAAAAGATAAGGACATGGATCAACCTCCCACTGAATCAATTAGATTTCAGGAGGGTTGAAATAAATCAACAAATGATCCATGGGCACCTATAGATCAGTCAGACCGATCAACTAGGGTGACATGGGTTAACTCGAGTCATTGAGCTTTTCCAATCAGTTCTGGTCGACTCGACTAGCTAGGTAGGTGAGATCATGGGTGAGTATCCGCCATTAACCATCTTTCCTAGACACCAACCAAGTTGGCCAGGAAAGAGGTAGCCTCATACAACCATGATCACAATGCCAAACCTACCTCGATACCAGTCGGTTTACCAGACTCGATCAGACTAGCCTAAAGACTCGGGCATCCACTGAGCCACTAATTGGATCCATTTTAGATGAACAGATCAACTAATCTAACTATTAGATAGTTCTAAAGAAGGTTCTTAAACAACTTTTGTTTAATCTTCTTGTTATCCGGTTCAACTAAACTTAAGTCTAACCCAGTGAAGGACCCAACAAGTCAGCTAACCCAATTTAACCCAAAATGGCTCATGCAATGTTTTAGATTTCATAAACCTAAGATTTTTAATAAGCCAAATACTTAATTAAAATATTTTTTAATTAAGTCACAATGTAAAACATTTTTAAATAACTAATCATGCATCAAGATTCAAATTTTACAAATATTCCACATCCATATAAAACATGCCTAAAAACATGTATCAACTAATTAAAACTTTTTTAATTTTAATATTCTTTAAGGATCCTTCTGAAGAGGCCAACACAGACGATCCGCATCATGTCAAAGACACACGGTCATGGTGAAGGTCTCAACTAGGTTCCAAAAAGAAATCAAGATACATATTTAGATTAAACAATTTTTAATCTATAAACATGCATACAGGAATAGATTACACATGCAACCTGGCTTTGATACCACTGAAAGAAAAATGGTGCAGGTGGTTTGACATGATCCTACAACTAGGCATGCAAACAGCTACAAGAGCAGAATGGATTTTTAAAATATTTTTAAAAATCCGCGCAGCGAAAATCTGCTCCATCCAGAACCTAACCTATTCATGTTGCATGTAGGCATGTATGATGATATAAAATATTTGTAAAATATTAAACAAATAAATATATTTATGCATGATTAAAAAAATAATTTTCCATACCTTTATTCCACCTGGAATAACTCTGGAATAAACCTGGAATAGGCTGGAATAGCTGGAATAAAACTATTCCAGCCTTATTCTTCCTTGGGCTGAAAAGAGCTCTGTTTTTGGCTTGTAAAACGGCGTCGGAACACCACCTTCCGGACCTCCGTTTGCTCCCAAATTTCAGCAGCAGCAAGGTGGACAATTGGTCTTCAATTTGCCACCGATATCTACAATCAAAACAAGCTAAAACAGGTGTATAAAATCTCCAAAGTCTGCTGCCAGAACTTCTGCAGCAGAACAGGACAGCAGCTTCTTTCTTCACATTTGGAGCAACAGCAGGTGATCCGGCTCACGTGGGTTGCTTCCAGTAGTAGAAGGGTACTCCCTCTAGAGGGGAGACTCACCGGGGCTCTCCGATCCCTCTCCACATGCAGTGCTAGTTGCTGGAAGTGAGATATGGTCACTGGTAGATGGCAGCAGCACAGATTTTCTGCAGTCCGAATTTGAGCACAAGGATCAATTAGTTTTCTCTCCCTCACACACTCTTAAACCCAGCCCAAAAGAGAGAACTTGATGGGAGAATGGATCAAGCCTCAAAGACCCAGATTCAGCCTCTCAAACGGAAGAAGACACCCAGAAATTTCTCTCTCTCTCTATTTTTTTTTTCACAGTGAAATAGGGCTCAGTTGCTGGAATTTAAAGGCAGTAAAGGAGGAAAATGAAGAGACTGGGAGAGGAAGAGGCAGCCGGATGCGTTTCTCCCATTTAACAGCCATTTAACAGGGATTAAAATCATCCGGTGGAGGGAGAAGAAGGGACGGCCAACAGGAGGAGGTTCGATCGTTTTGGCTTCTTTTGATGCTTGGAGTTCTTTCCAGCGTTAAGAATTTCTAACGTGTAAACCATTTACCCGGAGAAAAGCAAAAGCCGGTTCAATTTAACCGGTTAATTCCCATTTAAACCAAGTGATGGTTCAATCCAATTGAACCGGTTCAAACTCAATAAAATTGGTTCAAGGGATAAAAATTGGTTCAAAACCAATTGAAGGCCAAAACGAACTCCGAATCAGTTCAGAACTGATTCAGAAAAATCCTGGTGCAGTCCTGGTCAACCCAGAACAATTTCCGGTTGACACAGACAAGGGCAAAATGGGGAAAATAGTGCTCAAAAAATACTATGACCATAAAATCAAGATGATTCCCAATCGTAATCGGTATCCGAATCAGAGAGTAATCCTCTGTGGCGAGTGACCTCATAGGTTCAAAACTAAATGGTAGCACTAGAACAATTCTAGTACCAGCACAGGAAACTATCTAGCAATGGGTCCCGGTGTCCGGATAGGTCGAAGATGCGGGAGCAAACTATCGAACCTCTGGCATATGGTTACCGTATAATTCATCCCTTTAACCTCTAATGCTCAGGATGACTGAGATTGGGCTACCAACCGAGACTGAGTCAGTCGACTACGTGTCTCAACCTCGCAAGCCCAGTGACTCTTCACTAGGACTACCCCGGCCGATGATTTGCTAAATTGAGATACTGCGAGACATTCAATCCAAATTATTTGGACAGGTCAATTCCATCTTGGTCCATCACTGCTCCACAAGTACTTGCCTGTACCCAGAAACCTTCCATCACCGGATTAAAAATCCGGGTAGTCCGGCACCAAAGCACAGCGAGTTGCTTGCAAGCTATCGTGAAGACCTCAAGTCAGAGGGACACATATACCCATATCCAATCGTGAGTATCCCTTTGGCAGAAATGGGCTGCACGGAGTCACGTTCAATGAGAGATCACATATCCCACTTGTAGATTACATCAGTGTCACCACACTCATTTGGTCAAGAGGACAACCAAACGATGTGAACTACAACAACCTATACTTGATATATTGCCATCCTGTACAATATAGCCTTTGGTTGTGAACAGGGTTTAAGGACCACTCGATACATCCTCTCTGTATCGAAGTCAGTGTAGTCCTAAGGACTTCATCACATGGAAACAGTTCATTTTAGGAAAATATGTGATGAGTTGCCAAAAAATATTTTATTAATTCAAAGAAAGAGTACAATACTTAGCTCAACCGCCTACAACCCAGGCGATTGGCTTTGGGACACAATTCCCAACAGTTAGGATAGAGCTAGGGCAAGTGTTGGCTCGAGATTGGAGATAAAATGGGCAAGAAAATGCTTCAGTTCTGCCCTTATCCTCGATTTGCAACCGTTCATGTGTCGACTCACGAAATAGTCCCATGTGTCAACACATCCAGGTGTCGACACATATTTGTGTCGACACATCGACCTAAAAGCAAAAATCCAGAAAATGAAGCGCATATCAAAATCATAAGAAATACAATGAAATTCAATGAGATTGATGTCAAATTAGATCTATTTTGAGTCAAAGATTGGAAAATTTTAATCAAAAGGATTAATGATCCCATGTTCTCTTCTAATCATACTGAACCAATATTCTTAGAGAGGCTTAGTTAAAATATCAGCTAATTGTAATTCAGTACAAATAAATTCAAGTACAACATCATTATTTTCAACATGATCTCTAACAAAATGATGCCTAATTTCAATGTGTTTTCTTCTAAAATGTTGAACAGGAATTTTAGTCAATCAAATAGCACAGGTATTATCACATTTTATATTTATACTGGTTAATTTAATTCCAAAATCTTCAAGTTGTTGCTTAATCCATAAGATTTGAGCACAACAACTTCCTGCTCAATATACTCAGCTTCAGCTATGGATAGTGCAACTGAAGTTTGTTTCTTGCTAAACCAAGAGATTAAGTTAACTCCAAGAAATTGGCAAGTTCTACTAGTACTTTTTCTATCTAATTTATATCCAGCAAAATCAGCATCAGAATATCAATTAATTTAGCAGATGAGTCTCTAGAATACCATAAGCCAATATTAATTATACCAGATAGATATCTAATAATGTGCTTAACAGCCAACAGATGTGATTCCTTAGGTTTAGACTGATATCTAGCACACATGCATACACTGAACATTATATCTGGTCTACTGGTAATTAAGTACAATAAAGAGCCAATCATACCTTTGTATAATTTTTGATCTATAGATTTACTAAGCTCATCTTTATCAAGTTTACAAGAGGGGCTCATAGGTGTACCTATTGACTTAGTAGTCTCTATCCTAAACTTCTTTATAATTTCTCTTGTATACTTAGCTTGGTTGATGAAGATTCCATCTTTAGTTTGCTTAATTTGGAGTCCGAGAAAGAAATTGAGTTCTCCCATCATGCTAATCTCGAACTCATCCTGTATTAGCTTAGCAAACTCTTGACAAAGAATCTCATAAGTAGCACCGAAAATAATATCATCAATATAGACTTGCACTACTAATAAATCATCATTTTTTTTCTTTAGAAACAAAGTCTTATCAACATGGCCTCTAGAAAACTCATTTTCCATAAGAAATTTGCTGAGTCTTTTATACCATGCTCGGGGTGCTTGCTTTAAATCATAAAGTGCCTTATGTAATTTAAAATCATAATCAGGATGTACATGATTTTCAAAACCAAGTGGTTGTTCAATAAAAACTTCTTCTATTATAAAGCCATTTAGAAAAGCACTTTTAACATCCATTTGAAAGAATTTAAAATTCATAAAACAAATAAATGCTAATAGTAGTCTAATAGCTTTAAGTCTAGCAACAGGAGCAAAAGTTTCATCAAAATCAATTCCTTCCTCTTGATTGTAGCCTTTGGCAACTAGCCTAGCTTTATTTCTAACAACAATTTCATTTTCATCTAACTTATTCCTAAACACCCATTTAGTGCCAATAATAGAAACATTAGATGGTCTTTCTATTAATATCCAAACATTATTTCTATCAAACTAAATTAATTCATCTTGCATAGCATTTATCTAATTAGGATCTTTTTCAGCATCTTCAAAACATTTAGGCTCTACTTGAAAAACAAACTAATAGGGACATCAAAACCCATCCAGGTTTTTCTTTTTATTTTTTAGATTTTTTTTAGTTTATTTTGTATTTTTCCTTATTCCTTCTATTACACCTATCTTTGCTATTCCCATTTTATTCCAAACTTATTCTAGACTTATCCTTGCTATTCCTATCATCTTCTTCCTCCCAGCCCCAAACGTCACTTCCTGGATCCACCACTCGTGACCTCGCGCAACCGCCGCCCTACCCCAGAGCCGCTCCCTCCCATCCGGAAGACCCACGACCAAGCCAACCGTGCCACCCGGCCGTCCTGCCCATCCAAATCTGAACGGATTCATCTTTGCTCCCTGAATACAACTTGTCTGACCCTGATGGAAGTGCAATCCTTGTAATCACCTTCTGGTGCCCATGGAGAGGGGTCAAAAGAGAGAAGCTATCACTGATGGAAGTGCAAGAACCGACAGTTCTCCCCGTACGTACAATTCTTGACAAGAAAGTAGTTGCAGGAAGCCTTGGCGGGGAGCCGGCCCGATGCCCCTCCACCGCCATTTCGCCCAACTGCCGGAAGCCTTTCCAAGCATCTGTGCCTCCCAACTTGACCTCTTCTCCATCAATGAGACCTCCTAGGAGTAGGCATGCAAGGCCAAGGAGTCTGCCGCCACCCTTTATTCCACGGTCACAGGCAAAATAATTTGCACGGATCTCAAAGTAGCACGCTTCTCAAAGCAAATTTTTTTTGTATAGTTATCAAGCCTGCACAGATTTTAGAGTAGCTCAACATGGATGGATCTAGCTGAATTTGGATTATATTTTATTTATTTTAATTTTTTTAAATTTTGGATGTATTGATTAGTTTGAATGTGTTTTAGTTTCAAGTGTTTCGAGTTTATTAGGTTTCATGTGTTTGAAGTTTGTTAGGATTGGGATAGGTTTCATCTTCATCTTGTAGAGGGTTGGAAAGTCTATAAATACCACCCTCAGTCATTTATAAAAATTTGGTGAATAAAGATGAATGTTTAGAAAAGAGCGTTTCTTTTCGGTCGCCCCGCATGGGGAGGGTGTGAGGCTCGTTATTCCTTCGCCATTGGGTGTCGAGGGGTGTGAGACCCCATTCCTTCGCTATTGGATGTCAAGGGATGTGAGACCCTATTCCTTCACTTTCGAGCATCGAGGGGTGTGAGACCCTATTCCTTCGCTTTCGAGCGTCGTGGGGTGTGAGGCCCATTTCTTTTATTCTTCAGAACATAGCAGGGTGTGAGGTCCTTTTCCTTTGTTCTTCGGAACATCACGGGATGTGAGGCCCTAATTATCCCCTTCATGACCCAAATCCTAGGAGACCTAGCTCTCCAACGATCCTCCTAGCCTTGTCCCACATCAATTTGGTATCAGAGCGGGAGAGGATTAGGGTTAGAAAAAAAAAGTTGTAGCATCAAGCCTAACTCATCGGAGTTGAGTTTTTTTCACCCCATGGGAATGATGGAGACATCAAAATCCATCCGGGTTTTTCTTTTTCTTTTTTAGATTTTTTAAATTTTATTTTGTATTTTTCCTTATTCCATCTATTCCACCTATCCTTGCTATTCCTGTTTTATTCCAAACTTATTCCAAACTTATCCCTAGCTATTCCTATCATCTTCTTCCTCCCAGTCCCAAACCGCCTCTTCCTGGATCCACCACTCGTGACCATGCACCGCTGTCGCCCTACCCCATAACCACTCCCTCTCGTCCAGAAGACCCACGGTCGAGCCGACCATGCTGCCCGACCGTCCCGCCCGTCCAAATCCGAACGGATTCATCTTTGCTCCTTGAATTCAACTTGTCCAACGTTGATGGAAGTGCAATCCTTGTAATCACCTTCTGGTGCCCATGGAGAGGGGTTAAAAGAGAGAAGCTATCACTTATAAACCATGAGTGCAAGAACTGGCAGTTCTCCTCATACGTACAAATCTCGGCAAGAAAGTAGTAGCAGACCCTGTTTGAGGCCTTGGCGGGGAGCTGGCTCGATGCCCCTCCACTGCCATTCCGCCCAACTGTCGGAAGCCTTTCGACACATCTGTGCCTCCCAGCTTGACCTCTTCTCCGTCAATGAGACCTCCCAGGAGCAGGCATGCAAGGCCAAGGAGTCCGCCGCCACCCTCTGTTCCACGGTCACAGGGAGAAAAATTTGCACGGATCTCAAAGTAGCATGCTTCTCAAAGCAATAATTTTCTGTATTGTTATCAGGCCTGCACAGATTCTAGAGCAGCTCAGCACAGATGGACCTAGCTGAATTTGGATTATATTTTATTTATTTTAATTTTTTTTAAAATTTTGGATGTATGATTAGTTTGAATGTGTTTTAGTTTCAAGTGTTTTAAGTTTATTAGGTTTCATGTATTTGAAGTTTGTTATGATTGGGACAGGTTTCATCTTCATCTTGTAGAGGATTGGAAAGTCTATAAATACCACCCTTAGTCATTTATAAAAATTTGGTGAATAAAGATGAGTGTTTAGAAAAGAGCATTTCTTTTTGGTCGCCCCGCATGGGGAGGGTGTGAGGCATATTATTCCTTCGCCATTGGGCGTCGAGGGGTGTGAGACCCCATTCCTTCACCATTGGGCATCGAGGGGTGTGAGACCATATTCCTTCGCTTTCGAGTGTTGCAGGGTGTGAGGCCCTTTTTCTTTGTTCTTCAGAACATCACGAGGTGTGAGGCCGTAGTTATCCCCTTTTTGACCCTAATCCCAGGAGACTTCTTAGCTCTCCAACAATCCTCCTAGCCTTGTCCCACATCAATTTGGTATCAGAGCGGGAGAGGATTAGGGTTAAGGAAAAAAAAGTTGTAACATTAAGCCTGACTCGACGGAGTTGAGTTTTTCCCACCCCAGGGGAATGATGGGGACATCAAAACCCATCCGGATTTTTCTTTTTTTTTTAGATTTTTTTTTATTTTTTTTGTATTTTTCCTTATTTTAGCTATTCCACCTATCTGGCTATTCTTGTTTTATTCCAAACTTATTCCAGACTTATCCCTAGTTATTCCTATCATCTTCTTCCTCCCAGCCCCAAACCGCCTCTTCCTGGATCCACCACTCGTGACCTCACACCACCGCCGCCATGCCCTATAGCCTCTCCCATCTGGAAGACCCACGACCGAGCCGACCGTGCCACCCGGCCGTCCCACCCGTCCAGATCCGAACGGATTCATCTTTGCTCCTTGAATACAACCTGTCTGACCCTGATGGAAGTGCAATCCTTGTAATCACCTTCTGGTGCCTATGGAGAGGGGTCAAAATAGAGAAGCTATCACTTACAAACCATGAGTGCAAGAACCGGCAGTTCTCCCCGTACGTACAATTCTTTGCAAGAAAGTAGTTGCAGACCCTGTTCGAGACCTTGGCGGGGAGCCGGCCTGACGCCCCTCCGCCACCATTCCGCCCAACCGCTAGAAGCCTTTCCAAGCATCTGTGCCTCCCAGCTTGACCTCTTCTCCATCAATGAGACCTCCCAGGAGCAGGCATGCAAGGCCAAGGAGTTTGCCGCCTCCCTCTATTCCATGGTCATAGGAAGAATAATTTGCATGGACCTCAGAGCAATACGCTTCTCAAAGAAAAAATTTTCTGTTCAGTTATCAGGCCTGCACAGGTTCTAGAGCAGCTCAGCATTGATGGATCTAGCTGAATTTGGATTATATTTTATTTATTTTATTTTATTTTAAATTTTGGATGTATTGATTAGTTTGAATGTGTTTTAGTTTCAAGTGTTTCAAGTTTATTTGGTTTCATGTGTTTGAAGTTTGTTAGGATTGGGACAGGTTTCATCTTCATCTTGTAGAGGGTTAGAAAGTCTATAAATACCACCCTCAGTCATTTGTAAAAAATTGGTGAATAAAGATGAGTGTTTATAAAGAGCGTTTCTTTTTGGTCGCCCTGCATGGGGAGGGTGTGAGGCCCGTTATTCCTTCGCCATTGGGTGTCGAGGGGTGTGAGACCCCATTCCTTTTCCATTGGGTGTGGAGGGGTGTGAGACCCTATTCCTTCACTTTTGAGCGTCAAGGGATATGAGACCCTATTCCTTCACTTTCGAGCATCGCGGGGTGTGAGGCCCTTTTTCTTTGTTCTTTGGAACATCGCGGGGTGTGAGGCCCTTTTCCTTTGTTCTTTAGAACATCGCGGGATGTGAGGCCCTAGTTATCCCCTTCTTGACCCTAATCTTAGGAGACTTCTTAGCTCTCCAACGATCCTCCTAGCCTTGTCCCACATCACAAACACTATATAATCACATTCATTTCTAATTGAGGCTCGAGTTCTTACCCCTTTAGATGGATCACTTAGGATTAATTCCTTAGGATGTCCATGAGCATACCTCCACTCCTTAGGTAGATCTTGGTGCTTTGGAGTGTCTTCACCTTTTTCATCTTTGTCTTGATTTTCTTCGCTTTGTTGAGAAGGTTGATCATTCAATATCAACTTTTGAAGCTTATCAACACCTGCACATCATCAAAAGTATCCTTTTTTCTGGAGGATTTGTTAGTAGATTCTTCAAAACAACATGTACAGACTCATCTACAACTAGGGTTCTTTTGTTAAAAACTCTGTATGCCCTGCTTGATGTAGAGTATCCTAAAAATATACCTTCATCAAACTTGGCATCAAATTTTTCAAGATTGTCTTTGCCATTATTTAAGATAAAACATTGACAACCAAAAACCCGAAAATATTTTAAAGTTGGTTTTATTTGATTCCAAAGTTCATAAGGAGTTTTCTTTAAAATAGGATGGATCAAAACTCGATTCAAAATATAACAAGTAGTATTAATAGCTTCAGCCCAAAAAATATCTCGGCAAATCATTTTCACAAAGCATAGTGTGTGTAATTTCTTCTACAGTATAATTTTTTCTTTCTTCTACCCTATTCTGCTGAGGTGTCCTAAGTGTAGAAAAATTGTATTCTATACCTTTCTCATTACAAAATTTTTTAAATTTTGATTTTCAAATTCAGAACCATGATCACTACGTATGTAAATAACTGAAACACCTTTTTTATTTGATACTTTTCGGAAAAACTTTATAAATGCAGAAAATGATTCATCTTTATGAGCAAGAAAGAAAATCTAAGTAAATCTTGAAAAATCATCTACTATAACCAATCCATATCTCTTCCCTCATAGACTGGATGTTTTAGTTGGTCCAAAGAGATCCATATGAAGTAGTTCTGGTGGCCTACTGGTAGTAACAAAATCTTTAGGTTTGAAAGATGTTTTGACTTGTTTTCCAAATTGACATGATTGGCAAACTTTATTTTTTTCAAAACTAAGTTCCGGTAAATCTCTAACTAAGTTCTTATTGCAAAGTTTTGAAAGTAAATACATACTAGCATATCCTAGTCTTCTATGCCAAAGCCAACTAGTCTCATCTTTAGTATAATTCATTGCAACTAGGCATTCTTCATTAGGCAAAGATAGATCATCTAAATCTACCAAGTAAATATTACCATGCCTTTTTCTAATGAATTGTATTCCATTTTTATCCAGACTAGCAATCATGCAATAAGATGATTTAAAAATAACTTGAAAACTTTTATCACAAAATTGACTAATACTGAAAAGATTATACTTT
Organism: Areca catechu; assembly: GCA_021397845.1. Classification (NCBI taxonomy): domain Eukaryota; kingdom Viridiplantae; phylum Streptophyta; class Magnoliopsida; order Arecales; family Arecaceae; genus Areca; species Areca catechu. Next base: position 11,269,183 of record CM038038.1, on the reverse strand, counting down.
AAACCTTCAACTAAAAGTACATTGCTAATACATGTAGAAGGAGCAATATGAACCTTACCAATACCAATAATTTTTCCTTTACTATTATCCCCGAAGGTCACACTCCCTCCATTCATTGCCTCAAGAAAAGTGAATTGCTTCACATCTCCTGTCATGTGCCTTAAGCATCCACTATCAAGATACCATAGTCTTTTGTTCTCCTTGGTTGCAAGACATACCTGCAATACAAATCATGTTTTATTTTTAGGTACCCAAGCCAACTTGGGTCCATTGGGGTTAGCACTTAAAATGGTTCCTTTTGGAACCCAAACTTTTTCATAAGTATTAATTTTTCTCATATTACATTGAAAAGATTTATGACCTTGTTTTCTGCATGAAAAACATGTTATGCTAGATGATGCGGGTACAAAAAAGTTTTTGAAATACTTTTGTTGTCTTTGGGGTCTATAACCTAATCCTGCTTTGTTAAAAACTGCTCTTTGGTTGTTTAAAAGAAGATTTAATTTTTCTGAGCTATAGGTAAACTTTTCATCAAAAGGTTTTATTTTATCAAGCTCATTTTTATACTTTTCATTTTCCAATTCTAAATCATTATTTTTCTTCAAAAGATCACCATTTGAAATGATAGTTTTGGATCTTTTTAAAACATCATTTTTCATTATTAAAGCATTATTTTTCGTTTCTAAAATATCTAGTTTAGTTTTCAAATCACTAACTTCATTTAATAAAGAATTATTTTCATGAGAAAAACTATTTGTATGCTTTTTCAATCTTTTGTTTTCAGAATAAATCAATTTGTAATCATGCATTAGTTCATCAAAAATATTTTTTAATTCATCAAAAGTAAAATCTATTTCTATATCAGAATTTATCTCTTCCTGCTCTTGATGTGCCATGAGATATAGGTTTGGAATTTCAGCTTGTTCTACCTCTGAACTGGAGTCTTCACTATCACTCCAGGTGGCCATCATTGCCTTTTTTCTTAGCTTCTTCCTTGACTTCTTTAAGAGATGGTAGTCGAATTTATAGTGTCCCGGCTTCTTACACTCAAAGCATGTAGGTATCTCCTTCTCCTTTTTCTTTTCTTTTTCTTTTTCTTTTCCCTTCTCTTTAGTTGATTGGAACTTTTTCTTGTAAGGGAACTTTCTTCTCTTCATGAACCTTCTAGATTTTCTTGCAAGAAGTGTCTCTTCACTTTCATCATCATCTTCTTCTTCAGATTCATCAATTGAGGATTCTTCTTGTATGGTAGATTTGAATGCAATCCCCTTTTTCTTCTTATCCATATCCATAGATTTTTGCTTCAAATTCAGCTCATAAGTCATGAGCGATCCTACCAGCTGCTCCAATGGTAGCTTGTCAACATCTTTAGCTTCTTGGGATTCCATGATGTTAGAAGTGACCTGAGGATTTTTTTGACAAGATCAGCATTAGACATTATTTCTTCTAAACTTCTCATTCCATTTACAATATTTGTAAATCTAGTATACATATAAGTGGTAGATTCATTAGGTTCCATTCGGAACATTTCATATATGTGCACTAACATGTTCACTTTAGTATTTTTCACTTGATCGGTACCCTCGTGGGTAACTTCAAGTGTGTCCCATATTTTCTTGGCGGATGTGCAAGTAAATATCCTATTAAAATCACTAAGATCTAATGCACAATAAAGGAGATTCATTGCTTTCATATTGATCTCGGATTGTTTAATGTCATTTTCATCTCAATCCTCTTTGAGCTTTGGGATGGAAACACCATCAACCAAAATCGAGGGAATATGTGGACCTTTATCAACTACCTTCCACAAGTTATAATCAATAGAATGCATGTATATTCTCATTCTAGTTTTTCAATAAGTATAATTTGATCTATTGAAAAATGGAGGTCTATTTGAGGCTTGTCCCTCAACTATGCTAATACTAATAGGGGCTGCCATAGATCTTTATTCAAGGTGGTTAGACCTATAAACTGAGAACAGGACTTTGATACCACTTATTGCCCAGTAAGTAACCCAAGAGGGGGGTAAATTGGGTCTTTAAGAATTATTAATGGAATGCAAGAGTGTGTGATCCAATCCAATAATTAAACTAAGTACTATGAATGCAAATGAAGTGCTCTTAAGTAAGTATGCAGCAAAAATATAAAGCAATAAAAGTAAGAGCAAATAGAAGAGACAAGCAATCACAAACACAAAGAAGTATGGTGGTTCGGTGCTATCCAATGCACCTACATCAACTCCCCAAGATCCTCTTGGAAATTCACTATAATCTCAACCGATTACAGCCGATTAGTTTTTTGGGCTGACTAATCAAAACCCGACTTGTTTTCATAAGGCTCACAAGTCAAAACCTCACTTGGTTTTACGAGCTAACTAAGAACCTAAATGGTTTTAAGGCTCACCACCAACTTCCCTTGGTTTTACGTACTAACCAAGAACCTAATTGGTTTTCACAGGCTCACCAATAACCTCCCTTGGTTTTCCAATAGGCTAACAAAGAACCTAATTGGTATTCAAAGGCTCACCAATAGCCTCCCTTGGTTTACTAATAGGCTAACCAAGAACCCTTACGACAAATATAGTTTGAAGTAAAGAAACAATGAAAGCTTTCTAATAAAAAGCGGGTATCTCTTTGAAGCTCGTTGTTGTGATGCATTCAACTTGATGAAGCCTCTTTAATTGCTCAAGAATGATTGATCTTGAATGCTCTTGAAGGCTCTTAAATGCTTGAAGGCTTCTTTTTGCTTGAAAGTGGTTGAACTCAATGAATAGGAGTGAATGCTTTTCTTTTCTTCTCTCTTGGTTATTCCTTTTTCAGCAACTTATGTTTTGATTTGATTTCAATCATATAAATACCTTTCCAAGGCCTCAAATTTGTTTTCTAGCCATTAGATACGAAAAACTAGCCATTGGGAGCCAAGAGGGATGAGTTCTGTGTTTGAAAAACAAGTCGTTACTATTCCTAGAACTCCATGTATCGACACTTCTGGCTGTGAGTCGATACTTCAAGTCGACATTTGAACTCCTTGAGTCGACACCTAGTTCAAATATCTTCAATGTAGCTTTCTGGAATTCTCAAGTGAGTCGACACTTCTACTGGTGAGTCGATACTATGAGTCGACACTTGGCATCCATGAATCGACACTTCATCCAGATCTTCAACTTCAGCAAGTTCTGTAATTCAAAAATCTCAGGTGATGAACTGATCCATGTATCAACATTTTGAGTCGACACTTCAAGTCCATGTGTTGACACTTCAGCCATGCAATCTGAAACTTTTTTTGCGTACTGGCTTGAGTCGACACTTCACTATCATGTGTTGACACTTTAAGTCGACACTTCACTGAGATTCTTTCAAAACATCTAAATTTGTGCTGAATCAAGTCTGTGTTGAATTTATGTATCCATTCAAGCAATCTTCAACTATCGAAGTCATCTTTGAGCAGATCTTTCATCTAAATTTGGACTTCTTCAATTAAACAATATTTGTTAAATTGATGATCACCTTTTTCTATAAAAACATACTTCAAAGGAATCATTAGTACTCAACTTATACTTCAGCATTTTGCTTATCATCAAAATCAATAACAAAGTCAACATTAGGGTCTCCTTTCACTATAAAAAAATTGATTATTAGTTATGGTTAATTATCATCACTAATAGCAGATTTGCCATTACTAATAACCGTCATTTATATCCTTATCTCTAATTACCATTTTTAGCAATGGCTATTAGCGACAGCAATTATCGTCATTAAGAATATTTAACATTTTAAAAAATAATTAAATAAAAAACTATTAGTGACCAACAAATTACCATCACTAAAAATAATGCTCGTTGATAATAAAACTTTAATGATAGTAATCGCCATCACTAAAGTCATCATTAATATCTTTTTTCTATTTTTTAAAAAAGTAATAATTATTTTTTAAAAAACCTATTTTAATTTTAATAGCAAATAATTATAGTTCTTAAATCTTATAGTAGTAAATTAATAATTAACAATCATGTTTACAAATAAAAAATTAATTATATTATATAAAAATATAAATTATATAAATTTATAAATTTATACTATTTTATAAGTAAAAAAATTAAATATATAATATCAAAATAAAAGAAGATCATATGAGATCCCTTTTATCATCATCCTCCTACTCCTATGCATCCTCTCCAGCAATTAGTGGATGAAAGTCGGATGTTCCAGTATCCTATAACAAAAAAAAAATCATTATTAATTAATTTCGATACAAAAATATATATGTCGATACAAAAGTATATATTTTGATGTACTCCATTGATTTTTGAACAAATTATTTTTACATGCTCTATTCGATGATATGGACCTATAGACACCTTCAACCCATCAATTGGATCGTTAAATTAAATTTTTATCCTATAGATCCCCTTCTTGACTCAAACCTAAATATATAAAGTTTCGAAGTATAAAAACTTAACACAAGAATTTACTAATAGACTTACCTGCTTTATGGCTATGACAATGAGATCAGCTAATCATGCATATATGGATCCCAAAAATCTAAACTATTATATTGTAGATGGCACCCCAGAAGCATGAAGAAATCCACCAACATAACCAACCTGTTTATAAAAAATTTTATATGAATAGATAAAATATATCCAAAATATAACATTTACTTATAAGCATGAAATAAAGAAAGTAATAACTCACAAAATAAGTTTTAATAGTTCTAACCAGTTTCTTTGAAATGTATTTGGCTATAAAAGCTCTACTAAAATTGTAATTGATATTGCAAATAGGTGACCAACAATGGCTCCACTAGTTACACCTCACAGACACAACACAAAGAGCATGAAATCGAAGTTGGCAATACTTTCCCACCAAAAAGAATGATGCTGACTAAAATAAATGATAGATATATAAAGAACAAAAGGTGCATTCACAACCGTGCTTATGCAGCACATAGAGAAATTATAGCTAGCATTGACCTATTACCCCGTTCTCGAAAATGGTTCCATAATTTAAACTTTAGATGATCATAATCAGTGAATGAATCCAAAAGCTCATTTGTGACATTAGCATCACCATGACATTATATCATGAAGTTAATCCCTATTTTACTTTATATATAAGTGCTACTCGAGCTAACATAATATATGTTTATTCATTTTGATTTCTGAAAATGATGTATAACTATCAAGAAGAGGTTGTTCACCGCAAAAAACACAAGACTGAAACACTTCCAAAGGAGCTTAAGAGGATTAGTGAGCTTCTTAACTACCTAAAAGTATTCAAAATGACATTTATCATATAAGAGAAAATATTACAAAATGCAATTTCTTACAATTAATAATTATAGGAAATATAGTACTAACTATGTGAAGTCAATCTGGAATAAGGAGTATTATATAGAAAAGTAGGCTATTTTACTTATAGAGCATATAGGTAAGTGTTCTACGTTGTCATAGAGCAAACTACTAAATGTTAGTTGGTGATTATCATGGCTAAATGTTCTCCTGTTAACACCACAAAAACATGCTATCATGCCCATTGAAAATTTACACCCTACGATGCATGCATCATTTGGGTATACACGCTTTTAGCCACAGCAGCTTATTTTTATGACTCCTATCCATCAAGTATAAATATTGATGCATCTCAGAAAAAAAAAACGAGCATATATGGTTATTGACATGTACATAGATACAGTATATATTATTTAAATTTTTTTATCAATTGAATTCTTGATTTTTAATTTTCTAATCATTAGATAATTATTATGTTTAATTTTTTAATTATTAGACTTTATTACTATATTTAATTTTTTGATAGCTAAACTTTATTACCGTGTTTAATTTTTTAATCATTGAACTTTATTATTTAATTTTTATTAACAATTGAGTACTTAATTATAAACTTTAATGAGTTGATAAATTCTTTGCGCATCATCTTTGATTGAGAAAAAATATATCACTCTACATGATTGGCCACTTAGCTATGGTTAGTAAGAAGCTACATGGTCTTCAATGCTGCATGGATCCAATGCTGCTTAACTTTATCGTTTCAAATTTTTAATGACTAAAATGCCCCTCCATCTCCATCTTAATTTTTTAGATGGAGGGTTATTTTCATCATTAAAAATTTGAAATGAAAAGTTGAGTTGCATTAAATCCATGTAGCATTGGAGACCATGTAGCCTCTTATTAACTGCAACTATATGGCCTAATCATGTGGAGTAACATACTTTTTTCACCAAGCATGGTGCACAAAGAATTTTGCTTAATGGGTTAATAAAAGCCCAAAAAGTCATATTGATGGCTATAAAAAGGTCCTATTAGATCCTTACCAAGTAAGCAATCTGTTGCCCAAGTGGCTATCCAAAAGGGGGGTGAATTGAGAATTTAAAAATTTAAGCAAATAATGTGCACTTAAAAATCCCTTTTAGAGTGTTAGGTGCTGTGGCAAAATAATAACTTGCAGAAGCTAAATAAGATCAAAGAAGCACAACACAAACACACAGAAATTTATAGTGGTTCGGAGCAACCCAACTCCTACATCCACTATCCAAGATACCACTTGGAATTTTCATTATATTCACACCCGAATACAGTATGATTGTTTTACAGGCTCACAATCCAAAACCTCTACACTTTGGTTTTAACGGGATCACCAAAGAAAACTCAACACCCTTTGGTTTTAAACAGGATCACCAAAGAAACCCAACTTGGTTTTCACAGGATCACCAAGAACCTAACTTGGTTTTACCAAGATCACCAAGAACCCAACACTTGGTTTTTATCTAAGGCTCACCAAGAACCTATTTGGTTTTTCAAATGGGCTCACCAATAGCCCAACAATTCAAGAATGAATTGAAAACTAAATACAACAATAAATGACAAACTCTTGTTGTTGAATAGTTGCCGGTGCAGCTTGAGAGAAGTCCACTTGTATGCACTTCAATGAGCTTTAATTGCTTCAGTGGTTTCTTTCCAAAGTGCTTCAAGCTTCAGATCAGAGTTGGTGAAGACTTGAAGACTAACTTGAATGCTCTTTGTGCTCTCTTGCTTGATGGTAGGTTGGATATTCAATAAACTCTTAAAACTTTTTGAAACTTTCTTACACTTCTCTCTTTTTTCAAGGAAGTTTAAATTCTTCAAATATATGGTCTTCCATCACTCCAAGGCAGTTTGAGACATTTCAGACCATTAGGATGTGACATATGACCGTTGGAGCACTTTTTAGCATTTAAAAAGAAATTCTGGAACTAGCCATTATATACCTGAAGATGAGATTCGAGTCGGCTCAGATTCTTCGAGTCGGCTCGGATTCTTCGACTCGATAGGTCGAGTTGCCATTTCTTCAATAGGGTCGGCTCTTTGTCTTAAGGTGCGAAAACTTTACTCTGGATGAGTCGGCTTTTAATAGCTCGGGTCAGCTCAAACTTCTATCGTTGAACAAATTGAACTCGAGGGGTCGGCTCACTTGAATTTGGGTCGACTCTTCTTCTTAGAATCAGAAAAATTTACTTTGGAGGAGTCGGCTCATTGTAGATCAGGTCGGCTCGCTTTCTCAGGTCATTAAAATTTGTTCCGGCAGAGTCGGCTCTTCTTCAGGTTGGGTCGGCTCGAGTGACTTCTTCTGGATTTTTACAATTAAACTTAAGAACACTCTTACCAACACTCTTAACTTTTGATACAAAGCAACTCAAAATAAATTTAAGGCATAGCACACATAGAAGTAATCCTTTTATAGATTTTTCTTAACTTTTCATTGGGTTCTTCTTTACAAACCAAGTGTTTAGTAAATGGGAGTCCCATGCCGTCTCTGCCCACTTCTCTAAAGGCATGTGCTCTATAGTAACACACTAACCACCTCTGCATGCTTATAAATATATTCCTCGAACCTTCCAGGTAAGTCCTTTTCTCTAACAGGCAAGCTCCATTGATGCTCCCATGGGAACTCCTCCATAGTAGAGTCTTTCCCTAGCAAGTGTCCTTAAGTGTCTTTAGCCCATTGCTAGACTCTACAGTCTTCCGATCACCACACTAGAGTTTCAATTCTCTGTCCAGGTGCAGGCTAGACCACCTTGCCACACTAGAGCTTCACCTTGCCCTGCCTAAGCCTCATCTCATTAGGACCTAGCCTTATTTTGCCACGATTCTCCCTTTGCTTCGCCAAGGCTCCATCTTGCTTCGCCAAGGTTTCACCTTGCCTTGCCAAGGCTCCACCTTGCCTTGCTAAGTGATGGGGACATCAGGTCAACCCTAGTTCACTATGGGTCCTTGAGTTTTGAGTCCCTTAGCCATGATTTAAATTTTATCTTTAAGTCCAATAATCTAGCTCTGTTAGTCATTTGAGTCCTACATTTGGGCCTTGAGTTTTGTTTTCAGGTCTTGTTATACTTGAGTCTTGTATTTAGAGTTGACTCACACCATTAGGGTTTATGAGTCAAGTCTTGGGTTATGATCAGCTCAGTTGAGCTTAGTTGTTCAAGTCAACTCATTGTGAGTTTATAGTTATTTTGGTCTTGTTATGTCATTTTGGGTCTTATGCCAATTTGAGTCCTGTAAGTTTTATATTAAGTCTAGTCTAGTTAAGTTGAGTTATCTCAACCTCAGTCCAGTCCAATTGAGTCCTGTAAGTGTCTAGTAAGTTGTGTTATTTAAGATTGTGTACAACAGGAGGAGCATTAGCTAAAGTCTTCACCACTATCCTAGAACAAAGTAAGTCCATAAAAGATACCAGGGACCAAGAATATTCTTCCAGCATCCTAGCCCAGGGTTTCCAGTCCACCAGGATCAAGCTCATGTTGGAGACGCCCCTTGCTACCCTAAAGATCAAGCTCAAGTTCAATTAGGCATCCAAGCCCAAGAGACCGAGATACCCAGGGAATTTACTGCCCTCAAGGCACCTCAGCCTAGAAGCCCATAAGTAATTGGCACCCCAAGCCCATTCATGACAAGCCTAGGCGCCCAAGAGGAAGACCAGGTCAAAGGAAGGAATATTCCTTCCCAACCCAACAAGGAAGCCCTTGACCAAGTCAAAGAAGGAGAAGAATCCACTTCTAACTAGGAGATTTTATTTTATTTTTACTCAAATTGTGTAATCCTAGTTCTAGGCCACTTTGTAATCATTCTTCCAATCAAAGTTTGTAATCCTATCATAACTAGGAGAGGGCACGGGAATATCTATAAATACCCCACCCCTGCACCCTCTTGTAACTAATGATCAATTATTATAAATTATTATGAATGAATTTCTCTTGAGTTTTTTTCAAAATTCTGAGTGAATTTCTGTGTGATTAAGGGTATCTGTGTGATCCCTCTGGGAATCTGTGTGATCCCTGCGCCCTGCCTCCAAGCCACCAGCCCTCTTCATCTCAGAGACACCTTCTTCAAACCTCTTCCCCTTCTTCTTCTTTCAGTGATCTAACCCTTTTTTTTCTTGCTTCCTAACATGTGATAGGTAATTTGTAGGTCTCTCAGAGTTCACAAATCCAGAGATTCCATCTGACCAGCTTTCGGGTCACCAGATTGAAAGTCACGAATCTGCAGGGTCGATAGCTTATTTTTTCAGGCCACATCCAAGAGCGTAGAGCAAACTCTTCATGGATTGATCTTCAAATCTCTTCCAGGTACACCCACTAGACTCCTCTGATAGCAATATTGTAGAAGAGCTAGTCCTAACCAGGGCTTCTTAGCCTTGGCGGTCCTGTTTCTTCACTTTTAGAGTTTTTTTTACATACCTATGCTTCAAATTTTCTATAAAATTTTTTATTTAATATCTTGGCTCGAGATTCGGGATATAAACTCCTAACTTAATGCCTAATACAATAAAAATAATTGGCATGCATGAATAGTCCCGTATCATTTGGTATCAGAGAATGTTTTAGGGTTAGTTTCTGCATCCCATAATTCTTATACATAGTCTATTGTTTTTAATGTTTCTATATGTAGATAGGTCATAAAATTCTGAATTTTATTTTTGTGGATTCTTCATAATTGATATTATTTCTCATAATTTTCTTATGATTTATTTCAGTCTATAGAATTTTTTTCATGCCTAATTTTTTTTTCCCTAGAAATTTCTGCATCCTATCTCTACATTAGGTGTCTAGAATTTCGTCTATTTCATCATCTTAAATATTTTATTTTTTATAAAATTTGCCTGGTATGTCCTCTGTTTATTCTTGATTTTTTTCATAATTTTTATTATTTTTACATAAACACAAAAATTATCAAAATCTGTATATTAAGAGCCCTAACCCGAATCCTGAGATTTCCACACATAGTCTGAAAAATCCTAGGTTTTGCATCATCATCTGAATTTTTTTTTTGCATGAAACTTGGTAGAGATCATCTCCACATTTCATTCTCTATCCTAAAATTTTCCTGAAAACTCTTTGCATCAGAAATGGAACCAAATTCTGCATCGAGTCAAATCCTAATTTCTGTTCTGCATACTTGATCAAACCAAATCTAATCATTCCAAACCCTACCTCACCCAAGCCCAAAATTTGTTTGCTAACTTAACCAACTTAAACCTAATTTTCCACCTCATATAAGGTAAAAAAATATTTTTTTTTTCTAATTGTTATTAGTTGCATTAGGGCTCATAGTGTGTTCATCATCTTATTTAATCAATTTTAAGGGCAATTTTCTCTCTCGGATCATGGCAGGATTTTATAACCTATCCTGGGCCCAAAACAACCCCCCAGCATCAGAACCCAAGCCTTAATTAAAACCAACTAGCAACTTAATTGCTCCAGAGAGCTTAAGGACACCAGTAGGTTGGGTCCGAATTGTGTGGGCCAACTAGTGCACCTAATTCCCCAGTTATTACTAAAAACTGGTGTCTAAGGCTAGAGGTCTAGAGACAAATGCCCTAAGTGGATTGGTGGTTTTTAATTAAGACCCTGTCACTGGCAGGGAGAGTCTCCCACCACCCCACCTCTTACCTGGCCAGTGAAAGGATTAGCTACTGAGTTAAGTGTAAGTTGAGTAGACCCATTCAGTTTTAGCTCTAAGTCTAGCAAACTGTAGTCCAGAGTAACCATTGTGTGCTTGACTACATCATACCAACTTGTTTGATTGATTGCATGACCACTAGGTTAGGAACTAAACATCAACAGTCTAAACCCTAACCCAGCTCAACCATGGACCCCAATATAGAGATTTTCATGAAAACCTTGACTGAACGGTTTGACCAAACCCAAAATCAGTTAGCCCAGATGAACCTCAAGTTTGACCAGTCCAATACCCAGATGAACCAATCAAATACCCAAACCCAAAACCAGCTTGCCCAGTTAACCACTCAGATCAACCAATTAATCCAAACAAATAACCAAGCAACCAATAGGATCGACTAGTTAACCCATAGGTCTGACCGGATAGGAGACAAATTAGAAAACCTATAAAAAATCCCTAAGAACCATATCAGACCTAAACATGAGCCTGACCTTAGGACCCCATATCCCCCACCTCCCAACTCTAAAAGACCCCAATACCATGACCCATACCCTGAACCCAAGAGATCCACAACCTATAGGTCTGAGCCCAAATCCCATGACTCTAGAACCTATGCACCCAGATCCTCTGAACCCAGATCCTATGTACCCATGTTCTATGAGTCTAGTAAATCCATAACCCATAGATCTGAACCCACATCCTATGAGTCCAGTACTAGGCCAGTTTCCCTTAGCCAACCCAAATATGATAGGATTAGTACCTATGGGTATAGCCCAGTTTTTCCTAGTCAACCCGAATCCCATAATATCAATACCCCTAGATATGAGCCTAATGTTAGTCCACCTCCCTTTAGTCAACCTAAACCCTTTAGGACTAATACCCCTAGCCCAGGACCAGATCCTAACTAGCCCAACCTGAGCCAACCCCAACCCAGTACCACTATGGCCCATAGGGAAAATAAAGGCAAGTCTAGTTCCAATCCCCCGAGAGTGTATTTTAGATGTCGCAAACCAGGCCATTTTGTTAGCCAATATCCAGTTAGTGCCCTACACCTAGGTAAGCTAGATGAAGATGAGTCTGAACCAATGTAAAAGTATATGAGGCTGATCCAAGTCTGGTAGAAAAGTATGAAGCTGATATGAGCTTAATGGAGGAGTATGAAGAAGTAGAAGAAGAATAGATACCTATAGATGACCTAGAATTTGTTGACCCTGAACATATTCAAGTAGAAACCAACCCAGAATTAGTTGATCAGGTAGATACCTAGATAGAAGCCAATCCAAAGTTAGTTGACCCTGACCACACCCAGACTGAACCTGTAGTGGAAGAGCAGTTAGAGGATGAGGAACCCAACCTTACTATTAGACTCTTATTTGAGGAGCCACTAGAAGAAAGCCCAGTTACAGAGCCTAGTCCTGAGATCCAAGAACCAAAACAATTTATTAAGAACATGATCTCTTTAAATCAGTACCCTTAGGATGAAGTCCCTCCTTTGACTCCAATTGATCTCTTCCCTGAGATTAGTGACTCATTCTTCCATAAGATAGACTCTGTAAATAGACATCAACCCCATAAGGTCAACCTCATTAGTCTAGGATTAATCCCTGACACCCCTTCTTACATCCTATTCTATCCGATCGTCCCCAACCCCTTTTCTTACTTTCCACCCTACCAAACTAACCCTGAATCTACCTCTTATTTTTTGCCCTCTTCTGAAGCTTCTCATGTTTATCTAACCACTAGACTGCATTTTGTCGAAGTAAGCATGGTGCATACATTCTTTGTGCATGTTAGGTTTGCATCATATTTCTGGTATACTTTATGGCATTTACTAGAAGTTTATTGTAAATTTTCATGTGCATGTCACACCAGGGTTAAACCTAAAGAGCCTATAATCTGTTAGGTTTAGGCCCAAAGAGTCCAATAAATTTTATTCAATAGGAATGCCTAGTCGAGTTTATTAAGTATCAATTTAAAGTCCAATAAGTCCCCATACCTAAATAATCTGTCCATATCTGCACTGACCTTTGCATAGCATTTGCATCAGGACATTAGCCAAAATATTAATTTAAGTAATGGAATTTATAAAAACTGGCTAATTCCCGAAAGAAAGCCAAGGAAATTAATATAGGAAATTTTGTTATGGTTAAGAAGCTTCGTGCTTGTAGAGTTGAGCCCTTTCGAGTGATAAAGAAAGTGGAACCCAATGCCCATGTGCTTGATCTACCCTTGGATTTAGGCATTAGCTCTACCTTCAATTTCGCGAACTTGGTTGAGTTTAGGGAACCGGTAATGATTCCTAGTGAGATTTTGGACCTCACCCATCCGTTGAGAGAGAAACCTTACCTGAGTGTCCACTAAATTTGCCTAAGAGAAGAATACGGATCAAGCATATCCTGGACGATCAAGCTATCATGACCCGGGGCTGCGGCTATCAATGCTACCTGGTCCGATGGCAAGGTTGACTAGAATCCAGCGATTCATGGATTACTCGAGAGGATCCACAGTGCCTCCACCCAGACTTACTACTAGTACAAGACTACCCTATACTCGACAAGATCGAGTTCCTCCCATCTCGAAAGAATTGTTGGGAACATCAGGTCAACCCTAGTTTACTATGGGTCCCTGAGTTTTGAGTCCCTTAGCCATGATTCAAATTTTGTCTTTGAGTCCAATAATCTAGCTCTGTTAGTCATTTGAATCCTACATTTGGGCCTTGAGTTTTGTTTTCAGGCCTTGTTATACTTGAGTCTTGTATTTAGAGTCGACTCACACCATTAGGATTTATAAGTCGAGTCTTGGATTATGATCAGCTCAATTGAGCTTAGTTGTTCAAGTCAACTCATTATGAGTTTATAGTTATTTTAGTCTTGTTATGTCATTTTGGGTCTTATATCAATTTGAGTCCTGTAAGTTTTATGTTAAGTCTAGTCTAGTTAAGTTGAGTGAGTCCTGTAACAAGTTGAGTTGTCTCAACCTCAGTCCAGTCCAATTGAGTCCTGTAAGAGTCCAGTAAGTTATGTTCTTTAAAATTTTTTACAAGAGGAGGAGCATCAGCTAAAGTCTTCACCAGGATCCCAGAATAAAGTAAGTCCATAAAAGATACCACGGACCAAGAATATTCTTCCAGCATCCTAGCCCAGGGTTTCCAGTCCACCAGGATCAAGCCCATGTTGGAGATGCCCCTTGCTGCCCTAAAGATCAAGCCCAAGTTCAATTAGGCATCCAAGCCCAAGAGACCAAGATATCAAGGGAATATACTGCCCTCCAGGCACCCCAGCCTAGAAGCCCATAAGCAATTGGCGCCCCAAGCCCATTCATGACAAGCCTAGGCGCCCAAGAGGAAGACCAGGTTAGAGGAAGGAATATTCCTTCCCAACCCAACAAGGAAGCCCCTTGACCAAGTCAAAGAAGGAGAAGAATCCACTTATAACTAGGATATTTTGTTTTTTTTACACAAATTGTGTAATCCTAGTTCTAGGCCACTTTGTAATCTTTCTCCCTATCAAAGTTTGTAATCCTATCCTAACTAGGAGAGGGCATGGGAACATCTATAAATACCCTACCCCTCCACCCTCTTGTAACTAATGATCAATTATTATGAATTATTATGAATGAATTTCTCTTGAGTTTTTCACAAAATTCTGAGTGAATTTCTGTGTAATTAAGGGTATCTATGTGATCCTCCGGGTATCTATGAGATCCCTGCACCTTGCCTCCAAGCCGCCAACCCTCTTCATCTCGGAGATACTGATGGAGGACTAATATGCATGCAATTCTTCTTGTATGTTTTATATGTGGGGTTAAGTGATTAATTCCTGAATTTCAGATTAAAATAAGTTGTAGGAAATTTTATATAAATTTTAGAAGATCAGCATGCAGATTAGGACCTAGAAAAGTAGAAAAGAAGGATCGCCGGGGCTGAGAAGCCTCGGTTAGGGCAAGTTCTCCTACAATAAAACTACTGGAGGTAGAGGGGGTGTACCTGACAACGTCTGTGAAGATCTCAGCAAAGGGGTCTCTCATTCCTCGATGGATGCGGCCTGAAAAATCGAGCCAAAGACCCGCGGATACCCGGCTTTCTGCTCGGTGATCCGATTGAGGCTTGGCTGGAGTCGTTGGATTCGTAGGAACTCGGGGACCTGTAAACGACCTGTTAGAGATTAGAAAACTCACAAAGGAACAAGAAAACAAAGGAGAAATAGCAAGGAAAGGCTTCTTTTGGAGTGGGCATCCAGGGATCTGAGATGCTTGTTGGCAGCAGGAAGAAGATTGCAGCACTGGGAAGAAAAACTCTCGCAAACCCCTTTATGCACACAGCAGGGTATCACACAACTCAATAGAAGAACTCAAGGTTTTCATTCATCAAAAATTCTCCCTTCATACAAGAGGCTAGGGTCCCTTAAATAGACCCTTAACCTTGGGCTCCAAGTAAGGGCACATTAGTCTTTACATGAGAATCCTTTTCCCTCTCAAACCCTAGCTAGAAAATAAGGAAACATTAGGTAGAAAAAATCCCTAAAATTTCTCTTGACTTGGCCAACACTCCAAGGACACCTAGGGGGACGTGTTGGGCTTCTAAGAGCAGCAAGGGGCCGGCCCAAAGGGGCCCAGGTGCATGGGTTTGGGCCTCTGGAAGCTGGGGTGGCCTGGTAGCCAGGTAGCAGGAATATTCCCTGGTATCTTGCTTCTTAGGGGCTTGGGCTTGGCGCCTGGGCTTGATTTCTTTGGGCTAGGATGCAGATGGACCTCTAAAATCATGGATTCCTTGGTCTATGAATATATTTTGGCATCCGGAAGGAAATCTGGGCATCTGGAGGGCATATGCAAGGAATCAGGGTTTCTGATTTTCCTCCTGGGGTCTTCAAATCTTCAAGCTGGGTTGGACTTAGGCTAAACTTCCATGTCTTCAATCTGATTGGACTTGGTCTTTACTTGTATGATGTGGTCTTGAGTCTTCAGTATGCTTGGATAGGACTCAAAAAAAATAAAATTAGCTCAACATGAGCTGACCAGCATTGGACTGAACTAGCTCAACATGAGCTGACTAGTACAGAACTGAAATAACAACTCAAAAAACTCAAATAACAACTAAAATGGACTCAGATGAACTAAGCCCTTATTACAGATGGACTCATAAATTATTGATCAATTTACAGAGGGTTGAAAAGCCTCTATCTTATTCTGGTGCCTCAGGTGTCCCCACCAGATACCTTCTTTAAACCTCTTCCCCTTCTTCTTGTTTCAGCGATCTAACCCTTTTCTTTCTTGTTTCCTAACCTGTGATAGGTGATTTGTAGGTCCCTCAGAATTCATGAATCCAGGGATTCCATCTGACCAGCTTTCGGGTCACCGGATTGAATGCCGCGAATCTGCAAGGTCGATAGCTTGTTTTTGCAGGCCGCATCCGAGAGCGTAAGGTGAACTCTTCATGGATTGATCTTCAAATCTCTCCCATGTACACCCCTTAGACTCCTCTGGTAGTGGTATTGTAGAAGAGCTAGTCCTAACCAGGGCTTCTTAGCCTTGGCGATCCTGTTTCTTCATTTTTAGGGTTTATTTTTGCATGCCTGTGCTTCAGGTTTTTTATAGAATTCCCTACTTAATATCTTAGCTTGAGATTCAGGATATAAACTCCTAACTTAATGCCTAACATACAAAAAATAATCGGCATGCTTGAATAGTCCCGCATCACTAAGGCTCCATTTTGCCTCACGTATCTACTTCCATCTTGCCTTGCCTATATTTCACTACTATATTATTTATGTGGAAGCTATAATTTTCTCTCTTATTCTATTTATTTCTACATGAGACTGACTTAGACATCGAAGGATCTACCATGAGGAACCACCCTAGTATATCTTCATAACTGAATTTTCATGTCTTTTTCATTTAGTAGGTTCTGAAATGCTCGAGCCAACTAGAGAAAAATTTGGAGCCGTCTGAGTCAGTAGCCATATCCAACCACATTAGCACCTTTAGGCAGAATTGTAATAGATTGGTACTAGAGGAAGGGCCTTGGTCCAAATAACTGTTGAAAGGACCTGTAGTTTCTCTTTTCCTAGCATCAGCATGGCAAGGAATATATCAATCGCAAGACCAACCATCTCCCTTTCTATCGTGGAGTCGATGGTCCAAGAAGGCTACCTTCAGACTCTTCCAGATCAAGGTGCTAATGAGTAGCTGGATGTCCATCCAGTCATAGCTAAGCAGCTCCATCAGCTCTTATCCCAAGTGGAATTTCTCATCACTATTGTACAAACTCTACAACAACCTTCAACTTGACTGGATAGGTAGTCATCTTTAGATGTTCTCCCATCGACAAGGGGAGTAGAACGAGACCATATGACCCATTCCATTGGTGCTAAAGTGAATCTGGAGGACCTTAAATCAATTGACAGTCCTAAATGGGCCCCTTGTGGTCACCCAACACAGCCCTTGGGACCTTGGGAGGCATGTCATGCTCATCATCCCTAACTACGAGTCAGTTATTAGGTTAGGAACTAGGAACACAGTTCCCCTATTTCACTCTCTTCTTCTTCACAGGATTCTTCGTCAAAGGAGATGCCATACTGTCACCTAGCAAGTTATGCTCAATGATAATATGAGCTAAATCAAAAGCTTCATGAGATAGATAACTACCGAGAGGCCCTCCATTGATAGCAAATGGTGTTAGTTGGAGAGCCGCTTTTCACCGTGAGACCTCCCTTCACCAAAGCCATAATGGAGGAACCTATTCCCCGATGATTCAAGGCACCCTCCATGGAGGTTTGTGATGGCTCTACCAACTCCTGCGACCACTTGGAGAGCTTCAAAGCATTCATGATGCTGCAAGAGACATCCAACATGTTGATGTGCAAGACCTTCTCATTAACCTTTCGAGATGCTGCTCGAGCTTGGTATACCAGGTTCTCACCAGATTCTATCAACTTTTTCAAAGAGTTTAGTCAAAGATCCATTGCTCAGTTCCAAAGTAGCTGAAAGCCTACGAAAAATTCCAACTCCCTCTTCTCCATCATGCAAGAAGAAGGGAAGTCCCTCCATAATTTTATGGATCACTTAAGAGTGGCCATGTTGGAGGTGTGCGGAATGGAACATATGGTCACAATTTCAACATTGATGAGGGGACTTTGAGTGGGGGGCTTCTACTGCTCTCTTTCTAAGTTCTTTTAGGACTTGCCAAAGCTCCAATATGCTCGAAAAAGTATATCAATGCCAAAGAAGGCGTAGCAGCGAAGAGAAAGGAGAAGGGAGACCATAAGTGCTCTCAAGAAAACCACTCTTTTCCTCCATCTCAATCCAAAAGATGAGGAGACAAGGCAAGTCTCGATGCCATTTCATGAGCCCACGTCGTCACCATGAAGAGTTCACACTGCTGAATGTTCTTAGAAGCTAATCCTTATGGAGGTTAAGAACCAAGACATCGTCCACTGGCCTGGAAGAATGAGCAAGAGATCTAAGAAAAACCTTACCAAGTATTGCCATTTCTATTAAGAATATGGGTATGACATCAAAGATTGCCTCACCTTGAAGAAGGAGATTGAAGCCTTGGTTCATTGAGGCAATTTGTGAGCCTATATTGATTAGCCCAAGGGTGCAGAAACTTCCTGACACCAACCTAAACTAGCCATTAAGCCTCCTTTGGACAACCGCCCTATCGGCACCCTAGTAAATACCATTTTTGGTGGATTTCTGATGGGGATCCAGGGCAGGTACGGGTATTTTCTCCATTTTTTCTTATTTTTCTACCATTTTTTTATTTTTAATTATTCCCGCTATTCCACCTATTCCCTCTATTCCAGTTTTATCCCGATCTTATTCTCATCTTATTCCAGTTTTATTCCATCATCATTGTCTTTCTCCCGTGGTTTTAAAACGAATTTCAAAACCCTAGCCTCCACCCCGCCGGTCCCAGATCCGGGCCGCCCGACCCCGGCCGCCACCGCCGGACCGCCGACGGTGCTCGCCGGCCCCTGCCCTCACCGGCAAAGCCGCCCCCGCCCCACGCCCGTGGGAAGACGAACGGACGCGGAGGCGTCTACCCACCACGGCCCATGGCTACCACCGCCGGCCTGCTGCCCGCCACCGTTCCCGCCGCATGCCTGCCCTTGCCCGGTCGCCGGTGGGGTGCGCCGCTGCCCACGCCCGTGGGAAGACGAACGGACGCAGGAGGCGTCCGTCCGCCCACGTACGCCCCTGCGCCGCTGCCGCCGTTGCCGCCACCGGCCACCATTCCACCGTCCCCGGCCTTCCCCGCCATCCACCGGCCACGTCGGTGCCCTGAGGTCTTCCACGGCCGTGGGAGACCAAACGGCACGCCCTAGGGCGTGCCGTGCCATTCTTGCGTCGTCTCGCCCGCAGCCCGTCGCCAGCCATCCGTCGGCCCGTCCGCCACCCGCTTCCCAACTGTCTGCTGGTGCCCTGCCGGAGACCGTTCTTCCCTTCCACGACCGTGTGCTGGTGTTTGCATGGATTTCAGAGCAATCTCATTTTCAGAGCAGCACGCTTTCTGGAGCAGATCATCAAGCTGACATGCTTCTCAGAGCAGATCAGCACTACTTTTGATGCAACATGAATTTTGATGTAATTTATTTTCTCTTTTTAGTTTTCTTAGAGGCTAAGAAATTGAGGGTTTTGGTTTTTCTATATAAAGGCTCCCTCTCCCCCTGTAATAATCAGAGAGTTTTGATATAGATTTTTGGGTT
This sequence comes from Areca catechu, assembly GCA_021397845.1. NCBI lineage: Eukaryota > Viridiplantae > Streptophyta > Magnoliopsida > Arecales > Arecaceae > Areca > Areca catechu. The sequence goes on along the minus strand of CM038038.1, from coordinate 11,249,527 downwards.
GGTTCCGGTTATGGTTCTTGGCTGAGGCCCATTTTTCTTCGTTCCCTGCTGTGTGCATTATGGGTTCGATGAGGGGTGTGAGACGTTCCCTGCTGGGTGCATTATGGGTTCGATGAGCATCCTAGTTATCCCCTATCTCGTCTTCTTTATCTCCTCGTGTCCTTCAAGAGTCATCCTAGCGCATCTATGTGAGAGCCCTGCTGTGTGCATTATGGGTTCGATGGGAGCTCAGGGTAGCTGGTGCTGTGACCCCTTCGGGAGGGTAGCTTTATGCTCAGGGTAGCTGGTGCTGTGATCCCTCAGGAGGGTAGCTTTAGGCTTTGACCCCTGACTTTCTGTGTGCGTTCCCCGTTAGAGTGAGTCTCAGGGCCATGAGTTCCACTTCCCGGTCCTCCATCTTCATCCTTCCTTCGCCACATCCACCTAGAAAATTGAAAACAAAAGAGATCAGCTGTCTTAGGATTTTAGTGTCAGTATGCCCTAGTCCCGGGAGGCTTCTTAGCCCTCCCACGGTCCTAGTTTGTTTAGTTGTTTCACTATTTTTCAAATAACCAGGTTACATCGATTTTTCGTCCCACATCAATTTCCCCCTCATTAGAAGGTGGAACCCGTGACCACATAACTCCCGAGTCTCCTCAAGTGAAGTAATAGAGGCAGGTGGACTTCATAGCTTTCTTCAACTTCAATATGGAAGGCATTTAAATTTCCCATGATGATGCTATAGTTGTCACCCTTACTATTACTAATTATGATGTGCACCGTGTCCTTATTGACAATGGAAGCTTCATAGATATCTTGTTTTATAATACCTTTATCAAGAAAAATCTCTCAAGGGACCATTTGAGAAAAGCAAGCCTTCGCTTGATAGGGTTCTCAGGAGATGCTATGCTAGTGGAGGGCATGATCACCTTGCACGAAACTACAGGTCAAGTCCCAAGATAGTCAATTATGATGTTGACCTTCCTGATGGTGAAAGTCCCCTTAGTGTATGATGCTATTATAGGAAAACCAGGCTTAAATGCATTCCATGCCATTGTTTCCATGTATTATTTAATGATAAGTTTCCAACCATCCAAGGAGTGGGCAAGGTATGGGGAAATCAAGTTTTAGCTAGAAAGTGCTACGTTGCCACTTAAAAGGCGAAAATCCCTAAGAAGCATTACCAATCGATAACCTCAATTTCAGAGATGAACAGCTTAAGCAATGAGGCTGACAAGTGGGAGAGCTTCTCTCGTCCCCATTGGATGACCGCGACTCAACCTGAAAAGTCCAAATTGGGTCTTAGCTAGAGAAGACATCGTGCAACCAACTATTCACCTTCCTATGAGCCAATGCAGACGTCTTTGCCTAGACCACCTCCGCCATGCCTGGTGTGGAACTAGAAGTCATGGTGTATCAACTGTGTTGCCCAGTTGGCCAACCCAAGAGGGGAGGTGAATTGGGTTTGAAAAAACTTTAGCAAGTATGTGCCTTTTTGAAAACTTTGTGCGGTGAGTGAAGTGATTGAGTATTGCAAACGGAAGTAAATATGAATGCAAAAGCAAGAGCAATCACAAACACCATAAGGTTTAGAGTGGTTCGGAGTAACCTAGCTTCTACATTCACTATCCAAGGTGCACACTTGGGATTTCTACTATATTTACCCCGAATACAGCCAGATTGTTTTCCTACGGGCTCACAATCCAAAACCCAATACAATGTTAGTTTTTCTGGGCTCACTAACAACCCAACTTGATTTTCAAGGCTAGCCAATAATCCAAAACAAATTCACAAGCTACAGCCACCTGCTGTACTTGTAACAACTCAAAACTAGAGTTAACAAAAGAAGCAATACTAAAACAAATCCAAAGTTATTGAATGGTTGCAGTTGAAGCTCTTAATGAGGCCTTCTTGAATGATTCTTGAATGCCCTTCAAGGCTCTCTTAACTCTTCAAAGATAAACTCAAAAAGTTGGTGGGAAGTTGTTGGTGAACTTTAGTTTTTACTTAAAAGCTTATAGAACATTCAATATTCTTTTTAAAGTTCTATAAAAGTTCTTTTTTCTTCACTTAAATCCTTTATTTATAGCTTCTTGAAGTGTTTCCAAGTGAATATGGCCGTTAGAATTTCTTGGAAGTCAAAAACTAGCCATTGGGAGGCTTTAGAATCAAGAAATTCAAATTCTAGAAGTAGTCGTTACTGTTCAAATCATGGGATTTGAGTTGGCTTGCAGACTTCGAGTCGACTCGAATTGGCAGTGAAGTAAAACTACAGACTGTGAGAGTTGGCTCATTTCAAATTAGAGTCGGCTCAATTGACTAAAATCTCATAAGCAAATATCTTCCACTCCATGAGAGTCGGCTATATTCTTCATTTAGTCGGCTCGAATGTTATGTATAAAAAAATTTTTGTGCCATGCCAAATAATGTATCAGCTTTATTTAATTGAGTCAGCTTGAGTAAAACTTCTTCAGAGTCTTCTAGAAAGCTTCAAACTTCTTTCAAACTTCTTCCAAACAACTTCTAAATGACTTTTAAGATATTTAAACTTAAGATTACATTGATTTGGCCCTTTTACATAATCATACAATTGAATTTACTTAGGTCTCTTAAATATATGAAATTTTTTCTTTGAGTACATGAATTCTTTCCAATGGTATTAGAATTGTAGGGTGGATGATTGTCCATATAAAATATCCTACAAAAACTTCTTAAACATTTGAAAAGTATCAATATCAAATGCATGCTCCAATATTTTGTAATCATCAAAATCATTCTAGGCTTCAACAATCTTCCCCTTTTTGATGATGACAAAATACTGGGCATGGAAATAATAAGTACCTTTATATTTATAACTGTATCAGAGTAAATGACAACTATATCAGAGTAAATGAGTTTAGAATGTGCTATATAGTGTATTAGGCAATTCACATCATGAGTTTAAATTATGATATAGTATAGAAGTTCATTTTACAATTTGACTAAAGTATCAGAGCTTTACAAGTTAAGTATCAGAGCTTTACAAGTTAAGTATCAGAGCTGTTGAGCTTTCATTTTTCAAGTTAACTGAAATATCAGAGTTATTGTCAATACATTTTATAAATTGACTGAAGTATCAGAGCTTTGCAAAAAAGTTCATTTTATAAGTTAACTGTAGTATCAGAACTTTAACTATAGTATCAGAGCTTTAGAGTGAAATGTCAAGGCTCATTGTAATTTTATGAAATATACTCCCCCTAACTTAAGCATTTTGCATATACATTACACATATAATTTCTCATGTAATTTTCCATTATGATTTCATATTGTCCTCATATTTTTTTGTGCATTACATAATATTATTATCACATTATATGATCAATTTTCATGCTTCACATATTTCTCCCCCTTTTTGTCATCAACAAAAAGTATAAATGCTCCCTCTTACTATATAATTCAATAGAGAGAAACAAGAGTAAATAACTGTGATTGTCATAAAAGAGAGATTTCATTTCACTACATGTAATACAATGAGACATGAAATACAACAAAAACATAACATAAATAGCTAGCCTCATCAGATGGAAGATCTAAGACAACAAAAGCCATAACCCTATGTGCTGAAGGCCTAGGAGTTTGATGAGTCATGTTCTTAGTCCTAAGAGAAGGGCCAGCTCTAGGGGTCCTAGATCTACGATACTATCTAGGTATGTCTCGAGTAGGTGCTGGAGGAGTAGGCTCTGGCTTAGTAGCTGAAAGTAATAGTGTCCTCTGATATATAAAAGCATCTGATAATGTAAGAGTGCTGATGCTAGAAAGGATCTGAGTAGCAGGTGTATCATGAATGCTCTGCTCAGGCTACTCTGACTCAAGTGCTGCAAGTGTGTCCATAACATGTAGATCTGAATGCACATCTACCTACTGATCAAAGACCTATCCATCCTGTGTTGGAGAAGAAGGTGATCTAGGAGGTCCAGTCGAGGTAGACTGATGTAGTGTTGCAAGAATCTAACTGAAACCATCTCTCATCTCGGTCTATAGCAGATCTATCTTGGATTGTACCTCTATCGGAACAGTCTGTAAGTCAGATCTAAGAGTCAAAATATCATCCTAAAGTGTCTATATCTGCTCAGAATCCTACTGCCCACCAGTACTGGGCTCAGAAGGAACTGATGGAGGAGGTGTGGTAGGTGCTGGCTTTAAAGGTCTAGCCTCATCATCTGGCTCATCCTCATCATCAGTTTGCTTAACAGCATCTGCACCAACTGGAATATCACCCTCATCATCATCATCAGAATGTGCTACTCTCTATCCAGATACCTTCTTTATCCATACTCCCTCAACTCTATGATACCCCTTCCTGTGTAGTGACTTCTCTGAATACATATCTATGTGCAATAGTGGTATGATGTCCTCAACAGTTAGGTTAATACCACAATCTTGGAACAAAAGAGTGAAGGCCATCCCATAGGGTAGACATGCTCTGTCCTTGTGAGTAGCATCTCTGATCTGACCCATCATAATAAATGGTAGATTGAGGGCCTCCCCGTTAATCATATATCTCATAAGCATCAGGTCATGCTCGCTTATCCAGTCAAATCTCCATCTTAGGTAAAAACACTCTGCTAATAATATTGTGAAATAATCTCATCTCAAGTGATAATTTGTTTGCTTGAACATTAGAAATTCCCTCTACATTTCTTCTCTCAGGAATAGTCTTCAAAGTACTCTGTCTATCTTTCAGGTTCAAGTAACACTTCCCTGTTTTTGGCATTTGAAGAACCTTGCTTAACCTAACCTCATCAACAGAAATAGTGGCTCCCTTCACTATAGAGAGCATCTAGAATGCTCCAAAGGACAAATGCTCAAAAAAGGTCCTGACCAATATGGGATAAGTAGGGACATCTAATGAAGAGAAAAACACCCAACCTTGAGCTTTAATCCAATCTCCAATTCAAAAACTTTGTTGTTCTAGAAAAATAAAATCTACTCTTCTACCTGAAGTAACTGGTCTATTCCCCATCTGGATGATTTGCCATTATGGAGGAGGTGGAACTTGTGTTTCTTATTAAGTCGGCTCATCCTACGTTCTTTTGGATCTTCTCTCTGCTTGAATAGTGCTAGGTGCCACCTATTTAGATCTCTTTGCTACAACTCTCTTGGGTGCCATAGGATCTAAGATCAAAGGGATTTGGAAGGATTGAGTGGTCCCTAGGGCTAGAGAGAAAAGTAGTCCCTAATGTTCGGGTTCAACAGTAAATAGAAGGGTGAATAAGAATTTTTAGGCCTTGCGGTTTTTAAGTAGGCCCGCCATCCGAGTCGACTCATCCAGATAACTTTTCTTGCTCGAGTCAACTCAAGCAAAATTGAGGAAAAAGGTTCCAAATTTCAAGGAAATGGTTCTAAGCCTAGAGAAACACTAGTAAAGATGTGTATCAATCTTAGATAGGTGGAGGTCTTCTAGATAATTTTTTCTTGATTTTCGAAGAAATTAGGTTAAAATTCTAAAAAAGATCATAAAGGCTTAATTCTCCTCTAATCATTTGAAATCTATCTTCACAAAGGGGTTTAGTAAAGATGTCAGCCAATTATTTTTCAGTACAAACAAATTCAAGTTCAATATCACCATTTTGAACATGATTCCTAATGAAATGATGTCTAATTTCAATATGTTTAGTTCTTGAATGCTGAATAGGATTCTTTGTTAAGTTAATAGCACTTGAGTTATCATATTTGATTAGAATTTTAGATTGAATAACACTACAATATTCTAGTTATTGCTTAATCCATAACTCTTGAGCATAACAACTCCTTGCAGCCACATACTTTATCTCAGTAGTAGATAGTGCCATGGAGTTTTGTTTCTTTCTGTGCCATGAGATTAAGTTTAATCCTAAAAATTGACATGTACCACTAGTGCTCTTTCTATCAATTCTACAACCACCATAATCAGCATCTGAATAATTAATTAAATTTAAAGATGAAGATTTAAAGTACCATAATCCTAAATTTGATGTACCTTTGATATATCTTATGATTCTTTTAACAGCAAGTATATATGATTTTTTAGGATTAGCTTGAAATCTTGTATATATACAAACACTAAATAGTATATCAGGTCTACTTGTAGTCAAATAAAGTAGAGTTCCGATCATACCTCGATATAATTTTTGATCAACCTTGTTACCTTCCTCATCTTTGTCAAGTTTGCAGGTTGGGCTCATGGGTGTGCAAGAAACAAAATCCAAGTGAATTTTAGCAACTAATCTGGCCTTGTTTCTAACTACATTGCCTTTGTCATCTAATTTATTTCTGAAAACCTATTTAGAACATATAACAAGATGTTCCTTAGGTCTAGCTACTAAGGTCCATACATTGTTCCTTTCAAATTGATTAAATTCCTCCTGCATAGCCGTCATCCAATATGGATCACTTTTAGCTTTCTCTATACAGTTAGGTTTAACTTGAGAAACAAATGCTAAATAGTAAAGGTGTCTCTAAAAGATGATCTAGTTCTTACTTCTTGTGAGGGATCATCAATAATTAATTCTTTAGGATGAGAATGTGTGTACCTCCAATCCTTTGGTAGCTCATCATGTTCTTCACTTACCTTCTCCTTTTCTTGCTCAACTTGCTTTTCTTTCAAGCTCAAGTCCTTTACTCTATCATTCCGAGAACCTACATCATTATCAATACACTCTTCTTTTCTTGAAGGTGTAAGGTTAAACTCATCGAAAACAACATGAATTGATTCTTTAACAGTTAAAGTTCTTTTGTTGAAAACTCTATATGCTTTACTAGTAGTTGAATATCCAAGAAATATACCTTGATCATATTTTGCATCAAATTTATCTAAGTTATCTTTTCCATTGTTTAAGATATAACAATTACTACCAAAAACATGAAAGTAATGAATATTTGATTTTTTATCATTCCAAAGCTCATAGGGGGTTTTCTTCAGAATTAGTCTAATCAAAACATGGTTTAATATGTAATATGCAGTATTCACAGCTTCTGCCCAAAAATACCTTGGAAGATTGCCTTCACCCAACATGGTTCAGGCCATCTCTTTTAATGTTTTATTTTTCCTTTCCATAACACCATTTTGTCATGGTATTCTAGGGGCTGAAAAGTTATGATCAATACCATATTTTGTGCAAAATTCTTCAAAGTATCAATTTTCAAATTTAGTACCATGATCACTTCTAATTGAAACAATTAAAAGATTTTTCTAATTTAAAACATTTTTATGAAATTTTTGAAAAACTTTAAAAACTCCATCTTTGTGTGCAAGAAACAAAATCCAAGTGAATCATGAAAAATCATCTACTATCACAAGTCCATATTTCATACCTCCTAGGCTTGTAGTCCTAGTTGGTCCAAATAAGTCCATGTGTAGCAGTTCTAAGGGTCTTGATGTGAAAATAATGTTTTTAGATTTAAAACTCCTCCTAGTTTATTTACCATATTGACATGCATCACAAACATGATCAAAATCAACTTTAAACTTTGATAAGCCTTTAACTAAGTCTTTGAAAAATAATTTTGCTAAAATATGCATGCTAGCATGACCCAATCTTCTATGCCAAAGTAAACTAGATTCCTTGATTTTAGCATTCAAAGCCATTAGACTTGTACTACTTGACATTGCTAAATCATTTAAGTCTACGATATAAATATTTCCAAGTCTATGACCAACAAACCTAATGCTAGAATCAAGAGAGCTAGTTACTATGCACATTGAAGATTCAAATATAACTTTGAAGCCTTTATCGTATAATTGACTAATGCTCAATAGATTATGCTTCAATTTGTCTACTAGAAATATATTTTCAATATAAGTAGAAGGGATAATTTTGATTTTACCAATTCCAATGATTTTTTCTTTCCATTGTCACCAAATGTAACCATTCCACCATCTTTCATTTCAAGGGCAATGAATTGATCTTTGTCACTCATCATGTATCTTGAACAGCCGTTATCTAGATACCATTTCTTATTTGAATTTTGGGCTGTAAGACATTCCTGTAAAATAATCAAATAGAACTTTTAGGTATCCAAGCTTTCTTGGATCCTTGATGGTTAGTAGCCGTGATTCCTTTAGGAACCCAAATCTTTTTCATTTTGTTTTTGTTCTTTCTTCTTAGATTACATTCATAAGCTTTGTGTCCAACCCCATTGCAGCAAAAACAAATTACTTTTAGCTTTTGAAAAGAAATGGATGCTGAAAATCTTGATGCATAAGGTTTTGAAGCTGAAAATTTGTTTATATGCATTGAATTGTACCTAATTCCAACTTTATCATTAGATTTCCTTTGATCTTTCAATATTAGCTGAAGTTTCTTTGAACTTAAAGTCAATTTATCAACAAGAGGTTTTAGCCTATTCATTTCAATTTGTTAACCTTTATTCTTTTCAAGACATTTATCTTTTTCAGCTTGTAATACTATGTATTTTTCAGAAATATTACTTAATTCTTTTTGTAAAAGATTATTCTTTTCAAAAATTTCATTCTTTTCTTTCAACAATATATCATAATTTCTTTTCATGGATTTGATTTTTAAACCAGCTTTTTTATATTCAGTTAAAAGTTCTTGAAAAGTGTTATTTAATTCATCATAAGTAAATTCATAAATGGGTTTACTAGATGTTACCTCATCGTCTAGACCCATTAGACATATATTTGCAGATTTTGATGTCTCTTCCTCTTCATTTGAGGTAGATTCATCACTGTTGCTCCATGTAGCCATAATGGCTTTCTTTTTCTTCTTCTTGTACCCCTTTTTCAAAGTAGGACATTCAAAATGATAGTGCCCCGACTTCTTGCATTCATAATAAATTGGTTGTTGCTCCTTTTTTTTGTCTTTGTCTTTGTCTTTTTCTTTACTTTATACACCTTTTCCAAGGTGCTTCCTCTAATATCTTGACTTTCTTTTGCCCATAAATCTTTTGAATCTTTTCATAACTAAAGCAATGTCATCATCTCCTAGTTTTTCATCCGAGAGGCTTTCTTCTTCTTTTTCTTCTTCTTGCTTTTTAATCTCAACTGCAGCCTTGAATGCTATAGATTTCTTTTTCTTACTTTCATCTTCGCTGAGACATTGCATTGTTAGTTCATGAGTAATTAAAGAACTAAGAAGTTCATCAAGTGAAAGTATATTTAAGTCCTTGGCTTCTGGTATTGCAGTGACCTTGGGATCCCATTTATCCAGTAAAGATTGAAGAATCTTTTGGACAAGATCGGTATTGGAATATACCCTGCCAAGACCTTTCAAACCATTAATAATATCTATAAATCTAGCAAATATTTCAGATATTATCTCATTTGGTCCTAATTTAAGTAGTTCATAATTGTGCACAAGTTTATTAATTTTTGAGGTCTTTACTTCTATAGTGCCTTCATATGTAACTTGTAGTTTATCACAAATTTTTTTTATCAAAGTGCAAGTGGAAATATGGTTAAACTCATTAGCATCCAAAGCATAATAAAGAAGGTTCATGGCTTTGGCATTTAGTTCATCCATTTTCATGTCATATTCATCCCATTCCTCTTCTGATTTTGGGATGTCTATTCCATCAACTTTTTTAATTTTTAATAGGTATGTGTGGTCTTTTCAAGATTATTTTCCATAATTGAAAGTCAACACTTGTATATATATTTTCATTTTAGCCTTCCAATAGGTGTAATTGGTGTCGGTGAAAAGTGGAGGTCTATTACTTGATTGACCTTCGGCCAAAGATGTGCTCATTTGGATTGCTATAGAACTTTTCTCTTAATCGTTAGATTAATTGGTGGGGGCACCAGGATCCGACAAAGATTACTGGGCCCAATTTGGTTTACTGATTAGGGTTTTTGAGTTCACTAATAATGTGTCACTTATTTTAAGTGAGCCAAGTTTTGTAATAAGTATCCTATTGAGTCCTGTAATAAGTTGAGGTAAGAAGTACAATTGAGTTGTCTCAACCTCATGAGTCTAGTTGAGTCCTGTAAATTTGTGTTAAATCCAGTCTTGTACAAGAGGAGGATTACCAACCAAAGCATTCACCAAGCTCTCCCAGGTCAGAGCAGATTCCAAGCCCATGGTGCCTCCCCACTTGAAGATACCTGGCCCCCCCAAAGAACATTCTATCTTCCAGGAACCCCAGCCCAGAACCCAGAAGAAGATGGCACCCCAGGCCTTCTCCAGTCCAAATTGAAATAGGTGCCCAAAGTTTTTCCTAGCCCATCAAGGATGTCATGCACCAAGCCCACTTGAAGGACGTCCATTTGCTACCCAAGGTCCACAAGAAGGTGCCCCAAAGTCCAAGCACAATCCAAGGAGGCATCCTAGCCCATGAGAGGATCTTTGACCAAGTCCAAGAAGGAGCGAGAAGTCCACATCCTACTAAGAATCAAGTTTTAATTCCATTCAAATTATGTACTCCTAGTCCTAAGCAACTTTGTAATCTAAATTTGATTGGGAGACTAGGGACCTGGGTGAGCCTATAAATACCCACCCCCTCCCCCTCTTGTAATCATCTCTTATTCATGAAATAAACTCTGGTGAATTTTCTTATGACAATTTGTGTTCTTCTTTGAAAGTGTGTGTATGAGACTTGAGTGCCCTAATCCCATCAAAACCTAGCTACCCAAGCTTCCATCCTCCAAGTCCTAACACGCCCAAGTTCAAGAGCCCTAGCCATCCATACCAGCCAGGTGTTCCCCTCTCCACTCCAAATCGCCAGCATCAACACAGCGCTCTCAACTTCTTTCAAACCCTAGTTCTTCCTTTTTCTTGTTTTTCTTTCTGATTGACCCTTGACATGTGCAGGATTCTCCTGGTGTTCACCTCCAAGGAAGAAGCCCTCTTTGCCTCTTGGACCAACTGAAGAAAAGCTGGTTGATCCACAAAACAATAGGCTGATCATCCAGGCAACAATCCAGAGTGTAGAGTGACCCTGTCTTCAGCAGGATCTTCCATCATTACTTGGTACAATCCTTCCCCCTCCTGAGTTCTGACTTCTTTGAAGGTATGCTATCCTAACCTAACCGGGGATTTCTCTACCCTCGAGGTCCTTTTATTATTCTGCATGAGTTTATATGCGGGTACTTTAGTTCTTTTCATTACCTATTATCCTGCTAGTCTTATTTGTTTTTTGAGATTTTAGCCACCAACTTAATTCTTAAAAAAATATAAAAAAATTAGTTTGCTACTATTTCTTGCATCCGTACAAGTCCTAGAGTTGTCCTGCATCATTAATGGCACTGAGACAGGGCTTTGATACCACTTGTTGCCCAATTGGCTAACCTAAGAGGAGGGTGAATTGGGTTTGAAAAGATTTTAGCAAGTATGTGCCTTTTTGAAAACTTTGTATGGTGAGTGAAGTGATAGCGTATTGCAAGCGAAAATAAATATGAATGCAAAAACAAGAGCAATCACAAACACCACAAGGTTTAAAGTGGTTTAGAGCAACCCAGCTCCTGTATCCACTACCCATGGATGTTGTATGTTGATGGAGCATCTAATGCAGGGAGCTCCCCTCACTAGCCCAAATGGTGAGCTCCCCTCACTAGAATAATGATAGAGCAATCGTGTCGAATGAAACGTATGAAGTACTTCTAGTGGGACTGAGATTAGCCCATGAATTGGGGGCATGGCACCTCAAAGCCTTTAGCAATTCCCAATTGGTCATAGGCCAGGTTCACAAAGAGTACGAGGTGAAAGCTCCTACCATAGAAAAGTACTTGCAAAAGGTAAAAGAGATAACTCCTTTATCATTTTTTAAGATTGTGTGGATATTTGATAAGTCTAATAATTATCCCAATTTAATCATTAAAATAAGAATTAATTATTTAATATTTAATAAGAATTGATACTCTTTATTAATGTTTTATAGAAAAGGGTCCATGGATAGAAAGAGCTCGATTTTTAGAATCTAACAGTGTAGATGGAACTCAAATCGAAGTTCGAATGAGCCCAAAATTAGAATTTAAAAGTTATTAAAAGAATAGCATAGATTTTAAAGCAACAGGTCCATGGTAGACTAGCCACTCGGTCCATAGAATCTAGATTGGTCCACGGTAGCCATTACTGCTAGTCCACGCGGCTGCTCTGTGGACAAATGTCTGTCTTGAGCTTTACGGATGCCAAGGAAGCCATCAGAGTCCATTCTCTCACCGTCGGGGGCCGTCTCTCATCGAAAAGATCATCGGGAAGCCATCATTGAAGCCAGCCACCATGCCATAGCCTTTTCATCACCATCGGTTTCTAATCCCCCACCATCATTGCCATCCCACTGCCATCTCCAAACCACCACCTAGAGCTACTAGCTCCTCCCTAGGTTGCCTTTGCCCATGCCCAATTCGCCATGGTCATCGACCAGCACCACCTATTCCCCTGTCGAGCCGCCCGCTATCCCATGCCATCGACCACCACCCCCAGACAGTGCTCTTCCCATCTCCCTTTGCTGCTTCCTCAATCCACCAAGCCACCAGCCATCTCCTCCACCCCACGTTGCCACCGCCCAACGGACATTCCATCCATCATGATCGGCCCAGGCTACCCCTCACCTCTACTATAGCACATTGCTACTCCCCACTGGCTACTCTGCTCATTGTTGCCATTCTCCTCCACTGCCGTCGCTCATAGCTACCCATCATTGCCCATGGGAGAGGTAGAGTCCAATTGGGAGAAAGATCTGGGAGTCATGAGAGTCCCTTCCGGGCTTTATTTTCTAGAGAAGGAAGGTTAGTGTCGATCATCTCATCAGGCCATACATCGAATGGCTGAGAATTCTTCTAACAATATCAAGCTGATTTGGAGCTCGATTGAGTCCAAATTTGATTGGGAGGAAGTGCTAGATGAGATCTATTTAAAGGACCCCTGGGAAATAGACGAGGGCATCTTAGAGAGATGTACGATATAGGGTAGAGGGCTCAGCTTTGGATTGCGGGTTGGCCTCTAAGAGTAAGGTTTCTTAAAGAAAAAGCTTTGTCATCTACACCATCTTTCTACCTATACTAAACTTCAAATCAAGATCCAAAGAGAAAGAAGAAGAGGAAGCCTAGTTCGATCTACAGAGTATGTTGGAAGAAGGTGATGTGACAATAACCAACTTCCCGATGAGGCTATGCCAATCAACTTCGGAGTCTTTATTATTGCTTTTCATAATTTATTTAATTATTTTTTTAATTCCTTGTAATTAATCTTTAATACAAAGTTTATTTGTATACCATTTAAATTTTTATTGCAAGTAGATGCTAAGATCCAATTAATGGATCAAATGTACCATGTTTAAATTTATGTTCTTTTAATTTTGGTATACTTTTTAATTTTATCTTCCTAACTTCAAATCCCTATTTTTTATTTTATAAAAATCAAAGATTTCAAACCATCCTAAGCACTGCATTCTCCATGGATTTCACCCGACTTGTTGCTATCTACCTATTTTTCACTTATTAGAAATTGATTAATTAAACTGATAGCCACGGTGTCTTAATGATAAAATCGTGGCCTATCAAGTTTTTGGCACCATTACTGGGAAGGCATGAATGCTAATATTTTTGATTTCTTTGATTTTTTATAAATCTTGTATACTAATTTTTCCTTTTTTTTGCAAATCCAAAAAAAGCCAAAAAAAAAAAAAAAAGGTTAAAAAAGGAGGAAAAGTAGTTTTTTTGTGATTTTGACGAGATCAATTCTAACTCTAATTTACTTTCCCATTTTTAGTTACTTCTAATTAATTTTTTCCTTTTCATATTAACAAAAAAATTTTCTTTTTTGTTTCCTTTTATTAGTCTCCTTTTTTAAAAAACCTACCTAATTTTTTTGATTTATTTTCTTTTTTTACTGCTATCCTCATTTTCAAATTAACATAAAAAGAAAAAAAAATTCTTTTTAGTTTCTTCCTTTAATTAGTTTCTTTCTTTTCAAGTTAATAAAAAAAATTATTTTTTTAGTTTATTCCTTCTTTAAAATTAACCCTAAAAAAATTACTTAACTTTTAAATTAACTACATTAAATATTGATTTGATTTCTTATCTTAATTACAAAACCCATAGTTTCTTTTTTTGCTTAACCTAATTTTAAATTTTTTTCTGACACCTAATTAACCAAGATTAAAACTTGTCTTCTATCTCTCTTGCTTTAAATAACATAACCTAAAAGAAAATAAAAACACCTCATAATACTTAACTAAAATAATGTAACTAATTAAAACTTAAAAGATTACTACTTGTTTGGGATGCCTTCCTATTTTTGCATTTCATATTTCTATAAACTATCTTAAGAGCATTAATCCATAAACAATATAAGGTGGGAAGTTGATAATCCTTCCTTGGCCCACCAACCATCACCCTGCATCTTGCGTTGACCTAAGCCTATTAACTAAAATTAATTAGACACTAGTCTCTAAGGAACTCAAGCTCAATAGGACAAGGCATCCAAAAGAGTTGGACTGAGCTAGGATTGGCTAATTAATTGGTGTCTAGGAAAGAGGTTTAGGGATGATGTAGCCTTAAAGAAAGATGGTTTTTAGTTGGTTCTATTGACTGACCTGGCCAATTTTAATTGGTGTCTAAGAAAAGTAACGGGGGGACCCCCTCCGATCTTATTCTTACTTGGCTAGTTGATTAGTTAATTTCTAACTTGGAGGGTTCCAAGTTTTCCTTGGCAGTTAATAGCTATCTAGATTTAGGATAACCCTACGATAGAGAGTCCATATTTGCTAACTTGTTTGTAAATAACACCAAATCCTAACTAATTCTTCTTCTCTCTCTTAGCTTTAGGACTCCTTAGGCCCTTTTCTTTAAAACTTGTCTCCTTCTTCATCTTACCACTCCTCTTAAAAAAAGTAATAATAATAATAAATAAATACATAAATAAATAAGGATTGTTCTAATCTAAATCTTTGATTACATATCACAATAATCAGAACAATCCGATAGACTAAATTAGTGCCAGGAAAATGAATCCTTATAATAGAGTACCCTTTCTCCTGGCACACCAAGTTTATTTGAGCCCCACTTACTTTGAGAGTGAGTGCCCAACCGAATACTAACCGCTTGAGTTTAGGTATGACCAAGTTTATCAAGATCAAACATAACCAGCCTACAACTCAGGAGATAACCCATACGATAATGCCTATAATTTAGGTTGGGGGGCTTAACCAGACTTTTCATGACAACCACATCCAATGGTTATCCCGGTAACCTAAGGATCCATGTTCATAAAGACATCATATTATGATCAGCCCTTTTCCCATTATCAACCTTTTATAATTAATTATAGCCTATCATTTGAAGAGGAAGTTTAGTAAGCATCATACCCACCTTCCCTACAAACTAACCTAGATGTCGATAGGTTTGCCCAATTTCAACAAGTGATTATAGTCTAATAGTAATCTATCAATAAGCTAATAGATCAAACTGACCAACAACTAATTGAACTTAATAGAGAAGAGGGAAGTGAACTACCTAGTCAACCTGAGAGTAACCTAGAGGGACCATACCTAGTTCAAAATTTTAATGACCCTCTATCTTTTTCTGAATAATCAACTTTGACTCCCAAGAATGAAATGGTCTTCGAACAACTTTGCACAACCATAAAGACCAATATGGATAATTTGGCTAAGGTAGAAAAACATATAAAGATATTAAACTTGTGGGACGAACCAATTTTATCATTACCTCACTCACCTATGGCCCCATTCCCTAGTGCCCTAGAATCATCTATGCCTTTTAATGGGATGGGAGAACAAATAAATGCAATGATAGAATTAGTAGAGACCTGCCAAGAACCACAAACACATAACTCAATAGAGGAGGCCACACCCATAATTCTTTTACAGGATTTGTTAGATCCCTGTTCGGCTTAGTTAAGGGTAGATAATCTTAATGTAAAAGGGTATACCTCACAAGTGAATGACCTAATACAAATACCCTACCTTGAAACCACCCCACTTTTGATTAATGAACAATAAGAGCCATCACCTAGTCCACCACTAGCCACCTTGTTAGAATCACCACCTGATTTAGAATTGGAATCACTTCTTGACACACCCATTGAAGCTCTTCTAGTGAACCTTATCCAGGAAGCCTAACTTAGTAGTATTCTAAAAGCACATAAAGAAGCTATCGGGTGGGATGTTATTGAAATGAATGATCAAGATCTTAAAAATTTTATAGTTGATTTCTTCGTATTCGACACCAATTTTGAGGGCCGCCTCCAAAATCTTTTCATGATATTAAAATAATATATGGAGACAGGGTTAGTATTAGTCCAGAAGAGATGCCTACTTTCAAAATGGGAAGGGATATTGACTAAGCATATCATGCTTGAGAAGGGGAGTAGGATAGACCAACCCATAATTGAAGAAAATTTTAAACTACCACCTCCAATCTTGGCCCAACAAGCACAATCCCTTCCTAGTTATCATATAAATTATAATAATATTTTTAAATCCTGGAATAATTTATTTGACCAGTATACTTTATTGATTCAAGCTAATTATCATAGAGTACTCTATGAATATTTTTTTGCTATAATGACAAAGCCTACTGGTTGGCCCTATTTTTTTGATGTTATATGGGACACATTAAAGTTAATCATCTATTGGACTCCCTTATAATGTTCGGTTGAAGACGTTAAACTTAGCACTTGTTGGGAGGCAACCAAATATTTTTTTTTTATATCCTTAAAAATAAAATATAAATAATCAAAAAAAATTCCAATCCAAGTTGACTATTGTAGCTTTTATCTTGTTGATAAGCTCCTCTTCTCATGTAATCTCTATCCCTTTATATTCTTTTTATCCTTATGGTTTGAATTTATTTCTTGAACTAATTTATACCATCAGGGACAATGGTATTTAAGTTGGGGGGTAGGGACAAACTTTTAAAACTTTTGAAAAAAAATTGCAAACTATTTTGAAAAGCTCTTAAAAAAAATTGAAAAAAATTATGGAGAATTTTTTAATCATGTGCTATAAAAATTCTTGAGCTAAATAGACTAGGAAGAGGATAATAGAGTTAGAAATCTTTCACTAATAACTGTAGCGAGTCAAGAAGTAGACTAGCTGATCTGACTTTTAGTGACCTACTTAGGTCGCCCAATGGCTATCAGTACTTCCATCGTACATGCACACTAATGAGATAAAGTAGGTATTAGTTGTAAAGTCAATTAAGGATTCAATTATTACTAAAAGAATGGTAATTGATATACACCCCTCGCATTTAACTTGAATTTGAGGAAAGAGCTACCTACATGAAAGAAAACAAAGAAAAGAAAGAAGAAAAAAATGGCAAGTTCTAAACACTAATTTTTCACTAAAGAAATCCAAAGGTGGTGGGGACACCAAGACCAAGACCAAGCCTCAAGAACCCATCTGGATCATAGAACAAGAAGAATAGGAAGAAAGAAAATTTTGCCCGTTGAGCTGACTCGAGCATCATCCGAATCGACTCGAGTATCCTGCTGAGCAAGAAGGAAGGCTGTTCTTCGAGCTGACTCGACCTGGGTGCTCTGCATCCAAGTCGACTCATGTCACAGAAGAACAGAACCCCAGGTTTCGGAGATTTCTAGAAGCTTCCAGAATTCTCTTTTTTGTTTCAATTTTTGGCAATTAGAAAAAGGTACAAAATCTCATGGAATCCCGTTGTAACGAATTCCCCTCCACGTTCTTAGGATTAGTTGTGTTGTGTAACTAATCCTTAGTTTAGTTAGTGGGTAAACCTACTTTAGATTGCTCTGGAAACATCCATTCGAAGCCTTTAAATAAGGCTCGATCTCTGTACGAAGGAGCATGAATTTGAATAGAAAAAAAATACCCTGTTCTTCTTCTCCAATTGCTTCTCCGATTGCCTTCGTTACGATCGTAACATCAAGGGGTGTGAGGCCCTAATCCAAAGCCTTCTTTGTAACCGCAACATCGAGGAGTGCGAGGCTCCACCATCGCCTTCGTTGCAGCAACAACGTCGAGGGGTGCGAGGCCCCATCGTCCAACGGCTGCATCTCCCTTCCACGACCGTCCCCGTCGACCACTGCCATCTCTGTCTTCCCCAAACCTCCGTTCAACCCCCATTGCCCTCTTCAACGAAGAAGCTCCCATCTGTAGAAGCTCAGTCCCCTTAAAGCCTCCTCCGATCCACCCATCGCCAGACATCCCCTCCTTCGGTCCACCCATCGCCAGAAATCCCCTCTTCCGATCCTCCCGTCGCCCGACCTCCCTCCTCTGGTCTTCCCATCGCCAGACTGCCCTCCTCCGGTCTGCCACGACACCATCATCAGCCTCGGATCACCATTCCAATAGGGCTTTGACCCAGGCCCGGCTCATCTCCCCTGCTCCTCGGGCTCTCAGCGGCATTTCCAGGATGTCCCCGAGCGCGTGGCTTCCTTCCTGAATGTCTGCCCTGTAGTTCTTCCACCAAAGCCCAACTCCCCCTTCGAAGATCAAAGATCCCTCTCCCCTCGGAGATCGCCACAATGCCGGCTTCTTCCATGGACCACCGCCCATGGAGTTTTCGCCCAGCCTCTAGCTCTCTGTCCCTGTTCCACGAAGCTATATTTCTTTTATTTCGGGTTATGTTTGGTTTTAGGCTGTTTCAATTAAGCTAATATGTGAGTAAACCTTGTAGGGTCCCTCTTCCGGTATCGAGCCTTTGAAGGGAGCCCAACCATCAACCTGGTCCCCTGATGTCGTTCGTTGGATGGCTAATTATTGATCACCCAGGCTGCATCTTTTGAGGATAAGCGAACCTATCACACTGGGAGTAGTATTACTGTTGTAGGGTTTTATTTTTCCTTCCTTGCTTTAGATCTAAATCTTTGAAATGCATGCATATCCTTGATTAGGGATTTCTCAATCTCTGAGTCCTGGTTCTTTCTTATTTTATTGAGCCTAGCATGAGGGAATGCATGACCTAAAATCTACCCTATTTGAATGTTCTTCAGAATCTGTCTTTATTATAAGCATCGGTACTCGTATGGATTTTTAGGATAATTTTTGTGCATGTCATCCCCCATCACCCTTCTTTGGCATTAGAGCACAGTTAGGACATGCATTTTGTTTAGCTCACTCACTATTTTTCTACAGCATCTTGTTAGCTAAAATCCTGTTCATATTAGTTCTTTGCATGGTTTAGTTTTATCTCATTTCTTTATTTCAGTTGTTTTATCGCAAGCATACAATATATGTGTGTGTGTGTGTGTGTTTCATTTCTGTTTCCTTAGCTTGCATTAGGATCATGGAATGTGCATTTCATGTTTTGCATTAAGCTACTTAAGGGCAGCAATATCATAATATAAGGGAAGGACTTCATTACCTTTCCTTAGCCCAAAACAACCACCCTGCATTTCAGACCCAAGCTTTTAATTAAAATCAAGTAGAAATGTACTTTTTCTCTAGAGAGCTTAGGGACACTAACTGGTCGAATCAAGACTAAGTGTCTACTCATGGCGTCAGCCCTTTCTATGTGTGCTATTGCTCTTGGTGTCTAGGATTGGTGATTCTTGGCTAGTGAGTTGGTCTGCCTACCTGGCCAATCCCAGATTGGTGTCTAAGGTTGGCAATCAGGGACCTACACTCCCCTACACCTACCTGGCCAAGAACAGGGTTACTACAGACTGGTTTGTCACCTTGACTTAGGCAATTAGTTGAGATTCTAGGTCTAGTAGATCGTAGATGATTTTGCATGCTTGAATCATGTCCACTAGAGAAGGAACCTCATATCAACCTGAGTCATCCACGGACAACCTGCAAGAAGCCCTTCTAAGGACCATGTTGGAACACTTTGCCCAAATGTCTGCCCAATTGTCTACCCAATTGACCACTCATATAGACAATAGGTTAAACCAATTTGAGGCAAGACTTGATTCCATGGAGAGGACCCCTAGGCCACCGTGTGAGCATGAACCTGAGACCACATTTTCTCTACTGACCAACCCTAGGAGAGACAGAAACTTTGGTCCCTTTGAGGAACCCAATCCTAGGAGAGTTCAGTAGCCTGATCCATTCTGAGACCCAAACCATAGAAGGCCTAATCAGGATTTCATTGACCAAGAAGAAAGAGCCTTCAGGAGTATCAGACTAGAAGCACCCACCTTTGACGGTACCCTTGACACTAAGGTATACCTAGAATGGGAGAAAGAGATGGACTAGTACTTTGAGTGGTACGAGATGATCGAAGGTAGGAAATTCAAGTTTGCCAAGCTTAGGTTGATCCGTCAAGCCAGGATGTATTGGGATAACGTGAAAAGGTTAATTAGATAGAGAGGACAGGAGCCCATAACCATTTGGAGAGATTTGAAAGCCAAGCTTAGAGAAAAATACCTTCCTGTGTCATACCATCAGCGACTTTTAGACCAATGGCATAAACTGGTTTAAGGAAACAAGAGTGTCACCGAGTACATAGCTAAGTTTGACGAGTTAGCCATGAGATATGGGATAAACGAGTCTAAGTCTATGATCTTATCGAGGTTTAGATCTGGCCTGCATGATGATGTGAAAAGAGAGTTGTATCTGAGAGAGGTACGGGATTTAGAACATGCTTACCAAGTAGTTAGGGACTTTGAGCAGTTTCATAGGACTCCTAGGAGTCAGTACCCTAGAACAACCCAGACCTACCCGAGTCGACCCTACCCTGCCCATCCAAATCCAAGTCGACTCGACCAAAACCGACCTGACCTGAGTCGACCCAAGCCAAGCCAACCCAGTCCAGCCCAACCCAACTTTAGTCAACCTCTAGATGACAAAGAAAATCTGCAAAGGTACCCAGGAAGTTTGGCACCTGCTTTAGATGTCACCAGCCCGACCATTACTCTAGTAACTGCCCCACTAGATCCCTTCATATAGGTGACTTAGAAGAGGAAGGAAACCCAGATAACACCCAAGAATGTGAGGAGGAAGTATATGAAGAAGGTTTCAACCTAGCAGAAGAATATAAGGAAGATGAGAGAGTTGTGGCCCACTGACCTTATGGGAGTTGTTAGATGCATCCTAACCAATCTAAGGAGCAAGAGGACTGGCGTAGGACCAACATCCTACACACCTTTATCAAGATAGGGGAGAAGGTTTGCAAAGTAATCATAGATAGTGGGAGCTGTGTAAATGCTATTTCTGCTAGTTCTGTCAAGACCTTAGGGCTAACCCCTGTTCCCCATCCTAGCCTATATAAGTTATCCTGGATTGACTCCACTTCAATACCCATCAAACTTAGATGCCAAGTCCTGATTCAGTTGCAATCTTATAAGGAGAAAGTTTGGTGTGATGTGCTACCCATGGGAGTAAGCAGCATTATATTAGGGAGACCTTGGTTGTATGATCATGACGCTACCCTATTTGGTAAAACCAATTCCTATGCATTTAACCATTTAGGGAAGAAGATAGTAATCAACCCTGTTCCCCCTAAGGATGAAGTTAAGAAGGGAGCCAGCTCTTTGAAGGAAAAGAAACCTGGATTACATTTGATTAGTGCCAAAGAGCTTAAAAGAGAAATTGCTGAGGGATCACCTATCTGGATTTTGACCACCAAGGAAATTAGGAAACCAGCCCTAAGAGAACACCCCCAGGAAGTTATGGAAGTTTTGGAGGAATTCCAAGATATTTTTCAGGATGATCTGCCTGACCAACTTCCACCACTTAGGGACATCCAACATACCATAGACGTTGTCCCAGGACCACCCTCCCTAACTTGTCCCATTACCAGATGAACCCAACTAAGCACCAAGAGATACAAAAGCAAGTTAGTGAGATATTGAGGAAAAGTTTCATTAGGGAAAGCTTAAGTCCTTGCACCATCCCAGCCCTTTTGACACCTAAGAAAGATGGCACATGATGGGTGTGTGTGGACAGCCGTGCCATAAATAAGATCACCATCAAGTATAGATTCCCCATACCCCGCCTAGATGACCTGTTAGACATGATGGCAGGAGCCACCATCTTTTCCAAAATTGACCTTAAGAGTGGCTACCATTAAGTTAGAATTAGACCTGGGAACGAGTGGAAGATAGCCTTTAAGACTAAGGATGGTTTGTACGAGTGGGTAGTAATGCCTTTTGGCCTGTCCAATGCACCCAGTACTTTCATGAGGATTATGACCCAGGTCCTTAAGATGTTCATAGAAAAGTTTGTGGTAGTCTGTTTTGATGACATCCTAATTTACAGCAGAACCAAAGAGGACCACTTAAACCACCTTAGACAAGTTTGTATGGCCCTTAGGAAAGATTGTCTCTATGCCAATCTAGGAAAATGTGAGTTTTTGACCTATAGAGTCATCTTCCTAGGATTTGTCGTGACCCCCAAAGGAGTATCAGCTGATCCAGAAAAGATTAAGTTGATAGTTGAGTGGCCAGTACCCACTACTGTTTCTGATATCCATAGTTTCCATGGTCTAGCCACTTTCTATAGGCGATTTATTCGGGATTTTAGCACCATTGTCTCACCCATCACCAACTGTATTAGGAAGGGAGTCTTTGAGTGGACCGAAGCTGCTGACAGAGCCTTCCTAGAACTTAAGAAAAAGATGACCCAAGCACCCATTCTAAGATTGCCCGAATTTTCCAAAGTGTTCGAGGTAGCCTTTTTCAGTGCAAAATTAAATGAGGCTAAGCTTAGGTATTCGACCTATTATAAGGAGTTCTATGCCTTAGTACAAGCACTGAAGTATTGGAGACACTACCTATTGCCACACGAGTTTGTGCTGTACTCTGATCATGAGGCATTGAGATACCTGAATTCCCAAAAAAGTTAAACCCTAGACATACTAAGTGGATAGAGTATATTCAGGCTTATACCTTTGTACTGAAACACCGAGTCGGAACTGAAAACAAGGTAGCCGATGCCCTTAGCAGATGATCCTTGCTTCTAAGTACCATTAAAACTGAGGTTGTAGGGTTTGACCAAATCAAAGAGCAGTACGATACCTGTCCCGATTTCAAGAAGATTCACCAAGCTTTGAGTATAGGACCATCTAGATAATATAGCCATTATACCCTGTTAGATGGTTAACTGTTCATGGAAAGTAAGTTGTGCATCCTAAGAACTTCTTTGAGAGAGTTTTTAGTCTAGGAGACCCATGCAGGAGGATTAGCAGGACATTTTGGTAGGAATAAAACCGTCTTAGCTATTGAAGAGCATTTCTTTTGGCCAAGTCTGAAAAGGGATAGAGCCCATATCGTACCTAGGTGTAGAACATGTGCTATTGCCAAACAGCAAACACAAAACACTGGCTTGTATACCCCTTTGGCCATTCTTGATTGTCCCTGGCAAGATTTGAGTATGAATTTTGTGTTAGGATTGCCTAGAACCTAGAGGAAACATGACTCCATTTTTGTTGTGGTTGATAGGTTTTCCAAAATGGCCCATTTCCTACCATGTAGTCAGACTTATGATGCTTTTAAGGTAGCCAAGCTTTTTCTGGATGAGATAGTTCAGTTACATGGCCTACCTAAAATGATTGTGTCTGATAGAGATGTAAGGTTCACCAGTTACTTTTGGAAGACCCTCTAGCATATGTTAAGGACTAAGTAAAAATTTTCTATTACCTATCACCCCCAAACTGATGGCCAGACCGAAGTAGTGAACCGAAGCCTTGGAAACCTGCTTAGGTGCCTTGTAGGCGAGAATGTTAAGAACTGGGATCTACTGTTACCTAAAGCCGAGTTCGCCTACAATAGTTCTATTAATAGGACCACCGGTAAAAGCCCTTTCGAGATTGTCCATGGGTACCAATCCAATAAACCACTTGATCTGATTCCCCTACCATTGCATGCTAGAGTGTCCGAGTCAGCGAATCTTTTGCACAGCATGTTAGAGATTTGCATAAGGAAATCACCCAAAAGATCAAAATGAGTAACGATGCTTCTAAAAACATTTCAAAGAATTTTCTGTAGGGGATTTTGTCATGATAAGACTTAGACCTGAACGGTTTTTCCCTGGAGCTATCAAGAAACTGCATTCTCGAAGTACTGGACCCTATAAAATTATTAAGAAAATTGGACCCAATGCCTATGTGCTTGAGTTATCCCCTGATTTAGGCATTAGCTCCACTTTCAATATTTCTGATCTAACTGAGTACAGGGAACCGACAGTAATTCCTAGTGAGGCATTCGGGCTTGACCCTTTACTTGAGAGAGAACCTACCCTAAAGTGCCCATAAAAATGGCTCGAGCGAAGAGAGAAGATCGAGCAAATTGGATGATTAAGCTGTCAGTACCCGATGGAATAGCTATCAGTGCTACTTGGTAATATGGCAAGGTCATCCCGAATCAGAGGACTCATGGATTACCAGAGAGGACCTGCAATGCCTTGATCCAGATCTCTTGGAAGAGTATCAAAGCCGAACAGACCCTTATTCATTGGGGTTGAGTTCTTCCCACCCTAGGAGAAATGGTGGGAACACCAAGATCAAGACCAAGCCTCAAGAACCCATCTGGATCATAGAACAAGAAGAATAGGAAGAAAAAAATTTTGCCCATCGAGCTGACTCGAGCATCATCCGAATCGACTCGAGTATCCTACTGAGCAAGAAGGAAGGCTATTCTTCGAGCTAACTCGACCTGGGTGCTTTGCATCCGAGTTGAGTCATGTCACGAAAGAACAGAACCCCAGGTTCCGGAGATTTCCAGAAGCTTCCAGAATTTTCTCTTTTTTGTTTCAATTTTTTGGCAATTAAAAAAGGTATAAAATCCGTGGAATCTCGTTGTAACAAATCCCCCACCACGTTCTTAGGATTAGTTGTGTTGTGTAACTAATCCTTGGATTAGTTAGCGGGTAAACCTGCTTTAGGTTGCTCTGGAAACATCTGTTCAAAGCCTTTAAATAAGGCTCGATCTCTGTACGAAGGAGCATGAATTTGAATAGAAAAAAAAACCCTATTCTCTTCTCCAATTGCTTCTCTGATTGCCTTTGTTATGATCATAACGTCGATGGGTGCGAGGCCCTGATCCGAAGCCTTCGTTGCAACCACAACATCGAAGAGCACGAGGCTTCACCATCGCCTTCGTTGGAGAAGCAATGTCGAGGGTTGCGAGGCCCCATCGTTCGACCGCTGCATCTCCCAACCATGATCGTCCCCATCGACCACTGCCATCTCCGTCTTCCCTAAACCTCCATTCAACCCCCACTGCCCTCTTCAATGAAGAAGCTCCCGTTCGTAGAAGCTCTGTCCCCGTGAAGCCTCCTCCGATCCACCATCGCCAGACATCCCCTCCTTCGGTCCACCCACCGCCAGACATCCCCTCCTCCGGTCCACCCATCACCAGACATCCCCTCCTCTGGTCCACCCATCACAAGACATCCCCTCTTCCGGTCTTCCCGTCGCCCGACCTCCTCCTCCGGTCTTCCCATCGCCAAACCACCCTCCTCCGATCCGTCGCAATGCCATCTTAGCCCCGAATCACTATTCCAACAGGGCTTTGACCCAAGCTCGACTCACCTCCCCTACTTTTTGGGCTCTCAACGGCATTTTCAGGACATCCCCGAGTGTGCGGCTTCCTTCCCGGATGTTTGCCCTGCAGTTCTTCCACTGAAGCCCAACTCCCCCATCGAAGATCAAAGCTCCCTCTCCCCTCGAAGATCGCCATGATGCTGGCTTCTTCTTGGACCATTGCCCAAGGAGAGTTTCTGCCGAGCCTCTAGCTCACTGCTCCTGTTCCACGAAGCTATATTTCTTTTATTTCGGCTTATGTTTGGTTTTGGGCTGTTTCAATTAAGCTAATCCATGAGTAAACCTTGTAGGGTCCCTCTTCTGGTATCGAGCCTTTGAAGGGAGCCCGACCATCAACCAAGTCCCCTGATGCCATTCGTTGGCTGCTGTTGATCACCCAAGCTGCATCTTCCTAGGATAAGCAAACTTATCACACAAGGAGTAGTTTTACTGTCGTAGGATTTTATTTCTCCTTCCTTGCTTTAGATCTGAATCTTTGAAATGTGTGCATATCCTTGATCAGGGATTTCTCAATCTCTGAGTTCTAGTTCTTTCTTATTTTATTAAGCCTAGCATTAGGTAATGCATGACCTAAAATCTACCCTATTTGAATGTTCTTTAGAATATGTGTTTATTATAAGCATCAGTACTCGTATGGGTTTTTAGGATAATTTTTGTGCATGTCATCCCTTATCAAAAGGGGTGACGCTTCTATAAGAAATCCAAAGGGGCCATCGATGAAGGTAAGAGAAAGGAGAGAGTAGGCATCCAGAAGAGTTCTAAGGACAAGACAAGTACATAAGGGCTCCTAAGAGAGTCCCCACAATGATCACGGGAGCCATCATGGTCCAAGCTCTCCCTCTCTATCTTGACTCTCTTTCTATTACCTTTTGAATCCTCTGAGAGTGGAGACCACTTCGATATCCACCAAGGAGGATCTACTCCCCTTGATCGCCCATTAACTTGACCATCGAGTGCCTCTGCCAGGATCTCTGGCCCGGGTCTCCCTTCTTTTGCAGGATCGGGCATTCTCGGGATATGCCAGGTGGGGAAGTCGCTAACCGATGCCACATAGGAGTTGTGGGCCATGGCAATCTAGGCGATAATAGATTGGCATGCCAGGTAGGGGGGATGACAGTCAGTGTAAACCAGTTCCTCGCTGAGTAGCTTCACCAGTGAGATGGTGATGACACATGCATGGGAAGCCTCCATTAGTCACGTAAGGGATCCTCTCCCGCACGAAGACTTACACAACTTGGGGAGAGAGCTCCCTACTCTGCCACCACTGCCTTTGATAGATCCCCAGTTCATTGTGCTCACCCAGTAGGTTCAAACCTTGACTACGGTGATGCGATAGTTGAATCACCAACACAGGTCCCTGGCAACCTAGCAGCATCCAGGAAACCCCGCGGCCCAAGTTGCCAGACACCACGGAAACCTACGATCCTTCCAAGAAAGGCCATCAAACCCATGGACCACATCTCACCACCAAGGAAGCCTTCAGACCTCAAGGAAGAAACAATGGAGCGGCTTGGCCGACCGAGAGAGTCAATCTCCAGTCTCGAACCACATTGCCTCAAGGTGCCACAAGCACCACCATGACAAGGCCCTCGGTATGGTCTCCATCGACCCCTATCTTCCTCTCCTCCGACAACCTTGGCAGAAGGCTCCATCTATGAGGCTATCAGGCATCAAGCCGAGAGGTGCCTGGAGGAACAAGAGTGAAAGCTGGCCAAGTTATCCCGCCAGTTTGCCAATCTACAGGGCTCCACATGTGAGCTCGCGGGCTACGACACCCGCCCCTCTTTCTCCCAAAGGATCCAAGAGGAATCGATTCCCAACTAGTTTTGTATGCCTCAAGAGGATCCCTATGAAGGGACCACCGACCTCTTGGACCATTTGGAGAGCTATAAGGCCTCATGAGAGTCCAAGGGGCAACTGATGCCCTCCTCTGCATCACCTTTCCAGCCGCACTTCGGAAGGTTGCTCAAGTCTGGTACACCCACCTCGAGCCAAGAAGCATTGACTCCTTCGTGCAATTGGATTAGAAGTTTGTGGCACATTTCGATGCCTATCAGAAGGTGCCGTGTGAAGCTGACAGCCTCTTCTCCATTCGCCAGCAGGACCACGAGTCCTTGCAAGACTATGTATCCCGCTTCAAGGTTGCCACCCTGGAGATCTATAATCTGGATGAGCCCATTGCTATGTTGGTGCTAAAAAGAGAGCTTAGAACCTCCCATCTCACCCTGCAAAAAACCCTCGAAGACCTACTCCGAGCTCCTCCTCCAAGCGCATAAGTACATCCATACGGAGGAGGCAGACCGCACCAAAGGTAGTTGGATGAGAGGCCCGTGGAAGCAGCCCCAGGGAGAAGCCTCTAAGATGCAGAGGCCTGGACTGACCCCAAACCTTCGAATGGGTCTAAAGCTGAAGAGTGCCCCCATCCAGGAAGAAAGATACACTCCTCTCCTTTCCCCAAGATCAAGATCCTCATGAGATTGAGGACGAAAATACCAGTGCCGCCCTCTCCTGCTAAGGCTATCCACTAGTCGAGACAAGTCAAAGGACTACCAGTTCCACCGTGACCATGGCATGACACCGAGGAATACCTCGAGAAGTTCATGGGGGGCAAGACTCCAGTGGAACCTTAGGCTCTTGCGCTCTCCCTCTTGTTAACAACCGGTCCACGAGAAGCCAGTGGCATGATATTGGGGGGATAGAGCGCACTTCAAAAAGGACCAGGATGGGGGAAGGGCCTAAGAATGTACTCCTTTTACGAGGGAAAGGGGAATCAGGGTGGAAAATATAAATAATGATGCTGTTGTCATCGAGATGACAATACTAAAGCATCCTACAAAATGGATTATGGTTGATAGTGGAACCTTGATCGATATCCTTTTTATGATGCCTTCTCTAAGATGAATTTGTCTCTTGCCTAGCTGAAGCCGGTGCACACCCTCTGGTCAGTTTTACAGGAGATTCAGTAGGGGTTGAGGGAGAGATTACCCTCCTAGTCACTGCCAGGTCACCACCACGGTCATGAGACTTTCATGGTTGTCAAGCTTCCTTCAGCCTATAATGTGATTCTTGGCTGCCCTGGGCTTAACCTGCTCGATGCGGTTATATCTACGATGTGGCTCCTGGTTTAGTTCCTAATCCCTTGCAGCATGGGAGAGATGAGGGCGACCCCCAATCGATTCAGCACTACTTGCAAGCCACCCACGGGGCCGAAGGCATTGGAGAGGATCCTGTTGCTAGCGAGCTCGACTAGAGGTGTGTGGATGCCAAGGGTGGCTCAATCGAGCGCTGCTATCATACCCCTCGGCATGGATCCTTTGAAGATGGTGCAAGTAGGAGCCAAACTGCAAGAAGATGAGAAGGTCCACTACTAAGTTTCCTCTTTGCGATTACAGATATTTTTGCCTGGACCATGATGGACATGCCAGGGATTCCTTCTGACATCATCACTCACAAGCTGAATGTCGATCTGAAGTGCCACCCGATCTGGTAGAAGAAGAAAAGCTTCACCCCGGAGAGACAAAAGGTAATCAATGAAGAAGTAGGAAAGATCCTTGCAGCCGGCTTCATCCGGGAAGTCCAGTACCCTAGCTAGCTGGCGAACATGGTCATGGTCAAGAAGGCCAGTAGGAGGTGGAGGATCTGTATAGACTACATCGATCTCAATCAAGCTTGCCTAAAGGACAGTTTTTCCCTTCCCAAGATCAACCAGCTAGTGGATGCTACATCAGGGCACTGCTTACTCACCTTCATGGATGCATTTTTTGGGTACAACCAAGTTCAAATATACCCAGAAGACAAGGAGCACACTGCCTTCATCATGGACCAAGGGACTTATTATTATAGGATGATGCCATTTGGTTTGAAGAACACTAGAGTGACATACCAGTGCTTGGTTAATAAGGTCTTCAAGACTAAATCGACCATAACATGCAAGTCTACATGGATGATATGCTCATTATGAGCAAGCCGGAAGCAGACCATATCATGAACCTAGAAAAAGCCTTCCAAAACCTCTATCTCCATCAGATGATGTTGAATTCAGCCAAGTGCGCCTTCGGCATGGCCAACCCTGAGAGGTCCAAGCGATCGTCAATATGTAGCACCCAACCTCGAAGAAAGAGGTTCAGTGCCTAACTAGCTGAATCATGACCTTGAGCTGGTTCATCTCGCACTGACCTGATCGTTGTTTACCCTTCTTCAAGATGCTGTGTAAGATGCACAACTTCACTTGGATGAAGGAGTGCGAGAAGCCTTCAAGGAGCTGAAGGAGTTCCTGGCATCACCATCGCTACTCTTCAGGTTGGAGGATGGGGAGGAACTCCTCCTATATCTGGCTATCTCCCCAAGGGTCATCAGTTCAATACTCATTCGCATCGATGGAGATGGAATCCAAAGGTCGGTATACTACACTAGCAAGCTCCTCCGAGATGCGGAGACCAAGTACACCCATTAAGAAAATATAGTTTTTGCAGTTATTATATCTGCTCAGCATCTCAGGCTATACTTTCAAGCCCACCCGATCGCAGTCCTCACTAACCAGCCACTAAGGGCCATACTCAGTCATCCAGACACATTCGGGCATCTAGCTAAGTGGATGCTAAAGCTTAGCGAGTTTGACATTGCATATCGCCCGAGGCCATCTCCAAAGGCACAAGTGTTGGCCGACTTTCTAGTGGAGTATGCCTGCATGAGCGAAGAACCGGAAGAAACTCCTTCGGATCATCCCATGGAGCCATCCACCGATTAGATGGTTTGGGTTCTCCATGTGGATGGCATGTCTAATACAAAAGGGAGTGGAACCGGCCTCATCCTCGCCAACTCTGATGGGGTCATGGCTGAGTGTGCAATATGCTTCTTGTTCGAAGCCACCAATAATCAGGTCGAGTATGAAGCACTTCTCGTGGGGTTGAGGGTGTCCACGATTGGGAGTGATGAGCCTGAAGGTCTTCACCTAGTCTCAGCTAGTCGTGGACCAAGTATTGAGAGAATTCAAAGCCTAAAATCTTCAAATGGTGAAGTATCAAGAGCAGGTACGTTCAAGCATGATGGATTTCCGGTGTTTCAGCATTTTTCATATCATTCATGAAGAGAATACCCATGCCGATGCTCTTTCCAGGCTTGCAACTCTGTTGAACTCGTCGCTGGGGCATGCCTACATCAAATACCTGCAGGCTCCCAAGTATGAAGCACCTAGTGAAGTCCAGCAAGTCACTCCTGAGCTTAGTTAAATGGATTGCTACATCAGGTACATCATGGATGGCACCCTTCCCGAGAACTACATAGAGGATAGCCTCTCTAAGAAGAAGGTCGCATGCTTCGTACTGATGGACGGGCAGCTCTACCGAAGGTCCCACTCCTACCCACTCTTGAAGTGTTTGAGACCCTCGAAGGTGGCCTACGTGCTCCAGGAGATACATGAAGGGCTCTGCGTAAACCATGTGGGGGGTAAAATGCTGGCATATAAAGTCCTCTAGCACGGATATTACTGGAAGACAAAAAGGAAGATGTGACTGACTTTGTAAAAAAGTGTGACCATTACCAACAATATGCTTACATA
Organism: Areca catechu; assembly: GCA_021397845.1. Lineage (NCBI taxonomy): Eukaryota > Viridiplantae > Streptophyta > Magnoliopsida > Arecales > Arecaceae > Areca > Areca catechu. The sequence goes on along the minus strand of CM038038.1, from coordinate 11,218,589 downwards.
CAGCATCGGCCGGCTACACTGCTCTCCCAACTCCTTGCCCCTTGTCCATTCGCCAAGTGGGGAATGGACATCCTGGATCCTTTTCTCCCCGCATCCGGATAATGGAGGTACCTGATTATGTCTATCGACTACTTCACCAGGTAGGTCAAGGCCAAGCCATTGGCATGAATCACTGAAGCCAAAGCCAGATCTTTCTTATGGAAGTCGATCATTTGTTGTTTCGATCTCCCCCATTCATTCATCACTGACAATGGATGGTAGTTCAACAACCAAGCATTCGAGGAGTTCTATGCTGATCTCAATATCCATCACCATTTTACCTCGGTGGCTCATCCTTAGACCAACGGGAAGGCTAAGGTAACCAATCGGACCATCCTCCAAGTGCTCCGCACCATATTAGATAAGGCCAAGGGCCGGTGAGCCGAGGAACTTTCCAGTATTCTTTAGGCCTACCACACCATGCCCAGAATGGCAACAGGCGAGACACCTTTCAACCTTGTCTTCAATATTGAGCTGTGATTCCAGTAGAGATGGGTCTGCCCATACTGCAGGTAAAGCACTATGATGAGGTTGAGAATCTGGCACACCTTCTGCTCAACCTAGGCTTGCTAGAAGAGATAAGAGACAAAGCTTGACTCCGCATGGTGGCTTACAGATAATGGGTGGCCTGGTATTACAACTCCCGCGTGAAGCCGAAGGCCTTCGCCCAAGTGACTTGGTCCTGGATGAGCTAAAGTCTCATAGCCAAGAGAATGTGGCAAGCACTCCCCTAAGTGGGAAGGCCATTACAAGGTGGTCAAAGCCCTCCCTTATGAAGCTTACTACCTCGCCGTACTCGATTTCATCCAATCTTCACGAACTTGGAATGCCAATAATCTGAGGATGTATTATCAATGATGTAAGACTTACTCTCATTAATGAAAGTTCTTTTTTGGTGCAACACTATTTCTTGCCTGCACAGGAACTATATCCGTCGAACTCCCAATTCGATGACAGCAAGTTAGGAAACTCCTGAAGCCCTGTACTCTATTTGTCAAACTCTCAGTTTGACGATGGTAAGCCAGGAAACTCTTGAATCCCCGCACTCTATCTGTCGGACTCCTAGTTCAATGATGGCAAGTCAAGAAACTCCTGAAGCCCCGTACTCTATCCATTAGACTTCTAGTTCGACAACGGCAAGCCAGAAAACTCCTGAAGCCTTGCACTCTATCCATTGGACTCTCAATTCGATAATGACAAGTTGAGAAACTCATGAAGCCCTGCACTCTACCCGTCAGACTCTCAGTTTGATGATGGCAAGCCAAGAAACTCCTAAAGCCCCATACTCTATTCATCAGACTTCCAGTTTGGCAATGGCAAGCTGAGAAACTCCTGAAGCCCTGCACTCTATCCATTGAACTCTTAGTTTGGCGACGGCAAGCCATGAAACTCTTGAAGCCCCGTACTCTATTTATCGAATGCCCAGTTCAGCAATGGCAAGCTAAGAAACTCCTGAAGCCCTGAACTCTATCTATCGGACTCTTAGTTCGGTGATGGCAAGCCAGAAAACTCCTGAAGCCCCTCACTCTATCTGTCAAACTCTCAGTTCAGCAACGGCAAGCTAGGAAACTTTGAAGCCCTGCACTCTATCGATCAAATGCTCAGTTCGGTGATGGCAAGCCTAGAAACTTCTAAAGCCCCGCATTCTATCCATCGAACTCCTAATTTGGTGATGGCAAGCTAGAAACTCCTGAAGCCCTGCACTCTATCCATCAAACTCTCGGTTCAGCGACAACAAGCTAAGAAACTTCTGAAGTCCTGCACTCTATCCATCAGACTCCCGGTTTGACAATGGCAAGCTAGGAAATTCTTGAAGCCCCGTACTCTACCCATTGGACTCTTAATTAGCAATGACAAGCTGGAAAGCTTTTGAGGCCCCGCACTCTGACTTGCAAGTCTTCCGATCTAGTAGAGATGATTTATAGAATCTCTAAGGCTTCCTCGACCACCCGCCAGTCCTTGAAATGGGCAGGATGAGCCAGAACTTTGGAAGCCTTAAGATCAGCAACCGTAGTATCTCCCAGTCCGATGGAGGCGGTTCACAGTGCCTCTGAGGTTCCTTCGGCCACCTACCAGTCTTTGAACAAGGCAGGAGGGGCCAAAACTTTTGAAAACCTAAGTCTAGCAACTATAGAAAGGATCCATTTCTGTTCCCAAAAGAAAAAGAAAGAAAAAAAAATAAAAAAAGAGAAAAGGAAGACAATGGACAATTCACTGATGGAAAAAGAAGTTCTATTGATGAAGAAGAAGATTTTACAAGAAAAGGAACCCCCGATAGGCTTGGAGATTCTCTAAAATGTCTAAGTACAAAAGTCAAAAGAAAAAAGAAAAAAAAAGAGAAGAAACTGTGGATCATGGCGACGTTGTAGGGGCCTTGCCGGGAAGTCGGGGGATCTCACCGACCTCCTCCTGGTTTTTCACTGGTGGGGTGGATGGATTAGTGGTGACGGGTGCGAAGCCAGCCCCTCCATTCGATGCCTCCTCCTCTGCACCACCGCAGCCTGGGAGGTCCAAGATGATGGTGTCCAGGTCTCGATCTGGGAAGGCCTGGGCCACCTTCACCTTGTAGTCTGTAAGCCCCTTGAGAAAGAAGTCCATGACCTCCTCCCAGACCTCTTCGATGATTTCTGCCAAGTTCTTGAACCTCGGCATAGCTTCTGCGACTTCCTTTTTAGCGGCCTCCATCTGGGCCATTGTTGTGTTCGCCTTTTCCTCTACTGCTGATGCCTGCACCATCGCCACCTCCTGTTGCGCTGGAGGGTCCAGGACCGCCTCTCCAAGCATGCCACCTTCACGGCGAACTCTTCCGCCTGGCAGGTGGCCTTGCCCTTCTCAACTGCCAGGGATGCTTCAAGATCTATGGCATGCCTCTCTGCTCTGGCCGTTGACTCCATGTCAGCCACCTCAGTCTGAAGGATCCTGGTTTGCTCGTCCAGGACCCATACCCTCTTAGTCTGCACCCGTGCCTTCACCTCTAGCACCTTTGAATGCTTCTTCTCTTGGGCATCCCGCTTGGCCCATTGCATGCAGTAATCCCTAATGAGGATTATGTCGATGGCTATCTACAATAATAGAAGCGTCAGCAGAAGTAATGCAAATAGTAAAGAAAAGAAGTTAGAAGAGGAGAAGACTTACCATGAATAGCTGAGGGAGGATGCCCGTAATGGTTGCTGAAGGTTGCTTGCTGCTCCTCTCAAGGTGATCACGTGGCTGGATAGCAAACTCCATCATTCGCTCGGCTAGCCCAGTGTCCTGCATGATCCCGCATTCGGCGGTACTACGATGGACACCCGCTTCACCCCAGGAGTCACTGTCACTAGGGCCATCACCATTCCCGGGGTGGGCACCTCAACTGTCGGGGGCGTGGTTGCTACTCCTATTGCCGATGGCGGTATCGGTCTCCCTCCCACCGCTGCCTCATCCTCCACTTCGATCATGTCCAGGGCTTCCATGGAAGAGATCCTAGCCCAGCCCGTGTAGCTTTGTCGGGCCCATGGGCCGGGAGCTGGGCCTGCACCCCTACCCAAGTGGGTGCCGACCCAACCCACATTTCCTCCCGACCGACCAAAGAACTCACCCTGGGCTCCCATCTAGACTCATCGCGGGCCCTCTTTGATGGGTCCTCCCTAGGCTTGGTGGATGCACTCCTCTTCCGAGACATCTCCCAGATTTGGTCCATTGAGAAATTCATGCCTGCAAAAAAAGAAGAATGCTAGTTAATCTCAAAGCTGAGAAGGACCCCTACGGGAAAGAAAATATGGCTCATGAGGCTCGCCTAAAGCACGAATTGGGCTGACCCCGGCCTTGAACAGGTTGTGTTCAGCCAGTAGGTTCTGGAGGGAATGGATGATAGAGGTAATGAGCTGACCGCACACCTCCGGTCTGTAGCCTCCACCTGGGAGTTACAGTTCCTGGAATGGTCTGGATCATTCCAAACCCAGTCAACCCCCTCGATCGAGGTGAAGAAAAACCTATTCTTCCATCCCTTGATGGAAGAAGGAAGGTCGAATTTGATGGCCCCCGGGCGGGAGGCCACAAACCACCACCCGTCATCAAAGGGGTGGCGCTTCAGGGTGAAGAGTGCCCTGAAGATGGAAAAACGCGCAACAATTTTATGGAAATGACAAAGAATAGTGAAGTAGGAAATGATCCTGACGACGTTCGGGATGAGTTGGGCTAGAACTAGGTAGAAGTTACTGAGGAAGGAGAGGAAACATGGATGCAGAGGCAAGCAAAGATCCCAAAGAAGAAGTCCTCGTACAGGAAAATTCGACCCGGGCCACTAAAGATGACCTGTTCCCCCGGTCCAAGAATCGAGAGCCTAATAGAGTCTGAAATCCTGTAGGTATCCCAAAATCGAGAGAGGTCCTCCCAGGTCATCACCAAGGCAATGCCAAAGGGACCAGCTACACGAGAAGGAACAAAAGGAATAGGAGGAGCAGAAGGAATAGGAGGAACAAAGGGAGAAGGAGAAGGACAAGAGGGTGCCCTAGGTCGACCTATAACGATCCTCGTCGATCGGGGAGCTTACAAACATTAAGGAAGATATCATCCTCCTCATCGAAGGATGGGGTCCTAGGCCAAGAAGGCCCTACCTCGCTAGAGTGCCCCGAGCAGAGACATATCCAACTAGATGGATCTATCCTAAAGCAAAGAAGAAGAAAGGTACCGACGAAGAGATACCTAAAGACTTTAGAATGAGACTCCCTCAGCACAGGCCGAAGGAGAAGAAGAAGACAAAGGAGGGGAACACTAACTTAGATGCCTCGGAGAGAAAGGTCAGACTAGAAAAGAAAAGGCTCTGGTCCTCTTGCGAGCTCGAAGGTTTGAAAGAGATGGTTTAGGGAAAGTTTTTCTCTCTTTCAAAAATACCTTGATAGCACTCGTGCATCCTTTTGGTTTTCTCACCATTGGATGCATGCCACGTGTCAAGATCAACTGGCAACGGCACCTCAACATGCCGAAGATCGCCTCGAGCCCAACATCAATCATCATGCTTCCTTGGATCCGCTGACATGGTGTCTCTGCATTGGCCTCACGGCACGATCTATGAGTCATCGACAATCGAGGTATTTAATGGTGCTGGATAAGTGTCCTTCCATGTCAGCATCATAATAACTCCCTTCGCCCCGAGCATTGCATCATGCCCAAGACTTGAGAGTGGGGGTAACTAATATGGCATGACCACTGATGTGGAACGCCCCTCGGATTCGGCTGGCAGCCATGCTAGTAGAAGGCACCACATAGATGCACTGGCTGGATGAGGTACCTGGATCGAGCCCCTGGCCAAGGTCAACTCCCCCAGGGTCGAGCCCTCACCGAGGTCACCCTCTCATTCTTCGAGCCCCTGGCCAAGGTTAGCTTCCCCCAGGGTCTAGCCCTCGCAGAGGTTGCACTCTCGTTCTTCAAGCCCCTAGTCAAGGTCAGCTCACCCAGGGTTGAGTATTGGATGAGAAGAGTTTTTGAACATGAGAGACAGGAGAAACCAGAGTCTCCTGCACACAGAGCTGAGCCACTCTCTCCACTTAGAGTACCTGAGATAGCTTTAGGACCTTCAGATGTACCGACCTCATCTCCTAGGATCCTTGGCACTCCGCATCACTAGAGTAGATTGGGTGATCAGTTGGTGCAACGGATCATTGAGTTGGTGAGCCATTCTATCATCTAGATGATGTTTGACAGAGTCGATGGGCTTCAAGAAGAGATGACAAAGATATGATGACTTATGAGTAGCAGCCCAGAGGCTCTTTAGTATTAATTGATTTTGATAGAGTGGTGTGGAGACTAGATGATGGTTTTGTTGAGGTTCGATCTATTGCTGATAGGCTCAGCATGTCTCAAATAATGAGCTTTGGTATTATCACCAATATGTTATTTCACCTCTTTGAGATAGTATTTGAGCAGCAACCCATGTACTAGCAGTAGCAGCTCCAGCATTACCTCCGACATCTTTTTCAGCCATTGCAATATCAAGCTGGCCTCTTTCTTAGACTTTTCCTTCTCGTGTTCTTTAGCTTATTCTTAGCCAGCTAGGACCATTGGCCCTTGTTAGGACTTATCATCGATCTACTAGGTGGCCACTCCTAGCTACATGACTTGCCACTAGGATTAGAAGCCAGATTGCTCATCCTTCCCTTTCTAGAGAAGGTTCTGCAGCCACCCTAGAGATCCCCTCTGATGCTTAGATTTACACTTTTAGGATCTCTTAGATATGTCTTAGGCTAATATCTATGTATTAGTTTTTATGTTTTAGAACTATGTTGTATATTCATACTATTTATTGGGGTGTACTCTTTGGTTTGTTTCATTTTTTGTATACAGTATTCTCCTTATCTTACGAAACTTATGATATGAAGAACATTTATTTTCTTTAATGATGTTTGATTGCTTTAATTGGTTTATATAGGCAGAGCTATCCCTAATGATTCTTCTTGATGATAACAAATAGGGAAAGAAATATTAAAAAAATGATAAAAATGAATAAATAAGGGGAAGAAAACTATGAAAAAACTATGAATAAATGGAAATGAATAAATAAGAAATATAAATCATAGGATAAGAAAATATTTGCCTTATTTATATAAAAAATGTAAATATAAGATAGATAGTATAATATTAGAGATTTCTGAAATTTTTTGCTTTGATTCTTACTCTGATGCTTGAAGTTTCTCGCAAATTCTTGCTTTGATACAAAAAAAATTCTACTCCGATTCTTATAGTTCTTGCTCTGATATTTATATCTAAATAGGTTTGATACTCATAACTGAATACTTCAATACTTTTAAAATTACTCTAATACTTTGTCTTTGATATTTTGCTCTAATACTATTATATATTTTGATACTTATTGTTTGGTTTTGATACTATCATATTATTTATTTTGATACATCATATATAGATATTGTTTAAGTGTATCAATGATGGTCTAATAAATATCAAAATATGCTTTGATATGCAAGTTGTATAATATGATACTCTTTGTATACTTTGATACTTAATCTATAAGTTATACAATATGCTTTGATACTGAATCTACAAAGCCTTAATTTCTTGAAAAGTTTGCTATGATAACTTCAAATATTCTATCACTCAAGAATTGAAAATCTATATGATGAATGATATCATGAATTCTTGTATAATTAACATTACTTGAGTTATTTTAACCTAGATTCAATTTCTTAGAGTATTTATTTTGGTATCATTTGCTTATATACTCAAAGTTTTGTCATCGTCATCAAAAAGGAAGAGATTGTTGGTCTCAATGATTGATTTTGATTAATAATAAAATATTTAAGTATATAAAGTCACTAATAAGTTGAATGAGCTAATGTTTCAGGAAATGTAAGGATAACAACTATTAATTTTAATAATAAATTTTTGAAGATCTAAAGATATGGAAAAGATAATGCAAATCATGTAAAAAATAGGCTATTAGGTTATGGAGTCAAGAAAGTTTGGAAAAATCAAAGTTTTAGTCCGATATGGAAGAGTTTCAGCTTAGTATAGGAAAGTTTTAGTGATGCGGGATAATAATAAAAACTAAATTACTATTAATAAGTCCTAATTATTAGAGAAAAATAAAGATTAATTTTTTTATATTTTTTTAGATTTTTAAGAAGACTCAAAGATAACAATAAAGTAAACTAGTTCTAGTTAACTACCCATAAGTAAACCTAACAAGTAAGCAAGAAAATCAGGATTTGGTAGCTAGGAACCACCATAAACTAGGGTCTACTTTCAAAGATCAAAAACTAAGGAGTAGGGAAAAGGATTTTGAATTTTACCAATGTTGATTTTTTTCCTCTGAAGCAGATATGTTGGAACTCTCAAGATTACATGGCAGGGCTTCAAGATTTTGCTCTTCGGGCTCCGATCTTCCGTGATATCGGTTCCAAGGCAAGAATACCTCGACTTGAGTTCCTAATCACCTGCAAACGCTCAACAAAGGAAGTTTTAAGTTAGAAAAAAATAAAGTAAAGAAAAGATGGAAAAGTAAAAGGGAAAAGGAAAGGAAGAAGTCAGCTAGGGTTTTCTAGCATTTGGATAAGTAGGATAACTAGGGCCTCACACCCTGCGATGTTTCGAAGAACCAAGGAAAAGGGCCTCACACCCTGCGATGCACACAGTAAAGAAAAAATTTTGACAGAATGTCATTGTATTTCATCAATAATCATTAATTAATACAGGAGGGCTTGATGGAGTATTTATAGACCAACAACCAGTGGTGTAGGGGTTACAAAGACTAGTGTTTGTTTCCTTAGGCAACAACTCCTTGAATCCTGCTTCTGCATCATAAAATCTAGCTTTTGATCTTCCTTGGACTTCCCTCTTTTATGGATTCCTTTGAAACTCTTCGCATCCTCTTGAAATTCCTTTATGATGGGTGCTAATTCCTTAAATTTTGGGCAACAAGAAGATGAAGTGGGCGACAAAATAAAATTGAGATGAAGTGCCCTTCTCTTTTACTCCTCTTAAATTATGATTTCTTGAATGGATGGGCGACAAAAAAAATAAGATGGCATCAACTCCTCTTGGTCTCTATCTTCTTGCAACTAAAACTTGAAAGATAGCTTCCAATGTCATTTGAATTTGAATGCTCTAGATAGATTATCCCATCTTGGCCGACTCCTCTTAAAAAGTGGTGACAAAAAGGAAGGAAGGATGAGGTGCTAAGGCTTGGACTCCTGCTTTACACATATCTTAAAACCATTGGCATCTTGGAATTTAAATGAACGACAACATTATAGAAAAAATGTGGCACCCACTTTGGATAAAGTTGAACTTCAAATGGTGTATGAATGTCGAGATGTTTGGATGTCTTAATATCTTGATAAAAAATAAAGGCAACCATTTTTGACATAAAATTGTCCAACCAAGATAAATGACTTGGCATGTGATGTTGTCCAGATGAGGTGACAAGTGATGTCCAAACATGTCATGTGATATTGTCCAAAATCTTGAAAAGGTGGTGCCAAGAAGTGGTTGCATATACAAGTGACTTGGGCTAAGACATGGAGTCACATGGCTTGTTTTGAGCTAGCACATGGAGTCACATGGGTCTAGACTTGGGTCCCCTCTTGTATTACAGGACTCAACTAACAATTGCAAAACTCAACCAACTAATTAATTAAAGCCCAACTTGATCAATTTGATCAAAAGGCATAACCAATAAAATAAAATGGCTTAAGTTGGTAAATAGGGTTTGGCCCAAAATAGGTTTTGACACAACCTAGTAAATAGGGTTTATATACAAACCTTAATTGATAAAAAGGGCTAACTCACTAGGTAAATATATATATATATATATATATATATATCATATTGGTATATTATATATATATATTATATGTTTCATTTGGGTTCAGGGTTTTATAGATTTAGTTTGGATCTAGGGATTTTTTTACAGACTTAATTTTGGAGTTTAGGGATAACCCAACTAAGCTAAAATAATAAAATTTAAAATAAATATTTACTAGTGATTTGGGGTTTGGGCTTAGGGCTTTATTCATAGGTGATCCATAGGGATATGGGTTACCTATCATTTTCTTCTGGCCCTGGTGTCCGCACCAATTCTTCCCGGGTGGAAGAAACTCGATCCTGTCGAGTATGGGTCAACTTCGCTATGATAGCGCTTTTGTAAGTCTGGGTCAACTCTTTGCAAGTCCTCTCTAATGATCCAAGAATTATCAGTCTTGGGTCATCCTTGCCAACGAACCAGATATCGCTGATAATCTTTGCCCCAAGTAGCGATAATCTTATCATCCAAGATTCGCTCGATCCTGTCTCCAAGCTGGTAGTATGGCAGGTGGACACACATGGGTTAGCTCACTCTCAAGGATTGGATTAGGCCCAAAAGGCTCACTAGGAATCAACGTTGTCTCTCTATACTCAATAAGGTATGAAATGTTGAAAGTATGACTAATACCTAGTTCAGGTGGTAACTCGAGCATGTAGGCATTAGGTCCAATTTTTCTAATTACTTTGTATGGTCCACTACTACGGGCATGTAACTTTTTCATGGTTCCAGGTGGGAACCGTTCAGGTCAGCCTAACCATGATAAAGTCTCCTTCATTGAATTTCTGAGTCTTTTTCTCTTTTTTTTATTGATATGTATGTAAATGACTAATACTATACCTAATGGACTACAGACTCTACTAAACCCTAAAAAAAAAATGAGTTTGACCCTTGGTTGATTGGTGACATACAAATGAGAATGGTGCATGGACTCCTACTAAATGCCATAGAGTTTTCCAGAAGTATGATGCAAATCTAACATGCTCAATGAATGTATGTAATATGCTAACCTCTATAAAATGCATTCTAATGGTCAGAGAACATAGGAAGCTTCAGGAAAAGGTAGAAAATAATAAGTAGATTCGAGGGTGACTTGGTAGGGTAGAAAATAAGAAAAGGTTCAGGAATTTGTTCTAGACTAATGGAGTTGACCTTAAAGTTTGGACATTGGGTTACATGAACAGGTAAATAAAGGTCAGTGATTTCAGGAAAAAGATCTTCAATTGGGACCATAGGAGTGAAGTCTTCCTGAGGGTACTGGACTAAATAAGCCAAGTCCTCACTAATTACTTTGGATTCATGAATCTTAGGACTAGGCTCTATAATTTGGCTCTCTTCTAGTATTTTCTCAGGTAAAGTCTTAGTAGTAGGGTTAGGCTCCTCATGGGTCTCTTTTTCTAAGAGTCCTACCAGTATAATTTCAGTCTAGGTACAGTCATGGTCAACTAACTCTGGGCTGGCTTTAGTCTGAGTGCCTACCGGGTCAGCTAATTCTAGGTTAGCCATATGTATTTCCTCTTCTCCCTCATACTCATCCACTAAGTTCATATCAGCTTCATACATCTTCAATGTTATCTTTGTGAACCAATGGGGTAGTAGGAATGGGTCGGTTAAGAAAGAATTGGCTAGGATTTGGACTAGTAGGGATAGGTCGGGTTGGATTAGCGTTGAGTCGGCTTGGGTAAGAATTGGATCGACTCTGCTGAGGAATGGGTTGACTCGGGTGGATTTGACTAGATCCTAATTTTTGATAAGGAGTACTAATTCTAATGGGTTCTGGCCAACTAATTGAAACCTGACTAGCACTAAATTGATACCTAGGGTTATAGGTTCCTTAGTTCATAGGATAGGGCTCGGATCTAGGGTCATGGATATGGGTTCATAGGATCTAGGTGCATATGATTTGGGTAGGTACTTTTTTCTAAGTTTAAGTTTTATATCGCTCCAGGTAGTTATGGGTATATCTCTTCTTCGTCTGATCATTCTTTCAACATCATCCCAGTAAATTCTAGCCTGGCATACTAACTTAAGCTTAGCAAACTTAAACTTTCTTTCATCAGATACTAGTTCCCTCTTAAAATATAGATCCATACCTTCTTTCCAATCAATATAATCCTCAAGATCAAGATTACCAGCAAATATAGGTACTTCTATCCTAAATTCGTATTGGCTTTCTCATCCTGGTCTATGAAATCATAGTTGGGTCTCTTATGGCTAGTCTCCCAGATTTGGTCCTAGTGTGGGGCTCTCCTAGGGTTAGGCTCCAAGAATGGGTCAGGGTATGGGGTCTCAAGTTTAGGCTTAGCACGGGTCTCAGGGGTTCTCTCTAGGGTTCCTAACCAATTATCTAGTCGGTCGAACTTATTGTTCATCAGGGCAAACTGATCATTCATGAACCTCATAAAGGTTTCAAAGTTGTACTCCATGGTCAGATTAGGTTAGGTTTGGATAAGACTACTGGTATGGAGTTACTAATCTAGTACCCATGCAATGCAATCACACAGAACTTCACTCGGACTAGGGTTTCCTAGACCTAGAGCTCAAGTAGAATGGGTCAACTCAAATTACAACCAATTCAGTAATTACCCGTCCACTGGCCAGGTAAGAGGTGGGGTCGTGGGAGGCTCCCCCTGCTCTCATAGGGTCCTAATAAAAACCATGAGACTGCTTAAGGCATTTACCTCTAGACCTCTAGCTTTAGACACCAGATTCAAGTGATAATCAAAGGATTGGGTGCACTAGCATTCACACAATACTTGGAACCCGACCTGTTGGAGTCCCTAGCACTAGAGCAAATTAAGTCTAATTAATTTTAATTAGGCTGGGCTTGGATGCAAAAGAAGGTTGTTATGGGCCCGGGACAGGTGATGAGATCCTGCCCTGATCTGGGATGCTCATGTTCCCTTAAGATTAGGTTACTTGATGATGCAGTCACACAAATATGAAACCCTAAATGCACTGAAATTAAAATAATTAAAAATAATAAAAAAATAAAATTTAATTAATTTTTTTAATTATCTTCAAAATTAACTTCAGATCTGATGAATTTTATATTTTCAATCTTGGGATATCACATCCGGTCGTAGCTCATTACTCCCATGGATCGTGACAGTATACTTACGTATGCCCGCACATGAGGCATGCTTTCCTTCCACCAAAAAATAGCAAATAAAAAAAATTATCTGATTTTTTTTAGATTAATAGATTACATAGGATTAACAAAAAGATTATTTCTAATTTTTTTGAATTTTTTAGATAGGTTTTATGCAGTTTTAATTTCAGCCTAGTTCTAGGTATGCAAAAATTTCAAAACTAGATGTTAAACCTTAGTTTAACCTTCACTCTGATACCAAAACTGATGCGGGATAATAATTAAAACTAAATTACTGTTAACAAGTCCTAATTATCAGAGAAAAATAGAGATTATTTTTTTAATATTTTTTTTCAAATTTTTAAGGAGACTCAAAGGTAACAATAAAATAAACTAGTTCTAGTTAACTACCCGCAAGTAAACCTAACAAGTAAGCAAGAAAATCAGGATTTGGTGGCTAAGAAATCACCGTAAACTAGGGTCTACTTTCAAAGATCAGAAACTAAGGAGTAGGAAAAGGATTTTAAATTTTACCAACATCAAATTTTTCCCCTGAAGCAGATATGTTGGAACTCTCGGGATTCCATGGCAGGGCTTCAAGATTTCACTCTTCGGGCTTCGATCTTCGCGATATTGGTTCCAAGACAAGAACACCTCAACTTGAGTTCCAGATCACCTGCAAACACTCAATAAAGGAAGTTTCAAGTTAAAAAGAAACAAAGTAAAGAAAAGATGGAAAAGTAAAAGGGAAAAAGAAAGGAAGAAGTCAGCTAGGTTTTCTGGCATCTGGATAAGTAGGATAACTAGGGCCCTACACCCCGCGATGTTCCGAAGAACAAAGAAAAAGGGCCTCACACCCCGTGATGCACATAACAAAGAAAAAATTTTGATAGAATGTCATTGTATTTCATCAATGATCATTAATTAATACAGGGGGGCTTGATGGAGTATTTATAGCCAACAGCCAGTGGTGTAGGGGTTACAAAGACTAGTGTTTGTTTTCCTTAGGCAACAACTCCTTGAATCCTTGCTTCTGGCATCATGAACTCTAGCTTTTGATCTTCCTTGGACTTCTCTCTTTTATGGATTCCTTTGAAACTCTTGGCATCCTCTTGGAATTCCTTTATGATGGGTGCTAATTCCTTGAATTTTGGGCGATAAGAAGATGAAGTGGGCGACAAAATAAAATTGAGATGAAGTGCCCTTCTCTTTTACTCTTCTTAAATTGGCGATTTCTTGAATGGATGGGTGAAAAAAAAAAATAAGATGGCGTCAACTCCTCTTGGTCTCTATCTTCTTGCAACTCAAACTTGAAAAATTGCTTCCAATCTCATTTGAATTTGAATGCTCTAGATAGATTCTCCCATCTTAGCCGACTCCTCTTAAAAAGTGGTGACAAAAAGGAAGGAAGAATGAGGTGCTAAGGCTTGGACTCCTTCTGCTTTACTCATCTTAAAACTATCGACATCTTGGAATTTAAATGAACGACAACATTAGAGAAAAAAATGTGGCACCCACTTTGGATAAAGTTGAACTTCAAATGGTGTTTGAATGTCTAGATGTCTGGATATATGGATGTCTTAATGTCTTGATAAAAAATAAAGACAACCATTTTTGATATAAAATTGGCCAACCAAGATAAATGACTTGGCATGTGATGTTATCCCGATGAGGTAAGTGATGTCCAAATATGTCATGTGATGTTGTCCAAAATCTTGAAAAGGTGGCGCCAAGAAGTGGTTACATATGACAAATGACTTAGGCTAGCACATGGAGTCACATGGCTTATCTTGAGCTAGCACATGGAGTCACATGGGTCTGGACTTGGGTCCCCTCTTGTATTACGGACTCAACTAACAATTACAAAACTCAACCAACTAATTAGTAAAGCCCAACTTGATCAATTTGATTAAAAAGGCATAACCAATAAAATAAAATGGCTTAAGTTAGTAAATAAGGTTTGGCCCAAAATAGCTTTGATACAACCTAATAAATAGGGTTTATATACAAACCCTAATTGGTAAAATGGGCTAACTCAACTAGGTAAATATATATATACTGGTTTCATTTAGGTTCAGGAGTTTTTTACAGACTCAATTTTGGGTCCAGGAATTTTTTTACTGACTAATTTTGGGATTTAGGGCTATACCCAACTAAGCTAAAATAAAAAAAATTGAAATAAATATTTACAAGTGATATGGGTTTGGGCTTAGGACTTTATTCACAGGTGATCCACAGGGATATGGGTTTGACCTGTCATTTTCTTCTGGCTCTGGTGTCCGTACCATTTAGCTGGCACATTACTAAGCCAATATAGATGAAAATTGAGCTGACTCAATAAGGAGAGTTGATTATATAAATGCTGATTTTTTGAAAGTTAACTAGTAAGCCAACTCAAATAGCAACTAAGTCAACTCGAATAGAGACCAAGTAGATCGTATGGATCTAAGTTGACTCAATAATAAAAAATAAAAAGTTGATTTTTGGAAAAACATGACTGAGTCTACTCAAATAAGAACCAAGTCAACTCGGATGTGATCCAAGTTGACTTGAGACTCCTGACAAACATGATAGCTAGTTTTGTTGAAAGTTTAGATTGACTCAATTTTGATTCTAATGGCTATATTTTGTTCTCCAATGACTATAAACAATTATTTTGATCTTAGAAACATACTTAAGGACCACCAAACTCATTGAAGATATCAACCAAACTCAGAATATTTTAAGTGCCATCAAGAATAAAGAGATAAAGTTAAAGCATTGTTTTGAGAGCTCAACTCTCAACTAGCTGAAAATATTGCCTCAACCATTGGCTTCTCATCAAGGAAACAAGTATTGAAGCTTCCATAGATTCCTAGGAGTCCCCTTCTTTTATGTATAAGTGTTTTCACTCTTACTCTTTTCAAGGAGCTTTGTACTTATATTGTTCTTTTTATTTCTTGTTGCCTACTTCAATTGGGGATTTAAGTTTGGTATATTTAGGCTATGGGTTGGTCGAAATGGTTTTGGATTATGAGCTCTAAAAAATAATCTATAAAAGATTTTGATTATGAGCCCAGTAAGATAATGTAATTGTAATCTTTGAAGATATTATAGTAAACAATTTTAAGAAATGACTTGGAAAGTGGATATAGATGCTGCATGCACCAAACTATTATAAAATCCTTTATATTTGTGTGTGCTATCTTACTTCTTGCATTTACTTTTAGCATTTTATTTTATATTTGTTTGAGCACAATTTTTGCTCACCTCCATTCTATAAGTCGCACATATTTAAGTTTAATTTTTGAGAAACCCAATTTACCCTCCTTTTAGATTGTCCAGCTAAGCAACACCTCACTTCTAGCATCTCATTATCGACTACCATAGCTCCTTCTTCTCTCTCTTTCTTCCATTTAAGTTCATAGCTTTCCATTCTTAAGCCCCATGGGGAACAAGGTCGGAGATGTCACCAAAGCTAAGGTAAAAACCCGATCCCACCTCTTCTCTTCTCTCCCTTCTTTTTCTATGGCCTTTAGCACCACCACTGGCAATTAGATTCATCAAAAATTGACCAAAGAAGAAAATTTGGATGAATCCCCTATTTCTTTTTATGATTTCTCCCTCTTTTTGGTCATTGGCACCGCCACCCCTTGAAAACAAGATCGTGATCATGTATCCTAGCCTCTCTATGTCCTACCATGGCAAGGCCATGGCTACCGGTAGTGGCCAATGGCAAAAACTACGAAAAGGCCCCTCGATTCTCATATTTTTAGAATTGTTTCATTTAATGTCATGCAGGTTAGCCACCCACCATTAATCATCCACTACTACCCACCACTAGCTAGACATTGTCGATCCTCCGGTCACTAGCACAACCCAATTTCTCTCCTATTCAGCCAAATAAGAATAGGAAAAGAATAGAAAAGAAAAGAAAAAGGAGAGAGTACTAGCTCTTTTTCTCTCTCTTATGTCTCTCTCCTTTAGGATTTCTCTCTCTAAAATCTATTCAAAGTCAAGACTCCTTTTGCTATGAATTTGAGTTGATCCAAAGAAGTTTGAAACTGCTTTGATATCCATGCAATATAACAATCCCATCCTAGTCTTCGCTGGATACATTTGGAATCTAGTTATCATTGATATTTATTGAATTATCTAAGTCATAATTGATCATGATTAGACAAATTTATCTAATTTGGACCAATTCAGTTAGTCAAACATCGCCACTTGGCTAGCTAACCTTGTCTTTCCTCCATCCTTATTTATCCAATTTTAATCTGATTTTAATTTTCTTGGGTTTTGAAGTTATTAATGATAGATTTTAAGGGTATGAATAGGTTCAGGTGAATTAAACATAGTTAAACTTTGAAGGTCTAGGATGAATGTGATAAGTAGTCTCAACACTCCTTACTTATTTTTGAATTGCCAATATTTTTAATGCTTAAAAATTTATAAAATATAGAAAGAATATTTGACATTGATGATTCTATGTTTTTTAAATTAAGGATTAAGCATATGATATTATGCAAATCATGAATTGTCATGAAAAGTATAGTTTATAGATATCTTAATATCAATAACTTGTTTATGAATTATGGACTTCAAATTTATGAAATCTATATTTTAATAATCAAAAGATTAGTTGCATGATTATTTTATTTTTAATAATTTATTTATGGATTATGAACCCTATAAAAGTCATTAAATATCTTTTGATTTATTTATTTATCTATGATATAAGAACACATATTTTAAAACTATAATTTAAGAAACCTGATTATTAGTTCATAGATAACTATGCATAACCCTCTAGCAAGTTATAGTAGTTGGTGTATGGCTCTCACCAATAGGTTATAGTAACTTGGCATATGACCCTTGCCAGCAGATTACAGTAGCTTGGCATACGGCACTCACCAGAAGGTTATAGTAGCTTGGAATATGGCTTTCGCCAGTAGGTTACAGTAGTTAGCATACAATCCTTGTTAGCTTGTTATAGTAGCTTGGCACATAGCTTTTGCTAACATGTTATAGTAGTTGGCATGATATTGATTATAGTCTTATTATGGGTATAAAGTGATCTTTGCATTTAGTTTGAGAGAATTATTAAGAATTATGATATGACAAAGTAACAGATGATTTATAATTTTATTTATAAAATCAACTTGATGTATAAATTTATTTATGCTATGCATTGGAAATCATATTTATATAAATTGCATAATTTATGTATATACAAGAGTATAATTGATTTATAATGTAATATTATTATGAAAACATTTTACTTTTTAATAATAAATATCTTCTCTAAATGATTTATTATTGTATGTACAAAATTATAATTGATTCGGTAGGGAAGTGTAAGTTTTATTTACTAAGGTAGTTTAGCTTAAACATCTTTGGCTTTTTTTTTCCAAAGAAATAAGATCACTAGGGATGAAGAATGCTTTAGTTTTGAAGATCATGTTAGCAAGATAATTTTATAGCAAAATTTAGTTTTTTGATTGATTATAAATTTATAGTTGGCAATTTTTTTAAAATTTAAGATAATAGATTTTGATATTTTATTTCAGATTTAGTTGCTCTAAGTCGGTATTTATTTAATTATCTAATGGATAATGATTGGATCTTTTTTTTTATTTGAGATTATATATAATTGGCTTTGTATTATCGTAGATAGTAACCCCGGTAGTATAGTCATGTTATGTCCTAGATTTAGGGCGTGACAATAATACTTCATCTTTTCCATAAGGTGGCCTCATCTCGAAAAAGAAGAAATTTTGCCTTTCCCTTCTAGTGGATGGCTTAGAAGTTACTGATCAAGAGATAAACTCTTATTATCTTTTTGACTCCTTTAAGAAGCTATTTGCCTCACCATTAGATCTCATCACTTCAGTTGATCAGAATTGTCTTTATGGAAATCACAAGGTGGATCTTCAACTCTTGCTGACCCCTTCTCTTTAGAGGAGATACATGCAACTATCCTTACCTTTGGATAGCACAAAAGCCCTTGGTCCAAATGGTTTCTCTTTCCTATTCTTTCAAGGGTGCCGGAGCTTGTTGAAAGATAGTCTCTTAGCCCTTCTCGAAGATTTTCATCATGGTATGTTGGATATCTCAAGATTTAATGTTGCTTATACGTGAATTTATTCCCAAAAAAATGGGTTGCTTTCTATTCATGATTTTAAATGGTAGCTGAATAGTCACTATAAAATCATCTCAAAAATCTTAGCTAGCAGTCTTGGTAAATTCCTTCCCCAACTAGTGGATGATTCACAGTCAGCTTTAATTAAAGGGAGACCTACAATTGGGAACTTTTTATGTGCTCATGAAATGAGTGCTTATTGTAAGTGATCCAACAGTCAAGATGTTGTTCTTGGCAAGTTAGATTTTGATAAGATTTTTGACAAAGTCAATTGGAAGTTTCTTCTTGACATTCTTAGAGCAGAGAGTTTCCTAACAAACAGGTTGTGGATTGAGCAGCTTCTCTCCTCTGCTTCAATTGCTGTGATTGTGACCAGTGAACCAAGTAGATGAATCAACTACAAAATTGGCTTGAAACAAGGAGATCATCTATCTCCTAGTCCTTTTATTTTTGTTACTGATATCTCAAGTTCTCAAACTTGTTGGATCAAAGGGGCTGATTAAAGGCATTATTCCGATTGTATCTTCTAGAGGATACGTCAGTGCCCTTTAGAAATATTTTGTTGTCTGACTTTCTTTGCTGTACTCATTTCAGAATTATATCTTGAACGATCCGACTAATATATATATATATATATATATAAGCATTATTTCTATTCTTTTCTAATATGAGGAGTCTCCTCTTTGCAAAAGACACCCTTCTTTTCAGTGCTGGGAGAAGAGCTCATATTATTGCAATTAAAGTAGTTTTGCTGGGGTTTGAGTTAGACTCTATTGAAGATCAAGTTTCAAAAGAGCTCGCTACTTTGTATGAATGTTGATGAACATGAAATAAATTATTTAGCTGCACTTATGGGGACTGCAAAAGAGGTTTCTTTCCCATCGCATACCTTGGTCTCACCCTCACCGACAAGAAGCTCCCTAGACAATCTTGAATGGCACTGATTGAAAGAATTAGCTCAAGAGTAGCCTCCTGGAAGGGTAAATTTCTTAGCATGAGTAGTGGAATTACTTTGATTAATTCTGTCCATACTACCTTACCATGTTACTTTATGTTGGTTTTAAGCTTCCCTGGTGAGTTATAAATAGAATTGATCAATTGAGAAGATCATCCTCAGAGAAAGGTAAGGAGACCGTCAATGGATTCAATTGAGAAAGTGTTTGTAAAGAGAAGAAAGAGAGAGAGAGAGAGAGATCTTGGCTGGAAAAACATTATCAAACTAAATATCTCCTTGTTGGCAAAGTGGATATGGGAATTAATTGGAGGTCGTGTTGCATCATCTTTGACTGGACTAAGTTAGAAGTGCATATTAAGCAAGAAGAAAATTTGGAATAGAGGCAAGAAAATCTTTCTCAACTGCATCCCTGTTTCAGAGAGATTTTAGCAAAAGATTTGAATGTATTTTCGAATTGAACTTCTTTCAAATTGGGTGATGACTCGCTTCTTGGAGGACGCTTGGGTTGGCCCTGTTCGTTTCTCATTGCTTGTCCAAGAGAATCATACTAGATCTACAAAAATGAATACATAAGCTGCCTCCCTTGGAATTGGAAGAGATTGAGACGGTCCACTAAATTTTATGGCCCGCTGACCATTACAGAATCCAAGCATGTGGATAATCGTCTTCGCACTCTTGAATCAATCAAGCCTTCAAAAATTGCATATAGAATGATTTGGAAACTCACTAGCCATGGTAACTTCTCAGTCAACTCCTACTAATTTATCAATCATGGTGGTCTTCTTGGGCTCTTTTATAAAGTTATCTAGAAAGCATGCAGTTGTGCCAGAAAAAATAAAGGTCTTCATGTGTTGGCACTGAAAAATAGATTAAACATGGCAGGAGCATTGGCAAAAAAAGGGATGGAACTCTATATTTTGTTGTCCTTTATGTGGTGCTAATTCTGAAATCATATCTCATCTAGTGGTTAAATGCCCATATGCTAAGAGTATTTGGTTTTCTTCAAGGCTGTATCTTAAAATTAGAGGATGGCCTGATTAAGGATATCAAAGATATATGACAGCATGGAGATCAAGAAAAATTAGAAAGGATTTGAGACTGGGTTGGGATTGATTGGTTGATTATGACGGTGTGTTGGCACAGTTGGTTTGAGCACGTTGCTCGAATTTTTCTATGAAAGAAAACTTCTATTAATTCCACCTTACACTAAGCAATTCACAAACCAATTCACTAACTTTATCAATGGGAACCCATTCGTGGTGAGAAGGCAAAAGGAAGTCACTAGATCATTTCTTAATACATTCATTCGTTGCTGCCAAATCTATAAGTCTGAATGTCTCTGTTTCGTTATTTTGTAATTTTTTTATCATCTTCTTCGAATGCTTGTTTTCTAAAGAGTTGAACCCTTGTAACTTTCATTAGCAGCAATAAATATTGGGGGGGAAGTTTTATGCTTCCTCTCTATTTCAATCAAAAAAAATAATTAATTAAGCTCACCATGAGGAGGGCTACAATCATGCAAAAGGGAGGTTTGATAAAGGGGTTGGAATATAGATAATATCATTGCAAGGATATTAATGATTTTCTCTCTAAGTTGAGCTTAGGAATAGAGATGTATAATGTTGGGATTGTGCAGAGCAAATTGAATCGCTCGAAGCTTTTAAATTAATATTCTATCTTATTGAGAAATTTCATCAAACACATCGCATACATAAATAACAAATACAAGAAAGATAAGAAATTTACATAATTCGACGAATCTGTCTACATCCACATAGAGAAGGAGCAATCCACTATATATCTGTCTTTAAACTGGGTACAAAGTTGATACGAATATCCAAATTAAAGAGTCCCGATATATTAACAAAAGAAGCATAATAAAGGAACAATAAAATACCTTTCATGGCTTTTGGAATAGATCAAGGGAGCACGTGATAGACGTATAAACCATTGTCGGCAATAGAAATTAATCCAGTGATAAACAGAACCAAAACAAAAAGGCAACTTATTACATTCTAAGAGGAAGAACACTCCAAGCTAGTAAATCAGAGCAGTCAAGACACTATCACCGTCAAGGCAAAAGCCTTCCATGATCGGAGCAAAACAAGTCGAGAGAGAGGAGCTGAAAGCAAGAACTAAGTGCTATCGATCAAAGGGACTAATCTTTTTCCAAAACCAAGAGGATTGCTCTCTATTCCCTTTTTAAAAGAAAATAGAGCCAACCAAACTGAGGCCCATTAGAACTCGATCTCCTCATGCTTGCCGGAGAGATTGTTGGAGAAGTCGGATACAAAGAAGAAGTCCAAATGAAGTCTTATCCAAAGAACAAAACCCATCCATTCCAACTTCTCTCCGTAAAAGAAACCTAAACATTCCCAAGTGAAGGAAAACCCCAAAGTAAAGGTCTTGGGAAGAAGCCAAGCCTGAGACAAAAATGGTTTTAAATTTTATATACTTTTATATAAAACCCCCTCTATTATTGATATTTGAAGCAATACTAAAATAAAACAACAATTATCCTCCTTGTGGCAAATCAAATATCTTTATCAAATATGGATTATAAAATCTCTTCCTTATCACAAGTTCCGAAGGGCATCACCAAGTACTCAACCAATCAAATTTAGAAAAGTCCTTAACTTAATTATTGAAATTAGTTTAGTGAGCATGTCAGCTGTATTGTGAGCAATGCAAATATTTTGAAGCCAAATATCACCATTCTTCATCAAATCTCTGATAAAGTGATACTTGGCATCCACATGCTTAGTACGTTCATAATACATTTGATCTCTAATAAGATGCAAAGTACTCTAACTATCACAGTGAATATCCAAATAATCCTGCTTGAGATCTAAATTTTGTATGAATCCTCTTAGCCAAATAGATTCTTTTGTTGGCTCTATCAATGCCATATACTATGCTTTTATTATAGACAAAGCAACTGTAGATTGCAAACTAGATTTTCAACTAATTACATAACTAGAAAGGGTAAATACATATCTGGTCGATGATCTTCTCCTATCCAAGTCACAAGTATAATCAGAATCATAAAATCTTGTAATAGTGCAACTATTCTGTTCAGAAAATATCAATCCCAAATTAGAAGTACCTTTTAAATATCTAAGTATTCATTCACAGCTAACCAGTGAGCCTTCCCAGGCTTATCCATGTATCTACTCATAAATATCAGATTGAGTATAAACCATCACGTATATGATGCTGTCATTGTACTCTCATGTGATACTCTAGACATATATCTCTTCTCATCCTCAGTCTGAGAAGAGTCCCTGGCAGATAATCTGAAGTGACTGTCTTAGCTGTAGACATATTATATCTATCCAAGATTGTTTTAATATAACCATGTTGAATAAGAAAGAGTCTACATGAATGCCTGTCACATATAATCTCCATCCCAAGTACCTTCTTTGCCTGTCCAAGGTCCTTCATTTTAAACACAATATTGATCTCAGCTTTCAGCTTTTAGATGGCTGATATATCTCTACCTATAATCATCATATCATCTATATATAATAATAAATAATAAAAGGATCTATTTGAAAGTCGTTGATGATATATGCAACTGTCATATGGAGATTTATTGAATCCATAGTCAATCACAAACTTATCAAATTTGCGGTACCACTGTCTTGAAGATTGCTTGATATTATATAATGATCTCTTTAGCATGTATACATGATCTTCTTTAGCTAGAGCATCGAAATGAGATAGTTGTTGTATATAAATCTACTCCTTTAAGTCCCCATGTAGAAAAGCTGTCTTAATATCTAGATATTATAGCTCCAAATCTTGAAAGGCAATTAAAACAAGCAATATACGAATAGAAGAATATTTGACTATAGGAGAAAATACCTCCTTGTAGTCAATACCCTTCCATTGACTGTAACCTTTAGCCACCAACTTGATCTTGTATTTAAAATCTTGAGAACTAGCTCCTTTCTTTTTCTTGAAGATCTATTTGCAGCCAATTACCTTATTACCCTTTGGTAACTTGATATCTTCCAAGTCTAATTCTTTTTCAGAGACTAAAGCTCTCCAACCATAGCTATGATCCATTGCTCAGCCTATGAACTATCAATAGCTTCTTGATATATAGTCAGCTCATCATTTATGCTGTCTGTAATACTCAGAGCATAATAAACTAATTTAGTACAAGCAAAATCTTTAAAACCATATTATTGAGATACTTTGATCTAGCGATTGGGTCTGTGAGTGGCAATAATATCATCCTGAACCTAATTTTGCATGGTAATCTTTTTTTGAGTCTGTATCTCCGCATCTATTTGTTGTTGTTGCTCATTCTGAATATGAGTATCTCCAGTTGGCTATTGATATTATGATCTAATAATCTAATCAATATCCATAATAGTCCAATCCTGCTGATTCTAAACCTGACCTTCTTATGAAAAACTAGGTTGTATCTACCTTGAAGGAGTGGTTGCCTCATGAAAAGTCACATCCCTGCTAACTAGAATTTCATGAGATCCAGATTCTGTGCACCATAATCTGTAATCCTTCCTCCCATATGCATATCCAAAAAATATACATTTCTTAGCCTTGTAATTCAACTTTCTATCTCTAACATGTACATATATTAGATATCCAAAGATTTTTAGTATCGAATAGTCTGCAGGTCTTCCTGTCACATCTCTTTTGGAGTCTTCATGTTCAATACCAATCTAGAGATCGATTTATAATATAGCAAGCTGTATGTATAGCCTTTGCCCAAAATCTCTACTTAATCTAGAACTTAGATAGTATAAATCTAATTCTTCAATAACATACAGTTGGTGCGGACACCAAAGGCACCAGAATAAGGCAGAGGCTTCTCAACCCTCTGTGGATCACTTAAATAACATTCGAGTCCACTGTAATAAAGCTTAGTCCAGCTGAGTTGTTTCATTTAAGTCTTGTAATTATTTAGCTCATGTTGAGCTAGTTCAGTCCAGTGTTAGTCAGCTCATGTCGAGCTAATTTTATTTTTTTTGAGTCCTATTCAACCATATTGAAGACTCAAGACCACATCATACAAGTAAAGACCAAGTCCAATCAAATTGAAGACATGGAAGTTTAGCCCAAGTCCAACCCAGCTTGAATATTTGAAGACCCCATGAGAAAAATCAGAAATCCTGATTCCTTGCAGATGCCCTCCAGATGCCCAGATTTCCTTCCGGATGCCAAAATATATTCATAGACCAAGGCATCCATGCCCAAGCCCAACCCAAAAGGAACACCCTAGCCTTAAGGACAAGAAACCTGGAGTTAACCTGATTAAGGCTAGGGAGTTAGAACAGGAGATTGTTGATGGTAACCCTGTTTGGATCTTGACCTCCAAAGAAATATTAGAGCCAACCCAAAAGGAACACCCTAAAGAAATTGTTGAAGCTCTGAAAGAATTCGAGGATGTCTTCCCTGAGGATTTACCTGATCAATTGCCACCCCTTAGGAACATCCAGCATGCAATAGACTTAGTTCCAGGAGCCACTTTACCAAACCTTCCTCACTATAGACTGAATCCCAGTGAGCATCAAGAATTACAGAGACAAGTGGGAGAATTACTTAGGAAGGGTTTCATTAGGGAGAGCCTGAGTCCATGTGCAGTCCCTGCTCTACTGACCCCTAAGAAGGATGGTACCTGGAGGATGTGTATAGATAGTAGAGCTATCAACAAAATAACTATGAAATATAGGTTTCCCATCCCCCGGTTGGATGATATGTTAGACATGATGGCCGGAGCCAGAGTTTTCTCCAAGATAGACCTTAAGAGCGGCTATCATCAGGTGAGAATTAGACCTGGGGATGAGTGAAAAACTGCTTTCAAGACTAAGGATGGCCTGTTTGAGTGGGTTGTAATGCCCTTTGGACTTTCCAATGCACCAAGTACCTTTATGAGGATTATGACCCAGGTCCTGAGAGAGTTTACCGGAAAATTCGTTGTGGTCTACTTTGACGATATTCTGATTTATAGCAGGACCAAGAAGGACCACCTTAGTCATCTAAGACTGGTATGCCAAACCCTTAGGGAGAATAACCTCTATGCCAACTTTAAGAAATGTGATTTCATGACACATAGGGTCATCTTCCTAGGTTTTGTTGTCACCCCTGAGGGAGTTTCTGCAGATCCTGAAAAGGTTAGGGCGATTGTTGAATGGCCTACACCCTCTAATGTCCATGATGTACGTAGTTTCCATGACCTAGCAACCTTTTACAGGAGATTTATTAGAGGTTTTAGCACAATCGTCGCACCTATCACTGATTGCATTAGGAATGATACATTTGAGTGGACCAAAGTAGCTGATAAGGCCTTCCTAGAGCTGAAGGATAAGATGACCCATGCACCCATCCTTAGATTACCTGACTTTACTAAGGTGTTTGAGGTCGCTTGTGACGCCTCGGGAGTAGGAATAGGTGGGGTACTAAGTCAAGAGAACCACCCTGTAGCCTTCTTCAGTGAAAAGCTGAATGAGGCTAAACTTAAGTACTCTACCTATGACAAGAAATTTTATGCGGTAGTCCAGGCCCTTAGATATTGGAGACATTATTTACTACCGCAGGAGTTTGTTTTATTCTCTGACCATGAGGCACTCCGATTCCTGAACTCCCAAAAGAAACTGAACCCACGGCATGGTAAATGGATTGAGTACATCCAGGCCTACACTTTCATCCTGAAGCACCGTGCCGGTACTGAAAATAAGGTAGCAGATGCCCTGAGCCGTAGGTCTTTACTATTGGGATCAGTTAGCACCCAAGTCATAGGGTTTGATAGGTTAAAGGATGAATATGAAACCTGCCCAGACTTTGGAGGCATTTACCAGACCCTCAGGCTAGGACCATCCAATACCCATAGTGATTATACCCTTCAGGATGGTTACCTTTTCCAGAATAATCGACTCTGTATATCCAAAACTTCCCTTAGAGAATTCCTAATATGGGAAATACATGCTGGAGGTTTAGCTGGTCATTTCGGTAGAAATAAGACGATCTTAGCAATAGAGGACCAGTTCTTTTGGCCAGGATTGAAAAGGCACGTTGCACGGATTGTAGCCAGATGTCGAACTTATGCTGTTGCCAAACAGCAAAAGCAAAACACTGGTCTTTACACACCTTTACCAGTGCCTGATCGCCCTTGGCAGGACCTAAGTATGGATTTCGTGCTAGGATTACCTAAGACCCAAAAGAAACATGACTCAATCTTTGTAGTGGTCGATAGGTTCTCTAAGATGGCTCACTTTATTCCCTGTTCCCAGACCTTTGACGCGTCTAGGGTAGCCAAACTCTTCTTAGATCATGTGGTCAAACTCCATGGCCTACCCAAGACCATTATATCTGATAGGGATGTTAGGTTCACTAGTTATTTATGGAAGACCTTATGGCACCTATTAGGGACCAAGCTTAAGTTTTCTACAGCCTACCACCCTCAAACAGATGGCCAAACTGAAGTAGTGAACCGAAGTTTAGGAAACCTCCTTAGATGCCTGGTAGGTGAACATGTTGGAACATGGGATTTGTTATTACCTAGAGCAGAGTTTGCCTACAACAGTTCAGTAAATAGGACAACGGGTAAGAGCCCTTTTGAGATAGTCCATGGGTACAAGCCTAATCGCCCCATTAATTTGATTCCTTTACCTATTCATGCACGAGTCTCAGAGTCTGCAGAGTCATTTGCACAGCATATTAGAGACTTGCATAAAGACATTAACCAAAAGATAAACTTAAGCAATGAAACTTATAAAAATTTGGTTAATTCTCGAAGAAGGATCAAAGAATTTGATGTAGGGGATTCTGTCATGATTAGGCTTAGGCCTGAACGGTTCCCACCTGGGACCGTTAAGAAGCTTCATGCTCGGGGAACCGGACCTTTTAAAGTATTAAAGAAGGTTGGATCAAATGCCTATGTGCTAGACTTGCCTTCGGATATGGGCATCAGTTCTACCTTCAATATTACAGACCTGGTTGAGTATAAGGAACCGGCAATGATACCCAGTGAGGCTTTTGGGCCTATCCCTTCTGTTGAGAGTAATCCTTACCCAGAGTGTCCACCAATTAATTGGCCTGAGAGAGGAGAACGGATCGAGCGTATCCTGGATGATCAAGCCATTATGACCCGGGGCCGCGGTTATCAACGCTTCCTAGTCCGATGGCAAGGCCGGTAAAAGTCGGACGATTCATGGATTTCTCGAGAGGACTTGCAATGCCTCAACCCAGACCTTCTTGAGAGATATGTGAGCCAATCTGATCTTCACTCGACAGGGTCGAGTTCCTCCCACCCGGGAGAATTGGTGCGGACACCAAAGGCACCAGAATAAGGCAGAGGCTTCTCAACCCTCTGTGGATCACTTAAATAACATTCGAGTCCACTGTAATAAAGCTTAGTCCAGCTGAGTTGTTTCATTTAAGTCTTGTAATTATTTAGCTCATGTTGAGCTAGTTCAGTCCAGTGTTAGTCAGCTCATGTCGAGCTAATTTTATTTTTTTTGAGTCCTATTCAACCATATTGAAGACTCAAGACCACATCATACAAGTAAAGACCAAGTCCAATCAGATTAAAGACATGGAAGTTTAGCCCAAGTCCAACCCAGCTTGAAGATTTGAAGACCCCAGGAGGAAAATCAGAAACCCTGATTCCTTGCAGATGCCCTCCAGATGCCCAGATTTCCTTCCAGATGGCAAAATATATTCATAGACCAAGGCATCCATGATTTTAGAGATCCATCTGCATCCTAGCCCAAAGAAATCAAGCCCAGGTGCCAAGCCCAAGCCCCTAAGAAGCAAGATACCAGGGAATATTCCTGCTACCTGGCTACCAGGCCACCCCAGCTTCCAGAGGCCCAAATCCATGCACCCGGGCCCCTTTGGGCCGGCCCCTTGCTGCTCTTAGAAGCCCAACACGTCCCCCTAGGTGTCCTTGGAGTGTTGTCCAAGTCAAGAGAAATTTTAGGGATTTTTTTCTACCTAATATTTTCTTATTTTCTAGCTAGGGTTTGAGAGGGAAAAGGATTCTCATGTAAAGACTAATGTGCCCTTACTTGGAGCCCAAGGTTAAGGATCTATTTAAGGGACCCTAGCCTCTTGTATGAAACCCTAATTTTGATGAATGAAAACCTTGAGTTCTTTTATTGAGTTGTGTGATACCCTGCTGTGTGCATAAAGGGGTTTGCGAGAGTTCTTCTTCCCAGTGCTGCAATCATCTTCCTACTGCCAACAAGCATCTCAGATCCCTGGATGCCCACTCCAAAAGAAGCCTTCCCTTGCTATTTTTCCTTTGTTTTCTTGTTCCTTTGTGAGTTTTCTAACCCCTGACAGGTCGTTTACAGGTCCCCGAGTTCCTACGAATCCAACGACTCCAGCCAAGCCTCAATCGGATCACCGAGCAGAAAGCTGGGTATCCGCGGGTCTTTGGCTCGATTTTTCAGGCCGCATCCATCGAGGAACGAGAGACCCCTTCGCTGCGATCTTCATAGACGTTGTCAGGTACACCCCTCTACCTCTAGTAGTTTTATTGCAGGAGAACTTGCCCTAACCGAGGCTTCTCAGCCCCGGCGGTCCTTCTTTGCTACTTTTCTAGGTCCTAATCTGCATGCTGATCTTCAAAAATTCATACAAAATTCCTTACAAATAATTTTGATCTGAAATTCGGGAATTAATAACCTAACTCAACATGTAAAATATACAAAAAAAATGGCATGCATATTAGTTCCCCATCAACAGTTCATGCATTCCACCACACTATTCTGCTAAAGTATCCAATCATGGTCCTATGTTTGACAATACCGTCTGATTTGCAAAAATTATCAAACTCTGTAGAGCAAAATCTCAATCAATTATCAGTTCAGAAGGGTTTCACTTTTCTCTCAATCTACCTCTCGACTGTAGCCTTCCATTTTTTGAATGTATTACATGCATCACTCTTATTCTTGATAGTATAAATCTAGACTTTGTGGAAGTAATCATCAATAAACAAAAATAAATATCTGGATCCATCCTTGGATGTAACTGGGATAGGTCCTTATAGGTTAGAATGAATATAATCCAATATAGTAACTGTCTTGTATATATATATTTTATAAAAGCTAACTCTATGTTATTTTCTAAATACATAGTGCTTATATAATCTAAGTACACCAACCTTTTGACCACCTAGCAGACCACGATTGCTTAGTTCCTGTAAACCTTAATCTGATATGTAGCCTAATTTCTAGTGCTGAACTATGTTAACTATTCAATAGAGGACTGTATTACTGAAGCCTGTCCAACCACTGTACTACCATCAAGATAGTGAAGGATGCCACTAAATTTGCTTCACAATAAAGTCAATGCTCCTTTACTAATAGTTATAGATTCTCTACTTATCTGCCCTCAAAACTTGCACTATCAACAGCATGCACTGAAAGAAGGTTCCTTTTTAGTTAAGGAACATATCTGACATTGTCCAGAATCACCATGATATTTGCATGAAATTTGATCTAAACTTTATCAATACCTTCTACTTTGCAAATTATATCATCCTCAAGAAGTATGGTGCCTCCCTTACATGATCTAAAAGAATAGAATCATTCCTTATAGGGTGTCATGAAAAAAAATGCTCTAGAATTCATGATTCAGGTATTAGCTTGACTGACACTATAAGTACCTGTAAATACTGTATCATCTGCAACATTGCCATGATCTCCCGATGTAACTACAACTAATATCAAATCTGAAATTGTTCCTTTATCTTTATATTCCTTCTCTGTCTTGGACTATAAAAATCTATATTTAGGTTTTCAGTGACTTGGCTTCTAGCAATATAACAAGCACCTTATCTTTTAAGCTTAGACTGATCTAGTTTTGGATTTGCTAGCTTCTATCTTATTTATCTTTTTTTTGCACATCTCTACCTCTAACTATAAGTCCTTGTTCCAGATTTAAAGCCTGATGCTCTAACTGTCTTTCAATCTAAACTCATTGGATAATAAAGTGGCTTTGACCTCTTCAGGACTTATAGTCTCTCTTTCATAAAGAATGGTAGTAGTAATATTCTCGAAGAACTTAGGCAAAAAATAAATCAAGATCAAAGTATTGTCTTCCTCGTTAACATCAACACCAATATTTACCAAATCAAGTAGGAGTTTATTATACTCATTCAAGTGATCCTTGTGTGAAGTCCCTTCCATTATACAAAATGTATATAATTTTTTGCTCAAATATTGTCTATTGATAAGAACTTTGCTATATACAGGCTATCCGATTTATTCCATATACCTTTAGCTGTATCAAGATCCACAAAATTATATAGGACTTTGTCACTCAAACTTGAAAACATAGTTCTTAATACTTTCATCAATTTTCTCTTTAGTATCTCTAGGGTTGCATCCATACCCTTAAAGACTATTGCCATACCCTTCTTGACCAATAGATATTTCATTCTTATCTTCTATATTACGAAATCACATATATCATCAAACACAACCACTTCATGCCTTATGGTAATGGAATGTAAAATAACTACCTCATGAGCCATTGATGAACTTTGTTGCCCATTTGATATCAACCAAAAGCTCTGATACCAATTGTTAAGATTGTGCGCAACGAATTGGATCACTTTAAGCTTCTAAATTATTATTCTATCTCATTGAGACATTTTACCGAATATATCATAGGCAAAAATAACAAGTACAAGAAAAATAAAAAATTTACGTGGTCCGGCAAACAAACCTATATTCGTACAAAGAGCAATCCACTATATATTCATTTTGAAATTGGATACTAAGGTGATACAAATACTTAAATTAAAGAGTCCCGAGATATTAACAAAAGAGGCACAATAAATCAAACAAAAAAAGGGCAACAAAATACCTTTCATGACCTTTGGAACAGATCAAGGGAGTACCTGATAGATGTACAAATCTTTATCGGCAACGGATATCAATTTGGTGATAAACGAAACCGAAACAAGAAGGCAACCTATGTACATTCCAAAAGGAAGAATAGAGAACACTCCATGCCAGTAAATCAGAACAGTCAAGACACTAACACTAACGAGGCAAAAGCCTTCTGTGACCGGAGCAAAACAAGCCGAGAGAGGAGTCAGAAGCAAGAATTGAGAGCTATCAATCGAAGAGACCAATCTTTTTCCGAAACCAAGGTGGTTGCTCTTTATTCCCCTTTTTAAAAAAAATAGAGCCAACCAAATTGAGGCTGATTAGAACCTGATCTCCTCATGCTCGCTAGAGAGATTGTCGGAGAACAAGTCGACACGAAGAAGAAGTCCGAATGGAGTCTTATTCAACAAAATCCATCCATTCCGACTTCTCTCTTTAAAAGAGACCCTAACGTTCCCAGGTGAAGAAAAAACCCAAACAAAACGTCTCAGGAAGAAACCAAGCCCGAGACAAAAATGAGTTTCATATTTTATACACTTTTGCAGAAAACCCCTCCACCATTGATATTTGGAGAAATACCAAAATAAAAAACAACGTATAAAGATATGAAGGAACATTACTCTTCTAGTACACTTGACATTCAGCTTCGTGGAAGAGAAGACCCTCGAGATACCTTCTAACTGGATGCTTCAACATAATGCAGCAAAATAACCATTCCAATCTCCTGCTCAAACTATTAGGAAAAGTAAAATTCGCATGCAATCAAACTAGGTCATGCTAGTTCACAGCCTTGCTCTTGCTGCCTTTATTCATTCACTTTCTTGACTCTAGTGTTAAATAATGATTGCCCCATAGTTGCCGTTAATATCCTGTGGGCAATGACTAATTCATATAATCTAAGTTACATCGAGAAAATAGCATGAAGCACAAAAAGTATTTTTCTCATGATATTGATCATATGCGCATGCTCAGGTCCTCTTTGCTTACAAACTAATCATGTTTTCATGTAACCAAGATTACATGCTTGTGATTGTTATCTGTTGTTATTTAGATGCAGAATAACTTGCTTGTTAATATTGTTTAATGTATAATTATTTCGTCACCTTTAATGGCAATTACATGATATATATACATTCCATGATTGGATTCGATTTTGCAACTCTAATCCTATAATAGTTTATGTCGGCAGAAACCAACAGGCCCTAGCTGTGTTTCTTTTCTTTTCTTCCGCCCTCTTTTTTTCTTTTTGCTGTCACTATCCACAATTCATGTTAAATCAAAATACATCACCGTTCCTCCAGGAATGGTAAACATTTTTCTTTGAGAAAATAAAAGCAAGTATATATTGTCTCCACATAAATTCAACAAAAGCTAGCAAGTCAGCACAACAGTGCTTTCCGCAGCCAGGAGAAAGCTTTATGAATGCTTCTTACTAACAAGGTAGGTTTAGATTAAAGCCAAATGGAAGTATATTAGTGCAGATATATTCTTTCACTTTTTTTTTTTGTGTACAGTTGGATGGTCATACAATTCTGGTGCAAGAGCAGGCCAGAAGATCAAAAAAAAAAATAAACCTCTAAAGAGACAGCGAAATATTATGGTCCTGAAATTAAGATCAGTTACTCGAATGATAAGTAACAAAAGAGACGATCCAGCTAATAATACTATTTACCTTCTGGTAAATATGATGAATAAAAACTACCCAGGATGGTTGGAAAGAACTCGATCTAGATGCGGTGAAGCAGAAAATAGGCATTACAATTCTCTCACCTTTTCGAAGAAGAAACTACAAAGGCTATTCTCCAAGAATAGCTTATTCTCGTTGTTATTCTCAATTTCTATTTGGATGAAAATCTGGTATTCCACCTTATTTCAGTATAATTAATGCGATGTTATTCTAAATAGTGTTTAGATGAGATGGGAATAAGCCTGTATTCCACTAAGAAAAAATTTTTCTGAAATCCAAAAAATACCCCTACTCAAATATTAAAATAAAATGAGTTATAAAATTCTTTTTTAATTTTATATTTAAGTGAATATATTATTATATTAATAATAATTTATTAATATGATCTATTAAAAACATGTTATACCAAATAATTTATTAGTATGGTGTATGTAAATATAAAATTTAAAATAAAATTATTAATATTAAATTCAAATTATGATGTATTAAAATGATGTTATACAAATTAATTGATTATTACAACATATTAAATTAATATCGCTACAACAACAAATATTATTTAATTTATTATTATGATTCAATAACCATTCATTATCCTATTTGAAATATTTTTTATATCTACGAAAAGTACTAATAAATCTATTTAAATCAGATTAATTAGACAATTTCGCAATGGACATTGTTAAAAAATAGGTTCATCAACTAATGCACAAATAAATGACCTATATGAATCCCTGCCATAACAAATATATTTTACAATACAAGCAGCAATTATTCAACACTACGTGCAATACAAGCAGCAATTATTTGACTTCTGAATTTTTAAATTAAATTACGTATGCAAGGGCAGATATACAATTCAGATATCTTATAATACAAGTAGAAAATATCCTATGACACGAGCAAACTATGTAATATCTACATCAAAAGTATCTATTTTATTATTAATCTGAATTATCATAATAAATATATAAAAGATGAGTACTTTTTATAAGAACACTGTTGCCGCCAAGATCATCGTGGCCCGTAGCTGCTGCCAGCACCGGAGTGCGCTCCTCTCACTACCTGCCGGTCCTCTGCTCTTGGATCTGTGAAATAGGGGTTAGTGACCCGGGTCGGGGTTTCCGGTGGGGGCACTCCGACGATCAAGTCAGTGACGATCCAGGAGAACAGATCCTCCTGGTCGGGCCCCTCTTGATGGACTCCACACTAGGAGGAGTGAAAGATGTGTGGAGGCGAAAACGTAGCAGAAAGAGATTGATGACGGGGACAGAGGGTTCCCTGTTCCTCAACTTCTCCTTGTTTTCCTTGTTTTTCCTTTGCTATGGTGTTGGTGGTGGCGCTTTGCCCTCTTTGTCGAGCTTGCGCTTGTGTTGGTGGTGGATCGTGGTTACTGTGTTGTTACTGGTGTGTTACCTCCCCCCTTTCGGGGATGCCGATTGTTCTTTGTAGTTGAAAATTGGCCGTTTGGAGTTTGCCTCGGGATCCTCGCTGGGTTGGCAGGCGCGTGCGGCAGGATTCCTTACCGTGGACGGGACGCCTTTCCTGACAGGTGGTAGGGGAAGCTCCCATTCCTTCTGACATCCTCTCCGGTCGCTCCATTCCGGAAAGCCTGGCAGAGCCTCGATCTGGGGGTTGCCGTCCTAGGGAAGCATGCTCTCTGGCTAGCCCATGCCCTGGAAGTATGGCCAGACAGGTAGTTATGGCGGCATGGGGGGGCATCATTTCGTGGTCCTCGGGTGGCTCGCCGGTGTCCTGGGATGGTAGGGCTTGCTCCGGTCTGAGCGCTCCGAGCTCGTGTGGTCACTTTGGTGGAGGAGAGGAGAGTGCGGGCCTAGTCCAAAGGGCGCGCGCTCG
Organism: Areca catechu; assembly: GCA_021397845.1. Lineage (NCBI taxonomy): Eukaryota > Viridiplantae > Streptophyta > Magnoliopsida > Arecales > Arecaceae > Areca > Areca catechu. The sequence continues at coordinate 11,183,668 of CM038038.1, read as the reverse complement.
GAGAGGCTCCACATCGGTGGGTGAGCGCTGAGCTCGACCTCGACCGCATGGCACTAGCCTCCGAGGATCTCGCTCTGGAGGGCAGAGGACAGACTCGGTCCAGAGGGCGCGTGCTGGGAGAGGCTCCACATCGGCGGGTGAGCGTTGAGCTCGACCTCGACCGCAGGGCACTAGCCTCCGAGGGTCTCACTCTGGAGGGCGGAGGATGGACCAAGTCCAGAGGGCGCGCGCTTGGAGAGGCTCCACATCGACGGGTGAGCGTTGAGCTCGATCTTGACTACAGGGCACTAGCCTCCGAGGGTCTCGCTTTGGAGGGCGGAGGACGGACCCGGTCCAAAGGGCGCGCGCTCGAAGAGGCTCCACATCGGTGGGTGAGCGCTGAGCTCGAGCTCGACTGCAGGGCACTAGCCTCCGAGGGTCTCGCTTTGGAGGGCGGAGGACGACTCCAGCCTAAGCATCCCGAGCTCGCAAGCGCAACCTGGTGAAGGACGGAGCTCGGCTTGTGGCCTTGTAGGAGCTCAACTCAGCTCGGCAAAGTGATCTGGGCTGGGGTGTCGCCTTGGCATATACCGTAGCGGCCTCCCTTAATGCGGCGCTTGTCAGCTATCCATGTCAGCGGTCTCGCCACATCATTTGCCCCCCACTCCCAAGGCTCGTTAGTGTGCGGTGCTCTGGGCGAAGGGAGTAACTGCAGTGCTGACACAGAGGGGCAAAAATTTGGTGCAATGATAGCCGCGGTCGCTGGCACTTCGACGGGTGGCCCCGCGGGCCAGCGCGGGGGTACCACGTGGCCACATCCGAGGAGCAGTTAATGCTGGTGCAGAATTCTGAGTGGCTGGGACTCCTTTTTCGTCGATGGGCAGCACGTGGCACAGATCCGTTGGCAAGGGGGTCATAATAGCGCGGACTTGATGGGCCTTTTCGAGGTGAAAAGAAAAATTTTCTTACTCAAAGTTTCCTTTCTTTCAAATCTTTCGCTCTTGTCACAGTGTCTAGACCTTCCTTCTCCGCGGTCTGCATCCATTCTTCTCTTCTCTAAGGGTCCAAACCGACTTCGTTCTTTTCCTTTCTCTCCTTCTGGGTAGGCTCCTTCCTTCTCAGTCTAGCATGTCTCATCCTGAGTCTTTCGCCCGAAGGGTGGTGCTCTCCTCCTCCTCCAACGAGGAGTCGGAGGGAGAACAGTTTAGGATTAGCATGAGACCGGCCCTTCCTGCCCCCCTGTGTCCGTTAGGGAGCTAGAGGTCATTCCTTCCCTTCCTACCTGTTCTCCTCTTCTGCTTGAACCAGTCCCCGAGCCTGTCCGGTCAACAGGTCCGGGCGGGGTCGCTTCGACGATTTCCACCGTGGAGCTGGAGGCCATCCTGGATGCCTATGGGATCCCGTCTTCTATTCGACTCATGGTTCCCCGCCCCGGGGAGCGGGTCACTTCCAGTGGCCCGGGGCATCTTGCCTTCTACGAGGGGACCTTCTCTGGGGGTTTCTGATTCCCCTTCCATCCTTTCTTCTTATCCATCCTGAATAATTATCGTCTGGTCCCTGCCCAATTGGTGCCGAACGCCATCAGGGTGATCTTCTCCTTTATCATACTCTGTCATGTTCACGGGTTCGTTGCCCGGTTCTCCTTGTTCAGGAAATTCTTCATCCTGAAATGCCACCCGACTGAGGATGGGTGGTGGTCTCTGTCTTCTCGCCTGAAGGGCATCAAGTTCGAGCTTCCCTCTTCCATCAAGGGATGGAAGAGCAAGTTCTTCTTTGTAGACGTCGAGGGGGTCGACTGGGCCTGGAGCAAGCCAGACTGGTCCCCCAACCGGATCTCCACGGTCGAGGCAGCCGATCAGGATGATTATGATCAGCTTCTCACCGCTCAGATCCCCTCTTTGGAGGTCTAGCTATCGGAGCAGAACCTTCTCGATGCCAGGGTCGACTCATCAACGGGGCCAGGTAAGTTCAGCTCCTTCTTCCATATGCATTTTCTCTTTTCTCCATTTTAGGCTGACCTTCTAAGCTCCTGTGTGTAGGGTTGATCCTTCCAGAGGGTGAGTCGTTGTCGGTCTCCAAGAAGAGATCATCCACCGGAGTGGTTGCCGAGCCTCCTTCGAGGCGGGCCTGAGTTGAGGGAGTGCCGACATCTGCTCCTACCATGCCGGTCGCCCCGAAAGGAAAGGAGGCTGTGGCAGCCCCCACGCGATGGGTGAGGCCACAGGTAGAACTCCCTACTCTTGAGCCTATGGCGGCCATCCCGGCTGATGCCGAACTCCCTGTCCTGGAGCCTGTGGTGACCGTCCAGGCTGATGCCGTTGCTACCGCTACTCCGCTTCGTCCTTTGGGCCAGAAGATGGTCGAAGCTGAGGGAGGAGAGGCCCGCCCTGTAGATCCTCCGACAACGGGGGTTCCGACCATGACAGTACCGGATCTTAGACCGGTTCTTGGGGGTCCTACCACCGGAGGGGCGGGTGCACTTGCCCCTTGGGAGAGCAGGAGAGACAAGGCGAGGTGCCGCCTTCCATTCAAGCTGGGACCGGAGAGCTCCTTGGCCGACAACCGTGCCCTGGCTTATCGCATGATGGACTTCTCCATCCAACCATGTGACCGGGAGGAGATGGATAGGCTGCCGGTTGGAGCCGTGATCGACAGCATCTTCCCCCATCTTTACACAGTAAGTAACCTCGTCCCCTCTCTCTCTTTTTTCTTCTTCTTCTTCTTCTTTTTTTTTTTGACTTCCAACATGGTGCAGATGGGTGTCGAGGCCCTATTCATCAGGAGCTGCTACCGAAACTAGGAGCAAGCTGAGCAGCGATAGGTGACCGAGATCGAGTCGCTGAAGGCCGACCTGGAGAGGAGGGCTGACTCTGAAGGGGCGCTTGGTTAACGGGTCAAGGATCTCGAGAAGCAGCTTGTCGACTCTGAGGGGTGAGCGATGGAGCTCCAGGAGAACCTCGACTATGAGCAGGGGGAGTCGAGGAAGAAGACTGAGGAGCTTGCTGACTTTGAGTAGAGGTTGGGTGTGGTCATCGCCGAGGTGGCCCGATAGAAGAGGAATGCCCAGTCCCTTCAAGCTCGACTGATGGTAGAAGAGGAGAAGTCCGTCGTGGCTCAGAGGGCAGCAGACGAGGTGGCCAAGTCGATCGCGGATGCCAGGCACGAGGTGGCCGTGGCAAAGAAGGAAGCTGGGGAGGTGATGGAAATGTACAGGGCCTCGGAGGAGTTCCTCGCCGAGATCCAACAGATGGCGTCGGACTCCTTCTTCAAAGGCTTCATGTACCTACGCCGTCTAGTCGAGGAGTTCATCTCGGCCGAAGGCCGCAGCCACCTTGACTATCCCGGTACTTTAGATCAGGGGGCGGGCGTTGAGGAGGCCGCGCCAGTTGAGCCTGAAGCCACGCGGTCAGAAGCCCCTGCTGATGGAGACTCCAAGTCCGGCGATCCAACTAGCAGATAGTCATTTTTTGCTTCCTTTTATGCCTTGTTCTTTCTCTGTATTTAGCAGGTCAACTCGGCATGTCGCGGGCCTGCAGGATACTTGTAATTGACACTTAATCAATGAAGTGTAATCTTTCCTGCAGTCATTCTTCTTGTCTAGCTCCTCCTCTCTTCCACTCCCCTTTTTCTCTTGTCTTTCTTTTTAATGTATGGGAAGATCAGAGAGGGCACCTCACCTTGCATGGGGTCGAGTTATTAGACTTCGACATAAGCAAGTTGGGCGTAAATTGATGGCACTGAAGAGCTACTGAGCTCGGAGGTCTCTTGGCCAGAGGTCTGAGCTCCGGTCTTGAGTTGGCATCCTGGAGCTGGTCTCGAGGATGTGGATGGTTAAGAGCTGCGTGGCTCGAAGGTCTTTAAGCCGGAGGTCTGAGCTCCAGACTTGAGCTGGCATCCTGGAGCTGGGCTCGAGGATGTGGATGATTGAGAGCTGCGTGGCTCGAAGGTCTCTCGGCCGGAGGTCTGAGCTCCGGTCTTGAGCTGGCATCCTGGAGCTGGGCTGGTGGGGACACCTGAGGCACCAGAATATGACAGAGGCTTTTTCAACCCTCTGTAAATTGATCAATAATTTATGAATCCATCTGTAATAAGGGCTTAGCTCATCTGAGTCCATTTTAGTTGTTATTTGAGTATTTTTAGTTGTTATTTCAGTTCTGTACTAGTCAGCTCATGTTGAGCTAGTTCAGTCCAATGCTAGTCAGCTCATGTTGAGCTAATTTTATTTTTTTGAGTCCTGTCCAAGCATACTGAAGACTCAAGACTATATCATACAAGTGAAGACCAAGTCCAACTAGATTGAAGACATGGAAGTATAGCACAAGTCCAACCCAGCTTGAAGATTTGAAGACCCCAGGAGGAAAATTCAGAAAACCCTGATTTCTTGCAGATGCCCTCCAGATGCCCAGATTCCCTTCTATATGCCAAAGTATATTCATAGATAAGGGCATCCATGATTCCAGAGGTCCATCTGCATCCTAGCCCAAAGAAATCAAGCCCAGGTGCCAAGCCCAAGCCCCTAAGAAGCAAGATACCAGGGAATATTCCTGCTACCTGGCTACCAGGCCACCCCAGCTTCCAGAGGCCCAAACCCATGCACCCGAGCCCCTTTGGGCCGGCCTTTTGCTGCTCCTAGAAGCCCAACACGCCCCCCTAGGCATTCTTGGAGTCTTGACCAAGTCAAGAAAATCTTTAGGGATTTTTCTACCTAATATTTCCTTATTTTCTAGCTAGGGTTTGAGAGGGAATAGGATTCTTATGTAAAGACTTATGTACCCTTACTTGGAGCCCAAGGTTAAGGGTCTATTTAAGGGACCCTAGCCTCTTGTATGAGAAGAATTTTTGATGAATGAAAACCTTGAGTTCTTCTATTGAGTGGTGTGATACCCTGCTGTGTGCATAAAGGGGTTTGTGAGAGTTCTTCTTCCCGTGTTTGCAATCATCTTCCTGCTGCCAACAAACCCTCCAGATCCCTGGACGCCCACTCCAAAAGAAGCCTTCCCTTGCTATTTTTACTTTGTTTTCTTGTTCCTTTGTGAGCTTTCTAACCCCTGACAGGTCGTTTGCAAGTCCCTGAGTTCCTACGAATCCAACGACTCCAGCCAAGCCTCAATCGGATCACCGAGCAGAAAGCCGGGTATCCGCGGGTCTTTGGCTCGGTTTTCCAGGCCGCATCCGTCGAGGAACGAGAGACCCCTTCACTGCGATCTTCACAGACATTGTCAGGTACACCCCTCTACCTCCAGTAGTTTTATTGTAGGAGAACTTGCCCTAACCGAGGCTTCTCAGTCCCGGCGGTCCTTCTTTGCTACTTTTCTAGGTCCTAATCTGCATGCTGATATTCAAAAATTCATACAAAATTCCCTACAAATAATTTTGATCTCAAATTTGGGAATTAATCACCTAACTCAACATGTAAAACATACAAAAAAAATTGCATGCATATTAGTTCCCCATCATTTGGTATCAGAGCTTAGATTAGGGCTTGTTTTCTACAATTTTTCAGTCGGTATATACTATGTTATTTTAATTATTTCTCTCTATTAAAAACTCCAAAAATTCTAAAATTTATTTTCCTGAATTTATCATAATTCACCATAATTTTGAAAATTTTTCCAGATTTTATTATGGCCTGTGAATTTTCTGCAAGCCGAAATAGGGCCTGCAAATTTTCGGCTCTGTTTTTTTTAGCAAGACAAGTTTGGAAGTTTTAGGGTTTTGTTTAGGAGTTTTTGCATATTTCTTAATTTTAGTATATTTCCAGTATATTAGGCCATGATTTACAAGTTTTCTTCTATTTAAAAAATACCAAAAAAAAAATATATATTCTCCAAAAATACCAAAAAAAATATCTAAACCCTAATTTGCATCCTCATCTGCCTGCCATCATTGCATAATTTACTTTTAAGGGCACTCTTGCTATATCAGATGGGGGGAGGATTTGATCACCTCTCCTTAGCCCAAAACCACATCCCTTGCATTCAGTCCCAAGCCTTAACCTAAAATTAATTAGACTTAATTTGCCCTAGTGGGCTAGGGACACCAACTGGTCGGGTCCAGGCTAGTGTTAGATCACTGTGTCAAGTTAACCTGTGTGTGCCTTGTGCTCAGTGTCTAGAACGGTGGTTTAGGGATTCAATCCCGAAGGGCTTGTGTGCTGGTCCGCCTACCTGGCCAATCTCTGATTGATGTCTAGGATTGGCAATCAGGGACCTAACACTCCCCTTACACCTGCCTGGCTGAGTACAGGGTTACTATAGGCTAGTTTGCCACCCTGATTGAGCATCTAGTTTGGACTTTAGGTCTAGTCAGCTATAGTCGGTCTGATCGAGTCTTGTATGAGCACTAGATCAGGAGTTTCATATCACCCACCTCCTTCACAAATGTCTGAACCCATGGAAAACTTACAAGCCCAAATAAAAGCCCTAGCTGATCAAATGGCCCAGATGACTACCCAGTTAACTCAGTCTGGTATCCAAACCAACAATAGAATTGACCATCTTGCCAAAAGGTTTGACCAGTTAGGAGGCCGTGTAGGGACCATAGCAAGAACCCATGGGTCACAATCTGAGCCAGATCCTGAGTCCCCTCAACCTAGGAGAACCCCAAACCCTGATCTATACCATGAGGTCGAACCTAGGAGATCCCCTTATTCTGACCCGTACTACAATCCTCAACCTAGGAGGACCCCAAACCCTGATCCATATCGAGAGATTGAACCTAGGAGAGCCCCTCAGCCTGACCCTTATTATGATACTGAACCTAGAAGAACCCCTTACCGTGACCATTATTATGATACTGAACCCAGGAGAACCCAATACTCTGACCCATATAGGGAGTCCAATCCTAGGAGAACCCAATACTCTGACCCATATAGGGAGCCCAACCTTAGGAGAACCCAATACTCTGACCCATATAGGGAGCCCAACCCTAGGAGAACCCAATATTCTGACCCATATAGGGAGTCCAACCCTAGGAGAACCTAATATCCTGACCCATATAGGAAGCCCAACCTTAGGAGGACCCCATACCATGATCCATCCTTAGAACCTGATCATAGAGCTGACCCAAAATCCTATGACCCCAGATCCTATAATCCCATGACCCATAGATCTGCACCCTTGTCCTATAAGCCTAGAGAACCCATAACCCCTAAGTATCAACCTAGTACTAGTCATGCTTCTTCTAGTCAACCTGAACCCCATAGGATTAGTATCCCTAAATATGAACCCAGAAGTGAGCCACTACCCCTTATACAACCTGAACCTACTAGGAGTAGTACCCATAATCAGAGACCAGAACCTAACCAACTTCCTGCTAGCCGACCTTCTCCAACCATTCCTGAGATTTACAAGGCTTACATTAACGCGGAAGTGTATGAAGCTGATGTGAGCCTAGTGGATGAGTATGAGGGAGAAGAGGTGACACCTTTAGATGACCTAGAATTAGCTGACCTAATAGATACCCAGGTAGAAGCCAACCTAGAGGTAGTTGACCTTGACCACATCCAACCTAAAGCTATAGTGGAAGAACAAATAAAGGAAGAGAACCTAGGTACTGCTACTAGAGCCTTACCTAAGGAAACCGAAGAGGAGAGCCAAATTATAGAGTCTAGTCCTAAAATACAAGAACCAGAAGAATTTATTAAGGACCTGATCTCTTTGAATCAGTACCCTCAGGATGAGCCTCCTCCTATAGTTCCCATTAGGGACCTCTTCCCTGAGATTAGTAACCCATCATTCCATTATGCAAATCCCATAGATATACCGCAACCTCGTAAGGTTAGCCTCATTAGTCTAGGATTAGTCCCTGACATGCCTTCTTATATCAAACTTTATCCAACTAACCTTGAACTTTTTTTCCTACCCTACCAAACTAATTCTGAACCCACTTCCTATTTTCTGCCCTTTCCTGACACCTCCAGCATTTCTAGGATTATTAGATTGCATTTAACAGAGATTAGCGTACTGCATGCATTCATTACGCATGTTAGGTTTGCATTATACTTCTGGCATACCCTCTGGCATTTGCTTGGAGTCCATTGTAAATACTCTTGTGCACACCACACTAGGGTCAGACCTAGAGAGTCTATAGTCTCTTAGGTTTAGGCCCATAAAAGTCTAATAAATTTTCTTCGATAGGAATGCAAAGTCGAGTGTATTAGGTGTTAGTTTGAGTCCTTTGCATCATCTTGTTAGGAGTCTGCATGTGCCTAACATGTTCACCACCCGCACTAATGTTAAACAAACTGGCTAATTCCCGAAGATGGATCAAAGAATTTGATGTAGTGGATTCTATCTTGGTTAGGCTTAGGCCTAAAAGAAGTTTCATGCTCGCAGAGCCGGACCTTTTAAAGTGATAGAGAAGGTTGGATCAAATGCCTAGGTGTTAGAATTGCCTTCGGAATTGGGCGTTAGTTCTACCTTCAATATTACGGACCTGGTTGAGTATAGGGAACCGGCAGCGATACCTAGTGAGGCCTTTGGACCTTTTCATTGTGAGTGACCCTAACCTAGAGTGTCCACAAACAAATTTGGCCTGAGAGAGGAGAACGGATCGAGCGTATCCTGGACGATCAAGCCATCACAACCCAGGGCCATGACTATCAACGCTTCCTGGTCCGATGGCAAGGCCGGCCAGAGTCGGACGATTCGTGGATTTCTCGAGAGGACTTGTAACGCCTCAACCCAGACCTTCTCGAGAGATATGTGAGCCAGTCTGACCTTCACTCGACAGGGTCGAGTTCCTCCCACCCCGGGAGAATTGGTGGGGACACCTGAGGCACCAGAATATGACAGAGGCTTTTTCAACCCTCTGTAAATTGATCAATAATTTATGAATCCATCTGTAATAAGGGCTTAGCTCATCTGAGTCCATTTTAGTTATTATTTGAGTATTTTTAGTTGTTATTTCAGTTCTGTACTAGTCAGCTCATGTTGAGCTAGTTCAGTCCAATGCTAGTCAGCTCATGTTGAGCTAATTTTATTTTTTTGAGTCCTGTCCAAGCATACTGAAGACTCAAGACTATATCATACAAGTGAAGACCAAGTCCAACTAGATTGAAGACATGGAAGTATAGCACAAGTCCAACCCAGCTTGAAGATTTGAAGACCCCAGGAGGAAAATTCAGAAAACCCTGATTTCTTGCAGATGCCCTCCAGATGCCCAGATTCCCTTCTATATGCCAAAGTATATTCATAGATAAGGGCATCCATGATTCCAGAGGTCCATCTGCATCCTAGCCCAAAGAAATCAAGCCCAGGTGCCAAGCCCAAGCCCCTAAGAAGCAAGATACCAGGGAATATTCCTGCTACCTGGCTACCAGGCCACCCCAGCTTCCAGAGGCCCAAACCCATGCACCCGAGCCCCTTTGGGCCGGCCTTTTGCTGCTCCTAGAAGCCCAACACGCCCCCCTAGGCATTCTTGGAGTCTTGACCAAGTCAAGAAAATTTTTAGGGATTTTTCTACCTAATATTTCCTTATTTTCTAGCTAGGGTTTGAGAGGGAAAAGGATTCTTATGTAAAGACTTATGTACCCTTACTTGGAGCCCAAGGTTAAGGGTCTATTTAAGGGACCCTAGCCTCTTGTATGAGAAGAATTTTTGATGAATGAAAACCTTGAGTTCTTCTATTGAGTGGTGTGATACCCTGCTGTGTGCATAAAGGGGTTTGTGAGAGTTCTTCTTCCCGGTGTTTGCAATCATCTTCCTGCTGCCAACAAACCCTCCAGATCCCTGGACGCCCACTCCAAAAGAAGCCTTCCCTTGCTGTTTTTACTTTGTTTTCTTGTTCCTTTGTGAGCTTTCTAACCCCTGACAGGTCGTTTGCAAGTCCCTGAGTTCCTACGAATCCAACGACTCCAGCCAAGCCTCAATCGGATCACCGAGCAGAAAGCCGGGTATCCGTGGGTCTTTGGCTCGGTTTTCCAGGCCGCATCCGTCGAGGAACGAGAGACCCCTTCACTGCGATCTTCACAGACATTGTCAGGTACACCCCTCTACCTCCAGTAGTTTTATTGTAGGAGAACTTGCCCTAACCGAGGCTTCTCAGTCCCGGCGGTCCTTCTTTGCTACTTTTCTAGGTCCTAATCTGCATGCTGATATTCAAAAATTCATACAAAATTCCCTACAAATAATTTTGATCTCAAATTTGGGAATTAATCACCTAACTCAACATGTAAAACATACAAAAAAAATTGCATGCATATTAGTTCCCCATCATGGGCTCAAGGATATGGATGATTGAGAGCTGTGTGGCTCGAAGGTCTCTTGGCTGGAGGTCTGAGCTCCAGTCTTGAGCTGCCATCTTGGAGCTGGGCTCGAGGATGTGGATGGTTGAGAGCTGCATGGCTTGAAGGTCTCTTGGCCAGAGGTCTGAGCTTCGGTCTCGAGCTGGCATCTTGGAGCTGGGCTTGAGGACGTGGATGATTGAGAGATGCGTGGCTCGAAGGTCTCTTGGCCAGAGGTCTGAGCTCTGATCTTGAGCTGGCGTCCTGGAGCTAGGCTCGAGGACATGGATGGTTGAGAGCTGTGTGGCTCGAAGGTCTCTTGGCCAGAGGTCTGAGCTCCGGTCTTGAGCTGGCATCTTGGAGCTGGGCTCGAGGATGCGGATTACTGAGAGCTGCGTGGCTCAAAGGTCTCTTGGCCGGAGGTCTGAGCTCCGGTCTTGAGCTGGCATCCTGGAGCTGGGCTCGAGGACGTGGATGATTGAGAGCTGCGTGGCTCGAAGGTCTCTTGGCCAGAGATCTGAGCTCCGGTCCTGAGTGTGGAAAGTGGTAGTCTTGTTGTTGTAGTTTCCTCTTCGGCTCTCCTTCTTTCCTTCCACACTCTCCTTTCTTTTCTCTCTCTTTTCTTCTTTCTTTTTTTTTTGGAGTGGGGAGATCAGAGGAGAGGATGCTGGCTGTACCCCTACCTTGTTCTCTTTCTTTCCTTCCCCTCTCGTCTTCTTTTTGAGTAGGGAGATCAGAAAAGGGGGCTGCCGGGCTACCCACTTTGTTCTCTTTCTTTTCTTTCCCTCTCGTCTTCTTTTCAAGTGGGGAGATCAGAGAAGGGGGTTACCGGTCTTGATTGCCTTGGAGCTAGGCTCGAGGCTTTCCTGGACGTGGAGCTAGGCTCGGGCCCAGGGATTGCCTGAGATCTTAACTCAAGTCTTTGGCACCTTGGAGTTGGGCTCGAGGTGTTGATGGGAGCTACGTGGCCCCATGATCTCTTGGCATCTCATAGCTAAGCCCAGAGATGTTTGAGATAGAGAGCAACTTGGCTCGAGGTTCTCTTGGCCGGAGGTCTGAGCTCTGGTCTTGAGTTGGCATCCGGAGCTGGGCTCGGGGCACCCGAGATGAAGAGCTGCATGGCTCGATAGTCTTTTGGCATCCTAGAGTTGGGCTCAGGGATGCCATTGGTGTTCTCCTGTAAGACAGATAGACACTCGCGCAAGGAAAAACCACTGTTATTATCATCGTTAGGAAACCTTACAATATTTATAGTATTTCTATAAGTTACAGGCATTCCATGTTCCGGGGAACCTGACACCGTCGAGATCCTCGAGGTAATAGGTCCCTTGTGAGAGGGCTTCAGCTACTTTGTAGGGGCCCTCCCAGTTCGGGGATAGCTTGCCGCACTTCCTAGGCTGGGACGCCTCCGCCCACCACAGCACTAGGTCTCCAAGCTTGAAAGCTTTTGTCCGGATGCGGGCGTTGTAGTACCGGACCACTCTTTGTTGGTAGGCCACCATCCGTAGGCGATCTTTGTCCCTTGCTTCTTCAAGAAGGTCCAGGTTGAGCAGGAGGTGCGCCGAGTTCCGTGCTTCATCATATTCCTACACCCACAACGTGGGCATGCCGAGCTCGACGGGGACGACCACTTTGGCACTAAAAATGAGGCTAAAGGGTGTTTCATTGGTTGTCGTCCTGGGTGTTGTGTGGTAGGCCCACAGGATGCTCGGGAGTTCTTCTGCCCACATGCCCTTAGCTTGATCCAGTCTAGTCCGGAGTCCTTGGAGGATGGTCCGGTTGGTCACCTCGGCTTCCCCGTTCGTTTGGGGGTGAGCTACCGAGGTGAACCGGTGTTGGATGCCATGGGCTGCGTAGAATCTTTCAAACTCGCGGTTGTCGAACTATCGCCCATTGTCGATGATGATGCAACGAGGGAGCCCGAAGTGGTAGATGATTGACTTCCAAAAGAACTGGCAGACATTGGCTTCCGCGATCCGAGCCAGCAGCTGTGCCTCGACCCACTTGGTGAAGTAGTCGATCACCACTAGCAGGAACTTTCGCTGCCCGAATGCTGGGGGGAACGGTCCCAAGATGTCTATTCCCCACCGGGCAAAGGGCCAAGGGGCTGAGAGCTGGGAGATCGGCACCGCCGGCTGACGCTGGATGTTGGCATGGCGCTAGCATTTGTCACACCTCTTGACGAAGTCAGCGGCATCCTCCCTTATGGTCTCCTAGAAGTACCCCTGGCGGAGAGCTTTGTAAGCAGTGTTCTCCCTTCCACGTGGTTCCCGTAGAGGCCTTCATGTATCTCTTGGAGCACAAAGGCTGCCTCGACGAGCCTGAGGCATCTCAGGAGTGGGTAGGAGTAAGATTGACGGTAGAGCTGGCCCTCCATCAGGGTGAACCAAGAGGCTTTCTTCCTGACGAGGGCGGCTTCTGTACGGTCTTCTGGCAGGGTGCCATCAGTGATGTACTGGATATACTTGTCCATCCAGCTCAGCTCGGGGGTGACTTGATGTACCTCCGTCGGGTTCTCGTAGCTAGGACTTTCAAGGTGCTCGATGTAGGCGCGTCCCAACAACAAGTTCGGCAGAGTCACGAGTATGGATAGTGCATCCACGCGTGTATTCTCTCCTCGAGGGATGTGGAAGATGCTGAAGCATTGGAGGCCTGCCGTGCTTGTACGGACTTGCTCCATATACTTCATCATCTGGGTGTACCTTGCTTCATATTCCCCAAAAATTTGTCCGGTGACCAGTTGGGAGTCGGTGAAGACTTTCAAGTCCTGCACACCTAGCTTGCGGGAGACTCTTAAGCCCGCGAGGAGTGCCTTGTACTCTGCCTAGTTATTGGTTGCGGCAAATTTGAAGTGGAAGGCGCATTCCACCACAACCCAATCATAATTGGTCAGGATGAGGCCTGCTCCGCTCCCACCGGAATTGGATGCTCTGTCTACGTGGAGGATCCAGGGCTCTTCTCCTAGCCCGAACTCCATTACTGTCTGCTCTGGCTCCTCGACGAACCCGGTGCACTCGACCATGAAGTCGGCCAGGACCTGGGCCTTTTGTGACGACCTCGGCCGGTATGCTATGTCGAATTCGCTGAGCAGTAGGGACAACATAACCAACCTCCCGGATATCTCAGGTCGGGTGAGGATAGTCCTCAGCGGCTGGTCCGTCACAACCACTATTGGGTGTGCTTGGAAATAGGGCCTGAGGCGCTTAGCAGACATTATTAGTATAAAAATAAGTTTTTCGGAGCGAGTGTACCTGGTCTCCGTGTCATTGAAGATTTTGCTAGTGTAGTACACCGACTTTTGAGACTTGTCTGCGTCTGCACGGACGAGAACTGAGCTGACCACTCCCGGTGTCACCACCAAGTATAGCAAGAGCTCCTCTCCCTCCTCTGGCATGGAGAGCAGCGGAGGGGAGGCAAGGAAGTTCTTCAGCTCCTCGAAGGCTGTCCTGCACTCCTCGGTCCAGGTGAAGTCATGCATCTTGCACAGCACCTTGAAAAATGGCAGGCAATGGTCAGCCAACCTCAAGATGAATCTACTAAGGGCGGCGACATGTCCCGTCAAGCGCTGGACTTGCTTCTTGGAGGTCGGGTATTCCATGTCGATGATTGCCTGTACCTTCTCCGGGTTTGCTTCAATGCCCCTCTGGGTGACCATGAAGCCGAGGAATTTTCCTGTCGCCACCCTGAAGGTGTACTTCGCCGGGTTCAGCTTCATCTGATACCGCTGCAGGTTGTGGAAGGACTCGACGAGGTCAGCTACATGGCTCAAGCCCAGCCTGCTCATGACGAGCATGTCGTCCACATACACTTGCATGTTGCGGCCAATTTGATCCTTGAAGACCTTGTTGACCAGGCACTGATAGGTGGCCCCTGCGTTCTTCAGGCCAAAAGGCATCTCTTGTAATAGTATGTCCCCTGGTCAGTGACGAAGGCAGTGTGCTCCTCGTCCTCCAGATGCATGCGGATTTGATTGTACCCGGAGAACGCATCCATGAAGGAGAGCAGCCGGTGGCCTGAGGTGGCATCCACCAGCTGGTCGATCTTCGGGAGAGGAAAGCTGTCCTTCGGGCAAGCTTTATTGAGGTCGGTGTAGTCCATACAGATCCTCCATTTACTATTATTCTTCTTGACCATCACTACATTTGTCAGCCAGCTCGGGTACTGGACCTCTCGAACGAAACCGGCAGCCAGGAGTTTATCTACCTTTTCTTTGATGGCCGCCTGCCTCTCCGGGGCAAAACTTCTCTTTTTTTTTCAAACTGGCTTATGCTTTGGGTCGACACTCAATTTATGAGTAATGATGTCAGGGAGAATACCTGGCATGTCCACCGCCGTCCGGGCAAACACATCCGCATTCGCTCGCAGGAATCCCAGCAATTGGGCCCTCTCCTCCTTGGGTAGCTGGGCTCCGATCTGCATCGTCTTCGCAAGATCGTCTCCAAGAGAATAAGAAAGTAGACACTCGACCGGGCCTCCTCTGGGGTCTTGGGCCCTTTGGTCAAGGTTGTCTGCGCTGGGGTCATCATGAGGGACTTTGGCCCCAGGGAGAGTTTGGAAACAATGCTACACCAGCTGGGGCACTCCTCTTATCTCCCCAACACTGTAGGGAGTTGGGAATTGTACAAGTAGCCTCTTGGTGGAGACAACGACGTCAAGCAAGTTGAGCCCGGGTCGACCCAATATCACGTTGTAGGCGAAGAGAAGCCTTACAACCGTGAAAGTCATCATGGTGGTGCTCTACCGAGGTGGGGTTCCGGCAATGACCGAAAGAGTGATTTCTCCTTCTACTCGCACAGAATCGCCCGTGAAACCGACAAGGGGTGTGTGCACGGGCCTAAGTTGATCGGGGGAGAGATTCATTCTGGAGAAGGCATCATAAAAAAGCACGTCTGTGGAGCTTCCACTATCAACCATGATGCGCTTTACAGGGTGCTTTGCGATCATCATTTCGATGACCATGGCATCATTATTTATATTTTCCCTCCCGTCCCCCCCTTCCCTCATAAAGGAGAGTACATTCTCAGAGTCCCCTGCCCCCCGGGCCTTCTTGGATGCGCGCGCCGCTCCCCAGGAGATCATGCCCACCGGCTTCTCGATGGGGCGGTTGTCGATGGCTGGAGCTGGTGGGAGAGCGACGAGCGCCTGGGACTCCACTTGAGGTCTGCCCACCATGAACCTCTTGAGGAAGCCTCTCTTGATGAGTTCCTCAATCTCCCACTTGAGGTTGCAGCATTCCTCGGTGTCGTGGCCGTGGTCACGGTGGAAGTGGCAATACTTTGTCTTATCATGGCCGACAGTGGTCCTCAATGGAGGTGGGCGCCTTAAGTAGTCTTCGCCCTCAATCTCCATAAGGATCTTTGTCCTCGGGGCGAGGAGAGGGGTGTAGCTCTCCTCAGGGATAGGGGTCCCTCTCAGTCTTGGCTGGTCCCTCCGGGAGCTCTGAGCCTGGGGTGCTGGTTTCCGGGTCCCAGACACTTCAGCAGGGGCCGACTTCTTTAGGGGTCCTCCATCGAGCTCCCGCCTCGTACGGTCCGCCTCCTCGGTGCGGATGTACTTTTGGGCTCGGAGAAGGAGCTCGGAGTAGGTCTTCGGGGGCTTCTTATCCAGTGAGTAGATTAGGCGGGAGGTCCTGAGCCCTTGCTTCAGTGCCAGCACTGCGACTGGCTCTTCAAGATTGTAGATCTCCAATGCGACGGCCTTGAAGCGGGCCACGTAGTCCCGTAGGGGCTCGCGATCCTGCTGCCGGATGGAGAAGAGGCTGTCCGCCTCTCGTGGCAACTTTCTGCAAGCATCGAAGTGAGCCACGAACTTCTACCCTAGCTGGGTGAAGGAGTTGATGCTCTCCGGCTCCAAATGGGTGAACCACACCTGGGCTGCCTTCCGGAGAGTAGCAGGAAAAGCGATGCAGAAAAGAGCATCGGTAGCCCCCTGGACCCTCATGAGAGTCCGGTAGCTTTCCAAGTGGTCCAGGGGATAGGTGGTCCCATCGTAAGGATCCACCTGCGGCATCCAGAACCGGTGCGGGATCGGCTCCGCTTAGATTTCTTGGGAGAATGGGGGACGGACGTCGTAGCCCGCTGGCTCACTAGCGGAGCCCGGCATATTGGCAAACCGGTGGGCAAACTCTGCCAGCTTGCATTCATGTTCTTCCAAGCGCCTTTCTGTCGCGTGCCTGACGGCTTCATCAATGGACCCCTCCGTCGAATGAGATGGAGAAGGTGACATGGATGCATGGCACCCGTGGCGGGGGTCTTGCTTTTCTTGCATTGGTGGGGTCTGGGCACCTCCCGCCCGAGGTTTGGCGAGCTGCTCTCTCTGTCAGTAGAGCTGGCTCATTGTCTTTTTGCCGGAGCTTGATGGCTGCCCCGGTTGTCAATGGTGGCCCGCGACTACGATGGCCTTCCTTGGAAGGAGCGCAGGCTATCGCAGGAAGCTGCGGCATGGGCGGCTGGGGTCCCTGACTATTGGTGGGTAGCCACAGACCGGTGCTGGTGCTGAAGCTGGCGCACTGCCGTGGCAAGGACTTGCATCTGCTATGCAAGTGCAGTCAGCTGGGCTTCTGGTGGAGGTGGCTGGACCGGAGCGGGTGGCTCCACCTCTTGGCGGTGCGGGTTCCCTCGAGAGGGGGAGTCCCCCGCACGACTAGTGGAGGCTTCCCTTGCCCTTGTCATCACCATCCTTCCGCCTAACTTGTCTGTGAAGAGATGGAGGGTTTACCACCGTACCTGGTGCGCCAATCTATTACCGCCAAGACCGTCGTGGCCCGTAGCTGCTGCCGGCGCTGGAGTGCGCTCCTCTCACTGCTTGCTGGTCATCTGCTCCTGGACCTGTGAAACAAGGATTAGTGACCCGGGCTGGGGTTTCCGGCGGGGGCACTCCGACGATCAAGTCAGTGATGATCCAGGGGAACAGATCCTCCTGGTTGGGCCCCTCTTGATGGGCTCCGCACTAGGAGGAGTGAAAGATGTCTGTAGGCGAAAACGTAGCAGGAGGAGATTGATGGCGGGGACAGAGGGGTTCCCTGTTTCTCTACTTCTCCTTGTTTCCCTTGTTTTCCCTTTGCTGTGGTGTTTGTGGTGGTGCTTTGCCCTCTTTGTCGAGCTTGCGCTTGTGTTGGTGGTGGATCGTGGTTACTGTGTTGTTACTGGTGTGTTACCTCCCCCCTTTCGGGGGTGTCGATTATTCTTTGTAGTTGAAAATTGGCCGTTTGGAGTTTGCCTCGGGATCCTCGCTGGGTTAGCAAGCGCGTGCGGCAGGATTCTGTGCCGTGGACGGGACGCCTTTCCTAACAGGTGGTAGGGGAAGCTCCCATTCCTTCTGACATTCTCTCCGGTCGCTCCATTCCAGGAAGCCTGGCAGAGCCTCGATCCGGGGGTCACCGCCCTAAGGAAGCGTGATCTCTAGCTGGCCCATCCCCTGGAAGTACGGCCGGACAAGTAGTAATGGCGGCATGGGGGGGCACCATTCTGTGGTCCTCGAGTGGCTCGCTGGTGTCTTGGGATGGCAGGGCTTGCTCCAGTCTGAGTGCTCCGAGCTCGTGCGGTCACCTTGGTGGAGGAGGGGAGAGTGCGGGCCCGGTCCAGAGGGCGCGCGCTCGGAGAGGCTCCAGATCGGTGGGTGAGCACTGAGCTCGACCTCGATCGCAGGGCACTAGCCTCCGAGGGTCTCACTCTGGAGGGTGGAGGACGGACCCAGTCCAAAGGGCGCGTGCTCGGAGAGGCTCCACATCGGTGGGTGAGCACTGAGCTCGACCTCGACCGCAGGGCACTAGCCTCCGAGGGTCTCGCTTTGGAGGGTGGAGGACAGACCCGGTCCAGAGGGAGCGCGCTTGGAGAGGCTCCAT
The DNA here is from genome assembly GCA_021397845.1 of Areca catechu. NCBI lineage: Eukaryota > Viridiplantae > Streptophyta > Magnoliopsida > Arecales > Arecaceae > Areca > Areca catechu. The sequence continues at coordinate 11,165,621 of CM038038.1, read as the reverse complement.
ATCGACGGGTGAGCGCTGAGCTCAACCTCGACCGCAGGGTACTAGCCTCCGAGGGTCTCGCTCTGGAGGGCGGAGGACGGACTCGGTCCAGAGGGCGCACGCTCGGAGAGGCTCCACATTGACGGGTGAGCGCTGAGCTCGACCTCGACCGCAAGGCACTAGCCTCCGAGGGTCTCGCTCTGGAGGGTGGAGGATGGCTCCGGCCTAGGCATCCCGAGCTCGCAGGCGTGACCTGGTGGAGGACGGAGCTTGGCTCGTGGCCTTGTAGGAGCTCAACTCAGCTCGGCAAAGTGATCCGGGTTGGGGCGTCGCCTTGGCATCCGCCATGGCGGCCTCCCTTAACATGGCGCCTGTCAGCTACCCACGTCAACGGTCTTGCCACATCAAACACGAATATAATATACATGTCCAAACAATATACAAATGAACCTGAGTTCCCACAAGTCCAAAAAAAAAATGATACAATTAATGTTCAAAACAGTCACGTGCTGCACTTCTATCCTTAATCATCAGCACCAACCAATAATAAACTGTTGTTGTGCAAACTGCTCTACGGACTATTTTGAAGTATTATATCCCTTGTAACAAAAGATAAATAGTTATCTTTAACAATAAAAACTTGTCAGTAGTGCAAAATATACAATTTACATAAACTACATGAATTCAGATATATGAAATACTAAACCTGTGCAATAAAATTTCATTATGATAATCGATAAAAGTAACCTGAAATTTGACATGGCAACATAACAGTCTTGGTTAGAAGATGAAAACCAACAAAATATAGGTATCCCTTCGAATTACAATTTTTGTATTGCTATCAATACAAAATGTCAATTTCCTAGAACGTTAAGGGCCGCCAAGAATATAAGCATAGCATACAACAGCTGCCAAAATGTAAACTAGTACAAACATATATTTTAGAAAAATGGCTCAGGACAGCGAATGTAATCTCATTTGAGCATCACGGCAACAAGAGGAAAACAACAAATGTCGCCTTTCCACTCCTGCTTCCAAGCAATGCACAATCAATAGGCTGCCTATCATCATTGCCACACAAATAATATATACCTTATGGAAACAAAGAACTTGAATGACACGTAGTCACTTGAACATTATAGAAGCACACCTGGACCTGTCTAGCAAGTATCAAATATATGAGTGCCATAAACCATAGTATGAAAAAGCGAAACAATGCACTGTATGCCTACCTGAATTCATAAACCATACTTTCAAGAAGTGAAATAATGAACTGTGTTCCACTCCTACCTCCAAGCAATGGTCAATCAATAGGCAGCCCATCATCAATGCCACACATGTAACATGACTCTTACTAAATCAAACCACAATGATTCCCCAACTGACTTCAATAGAAGGTGAAAGCAGCCTTCACACTTTAGAGAATTCAAAAAGGAGGCCTAGTCAGCACTCAGGAAAAACCACATATTTATCCCTCACAGGTATAAATATTTCTTCGTAGATCCATTCCCTACAGTAAAAGTAAACAAGGCTGCCTATATCAACCAAGACAGTGAACAAGGAGCAAGGAACTCATGATTCCAAGACCAAAGGATACACATCAACTGGCCCAACCACATCATAATAGGAAAACAAATGAACTGGACTAACAACATAGTGAAGCTGGCAGTAAAAGTGAACAAGGCTATCTATATCAACCAAGACAGTGAACAAGGAGCCAGGAACTCATGATTCCAAGATCAAAGCATACACATCAACTGGCCCAACCACATCATAATAGGAAAACAAATGAACTGGACTAACAACAAAGTGAAGCTGGCAGTAAAAGTGAACAAGGCTGCCCATATCAACCAAGACAGTGAACAAGGAGCCAGGAACTCATGATTCCAAGACCAAAGCATACACATCAACCGGCCCAACCACATCATAATAGGAAAATAAATGAACCGGACTAACAACAAAGTGAAGCTGGCAGTACAAGTGAAGTCATAATTCCAAGACCAAATGAACAAGGAGCCAGGAACATATGATTCCAAGACCAAATGAACTCTTGAAGCTGGCAGCCTTTTTCGCAGGATCATCCTTTGAGTTTGATGAAACAAAACCTCGCTTGAGATCCTTGACTAACAACATGGTACATTCTGGAACATCACTTAAAGCAATCATCTTCAATAGTTAAGAAAAACCAAGAACATAATTTTATCAATATTCATCTCAATCGATCAGCCTTCCATCAGAACCATATATATTTCCTCAACAAAATAGCTCAATTATAGGTATCATAACTGTTAATAGCGAGAAGGATATCACTTATCATTGGCAGCATGTGATACAAGTATGGGCAGCATGTGAAATAAGTAAGACAGTCCCAGTTACAACATAAAAATCTTTTGGATGTTTGCAATACTGTTTGTTTGTCTCCTTGCGAGAAACTGACATGGACAAGTTCTATCACATTGTGTGGCTTTGTGCTCAACTATTTAACAGCATTGTGAAGGTTACAAATCTAAAAGAAAATTGAAAGACATGACCAAAAGTCACATGTGATGGTTATTCAATTAAATAAGCTGCTGGTATGGCACAGGGGTCGAACCAGCCTGTACCAAATGGAAACAAATGGATATTCCCAGTTTTGAGCAGAAGCATGAAGGGCATGACAAAAGCTCTTTCCAACCCTCTATCAATACAAGATAAACCACATATTATACAATGATAAACCTCATATTGGCAGGGTACCACTTGGCAATGAAACAAATAAAAAAACATGGAGGAACACCTTTAATATTGGTATCAAGTTGTACAAGGCCAATTCTAGGCTGATTCAAGGTGATTCACATCCAAATCTATCCTAAAAAGATATAAGTTCCAGACTAATACAATACATATCAGTTGATACAAGCTAGGTGCAAAAACTTATTTCAATTCTCAACATATGTTATTATAAGTTGCTTGAGCATAGTATTGTGGAAATGCATATAATATTGTTGCAAGAAACTACCAAAATCATTAAAGCATGAAGATAAGGTATAAAACTCCAAACAAATCTAAAATCCATATAAAACTTCAAAATCCTGAAACGATAAGGGCTGCCATGAATATAAGTATAGCAACCTAAAAGCTGCTATTATTACTAGTATAAATATTAATTATAAGAAAAATGGCTCAAGACAGCAAATGTAATCTCAATCGAGCATCACGGCTACAAGATATGTGGAAACAACAAATGTGTAATTTCACTCCTGCCTCCCAGCAATGCTCAATCAATCAATAGGCAGCCCATCATCATTCTCTTAGTTAAAAAATCATGTACATATTTACAATCAAACAATATAAGGAAGCTCAATATATCGGGACTTTAAGGGCTGCCACTTTAGTAATGCCTTATATTGGCAAATTGAATTTGTGGCTCAGCAAAATGCGGAATCCTCGTCGATGGAGCATTGCGGCTACAATAGTAACAAACCTTGATACATGGTATCACTATTGTCTCCTGGCATTGCTCCATCCATAGACAGCCCATCATCATTGCCACATTCCAAAAATTGAACGAATATAAAATAACAAAATATAAATTGTAAAAACCAAGAAGTATGTAGATTGGAAAAGATGGCTCGGTACATTCAAAATTGATATAACTTAGAGCATCGCGGCTACAATAGTTTGTACAAATAACCAATATTAGGGTCAACTATTATCTCCAGGCCATGCTCCATCAATAGGCAGCCCCACATCTTTTCCTTTCATAAAACCAGAAACTTCAAAATAATGTATTGGACTCACCTGGAACCATTCAAACATGATTGGCACACAAGAGAAACATAGCAATATTTTATGCACACAACAAAAACATAGCAATACTTTATACACACGACAAAAATATAGCAATACTTTATGCACACAACAAAATGCAACATACGACATACATTAACACATCTTAATAATACAATATTAATAAATCCTAACATCCTAGTTTCATTTAGCACTACATGTCAGTAAGCCCGGCCACATAGCTTATGAGGATGGCAAGTACTATAACAAATATTAGGGCACATCGCGAGTGACCATTATTGTCCCTGTCATGATTAATGTTGTCTGCCTCAACCTCAATGATAGCATATTCATGTAGAGTAGGATTATTGAAACCTCGTACATATTTGTCAAATGCATCGAATGCCTCTGATTGTGTCCTAAATTTTTTATATAACACATGGTTGTAACCAGAAACTTCACGTTGACATTCGGCCCATGAGTCATAAACTCCCCTTTGGCGATCCTCAAAAACCATATAGTACTTTCCAGATATCATTACTGGAGGTAGTTAATGAGGACCTCGCCTTCCTGTATAACAAAGAAATAATATCACTTTATATGTAGTGTAGTAATGTAAATTAACAACAGTTTTTACCAAACAATTTATGAAATAAATCCCAATGTTTAGGGATAAAAAGGTATGTCATTTTCTTTCTGTTCATTTGCACATACCTCGGTGTAGATGATCAACCCATAGCTTATTCGATATAAAATTACGTATATCTTTCCCTCTACGACATTCATCATCACCGACAATTACTAAAGGATCTATGTCATCCTCGTCAAGGTCAGGAGGCATTGGTGCTAGTGACATGTTGAAGTACTTGTCATTACCCTGGTTGCATCTTATGAAATTATGAATAATGCAACAAGCCATTACTATCTGCCTCTGTACCTTGAATGGAAACGATAAGCAGTCCTCAAAATCTTAAAACATTTTTTCAAAATTTCAAAGGCCTTCTCTACACAATTGCGTAATTGTGCATGTCTATGGTTGTATAGATCTCGATTGGTTGAATATCGACGAGTTCGAGGATTGTTGAATGTACTCAGGTGGTACCTATTTTCCCAATATGGAGCTAGGAACTTATCGATATTCACATATCCAGAGTCAACAAGGTAATATTTTCCTGAAACATATAATACGTTTATATAAACTCAATGACAGTGTCAACGAAATCCCATAAAATTAATTATTCGTAAGGCATTCGATACTTTCTAGGACCATGAAACCACCGGACTCCACACACCAATGCAAAATATGCATGTCAGCTGTAGAGCCCTCCTAGCTAGTACAGATGAAAAGAAAAGTATGATCAAATGAAGCAGCTGCCATAACATTTTGAGAAAGTGTTCCCTTGCGATTCCTAAATCAAGGTTGTTTGCTCTTCTTTATTAGAGCATGTATGTGTGTACCATCAATAGCGCCTACAGCATTCTTTGATGACAAATATCCAAAGTAAATCAAATCACGAATATAACATAGCAATAGTAATTAGATAAAGATTTGAATTATACCATGAAGTATGGATAGAATAGGTTGTTCTCATGGATTTGTGGATGCACACCCACATCATTAGATGGTTGAACTATGAAATCATGCTTTAGGGAACAAATCTCTTTAAGTACTTTGTTAAAGTATCTTGATATCATCTCACCTGAATATTAGAAAGTTTCAGACAAAACTTTTTTGCTGACCCCATGCCCTACATAGTACAAAAAGAAAGCCAATTGTTCGTAAGAGGTTACGTTTCAAGTGCCACTTATAACTCTTCATGAGACAAGCAGCTGTTCTGGTTGTTGGAACATATTATTTGTCATTTGAAAATGAGAGTAACCCCTGTCAGGATGACCATGCATAATGTTTGTAATCAGATGTGACCTGAAAATGGATGAGTTTGACAAGGTCTCTTGCAATGTATGTTATAATCCTCCAGCTGAATAAGTCCAGTACTTAACAATGTCATAACTACATCATCCCAAAAATCTTCCTCATCAATAATGAATTGCAATAGCTGATTCGGGAGAGACATCTAAATAAAATTTTTGGGATTAGAAATGGAAATATAAAATATACTTCCTCTATAATTCCTATCATCAATCCATAAGCATTAAAACTGATAGAACAATTTGGATTGCCAGGAAAAAATTGTTAAGAAATAAATATAGAACTACGATACGAGAGATTTAAGTACTATTTCATTGATATTAAGGCTAAAAAGATACACATACATATATCCTATGAAGATGACATAATATCATACACAAATGTAGAACATTTAATGCAACATAAACATAGAAATATGAACAAAAAACACTTATAATAATACGTCGTTCAAGCATATGTAACTTTAAAATAGTTAAGGAAAATGTTAACTTCAGCAGACATAGAAACACATTATGTCATACCTCAACCATGTCTGTAACTGTCATTGGACTGATTTCGTGGTGCAGAAGAGCTTGTACCAAAAAAATGCGAGCTGTGTTCACGAGATGTTGAATGAGCTGCACTTGGGCTACCTCTAGTGCTAGCCCTAAAAACTTGGTCCATGAATGATGGTGTACAATCTTAAAATCCTAATTGGATAGAAGTCGAAGTAAACATATGTGGTGCATATTGAATGTTTGGATTCATAGACGGATTCATAAAAAAATTTGGGGTAGCTCTGTGGATATCATGCATGGGATTGGGAGTGTAAATGTTTGGGACATAGACATTTGATGCAGGAGGAGCTTGCATCGATCTAGGGCCTTGATTAAATTCAGACAGTTGTCGCCGAAGTCATGCATCCAAAACATGCCCATCATAGTTCATAAAGAACCATCGATTATCCTCATTTTTGAAAATTTCGAATGCACCTATTATGCATTCAGGTATAATTCCGGGTAAACTCTTTAACTTAGCCATGCATTAAGCAATGGAATAAATATTTGGCCTACCAAGCTTCTCCCTACGTAGAAGCTCGTTTGCAATTTTCAATCTTCTTCTTCCTTGTTCAGCGATCTCTTGTAGTGCATCACTAGCGTCACTACTAATCCGAGATTGACATGACCTACCGGTCTAGAAAATTGACCTCCTACTCTTTTTGCTAGAAGAGGAAGGCCATCCTTCAGAAATTGATTCAGTTACGGGTGTCGAGGTATATGCGGGCAGGCTATTGGGTGCTGCATCTGACCTGCTTTCATTGGAATCTTCCAAATGGTAGAATGAAGCAGCAGATATGTGATCAGTATTTTGTGAGGACTGCCTGATATTCAAGGCATCAAAGTTTGTCGTTTGTCCTTCATCATCGGATGTTGAATTATCCGATACACCTTCCGGTAAAACAGATATGGCCCCGCACCTACCGGTGGCTGTGCTTCTAGAGAACAAGATCTCTAGATCTTTATAGGCAGGGAAAGGCTTATCCTTAATGTGGGCATAAGCTTTGTTCACCTGTATGTCATACAGGTGTACGTGTTAACTAGATAAATCGATATGCTTCACACTTGGTTAGAATTGTATTAGCTACAAAGCACTCATCACAATGATCTCCTTCCACATCTGTTCATCACCGAGAGTCGGCAACTTCAGTACAGGATCCCAGCCCCAACCTGATCGATTAGCTAGGTTAAAATACAGATTGAAGCTTTTTTTGAGGACCTTCGACCTGTTCTTCAGGTTGGGGTACGTGTAACTCTTCCTTGTTTGTTGATTAAAAGCTAAGGTCATCTTTTTCCAAGTTTCCTTTATGAAGGTTCCATTTATACAATTACCTTTATCATATTCTTGCTGCATTAAGGCAATCATGATCATGTCAAGGGAATCCGTCCAATTAGGTGCCCTTCGACGTGAGGAACCTTATATATCTTGTTTATTCTTATCACATGATTTGGACATTTTAGAAACAACTGTAACTTTAATCCAAGAAACATACGTCAGAAAGGTATTGAAGCTTAAAAGGAAGAAAGGTAGGGCAAAAACTTTAATCCATGACTACATGCTGGAAGCTTAAAAAAAAGAAAATAATACGAATCTTAACCATCATCGAGGGCCACCAAAAAGGAAGAAAGGTAGGGTAAAAATTTAAATAAATAATGCTCTGTGTATGGAAATTTCACCTCAGTAGGGCCACATAGAAAACTTAGATAAATTTTCACATGCCATTGTAATAGTTAGTAATCATGTTTTGAATTATGATAAAATTTAATATAAAATTCCAACAACGACCAATTCACAATGATGAATGCAAACTTGTATTTGTAAATGGCACGACAGACTCTTCAACAAATATAATTTAGTTGTAATTCTCTCCCGAGTACCTTAACGTGATTGTAATTCTTTGACCTCACTATAGGAATCACTTTTAATAAATGCACAACGATTCATGTCAACAAGATAATTAGATAAAATACCACAAGCGAACAACATGTATGTAATACGTAATGCTCAAGGGAAAAATGGTCTTTGCAAAATCCACATGCATCGAAGTTGTAGCAAAAAGTTCCATGGTGGAAAATTTTCAACATCATAAAATGAACGACACTGATTCCTTGTCTACTTCCTACAACCAGAAAACCATCAGATATATTATTGAGTGAAAAGAACTAAATTTTCTCATACCTACAATCCTCCCAACAAAGATGTGGAAAGATTCATAACCATATAATTATATGATACAGAAAGAACTCATTTCAGTAATTAATGGATACTAATAACAAATTTGTGGTTTATGCTAAAAGAGGCACAAATAACAATCCATCATATTTCAGATTAACAATTTGCACCTGATATCCCTCGGTTGTGATCATCACATAGTAATGATTTTATGTCATGGCTGCATTACAGGTGTACCTTGAAATGCACTAATTTCCCATCACGCTCCCATAAAATGTCATAAAAACTAAATGAACTTTGGATATATTAGGCAGTCCTGTATCAGTTGTGGACCTACCAGTACAGCTAACACTAGCATCTTCCTACTTGCAGAAACTATGCATTGAACTGCGCAATTTGGTAAAATACTAAAATATAGATCATAAAGTAACGTGAAATTATTTGCTTCATGACTAGGAATCATGGTCTTCATCCTTAAAAAAATTAAATTCATAAAGTAATGGAATGGGTGGGCAAAAATAGTCATCTCACTAACTCAAAAAAGAGTTTGTAAGCAGGACCGTGATTCAAGATTTACCAAGACATCCACAAAACAATCTTGAAGAGGTGTTTTTAGAGTCCACAAGGGGATTATAAGCAGTACAGAACATAAAAAGGTAACTATACAAGGTAAAATGGAAATTGCTTATCAATATGAAATCTTATCCCAATGTTTCAGGCACATTGGTATTCTGGATGCCAGGACAATTTTTTCATCCCAGAAACAGAGAACTGGTTGGGTGGATTCAATTATTTAAGAAAACATAAAAGGTGCAATCTAAAGAAAAAAATTAACAATGTCACTGACCACCTTGAGACTAGATGAGGTCTGATCTTTGATCATGCAAATGAACCTGACAAGTCAGCCTAAGACATCCTCCACAAGGCAGCCTTTTCCAATACCATGGAAAATTAGGGAAAAGGGAGTTTTGGGATGATGTAGCTCTTCCGAAACCCCGATGGCAGGCAGACATGAGGAACGGCCCATTGCCATCGGCACCGACAAGCACGGGTCCCCAATACACCGAGAAGATAAAAATGAAAATCATGCATGAAACAAATCCCTGAAACGGAAGTGGACTCACCTCACACCGTCTTTAGTACTTCGACTGATCATCGATGCCGAGGGTAGAGGCCGGAGAACGGAGGAGAGAGATGGATTCCAGGGTTAGAGGGTTTGCGTCGGGAGAGGAGAAAGGAGCGACTCGATAAAACCATCAACAAAGACCTCACGTAGTCAATCGAGTTCTTAAACCCTAATCCTAAAACATCCCATCGAATCAAGTTCTTAAACCCTAACCTGAAAACATCCTCCGCAAGGCAGCCTTTTCCAATACCATGAAAAATTAGGGAAAAGGGGATTTTGGGATGATATAGTTCTTCCGAAACCCCGATAGCAGGCAGACCTGAGGAATGGCCCATTGCCATCGGCACCGACAAGCACGGGTCCCCAAAACATCGAGAAGATAAAAATGAAAACCATGCATGAAACAAACCCCTGAAACGGAAGTGGACTCACCTCACGCCGCCTACAGGTACTTCGACTGATCGTTGACGCCGAGGGCAGAGACCGGAGAACGGAGGGAAGAGATGAATTCCAGGGTTAGAGGGTTTGCGTCGGGAGGGGAGAAAGGAGCGACCCGATAAAATCATCGCCCTCGGCCGGAGAACGGAAGGAAGAGATGAATTCCAAGATTAGAGGGTTTGCGTCGGGAGGGGAGAAAGGAGCGACCCGATAAAATCATCAACAATGATATCGCTGCCCCTGGAATCCAGAAAGAGGAATACCGTAATTCCACGAGAACCAATAAAATTGGTATTCAGGAATTAGCTGCGTTGATCATAATAAGATATTCCATTATTTTCCATCGACTTTTGCACTGTTTGGTAGAATAAAAAGGATAAGGATCTTATTCCATCCCCTGTTCTGTTTCCAAACACAGCCTTAATTACTTTGAGATGTTTTCACTGTGTGAGAAGCAATGCATTTTCTGTGGACCAGTCAGGAATGTCTCGTACAATACGCACATCATCCTTCAAGTATTCAATAAAATTGGTCCACATCAAATATGTCTTCAAACTTCGTCCGATCTTTCCAGATTTGATCTTGCTTCAATACTGCCAAAATAAGAATTGCATTCATTATCTTGGCAACAGCAACAGCGTAGCATATAGCTCTATACGTTGCTGGTTCAAGCCACCGTCTCCATGAATGAATATATATAGCCATTGATTTCACTACTCGGGAGCAGCGAAGAACAATTAATCCCATCCTTGTGGCATAAATAAGGCGCATTTAAAAGGCTCTAAAGGGAGGACAGGGAGAGGGTCCCGCAAAGAGAAGGAAGGCGAGGAACGCGAAGATCCGGGAGGCGAGCTTGGGGTCTTCGAAGGAGAGAAGGGATCGGAGGGGACGGGGAAGGTGGAGGAGGGCGGAGTCAAAGGCTCTGTAGTGCTGTTGGGGTTCTTTGTCCTGAACGCGACCTCGGGAGGAGGAGCGGCCGATTGCCTGCCCGCCGTCGCCGGCGTCAAGGCCGGCGGCGAAGGGGTCGGCGGGGAGGAAACCGCGTGAGCGCCTATGGACGCCGAGTGCCGCAGGTCCGCCATCTCGCTGCCGTCGAGGGACCCGCACCCCCGCCCACTCTCACGTTTACTTTGTCTTGCGTTAAGGAGTCATACTTATGTGCACGGGTTATCCGCGGTACCCGCATGCGGCGTATATGTACACCATCCATTATGCGATCAATTGTTACATAGGGACATGCTTGACGTGAATCATGCGATCCGTAATCATGCATGATTATTTACCTTATAAACAATGGTACATACCATGTATTGTACTTATTGGGGTATGCCGGTTTAATTAAGGCTAACCCTCGGTTCAAAGATCCAATCGAACCTCTTTCGAACCGGTCGTCCGTGCTAGAAGAATCGAAGACGACCCAACGACGCTACAGCACCACTTCAGGATCAGTCTTCGGCCTCAGCTGAAGATACTGGTCCCGAAGCCTATCTTTTAGCTATTCATCATCGAGTGACCGATCGATCTTCTTCACATCAGTCCGAAAAAGATCGATCCGAAGAAGACTAATCCAAAGAAGGTTAGTCCAAAGAAGGTGATCACCTTATTTCTCCAATTGTTCCAAAGAAGGCAAGTACGAAGTAAGCAATCCAACCCACTCCAAAGAAGGCAGCTCCGACGCGAGTGGTCAAAATGTCTTCGACCTACTCCGAAGAGGATAGGCACAGGACGATCAACCAACTCAACTTCGGCCTTTTCTGAGGGAGTGGCTCTAAAGCAAATCTTCAACTGGCCTTAAATCTCCAAACGTGGATACGGTTATTGTAACCAACAACGTGACCACGAACTCCAACCCCAACAGCATTAAAATGGCCACCTCAAGCAGCAACCACTTTTGGTTGGGGGGGTTAAGTTAACTAACCCCACTTAACCAAGGGCAAGTGGAGTCGACTGCAGTTAGACATGGCCACCACTATAAATACTGGTAAGTGGGGACATTCACGGTAGGTCAAGTTAAGAAAAGCCAGAAAAGCTAAGCTGAGATAAGTGAAGCTAAGGCTATTCACTTTTGAGCTACTTTCACTCTCTTCTCCTTGAGAACTCTCTATTTTGTTACTAAAATTCTCACTGACTTAAGCATCAGAGTATCCCCCACCGGAGAAATTCTGGTCAGGAACTTCTTTTGTAGGGGTCACGGGAGGCGCACCGACGATCTTACCATTCTGTCCAGCCCGCAAGGGTTCAATATCAACAGATTGGTGCGCCATGAAGGGGGAAGCTACCAAACCCTCTCTTGCAAAGGAGAGTTCTGAAAAATTGCAATGGTGAAAGGTAAAGCTCAAAATGCTTCGACAAGCAGGGGGTGTCCTCCCTCTCAGAGGAACGATCTCCCAGTGGAGAACAATGTCCCACCTCCAATCTTGGTCATGGGACAGCACCAATTCGAAGCCCTTCTGAACCGGGTTGATGCTCTCACAGCCTTGGTTCGGAACTTTCAGGAGACTGCACTCTAGGTGGGTCACCCGCCGGCCGTCTCCTGACACAGCCATCGATCTGGGGAGAAGGGAGACCACCACCATGATTCTACCCGACACTCGCTCCGAGATCGACCATTCCATGAAGGCCAAAGCTCTTGACATCCGAAACAGACTGATAGCCGACGAGTGAGGAAGAGATCCAGGTGATCTCCCTCTGACTCCTCCGAAGACTCTACTCCCAAAGATGTTAGGCCGAGAGAGGCCCATTATGATTACGAAAAAAAACTTGAGACACCTGAGGTGCAGATCACGAGGCTCCATGATCTGAAGAGAGACAACGAGCACATGACCTACGACTCGCAGCCTCCGTTCACCTCCAGGATAATGGAGGAAGTCATCCCTCAGCATTTTAAGGTCCCTCGGATGGAACTTTATGATAGGACTACTGACCCCCTAGATCATCTCGGTAGTTTCAAAGCCCATATGATGATCCAAGGAGCCTCCGATGCATTGTACTGCTTGGCTTTTCCTGCCATCCTAAATAAGGCAGCTCGAATGTGGTACTCGAGCATCCATCCAGGTACCATCGACTCCTTCTCTGAATTAGAAAAACTATTCGTTTTACATTTTAGGACTTGCCAGAAGACACCCCGAAATACGGACAGCTTATTCCTCCTTCACCAAAATGAGGGAGAGAGCCTCAAGGACTGCATCACAAGATTCAATTCGGCCACTCTCAAGATCCCATATCTCAATGAGCATGTGGCCATGTCTGCTTTGAAGAAGGGGATCCGATCATCCAGGCCCATGTTCTCTCAGGATAAAAGGTTCCCGACAAGCTACGCTGAGCTCTTGACAAGGGCTCAGAAATATGTCGTTGTCGAAGAACAAGTGGCTAATCGGTGTTTGATTGAAGGGAAACCTGTCCCCAAGAAGAAGAATGGCAAAGGGCCAAATTCCTCTGCTCCCCCCAGCAACGACGATTCTACTCGATGACGTAGCCCCAAGCCCAAAATACTGGGCAGAAAATTTGATTCATACACCCCCCTCAACCTTCCAAGGGAGAGGATCATGATGGAGATAGAAAAAGAAAACTATCTCCAACGGCCACATCCTATGAGATCATCCTCTTCTACAAGGAACAGAAGCAAGTACTGCCGGTTCCATAGGGATCACATCCATAATATCAAAGACTGCATCCAATTGAAGGATGCGATATAAGACCTCATTAAGAGGGGATACTTGGAAAAATACGTCTGACATCCAGAACCTCGGCTTGAAGCTGCCGCCCCTCAACGGGCCATTGAGGAAGCTGAACTGCCCCATCAGAGGCCCACTGACAAAAGAGTAGGCATGCTACATCAACTAAGCCAACGGAGAAGCCGAAGTCACAAATCGGACCATCCTCCATGGTCTGAAGATCCGACTAAATGACGCCAAAGGGCTCTGGGCCGAAGAGCTGAATTCAATTCTCTAGGCATATCAGACAACTCCTAGAATAGCAACTGGCGAATCTCCATTCCATTTGGCTTATGGAACATAAGCAATTCTTCCTATGTAAATTACCCTGCAATCCTTAAGGATCGACCAATACAAGGAGCCTGAGAATTTGGAGCGCCGAAGGATGGATCTGGACTCGCTACAGGGTACCAGACTTTCTACTCAGATGAAGATGGCAGCATATCAGTAGAGAGTCACTGAATATTACAACTCCAGGGTGAAGGAATGAACTTTCCGACCCGAAGATCTAGTACTGCAAAAATCTGAAGTGTCCAGGCCAACAGAACAGGGCAAACTCTCTCCTAACTAGGAAGGCCCCTATCGAATCAAAGAAGTCATATGTCCAGGGACATATCGACTCGAGACTTTAGCTGGTGCCGTGCTACCTTGGCATTGGAATGTAGAAAATCTTCACAAATACTATCAATGAAAGTTCCCACCAGGGAAGACTTCAATAAAAGTTTATTTGAAGATGGGTCTGGTCACTTATCTTATCGTCAATCAATGACACAAGGATGGTCTCAGTGACCCACCCGATAAACCAACAAAAAATATGAAGGTGGGTCTGATCCACTCACCTTATTGGTATGTCCGATAAGTGTAAAGGAGGGCCTAATCATACCACTTTATGATCAACAACGAAAAGTGCAAAGATGGGTCTGATCCACTCACCTTATTGGTATGTCCAATGAGCACAAAGAAGGGCCTAATCAGGCCACCTTATGATCAACAACCAAAAAGTTCAAAGGTGGGTCTGATCCACTCGTCTTATCGATATGTCCGACGAGCGCAAAGGAGGGCCCAACCAAGCCACCATATGATCAACAATCAAAGGCGCAGGGATGGTTCACAAAACCTACCCTACGGTAAATCCACAGATGCACTGAGGTGGGCCTAATCAGCTTGCCTTAACATCAATCAAAGGTACAAGGATGGTCTAAGTGACCTACCATATAGTAAATCTACAAACATGCCGAGGTGGGTCCAAACAACTCACTCTGTTATCAATAGATGCCCTGAGGATGGCTTCATCGGCCTACCCTAGCAGCAAATCCGATCCAAGTGAACGGACAAACTTTTCTACTATCTGTTATGCTGAAGACATCTTATCCAGCGCATTCGGCATTGATAATAAAAGGTGCACGCACGTCGACTCGTCATCTTCCTTCCAGGTGCCAATAACAGGATGACACCTGTCCTCTACACGATTATCGAATCAGGGGGGTAGTTATGGTGGATGACTGAATCAAAGATTTGTCATCATTGGTTACGCCTTTTTCGCTAGCAAACGACAAATCATCAGCACTCCCACTTTTCGAAGCGGATAATTGCTTCGTTTACTGGGAGTGGGGGGCAACTGTTAGGATATGCCGGCTCAACTAAGGCTAACCCTTGGTTCAAAGGTCCGGTCGGATCTCCTTCAAACCGGTCGTCCATACTAGAAGAATCGAAGATGACCCAACGACACTATAGCAACATTTTAGGGTCAGTCTTCGGCCTAAGCCGAAGACACTAGCCCCGAAGCCTATCTTTCAGCTATTCACTATATAAAAAATATTATAAAAAATTATTTTTAGAAAAAAATATTAATAACACAATTATTATATTAGTGACGGTAAGCACACCATCACTAATAATATATCACATTCCAAGCAATTTTATTATGGAGAAAAAAAGTATTAGTGATGGCATTTTATTATTAGTGACGGTAAGTAGCCATCGCTAATAATGTCATTGAAATTAAGGTACTACCTACAAAGATTATTAGCAATAGAATTTTGTCATCGGTAATACATTATTATCAATGGCACTAGCAACATCAAATTAAAGTAGTTGCTAATAATTTTTAAAATTTTAACTTTTTTATTTTTAAAAAATATTATTAGCGATGTAATTTTAATTATTAGCGATGCAATATATGATGAGCGATGGCAAGCACACCATCGCTCATCATATATTGCATCTCAAGAAATTTTATTATGGAGAAAAAGTATTAGCAACATCATTTCTATTATAAGTGATGATATATAGCCGTCACTAATAATGACATGGAAATTAAGGCATTACTGACAAAGGTTATTAGTAATGGCATTTTACCATCAGTAATATGTTATTACTGATGGAAAAAAAGTATTAGCGATGACATTCTGCTATCGTTAATAGTTTTTAAAAAAAATTTTGTACCTAGTTTTCCCTCATTTCATGCTTGGCTCTTCATTTTCCCTTGCCGCCCCTCGCCCCTTCCCTCTTAGCTCTTTGTATTCCCTTATCCCCCTGCCACCTCCTAGTGCCTCTCCTTCTCGCTCCTACCTGTGACTGTACTACTAATACTTGTGCCACTATTGAGCTCCTACGACCTTCCCTCCGATGCCTCTCATTCCTGCTCCCATCATTGCATGTACTGTGGCAGAGCTCCCATGCCCCCCCTTAGTGCCTCTCATTCTCGTTCCATTCGCCGCCTATATAGCGGCCGAGGTTCCCCCTTTGATGCCTTTCATTCACGCTCCCACCACCGCCTAACTATGGTCGAGCTCCCACAACCCCCCCAATGCCTGTACGGTTGTCTCTCCTTCCTACTCCTGTTGGTGCTTGTGCCTCCACCAAGTTACCCCGGTGCCTCTCATGCCTACTCCCACTGGTGCTTATACCGCCACTAAGCTCTCATATCCTTTCGATGCCTATGCCGCCACCTCTCCTTGTCCACTGGTGCCTGTGCCGTCGTTGAGATTCCCCCAACTGGGTTCATCTACTTCCTTCAGGTTTCATCCTTGCATGCTGCTGGCTACTGAGATTCCCCTTCCCCCCGGTGCCTCTCCTTCCTCCAAGTGCCACCACTCATGCCTCCTTCCTCCTGGTAGAAGTGTATCCCCTAACACTAGATCTATACTCTAGTACCCCCTGCCACCAAATTCGCATTTCAACTTTTTTGTACCACCGTATCCATCATCTATGGGGCCTGTGGTGAGTATTAGCAATGGTGATGGTAATGATAATAGAGCCATCACTAAAAATTCAATGTATATTTAATTACTTCATCGATTATTTATTTAGTTAAGTAGTTAATTAATTAATTATTCAATTATTTATTTGGTTAAGTAATTATTCATTATTCATTTAATTATTTAATAATTAATTATTTTTAATTAATTATTTGTTAATTAATTAGTTGTTTATTTAATTAGTTTGTATTTGTTTAGTTAATTAATAAGTTGTTAAATAATTAGTTATTTATTTAATTAATTATCTATATATTAATTAATTAATTAATTAATTAGTATTTACTTATTTATTTTAGATATTTATTAATTAATAGTTAATTAGGTATGCATGAATGCATGTCATGCATTCATGCACCTCTGTATCTCAAGGCATCCAGGAAGTCTTCCTAAGGTGCATGAGGGATCCGATCATTACTAGCAAGGTGTAGAGTTTTGAAATTATTTTGGAGCTCTTAGAAAAATTGTTTAGTCGTTATTCATTTAAATTTGACTATCATCATCGATATCCTTCTATATTATCGTATTTTAGTATATATGAACTGTTATTATTTATGAATTACTGTTTTATAATATTATCATATTTTAATATATATGATTATTGATGAATTCATGTTTTATAATTATATATTAATTGAACTAATTGATTAAGTATTTATTTTTATAAAATTTACATTGTATAAAACCGTAAATCTATCAATTGATTAATGTACATATTCTATGGTATTCGTATATTTATATATTTTTATAAGGATAGGAGAATTATGTATATTGATCAATTGATTATCCAGTTTGGATAGTTTGGGAATTGCAAATAATTCTATAAGTAATTATAGTAATCAAACGTATGTTGAGGATTCGATAGAAATTTTGGATGGCATTTTTCTTTGGTTCTCCTTACACATCTTTAGTCATGTAGGGAGAACTTAGGAGAAATCTACCAAAATTTTTAGTCGATCCTTATTACGTATTATTTGATTACTGTAATTCACTTATAGAATTAATGTAATTCTTGAATGGGATAAGACCTATCTTTACTTATTACTTGGTAATAGGATATATTAAATGATACGAGAAGGTTGCTAGGATACCGAGTTCATATCTTCTTAGTAAAGATAAAATTTGGGACAATGAAAATGATCGAAGATGACATTCCGGATGTGAGATATACTAGCATTGATTCCTGGATGGAGGTTGTTGTTGAGAGGTGCTTGGACTTAGAAGTATTATCCAAGAAAGGAGAGGTGGGATTTCGAAGAAGAGTACTTAAGCAAGAACAGAATCTTTGCAATAGAGAGGTACATGAGTGTTTCGCTGGAGGTGAAGCAAAGGGAGTTATAGAAGTTAATCACAAGCAGCGAGTATTATTCATTGCTTTTCAGATGTTTCGTGTCTTTTAGATTCTTCGTCTAATTCTTTTTTCACTTGTTCCTCCTCTTTCTCTTCTTTCTGGTCATCCCTTTATTGGATAAAAAAGATTTATCCAAGAAGGGAAAGAATAGAAGGAAGGGGGAGAAGATAAAGAAGAAGATGAATAATTAGATGAAGAATCCGAAATGTACCGAACATCTACAAATGTTGATGAGTAGTGCTCCTTGCTTGTAATGAATTTCTGGATCTTTGATTTTCTGTGCTTTACCTCCTACAAAGTATTCCTGTGTCTCTTCATTGCAAAGAATTTGCTCTTGCCCGAGTGTTCTTTTTTTAAATCTTCAACTTTCCTTTCTTGGGATTTACTTCCAAGTCTAAACACCTTTCAGCAATGGTCTCTATCTAGACATCTATGATCTTATATCTTGCAGCCAAAATGTCATTTTCGATCATTCTCATTTTTCTAAGTTTTGCCTTTAGAGATAGAATATGCACTGAATATTCTTGCAATCTTTTCATATCATTTTATTTCTTGCATTATATTTAATCATTTTAAATACTTGCCAAGTATTTTGCCTTGTATTTGTATATGCAGAATTCTTAGATAGTATGTTAGGGACCGTAGTTGAATGGACCGTTGAGTAGTTGATGAGATGATTTCTGTTGAATATAAGGAAGGTGTCAAGTACTTTTATAATTATGCTTTTGAAAATGTAGCACTCTTATTTCAAGGACGGGCTCATTATTCTTATAACAAATGTGTCAATATAGAAATGCATGATATAAATACAATAATTGTCCATTTACATAGGAGTGGATTTATGCCAATCTACAAGTATTAATACTTGCATGAGAAGATGTGGGAGACAGCTACAAGGGTTAGAAGTCAAGAGGATAGGGACACAGATGGCATGGTGGACATAGTTATGGATGTAGCCAGTCCTGAATTTGACTAGGATATAGAGGACAATCTAAAAACTAACAGTGGCAATTTCTATCATATGTAAAAGGATGCTGATGAACCACTATTCAGGGATATGAAATATATATTGTACTATCAATTATATCAGAGTTATTGAACTTGAAGGCTGAGTTTAATATGATAGTCAATTATTATGATAGGATGGTAGCAATGATAAAGAATATGCTACCAAAAGAAGATAAGCTTGTTGGATGCATTAATATTTCAAAGAAATGGTGAAAGGGTTAGGCATGGGATGCCAAGAAGATGGAAGCATGCCATAATGATTATATACTTTTCTATAAGGAGGATCAAGTGAAGAGCATATTTGATGTATGCGGTCAAAGCTAATTTAAGCCAAGATAAGAGGGTAAAAATCAAAAGGACATACCATATAAAATTTTTTGATACCTTTTCCTTACTCCTAGGCTTTGAAGACTTTACTTGTCTAAGAGTACTACAGGATAGCTGAGATGCTACAAAGAAGGGATTCGTAAGCACATCGATAAGATATGTCATCCATCGGACATTGAGGTATGGAAAAAATTTGATGCTTGCCATTTATTTGCTCAGGAATCATGCAATATCCAACTGGGTCTATCTATAGATGGGTTTACACTATTTAATGATACAACAGCCCCTTATTCATATTGACTGATCTTTATTACTCCATATAATTTACTGCCTGTGATGTGTATGAAAGAACATGACATCTTTCTTATATTAATCATTCCTGGACTACGATAACCTGATAGAAACATTGATGTATATCTAAGGCCTCTTATTGATGAGCTAAAATTCTTATGATCTAATGGCATAAGTACTTTGATGGATCAAAGAAGCAAAATTTTATAATGAAGGCTGTATTGATGTGGACTATTAGCGATTTTTCTACTTATAGGATGCTATCAGGATGGAGCACTCATGAAAAGCTAGTATGTCCATATTACATAGAGAATACAAAATTGTTTCAACTAAAGCATAATTGTAAACCCTGCTGGTTTGATTGCCATCGTCAATTTCTTCTCGAGCATCATCCTTTTGAAAGTAGCGGGATAGTTTTAGAAGGAATAAGATAGAGAAGGACCATGCACCCTAGCACCTTAATGGTATAGAAGTATTTTAGAAGGTACCCCAAGTTGACGAAGTCTAGTTTGGCATTCTATTTGACAAGTAGAAAACTTGAAGTTTTAGTAGAACTCATAACTGGGTGAAGTGCAACATCTTTTGCAAGTTGCCATGCTAGCATACCAATTTGATTTGTCAAACCTTGATATCATGCTCATTGAAAAGAATGTATTCGATAATATTTTCTTTACTGTTATAGATGTCAAGGGCAAGATAAAAGATAACCCCAAGGTTCAAGCAGATATGCAGATATATGCAGGCATCCTTTATTAAAACTAGTTGAGGTGTCACCTAGAAAATTTCTGAAGTTGAAATCATTTTATACCTTAACGAGAGAATAGTTGAAGGATATATATGAATGATATAAAAATCTTAAATTTTTAGATGGTTATTCAAGTAATCTAGCTTGGTGCATCAATGCATCAATGTCAAAGATTGCAAATTCTATGGACTTAAGAGCCATGACTGCTATGTTTTCATGCAATGATTACTATCATTGGCTTGGCATGATCTCCTTCCCAACTTCATATGATGTTTTTTGACCAAGCCTAGTCTTTTCTTCAGAGATATTTATGCTACCGAATTATCTATCAACCATACCTACGGTCTTGAGACTAGTAGTGTAGAGACCATATTCAAGTTAGAGAAAATATTCTCTCCTAGCTTTTTTGATTTCATGGAGCACCTCATGATTCATCTAGCATATGAAATTAGGGTGGGGGGACTAATGTAGTATAGGTGCATGTATCATTTGAAAGATATATGCATAGTCTGAAGAGAAAAATTAAAAACAAGGCTAGAGTTGAAGATTTTATTATGGAGGCTTATATAATAGAAAAAAATTTAAATTTCAGCCGTCACTACTTTAATTCCAATGTGTAGACAAAGTTGATTTAAGTTGGTCGAAATGATGATGGTGGTGGTGAGGGATCAGAGTAAGAAATCTTAATATTTACCTATTCTACTCTTGAATTTGGACACGAGGTTCACCGGATTTTAATAGATACTGAATTTTGATAGGTGCAGATATATATTTTGCTAAACTATGATGAGATCAATCCGTACATTGAGTAAGTGCATCATATTTCAAACTCATTAATTGATAGTTATTAAAAATATATTAATTAATTCAACATTATTTAACTAAAACTAATACTTTAATATAGTATTTTATAGAAAAGAACCCTATCAATGTGAAGAGCTCAATTTTAGAAGTATAACGGTGTAAACGGCACTCAAATCGAACTTAAAACGAGCTCGAAATCAAATTTCAAAGAAATTACAAGGAATTGCATGGATTTTGAGGTAACCAGTCTACCATGGATCGGCTACCCAGTCTACGAAATGGCCAGAGGACCACCAGCAGCTATAGCTAGCAGTCCATGGTTTAGAACCATGGACTATGAAGCCTATTTTGAGCCAAAATCACCAGAACTGTTGTCTCATCGCCATCGAAGCCACCTCATCCACCCAGAGAAGCCACCGAAGCTAGCAATCACCGGTTATTCCTTCAAAATCCCACTGTTTTGCATGGGATTCACTGAGCATCATCAGTTTTGAATAGCTCCCACCTATGCTGCCCGTGATCGGAGGGATGTGATGGGGGATAGGTGGGGGGGTAGGATCGTTGGTGAGCTGAGAAGTTGTCAGGGATTAGGGTACCACAAAAAAAATTATATTTTTTATTATTATTTTTTTTATGGAGGTGGTGAAGGAAACAGGAAGGTAGGGGTTTGGATAGCCACGAACTTGGAAACTCATACTCACGGAGAGACCTCTCACCTCTATGGCATCTCACCCACCTCACTAATGGAGCCGTGAGGATAACTTTTCAAGATCGTGGAGGGATAAAGAAAATGGACCCTCTGCGGACTTGGAACTTATATTCACAGAGAGACCTCTCATCTCTAGGGCATCTCACCCATCCCACTACATGTAGCCTAGGGCATCCCACCCATCTCACTACATGCGGAGCCTAGGGCATCCCACCCAAATCGCTACCAGGGGCCGTGAAGAAAAATCTCTAAGACCATAGAGAGGACTCGACGGGGAAAGGGATAACTAGGCCCTCACACCCCTCGATGCTCGAAAGTGAAGGCATAGGGTCTCACACCCCTCGACGCCCAAAGGCAAAGGCAAGACAGGCCTCATGCCCACTCCTTTAGGAGGTAGAATGAAGAATCACTCTTTTCAAATTATCATCATTATTATTTTTTTCAACATAAGAGAGGGGTCCTTATATAGGGACCAATTACTTGAGAAGTAAGTAAAGAAAACATGAAAAATATGAGGCACCACAATCCTTCATGGTTTGTTGATTGAAAACATGGAAGGTGTTATACAATTTTCAAAGAAGCTCAAGAAAAATAAGAAAAGAAGGGGGGACCATGTGGGGCACCAAACACCTGCTCTCTTGGGCTTGGGGTGGACTACATCTTTCCTTAGTTACTTGGCATGAATCAGGGGATTCATGTTTATCCAATTGACCTTCCTTCTTTGCTTCAGGGGGGGCTTGAAGTGAGGTCCAGTGGCTCTTTTCTTTGACTTGATCAACCAAATAAACTGATGGATAGCTCTCCGATCCCCATCATTCCCCTGGAGTAGGAGAACTCGACTCCGTCGAGTTTGAAGATGACTTGGGTGGAACTGAAACCCATACATTATTTGAAATCCATGCAGTATTTGATGATTTTTTTTTATAGCCCTGCTCTGAGACTTGTAAAGCTTTGAGATCCATGTAGCTCTAAGATTTGTACAGCTTTGAGATCTGTGTGGCTTTGAGAAGTGTGTAGAGGGAGAAGTCAGCTCTGAATGTAGCCAAGCATGCACGAACGTGAATGCAGCCATTGCATTCACGTTCGTGCGTGCTTTCCTCCATCTTCATAGATCGATGAAGGGCGGAACGATGGCCGGTGCGGAGGTCATCACGGCTGGTGGAGGGCACGAGTAGCTGATAGGAAGTAGGGAGGAGATCCGGTGGGGCTGATCTGGGCTGATCTGGTGGGGCATGGTGGATCTGGGATGTGTCAGACCGATGAAAAGAGGAGGCCAAGTAGAACAGAGGGGGGAAAAAACTCCCAGCGAGCTTCACCAGCGATGACACTAGGGCGGAGGCGATGGCATAGACGGGAAGAAGGGATCCGGTGGGGTGTCAAGCAGAACTGGGCATCACAGCTGATGGGGTTGGATGGACTCTGATCCGACGAATGTCAAGCATCGCGATTACAGGCTGGTGGGACGAGCGATCGACGGGGAGCAGGGAGGAGATGGAACAGGGTGTCTTGCATCTTGGCAGCAAGGGAATTTGATGGGAGATGGGGCATCCAGTGGGATCCAGTGGAGGCGCCGATCGGATTTAAGCAGTTCGGATGGGAGAGAGACTGGCAGGAGGCGTCGATTGGCTATTGGGATGGATTCAATAGGAGGCGGCATCGATGAATCTTCTTGGGTGTTTGATTGGTGGTGGTGGATGGTCAGACACAGGATCCGGTGGTCTCTGGTCAATTGGGGATTCAGGAGTCGATGATCGCCGGTGAAATCGATGATGAGGGGTTGATCTCCGGAGGGAGGGACGTCCAGCGATGCTGTGGATGGGAAATCGGGTGTTCCTAATCAGCTGGGATGATGGCACTGCTGTGGCTCGGTGGTGGCGCTAGTGAGCCGGTGATGGAGATGGTGGCGGATGGATCAAGGAAGGAGATGATGAAAATAACTCGAGGATAAGTCAGGGATAAGTAGAGAATAGAGGGAATAATAGGAA
The DNA here is from genome assembly GCA_021397845.1 of Areca catechu. Taxonomy (NCBI): domain Eukaryota; kingdom Viridiplantae; phylum Streptophyta; class Magnoliopsida; order Arecales; family Arecaceae; genus Areca; species Areca catechu. The sequence continues at coordinate 11,141,481 of CM038038.1, read as the reverse complement.
TAAGATGGGATAAAAAGGAAATAATGGATACCCTAAACTTCTGGGCTCTGATACCAAAAAATGATGGGGGACAGGTGGGGGGTTAGGATCGTTAGTGAGCTGAGAAGTCACCAAGAATTAGGGTAACACAAAAAAATTATATTTTATTATTATTATTTTTTTTGATGGAGGTGGTGAAGGAAACAACGAGGATGGAAGGTAGGGGTTTGGACTGGCACGGACATGGAAACTCACACTCATGAAGAGACCTCTCACCTCTAAGGCATCTCACCCACCTCACTAGTGGAGCCGTGAGGGTAACTTTTCAAGGTCGTGGAGGGATAAAGAAGATGGACACTCTACGGACTTGGGACTTACATTCACAGAGAGACCTCTTACCTCCTCTAGGGCATCTTACCCATCCCACTATATGTAGCCTAGGGCATCCCACCCATCTCACTACATGTGGAGCCTAGGGCATCCCACCCAAATCGTTACCTGGGGCCATGAAGGAAAATCTCTAAGACCATAGAGAGGACTCGATAAGGAAGGAGATAACTAAGGTCTCATGCCCCTCAACACTCAAAAGCAAAGGCATAGGGTCTCACACCCCTCGATGCCCAAAGGCAAAGGCAAGACGTGCCTTACGCCCACTCCTTTACAGAGGCAGAATGAAGAATCACTCTTCTCAAATCATCATCATTATTATTTTTTTCAATACAAAAAAATTATAATAGTATTTTATTAAAATACTAGTATTTTATTTATAAAATAATAATAGTAAGCCACTCATATATAATTTTTAAATTTATAAAATAATAGTATTTTATTTATTTAAATATATAAGCTTTCTTTTACTTGTAGAAGTACTATCGATTTGATACTCCTCAGATTGAAGAGGTTGGCCATTCGATCTTCGAGGAGGTGGCCACACATAGCTTTCGATCGGGATGGGCTACACACTCTTAAAGAGTGGGATTTAGAGTACTCTGGTTCCTGGTCATCATTAGACTGGAAGACTTTCACATATCACTAGATACAGACGGACGTATAGGAGCCCTCTATGACCTATACGTGGAGCACTAAGGAGCACTTCGCTAGGCGGTTGAGGGCACGATAAAATCATACTGCCTGATAGGATCTAATCAAGCATACTAGTGACTATCAGTACACATGTGGTGGCTGACAGATTAATAAGAATTATATGCTTAATTATATTAATTTTATTTTAAATTAATGATATATATTTTTTAATTAATTTATTTTTATTATTTATTTATTATACACATGGGAGCTGGATCATGTACCAGGATAGTTGCAGTTATAAGAGGCCACCTACTGGTCTAGGAGGACTGATGATTATTTAGATAAGAGATCTCGATATATCATGATAAGAATTTAAAACTTTAAATATTAATTTTTATATATATTGATATATATTAATTTAACTAATCAATTTATAAATTGTATAGTCAGAGTACGCGGAGTATGTCATAGTATGGTATGATCAAGATTTGTCCTCTTAGCCCCTCTTTGACCTCGAGGGATGGCTCAAGATCATAGGAGGGATTAGTAGGAGTCGGGTCATAGGATTTAGCCACAACTTCAACCCTCTAGTAGCTCGATACTCTACAACATCCTCATTTTAGGCTCTGACGATCTAGTCATGAAGTGATGCACACATCGAGAAGATTGTGAACTATTTTCTTATCCAACGATCTCAGAGCTTCTAGGGTACCCTCAGTGATATGGTTGTTGAGCTTCTCCGGGACCTGCATTTGCATGATCAGCTAGCCTCATTATCACAGCTATAATAGTAGGTAAGTCTATTAATAATTTTTTTTATTTATTTTATTTTTTAAATTAAAAATTTATTAATAATATTTTATGTTTCTTTGTTATAGAATGCTAGAATATCCGGTTCTCATCCACTAGTTACTGAAGAGGACATGTAGGAGAAGGAGGACAAGGAGGATGACAATGACAATGTAGATCTCAGATGACCTACGTTTTATTTTGATAATATGAATTTACTTTTTTTTATCAATATAAATTTGTAAAATTTATACTTTTAATATAATATAATTAAGTTTTTTATTTATAATTATGTTTGTTAATTGTTACTTTACATTTAACATGGTTTAAGAATTAAATTAAAATACAAAATTGAAATAAGATTTTAATTATTATTTATTATTAAAATTAAAATATTTTTTAAAAAAATAATAATTATTTTTTATAAAAAATAAAAAAATTAGTGATGACTTTGGTGATAGAAATTGCTATTGATAAAGCTTTATTACCGACAACTGCTATTTTTAGCTATGACATTTTTTTAGTAGCTAATAATTTTTTAAATTTTAATTTTTTTAAAAAAAATTAAAATATTATTAATGATGGTATTTGCCATCGCTAATAATCCTTATTAGTGACGGTGCTATTTTCTATTACTAATAGGGGCTTGTTGCAATAATAATTTATGCGATGGCTAATTAGTCACAGTAGACTTACTATTAGCGACAGTAGTTAACTATCGCTAATAATCGCTTTTCTTGTACCGAAGGCATATCATGTATTAATATTTTTAGTAATTATAGTAAATGTAACAAATAAGTAAGATGTTACATTAGTTGAAAACTATTGGAGATGTCATGGCCATGCTTTATAGTAGACTTTATCCTCAAATTATGGGCAGTCCTAGGATAGAAATAGAAATTGGAGAGCAAAAGTCACATGGCACATTTGAGCAATATTTATACAATATGCTTCTTCTTTGTACTATAACTGGTATGCAAAAAAAAAAATTATATGGTAGTTTTCTCAACTTTGAAAATGAAAGAATTTATTTATAATATTATGAAAAAATTCTTTAATCGTGATCAAAAAGAGAAAGTGGAAGTGCAATTGATTTATTACATTACTTATTATATCTAGTTGACACAAAATAAACATTTTTTTAAAAATATTAGACAAAGTGTGGGATTAATTCTTTTAAAAACTTTTGTTTAGGCCAAGAATTTTATCAATCTATTGGTAAAGGATTTTCAACAATAGAGCCAATCTATAGCTCTTTTTCTATAGTTCCTGTATCTTTTCAAGTGATATATTTTTCTTAGATGCAATAGTGTGCGGAGAGAGGTGGTTTCAAAAGTATAACTTTTGTTATCCAAGATGACAACGATTCTTTTAGTGCGACTGATGATATTATTATTTATAATATGATGATTTTAATGATAGAACTGATGGTATATTGAGAGTGATTATCTTATACTATTTATATACTTTATGCTTGACATATTTATCTACAAGGTGAAATTCTATAACTACTATTAAATAGCTTTTAGACTTACATATTTATATAGATAGACCCCACCTTTTTTTTATATGATTGTCAGAGACTGTTGCAATCTCTATTGTCATCTTCATTTATACATATATATGGAGAAGTAAATAGTGATGTTAATTGGATGGCTTCACATATAGTGTATCATATAAGATCTATATTTTTAATAAATTCGGATATTCTTTCTATTCAATTTAATAACATTTTATTTAATAACTTTTATAAAAAAATTTTAAAAGTAATATAAATTATTTAATTTTTCAAAAAAATAAAGAAAGAAAGATCAAAGAAATTACCATTATTTCATTGAGGATATGAAATGATAGAGGATACAAGGGTGGGTCAGAGGGAGTGGGGTAGAAGCGGGCCATCGAAGAACAAAAGGGAGAAGAGGGAGTGCATGGTTCCATTACATCTGCTTGATTTGCTCTGAATATTCTTCTGTCAAAAAAAGATTTGCTTGAAGTTTCTAATACCGAATGTTGGTGATGTTGTCATTCATAATTCATTGGAGGGAACGTATCACCCACCATGCTTCATGTGGATTGCATAGCTTGATGTTGAACAAGTTTTTTTTTTTTTTTTTTTGGCCATATAATAAGCGAAAAGATCACCAAGTGGAGGGTCCACGACTGCAGGCCACTGAGAGGAACCGAAACTCTTCTTTTCTTTGGACTTTCTATAAAGCCTAAAATGAGGTAAAAAGCCTGCATAAAGGTTAAACAATAATATTTATCTCATTAGCATTCTCAGCAAGTACTATTCTCTTGCTTGTCCTTTTCCATATAGTTTATATTTTACTTCTTTCTGGGCTATCATCTCTCTATACATTTTAGTAGTCATTATCCTGCACAATGTTGTTAGTTTCCCCAAAATATATGCCGGAAAACAGAGGTTAGAGCTCATTAGTATATGAACTTTTTTTTTTTTTTTAATTAATAAAAGAGATAGGAAGATAAATTCAGATGTAGCTATCCCGTAAGTTCTTATCTATCTAATGATGAGTAGGTCAACCTGATATCACTAAAACGCCGGCTAGTAGATGGGAATAAAGAAGAAGATCCTGATCTTTCAGCAGGTCCAGAAAAATTTCTGGATTTAATCGAGTCATTTATAGATTCATGCCAGATAAGATCTCTATCAATCGGACTACTATCTTAATAATGTATATGTGATCTTTCATCGGATCTACGGAAGGCTAAGCTCATTAGTATACGTGACCTTTCATCGGACCCAAGAAAGGCTAATTTTACTCGTTATGGTGATCTTTTGGTTTTTATCTTATTATATTTAGACCATGAGGAGGCGTTTTTATCTACTCGGCGAAAAGAGAGGCCTTTTATCTGTGGTCGTGACCTGTGACCTCTGGCCTCTAATCAACGAGTTTAGCCCTTGACCTATGACTTTTGGCCATTAATCAATGAGTTCCGATTCTAATCCATGAATTCGAACACTTTGTTGTATATTTTTAGGGATCAGATAATAACATGTATATATTAGCTTATAATATTTTTCTTTATTAGCTTGATTATGTATCAGCTTATAATATTTTTCTTATATGAAATTTATATATTAGTAAATATAAGATGTACTAAATATAATAAAATAGAAATATAAAGTTCTCTCTCTATCTTTTCTCTTCTTTAAATATTTTAATCTCTCTTAGAGCCATTTTATCTAATATGATGCTGTTATCTCTTCCACCTCTATTATGGTCATCATTACTATATTTAGAAACTTTGAAGACCCTCATTGCTAATGTACCGATCTCTATTTCATGATGAATTAAATTCTAGAGATCCCATGTTCCCTAGTAGATTTATACATCTTCTATTTTCTATTGAATTAACATCCAAAGATCCTTTGTTTTATGATAGATCTGCAGCTCCTCTCCAACATTTTTGTAGTTAAGCTTTAAGTCTTCCATCATCTTTCCTAACGATGACTATACCTTTTTTTTTGTCTCTCTATCTCTTGTTTCACTTGTTGCCTTCGGCTCCTTCACCATCCAATTTGAGATCTCTTACTCCCCTTCTACATTTTCTTCATTTGTAAAGATTGTTGATCATCTCTTGCCTTCTCTCTGAACATCAGTTGTTACTGCATCTACCACCTCCTATATTTCTTCTCACCACCATCTCATCTAATATAGCAACAATAAAAGACATATTATTCTAACATATAAGCAAGACATCTCATCCAACTATATTATCATTGTAGTCATGACATCCTATGAAATCTTCATCTATCTAGCTGCAAAGTATATCACATTAGCTATTTTGTCATGTCATCGCAATATAAGACCCATGTCAGCCTATAATTAGACATAATGGTTCATTTTCTCAAATATGTTAGTTAACCACATTAATTTGCTATTTTATCATATACATCAATCAGCCATGCCGGTAGATATGTCGATTTACCATGTTAGTCGGACATGTTGATAGACATATTAGTTTACAATGTTGGTCAGCCATATTAATGGACATGTTAGTCTGCCATGTTAGTTAATTTTGTCAGATTTGTTAAATATATTAGCTTGCTGCGTTAGCTTCTTGATATATTACATCAATTTCTAAGGTACTTTGTCGACTATTCTATAATATCAAATTCTATATTCTCATATCAATCTATCACATCAACCTATATTACTCACTATATTAGTTTCTGAGCTATTATCTCAACTCCTGATCTACCATGTAAATTCTATATTGTCATATCAGCTTGATGCATTAATTTGCCATTTCAACTTTTAATTACGTTGCTATATCAACTTTTGATCTACTACATTAGCTTTGAATCTGCTATGATAGCTCATGATCTACCACATCAATCTTTGTGCTGCCATGTCAAATTTTGATATATCACTTCAGCCTTTTAGTTACCATATTAGTTCCTGGGGCACGTGACTCGGAGGGATGGTTGAGAGAGCATCTACTCCTGCAGCTTAGCGGGACCAGGCTGATATACTCATCTTTACAAATGGATGGGAACGGTACACGGAAATATACAGCCTGTATCGAACATTATCTAGCGAGGTGGGGCCCAGTGAAGGAAGCTACACCAGGGGATTTACCCCCCTCTCCTTTTATTTCATCAAAAAAAAAAAAAGTTATCATATTAGCTTTTGATCTACTATCATGTAAGCTTCTAAGCTATTACTCTAGCTTCTTATTTGCCATGCACATTAATGTCTAAGTACCTTCATCATTAGGTTTCCAAATTCAAGTTAGCACTTATAATACCACCTTGAGTATGATTAGAGATATTAATAATTTTATAAATCACATAACATCATATATCAGCTTGAAATACTTTTTTATTAGAGTAATCCTGACCTATATTATTTTTCTTGTATGAAGTTCATGTACTAGTATATATAAGTCCTAAGATGTACCGACTATAATTGAATAGAAATATAATGTCCTCTCTCTCTCTTACTTTTCTCTCTTTCACAAATATTTTAACACCCTCGATCAATAAGCTCTTATCTCGATTCCCAACCTTTGGCCTTCAATTCAAGAGCTCCAACCTCTTATCCGTGACCTTCGATCTCCATCCTTGATCACTGAGATAGCTGCAACCTTCAAACTCTAAGCTCCAATCAATGAGCTTTAATCGATGATCTCCAGCCTTCAGTTTTGACAATCTCCGACCATCCATCTACAACATCCAACCTTCAATTACTAAGCTCCCTTACTCTTTGAGAAGCACCATCATTTCTAACCTTCTATCTTTGAGAAACACGACACTTTCGTTGCCCCATCACATAAAAAAAACATGACCATGGATAGTTCAAAGATGGAATTTTTTCCTCTTATAATATTAAATAATTCTATGAATATTTTCAATGATTTGAAACCATGTTAAGGAATCATGGAATGATGTTGAGGCATGAGTGATGAGTTACCTATGTTGCATGTAATAATTAGTTAGATCATATATGTTGGGTTGTTAATGAGAGTTTTGATTATTGATATATCATAGCAATGTTGTTCTATGCTTGGGTCACAAATTATATTAACTTTAGTAACCAATGTTGATGGTGTCCCCAATTTTATAAAACCATACCATATAAGACATGCGGTCGAGTCACATGCCCAACTTGAGAGGTTCTTTTGGGGCAAGACAATAATAGGTCATGTCCCACCAAAGAAAGAGACCATGCCATGGTCTGTGGAGGCCAATGTACACTTGTTAAGACCATTTCCCACGATCTAAAACAAATCATTTCACTTTAACGAAGAAAATAGAACTCATTTCCAAATCATCAAACTCTGATGGTAAATATAGCCTGCGGATCCAATGATCCCTGGTTGTTTACTCGGAGAAGGTCATTCTTGATAAGCTCCTGGTGACCATGTTGATGTATCATGCCATATTCCTGCACTCCCAGCTCCATATCACTTAAATTCTGAAGGTGGATCCGATCGAACTGAACTATTTTTTTTTTTAAAGCTCCGTTTAAAAAAAAAAATTTCGGACTTCAAGCTGGACTTCGATCCGATTTTTTTTGAAAAAACTCGATCGAATCCAAATCTGAATGTAGTTCGAGTTCAATTGGACTGGTTCAAACCTGATTTTGATTCGGGCCGGTCCAAATTAAAATCCGATTAGATCTATCGAAATAAAAATAAAATAATAAAATATTTTTTTAAATTATTAATATAAATTTTTTAAAAAATAAAATTTTAAAATTATAGACTGATAGGCCGATTTTGGGCCTGGCGCGAAGCTCGCCGCCGCTTCCACTACCACTCCCCTTAAAAAAACATATGGCTCGGCTTTGATGGCTGGCTCATCCATCTCGGCTCCATAAGGGAAGAAAATCCGATCTTGAATCTTGTATCTTCTTCCACGGCGAATCGTATCTTCGGTGGCGGATATAGCTGGCAATACAATGTACGGAAAAAAAAGACGTTTGTTCGATTCTCATAAAAAAAAAAAAACATTTGTTTGACCCACGATGTACGGGAAAAAAATAAAAATCAAAGAGGCGCGTCCGTCTCGGCTCCTGCCAAGTCAAAAGCTTCCAAGATGTTTATTATTCCATCCATAAAAAAGCACCCATGTTGTATAAAAAATAATAAAAAAATACATGTATCGAAAAAAAGTTTTTTTATGGTGATAAAAAAATAGTTATTAGATAACACACACCGTACGTAACTGCCTCGTTTAATAGTCGTCCGACTGTTGATGGAAGGGTTTTTTTTAAAATAATATTTTTTAAATTAATATTTTCGAAGTTGGGGGTGGTCCCAACTTCATTCACGGAAATAAGTGATTTAGATTACGGGGATGGTATGGATTAAAAAAAAATTGATGAAATCACACGTGGAACATGCGATTCCCCCTTCATATTTTTATTTTAAATTTTAATAAAAAATAAAAATTAATAAAAAAACTTAATTTTTTTTAAAAATAATAATATAATAATATATTACTATATATTTTATATTATAATAAATATTTTATATTTTAAAATATAACAAATATATTATAATTTATTAAATTATATATTATATATCATAATATAATATATTTATTGATGTACTATACTAAACATGGTGATGGCGGTGTTGTGTCAAGTGCCGTCGATGTATCATAACAAGATGAGTGGCCAGATTGACGATCGGACAGGTACCGTCTTGGCAGCCAGATTGGCTATCGAATTAGGAGCTAGACTGGTAATCAGACCAATGACCGAATTGGCGGTCGGACCTACGATCGGACTAGCACCGATCTAGCAGCCGAACTGGCTGTCAGACCGATGGCTGAAGCTGGATTGGCTGTTAGATCGGTGGCCGGATCGATGACTTCGTAGTCCGGTCATCGATCTGATAGCTAGTCTGGCTCCGGCTACCGGTCTGATAGCCAGTTCGGCTACTAGGTCAGTACCAGTCTGATCGTCGATCCGGCCACCAGTCCGGCATTGGTCTGATCGCCAGCCTGGCTTCTAATCTGATATCCAGTCTGGCTGTCAAGACGGTACCTGTCTGACGTCGGTCTAGCCACTCATCCCGTTGTGCTGCATCACGGTAGTTGACACAACACTACCACCGCCATGTTTGATATACGTACATCAACAAATATACTATATTATAATATATTTATTATATTTTAACATATAAAATATTTATTATAATATAAACTATATAACAATATATTATTATAATATCATATTATTATTTTTGTTTTTAAAAATTCTTTCTAATTATTTATTTATTTATTATTTTTAAAATTTAAAATAAAAAAAGATGGAGGAGAAATCGTATGTTCTACCTGCGATTTTAAGAAATTATATGTTCTACCTACGATTTCAAGAAATCGCAGGTTCTACCTGTATTTCCTTGAAATTGTAGGTTCCTCACCAATATATATATATTTTCAATCCATACTGATATGGCCAGACCGCTGACGTGGAGTACACTTCGGATCTAGCTAGCAGCCAGGCAAGCAAATAAGTGCCATGTCGAGTTCCCCTCCGAGCTCTCCCGCCAGGTGGCCTCACCAATGGTTGAGCCCACCTCGGCTCGAGCTCGGCACCCTAGCTATTTCGCCAAGTGGCTCCCTCATATCGAGCCCAGCTCGACTGAAGTCAAGGTCACCTCGGCCTGAAATCGGCATCTCCGCTCCTTTGCCAATTGGCTCCCCAATGGTGGAGCCCACTTTGGCCGGAGTCGAGCCCTGCTCCGCTCCTCCGCCAGGTGGCTCCCCAAGGGTCGAGCCCACCTCGGCCGGAGTCGAGCCATGCTCCGCTCCTCCGCCAGGTGGCTCCCCAAGGGTCGAGTCCATCTCGGCCGGAGTCGAGCCCTCTCCTTGAAAGCATCGGGAAGGATAAAGGCACCTGCCCCAAGACCGTTGCTGAGGCAGACGCGTGCAGCACGGTGGCCTAGTATGACGCCCCCTAGATCTGTAACGGTGCGCGTAACATTGTTTGAACTAGTTTGAAAGGGGTGCCCCGATCAAGATATCAGATCCTACGGCCGACCATCTAGAACCCCCCGAAGGAGAAGGCCGCATTTAATGTCTCAGACCCGATGGCGGCTATGCCCAAATCGAGATTCCGCCTAATTCCCCCCTTCGTGACAACACATCAGGCAAGGCAAGTCCACAACTTAACTTCCAACTACAAAGGAAAATGACCTCGGGGGAGAGGCTAACGGACACCGTTGACCCCTAAGGCCCCAGAGAGGACCAATCGAGGCACTAAACAATCGGTGATCTATAAAGGCACCAACGGGCAAGAAACCAAGGAAGCAATCAAGGAATCAGGAGGGAGAGCAAGCACACGAGATATCAGGAAACAAGTGACTTGAAGGAAAGAAGCTCCCAGAGGACTCCCGGAGAGAGTCCAGTGAGCATATTTGCCACAACTCAAGCACCGTTTCTCTCTTGTCTCATCCCAATCAATTCTTTAGTACAAACTCTTCTAAGCACGGAGACCGAAGTTGGATCCGCCTTAAGGGATCTGTTCCGCTTTGCCGTCCTCTAACTTAATCGTCGGAGTGCCCCCACCGGGATCCCCGGTTCGGCTCTCTAACACTGTTTTGTAGGTCCGGGAACGTAAGGATTTCAGAGTGAAGGGATGAAGGTCCGGCGCCGCTTCCAGCTGCAAGCCATGACGGTAAGGTCAGCAACAAATTGGCACGCCAGGAAGGGGGAAAGATCATGTACAAGCAAGCCCCCACCCCGAGCTTGATAGCTCTACATGAAGCATGGTGGTGACTCATGGAAGAGAAGCCTCCACCAACCGAGCGGGAGATGCTCCCTCTCCCCCGGACCCACGTAGCCCAGAGAGGGAGCTTCCCGCTCCTCCTCAACTGTCCATGGCAGATGTCCAGTACGTCACACTTGTCCAATAGATGCAGGCGCTGACGACAGCCATGAGGCAATTGCAGCATCAGCAGCGCTCCCTAGTCACTCAACCTCAGCCAGGGAACCCCGTGGCCCAAGACACGGGCTCCCGCGGAAGCCTGCACTCCATCCAAGATAGGCCATCCCATCTGTGGGCCACAACCAATCCCCCCGGGAGTCACCAAACCCTCGCGAAGAGAAACCGCTCTGGGTCAGCGGACCAGGAGAGCCGATCCCCAGTGGACGACAATGCCATCGTCAAGTGCGGCAAGCATCGCCGAGGCAAGGCCCCTCGTCGCGACCACCCCCAGCTATCAACTCCTTCTCTAGCATTCTCAATGGAAGGCTCTACTAACGAGGCCATCTGGCACCTGGCCGAGAGGCGCCTAAAAGAACAAGAGCATAAGCTAGCGGAGCTCTCCCGCCAGTTTGCCAACATACAGGGCTCCTCCAAAGAGCCAGCGGGCTATGATGCCTGACCCCCTTCTCCCGGGAAATCTAAGAGGAATCGATTTTGAGTCGGTTCTGCATGCCTCAGGTGGACCACCAACCCCCTGGACCACCTAGAGAGCTACAAGGCTCTCATGAGAGTCCAAGGGATGACGGACGCCCTCCTATGCATCGCCTTTTCGGCCACCCTCTAAAAGGCCACTCGAGTCTTGTTCACCCACCTCGAGCCCGAAAGTATCGACTCCTTCCAGTAGCTGGACAGGAGGTTCGTGGCTCACTTCGACGCTTGTCGAAAGGTGCCGCAAGAGGTGGACCTCATTTCCGGAAAGTCCCCTCTCTTTTCAAAGCCAATCGATAGCGACCGTACAATCCTTTTTTGCCCCCGCCATCGGATGAGCACCACGTGTCAAGGTGACCGGTGACGATGCTTCGATCCGCTGAAAATCGTCTTGGGTCTGGCACGGTGCAATTATGGTCCGTCGAAATCGTGGACGTGGTGGCTGCGCATTGGATCCCGGGCATGACATGCGAAGCGGCGACAATCATGACAATAATTACAAAAGATTTTTGTCCTTCCACATCATCTTCACATTAACTCCCTACGTCCTAGCCACAGCGCTTCGATGGGACTTGGGAGTGGGGGGTAAATGATATGGCCAAATCATTGACGTGGAGTACACCTCAGATCCAGCTGGCAACCAGGCAGGCAAATAAGCGCCGCGTTGAGTTCCCCTCCAAGCTCTCCCACCAGGTGGCCTCACCAATGGTCGAGCCCACCTCGGCTCGAGCTCGACACCCTGGCTATTTCGCCAGTTGGCTCCCCTAGATCGAGCCCAGCTCGGTTGAAGTCAAGGTCACCTCGGCCCAAGCTTGGCATCTCCACTCCTCCACCAGGTGGCTCCCCAAGGGTCGAGCCGACCTTGGCCGGAGTCGAGCCCTGCTCTGCTCCTCCACCTGTTGGCTCCCCAAGGGTTGAGCCCACCTCGGCCGGAGTCGAGCCCTTCCTCGTTCTTCCGCCAGGTGGCTCCCCAAGGGTCTAGCCCATCTCGACCGGAGTCAAGCCCTGCTTCGCTCCTCTGCCAGGTGGCTCTCCAATGATCGAGCCCATCTCGGCCAAAATCGAGCCCTTCTCTGCTCCTCCGCCAGGTGGATCCCCAAGGGTCGAGCCCACCTCGGCCAGAGTCGAGCCCTGCTCTGCTCCTCCGCCAGGCGGCTCCCCAAGGATCTATTCCACCTCGGCTGGAGTCGAGCCCTCTCATTGAAAGAATCGGGAAGGATAAAGGTGCCTACCCCAAGACTACCACCGAGGTAGACGCGTGCAGCATGGCGCGCCCAGTATGGTGCCCCCTAGATCTATAACGGTGCACGTAACCTCGTTTGTACCATTTTGGGAGGGGTGCCCCGATCGAGACATCAGATCCTCTGGCCGACCACCTGGAAGTCCTCGAAGGAGAAGGCTGCATTTAATGTCTCAGACCCGATGGCGGCTATGCCCAAATCAAGGTTTCGCCTAATTATTCCCTTCGTGACAACATACCAGGCAAGGCAAGTCCACAACTTAACTCCCAACTATAAAGGAAAATGATCTCGGGGGAGCGGCCAACGAACACCGTTGACCCCTAAGCCCCCCAGAGAGGGCAAATCGAGGTACTGGACAATCGGCGATCTGCAAAGGCACCAACGGGCAAGAAACCAGGGAAGCAATCAAGCAATCAGGAGGGAGAGCAAGCACACTAGATAGCAGGAAACGAGTGACTTGAAGGCAGGAAGCTCCTAGAGGACTCCCGGAGAGAGTCTAACGAGCACAGTCACCGTAACTCAAGCACCATTCCTCTCTTATCTCCTCCCGATTAGTTCTTTAGTACAAACTCCTCTAAGTACGGAGACTGAAGTGGGATCCGCCTTAGGGGATCTGTTCCGCTTTGCCATCCTCTAACTTGATCATCGGAATGCCCCCACCGGGATCCCTGGCTCGAGTCTCTAACACTATTTTGCAGGTCTGGGAATGCAAGGATTTCGGAGTGAAGGGACGATGGTCCGGCACCGCTTCCAGTTGCAGGCCATGACGGTAAGGTCGACAACACATACCATCCCTATAATCTAAATCACCTATTTTCATAAATAAAGCTAAGACGACCCCAACCGGAAATATCAGTTTAAAAAGCATTATTTTCAAAAATAAAAACCCATTGATGGTAGCCTGTATAAAAAAAAAAAAAAATCCAACCAGCCGAGGCTGAGTAAAAAATACACGTGGCAATAAGAAAAGGGTGTGCACCTTGCGAGTTTTGACTTTTATCAGCATACCAGAGCAAACTTACAAACTCTTCATTTAGATATATTATTCAATTTTTTTAATCATTAAATTAAAGAAAGAATTATGGAAACATATCCTCTAAAATTGAATGATTTATATATTTTAAAATTTTTAAAAATATAAATTAACCATCAAAATTTAAATTTATTGTAATATTGCTGAACCATTTATTGACATTACAAATGTTATTACATGGGAATCATATCTGTTGCTGTTGAACCCCATATTAACTATCTTTTTCAACAAAGATGAGGGAATAAAGATGAGAGACATCATCCAGTCATTTATAACATCTGCAAAATAAGTTTCTAATTGAAGATTCTTCATAAAAGAATTCTCTGATGCTTAAATCAATGGAGTTCTAGAGAATAGATAAAAAATTTTAGAAAAGTAAAAGTGTCAAAGTTTTCTTAAGCAGTGTTAGATTATTTTTCTTTGAAGGTCCTCTCTTACCAATAGTTATAGACATTTGTAGGTAGGTTCCATCTGGAGAAACTTCTTTTTGTTAGTCTTAACAATATTTTATTGGGATAACTTATTTATGTTATAACGAATAATTGGTGCAACCACACTTCCATTGTAACAACTGTTCCGTTATCCATACACTTGGTTGGATGTTTTCAATTTGTTGGCCAGTAGGCCTTGATCATTGGTTTGTTGATTAGTCAATTCATATTGTTTAGTCATTTGATTGTCTAGTTTCTTAAAGAAGGGTTGATCGAGCTTTTAATATCATTGGCTTTGCTTTAAGTTTCTTGGTCACTTTGTTTTAGCATTCTTCATCAGCCAGTTAATTTTAATTGATCAACCGGTCCGATCAGTTAGTATAATAGTAGACCTCCACTCCCAATTTCAAGACACTTTGTTGATTTGAGAGAAAAGAGTACATAGCATTCATGAGTCTTGTTGCCTCAAGCTCCTCTTTCCTTTTTCTTTATGCTAGTTATCAATGTTCTTCTAAAAGGTTATGAAAAAAGTTTGTATTATCATTTCATTGTTGGAGCTACCATCATTCGAAGAGGTAGTTACTAATGGTAAGATCTAGCAGTGACTCATAGAATCGAGTCACTTTTTCTTCAAGTGTTTTGCTTTTGCCACACATCAAATTTCCATTGATGGTAAAGTCATTCTCGCCGATTAACGTGATGTGTCGACATCTTAACAAAAGTGTGATGAATATTCATGCACCTTCTTTGGCTGTGATTTGTATATGTGGTATGATCATGTGCATATTTTATCATCCGAGGACTGAATCATTATTATATATGCTATTTATATAAGGAAGTCTTCTTCCTTCCCTAGGGTTCTTCGAACCTTGAGACTCTTTCATCGCTCCAAAAGTTCCTTCTTAGGATTCTTGCCTTCTTCGTGTTTTTCTTCTTCTCCAAGTCTTCCATATGTTTGATCCTTTTCTATAAACCTTCTTTGTTTTCTTCTCTTCCTTTTCAAAGAAGTTTTCTTATACATAGTTAGGCTTTTGGAAGTCCCTACTACTGCCATGCTTCTATTTTTGGAGGGGAAGCTTCACAGCAACCTCCTGAGGACCCCAGTTTTATGAAGATGAAAGATCCAAATGTTGAGGACCTTGGTTTGGAACATGTGAAGGGTTCTCTTAGGGAACTCAAAATAGCCAGCCTATGGAATTACTATAAATTATGTAGGATATTCAAGTATCACTCCCAAACTCGATGATAGGATGAATAGGGCCCCCTGGTAGCATAGCAATATACGATGACCATCTTAAGGCAGGGCTTTGTTTTTTTCTCTTTATCCCTTTATCACTAGGATTTTTAATTTATACAAGGTTGTCCCGGTGCAGTTGACTTCGAATAGTGTTCAAATTATTTATACCTTTATCGTCCTATGCCATGATCTTTAAATCGAGCTCAGGACCTTTACATTATGTTCCTTTTTAATGATTAAAAGGGATCCTCATGGCCGAGGATGGTGGGTCAGTAGACCATGCCATGACCAGAAGTTTATCAAGGGTCTTCCATCCGCCATTCATAGATGGAAACCTTGCTTCTTCTTTTATCATCTAGACAATCTTGAGACTTCAATGCTAAATTAAGGGAGCCTCGTTTAATCCCCAATGATGATAAAAAGGTCCTAATAGCTGACAAAAAGGATTATGAAAAACTCTTGAAAGCTCGAGTCCCTTCGATGAAGGAGCTGCTAGGCGAGTAGAGAGTTTTTCTTCGATGAAAGCTTTAATGTCATTATCAAACTATTTTTTAACTTTTCTGTGATGCATACAGCTTGGACTCAACAGAAAATCTCAAACAACTTTCATGAAAAAAGAAAGGAAAATATTAATAAGAATATCAAAATTATAAAGAGAAGGTGAAATTATCTCAAATCATGTTAATATTCTTATGCTATTTTAAAAATCATTGAATGCTTAAAGAACCTTTTTTGTTGATGAAAAAAGGGGGAGTAATGTTTATGTGAATGAAAAATTCAAAACTTTATGAAAATATGCAACTCAGGGGGAAAAATTATTTATGCATAAAAGATAATTAATGAATTTTAGCTTTGAGCTATGATATATTTTAATACTAATGATAGCTCTAATACATTTTAATGCTAAATTCATGAAAATTAATTTGCTCTAATACATTTTAATACTCAATTAAGCTCTGATACTTTCTTGATGCTAAATTAATGGTCATTAATTGCTTTTGATACATATTTTGCTATGATATACTTTGATACTTAATTGCCTCCAATACATTCTAAAGCAAAGAAAGTTTTTGATGATAAATATTTGCTCTGATATATTTTGACAAATATTGACTCTGATACAAAAAGTCCTGATACTTATTGATACATTCTGATGCACTCTTGATACATGTTGATACTTATCAATCTAAATCATATATACAAGTCACTTTAATATCTTAAGTATTCAAATATACTTAACTGTAAAGTTTTTCCATGCCCAGTATTTTGTCATCATCAAAAAGGGAAAGATTGTTGACCCCTGGAATGATTTTGATGATAACAAAATATTGGAGCATGTATTTAATACTAATTATTTTCAACTATTTTATAAGTTTTTGTAGGATGATTTAAATGAATAGCCACTTTTCCTACAATTCTAATCTTATTGATGTATGTCAAGTTTATTTTTGAAAAAGTATCATATAATGTAGAGTCCAAAGAAAAATTGCTTATGTATTTATGAAAATGGGCCAATTCTATGTAAATTCTAAGTTTAAATTACTTAGAGTAGGCTTTAAAAGAGTTTGAAAGAGTATAGAAGTCTATAGGAAGCTTTTGGAAGAATATTGGAGAAGTTTGGAAGGTTTTTGACAAAAATCACTCGAGTCGACTCAAAGTAGGAGAGTCGACTCATTGTTCTGGCATGGCATGAAGTTTTTGGCATGCAGACATCCAAGCCAACTCAAAGGAAATAGAACTAACTCGTCCAGAGCTACAATTCTTCAGTCAGAAAACCAAGCCGACCCGAGAAAAAATCGAGCCGACTCCTCTAGAATTTTAAAAAATTAGTTCTAAGAGAACCAGTTAGGTGAGCTGACTCGTCTAATAAAGAGCCAACTTGACTAGTGTTCAATTTTTGAAAGACTGAGAATCCAAGCCAACTCGACCCATCTCAGCCAACTCAAATCTCTATTCCATGTGCATAACAGCTAGTTCCATAATTGATTTTTTGAATCCAAAAACTGCTCCAATGACCATATTTCAAATTCCAAGGCTCTACAATGGTCATATTCATCTAAGATTAGTTCAAAGACTATAAATAAAAAATTTAAATAACTTTTGAAGAACTTTTAATGAGACTTTTAGAGAATATTCATTATTCAAGAGAGCTTTGAAGAGAATAACTCAAGACTTCACCAACTCCCATCCTTTTATTGAGTCATTTATTGAAGAAGATTGGAAGCCTAAAAGAGCATTCAAGGAGCAATCAAGAAGGCTTCTCAAAGGGCATCAACTGCAACCACCCGATAAAGTTTAGTTTGTCATTAGTATTGCTCTGTTTTTAACTCTTTATTTGAGTTGTTTCAAGTACAATAGGGGCTGTAACTTGGGGATTGTTTTAGATTTTTGGTGAGCCTTTGAAATCAAGTTTGGGTTGTTAGTGAGCCCAATAAAACTAACATTGTATTGGGTTCTTGGTGATCCTGGTGTAAAACCAAGTTTGGGTTCTTGGTGATCCTGATATAAAACCAAGTTTGGGTTCTTGGTGATCCTGGTGTACATTGGGATTTCTAAGGTTTCTTTGGCATAGCGGAAGAATTAATTTCAAAAAAAATTCATTCTACTAGAAAACCTTAAGCCCAAGATCCCTTATTCACTACAATCAATAAGTCATAAAATTAGGGTTATGAAGAATACCTGGAATGCTAATTCCTTTTCTTTTCACTAGGCTCACAAATGCAAGCCCTTCATAGGTGATCCATACAGGAATCAAACTAGGAAGCTCTCCTTAGTAAGTTGCTTAAGCCACTGGGATTCTTCTGAAGAACTTTCTTCCTTCAACAGCCTTTCTTTTCTTGCCCAGACCCTTGCCCTCCAATAGAGCACTCTGAGCCAATTTAGGTCTCCCATAAATTGGTTAGTCCATTTAGCAACCTTTCAGACCCAATTCAATTGGGTTAGGAGATTAGGTCAGCCTATACATGCTAGTGTGCAATCTAGCTAACCAATTAGGATCCCATGACCCTAATTAAATGTCAATTGACTTCCTAGGTTAATTATGTAATGTGTGTGACCCTTTAGGTTTCATATCTAGCCAGCAGTAGGTCTAGGTTCTAGTCGATTCGATCCAATCGAACCCGATTGACCTAATTAGGTCAAATTGAGCTGATCCAAGTTACCAATTCGAACTAACTTTCGAATTGACTCATTAATTCAATCCAATTGATTCATGATAACCCACAAGACATGATTGACATCCAGCAACGTGTCATGCCTACCCAGAAGATAAGAAATTTGGTGGAAAGTACCAAAATACCCTTCAATCAAAAGTTACCTGCAATTCAATCTTTCGATCTTCCTTTATCTTGAATAAGTGATGGGTATAAATAATTGTCAAATCCTAGCACTTAGTCATTTTGAATCTCAATTCGATAATGAAGACTCTGCTGATGATTGATTAGAAACCACTTCTAATCTCATCTTGCTTTGATCAAAGACTCCCTGAGTCATTAATCGAAGAGATTACTTGGGATAACAATTCCTCTTACTAGGAATGATCGATTCCTTGTTGGTCCACTCACATCCTTCATATACCTTCCACCATATCCGAGAATATCCCATACATGACTCATTGTCATGAATGAGTATAAGCCAAAATATGGCTTAGTGTGCATAAGGAACCAAGGTGACCTCAGGTCTAAAGATCACTTGCACAACTCTCACTATGAGAACTATCTCTTCATAAGTAGTAAGACTTCATAAGATAGTTTCGATGCGGATCAATTCAGTGAACTCATATCTTAATGAGCACCTTTATCTTTGTATTAGTGTCTCTATACAAGTGGCTGTGAGACCAACCACCCTCTCCATCGAGCATATATAGGATAAGCTAGTCTTTCTGGAAGCATCGATCCCCGAGTCGATGATCCAATGATTAGGAACATTTTAGATTATGATTTATAAAAACTTAGGTCTCATTGTTATGATCTCCATCATAATCCTAATTCCATTGTCCTAACCTATGGGGTTCATCATAATCCTTAAGTAAGATACAGCAATATGATGAAACAGAAATGCTTTTAATAATATAATAATGTCATACAAGAGTTGAAAGATTACAAAAATGCCCTTATAGAGATTGGCTTTTAGGGCACTTTTCTTTCAATATCCCACTTGCACTAAAGCCAATCACCCTTATATTTTATACCCATACAATCTAAGTGGTGATCAAACTGTAGATTGGGTAGTGCTTTAGTAAATGGGTCTACTATATTGTTCTTTATATCAATCCGTTCATTGACAACATCTTGTCTTTGAATGAAGTGGAAGCATCTGAGGATGTGCTTGGGCTTATTACGATACCTTGGTTCCTTAACTTGCACAACAACTCCACCGGTTATTATATAGTAGGAACCATGCCCAATTTCGTGATGAATTTCTTCATTCACATAGCTTCCCTTATGGCTTCACTTGTAGCTTTATACTCTGCCTACTCACTGCACCACCATATAGGGTGAAGATATACTCTAATATGGATTTGCTATCATTTAGATCTGATTGAAAACTAGAATCCGTATATCCTTTTAGTTTCAATTATGATCCTCCATATATAAGAAAAATATCTTTAGTCATTCTCAGGTTCATAAGAATATTTCTCACAGCTTTCCAATGATCCTCTCCTAGATCTGCCTGGAACCTGCTTACTATGTCTAAGGCATAAGCAACATCAGGCCTGGTATATAGCATGGCATACATAATTGATCCTATAGCCGAAGCATACAGAATCATAGCCATCCTCTCTCTTTCTTCTGATATCTTTGGAGACATTTTTTTAGATATATGTATGCCTTGACTCATAGGTAAGTAACCCCTCTTACTTCCATCCATGTTGAATCTCTTCAAGACTAAGTCAATGTACTTGGATTGGGATAAGCCTAGCATCCTTTTAGATCTACCTCTATAAATCCTTATACCCAGTATATAGGAAGCTTCTCCCAAATCCTTTATGAAAAACTTTAATGATAGCCAAGTTTTGACCAATTGTAATATTGGAATATCATTCCCAATGATTAGTATGTCATCAACATACAAGACCAAGAAAATAAGTGCACTCCCAATTATCTTCTTATACACACATGGATCATCCACATTTTTGACAAAACCAAATTACTTGATTGTTTCATCAAAGTGGATGTTCCAACTCCTCGATACTTATTTTAGTCCATAAATGGACTTCTTTAGCTTGTATACTTGGTTTGGTCTCCCACTTGAGATAAAACCCTCTGGCTGTGTCATATAGACTTCTTCCTCAAGATTTTCATTAATGAATGCAGTCTTAACATCCATCTACCAGATTTCATAATCATGGAATGCTGTTATGGCAAGCAATATCCGAATGGACTTGAGCATGGCTACGGTGAAAAAGTTTCATCATAGTCAATGCCATATTTTTGTCTAAAATCTTTTGCCACTAGCCTAGCCATGTAGGTTTCTACTTGATCATCTGCTCCTATTTTCTTCTTGAAGATCCATTTATACCCTATTGGGTTAATTTTTTTAGGTAGATCTATCAAGATCCAAACCTGATTGGAATACATGGAGTCCATTTCAAACTTTATAGTACTTAGCCATTTGTTAGTCTTTTCTCTCGACAGCTTCCAAATAGGTCATAGGATTATCATCCTGAATGATATTGGTCTCATTGTCATCCCTAATGACAAAGCCATATCTGAGAGATGCTCCCTGCACCCTCTTTGACCTTCGAAGAGGAGGTGTGTGTTGTGGTTGTTCCTGATCTACAAGAACTTCTGGTTGAGGGATTTCATTTGAAGGCTCTTTAGGTTGTTGGTTTTATACTTCACTCAGTTCAAGTATTGTTTCACTACTTTCTTGGATGAATTCTTGCTCCAAGAATGTTGCATGTCTATTGACAAATACCTTTTGTTCAGTAGTATGATAAAAGAGGTATCCAACATCCTCTTTGGGATAACCAATGAACCTACATTTGTCAGCCCTAGCTGATAGGGGACGAATTTGATGAAATGGGTATGTGGGGATGTGATCTACTTACCTAGCAACAATATATCAGCATTAGAGCTCCAAATATAACCAAATTCATGGGTGGAAGGGATGAAGAAATTCGAGCTAGAGACTAGGTGAGCAGAAAATCTGACACCCTTGTGCAAGCTTCCTTTCAAAAAAATAAAAGAGAGGATCTAAGGGCATAAAAACCCTCAACTAGGCTAAGCAACCTTTAATGACCTCAGATCTAAGGAACAAGAGGTTTTTTTCTCAACAATGAAGAGAAATTAAGCTCAAGTGGAAGGGAAACACTCACCACTCAAAAATTGAAGGCTAGAGGCAAGATCTCCACTTCCTTCTTGGATTCACCATTGGAGCTTGGATCCTTGGCATGGAGCCTTCATCTTTGTCTTCAAATCACCAAGAAGAACCTGCAAAGAGTCAAGGTGAGGTCAAAATTCAAAGAAATTGAGGGAAAAAGGAAGGAATTAATAAGAGAAGTAAAGAGAATTGCTGGAATTTTTGGGCAGCACTTCCTCCTCTTCTTGGACTATTTGGATCTTGTGTAGAAGAACTTGGAAATAGAACTATGGCACTCCAAAAATCAAAGCACTCACTCTAATTTAAGATCAAACTCAACACTCTAAAGAAAATCAAAGAAAGCACTCAAAATTCTTAGGAAGAACTCAAGAGAACTAGGCAAGATGGAAGAGAACTTAAACAAGAAAAATTTCATTCATTCAACTCAATTCACCTTACAAGAGGGGGGGGCCTTGGTCCCTATTTATAGGCCAAGGCCAGCTCCTTTGGGCAGCAAGAACATGGATTATGGAACCAACTAACTTATGCTTAGTTGTGGCTAATTATAAGATTAGTTTTTCTAGCAACTAATCCTAACAACTAATCCTAACAAGAGAATTTTAGAAATTCCATGTGACATTATTTTCTTGCAACACTTGGCTTTATCTCATCCTTCCACATGGTCTTTAAAATTTGGTCTCCAAGTAGGCTTTCATGGTAGAGAGTTTCTTCAAGGCTTGGTCGACCCATGGGCTTGGAGAACAGGTCTTCAATTTGCTTCATAAAATTGGGGTCTTCAAGAGATGCTTCATGATTTTATGGGAACCTGAAAAACAGAAATGGGACTATAACCAAAGATCATTAGTTTGTAATTTCTTTCTCTTGCCAATGTCCTCATTAATTATCCCCGGGTGAAAAGAACTCGGCCCTGACGAGTCTAGATTATTTAGGCTTTGGTAGTATTCAAGCATGTCTGGATTGATCCTTTGTAGTTCTTCTTGAGTGATCCATGAATCTTCAGAATCAGGTCTGCCTTGCCAATGGACCAAGTATCATTGATAATCCTTATTCGGGGTAGTGACAATCTTGTCATCTATGACCCTTTCAATTTTTTCTTCCCGCTTTGGTAGTGTGGCTGGTGGATACGCTGGGGTTGGTTCACTCTCAAGGGATGGATCAGGTTCTAGGAACTCACTGGGAATCATTATGGATTTCTTGTAACCTACCAGATCTGAGATATTAAAAGCAGAGCTAATGCCAAAGTCAGAGGGTTGGTCTAGCACATAAGCATTAGGTCCTATTCTTTTTATTATTTTGAAAGGACCTGCACTACGGGCGTAGAGTTTCTTCTTAGTTCCTGGTGAAAACTGTTCAGGTTTTAGCCTGACCATCACAAAGTCCCCTGCTTGAAATTCTTTGACCCTTCTATGAAGATCAGCCATATGCTTGTAGCTCTCATTGCTTATTTGGATTTTCTTGCTAATCTCTCTATGCAAATCCCTAAGATGTTGTGCATATGATTTGACAGACTTATGCATGGATGACACTAAACGATTAAACAAATTCAAATGATACTAAAACAAAAAACAAGCTCAAATGGATTTTATTATCTAAGAACTGAATTTTATTATTAAGCTAGGAAACAAAAGCTCCTAATTTCCAATATTCCCCTTAAAGGCTTGTAAGACTCTTGCATATATCTTCAGGTAAGTGGCAGTAAATCTTAATTTAGCTCTCAACATATGCCATAGAGTCTTAAGAAAGTAACTATTGAATATTACTAGGAACATATCAATGGTATGGTGGATGTCCCAGCCGGATGGAATAGAAGAGTGAATGAAACATAATAGTGGACCGGGATGGTGGATGTTTAGAAATGGAAAATCAGGGATAGAAAAATTATTAGGAAAAATATTTTGCAGGATTTTCAAGGGCTCTACAGCTTCTTGGGGCTGATCCATAGGGTTTTGTTCTTTGACGGTCAAGACCCCAATATGTCATCCTTCATCAATCTCTAGATCTAAACCTTCAACATCAATTAATTTTAGATCTTCAATGTTATCCTCAGATTGATCTCCATGGTTTTGTCCTTGGATTTCAATTTGATCATGCCCGTTATTGATTTCTTTAGGCTGGGTAATTATTTTATCTTCAAGTGATTGCTCTTGATCATATTCATCCATAAGGTTAGACCCAGCTTCATAAACTTCTTCCTTAAGTTCTTCAACGGGTTTAGGATCTTCTCTTTCTAGCCCTTCATTTGGACAAGACTTTGATTCTATTTCATCCTTAAATTCTTCAATAGGTTCAGGAGATTTTTTCTCTAATTTTTTCATGGGTTTAGTCTCTTCTTCATCTCCCTCATACTTATTGAATTTGGTAATATAATTAGATTCAGTTGTATCATCTTGTCTCAATTTGTACCATTGGTTTAAAAGTTTTTGCTCATAATATTTACCTAGGTACTTTTCCCTCAGTTTACTCTTCATTTTTCTCCAAGTATTTATTTTATCCCCACTATAATAACCTTTTCGCTCAACTTCTCCCCAATATACTTTAGCATGTCGGACTAACTTTGATTTGGTAAATTGATTCTTTGTTACTTCCAACATTTCATCAAATTTAAAATATTGATCCATTTTTTCTTCCCAATCAACATACACCTCATAGTTTCCATCAAAAGTGGGTGCATGGGGTCGATTGCTCCTAAAGACTCTCTCCTCCTGATCTACAAAGTCTTGGTAGGGGTATCTAGGATTATACTCAGGGGTGAGATCATGACATTGGGCTATTGGACCAAGGGGAGGTGGACTAGGTGATTTAGGCTCAGCATGGATCCTATGGGCTTCTTCTATGAAGTCATGGTGAAGTCGTCTTGAATTGTATTCAGTAGTGAACTCATGATGATGGACTCTTGGACCTCGAGGAATTGACCTAAGTGACTCAGGTTTGGCGGGGATCATTGGGGTCTCTTCAAGTATCCCAACATGGTCCTTTACTTGACCTAATTCCTTTCTCATTTGCCCTAATTGCCCATTTATGGTATCAAACTTTTTAGTCAGGGTTTCAAAAAGAATTCAAGATTAGGATCCATGGATAAAAACAGACTGAGGGTGGATAGAGCTTATAGGACACAGTACAAGGGTAATCAACTCAATGGACAAGCAAGAAAGATCTAATGCTAGGGTTCCTAGACCTAGTAGAGTTTAAGAATACAAAACTTAATTAGGCACTACTTAAGAATGTAATTATCCTATCCACTGGCCAGGTAAGAGGTGGGGTTGCGAGAGGCTCCCCTCGCTTTCACGAGGTCCTAATTAAAATCACAAGTTTGCTTAAGGCGTTTGCCATTTGATCTCTTACCTTAGACACCAATTTCAAGGAAAAAGTACAAACTCAAATAATACTTTGTCTTACCTTGCACTTAAACCCGACTCGTGGGTGTCCCTAGTTTAGGTTCATACTTGATTTTACTTTAGGATTTAGGTCAATGTAAATGTGGGTGATTGTTTTGGACTAAGGAAAGGTAATGACCTCCTTCCCTTATTTAATATTGAATGCCCTTAGGATATTTTAAAAATGGATACACACAATTTCAGCATAACAATGAGTACAATCACTATACCTAGCGCAAATGCAAGAAATTTTAATCCAATTTCAAAATTTTTAAAAATGAAAAATTAAATTGGTTAGTTCAAATCTTGAAGTCTAAATCACAGTAACCAAATTTTAAATTTTAAATTTCAAAATTTGATTAAAAAATTCGTTCTTGGAAGTAAAGTGGTTTAAATGTAAATTTCAACTTCCAACTAACCTCCAGCTATCCTGAATTTGAAAATTCAAAATTTAAGATTTTAAAAATAAAAAAATTCAAAATAAAACTTATTTGGATATCTATCAGATAAAGATTCTCAGATTTTAAAGTTTTGAATTTAGATTAACTCAAATTTTAGTTGAGAAGGAAGTTGGAAAGCACATGCTAGAAGATTCCAGCAGCTCAGCTAGTTCTTAATAACCTGAATTCAAAATTTAAATTCCGAGCTATGAATCTCTCTAAAATTCCAAGTTTTTGTGGGAAATATCAAACATCTAGGTATGTATTTTATATCTATAATTCTAAAATTAAAGAAAATATTTTTTTTATTTTTTAAAAAATTTAAAAAAATGGAAGGCAGAAACAGAATTCTGGACAGAACTGCAGAAACGACCTAGGAACTTATATTTTTAAATCCAAAAAATAGATAAATATTTTTTTAAAGTTTTATATTTCGAAATATAACACAAAAAGGTACTAATAAAATATTATTTTGAATTTTTTTGATCAATTTAAAAAATTTGAAAAATCACTGAATCTCGAAAGATAGTGAGACAAAAATTCCAGCAGCTTGCAAAGCTTAACCTAGAACAAAGCTCTGATACCAAAAAATTGATGGGGGACAAATTTGATGAAATGGGTGTGTGGGGATGTGATCTACTTACCTTGAAACAATATATCAGCATTAGAGCTCCAAATATGGTCGAATTAATGGGTGGAAGGGATGAAGAAATTCGAGCTAGAGACTAGGTGAGTAGAAAATCTGACACCCTTGTGCAAGCTTCCTTTCAAAAAAAATAAAAGAAAGGATCTAAGGGCATAGAAACCCTCAACTAGGCTAAGCAACCTTTAATGACCTCAGATCTAAGGGTCTAGAGGTTTTTTTCCCAACAATAAAGAGAAATTAAGCTTAAGTGGAAGGGAAACACTCACCACTCAAAAATTGAAGGCTAGAGGCAAGATCTTGACTCCCTTCTTGGATTCACCATTGGAGCTTGGATCCTTGACATGGAGCCTTCATCTTTGTCTTCAAATCACCAAGAAGAACCTGCAAAGAGTCAAGGTAAGGTCGAAATTCAAAGAAATTGAGGGAAAAATGAGGGAATTAATAAGAGAAGTAAAGAGAATTGCTGGAATTTTTGAGTAGCACTTCCTCCTCTTCTTGGACTATTTGGATCTTGTGTAGAAGAACTTGGAAATGGAACTATGGCACTCCAAGACTCAAAGCACTCACTCCAATTTAAGATCAAACTCAACACTCCAAAGAAAATAAAAAAAAGCACTCAAAATTCTTAGGAAGAACTCAAGAGAACTAGGCAAGATGGAAGAGAACTCAAACAAAAAAAATTTCATTCATTCAACTCAATTCATCCTTACAAGAGGGGGGGGCCTTGGTCCCTATTTATAGGCCAAGGCTAGCTCCTTTGGGCGGCAAGAACATGGATTAGGGAACCAACTAACTTATGCTTAGTTGGTGGCTAATTACAAGATTAGTTTTTCTAGCAACTAATCCTAACAAGAGAATTCTAGAAATTTCATGTGGCATTATTTCCTTGCAACACTTGGCTTTATCTCATCCTTCCACATGGTCTTTAAAATTTGGTTTCCAAGTAGGCTTTCATGGTAGAGAATTTTTTCAAGGCTTGGTTGGCCCATGGGCTTGGAGAAGGGGTCTTCAATTTGCTTCATAAAATTGGGGTCTTCAAGAGATGCTTCATGATTTTGTGGGAACCTGAAAAATAGAAATAGGACTACAACCAAAGATCATTAGTTTGTAATTTCTTCTCTTGCCAATGTCTTCATTACTAGCACTTAACTTATGTCTAAAATTATTTTTGACATAAGCATAGCAACCCCAAATCTTTAAGTACTTAAGACTTGGTCTTTTGCCATCCCATAACTCATATAGAGTGCTAGTCACTGACTTTGATGGTACCCTATTCAAAATATAGGTAGCAATTTTCAGGGCATGTTAGTAGAAGGAAATGGGAAGATCTATGAAGCTCATCATGGACCTCACCATGTCTAACAAGGTACGATTTCTCCTTTCTTCCACACCATTTAATTGGGGTGTATGAGGAGGAGTCCATTCAGAGATTATGCCTTTGCTCTTAAGATGGTTTAGAAACTCACCAGACAAATTTTCACCTCCTCAATCAGAACGAAGAGTTTTAATACCATGTCCAGTTTGTTTTTCAACCATACTTTGATACTCTTTAAACTTATCAAAGGCTTCGGACTTATGTTTCATTAAATACACATGACCAAACCTAGATAAGTCATAAATAAATGTGACGAAGTAAGAATATCCATCTTTGGCCTGAGTTGTCATTGGCTCACACACATTAGTATGCACAAGACCTAATAACTCAGTTGCCCTGTCTCCATGCCCAGTGAATGGAGACTTGGTCATTTTTCCTATGAGGCAAGACTCACAAGTTCCTAATGATTAAAAATTATAAGGGTCAAAGTAATTATCTTTGACTAACTTGTTTATTCTTGACTCAATAATATGACCTAATCGGCAATGCCAGAGAAATGTGACATTGACATTATCTCTCTTTCTCTTCTTGTTTTTAACAAGTAATATTTCATCATTGAGTTCTAATATCAAAAGATCATTAATAAAATAACCATGTCCAAATATTTTATTACAATGAAGAATAAAGTAGCCACTGCTCTTTTCATTTATTTCAAATCCTTGTTGTAATAACAAGGGTATTGAGATAATGTTTCTTACAATATTCGATATATAGTAATATTCTTCTAACTTTAAAATATTACTCGAAGGTAATAACAGAAGATAGGTACCCACAGCTTTAGCATACATGGCTTCACCACTTGTGCCATATAGCTCGAAGTCAACTTTCTTCAAGCTTCTAATTCTGTGGAGTCCTTGCAATGACTTGAAGATATGAGATCCACATACGGTATCCAATATCCATGAATTTGAAATAGAAGCACTCAATGATAAATTTGTTTGTATCATGTACAAACCTTTAGATGCTACCCCAGCATCTTGCTTCACACTTGCAAGATATGTCTCGTAATTTTTCTTCCAATGCCCTTGCTTGCTGTAGTGGAAATAGGCTCCATCATTGATAGCCTTCTTGGCTTTCTTCTTCTTCTGGATGCTCTTCTTAGGGTTGAACTTCCTTTTCAAACCCTTTTTCATTACCTATTTCTTCTTCCCATCAATGAGAAGAAGATAAGTCTTATCTCCTTTTGAATGGCTCTCTATTGTCTTAAGCATGTTTAGCAGTTCAAGCAAAGAAATATTCAGTTTGTTCTTATGATAATTAAGAACAAACTGAGAGAATAAATCTGGGAGTAACTGTAGGATCAAGTCCTGGTTGAGTTCAC
Source organism: Areca catechu (assembly GCA_021397845.1). Lineage (NCBI taxonomy): Eukaryota > Viridiplantae > Streptophyta > Magnoliopsida > Arecales > Arecaceae > Areca > Areca catechu. The sequence goes on along the minus strand of CM038038.1, from coordinate 11,112,372 downwards.
TATCTATTCCAAATCCTAATTGACCTAATATGGTGATTAAGTCAATCATTTTCAAAACATGGGTTTGTACAGATGAACTCTCACTTATTCGTACATGGAACAACTGCTTTGATATCTTATACCGACTAGCCCTACTTTGCTCTCCATATAGCTCCTTTAAATTGAGCAGTATAGACTAAGGTTTCATTCTTTCATGTTGCCTCTGAAGCTCATTGCTCATCGAGGCTAACATGATGCACCTAACAGTTATACTATTATTTTACTACATTTTGTGTGTGGTTATTTACTCCTTGGATGCATCCTCTCCTGTTAGTTCAAGATCCGGAGAATCTAGAATACAAGAAAGCTTTTTCTGAGTTAGTACTATTCTTAAGTTCCTCAACCAGTCCACATAATTAGAACCGGTTAATTTGTTGGCATCTAAGATGCCCCACAGTGACAAATTTTAAGCCATAATAAATCCTATATTTAATTAAAGTGTTGCCCATAAATGGATCCCAAGAGGGGGGTGAATTGGATCTTTAAAAAATTAAATTAATTATGTGACGGTCTTTAAAGTATTTGGGAGCAATGTAAATAACTCAAAGATATGCAGCGGATATAAGAAAATTAAATGCTAAGAGAAAGAAATAAAAATAGCAATCACACACAAACACAAGTTTTATAGTGGTTCGATACAAACCAAGCACCTACATCCACTCTCCAAGCTATCTTTGGAAATTCCACTATAATCTCTCCAAGATTATAGCCGACTTATTTTACAAGGCTCACAAGTCAAAACCTATGTTGGTTTTGTCATCTAGGCTCACCAACAACCTTTACAACTTATTTTATCTTCAAGCTCACAAGTCAAACCCTAGTTGGTTTTATCCCTTTGACTCACCAACAACCATAATAACATACTTTCAAGAAACCCTTGAAAGCTAGGTAAAACAATAATAAATTCAGAGATACAATAAATAAAACACAACAAACTCTCTTCAAAGAGTAGAATGTGAAACTTTGAGGCTCTAGTAGATGCTTGTCTTGTCTTCTCTTTAAAATCTTCTTCAAGCTCTCTTTTTGGAAGGATGAAAGGATAGGCTTGTAAGCTTTTTCAGGGAATCTCTCCTTTTATGGCTTTTGAAGTGAGGTTCTTGAGGGAATATTGACTTTTGAGTGTTCAATGGAGTTCAATACTTCATGAATGAGTTTGGTGAAGCTTAAATACTTCAAAAACTTTCAAAAAATGGTTTGAGACCGTTGGAGGATCAAAACTAACCATTGGAAGCTTGAAAAGATAAATCTGCAACACAGAAAAATAGATCCATTAGAGTTGTCAAAACCTGTGAGTCGATACTTGGCTCTCAAGTGTCGATACTTGGTTCTCAGGTATCGACACTTGGTCTTGCAAGTGTCGACACTTGGAGCTCAGGTGTCGACACTTTATACAAAAATCCTCCAAAAGGCATGTTCTGGATTTTCAAAAAGTCTCAGGCCTTGAGTCAACACTTGGATTCCAGGTGTTGACATTTATGTCTCAGGTGTCGACACTTGGAACTCAGGTGTCGACACTTGGTATGCCAGACATGAATTTTTGCATGCCATTCACTGAAGTGTCGATACTTGGCAATACTTGAGTCAACACTTGAGCCTGAAATTATCAAAATGAGTGCCAAATCTCTCGAAAACATAAGGATATATAATCAAACTTTAGATGTACTTATGTAAACAATAATTGAACATTTTTTAGCCCTTTTTCATGGTGAGAAGACTTCTTAAGACATGAATTTTGCCCAGCGTCAAGATACTTTCATTTTAAGAGTTTGAGGTGCCTGTATCCTGAAACTCATAACTACATTTGAAACATTAGTACAAAATATGTACTCAACATTTTGTTAATCATCAAAATCAAGGACAAACCCAACAATCTCTCCCTTTTTGATGATGACAAAACCTTGAGTATATAAGCATTCAAATTCAATTTTTAGATATGTAACTTATAAACATGAACTTAAAGCTCATACTACACAATCTTAATAGAGGAGAGGTATAAGTTAAGTATAGAAATTTAAATTTACTCTCCCCCTCAGTGAGTTAAGATATGAAACATTTTGTATCGGAGCATTTCGTATCAGCGCATTTCTCGATTGAAGAACAAAATATATAATTTGAAACTTGAAACTTTATATCTTACTCCCCATTTTTGTCAATCATTAAGCAATAAAGAGAGTAAACTCCCCCTCAATAAATGCATTAACACAAAGAAGGGCCATGATACAAGATTAGTTTTATAATAATTAACAAGTATCAGAGCCAATATTATCAGAGCAAAAATTTAAACATTATAAATTTAATCATCATTAGATTAAATGAACAAGATTGATAATCGAGTGAGAAAGTGGAATACAGATCTATATAAAAGAATGTTTTCAATACAAAATTTGCTGAAACAATTAGCATACACTGAAACATACAACATAGTAAAGCACATAAACATGAAACATAAGATAAGTACTAATACATCAAACAGCAGAATAGTCATCTGTGAGGCTAATCCTCATCAGATAGGATCTCAAATGAAATAGGACCTGTAATCCTAGGTCTATGAACATAGCTCTAGGGGTCTTCATGATACTACGACTCCTAGTCCTAGTGGAAGGTCCTATATGGGGTACAACCTTGGATGAATGTGTGGAAGGCTGTGGAACAGCCTCAGCAGGTATCATAAAAATAGGAGCAGTGGAGATCGGTGTGTCACAAGGATTAGCAGGTGGAATAGCAGGGGTCTGAGTCTCTCGGCTGACCAGCTCAAAGTCCTCTACCCTGTCATCACTATCACTGTCACTATCAATAACATCTGTGCCTCTATCATCACCACCATCATCTCTGTCACCACCATCAATTGTGTCATCGTGTCCGTCTGGTGGTCACCATCATCATCATCATCAGGAGGTAGGTCTGCAGGTGCTATTACTGGAGGTAGGAGGGATCTCAATAACTCCTCAATGCATGCAAATCCCGCCTCCATGGCTCGACACATCTCAGAATGCTCCTCAGCAGTTTGGGCTCTAAGGCCCTCTATCGAAATACGCAATTGAGTGGTATGGATACTTAAGCCTATCATCTCACTCCTGATATCTACAAACTCCTATCTGACGAGCTCCTCGAATGATGAACCAGCAGTAGTAGAAGGAGGAGCATCGGCTGGTGAAGTGGCTAGAGCTAGAGCTGGTGTGACTGGCTCAGTCTCACAGGGTGCTGCTGCTGATCGAGGAGGTGTAACTGATGGCCCTGATGGCCCTGCCTCAGCCTCACGAATCTTTTCCTCCTCATCTGGCTCCTAGCCCGACTCTCTATGTACCCAGCGACCAGAGACCAATTTGTACCCCATACGGTAGAGTGACCGCTCATCATATACATCCATATGAAGGATATCCTTGAAGGTCTCCCCCTCCAAAGGAACTGAGTGGGCTTGGAACAAGAATGTCAATGCCATACCGTAGGGTAAGCAATGTCTCCTCTGAGTAGCGGCGTCTCTCATCTGAACAAGTATCAGTGCTGGAAGGTCGATCTCTGTCCTTTGAATCAAACAAGTCATCACCATCAACTCTCGCTCTGTGATGAAGTCAAACCTCCCTGTCTTTGGTAGAAAGATCTGGGCAGTGATATGGTGAAGTAGACGCATCTCTACAGATAACTGGTTCGTGGTGACCATAGCCATGCCACAAACATCCTCACACTCTAAGATGCATATGAATGCCTCCTCACGATCCTTAACAGTAGAAGTAATAATCCCACGGTGCAGGATCTCCCAGATGTGACTCAGTACCTCCTTTGAAAGTGAAATCTGGATGCCCCTCATTGTCACACTCCAAAGCATCCATCGGCAGTCGAGACTCCCATAGAACTCTCGAACGAGGTGTGGATAATACTTCTCCTACATGGTACAGAAGGGGATCAACCTAGCATCCTGAAGAACCTGCCCAATCTGAAAGCCCTGTCTGTCAAAAAATCCAAGAACCACTCGCCTGCCAACTGCGATCACCTTCCCAGACATCCTCTCTAGTGAAGGTGAAGCTGGAGCAGCTGAACTACTGTCTGATGTCTGCTGTCATTTCTAGCTTTCGTTCTCATTTATGTTGATTCCTGTCTTGGTTTCCTTTCAAAGGCCAACTGCTTTCTAGGAGCCATGATAACCAACTGAGGAAAGGAAATAGAAAGGGTAAAGATATGGAATAGGGAACAGTCAAATGGGAGATTGAAGATAAATAAGGAGAAAAAGAGCCAAAAACAAGGGATCGGCCAAGAAAGTGAGCCAGAAAAGAGAGAAATCAATGCTTGGTTTAGATTTAAATCAACAAGGATTCAAAGAAAAATAATTAGGGTTTGGTTCAAAATGAAAGAAATTAAATGGGGTTGAAATCGGCCCAAAAACTTCAATGTAACAGTTAAACCGTGAAGAACCAAGCAAAAACAAGGCATGAACCAGAAAAATAAAGTGCAAAAATAGTCCAAAGAGAAAAAGACCAAGAACCCGAGCACAATCCCAAGAACCAAGGATAAAACATTGATTTTTGGTGGAAAAGAGGGAAAAATCATGGAAAATGATGAAGAATCAGTGGAAAAACCGTGGATTGACCAAAGAAAATGAAAGAAGGTGAAGGGATTTACCAAAAAACAGAGGGCATGAGGGCAAGAACACTGTTCCGTGGCCTAAGGACGGTTGGGGGACCACCAGGGCATGAGTGGAAAGAGAGAAATATAAAAACAAAAGGTTCAGTGATGCCCTAGAAAAATAGAACTTTCCACCCGAGTGTCGACACTTGGAATTTTTCAAGTGTCGACACTTAGTTAGGTGTTGACACTTGGGATTTTTCAAGTATCGACACTTGGCCAAGAAAATTCCAAAAAAATCCAATAAAATCATTAAAAATCAGGGGAACTCTAAGTAGAAGTTTAGGACTTAAAGAATATAAATTTGAGCACTAAGAATTGGGCATGGACAAGGTTTGAGAGAGTTCTAAGAAAAGGGATCTATGATTCCTAACTCTCTTCTAATCATGCTAAATATTTCTTCACTCAAGGGTTTGGTAAAAATATCGGCTAATTGAACATCAGTACCAACAAATTCAAGCACCACATTAGAGTTTTGCACATGATCTATTATGAAGTGATGTCTTATTTCAATGTGTTTACTTTTTGAATATTGCACAGAATTCTTAGTTAAATTGATTATACTAGTATTGTCACATCTTATGGGTGTCTTAGTTAGTTTGATGCCAAAATCTTCGAGTTGTTGTTTGATCCATAGAATTTGAGTACAATAGCTTCCAGCTGCTATATATTTAGCTTCTGCCATAGATAGAGCAACTGAATTCTATTTTTTGCTACTCCATGAAATCAAATTGACTCCAAGAAACTGATAAGTTCTACTAGTACTTTTTTTATCAAGTTTATACCTAGCAAAATCAGCATCAGAATATGCAATCAATTCAAATAATGAATCTCTAGAGTACCAAAGATCAATATCAATAGAGCCAGATAGATATCTAAGTATGCGTTTAATAGCCAAAAAATGAGATTCTTTAGGATCAGACTGATATCTAGCACACATACAAACACTAAACATAATATCTGGCCTACTAACAGTTAGATATAACAATGAACCAATCATGCCACGATATAGTTTTTGGTCTATAGATTTACCTGATTCATCTTTGTCAAGTCTACAAGAGGAGCTCATAGGCATACCTAATGGCTTGGTGCTCTCCATCCCAAACTTTTTTAATATTTTCTTTATGTACTTGGTTTGGTTGATGAAGATCCCCTCTTTTGTTTGCTTTATCTGGAGTCTGAGAAAGCAATTGAGTTCTCCCATCATGTTCATCTTGAACTCATCCTACATCAACTTAGCAAACTCTTGACAAAGATACTCATTAGTAGCATCGAATATGATATCATCCACATATACTTGTACTACTAGAAGATCATCATTTTTCCTTTTTAGAAATAAAGTAGTATCTACATTACCTTTAGTAAAATCATTTTTAAGCAAAAATGAAATCAATCGATCATACCAAGCTCTTGGAGCTTGTTTCAAACCATACAAAGCTTTATGAAGTTTAAAAACATGGTTTGTAAATTCATGATTTTCAAAACTGGGAGGTTGTTCAATATAAACTTCTTCTTCTATAAAACTATTTAAAAATATACTTTTGACATCCATTTGAAATAATTTAAAATTTATAAAACATGCAAATGCCAATAATAGCCTAACTGGCTCAAGTCTAGCCACAGGAGCAAAGGTTTCATCAAAATCGATCCCTTCCTCCTGATTATATCCTTTGGCAACTTGTCTAGCTTCATTTCTAGTAACAATATCATTTTCATCAAGCTTATTTCTAAAAACCCATTTTGTGCCAATTATTGAAACATTAGTAGGTCTATCAACCAAAGTCCAAACATTGTTTCTTTTGAATTGATTTAGTTCATCTTGCATAGCATTAATCCAATTGCAATCATTTTCAGCTTCTTCAATAGATTTAGGTTCTACTTGAGATACAAAAGCTAAATAATCACATATATTTCTAAGAGATGAATGAGTACTTACACCTTTTGATGGATCACTAATGATAAGTTCTTTGGGATGTCCATGAGCATACATCCATTCTTTAGGTAGAGAATTAACTATAGATGTGTTTTCATCTCCTTGTGCTTGATCTCTTTCATTGTCATCTTGCTCCTTAGTGGGTTCTTCATTGTTATTCACTCCTTCATTTCTATTAATACATGTATCATCATCAAGAATATCTTCTTTTCTAGAAGATTTTTGGTTAGTTTCAGCAAACACCACATGGATGGATTCTTCAACAACAAGTGTCCTTCTGTTGAAGACCCTGTATGCCTTGCTAAATGTAGAGTAGCCTAAAAAGACACCCTCATCTGACTTGGCATCAAATTTGTTTAGATTATCCTTACCATTGTTTAAGATGAAACAATGGCATCCAAAAACCCGAAAATATTTGATTGAAGGTTTTCTACCCTTCCAAAGCTCATAAGGTGTTTTCTTTAAAATAGGTTAGATCAAAACACGATTTATAACATAACATGATGTATTTATGGCTTCCATCCAAAAATATCTAGGTAAATCATTTTTGCAAAGCATGGTACATGCTATTTCTTCAAGTATTCTATTTTTTCTTTCTAACATCCCATTTTGTTGAGGTGTCCTAGATATAGAAAAGTTATGATGAATACCATTTTCACTACAAAACTTTTCAAATTCATAATTTTCAAATTTTGTACAATGATCACTTCTTAAAGAAATAATTGAAACACCTTTTTTATTTGAAAGTCTTTTACAAAATCTAATGAATGCAGAAAATGTTTTATCTTTATGAGCTAAAAACATCACCCAAGTAAAATGAGAGAAATCGTCTACAATAACTAGACCATACTTCTTACCTCCCAAACTAGATATTCTAGTTGGTCCAAAGAGGTCCATATGAAGTAATTCTAAGGGTCTAGATATAGAGACTACTTCTTTAGGGTTTGAAAGATGATTTTGTTTGTTTTCCAAGTTGACAAGCAGTGCAAATCTTATTTTTTTCAAGACTAAGTTTTGGCAAATCTTTTATCAAATCATTTTTACAAAGTTTTGAAATCAAATGCATGATAGCATGTCCTAGTCTACGATGCCAAAGCCAACTAGTTTCATTAATCTTGGCATCCATTGCCACTATGCATTGACCATTTTGAACATGTAGATCATCAAGATCTACCATATAAATGTTACCATGCCTATGACCAATGAACTTGATGCCATTGTCATCAAGACTAGAAACAATGCACATGGAAGCTTCGAAAATAACTTTAAAATCCTTATCACAAAACTGACTAATGCTAAATAAATTATACTTTAAACCATCAACATATAAAACATTATCTATGAAAGTAGAAGGGATGATACAGACTTTACCAATTTCGACAATCTTGCATTTTCCTTTATCACCAAAAGTAACATTACCACCACTTTGATATTGAGGAGAACTGCTCCACATCTCCAGTCACATGCCTTAAGCAACCACTATCGAGATATTACAGTCTTCTTTTGTTGGTTGCGAGACACACCTACAATAAAATTAAGTAGAGACTTTAGGTACCCAAGTCATCTTGGATCCTTTAAGGTTAGTGGTGATGGTTACTTTTGGAATCCAAACTTTCTTAACTTTGCTAATTTTTCTTTTATTACATAAATAAGATTTATGTCCTACCTTACCACATAAATAACAAGTAATTGAAGAGGAAGCAGGCACAAAGAAATTCTTGAAAAATTTTTATTTCTTTTGTGTTTTGAAATTCAAACCGGCCTTGTTGAAAATAGCTCTTTGGTTGTTTAAAAGCATATTTAGTTTTTCAGAACTGTAAGTAAATTTTTCAACAAAAGGTTTTAATTTTTCAAGTTCATTTTTATATTTCATATTTTCTTCCAAAATCTCCTTGTTATGTTTTGTAAAATTTTCATTTGAAGCAAGGAAGTTTTTCTTTTACAAATCTTCCTTTTCTTTTTCAAAATGAATAATTTTATCATTTAGCTTTTTGTTTTGAAGAAGCAAGTAATCATTTTCAATTAGAAATTTATCATTTGTTTTAACTAAATCCAGATTTTGCTTCTTTAGTTCTTTATGTTTCAGTTTTAGTTTTTGAAATTCGATAACAAGTTCATCAAAAAATTCATGCAACTCATCAAATGTAAACTCTTCTTCAGGTTCAGATATTACCTCATCATTGTTGGCCATTAGACAAAAATTTGCAAGCTCTTGTTGTTCTTCTTCGGAGCTTGAATCCTCGCTGTCGCTCCAGGTTGCCATCATGGATTTTTTTCTCAATCTTCTTCTACTTTTCTTTAGTAGGAGCAATCCATCTTGAAGTGGCCCAGTTTCTTGCATTTAAAATATGTGGGAAGCTCCTTTTCTTTCTCTTTATCTTTCTCTTTGTCATTCTCTTTGCTAGGCTCTCCCTTTTGAGATTTCTTCTTGAAGTTATACTTCTTCTTTCTCATGAATCTCCTAAATTTTCTAACCATGAGAGCCGTCTCATCTTCTTCATCTTCTTCTTCAAAATCTTCACTTGACTCTTCTTTAGTGGTGGACTTGAAAGCAATAATTTTCTTCTTCTTATCAACATCCACATTCTTTTGCTTTAATGAGAGCTCATAGGTCATCAATGAGCCCAACCATTGCTCAAGAGAAAGAGTATTGACGTCCTTGGCTTCTTCTATAGCAGTGATCTTTGCATCTCAAGAAGCCAGAAGAGACCTGGGGAGTTTATTTACAAGTTCACCATTAAAAATAATCTTTCTTAGACTTTTCATACCATTCATAATATTAGTGAACCTAGTATACATTTCTCTAATAGATTCAATAGGTTCTATTTTAAATATTTCATATGTGTTAATGAGCATGTTAACTTTAGTAGTCTTCACTTGATGTGTACCCTCATGGGTAACCTCAAGTGTGTCCCATATTTTTTTTGCGAAGAGATAATTTGAGATTCTATTGAATTCATTAAGAACCAAAGAGCAAAACAATATATTCATAGCCTTCACATTAAGCTCTATTTGCTTAATATCGTTCTCATCCCAATCATCTTCCATGTTGAGAGTGGAAATGCCATTAATCAGGATAGTAGGCTGATGAGGACCTTTAACAATAGTCCTCCAAATATTATAATCAATGGCTTGAATGAAAATGCGCATGCGTGTCTTCCAATACGTGTTATTTATGCCATTAAATAAGGGAGGACGGTTAGAGGCTTGACCTTCTACAACACCCATACTTATTGGGGCTGCCATGATCTTTCACTCAAGATCGTTGGACCTACAAGTAGAGTACCGATACTTTGATACCACTTGTTGCCCAGAAATGGAGCCCAAAAGGGAGGATGAATTGGATCTTTAAAAAATTAAAGCAATTATGTGCCGGTCTTTGAAGTGTTTGTGAGTAATGTAAATAACTCAAAGATGTGCAGTGGATATAAAAAAACTAAATACTAAGAGCAAGAAATAAGAATAGCAATCACACATAAATACAAGTTTTATAATGGTTTGGTGCAAACCAAGCACCTACATCCACTTCCCAAGCCACCCTTGGGAATTCCACTATAATCTCTCCAAGATTACAGCCGACTTATTTTACAAGGCTCACAAGTCAAAACCTAAGTTAATTTTGTCACCTAGGCTCACCAACAACCTTTACAACTTGTTTTGTCTTCGGGCTCACAAGTCAAATCCTAGTTGGTTTTGTCCTTTTGCCTCATCAACAACTATAACAACCTACTTTCAAGAAACCCTTGAAAGCTAGGTCAAACAATAATAAATTCAGAGATACAATAAATAAAACACAATAAACTCTCTTCAAAGAATAGAATATGAAGCTTTGAGGCTCTAGTAGATGCTTATCTTGTCTTCTCTTTGGAATCTTCTTCAAGCTTTCTTTTTGGAAGGATGAAAGGATAGGCTTGTAAGCTTTTCCAGGAAATCTCTCATTTTATGACTTTTGAAGTGAAGTTCTTGAGGGAATATTGACTTTTGAGTGTTCAATGGAGTTCAATACTTCATGAATGAGTTTGGTGAAGCTTAAATACTTCAAAAACTTTCAAAAAATAGTTTGAGACCATTAGAGGATCAAAACTAGCTATTAGGAGCTTGAAAAGATAAATTTGTAACTCAGAAAAATAGATCCGTTAGAGCTATCAGAACCCGTGAGTCGACACTTGGCTCTCTAGTGTCGACACTTGATTCTTAGGTGTCGGCACTTGGTCCTGTAGGTGTCGATACTTGAATTTCATGTGTCGACACTTGGAGCTCAGGTGTCGACACTTGTTACAAAAATCCTCCAAAAGGCATGTTCTGGATTTTCAAAAAGTCTCAGGTCTTGAGTCGACACTTGGATTGCAGGTATCGACACTTATGCCTCAGGTGTCAATACTTGAAACTCAGGTGTCGACACTTGGTATGCCAGACATGGATTTTTACGTGCCATTCACTGAAGTGTCGATACTTGGCAATACTTGAGTCGACACTTAAGTCTGAAATTGCCAAAATGAGTGCCAAATCTCTAAAAAACATAAGGATATATAATCAAACTTTAGATGCACTTATGTAAACAATAATTAAACATTTTTTAGCCCTTTTCATGATGAGAAGACTTCTTAAGACATGAATTTTGCCCAGCTTCAAGATACTTTCCTTTTGAGAATTTAAAGTGCCTGTATCCTGAAACTCATAACTACATTTGAAACATTAGTACAAAATATATACTCAACATTTCGTTAATCATCAAAATCAAGGACAAACCCAACAAAAAGAATAATATAAGCAGACCACTCAAGATGACATTCATAACTAGATAAGGACTTTATATCTAATTATGTCTCCCACTATTTTTTTCGAATACCATAACCCTCAACTTATGGTAAGGGAAAAACCTTACTGGTTTTCTTAGTAGGATTGAGATCCCAATTCCTCATGAGTGCCTTGTGTTACACAATAAACATTCATGAGTTCAAAGGTAGGACTTCCTTTCCAATTGCAACCCATGCAATTCTCAATAAATAAACTACCTCTAAGATACTTATAGTCTTGTGTTACACAACAAACTATAATATCTTAGTTTAGTCAGACCCATCATTTCTATATAGCCATGATTGAATAAAGTTTCCCTTGTGTTACACAACAAAGCAACAATTCCAATCATGCTATAAAGCACTAAGTGCACTAAGACAAATTTTATATCAAACTCTATAGCAGGTCTTGTGTTACATAACAAACCTGCTATAGTTTTGATATTAATTTGGCTTAGCATGAAGAAAGGCAAATTATAGTATACTTTAATCAATTAGTATTCCCAGGTTAAGGTCTATATATGACCAAATTGGCTAGGTAAGTGGAAAGGGTGAGGGGGTCCCCCCGTTGCTTTTCTTAGACACCAATTGAATTGGCCATGTCAGACAATGGAACCAATTAAAAATCTCAATCCCTTTACCTTTCCAGAACCATTTGCCTAGATACCAATTGGCTGATCAAATCCTAATTAGTTTTACATTATTATTAAATTAATATTATGACTAAATATTATTTTAATGAGGGATTTTAGTGGTCTCAAAACACATCCTAACTAATCATGACAACATGATAATAAAACTAGCAACCAAGCATATTAACCCTTATATGCATAACATGATTTGATTATTTCAAACATCTGTTCACACCACTTGTTCATGGGATATGGCCACAGTGGCACCCCTACACACCATAGAAGATCCCATTGAATGGAAAGAGAGGGCCTTTAAACCGTACTTTGCTTCTATGACCAGACGATCACGGTGACTAACCCAATCCAAAGCTGTTACTAAGATATAACATATTATATATATGTCTTAAACTAAATCTTGCATCAAAAATATGATAACATAGCATATGATCATACTTTCCTATTATCACATAGTATGCCATATTTCAAATGACCATTAATTGCATGATATAAAAGGGCTCTAATACCACTGTTGGGTTTTCTAGGGTTTCTTTGGCACAGCGAAAGAATGAATTTTAAAAAAAAATTCATTCTACTAGAAAACCCTAAGCCCAAGATCCCTTATTCACTATAATCAATAAGTCATAAAATTAGGGTTATGAAGAATACCTGGAATGCTAATTCCTTTTATTTCCACTAGGCTCACAAATGCAAGCCCTCCAAAGGTGATCCACATAGGAATCAAACTAGGAAGCTCTCCTTAGTAGGTTGCTTAAGCCACTAGGACTCTTCTGAAGACCTTTCTTCCTTCAACAGCCTTTCTTTCCTTGCCTAGACCCTTGCCCTCCAGTAAAGCACTCTGAGCCCTTTCCAAAAATACTCTTCACTTTCACTTCCGCTTCATAAATCACTTCCTAAAATCCTTGTCTTAAAATGGAGTATATGTCTTAAGACAAGACAAGGGAGGAAGAGACATAAGAGAGTGTGGCAGAGTGTGTGTAAGAATGTAGGAAAGAAGAGATTTTGTGATACACTTCGGCCTAATCACCGAAGCCTATTTATAAGAGAATGAGAGGTTCCAGATAAGCCTTCTCATCGGCCTATGATGAGCCTTTCAATTTATCAAATAAGACTCTTCATATAGAAAGAGTATTATTAATGAAGCATCATGACCTTTTGTGCACCAACTACCTCATTCATGTCCTTTCAAAAATTATCCGACTTCTCCACTTGCCACTTGTCCTTTTCCAGTTATAGAGTAGCCAAGGGATATGGCCTTTCCAAGGAAAACAACCAGTGATAAGAAGTTGCCCAAAGCAGAAGGACTCTGCTTCTCATATTTGCGCCAAATGAAGAGTCGCAACTCTTTATTTGCGCCAAGTCACTTCCACCGAACTTCCTTTTATTTTGACCGGTCATAAGCCATTCAAATGGCATGGAGATAAGGCTAAGGGGAACCTTGCTTCATCTGGAAACAAAGTCCCAAAGCAGAAGGACTTTAGGTCCTTTCTACGCCCATTTATTTCTTGTGCACAAAATAAGTTGGCGCCAATTATGAAGAGTCGCTACTCTTCACTTGTCGGTCAACTTTTTCTATGCCATATGCCACCTTTGACTTAGTCAAAGTATATGTAATATGGGTGTCATTTGAAAGAGCATTAAATCTACTTTCTGACCATATAATTTATTTTTAGATAAGAGGTCTGTTGGTCCTTCTACATCCTCCTAAATGCTAAGGTATCACTTAAGCGCCAAGAGTCCCATGCCATTGGGACTCTTCATATATGGCACATAAAATATCCAAAAAATATCAGATAAAATTTGATAAATTCATCCCACTTAGGACACAACCCAATTTAGGTCTCCTATAAATTGATTAGTCCATTTACAACCTTTCAGACCCAATTCAATTGGGTTAGGAGATTAGGTCAGCCTACACATGCTAGTGTGCAATCTAACTAACCAATTAGGATCCCATGATCCTAATTAAATGTCAATTGACTTTCTAGGTTAATTCCATAATGTGTGTGACCCTTTGGATTTTATATCTAGCCAGTAGTAGGTCTAGGTTCCAGTCGATTCGATCCAATCAAATCTGATTGACCTAATTAAATCAAATTAAGCTGATCCAAGTTGCCAATTCGAACTAGCTTTCGAATTGACTCATTAATTCAATCCAATTGATTCATGATAACCCACAAGACATGATTGACATCTAGCAACGTTTCATGCCTACCCAGAAGATAAGGAATTTAATGAAAAGTATCAAAATACCCGTCAGTCGAAAGTTATCGTGCAATTCAATCTTTCGATCTTCCTTTATCCCGAATAAGTGATGAGTATGAATAATTGTCAAACCCTAGTACTTAGTCATTTCGAATCTCAATTCGATAATGAAGACTCTGCTGATGATTGATTAAAAATTACTTCTAATCTCATCTTACTTTGATCAAAGACTCCCTAAATCATTAATCGAAGAGATTACTTGGGATAACAATTCCTCTTACTAGGAATGATCGATTCCTTATTGGTCTACTCACATCCTTCATACACCTTCCACCATATCCGAGAACATCCCGTACATGACTCATTGTTATGAATGAGTATAAACCAAAACATGGCTTAGTGTACATAAGGAACCATGGTGACCTCAGGTCTAAAGATCACTTGCACAACTCTCACTATGAGAACTATCTCTTCACAAGTAGTAAGACTTCCATAAGATAGTCTCGATGCAGATCAGTTCAGTGAACTCATACCTTAATGAGCACCCTTATTCTTGTATTAGTATCTCTACACAAGTGGCTGTGAGACCAACCACCCTCTCCATCGAGCATACATAGGATAAGCTAGTCTTTCCGGAAGCATCGATCCCCGAATCGATAATCCAATGACTAGAAATATTTTAGATTATGGTTTATAGAAACTTAGGTCTCACCGTTATGATCTCCATCATAACCCTAATTCTATTATCCTAACCTATAGGGTTCATCATAATCCTTAAGTAAGATATAGCAGTATGATGAAACAAAAATACCTTTAATAATATAATAATGTCATATAAGAGTTGGAAGATTACAAAAATATCCTTATAGAGATGGTTTTTAGAGCACTTTTCTTTCAGCGTAAAACCAAGTTTGGGTTTTGGTTTGTGTTCTCAGTGCAAAACAAACTGACTATATTCTAAGATGAATATAGTGAAAATCCCAAGTGGTATCTTAGATAGTAGACGTAGGAGCTAGGTTGCTCCGAACCACTATAAATTGCTGATGTTTGTGCTTGTGCTTATTGTGTTCTTTACTTGCTTCTGCTATTCATACTTAAATTATATCACTCACTACACTAAGTTTCTAAAAGAGCACATACTTGTGAAAAATTTTTAAATATCCAATTCACCCCCCCTCTTGGGTAAGCCAACTGGGAAACACCCTTGGAGTCTGATACAAAAGTATAAGGCATCACTGGCAGCAGTGCGATAGCATCTTGGCAGGCAGCATCTCCTGGGGGTGATCCCATCTCCGGTTTGTTGCCTACCACCATGCCAAAGTTGATGACACTCTTTCGTAGCTCAGGATTCTTCGAGATCACTCCTTGGAGCCCCGAGAAGGAGCTCTTGTGCCCCTAGTCTACCCTCTGGCTCGGAGATGGCTACCATTGTTCCATCGATTGAACATCTTTGATTTCTAGTCTTTACCATGATCTTCTCAGCTCTTAAATCTTTTTTCTCTACCTGGCATACCAATCTGTTACTGCTAGATCACCTGCCCCCGGAGCCTTGGTATCGCCAGTCATCCCCTAGCTTCTCTAGTTGGATGAGGTCCTTCTTCCAAGTGCTCCTCATGGATAGAGACCTACAAGAAAACCTAGGTCAGCGGTACCGGCGGGGACACTCTGATCCTCAAGTCAATGGCATGATTTGGGCAATAACTAGAGCTGAGAAAGAAGATGGCCTAAGAACCAGAAATGAGTATGTGGTGGCTTGTGTCTTACCTTGACTGGAGGTCCCTTTTACCATTATATAGAAGTCTATTATGCCAGACTAAGTCTGGAACCTTGGTTAGGTGCTTCTCTAGGAGCGTTCCCTACTGAAGGGATACAAGTTTGTCAGAGCCCCGTCGGACAGAGTCCAAGGTTCTCATGAGAGGATCGTCTTACAGGGGATGCAGGCGGCGTGCTATAAAGCTTACCCCCTGGTGGAGCGATCCCCTGTGAAAAGTGTAGGTGATATGCCACAGGGCCTAAAGCCCCGGTAGAGCACTCCTCCTACAGGGGGTGCAAATGGCGTGCCACAGGGCCGGAGTCTCGGAAGAGCACTTTTCCTGTAGGGGCTGCAGATGGCGTGCTATAGGACTTGGAGCCCTTGTGGAGCACTCCTCTTGCAGGAAGTGTAGATGGCATGCTACAAGTCCTGAAGCCCTGGTGGAGCACTCCTCTAGCAGGAAGTGTAGATGGTGTGCTACAGGACCTGGAGCCCTAGTAGAGCACTCCTTCAATAGAGTGTCAGGATCCTGTCTTCCATATCTTTTATTGGGATATTGTCTACCATGAGCCACAAAAAAAGCCCTACTAAGCCTATGGGGCTCTAGCACACATGCTTTAGTAGCCTATAAGACTTTGATAAGCTTGAGAGATTTTATTAGACCTATGAGGCTTTGATAAGCCTGTGAGGTTCTAAAAGACCTATGAGGCTCTAATAGGCTTGTGAGGTTCTAGTAGACATGTGAGGTTCTAATAGACTTGTGAGGTTCTAGTAGACCTAAGAGCTGTACTCAGCTTGGAAGCTCTACTCAGCCTGGAAGCTCTACTCTTCCAGGAGTTCTACTCGGCCAGGAGCTCTACTCGACCAGGAGCTTTAGTTAGTCAGAAGCTCTACTCGGCCAGGGAGCTTTAGTCAGCCACGAGCTTTACTCGACCAGGAGCTCTACTCTGTTAGGAGCTCTACTCGGCCAAGAGCTCTACTCTGCCAGGAGCTCTACCCTGCCAGGGAGCTCTATTCAGCCAGGCAACTCTAGTCAGCCAGGGAGCTCTACTCAGCCAGGATCTCTACATGGCTAGGAGCTCTACTTGGTTAAGACGCGGCCCACGGATGTCACATCAATAGCTAGTCACATCAGAGACTTACTATCTTGGATGTACTCTATCTTCGCCAATCACATCTCGTAATCACGTCGGGACTGAATAGACCTACTATCATTACTATAACACTCACATACCTCTAGCCCATCTCATATTGCACCTTGCTAGTGCTTCAGCCCAAGCGGCGGTCCACTTCTAAATGTTTGCCCTGAACCAAGGCATGGTCCATACAAATTGATATATAGTCATGTTAAATTTATATTTTTCTTCTCAAACACCATGAGTTATATTCGTGGTGCCATCCTCTCCTCTTTCCATCCTCCTTAGTGCCAATTTCTTTTTCCTTTATTCTCTCTCTCCCCCTAACCTATTTGATCCTCTTTCTCCACCCTCCATCTCATTAAACATTGGAAAGATGGATGTCATCCCACTGTAGCAATGCCCCGACCTCTTCTTCCATCTTTTTTTGAATGATGCAGCATTGGCTGACGATGGCTACCATCTACTAGCAGCAATGCACCAATGTTTCGAAAAACAACAACAAAAAATAATAATGATAGGAAATAAAAACCTACCGGCCGGCAATGCTTAAGCAAATCTTTTGCTATTTAGATAATGTGTAACTGGAAAAGGAAACTTATGAAGTCCCTGTAGCAACCTCCTATTAGTTCCTCTGAAGGGCACCTAAACAAAAAAGGGATAAAATAAACAATTGTAAAAACCCAACTTGATTGCAGATCAAAATGAAGCAGAGAAGAATGGAACCCTGGTCTATGGTACAATCGAGACAGTTTCATGCATGCTTGGCCATGCTCAAATGACCATGGGAATGGGCAAATAGCCATAATGGCCTCCTCTTTACCTTCTGATACATGCCCACCACCGGTCCATCACTCTCTTATCCAAACCATCCCGTCCAACGTGGTGCTCAGCTTCCATTTTTTTAGTCCGGTACAGTGAAGCTACAAGAGAGCGAAACAAAGTAAGGCAAGATTATTTTTTCTAAGATTTAAATTAAATTCAATGATAAAAGATACTAAATGTCATTAATAAAGGCAAGTCTCTCTTCTTCTTTTTTTTGCTATATATTTTTTATTTAATTTTTTTCCCTCGCTATTCTATAGGGCCTCTTTTTTCAGGAATTTTTGAAGACTTTTTTGGGTTGACCATTTGGCAAGTGTTCTAGCTTGGCATTAATTAGCTAAGCCTCTATCTATTAGAAGTTAATTTGTAATTAATGTTGTCATTAATAATGGCAAGTTCAAGAGTCATATTAATTCTACTATTTAATACATTATGGAAACAAAAGAGTTATCTTAAAAAAACTAAGAGTCATTAAAAAGTCAAGGATCACTTTGTTTTCATGATGGATAGCCTAAGAGCCCTTTTTGTTATCTATAAATAAGGGTTTATGTGTAAATCATGTAGTGTGGAGTGAATTATTATATTATAATATATGTGTGTTTCCTCCCACTCAAAATAATTTCTATGGGCATCCATATTTTCAACTTAGCAATTTCTTAATCCTAATAAAAATGATATCAGAGCCTGAGAGCTTGGAAATTTCCTGAAAAATAAAACAAAAATAAAAAGAAAAGAAGTATGTCATGCAGAAGTCACTCATGAAATCGTAAAGTATATCCTCCATCAAAGTATCGAGTCTTCGGATAAAAATTAAACTGTAAAGAAGTGTGCAGGTCTAAAAATAGACTTTGTAAAGTGAAAAAAAAGATGAATGAAATATTCAGTAAAATTAAGATGTTGAAGCAATGAAACCTCTTTGTCAATGACAACGAGTATATGAAATGGAGGGTGAAGTGTCTGTAATTATTTTTGTGCCATTCAAGTTGATATTCAAGGAGTTACTTAAAAAATTGAATTTACTACCGGTGATGCATACATCTAAAAAATCCAAATCAAGTCATTCAACAATTTTTATTGCAACAATTAATTTTGAAGACATGAATGAAAAATGAATGATCGATAGTCATGCAAGTATTACAAAGAAATAAACTGAGAATAATACTGCATTACAAGTGATCAAATATTTTAAAGATATTTATGATGTTATCATTAAAGATATACATTATCAAGAGATAGGATATTTCAAAATTGCTATGCAAAATTTGTATAAAATTTATGAATATTTGAAGAAAAGTCATGAAAAAATGATTAGGGAGTTAACCGAGATAAGGTTGAAGATGGAAGGAGTGATTGAAGAATATTATGATACTAGGACACATTCTCGTGGAACAAGGACTTATGCTATTCATGATTTTTCTCTTGATTGGGGTCCAAATCCATGATTAAAGTTAGATAGAAAAGTTATAAATTAAGGGGTTATTAGAAGTTAATTTATAATTAATGTTGTCATTAATAGTAGCAAGTTCAAGAGTCATGTTAACTCTTAGTATTTAATACATTGTGGAAACCAAATAGTCATCTTAAGAAAACTAAAAATCATTGGAAAGTCAAGGATTACTTTGTATTCATGGAAGATAGCCTAAGAGTCATCTTTAGTATCTACAAATAGGGATTTATATATTAAGTCATATATATATATATATATATAGTACGGAGTGAATTATCGTATTATAATATAAGCGTGTTATCCTCTTACTTCAAATAATTTCTGTTAGCATCCATATTTTCAACTTAGCAATTTCTTAACCCCAACACCATCACCCTATTTTTTTCCTTTGATTTTTCTGCATTTTCTTTACCCTTACTGTTCCGCAACCTTTGTTCTTTGAGTTTTTTTTTTAATGTATCAGATGTCCATGGATGCCTTTGTTCAAGGCCTCGACACGGAATGCATTGGTTGGAGAACACGTGGCATTGCCAAGAAAATGACGCATGGAGATGCTATACTTCGACAAATGGCATTCAAGGATAACACTGTGCTCTCCTAAGATAGATACTATGTTTTCATAAATGGCAGTATTTTTAAAGTAGTCAGACATTGCGTTGGTTGGAAACCATGAGAGATACTGTGGCCGGGCTTGATGGTAGACTTTGTATTGAAAATAGGGGCAAGTCTAAAATAGGAAGAAAGATTGGAGAGCACAAGTCACATGGCAGGCGTGGGCAGTGTATATAGAATAATATACTTTCTTCTTCGTACTACAACAAGTATTTTAAAAGAAAAAAAGAAAAAAAAAAATTAAAAAAAGATGACCAAAGAAATTACCACCATTTCATCGAGGATATGAAATGATAGAGCCATAGAGGATACAAGGGTGGGATAGAGAGACTAACCTGACGAATGGGTTAGGAGCGGGCCATCGAAGAACAAAAGAACAAAGACCCGTGGTCACATTTGTTCCCTTTGCCTCGGTGAAAGAGAACAATTACTGCATGGTTCTATCACATCTACCTGACTTGCTTTTTACAAGAGAAAAAAAGAAGAAGATTTGCTTGAAGTTTCTAGTAGTACACACAATCATGGCGATGTTATCGTTCATGATTCATTGAATGGAACGTATCACCCAACGTGCTTCGTGTAGATTGCATGGATTGACGTTGAACAGGTGTTTTTTCTCTCTTTTTTTATTGCATTCAATTAGTTAGGCTATCACATTGTGAATAAGAGTGAGAAATGGATGAGGAGAAGTGGGAATCTAGACCGTTTGGCCATATAATGAGCCAAAAGATCATCATGCGGAGGGTCCACAACTGCAGGCCACTAAGATGAAGCAAAACTCTTCTTTTCTTTGGACATTCTATAATCAAAGCCTAAAATGAGGTACAAAGCCTGGATAAATTAAGGTTAAACAATGATATTAATCTCCTTAGCATTCCCGTCAAGTTCTATTAATTCTATGACCTTTCTTGTCCTTTTCCATATAGTTTATACCATACTTCTTTCTATTTCAATGAGTGTCTACTATATAAGCTTTCTCGATCCCTTCCTTATTTAATTTCCCCTAGCTACTTCTTAGTACTCATTATCGTAAACAATCTTGTTAGTTTCCCATTAAAAGTATATGCTGAAAAGCGGAGGTTGGAGCTGATTATTAGTATCTGTGACCCTTCATTGGACCTATGAAAGGCTAATTTTACTCGTTAATTATGGTGATCTTTTGGTTTTTATCTTATTATATTTAGACCGTACGTGAGGAGGTGCTTTCATCTACTCGGGTAGAACTTTTGTGAAAAAGAAAGGTCTTTTACCTTAGGCCGTGACCTGTGACTTTTGGTCATCGATTGATGTGTTTCGATCCTAATCCATGACCTTAAACCTTCGGGCTATGTTTGGTTGCGGAATAGGAGGTAGAATAAGGGGATTATCCCTCTTATTCTGCCAAACATTGCCAAAATCGAGGGTGAATAATTGGAATTCCTTATTCCGGTCAAATCATGTAATTCCCGAATTCTTATCCCACAGGTGCCCGTGGAATTACTGTATTCTCGTTTCCGGATTCCAAGAGCAGCGATGTCTTTGGTTGGTTTTATCCAGAAGCTTCTTTCTTCTTTCTCCCCTCCCAACGCCAGCAGTCGAACTCTGGCTTTCATCTCTCCCCTCCATTCTCCGGCCTTTCCTCTCGGCGTCCACGATCAATCGAAGTAGCTGTACGTGGCTTGAGGTGAGTACACTTCCGTTTCAGGGATTTGTTTGATCCATGGTTTTCATTTTAATCTTCTCACGGTGTATTGGGGAGTTGTGCTTGTCCATGCCAATGGCAAAGGGCCGTTCCATGGATCTGCCTGCCATCCTGGTTTCGGAAGAGGTACATCATCCCAAAACCCTTGCCATTGCTTAATTTTCCATAGTATTGGAAAAGGCTGCCTTGCTACGGTTGTTTTCGGGTTATGGTTTATGAAATTTATTCGGTGGGAAGGAGATATGTTGTTTTCCTTTTCATTTCATTCTCTTTTCTGGTGATCTGCTGGGAAGGAGACCACCTGAGGAGCATTCCATCAGTCTTTGGCAACTTCAAGATTTTGGAGTTGGATTGGTTGCGCACTTTTATTCCTTGGCCCTTTCCTTTGTTTGGTTCCGGTGGACGGAGCAATAAGCATGGAGTATCTAAGGAAATTCATTAATTAAAACTCAGATCTCTAACATTAGGATTACCACATTAGTTACATTCAATATAAAGGATAAATCCAAGTTGACGAAGAAGGCATCTAGTACATGTTCCAGCAGAAACATTTTGTTTGATGTGCTGCTGTTGCTTATTTATTACCCAATTTCGGCATGAACGTCTCTGGAACCTTCATTGTATTTTATGGCCTGTAGTGTTGCTGAATTCAACATGATGTTTTGTACATCAATATAAGGTAAATTTATTTTCTAGTGAATCAAATAGCCCAACAAACATGGTCATGCATGCTTTTATACATAGAGGTTCTGTTCCACCTCTCTCTCTCTCTCTCATATGCACATGCATATCTTCATGCATATCAAGTAACACATAGAACTTCCATTTTTTCTTAGCATTTTAAATTTAATCAATTCATTGTTTATTTTCTAGAGTTTATCTTAGCTCATCCATCCAAAGGCAAAAAATTGATCATGGTACCTGGTTTGTGTTACTTGAATAAAATAGATGGATTCCATCAAGCTTCCGTTCTAAAGTGGCAAGACATAAAAGTCTACATGGATAGGTAGATAGGTAGATAGATACAGAATGGACATCCATTAGATAAGAGCCTTGGATTATTGGCTAGTGGAAGTAGGCAAATAATGATTGGCGTGAGAAATGATGAGAGACTTGATTGAGTTGGGTGCAGTTCCATGGTTTTTAATTAAAGACAACAAGAGCATGTGGAGGTGCAACAATGTTGGGAGAATTTTGTATAGTTTATATCGGGCGAGATACCAGTGCCAAGATTGAAACTTATATGGCAACGAGATGCCAGTTTATTGTATGATACTCATTAATAATGACTCCACCTAGGGTTTATGAACTTGTATTTGTACGTTTTCTCCCTCTGTTTCTGAGTGTTTGTTTGGTTTATGTTACATTATTTGGTGGTTGATATATGTTTTGATAGAAACCCTAGGTTGATAGTTGAGATGGTATGAGAGAGATCTTGTTTTTGGTATTCCCTATTAATCAAAGTTAGCATATTTACATGATGCTCGCTTGTAGTGTTTTATCTGATTATCTTGTTTACATGAATCGTTGATTTACGTTTTCTATGTAGCCATGCTGAGCTGAAATTTTCATATACAGAGATTTTTTTATTGAGAATTTTTGCCCTACCTTTCTTCCTTTTTGGCAGCCCTCGATGATGGTTAAGATTTGTATTATTATCTTTTTTTTAAGCATCTAGCATGTAGTCATGGATTAAAGTTTTTGCCCTACCTTTCTTCCTTTAAAGCTTCAATACCCATGAATCTTTCTTGGATTAAAGTTACAGTTGTTTCTAAAATGTCCAATTCACGTGATAAGAGTGAACAAGATGTGGAAGGTTCCTCACGTCGAAGGGCACCTAATTGGACGGATTCCCTCGACATGATCATGATTGCCTTAATGCGGCAAGAATATGATGAAGGTAATTGTATAAATGAAACCTTCACAAAGGAAACTTGGAAAAAGTTGACCTTGTCTTTTAATCAACAAACAAGGAAGAGTTTCACGTACCCCAACCTGAAGAACAGACTGAAGGTCCTCAAAAAACCTTCAATATGTATTTCAACCTAGCTAATCGATCGAGTTGGGGCTGGGATCCTGTACTGAAGGTGCCTACTCCCGGTGATGAACAGATATGGGAGGAGGTCATTGTGGTGAGTGCTTTGTAGCTAACACCATTCTAACCAAGTGTGAAGCATATCAATTTATCTAGTTAACACGTACACCTGTATGACATACAGGTGAACAAAGCTTATGCCCGCATAAGGATAAGCCTTTCCCTGTCTATGACGATTTAGAGATCTTGTTCTCTAGAAGCACAGCCACCGGTAGGCGCGGAGCCACATCTGTTTTACCGGAAGGTGTATCGAATAATTCAACGTCTGATGATGAAGGATAGACGGGAAACTTTAATGCCTTGAATATCAGGCAGTCCTCATAGAATACTGACCGCGTATTTGCTGCTTCATTCTACCGTTTAGAAGATTCCGATGAAAGTAGGTCAGATGAAGCATCCAACAGCCCGCCTGCATGTACCTCGACACCCGTAACTGAACCAATTTCTGAAGGACGGCCTTCCTCTTCTAGAAAAAAGAGTAGGAGGTCAATTTTCCAGACCGGTAGGTCATGTCGATCTCAGATTAGTAGTGATGCAAGTGATGCACTACAAGAGATCGCTGAGCAAGGAAGAAGAAGATTGGAAATTGCAAACGAGCTTCTATGTAGGGAGTAGCTTGGTAGGCCAAATGTTTATTCTATTTCCCAATGCATGGCTAAGTTGGAGAGTTTACCCGGAATTACACCTGAATGCATAATAGGTGCATTCGAAATTTTCAAAAATGAGGACAATCGATGGTTCTTTATGAACTATGATGGCCATGTTTTGGATGCATGGCTTCGGCGACAATTGTCCGAATTTAATCAAGGCCCTAGATCGATGCAAGCTCCTCCTGCATCAAATGTCTATGTCCAAACTTTTACACTCTAACTTCCATGCATGATGTCCACAGAGCTGCCCCAAATTATTTTATGAATCCATCTATGAATCCAAATATTCACTCTACACCACATATGTTTAATTTGACTTCTATGCAATCAGGAATTCAAGGTGGTACACCATCATTCATGGACCAAGTTTTTAGGGCTAGTACTAGAGGTAGCCCAAGTGCAGCTCATTCAACATCTCCTGAACACAACTCCCAATTTTTCGGTACAAGCTCTTCTACACCATGAAATCAGTATGATGACACTTACAGACATGGTTGACGGATGACATACTGTATTTCTATGTCTGCTGAAGTTAACATTATCCTTAACTACTTTAAAGTTACATATGCTTGAACAACGTATTATTATAAGTGTTTTATGTTTGTATTGCTATTTTTATGTTTAATTAAATGTTCTACATTTGTGTATGCTGTTATGAAATCTTCATAGGATATATGTATCTGTATCTTTTTGGCCTTAATATGGATTATTTATATTGTATTATTAAGACGTGTTAATGTTTGTTGTATGTTGGATTTTGTTGTGTGCATAAAGTATTGCTATGTTTCTCTTGTGTGCCAATCATGTTTGAATGGTTTCAGGTGAGTCCGATACATTATTTTCAAATTTCTGGTTTTATGAAAGGAAAATATATGGGGCTGCCTATTGATGGAGCATGGCCTGGAGACAATAGTTGACCCTAATATTGGTTTTTTCTACATACTATTGTAGCCGCGATGCTCTAAGTCATATCAATTTTGAACGTATTGAGCCATCTTTTCCAATCTACATACTTCTTGGTTTTTACAATTTATATTTTGTTATTTGATATTCGTTCGATTTATGGAATGTGGCAATGATGATGGATTGTCTATGGATGGAGCATTGCCAGGAGACAATAGTGATACCATGTATCCAGGTTTGTTACTATTGTAGCCGTAATGCTCCATTGACGAGGATTCCGCATTTTGCTGAGCCACAAATTTAATTTGTCATTGTAAGGCATTACTAAAGTGGCAGCCCTTAAAGTCCCGCTATATTGAGCTTCCTTGTATTGTTTGATTGTAAATATGTACATGATTTTTTAACTAAGACAATGATGATGGGCTGCCTATTGATTGATTGAGCATTGCTGGGAGGCAGGAGTGGAATTACATATTTATTGTTTCCACATATCTTGTAGCCATGATGCTCAATTGAGATTACATTCGCCGTCCTAAGCCATTTTTCTTATATATATATTTGTACTAGTACTAATAATAACAGCTTTCAGGTTGCTATACTTATATTCATGATAGCCCTTATCATTTTAGGATTTTGAAGATTTATATGGATTATAGGTGTTTTTTACTATCCTTGTTAAAGTATTTTGTTCATTATGTACTTCATGTATTATCATTATGTTCATTTGGTTCCTGCCATGCCACTTTGACTGGTAGAGGCCGTGCCACCACTATACATGCCATGCCACTTTGACTGGTGGGTTAAGTTCTATTGGTTTTAAGGTATGACTTCCATGGTTAGACATGTATACATGCTAATTACTCTGTCCTAATATTTATTGGAACCTTGCTTCAGTTTCACAGGTTTGTATATAAACGAATATAGAAGAGGTTAAAATTACTTCATTTGGTTGAGGTTTCTCTATTCATGTTTAACATGCTATAACCTTTTGAGGCAATTAAAAAGGTTGGGCTTGATTTCCAAAGCGGGATATGGGAGCTTAATTTCTTCTAAATTCTGGTAAATATTATATATATTATTTTCTTATTTCAGATTGTACTGGCTTTAATCTACTGAAAGAGCTATTTTTGAAGCTGTAGTTACCATACTGATTGTTGAATGATGATATAATGCAGGCCGGAACATGGATATAAGATTAATGTTTTAACTGACTGTAGCTGTTGAAATTGTCAGAGTATGAAATCCATCCTAGTCCAATCTTTAATCATGCGACTATGATTAAATCATTATTTTCTGATCAGTAGTATGATGGTGTTGAATTAGGTGACTACCCGATCTCTTTGGTATATTTATTTTGAGTAGAACATTGTGGCCTAGCCTGGTCCAATCTGAATTCTAGTGAAGAATAGGATAAAAACACAAACTTACTTTCCATTGCCAAGTGACAAGAAATTGCAAGCTAACATGCAATTTATACAAAATCTCTACAGTAGCTGATAGAGCATAATACATAGGAATTAAGAGGCACATGACCTTACACTCCCTGAATCTTGTAAAAAATCCATGCAAATGCTTCTTTCCTAATCTCAGTGTGAGTTTATCATGCTTGAGGTAGACGTACACCATCCTAAGTTGAACCCTCCCTGCATAAATCCAAATAGGTGCAATTCAAACATCCATAAGGTCTATTAATGTAAAGGAGTTCAGAACATTTCAAAAGTTAGGTACTTCTAACATATTTTAAGGAAGAAGATTTAGTAAATGCTAAAGTACATGTGAATAAGGTACAAAAAAACAATTGTTGCTATCAACTCTTACCAGAGGGCATACGAATTAGGAGTTCAGTTCCTCAAGTGAGAATCTTCTAGTCCTCAGAAGAATTCTTACAAGCCTCTGCTCTTAGCTTGAGTGTTGCAACTCCTCTTAGACCTATACCCATCAGATATATTGAGGCAAATTGAGGGAAAAAAACAACACAGCTTTCTAGTCTAGTCTTGATTAAGTTAAAATATTACATTTGTGGATGTGTTTTCATGTACTAAGTTAGGGCCATGAGATTTTCATGTTTTTAGGAGACATTTTGGTTGCTAGAAGTGGAAGTCAAAGAGGGGATGGTTAAAAGAATGGAACAAACAAACACCTATGAACACAAAAAATGCAACTCCAAGCATATATCATCCTAAGATAATTTCAGTATATTATGAAAAGGAACATTTGAATGCAAAATCACTTCTTTTCTTGTTTCCCTTTTTGATGTCATTTGCATTGTCCTCTTGATAATCCCGTTGTAAATAATCCTGTTTCAGTCGATAGTTTCAGCTAGTTTAAATGTTTTCCAACTTTTTCTAACACAGCTTCTTCATGTTGTGTGACGAGGTATGTTTATATACATGATTTGGGATGTTCAGTGTTGGTTATGGCGATGATGATGGGCTACCTGTTGATTGAGCATTGCTAGGAGGCAGGAGTGGAACTTCACATTGGTTGTTTTTCTCTTGTAGCCGTGATGCTCAAGTGCATACTTTCGCTTCCCTGAGCCAAAATTTGTAACTATATATTGTAACAACTACTTAAGGCAGCTGCAAAGTTCTTTGTTTATACTGTTGCAGCCTTTATTGTTTTAGTATATTGACCATCGTATGTTCCAGGATGGTTCAGGATGTTTGACGTGTTAGTGCACTGTATGGATTCTTCATATATTTGAATTCAGGTAGTTTATGTGAATTGTATATTTTGCATTATTGACAAGTATTTATTGTTAAAGGTAACTATTTATCTTTTGTTACAGGGGATATAATACTTCAAAATGGTCCGTAGAGCAATTTGCATAACAACAGTTTATTATTGGTTGGTGCTGATGATTAAGAATTGAAGTGCAGTGCGTGACCATTTTGCTAGTTAATTATATCATTTTTTTTAGACTTGTCGGAACTCAGGTTCATTTGTGTATTGTCTGGGCATGTATATTATATTCGTGTTCTTGTAAAACGTACTCACCTTTTATACATTTATTATGATAATTCAGATTAATAATAAAATAGATACTTTTGATGTGGATATTACATAGTTTGTTCGTGTCACAGGATATTTTTTACTTGTATTATAACATATATGAATTGTATATCTGCCCTTGCATACGTAATTTAATTTAAAAATTCAGAAGTCAAATAATTGCGGCTTGTATTGTACGTAGTGTTGAATAATTGTTGTTTGTGTTGTAAAATATATTTATTTTGGCAGGGATTCATGTAGGTCATTTATTTGTGCATTAACTGATGAACCTGTTTTTTAACAATGTCCACTACGAAATTGTCTAATTAATCTGATTTAAATAGATTTATTAGTGCTTTTCATATATATAAAAAATAATTCAAATAGGATAATGAATGGTTACTGGATCATAATAATAAATTAAATAATATTTATTGTTGTAGCGATATTAATTTAATATGTTCTAATAATCAATTAATTTGTATAACATCATTTTAATACATCATAATTTAAATTTAATATTAATAAATTTATTTTTAATTTAATATTTACATACACCGTACTAATAAATTATTTGGTATAACATCTTTTTAATAGATCATATTATTAAATTATTATTAATAATATAATATATTTACTTAAATATAAAATTAAAAAAGAATTTTATAACTTATTTTATATTAATATTTGAGTAGGGTTATTTTTGGATTTCAGAAAATTCCTCCTCTATTCTTGGTGGAATACAGGCTTATTCTCATCTCATCCAAATACCATTTAGAATAACACCGCATTAATTACACTGGAATAAGGTGGAATACCAGATTTTTATCCAAACAAAATTGAGAATAACAACGACAATAAGATACCAATTCCTATTCTTAGAATAACTTTTTACTAACCAAACACTACCTCAACTGCCAAGCTCCATCGATCTTTGAGAAACGTACATCATTTCTAACCTTCTATATATATATATATATATCTTTGTGAAACATTACCTTTTTGACGTTGTCCCATCATAGAAAAGAAACATGATCATGGATGGTTCAAAGATAGAATTTATTCCTCTCATTATATTAAATAATTTTATGAATAATTTCATTGATTTGAAAACCTTGCATGTTAAGGAATCATGGAATGATCGATGTTGAAATATCCTATTTGAAGCTGAGTGATGAATTAATTACCTATGTTACATGTAATTAAGCATTATTTAGATCATGTTGGGTTTGTTAGGGAGAGTTTTGATTATCGATATATTATGGCAATTAAGGTTGTTCTATATATATATATATATCAGGATCACAAATTATATTATTTTTAGGAACCAATGTCCCCAGTTTTATAGAACCATACTATATAAGATATGCGGTCCGAGTCACATGCCCAACTTGGGAAGTCGTTATGGGGCATGACAATAATAGGTCAAATAATTAATTCCACCTAAGAAAGAGAATGCCATAGATTGTGGAGGCCAGGATGTACACTTGCCAGTTCATTCCCCAGAAGCTAAAAACAAATCATTTCACTTCAATGAAGAAAATAGAATTCATAGTCCTGACAACCAATGAACTGGTCCAAATCATCAAACTCTGATGGATTACGGATAGCCTGCGGATCCAAAGACTCCTGATTGTTATTTACTCCGCAAAGGTCATTCTTGATGAGCTCTTGGTAACCATCTTGATGTGTTGTGCCAAAATCTTCCAGTCCCAGCTCACTGCTGCCACTGCTTCCACCCTCATTCCCCTCAACATCCGGAATCGATGTGAAGTCAAAGAGCTGTTCGACGTCGAACTCGGAAGCGGGCAAGTCAGCCCATGAGCTTACCAACTCCTCGTTGTTTTCTTGGAGCCACCCTTCGAGGTGCTCCTCCGAGACCGTCGGATTGACCCCCTGCATCGGTTCAAGAGAAGTGTTTGATGGGTGGGAATAGCTTTGAACACCTTCATGCTTCGTGTTCAGCTTAAGGTTTAGATCATCAATTGTTAATGGCCTTTTGCTCAAGTGAGTATTCCAGTGGTTCTTTATCTCGTTGTCCGTCCGGCCAGGCAATCTTCCAGCAATTAGCGACCATCTACGATAGGAGTAGTACCAAGTGATTAATTAGAATATTTCAAAGCATGCATGCAGCTTGTTTTCAACAACAAAAGGAGCTCCTATTTCATGTATTCCAAAGCACAAAATATTTCATGACAATGAAAAGATTTGGAGAGCTTTGAAGCTTCGCCAATGAGCACCCACAATGCCGTGCACCATTACCCCGTGTATCACGGGGCGTGCAACTCGTGATGTGGTGGTTGGTGAGTGGATTTAATGGCCATGGCCCATGGAAACATGA
The DNA here is from genome assembly GCA_021397845.1 of Areca catechu. NCBI lineage: Eukaryota > Viridiplantae > Streptophyta > Magnoliopsida > Arecales > Arecaceae > Areca > Areca catechu. The sequence goes on along the minus strand of CM038038.1, from coordinate 11,081,698 downwards.
TTTTTTTTTTTTTTCTTTTTTTAAAGGATGAAACGTGGAAACATACACAAAGTCCAAACTCTAGACCAAGCCTTCCAACCCAACCCCACCACGTGTAACATGGCATCACTAGATCCGAGAGACAGTATATCGTGTGGGCCAACTACCAATCTTTCAATCTTTATCAGATGGTTGACAACTCGCGTGATCAAAAGTGGTGTTACAGTGATCCAAAATATACCTGTTTCCTAGGAGGTTGTGGAGTCGAATAATGAGATCCTCTTCATCTTCCGATATATTTCCTCTTTTTATCCCAGGCCTGAGATAGTTCAGCCATCTCAACCTGCAGCTCTTCCCACACCTATTAAGCCCTGCCAATAGAAAAAGAAATGCTATCAAATTATTAATTATATTACACCAAAGATCTTCATCAATATCCCTCACTGCTTTCCCATTGTATATATATATATATGTATGAAAAAAAATCGCATCTCTGTTGTTTTCCAAATTAGAGAAAAGGTGAGAGCTCATACTCAGTGCTCACTTTTCACCGTAGTGCAAAAGATTATATCTACCTTTCAGCATATACTTTTGAGAAACTAAGAAAATTACGTAGAATAAGGAGTAAAAAGTAGGGGAAATAATGAAGAGAGATGAAAGCTTAGTTATATATAAGTACACGGTCGCTGAAATAGAAATATGTCTGATAGAAACTATGGAAAACGACAAACAAGGGCATAGAATAGAACTTGCAGAGAATGTTAATGAGATTCAATATTGTTGTTTAACCTTTATATAGGCTTTTTACCTGATTTTAAGCTTTAGTTTTGTGAAAGTTTGAAGCAAAGAAGTGTTTTGGTTCCTCCTAGTGGCCGGCCTGCAGTTGTGGACCCACCGCATTATGATCTTTTGATTTTTCCATCCTCCGGTCTGATAAAATGAGAACTAAAATAAAAATAATGGTGTTTTACCGTACGTTATATTTTTTTAAACTTTTTTTATTTAGTTTTCTTTTTTTTTGGGATGAAAAAAGAGGCTGAGGAACAGCCACCTGTCCTTTATTAGATTAAAAGTAATGAACTAGCTAGCCATATGTTTTCCCATTTGATGTAACGAGATATTATTTTTAGTTTGACCACATTTCTCTTGAGTTGAGAAAAAAGACTAGTACAGGCCATAAAGGAAACCAAAAGTTCACCAAACATGAAAGACAGGTTACTTTTAATTTAGTTGATTAGCACTAATTAATTACTTAGAAAACAAACTTTTTTTTTTTTTTTTTGGAAAACCTTTTCTAGTTTAATTCCAACGAAATTTGCAGAATGGACTCTTATTGACAAAGCATACTGCAATATTTCAAAGATTTCAACTCAAATAGATTGCCAATATATCTGCTAACCACGTACAGCCCTCAGCAGCTTTTCCTTTCGTTCTTTTCCCTTTTCCCATCAATTTAAAGCTTCAAAATTAAACTGAACCTGTGACTGGATGTTATTATGGACTTCTTCATGGTTTCTCACGCTTCAGCCTCTATCAATTTCTCTCTCATCGTTTTTTCCCTGATCTCTAGGCAATATATATAGGTTGGTGTATGGGTAACATCTCATGACTTGCCTAATTTCCTATAATTTACCCAAAAACTCAGTTAAAATTCTAGCCTCTTCTTAATACTCCCAGTGCACACGAGCAACAAAAAAAAAAAGGAAGTAGAAGAAAAAGGAGGTCTGTCGACTTGCATCCATTGAAGGAGCAATCTATTATGTACATGGAAGCTTGCTTATGGGTGTGGAGACTAGCAGTAGCAATCAAAACATTTGATGGATAAAGAAACCCTTCTAAACGTTCTCAACAAATATTTAAAAGAAATATTCTTTATTATCTGCATCGCTATATAAAATCAGAAATAAGAATTGCCAAAATAAACTACCCGAGTTCCTGAGACTGGCGGCTAAAGGAGCATATTAATTGCAGCTGTACTTTATACTTACTAAGTTCCTTACCCTTTTGTCACTCGTTATCCCTTTCTTATTTAGGTATGTATTTATTCTCTATCTGAGGCCCTCTATCCTAAGCCATAAGACTATTATTTTTAAAAGCCAATTCTCCGGTCTTCTTCAGACCTACATACTTGATTCATTAGGGAGGAAAAAAAAGGAGGAACAAGAAAAGAATCAAAAGTTAGCTCTCCATCTAAACATACTTTTGCGAAGAAATGGAGAGAAAAGAAGGGAGAGAGAGAGAGAGAGAGAGAGAGAGAGCAGACCAGCTTTGACAGGGAGAGTTCTCCACTTTTTGTCACCATGAGCTCTAATGTAGTCCACAAGTTTCTGGTCCTCCTCAGCAGTCCATGCCCCTTTGTTCACCATCACCACCCCCTTCTTCCCTCCTCTCTCTGTCTTCTTCACCATCTCTTTAGATGTTAACTTAACTGCAATAGCTTCCTCACTTCCACTGAAGTAGCCTGGAACGAACTATTCCACTCCTTGTGTAGTGCAACCTATGGGCTTATCGACCAAGTATGTGGAAGAAATAAAGGGAGGGGAGGGCAATAATGCAAGCATGGAGACAAAGAACAATCCCATCCTCTCTCTTTATAATACTCCTCTTCACATGCGTATCTAACACTCCCTTCCCAACAGCCACAGCCACCCCATCCCCCCTCCAAAACGGGCCCCAGTTCCATGAGGTTGAAGGGGTGGTGAGAGTTAGATATCTAATCATTGGACTACGTGAGACTAATGCATGTCTAATTATAAAACCTCAAAGTGTTACGGTATGCACATGGAACCCCCCAAATAGTAAGAATATTGAAGGTTTCAATAAGGCCAATATCACCGGACAAGCACTCCGAAGAGAAACCATTGTATCTTTAATATTTTTATTTGAAAATAAACTAATAGCTGTTATAACATTTATTATTTGCCTTAATGTTAAGAAGAAAAATCAAAAATACAATTCTATGATCCGTTCAACCCGTCGTTTGCAAATTAAATTAGGTTATTTATTCTCTCAGCTGGTATAAAATTAATTTGAATTTGCATAAAAAAACATTTTACTGGAATAAAAATAAAAATAAATGTCATGGTAGGCAAAAGATATGCAATGATTTGTTTTCAAACCTTGGGAATTGTTTCGACGTCATTTCATGTGATCCCAAAAAAATGTGAAAGCCGAAGGGAAGATAAATTGGCAGTGCTGCAACCACTGCGATTTGACTCGTGTCTCCATGACAAAAGGGAAGGGGACTTCTCTCCCAAAAATAATATGCGCAGGGTTTTCAGGTAAAGAGCTGGAATAGCTCCATGGGCTGGCTGGCTCGAGCCGGTTCGAGCTGGAATGAGCTGGAATTACGTTGTCGCAGACACTGCGATTCGCATGACTCAATTTTTTTTATTTTTTAATTTTTATTTTTTTGGAGGGCTGGTCAAATGATTCCAAGGTAGTCTACTTCCACAGTCCTTGTCTTGCGCTCCGAATGGGATCACTTCCCCAAGTCGTGAGGACGCTGTTCCATCAAAATTTTTTGCACTGGGACTGCAAAAACTGACAGTAGTAAGTAATCGACAGTTTAACAACTCTCAAAATTTTACGCCATCTCCATGATAAATAATTGTACTGCCTGTAAACAATTGCCAATCGAACAACTTGCAAAATTTCATATTATAGCTCCATGAGAGATTACTGTATTGCATGTGTTGAGTAGATGAAAACTATTTGCATGTAATATGATAAAATGGAGGCTGCAAAAATTAAGGGATCAAAGGCAAAAATTGTGCAGAAGATAGTAGGTGAAGAGAAGATGCAGTCAAAATAGAGTGAAAGAAAATAAATTGCATCATATTAGATAATCTTTATAAGAGCATTTAAAATGCAAGAGATGTTTTAGGACTGGTAACTCCATGCAATAACAAACAAAGATGGGGCTTCTTTTTTTTGTTTCCAGAACCATTTGCGAGTTAATGTCCAATCGAGAAAAAACTTTGTTATTCCTTTCCCTCCAATTAGACTAATATATTGCAAGGATTGGGGAGTCTCATATGCTACTGCATGTGAAGTTTGCCGGATATGATTTGAGTCTCTATTTAAACAGCATGTTTTTAGGGATAATTCTGTCAAGAATCCAATGTGCATGCAGGCCAAGCTTCTTTCTTTCTTTCTTCTTATTTCTTTCTTTCTTTCTTTCTTTCTTTCTTTTTTGGATTTTTTTTTTGGATACATGTGTGTCTAGCTCTAGATCTTCTATTATATATAGAGTATAAATCATAAAAGCTATCCAAATCCAAAACCAGTAAAAATTGGATCACTTGAATATTCTAGAGAAAGACTAAAGTAATATTCGAAATCACCTGCACACACTAAAAAATAAAAAGGTTACATGATTGATGTGTAACATCTTGATTAATTGGCCCAATGGTTGTTTCTTTGTACTTAAATCCATATAGTGTTAGTAGATGAACCTATCAAGCAGCTAATTACACCAGCACATTTAACTTTTTGGCATGAAATTTCCATGTTACCATGGCCTTGCTCATGCCAACGCACCTTAAAGCAAATATCTTATTTTAGATGTTGGTTACATACCTTGTGTTGGCTTTGGCTCCTTAATTTTGATGAATAATAAAATGCTGAGTATATATTTGGACTAACATTTTAATTGGAGTATGAATTTCAGGCCTTAATTAGGTACATCAATTTCTCCAATAAAAAGGTATCAAATTTATTAATTTGAGAGCTAGAGGTTTCTCATGTTTGATTGAATTTTTTACCTTGGAACATTATCAAAACAACCTCTTTGGCCTTTATGAAGAACCATCAAATGGATTAATGGACCAATTATTAAGAAATTCAAGTTTGGCATGCTTTTTTGGATGGCACAGAATCAAGTATCGACTCACAAGGTCGACTCATGAAGAAAATTCAGAAGTTTCGGAAGACCGGCATGCAAAATTTGAAGTGGCACGCCCAAGTGTCGACTCATGAAATCGACTCACACTTCAAGTGTCGACTCATGAGGTCGACTCATCGCCTAAGAAAAATTCTGGGACAGAACTTCAAGATTTCTGAATTCTGCATCAAGTGTCAACTCACGAGGTCGACTCACACATCAAGTGTCAACTCATGAGATTGACTCAAGGTCTAATGGCTAGTTTTCATAATTTTATATTTGTCTCCAAACGGCTTTTAACGACTAGTTTTTCAATCCCAACCGTCTTCAACAGTCTTTTCAGTGGATTTGAGATATTTAACACTTACCAAACCTCATAAAATGAACAAGAAAGAGTGAAATCATATAAAACAAACTCTAATCATTTGAAAAGACAAGACGAGTATGTTTTAAAGAGATTCCCTTGCAAAAAGCCTTCAATATTTGAGTTGTTAAGGTTTCAAGTGCTTGGCCATAATTGTGCATTTAAGAGATCTATTCCAAGGAGAAGTCAACTCAAGCAATCAAGAGAGCTTCAACGACCTTCATTTCAGCTCTTTCTAGGAGCTTTGTATTATGCTCTTTTATTACATTATTGTTCTCATTTTGTTGATCTAGTTTTCAAAGATTTTGAAACTAGGTTGAAAAGGTTGCTGGTGAGCTAAAGGAATAAAACCAACTAGGATTTAACTTATGAGCCCGAAGATAAAAATAAGTTGTAAAGGTTGTTGGTGAGCCTAGGTGATAAAACCAACTTAGGTTTTGAATTATGAGCCTTGAAAAATAAGTCGACTGTAATCTTGAAGAAATTATAGTAAAATATCCAAGAAAAAGTTTGGGGAGTGGATGTAGGTGCTTGGAGTGCACCGAGATATTATAAATCTTTGTGTTTGTGTGTGATTGCTTTCTTTATTACTTGCTCTTCAATACTTGCATTTAATTTACTGTTATCTGCTGCATATCTCTTAGAGCTAAATCACTTTATTTCACAAATACTTCAAGATCAACATATAATTGTTTAAAATTTTTAAAAGATCCAATTCATCGCCCCTCTTGGGCTCTATTTCTGGACAACAAGTGGTATCAAAGCATCGGTACTCTATTTGTAGGTCCAACGATCTTGAGTGAAAGGTCATGGTAGCTCCAATTGGTATGGATGTTGTAGAAGGACAAGCCTCTAACCGTCTCTCATTGTTTAATAGCATAAATTACATATATTGGAAGACACGTATGTGCATTTACTTACGAGCTATTGATTACAATATCTGGAGAATTATAGTTAAAGGGCTTCATTAGTCCACTCACTTGGTTAATGGCATTCTCACCCATAAACTAGAAGAAGATTGGGATGAGAATGATATTAAGCAAGCAGAAATTAATGCCAAGGCTATGAACTTATTATTTTATGCACTTGATCCTGGTGAATTCAATAGAATTTTAAATTATCTCTCCGCCAAGAAAATATGGGACATGCTTGAAATTATCCATGAGGGTACATATCAAGTGAAGACTACCAAAGTGAATATGCTTATTCATACCTATGAAATGTTTAGAATGAAACCAACCGAATCTATAAGTGAAATACATACTAGATTTACAAACATTGTGAATAGTATGAGAAGCTTAAGTAAAGTTATTTCTAATGATGAACTTGTTAATAAACTTCTCAAGTCTTTTCCAGCTTCTTGGGATGCTAAAGTCACCACCATAGAAGAAGCCAAAGATGTCAATACACTTCCACTTGAGCAGCTTTTGGGCTCATTGATGACTTATAAGCTCTCCTTGAAACAAAAGACAGTGAATAATGATAAGAAAAAAAAATTCATTGCCTTCAAGTCTACTACCAAAGAAGAATCGAGTGATGAATCTGAAGAAGAAGATGATGAAGATGAGACGGCCTTTATGACTAGAAAGTTCAAAAGATTTATGAGAAAGAAAAAGGGTTTTTACAAGAAAATGCCTTAAAAATGAGACTATAGAAAAGAAAAAGAAAAGGAGAAAGAAAGGGAGCAATCCATTTACTTCGAGTGTAAGAAACCCGGTCACTTGAAGTTGGATTGCCCCATACTCAAGAAAAGTAAAGAGAAACTCAGGAAAAAGGCCATGATGGCAACATGGAGCAAGAGTGAAGACTCGAGTTCTGATGAAGAACAGCAAGAGGTCGCCAACCTTTACTTTATGGCTAACGAAGAAGAAGAGGTAAGCCTTGGACTTGAAGAAGAATTTACTTTCGAAAAATTGCATGAAGTTTTTGATGAACTAGTAGTTGAATATCGAAAACAAGATAAAGAATAAAGAACTAAGAAAGCAAAATTTGGAGTTGATTAAAACAAACGATAAGTTTTTGATAGAAAATGATTATTTATTTCAAGAAAATAAACAGTTAACTATTAAGATTACTTCTTTGGAAAAGGAAAAGAAAGATTTCAAAAAGAATAAATCATTTGTCATTAATGAAAAGCTTGTCAAAGAGAACAAAGAGTATTTGCAGAGAATAAGAAGTACAAGGAAGAACTTGAAAAACAAAAACCTTTTGTTGAAAAGTTTACTTATAGTTCTGAAAAATTTAATATGCTTTTAAATAATCAAAGAACTATTTTTAACAAAGCTAGATTAGGCTTCAAACCACAAAAATAATAAAAGTATTTTAAAATTTTCTTTGTACCTGCTTCATCTAATATTACTTGTTATGCATGTGGTAAAGTAAGGCATAAATAGTATATGTGCAACAAAAAGAAATTAAATCCTGTTAGAAAGGTATGGGTTTCAAAAGGAACCATTTCAACTAACCCTAAAGGATCCAAGATAACTTGGATATCTAAAGTTTCCACTTGACTTATTTTTGTAGGTGTATCTGGCAACCAAGGATAAAAGAAGAATATAGTATCTTGACAACGATTGCTCAAGGCACATGACTGGGGATGTGAGACAACTCTCATATCTAAAAGCTATAAATGGTGGAAACATGATATTTGGTGATAATGGAAAGGCAAAATCATTGGTATCGGTAAAGTCCATATCATCCATACTTCCTTTGTTGATAATGTTTTGTTAGTTGATGGCTTAAAACATAATTTATTTAGCATAAGTCAATTTTGTGACAAAGGATTTAAAGTACTTTTTGAATCTTTTTTATACGTGATATCTAGTATAGATGACAATGGCATCAAGTTCATTGGTCATAGATATGGAAACATTTAACGGTTGATCTTGATGATCTAACTACGAAAAATGGTCAATGCCTGATGGCAAAAGAAGTCAAGACAAATGAAACTAGTTGGCTTTGGCATTGTAGGCTAGGACATGCAAGTATACTTTTAATTTCAAAATTAAATAGAAAGAATCTTGTAAAAGATTTGCCAAAATTCACTTTTGAAAAAGATAAGATTTGTAGTGCATGTCAACTTGGAAAACAGACAAAATCTTCTTTCAAATCTAAAGGAGCAGTATCTACCACTAGATCCTTAGAATTACTTCATATGAATCTTTTTGGACCAACTAGTACCACTACCAGAAATTAACCTTTCAGCGAGGGACAAAATCCCTTGGTGAAAGTCAAAAATCCCTTGATGAAGATTTTCACCGAGGGATTTCCAAGAAAAACTCGTCCCTTGGAATATATGATGTTGGTGAAAGTCTCCCTCAGAAATTCCTTGGTAATTACTGAGGGATCTAAAACTTTCAGCAAGGAAATTTTCTTTGGTGAAATTGTAGTCCATTTGCCAAAAACCAACCATTTTCCAAGGGATTCACTAACCAAAATGTACTCAGAAATCCCTTGGTAATTACCAAGAGATTCATCGAGGGAATTTCCCTTGCTAAAAATTTGCTAACTGAATGACTTATAAGGAATTATCCCTCGCAGATCCCTTGGTGATTATTCGAAGTTTGTTAAAAAATTTCTCGATAATCCCTTGGTAAAATTTCCATCTTACATTTTATTTTGCTTACAAATCATTTGGCAAAGCTTTCACCTATAAGACAATTTTATAAATATAATAGCAGCTCTATATACATTATAATTCTCAACACATCAACCATAACTCAATTTTTATAATATGAAACAACATCATAATGTATTTAAGCAAATTTTAACATGTCTATTAAATAAGTTTAACATCCATCAAGGTTTCAATCCATAAACAAATAAAACTATATCAAAACATGAAACAAAAAAACTCCAGTTAATACCCAACATCAAACATATACATAATAAGTTCATAACAAACATCAATCACATGGAGAACCAGTTGAAGGGTTAGCAGACTCAGTTCCTTCTTGTGGAGGAGGTGAAGACGGCTCAGAGGATGTAAAACCAAGACTAGAAATGAGAGATCGCAACATTTCCTTATGTTGAGGGTTCATCAAAATTGCCATAATATGCTCCTGCGTATTCTCCATAGCTCCTTGGATGACAGAGTTGGTGGTAGGTGCACTTCCTGAAGAACTACCTAGTTGAGAAGTAGAGCATGATGTAGAAGTCCTCACGAGTACATTGGATGAATGTGCATATGGTCCAAATCCGTACACCTTGTTTTTAGAAACACCTCCTGTGGCTTCCACCCATATAGTAGCATCAAATGAAGGTTGTGATTCAATCTCCGAGCCATACTTTTTATTAAGACCAGTCTTATATGCCTCCTGCAGCCATATATCAGAGTAAAACAAATATAAGAATTATAAATAAGCAAATATATCTATGTCATGGATGATATGCATAAAAATAAAATAAACAAAAGAATAATAAATTAATCTATTAATATATATATTAACATAAAATATATTTAGATATAAAATTGAAAACATACACTAACTTTCTTGGATTTTGCATCCACAAACTCTCCTATCCCTTTCTTCATATTGGTGCGCACAAAAAGCGATGCAATAGTAGGTTCTACACCATTCTCTTGCATCTACAACAAGTTATTGTATCATAAATATATTATGAATATAAACATCAATAGGAATTAAGAAATACTAAATAAATTACCATTCTCCTCTTATGCATCACAAAAGGAATGGAACTCCCTGAATGCTTAGTGATTGAGCCTTCTTTTTGCTTCATTCGATTTTCCTGACCAGCTTTAGACTTCTGCTGCCACTTATCTTTAAGCCAATGCCTCTGACATAACTCATCCCATATTTCTTGTCTCATCCAACTTGGATGAACTTTGCCAATCGTGTTTGCAAGTGTGGCTAGTGGATTCCTCTCCTTTAACTCATCAACACATTTCTTTCGTGCCTCACTCATCATGCATGTCAGTAGAGATCTGTTGGTACTCACCCAATATTTTCTAATATTATAATCATCAGCTGAAAACCATCTATACCTTGCTTGTGAAACATATCAAAGACTTATGCTATGTTATCATAATAACTTCGTTATGAACTAACAATTTAATACATCACCTCAAATCTATGTAACAACTCATCTTTAATTGTTTGCTCCATTGAACCCCACAAAGGCCAAGCTTCTTTAAAACATTGCTTCAACCAAACACTCATCTGACGTGATATCTCAGGCTCGACGAATCTATGCATTAAACATCAAGCAAATTAATCATATGAAATAAAAATAAAAATAGATATCAAATAAAAATAAAAATAGATATCAAATAAAAATATATAATTATAAAACTTACTTATTTATTTCTACTGTGATGGAAACTTTATCTATTTCAACTGTCGGCTCAGGAGCAGGCTGGTTCGGGCCTCTTGTATGTGTAGAGCCAATCGAACCTACACTATCAGGCACATGAGGTGAAGGATTGGCAAAGGGCTCCTCTATGGGCACTGATCCATGTTGCTCAACATGCGGAGGTGTGTTAAATAGCCTACGGGTAGATCGTTGTGGATATCTTCCAGTATCCCTATCATGTTCATCTTGAAGCTGTTGTCGGGATACATCTCTTCCTCTACCACCCCTTCCACGAAGTCTAGATGCTCCACCATGTGTCATTATTCCTGTTGATATATAAAGATTAGATGCATATATTAAATATCATGGATGTAATTTAATATTATATATATTATTTACAATAATATAATACAAACCCACAATGTAAACATAGTGCAAATAATCAAGACAAATATTTGATAAATTATGATCAAAATTATCCAAAATATATAAATTATAAATAATCCTCATTACATGGAAACTAAAATTAAATGTGAATAGCAATATTATACAAATCAATCATTATTACTGTCAGATAATTCAAACTCATTTTCGTCCTCATTAGACTCATCATTGTCTTCAAATTCTTCTTCTTCCTTATCTTCTGCATCCTCTCCATCCTCTTCTTCTTCCTCTTCATCTTCTACCACTGCTTCTTCTAATCTTTGTTGCAACTTACGTATCTCATCATCATTAAGCATTTCATACTGAGAGAAATCAACTAGCAAATCAGGTATGTCAAGATCTTCATCAGCTTGAACTATAGATAGGTCTGTGATCTCATCCTCTTGATAAATATCGATATCTGGAGATACATTGATATTACATGTATCCACGAAAGGGATATTAAAGGAATTCCTAGCTTTAGCTTTACACACAGCCCACCAACCATCTGTCTCCCTACTCTTGCATAGATAAGTGGTGTAATATACTTGTTATGCTTGTTGTGCCAATACAAAAGGCTCATTAGTATTCAATCGTGATTTGTAGCGCACGTCCACAAGGCCATGATCATGATGCACTCTAATGCCTCTCTCAGTATCATACCAATCACATTTAAATAATACAACCTTGTTTGCAACACAAAAATAAGTTAACTCCAAAATCTCAATTAACATGCCATAATAATCACATTCAAAGTCATTGTAATAGCTTCCTTTTTACACACACACCACTATTCATTGTTTGTTTATTAATGCCATATTCAAGTGTGTGAAATTTGAAACCATTGACAAAATTTCCTTTGAAAGTTGTAACTCCTGCATTTGGGCCTTGTGCTATATCCACGATACATCGATCAATTCCATGCCTCTCACTCTTCACCTATTTTCAAGAAAAAATTATCACAATCATCTAACTTAATGATCAATAATAAAAAAATATATTACATAAAGTACATTATCAACTGACCAAATTTTTTAACCATCTTGCAAACTCTCGCTTATGTAGTCTCTCAACTTCTGCATCGATTATTTAAGATGAACATGCTCTGACATGCAACTCATATCGACTGTATTTATGTTAGTTGCACATAGTTAATCCAAATAATTTAATACCTTATATATATTATAAATTAAAAATGGAACACTTACTCTATAAACGATCCAAGCTCTTCACAGTTAAGCAATACATAAATATGTGCAGCATCATACTCTTCATCAGTCATTAACCTATAAGATGCAGTTGTTTCCATCGGTCATCCAGGATGTGAAAATATAGAAAGACATCCTGAAGGCCTCACATCTCCTCCATCATCATTTCGTGGAACTCGAGTTAACCTTGTCTGTACCTTAGGCTCAAAATAATATGAGCAAAAAGAGCTAATTTCTTCGATAACATAGGCCTCACATATTGAACCCTCAACAGAGGACTTATTTCGTACCATTCTTTTCAAGTATAACATGTACCTAAACAACATAAATTTTTCTTATATAAGATAGAAATTTAATAAATTATATACTAAAAATAAAGAATGGTACATCTCAAATAAATACATCCATCTAAATTGATTTGGTCCTCCAACCTTTGCTTCATAAGCCAAGTGAACCGGCAAGTGTTCCATGTAATCGAAGAAAGCGGGAGGAAAGATTTTCTTTAACTTACATAAGGTTTCAACAATATTTTTCTCTAAGATTTTCATATACTTAACCTGAATGACAGTGGAGCAGATATCTCGAAAGAAATGGCATAATTCGGTTATTGCATTCCATACTGAAGGTGGCACCATATCCCGAAAAGCAATAGGAAGCAATCTCTCCATAAGTATATGTCAATCATGACTCTTTAATCCATAGAACTTACAATCATCAACATTCACACATCGAGATATATTTGAGGCATAGCCATCGGAAAGCTTCAATTCCTTTAACCAGTTACAAATATTCCTTTTCTGTTCAGTAGTCAATGCATAAGAGGCTTTAGGTTTGCAAAGCCTGTCATTATATGACTTCAAGTGCAAATGAGGCCTAATGCAATATCTTTCCAAATCTTTCCTTGCCTTTGCATTATCTTTGATTTTATTCTTAATATCCAATACTATATTAAAAATATTCTCAAACACATTTTTTTCTACATGCATAACATCAAGGTTATGTCTGATAAGATTTGTGTGCCAATAAGGCAACTCCCAAAATATACTTCTTTTTACCCAATTATCTTCAACACCAAATCCAGGTAATTTTTGTTTAACATGTTGTGTGCCAAATGTGATATCTGGAAGCATGCACACTCTGTTTAATATTTTTTTACTAGATAATCAAGGAGGGGGTACATCTCTCTCAACTCGACCACGAGAAAAAGCATTCCGTTATCTCCTGTATTGATGATCAAGAGATAAAAACTGACGATGACAGTCAAAAAATGATGTCTTGCCACCATTTTTTAGGATGAATGCCTTAGTACGCTCCATACAATAAGGACATGATAGTCTCCCATGTGTGCTCCATCCGGATAGCATGCCATATGCAGGGAAGTCACTAATTGTCTATAGAAGTGCTGCTTTCATTTGAAAATTTTGCCTTCTACTCACATCATAAGTATTCACCCCCACTCTCCATAACTGCTTCAACTCCTCAATTAGAGGCCTTAGAAATACATCAATATTCTTGCCTGGACTCTTCGGACCTGGTATCACCATGTTTAAAAAATATACTGTCGCTTAAGACACATCCATGGAGGTAAATTATATACCGCAATAAAAACAGGCCAACATGAATAAGGTGTTGATGAATGTCCAAAAGGATTGAATCCATCGGTACATAATCCCAAACGCACATTTCTTGGATCGGATGCAAAGTCAGGATGAATTCTATCAAAATGCTTCCATGCCTCACTATCACACGGGTGCGCCATAAATCCATCTGCACATCTATTTGAAGCATGCCAAGTCATATATTGTGCTATTTTTGATGACATAAATAACCTTTGAAGCCTATTGATTAATGGAAGATATCGTAGTACTTTAAAAGGAATATTATCAAGCATGACCACAAATACTGCATTCTGTCTTTGCCTCATCTTTTAAATAATATAACATACACATATTAGGACACACATCAATCTTTTGATAGCCAAGGCCAAGCTTCCCCATCATTTTCTTTGTTTCATAGAAATTGTCTACTAGATTCTCATCTTCTAGTAACAAGCCCTTGATAATCGTCTCCTGTCGATTAGATTAGCAACTATTAGATTAGATTAGCAACCCTATCACTTATAATATAAGTAGTATAAGAACTAACAAAGCCATGGCATTTGGGCGAGATGATCCATTCCAAATTTTTTTCTTCTAACCAATTACATTGACCACAAAATTCATAAAAATCTGTTAGCCCTCACAACCCATTTTTTTAATAACAAAATCCACCTTAACCTTGGCTTAAATATACAACCCATTTTTTTTAATAAATAAATCCATTGGCTTAAACTAATCCCGTGGCAGAAAATTAAGGGATTGAGGACGGGTTCTGTACTGGAACCGGAACCATCTTCTAAGACAAAAAAAAATTAGATAACAGAGGAAGGAGCTCCTCTTCGGTTGGCTGGAATCAGAACCCCGGTGGCACTCCGGAGTTCGACGGCGACGACGACGACGATGCAATTCTCCCCCGGAAGCGCCCCCGCGGTCCCCGCTCCCTCGGAAGTGCCCCTGCGGAAGCGCCCCCGCGGTCCCCGCTCCCTCGGAAGTGCCCCTGCGGAAGCGCCCCCGCAGCCCCCGCCCATTGCTCTGTTTTGGATCGCCAGCCCCTGCTCCCCCGGAAGCGCCCCTGCGGCCCCCCCTCCCCCGGCAGCGGCCCTGCGACCCTGCCCTTCCCACTGCCGACCTCAACCCCCCTCCCCCGGCGGCCCCCTTGCGGCTCCGCCCCTCCCCACTGCCGACCTCAACCCCCAAACAACCCCGACGACCCTGCCCCTCCCCACTGTCAATGTCAACGGCCCTGCCCCTCCCCTCTCCGTCGACTCACACCGGCTCCCCGGCACCGGCCGTGATGATCTTCCCTCGCCGGATCCATCAAAGAAACCAAAAAAAAAAAAAAAACCTATCAACCAACAATGGAAACGAATTACTCACCTTCGTCGCTGCCACTGACGATGATCTCCACCACCTTCGCGGCCGCCACTGACGATGATCTCCACTGCCTTCTTGCCGATCGACGTCGTCCTAGGGCTGGAAACAGAGAAAAGCGGGAAGAAAAAAAAAACTGTAGATATGTAGTTTGCGTGCGGTGCCAAACCAAAAAAAAAAAAGGTCCAACCCATTCCACGCCTAGCCCAAATAGCCCATTGGAATAAAACTATTCTTTATAAAAAAATCATATATAGCACGAAAAAAAATCGATCCATTCCCTAAACCTAATCGAGAACCCATTAGAAATAATAATATTTTTCATAATTATCCCTCATCCATCAAAAAAAGTTATACATAAAAAAAATTCAGTCCATTCTCTACGCCCAATCCAGATGGTCCGTTAGGAATAAAATTATTCCCGACGATTATCCCTCATCCGTCAGAAAAAATCATATGCGCTCAAGTTGAGATGGTCATGGGAGTTTGCGGGCCATGCCAAATGAAAAAAAAATCCGGCCCATTCTCTACACCCAATCCAGATTGCCCGTTGGGAATAAAATTATTTTCCTAAAAAAATTCGGCCCATTCCCCACGCCCAATCCAGACCCTATTGGGAATAAAATTATTTTTCATAATTATCCCTCATCCATCGCAAAAAATCATACATAGTGTCAAAGAAAAAAAAAATCAGTCCATTCCCTAAGCCCAATCCAGACGGCCCATTAGGAATAAAATTATTCTCCATGATTATCCTTCATCTGTCGGAAAAAATCATACATAGCACCAAACGAAAAAAAAATTCAGGACATTTCCTATGCCTAATCCAGACGGCCAGTTGAGAATAAAATTATTTTCCATAATTATTCCTCATCCGTCGAAAAAAATCTTACATAGTGCCAAATGAAAAAAAATTTGATCCATTCCCTATGCCCAATCTAGACGGCTTGTTGAGAATAAAATTATTCTCTATGATTATTCCTCATCCATCTGAAAAAATCATACATAGCGCTCAAATTGAGATGGTCGCGAGAGTAGTTTGCGGGCCACACCAAACAAAAAAAAATCTAGCCCATTCCCTACGTCCAATCTAGATTGTCAATTGGGAATAAAATTATTCCCTACGATTATCCCTCATCCATCAGAAACAATCATACATAGTGAAAAAAGAATTCGGTCCATTCCCTACGCCCAATCCAGACCCCGTTGGGAATAAGAGCATATGATATGCTATGTACTAGTTTGACGGAGCTCATCTATGCAAGATAAGTTATTCGCGAGCTGCTCATCTCTGCACGTTCATTAGAAGGGTGGAGAGGTGGTGTGGAGTGAAGGGAGAGGTGGAATGGTTTGTTTTTAGTTAGAGAGAGAGTGGTGTTTTGATAAGATTTGAACGAGTTAGAGAGAGAGAGGGATGAAGGATTTTTTTTGGTTTAATTAATAGTATTAAAAATTAGTACATAATATTAATTTTACCTATGACTTTTATTTTTATGCCAGTGAGAGAATCTATAAATGACATTTGCTTGGTACAAGATTTTAAAATCACTAAGGGATTTCTAAGAAAAAATCCCTCTCTAATATCATTTTTTTTGTTTTTAAAAATATCTTACCAACACCAAGGGATTTATCCCTTAGTAAATCTCCAAGAGACCGAACTTCCCTTACAAATCCCTTGCTAAAAACTGTTTAAATAATCACTCACTGATCCCTTGCAGATTACCAAGGGATTTTCAAGGAATTTATCAAGGAAAATATATCCCTGGCAAATCCCTTAGAAATTCCTTATTGAAACTAAATTTTGAATGCAATTTAAAATCTCTTGAAAATTCCTTTCTAATCCCTTGGTAATTTTTTGAGGGACATATCCCTTGGTAATGTCCCTTGGTGAAAGGCTAATTTCTGGTAGTGAACAACCAGTTTGGGATGTAAGAAGTATGGGTTAGTGATTCTAAATGACTATTCACATTTTACATGGATAATATTTTTGGCACACAAAGATGAAACTTTTTTAGCATTCATTAAATTTCATAAAAAGGTTTCAAATGAAAAAGGTATTTCAATTATCTTTTTAAGAAGTGATCATGGTATTAAATTTGAAAATCATGATATTGAAAACTTTTGCAATAAAAATGGTATAGATCATAATTTTTCTATACCTAGGACAACTCAACAAAATGGCATGGTAGAAAGAAAAAAATAGAACTCTTAAAGAAATGGCACGCACAATACTTTGTAAAAATAATTTATCTATATATTTTTGGGCAGAAGCCATAAATACTGAAGGTTATGTTTTAAATCATGTTTTAATTCGACCTATTTTGAAGAAAACATCATATGAACTTTGGAAAAGCAGAAAATGCACTATTAAATATTTTCATATTTTTGGATACCGTTGTTTCATTCTAAACAATGGTAAAGATAATCTCAGTAAATTTGATGCCAAGTCAGATGAGGGTATCTTCTTAGGATACTCTATTTCTAGTAAGGCATGCAGGGTCTTCAATAAAAGAACTCTTCTAGTTGAAGAATCTATATATGTAGTGTTTGATGAGACTAATGATAAATTTTTTAGAAAAGAAGATATTGTTGATGATGTTACAGGTACTCAAAAGTTTGGAAGAATGACAATTAATGAAGAACCTTCCATGGAGCAAGATGATGATCAAGACAATGAAGGAGAACAAGTAGGAACTTCATTTACACCCAATCCACTACCTAAAGAATGGAGGTATGCTCATGGACACCCCAAAGAACTTATAATTAGTGATCCATCAAAAGGGATAAGTACTCGTTCCTCTTTGAGAAATGTATATGATTACTTAGCTTTTGTTTCTTAAATAGAACTAAAATTATTTGAAGAAGGTGAAAATGATTGTAATTGGATAAATGCTATGCAAGATGAACTAAACCAATTTAAAAGAAATAAAGTTTGGACTTTAGTTGAAAGACCATCAAATATTTCAATAATAGGAACAAAATGAGTTTTCAAAAATAAACTTGATGAAAATAGTTTAGTTACTAGAAATAAAGCTAGGCTAGTTGCCAAACGCTATAATCAGGAGAAAGGAATTGATTCTGATGAAACCTTTGCTCCTATTGCTAGACTTGAAGCAATTAAACTATTATTAGCATTTGCATGTTTCATGAATTTCAAATTATTTCAAATGGATGTCAAAAGTATTTTTTTGAATGGATTTATTGAAGAAGAAGTTTATGTTGAACAACCTCTTGATTTTGAAAATCATAAATTTTTCAATCATGTTTTTAGACTTCATAAAGTTTTGTATTGTTTAAAATAATCTCCAAGATCTTGGTATGATAGATTAAGTAGATTTTTGCTTGAAAATAATTTTTCTAGAGAAAATATCGACACTAAATTATTTTTGAAAAAGAAGAATGATGATCCCTTAGTAGTACAAGTATATGTTGATAATATTATTTTCGATGCTACTGATAAAATTTTATGTCAAGAGTTTGCCAAGCTTATGCAGGATGAGTTCGAGATGAGCATGATGGAAGAACTAAATTTTTTTCTCGGACTGTAGATTAAGCAAACCAAAGAAGGGATCTTCATCAACTAAACTAAATATATAAAAAAAACATTAAAGAAGTTTGGGATGGAGAGCACCAAGCCATTAGGTACACCTATGAACTCTTCTTGTAAATTAGATAAAGATGAATCTGGTAAAATTGTAGATCAAAAATTATATAGAGGTATCTTTGGTTCACTGCTTTATTTGACTGCTAGTAGGCCAAATATAATGTTCAGTATATGTATGTGTGTAAGATATCAGTCTATTCCTAAAGAGTCTCATTTGTTGGCTGTTAAACGCATACTTAGATATCTGTCTGGCTCTATTGACATTGGACTTTGGTACTCTAGAGATTCATCTATTGATCTGATTGTATATTCTGATACTGATTTTGCTGGTTGTAAACTTGATAGAAAAAGTACTAGTGAAACTTGTCAATTTCCTGGAGTTAATTTAATTTCATGGTTTAGCAAGAAATAAATTCAATTGCTCTATCTATGGCGAAAGCCGAATATATAGCAGCCGAAAGCTATTGTGCTCAAATCTTATGGTTCAAACAACAACTCAAAGGTTTTGGCATCAAACTAACTAAGACACCAATAAGATGTGATAATACTAGTGTAATTAATTTGACTAAAAATCTTGTTCAACACTCAAGAAGTAAACATATTGAAATAATATATCATTTTATAAGAGATCATGTGCAAAATGGTAATGTAATCTTGATTTTGTGTGTACTAATAATTAATTAGCAGATATTTTCACAAAACCTCTAAGTG
Organism: Areca catechu; assembly: GCA_021397845.1. Taxonomy (NCBI): domain Eukaryota; kingdom Viridiplantae; phylum Streptophyta; class Magnoliopsida; order Arecales; family Arecaceae; genus Areca; species Areca catechu. Next base: position 11,062,242 of record CM038038.1, on the reverse strand, counting down.
AAGATAGATTTTGCATGATTAGAAGGGAACTAGGTGTCATTGATCCTTTAGTCTAAACCCTTCAAATTCTTGTTGAAATCCTCCAAAATGTCTCAAAATCTTCTAAATATCACTTAGGATATCTCGTACATCTTTCTTGGATTTTTTCTAGAATTTATTAAAATTTATTTTGCTTTCCCATGGTCTAGTTCGACTCACATAATTTCTCCAAGTGTCAACTCACCTGTAGTGTCGACACTTGAAAAATTTTGAAGTGTCGACTCATGACCATCGAACTGAAACTTTTTAAGGCTTTCCAAAAACTCGTTTGACTCATTTCTTCTTCCCTCAGTGCCGTGTGGTCCCCAAATTCTTTCCAAACCTCCAAGAACAGTGATTTTCCACCTCTAACCTTCCATTTTAGGGTAAAATCTCTCTTTTTTCTCTCAATTCTTTTTGGTCAGACCGTATTTCTTCATTTTCCTTTTCATTTTTCCTTCCATTTGGTTCAAGCCTTGAAAATCTTTGCTATGTTTTGGCCGGTATCCTTGATTCTCTCATGACTTTTCCTCTCGTCCGAGCCGTTCCTACTCTTTTGGTTCATTTTGGCCTGTGGCTTGCTCGGTTTCCCCTTTTCTCTTCCATCCTCACCTCCTGGTTCTTCTCGCATTCCAACCCTCTCTCTCTTCTCTGGCTTATTTCTCCAGTTTAGGTCCTCTTTTGGTCCATTGCTCTTCTCTCTCTTCTTTTCCTAGCCTTCCTTTTTCTTCCGTGTCTCTCTTCTTTGTATTGTCTATGAAATGGGTTCCCAGAAGCAATTGGCATACCGAAAAAGGAGGTCTGAGTAGGGTCATTCCGGTAGAGAGCGAAGAACCAAGGCCGGTCAAGATCCAACTGAGCAGGCAGAGCATGATACTCAAGAGCAGCCTGCACCTTCTTCCCCTGAAGCAGCTTGAGTTATGGGGAAGACTATTGCCAGTAATAGACGTGTGGACATTTAGTTTTGGGATTCACAGAGCTTCATTATTGGAGACTTACTGAGAGTAGCTGGGCTCATTTATTTCTGCACTATGCGAGAGCGATATTATCCCCAGTTTATTAGAGAGTTTTATGGCAATATGGGCATTGATGGCCTTTGATGGACATCAGTAGTCAAGGGAGTTGAGATCTAGGTAACCCCTGAAGTGATCGGTAGAGTATGGCAGATCCCACTCTACGGCAAAGCCATGAACTGTGTTGGAAACTGAGAGGCAGCCTTTTGGTGCATTCTGGAGTGGGAGGATGTGAGTGGTATCTCAGTGGTTTCTGCAAACTAGCTTTCCCTTGAGATGAGAGTTCTTCATCACATCATTGCTCGGGTTCTAATTCCGAAGATTGGGCAATTCACATTTATTATTGGGAGGTAGTTGGTTTTGATGGTGGCTCTAAGACAACAGACCCCCATCAGCTTGCCGATGATCATGATCCACCAGATGGGAGAGGCAACCATCCAGCATAGATTGTGTTTACCATATGGCATGGCATTGACTTAGTTATTCAGAGACTTCAGTGTTCCATTGGAGGGTGAGCCTTCCAAAAAGATCCTCCATATAGACACGTATGGAGATAAATCTCTTCACAGGATGGGATTCTGATATATTGGTGGACGATGGGTTCATAGAAAGTCTGGCAAGGAGCCAAATAAGGAGGATGAGATTAGAGCAGCTGAGGCTGGACCTTTTGGACCTGCTGAGCAAATTACACCTCCTAGGCCTGCACCTGTACAGCCTGAGCAGCATGAGCTAGTCACTCCACCAGTTGCACCTGTTCTTGCTTCTACACCTCAGTCCACTGTCAGGACTGATCGGACCTTGAGCAGAGGATTTTAGATCAGATCATAAAGCTCCGTAGGGAGATATCACATGTACGGATTGAGCTGCAGGGTTTTTGTATGCATACTGACTTATAGATCAGCTCTCTTCATGTTATGACTGAGATTGGATTTGAGCAGATACAGAGCATATTGAGTCCTTGATGCCTTCTAGCACTGCTGGTCAGTCTGCACCTCAACCTCCTCCTACTGATGGTGATTCTACTGAGTCAGATGGTGATGGTTACAGTGATAGTAGCAGTGATAGAGATAATGATCATGGTGATCAGTCTGGTGGTGATAGTGTAGTTCCAGCTGATCCTATTCTTGTTCCTATAGTTGATCCTTCTGCAGATCCTCCTCCAGTAGCAGATGATGTTGAGCACACTGATGTACATGGTGAGACTGCTGTTATTGGTGATGATATAGTTGTTGAGTCTGATAGTGGTGGTAATGGTGGAGACTCCAAGTTGTCAGCAATGAGGCTCAGACAGCTGCTATACTTGATCATAGTTCAAATACCCCCACTGAGGTTCAGCCATATGCTTCTTCAGCCTATCATACTCCTTTCGAGACTTTCACTTGTGCCAGATCCAAAAGTGCTAGGGTCATACCTAGATCAGGACCCTTTCTTTGGACTAGAAGCCTTACCCATAAGACTCCTAGATCCTCTGCTACTAGGATCATGGCACCAATCTTTTTTGAGCTTCCGTCTGATGGAGAGTAGCTTCACAAACTCTTAGTTTGCTTGTATTTTTCTTTAGTATGATTATGTTTCAGTTTCTACATGTTTCAGCTTATATATCTTTTTAGTTTATGTATGTTTTAGCTCATGTTGCACTGAAAGTATTGATATATAAGAGCTCAGTTTGATATATGACAGTTTCTATTATTTCTTTGCTCACTCCTTTCTTTGTACCTTTAAACACCTTAAGTTGTGATGTATGCAATAATTTAGGGGGAGCAATCCCTTTTATTACTTAATGATAACAAAAAGGGAGAGTAATAAAGATATAAAGAAAGATATATTATTATAATATAAGAAAGTTATAAGCAACATCATATTCAAATTTTTTTTCAAAGCTCTCATATATTACTTAAGATAGGGGGACATCTTGAATTCTCTTACCTTGAAACTTTTTGAAACATTGCTCTATGAACTGAAAATCTAATTTATTTTCACTAAAATAAGTGTATGAATCTTGTTTATTGACAAATATGAATATACTTCGATAAATTCATACATTTTCAAAACTCTTGATACCATACTAGTCAAATTTAGAAATTTATTTGCTTATATACTCAAGATTTTATCATCATCAAAAAGGGGGAGATTGTTGGCTTTGCTCCTTAATTTTGATGAATAACAAAATGCTGAGTATATTTTGGACTAACGTTTCAATTGGAGTATGAATTTCAGGCCTTAGGTACATCAATTTCTCCAACAAAAAGGTATCAATTTTACTAATTTGAGAGCTAAAGGTTTCTCATGTTTGATTGAGCTTTTCACCTTGGAACATTGTCAAAACAACCTCTTTGGCATTTATGAAGAACCATCAAATGGATTAATGGACAAATAATTAAAAAACTCAAGTTTGGCATGCTTTCTTGGATGGCATAGAATCAAGTATCGACTCATAAGGTCGACTCATGAAGAAAATTTAGAAGTTTCAAAAGACTAGCATGCAAAGTTTCAAGTGGCATGCCCAAGTGTCGACTCACGAGGTCGACTCACACTTCAAGTATCGACTCATGAGATCAACTCATTATCTGAAAAAAATTCTAGGACAAAACTTCAAGATTTCTGTATTCTGCATCAAGTGTCGACTCACGAGGTCAACTCATGCATCAAGTATCGACTCATGAGGTCGACTCAAGGTCTAATGACTAGTTTTCAGACTTTCAAATTTGTCTCCAAACAGCTTTTAATGGCTAGTTTTTCAATCCCAATGGTCTTCAACAGTCTTTTCAGTGGATTTGAGGTATTTAATACTCACCAAACCTCATAAAGTGAACAAGAGTGAAATCATATGAGACAAACTCTAATCATTTGAAAAGATAAGAAGAGTATGTTTTAAAGAGATTTCCTTGCAAAAAGCCTTCCATATTTGAGTTGTTAAGGTTTCAAGTGCTTGGCCATATTTGTGCATTCAAGAGATTCCAAGAAGAAGTCAACTCAAGCAATCAAGAGAGCTTCAACGACCTTCATTTTAGCTCTTTCTAGGAGCTTTGTATTATGCTCTTTTTTACATTATTGTTCTCATTTTGTCAATCTAGTTTTCAAAGGTTTTGAAACTAGGTTGAAAAGGTTGTTGGTGAGCCAAAGGGATAAAACCAACTAGGATTTGACTTGTGAGCTCGAAGACAAAAATAAGTTATAAAGATTATTGGTGAGCCTAAGTGATAAAACCAACTTAGGTTTTGACTTGTGAGCCTTAGAAAACAAGTCGGCTGTAATCTTGAAGAGATTATAGCAAAATACCCAAGAAAAAGCTTGGAAAGTGGATGTAGGTGCTTGGAGTGCAACGAACCACTATAAATTTTTGTGTTTGTATGTGATTGCTTTCTTTATTACTTGCTCTTCAATACTTGTATTTAATTTGCTGTTATATACTGCATATCTCTTAGAGCTAAATCACTTTGTTTCACAAACACTTCAAGACCAGCACATAATTGTTTAAATTTTTTAAAAGACCCAATTCATCTCTCCTCGTAGGCTCTATTTCTGGGCAACACCTTGGCTATCATGCTAGGTAGCTTCACGACATGGGTGATTTTGTTCTTTGTCCCATGCCATTATTAAACTAAAATGTGAAATATTTATATATACAAAAATATATACATAAAAAAGTTGCACTAATAGCATGGGGCAAATAATATAATAATGCCATGCATGTAAACCTCACTAATGCAATACATGTAGGGCTAGAAATGGGCTGGCCCAAAGTCCATTATCTGGAACTGGGCTGGGCCAGCTCAATAAACTTCGGGCTGGCCTGAAATTGGTTCAGGCTTCAGACCAAATCTTAAGCATATCGGGCTAGTCTTCAGGCTGTAAAATCGAGTCCATTTAATTTTTGGGCCAAAGGGATGCCCGGATTCGGTCCAAAAATTTTTAAAATATAGTCTTTGGGCCGGCCCAATGGGCTTTGGGCTGGCCCATTTCCAGTCCTAAATACATGAGTATTTATATCATTTGTAATGCATTGAGGTATGTAGCGGAGGCAATATTTGACCCAACTTTTTTAACTCACCCGGGATTTACTCATGTAATCCACCCATTTGATTTGCGGGTCATGTATATTGGTCAGCCAATGCCGCCAGCAGGTCACGTCTCAATGCTTATTAATCTCTATGGGACATTAAGAGGTACGAGTCTTAGTCACTGGATCAATGATCCAATTACAGTTTAATAATATATGGTTTAGTGTAAAGCGTGGGGGGCAGTGGTGGACTGTCGGCCCCCCTCAAGTTTTCATAATTTCTATTTGTAAATAAAACTTTTTAGATAATATATATATAGGCATTGGTTCTCTCTAAAATTGGATGGTATTAAATATAGTTTGGAGAATGTTGGAAAAAAAGTTTAAAAAAAATACATACCATAGATAAATTTTCTTTACTTGAAAGTTGTATTACTTCCAACTTTCTCTTTCCTTTTTATTAATTTTTTTTTCCATAATTATTTAAGAGAAGAGCATCAAAGAGCACCAACCTTTGTTCCCCGTGCACTATCATGTTTTCACCTTAAGGATCTGGACAAGTCGATGGAGTGGGGCTGGGAGGCCGACCAGACCGAAGAGCATTGACCTTGGGTCCATGCGCTAGCGGTCACATTTTTGCCTGAAGGTTCAAGATAGGGATAGAGCCAATGGAACTAAGACTGCAAGGTCGACCAAACCAAAGAGCACCAACCCAAGTCTGCACCGTGCAGCTGCAAAGGTCCAGCATGCTATAGGAAAATAAGAAAAAGTCAACTTTTCCCCGATGCTTGGATGAAGCATCAGGAGATAACGGAGGGATGTCGATACTTTTAAAAAGCATTATTAAGGAACGATTCTTAAAAGCATCAAGACTACTAGTTCTTTTAATAATAAACTGTCTACTTCTCTTTCTTTCCTCCATCCCCAAATTTTCATCTTCCCTCCTCCTTATATTTCTCCCATCTTGCTTTAAAGTGTCAGTGCAAGCCGATGAGCATCATAGGCGGACCATCGACAATAGTGTAATAGAGAGGGGTCCACCCATGAGAGTCAGTCAGTCTTGATCACTATAATCGGAGGCAACATGTCAAGGTTCCCGGCCATCACCACTGCATGAATTGGCATCCAGCCATCATGTGCGATGGCTCTAGCCTAGGCCAAATCGGGGCAAGATCCAGTAAGGAGGGAGATGGAGTGGTGATAGCATGGAAGGAGAGATTGGGAGCAGCAGGATCAACCCAGGTGCCAGCATCAAGGAGGGTGGCGATGGCATTGGCACTGCCAAAGGTGTTGGTGATCTATGATTAGGGTGGAGCGGTAATCATCTCCATACCCAGGTGTTGCAGTCGGCACCAGCGATGAGGAGGGTGGAGACGAGGCTGAGATTGCCGGCAATGGTGGTGGGGAGGAGGGAGGTGAGGTTGGCATGCATCGAGAAGGGTAGTAATGGTGTCAATGCAACCAAAGGCATTAGAAGTTGAGGGCAAGGGTGGAGCAGTAGTTGTCTCCATGCATGGGTGTCACGGTTGGCACCGGCGATGAGGGTAGAGACAAGGCTGGGGTTGCCGACAGCAGTGGCAAGAAGGAGGGTAGCGATGGCCTCAGTGATGCCAGAGGTGTTGGCGATCGAAGGTGAGGGTGGAGCAGCGGTCATCTTTGTGCACGGGCATTGTGATTGGCACCGGCGGTGAGGAGGGTAGAGACGAGGCAGGGGGTTGTCAGTAGTAGTGGTGGGGAGGGAGAGGGTAGCGAGGTCAGTAGGGGAATAGGTGAAGACGACGTGGGAGGGGAAGAAAGCAGCTTGGAATCTGGATTGGATGAAGCTTGTGTTTATTTTTTTTTAGAAAAAGCTAAAGCCTCCTGATGCTTTAAAGCATCAGAAATTTTCTAACATAATGACATATTTAAAAAGGTCGAGAGAATCTCTCTCCACTCTTGAATAGCCAATGCATTGTAAAGCATCGAGAAAGTTTTCGATGGCACTAATTAGCATCAGGAAAAATCTTTTTTAGCATCGCATTTTCTTTCCTTTCCTGTAGTGGCATTCAGATGGCATGAAAGGCTACCTTGGGGGGTTTTAAGGCACAACATAGCTTGCAAATGCAAGGACATACCAAAATTTGTGCCCCATGGATGTAGGACTCGAGTCCCGGTGGGCACCCAGTGCATCCAAATATGAGTCGAGGACGGTCAGGATGTGTGCCTTGTGCACAAGGTAGCAGCAAGCCAAGACTCGTATACCACATACATAGGACTCGAGTCCCAGCTGGCATGACATGAGCATGCACCCAGCACATCCTAGATGTGAGTTCAATTTAAATAATATTTATAAAAAAATATTTAAATTAATTTAAATTATTTATTAATATTTTTTTATTTTTATATTTTCTTGGACTTGTTGGGTGTGAAGCCATATCCACCTAAGGTCCAAGCCCAGAAAAGCCCAGAAGTCTAGCAGAAAAACCAATAAAAAAGAAAAAGGAGGAACTATTTTGGCCTGCAAGACCAAACCATACCCAACCCACGCACGCAGCCCAAGCACGTGGGTGCCTGTGCGTGCACAGGCGTGTGCCCAGGCCCAGCGCATAGGCGTGCGGGCATACGGCCCAGGCCCAGCTGGTGGGAGCATGAGCGCATGGGAGTGCGGCTCAGCCCGAGCCAGCAGTGCGTGGGGCATTTCCCCTATGTTTCTTATGGCTCACCATGGACCGCACGATTTCTCATGTGGTCCGTAGGTGTTTGGATGGTTTTGGGCCATCAAATGCATGATCCGATGGCTGAGGTTGATTTCGGCTATCCTAAGCTTGATCAAGTATAGATTTTGACGTGATCTGAGACATTCATCATAGATTAGATGGCCTAGAACATTTGCTGCTTCAAGTAGTCTTCTATAGCAACCTGGGGACATGTTTTGGATGCAGACTGGACTGGTTCTCATTCTTTTCATAACAGAGAATGTCGAGACCTACTTCAACGAAGGACAGAGAGCCAAGGAGAGGTCTTTTGCAACCAGAAGAGTCGTCTAAGAGTTTTCCAAGAGAGAAAATAAGGAAAAGAGAGAAAAAGGTAGAGGGAGGGCAAGGGTTTCTCCTGTATTTTTTTTATTCTTTCTTTCTTTCTATTGGGCTAGGGTTTGCATCCAGAGAGGGCTCTTTATTGTAAAACTTTCTATATTCTTTTTTCATAGTGAAGATTTGATCCTGTGTGATCATGGACGTAGGAGGGCTTCAAACCACGTAATCCCTGTATATTGCTTGTACTTATATTCTTTATTTATTTTTTAGACTTTCTTTTTCATTTCTTCTATGAACTTTTCTGGCATCCCACTGTGCACCACATCTTAACAACTGGTATCAGAGCATCAGATTCGAATGGGAGCGATGGTAGGAGATGAAGGAAAAGTCAAGATCGACAGGTTTGATGGAAAAGACTTCGAATTCTGGAAGATGTAGATTGAGGACTATCTATATCAGAAGAAGCTTCACCTACCTCTGTTGGAAAAGAAACCTATCCAGATGTCATAAGCAGACTGGAATTTGCTGGATCACTAGGCTTTGGGAGTCATCCGTGTGACATTGGCCAGGAACATCATGTTCAATATCCTGGAGGAGAAGACGATAGCTGGATTGATGCAAGCACTATCCAACATGCACGAGAAACCTTCGGCCTCCAATAAGGTTTATCTCATGCATTGTCTATTCAACTTGAAGATGAGCGAAGGTGCTTCCGTAATCGATCATATTAATGAATTTAATTTGATTACTAGTTAGTTGAGTTCAATTGACATTAGCTTCAAGGATGATGTCCGTACCCTAATTCTATTATCTTCTTTACCCGAGAGCTGGGATGCAACTATGATAGTGGTGAGTAGTTTGTATAGCTCAAGCAAGCTAAAATTTGAAGAGGTCCAAAATCTAATTCTCAGTGAAGATATTAGAAGGAAAGAGACTAAAGGGAGCTCTGGTTCTACCTTGGTGACTCAAGAAGGCAGAGGAAGAATTACACAGTGCAATAAAGGCCGTAGGAGATCCAAGTCCAAGTAGAGAAGCCAGTCAAGACTGAATGGTGATGGCTGTTGGCATTGTGGCAAGAAGAGGCACACCATGAAGAATTGTTAGGCAAGGAAGGACAAGGGGTAGAACGAAGAATCTGTCAATGCGATAACAGAGATAATTATAGATGTATTGGTTCTTAGTATGGATAGTCTGATAGAGTCTTGGATCCTAGACTCCGGAGCTTCGTTTTACTCTATATCATAAAAGGAGTCTATGCACAACTACATTGCTAGAGATTTCGAAAAGGTTTATTTTGTAGATGATGAGCCTTTGGATATTATGAAAAATGGTGATGTACACATCAGGATGCCAGATCAATTAGTTTGGAAGCTCAAGAATGTCAAACATGTCCCAGGATTGAGGAGAAACCTGATATCAGTTAGGCAGCTGGATTCAGAGGGGTACACTATAACTTTTGTTGGTAGCTCTTGGAAGATCACCAAAGGTACGATGGTGATAGCACGAGGAAGCAAGTTAGATATCCTATATATGATTAGTAACACTAGAGATGTAGTGGCACTGGTATAGGCAGACTCGGAGTTATGGCACTACAGGCTGGGTCACATGGGTGAGAAAGGAATGCAAGTATTACGGAAGAAGGACAAGCTACCGAGTTTGAAGATGACAGATATTGGTTTATGTGAGAATATGTTCTTGGAAAGCAAAAGAGAGTCAGCTTCTCCAAGATTGGCAGGGCACCAAGATCAAGAAAGTTTGAGCTTGTACACACTAACATGTGGGGTCCCTTCTCGGTTGCATCCTTTGGAGCTTCGCGATACTATGTGACCTTCATCGACGACTCCACCAGAAAGGTTTGGATTTATTTTTTATAGAATAAATCTGATATATTTGACACTTTCAGGAAGGGAAAAAGCCTGGTGGAGAATGAGTCTAAATAAAAAATAAAGTATTTGAGATCGGACAATGGAGACAAGTATGACAGCACAAAGTTTAAGGAGTTTTGCATAACTAATAGGATCAAGATGGAGAAGATGATTCCAAGTATGGCACAACGGAATGGGGTAGCTGAGCGCATGAACAGGACCTTGAACGAGAGAGCTAGGAGCATGAGGCTCCATGCTGGATTGTCTAAGATATTTTGGATAGAGATAGTTAGTACTGCTGCCTATCTGATCAACAGGAGTCTCTCAGTCTTCCTTAAGCATAAGCTACCAGAAGAAAAGTGGACAGGAAAGTCAGCAAGCTTATCTCACCTGAAGGTCTTTGATTATGTCTCCTACATACACATTAATGTAGAGAAGAGAGACAAGCTCGATGCAAAGTCAGAGAGGTGCTTCTTTATTGGGTATGGCATTGATGAGTTCGGTTACAAGCTTTAGAGTGAGAAGGATAGGAAGATTATCAAGAGTAAGGACATGATGTTCAATGAAAGAAGCTTGTGCAAGGACTAAAGTATTGCAGACAGAGCAGGACAGGCAGACAAGGAGAAAGAACAAGTAGAGTTGGAACAGATCATGAAGGAGGACATTATCGGGGGAGCAAAAGATCGTGAACCTGAGCTAGAGACATCTCAGCTGAGAAGATCTACAAGGACCTTGAAACTATGTGTAACGTATTCACCCTCGTTGTATTACCTACTGTTGACAGATGAAGGAGAGCCCGAGTACTTTGATGAAGCCATGGAGAGCAAAGACTCGATCAAGTGGGAGCTGACGATGAAGGATGAAATGCAGTCCTTGATAAGGAATGAGATATGGGAGCTCAGTACATTATCAGAAGAAAAGAAAGCACTGCACAATAAGTGGGTCTACAAGATCAAGGAAGAGCACAATCATAGTAAGAGGTACAAGGTAAGGTTAGTTGTGAAAGACTTCCAACAGAAAGAATGTATTGATTATACTAAGATATTTTCTTCTATCGTCAAGCTCTCTATAATAAGGGTTATTCTAAGTATAGTAGCTCATAAAAATTTATACTTAGAACAACTTGATGTTACTATTGCTTTCCTACATGGTGAAATAGATGAGAACATTTAATGCAGCAGCCGATTGGCTTTATAGTCCCTAGTAAAGAAAACCTAGTATACAAGTTAAAGAAGAGCTTGTATGGTTTGAAACAGGCCTCCCAGTTATGGTACAAAAAGTTTGTTGGATTCATGACTAATAGTGATTTTGCAAGGTGCTAGGAAGATCATTGCATTACTACAAGTCATTTGACAGCAGTTTCATCATTCTACTGTTGCATGTTGATGATATGTTGATAGCTGGACCGAGCACGCAAGAGATCGAATGATAGAAGATGGAGATGTCAAGAGAATTTGTAATGAAGGACAAGGGTACAGCAAAGCAGATACTTGAGTTGAGGATCGAAAGAAATAGGATGGCAGGTACACTGAAGTTGGTTCAGAGTAATTACATTAAAAAGGTGCTGGACAAGTTCAACATGGTAGATGCAAAGCTTGTGAAGATACCTTTGGCCGCGCACTTCAAGCTTTTGAAGGAACAATCATCTAAGGTTGATGATGAGCTGAAGATAATGGCCAGGATCTCATATGCTGCAGCGATCGGTAGCTTAATGTATGCGATGGTTTACACGAGACCCGACATTGCACATGTAGTGGGAGCTGTGAACAGGTACATAGCAAATCCGAGCAAGCAACATTGGGAAGCTGTCAAGTGAATCCTGAGATATCTGAAAGGTACCAAGGATGTCAACCTATATTACCGGAGAGACAGTCAGACTTTACGGGGCTATGTTGATATAGATCTAGGTAGTGATGCCGACACTAGGAGGAGCATGACAGGGTATATGTATACCATTGATGGGATAGTAGTGAGCTGGGTCTCGCAGTTGCAAAAGATCGTGGCTCTTTCTACCATCGAGGCAAGAGTACGTCACAGTCACAAAAGCTAGCAAAGAGATGATTTGACTACAAAAGTTGCTGACAGAGTTGAGTATAAAGTAGAGCTATAGTGTTTTATTTTGTGACAGTCAAAGTGCTATCCATCTGGTGAAGAACCCAATGTTCCATGCGAGGACGAAGCACATACAGCTAAGGTACCATTTTATCAGGGCACTGCTTGAAGATGGATGTTTGTCACTGGAGAAGATCCAATGATCAAATAATTTGATGGATATGCTGATGAAGACAATCACTGCAGAGAAATTGGGGCTATGCATGGCCTCAATTAGCTTCCGTAGCTAGTTGATTGGAGCCACCATACAAGATACTGACTTATTTTTATTTTTCTTTGGAAACTTACTTTTGATATTTTAGGTGGATGCAAGATTGGGTGTCTAAGTCTCCAAGTGGGAGAGTTGTTGGGTGTGGAGCCATATCCACTCAAGATCCAAGCCCTAAAAAGCCCAGAAGCTTAGTAGAAAAAACCAAAAAAAAGAAAAAGGAGGAATTGTTTTGGCTTGCTAGACCGGACTCGGCCCGACCAACACGTGTGGCCTAGGTGCGCAGGCGTAGTGCGCGCACGGGTGCGCGGCCCAAGCCCAGCGCGTGGGCACGTGGCCCAGGCCCAGTCGGCGGGCGCACGGGCCAGTGGCCCAGCCCAAGCCAGCATCGTGCGAGGGTGTTTCCTCTATGTTTCTTGTGGCTCACCGTGGACCACATGATTTCTCACATGATTTATGGGCTTTTAGGCAATTTTGGACCATTGAATGTGCGATCCGATGGTTGAGATTGATTCTAGCTATCCTAATCTTGATCAAGTATGGATTTTGATACGATCTGAGATGTTCATCATAGATCAGATAGCCTGGAACGTTTTCTACTTCATGTGGTCTTCTACAGCGACCTGGAGACGCATTTTGGATGCGGACTGAACTGGTTTTCATTCTCTTCTTAATAGAGGACTCCGAGAGTTGCTTCAATGAAGGACAGAGAGCCAGGGAGAGGTCTTTTGCAACCAGAAGAGTTATCCAAGGGTTTTTCAAAAGAGAAAATAAGGGGAAGAGAGAGAAAAAGGTAGAGGGAGGGCAAGGGTTTCTCATGTGTTTTTTTTATTATTTCTTCTTTCTTTCTTTTCCTATTGGGTTGGGGTTTGCATCCAGAGAGGGCTTTTTATTATAAAACTTCCTATTTTTTTTCTTCATAGTGAAGATTTGATCCTGTGTGGCCGTGGACATAAGAGTAGGAGGCTCCGAACCACGTAATCCCTGTGTATTGCCTGTGCTTGTATCTTTATTTATTTTTTAGGTTTTTTTTTCTATTTCTTCTATGAACTTTTCTGGCATCCCACTGTGCACCATATCCTAACAGGACTTCTTGTAAAAATTGGTATGGTCTGCCCAGGTAGGAGGACACTAACTTTAACCTTTGCCACTTCCTCCACACTTATTCTTGTTCTTCATTTCTATTGCTATCAATAGTTTAGTGACACCACCGTGTATTGCTGCTGCTTACTCTTTATTAACCCACTGGCATTACCATTCCACCTCACTTCGACCCACAGTGTCTCATCATCTCCTCCTAATGTTTCAACACCACCCCTCTTTCATCACCATCACCACTTTTTGCTACCCAATCTCTCTCTAGAATGCCCACCTTGCATTGCCACATCCATCAATAATCTTCTGCCCTCTGGCTCCATCTAATTCCCAGATCCAGTTACCTACCAAACTTCTTTTTTTTTTTGATAGGAAACAAATGCCTTCCTTGCATTTATCTGATCCAAATATTACAAGCTATATACAGATCCAGTTTACAAACCTTTATATATAGCAGAAGCCAAACCAGAGCAGTATATAACAAAAATTTAATGCAATCCTCTCAAAATATTACAGAATCCTGTAGTTCCAAATAACATAAGTCATCTGTGTTGGAATGTGAAAAGATATAAGTGGAACCAAGAAAAACTATCAGTGTGATCTCTTGCATTTTCCTTCCATAAGAAAATATTTTGTAGTGCTGACTGTAGAAGTTGTAATGAATGAGAACATAATGACATAAAGGAATTTGCTTGAGTAGTAAATCAATTCCATTGAGTTGAATACAAATTCCAGTATGTAGCCTGAATTGTAATCGAAATCTTAGCAAATTCATTTGTATAATACCATTGGTGATGAAGATGTTTCCTTGAGTGTCATTATGGTTTACTGTTCCATCAGCATTGTTGATTTGGCACCAGCAAGTATGAATTCTAGATTGAAAATAATACGATAGAAAAGCTCAAGTTAATTTCTGGCACAGCATCAGCAACCAACTGTTCCAGTGAGATAGATTCAATGTATATGGATAAGAGGCAGCAATACTCCATGCAACTCTGTATGTTTGGCCTAACAGATAATGCAAGGAAGTATAGTGTTTCCCATACTTTGAATCTGTCTGATAAGATAGGCAGCTTCCTGAATTCTTGAGTCCCGAAGTGCATAAATCAGTTATAGTGGAGTTTGAACAGTTATAAGTGAAACCATCATATGATAATATTCGACAGTTCCTCCCTTGATGTGAGTAATAATGATTTGGCATAAGTTGATCAGATAAAGTTATGTAATCCATGTGTGTAAGAAGTCCTCTTAAGTGCCTGATCAGCATATGTGTCAACTGTCCTCTGCAAAGATAAAACTTTGGGCAAGTGGTAATATACATAGTCTTCCAAAGCAATAAGGCAGCCTTTAAAGATGTAAGAAGTGAAGATACAATAAATGAAGAATGCAGCAGTCTGCAAGCATATGTGGAAAAGATAGGCAGTAGTTGAGACCATCTTGAAAGCTTAGAATGCCCAATCCTATAAGCATCGGTTTGCAGAAATCTGAACTTGAATTTGAAGAAAGCCCGCATGAGGCAAGCCGTATAAGAAGCATAATGAGAATTTGCCATTAGCATGATACCTAGGCCATAAATCAGGAGAAACTCAGTATATAAATGCCAAGCTTTGGTAATATAAAGAATATATAACTTCAGATAATGAGTGCAATCTCGAGTGTGATGGGTAACAGAATAACTATAGACATAATGAAAATCCGTACGTTTACCCTTGCTGGATTGAACAGAGGAAATCAGAGTGCATAGGCAGTCCCTAATTAGATCATAGTAGAATCCATAGAAGCATGGCAGCCCAATTTGGATTCCAATCATATGAAGTAAGCAGTAATGTACCAGAACAATGTCATAGTTCCCATTTGAAATAAAGAAACCAGCATTAGAAAGAAACAACCTGGAGCACCTAGTTGGATCGAGTGCATCCTTGATACCTCCCTTACATAGAAATGTTGTGCCGACTTGACAATTAACTGTGACCCTCCTCTGGAAGTTGACAGTTGTATAATGGATGAAAACCATGTAAGAAGTAAAAAGATTAGCAGTTTTGAGCATTGCCGGCACTTGAATAAAACTCATCCACCCCCCTCGTTTCATTTTGAAGTGAATTTGGCCCTGGATAGTGTCAGTGGAGCTAGAAGAGGGCCTGTCATAAGTATCCCGACTGAATAACCTGGTGGTGGCATGGAAAAATGAACCCTGCAAGAAGCACAAAATTGTTAGGAAAAGATTTTGTTTTTTGATATACTTTATTTCTTTCTCCTTTTTTTCTTTTTATTCCTGATTTTGTATTTTTTGGCACTTGAAATTTTGAAAACAGGTCAGTGGTATGAACAGTAGCACAAGAGATAGACAGAAATAGCTGAAAGGTATATTGTATATTGTCCAGTAAAGTATGGAACAATGAACAGCAGCACAAGAGATAGACATAAAGAGCTAAAGTATGGTGCTCTTGTTTGATCTCCTTCCCCCACTTTGAATTCCTGCAAACATGGTCTTTATAAGCCATAATAGGATACATTGTAATGTTCATTTGGCATGGAAGGAAACCCCTTTCTGTTCCTCCAAAGAATCGAAACCAGCTCATAAGGGATGTCGTTGCCCTGGTAATAGATAAAGTTTCCCCGTCGCGCATGCTTAGCCAGATAATGGGTTGTTTGATTAGCCTGGCGCTTAACATGGATGGCAGCGAAATTGGGTATTAAGTTCTTCCAAGTCAGGATATCCAACAAAATCGGCTCGAGATTGAGCCAGCTTTGATAGTACTTGTTGATAAGATTGATCACCAACTGGCTATCTCCTTCAAGAATCAGGTGTTGATGAGTATCCTCCAAGGAACCTTTGATACCATACCAGGCTACCGATAGTTCCACATTGAAGATTGAAGTGGTCTGGATTTATTTACCAGCTGCCTTTAACATGATACCCGCTGAATTTCTGATTACATAAGCCATGGTAGGAATCTCTGGCTTTATCGAGGCATCAAAGTTTATCTTGATAACCCCTGCAGGGGGAAAACCAACAAACCGATTTGGGCCCCCTACCTATGAAAAGATGGGGTAATGGTTGTTCCTAGTGCCTTGGGGGGTTAACTTCCTCCATTTGCTCGATAGGCCGGTTGGTGGAAGTAAACATGAGAACCATCTGAGCAAGTTGTTTGTGGGTCAGAAATTTGTCCTAGAATAACTTATCGTTTCGCGCCTTCCATACCTGCCAAATAGTATAAGTAATTATAGAGTTAGTGGTATTATCGAATTGTGTAGACATCGTCATTGTTAAAAGTTCAGGAATAGAATTAGACTGCAATTTAAACTTATAGATACGCTTGATGAGGCCCTAACAATCCTTAACAAACGGGCAATGAATAAAGATATGTTCCAAATCCTCCTCCTGATTAGGGCATATGTCACAATAAATGGAGTTAGCCTATAAGATACCTTTATTGCACAGAAATTGCTTAGTTTGTACTTTGAAATTGACCAACTTCCACCAAAAGGTTCTCACCCATTGAGGAGTCTGGAGTTTCCAGATCCGGTGATAAGCAAAAGTACTTACTTATCTAGCTTGGCCAATGTGGGGGTGCATATCCTTCTGCGTGACCTTCTGAGCTGCAGTAGGTTTCCAAGTAATTCTGTCCAGCCATTTTCCCATAGGAATAAGGATGAGAATTATACTGTCCACAAGGTCCTTGGAAAATAGCCTGTTCAAGATGAATAAGTCCCAATCTCTATCCGAAGTGATAAGCCGAGACACTTTCCAATCCTGGATATCGATATCCATATTAATAGTCGTCGGCCAATGAGAAAGAGGAGTTTTAGAGATCCAGGGATCATTTAGCACAGTAATGGTATCGCCTGATCCGATATTGCAAATAATGTTGGGACCCAGTATGTTTCCTAGCTCCACTATTCGGGCCCACGTGTGCGTACAGTTGCGAGGTCTTCTATACTCTATCGAAGAGGGAAGAAGACAGTACTTGGCTCGGATGATTTGAGCCCATAAAGTATTAGGCTTCAAATAAAGTTGGGCAGCCTGCTTGACAAAGGACGCCCCTTTGCTTGTGAAGTAGAGGAACAATACCAAGACCTACCAAACTTCTTTGAAAGATGACAAATCATAGAGCTCTATCATAGGGAACATATGAGAGTTGGGCCTTACCAAATGTGAGCACCTGCATGGACGTATATTTAATTTTATAATATTGGATACTTATACAAGACCACCTACGGGCAAACTTTTTTTTTAGTAAGTTCATAAATGATTACAAACAATATTTAAACGGACCTAATCTGCCGACTATATGGACCGGTGGACACAATGGTACAAATCCATTTGGATTCTTAACTTGACAAAGAGGCGATGGCTTAAATGAAAAAAAGGTATATGAGCATCCATGCAATCATATATTTAATCTCATATTGGTTATGAACTAGATAAATCTCAGATATTTATATAAAGAAAAAAATTTAGACAACACCTTTTAACCAGCATTTTTGGAGTTGGTCCTAAGTTATTACATTAAACCAACTCAACAAATCATTTGAGTAAAAGTAGCGAATGATAATGAGATCAATTACCCTTTTGTTTATTTTATTTTATTTTACTATATAGAACTTATACTAATTGATTCGAAGTAGTAAAAGCCATCCTGCTGTTTTGATGATGGCGAGTTGGACTTTGGAAGCTAGTTGGAGATTTATTCATCGTAGATTGATTCAATGGCACAAGGTACTAGAGAAATAAAGGCTAGCCTTCTTAATTTCCAAACCTCCTTACGTCGGGCCATCTAATGTAGAACGAAAAAAAACAAAGGCTTGGGCTAACTAAACATGTCGACAGGTAACTTACCAATAAAAAACATGTTGACAGGTTGGCAGTGAGCCAGGCTTGAGTCAGACATTTTGACCTATTGGTGGATCGGATTGGGTTAGTGTTAGGCCAATAATTCTTGACATATAACTTCAACCTGACCTTGACCCTACGCGAAGCAATATATAGTTGCATGATGCACAGATGGGATAATTACAACGATGCAAACGCACGCAGACCAAATTTAGTTATAAAAACATCTAAAATCCAATGCATGCAGCAAGAATTTGGGTGCATTTTTGAAAAATTAAAGTCAACTCATAGGTCATGGATTGACTTTATTTCATATCCAAATCTAGATGATTCTACAAATTGTTGTCCTTGTTACCAAACAATCAAAGATATCACCGTGAGGTCGGTATATAAGTCCTAAAGACCCTGCCAAACCTTCTTGATCATAACACGCCAACAACAAACGGTTGCACTCGGAGATTATAGAATAGTTAGAATGGTAGATAGGAGGACTTGGACCACCAGAGCTGTACTTTTCCTCTACTTTCGAAGCGAAGAAAAGAGGCCTAGTGAATTCTTAAAGTGGCCTCGATCTAAAATGACTCATCCTAGCTGGTTAGTTGGAGCCCTACCTAATAAAATCTCGTATAGGACTTTTAGGAGTCCAGATCAAACCTGCCCTTCTTCGTGGGCGTACATGAGATGTTGCCCTATAAATATAAAAATTTCTTATCTCTCTTTGAACAGCCTTGCACAAGGTTTTTGGCCGCATTACATGTATCCAAGCCACTACTCTTCGGTGCCATCTAAAAATATTTAAATGCTTCATCATCACCCGGCTCTACTAGCAAACCATGGTTAGCTAAATTAGCGGCCACACATTGGATCGAGAGACCTTGGTTCATGCATGTTCTATCTGCAGCATCTCTATTGTATTTTTTTGGAACAAAAAATGCCTGTCATTCTCTTAAAAAAATGTTGTAATTCCATGCAATATATCATTTCAAGGAGCCTAAACATCATATTCATTTTACATCCATATATATATATATTGTTGCTGCTGAATCTCCCGGACCGGGTTCTCTCGACCTGGCTGGAGCGCGCCTCTCCCGATTCCTACAAAGAAGTCTCATGGGCCAGTGGTGTTCCGGCGGGGGACACTTCGATAGCTAAGTTAGTGGAAGCTTTAGAGCAACAGAATGGTGGAATCAAAAAAAGATCACTCGTAGAGAAGGAAAAGTGCCCTTATTGCTCGGAGTGCCCCATTTACCTTATATAGGCGCGGAACACTACCAGAATCTATAAGGGGCTAGGCTGGAAATATCCGATCTGCCCCTAGGAGAATCAGTGTGGTGGCCAGGTGGCACCGGAACGTGGCTGCGTTGTGGAATATGTTCTAACAGAATTCTGGTACCAGTTGGAAGGGGCTTCTGGAGCCTTTAGATTAGTATGGGCCTGGCTAAAGCAAGTCAGTCGAATCTCAAACGGGTTGGTTGGACCTCGAGTGGGTCGACAGGACCTCAAGTAGGTTGGTCGGATCTTTGGTCTGCCCCAGCCGAAGGACCGTCAGCTCCGATCCGATTCAAAGAAAAGCTGATTGGGTATAACAGTTGCCCCCTTTCTCTTGGCCTTTGGAAGGGCTT
This sequence comes from Areca catechu, assembly GCA_021397845.1. Taxonomy (NCBI): domain Eukaryota; kingdom Viridiplantae; phylum Streptophyta; class Magnoliopsida; order Arecales; family Arecaceae; genus Areca; species Areca catechu. The sequence goes on along the minus strand of CM038038.1, from coordinate 11,042,461 downwards.
GTGGCTTCGAAGGGCGAGAGCACCATCCTTGCATTGAATGCATTCATTCTTGAAATGATTGCAGATCTGATCAGGCGTGCTACATCTGGTCATTTCCAATCTTCAAAGATTTGCATCTGGGACAGGTGTCGACCCCATATTGGAGGTGGGGGAGTGGCAGTTAATGCAAAAGGGGCGCAATGATGAAGAGCCAGCCTGGCCCGTTTAGCTGTCGAACTTCGGAAGTGAGTTGCATGACGTGGCGACATCTGGACAGTCGGCACCATACTGGAGGCGAACTCTCTGCCACTGATCTGGCGATCATGCAGATCGCGGCTTGAATGTGCTCCCTTGCATCGCATCGACTTCCGTCATATGGGGAGTCGTACTGCCTGGCGCTTCGGTCGTGACGGTCGAGGGATGGTGGAAACCAACTCTCTTAAGGGCTATAAAAGGAGGTGCTGAGGTTCTGGGCAAAGTTCCCTATTGCATTCGCGTTTGAAGAGATAGAGCGCCTCCTTTCGCCGTCACCATCCCCTTAGGAAACCAACTCTTAGGTTAGTTCCCTCTGCTTCAAACTCCATAGTAATGGCCTCCGGTAGCCGGGGTTCCAGCCGTAGGGAGGAGGAGTTAGGCCCTAGCGAAGTCCGGTCTAAGATGACATAGGAGAGGGTAGAGGCTCTTAGGGTTAGGTATAACATTCCTTCTACCTTGCACCTCTCTGTCCCAAACCAGGAAGGGTGACCAGGCCACTGAGTCTGGGAGCCCTTCTAATATATGGGGATCACCTTAAGGCAGGACTTAGGTTCCCATTATGTGATTTCTTTGTAGAGGTCTTTAACCTATATAGGATCTCCCCTGCGTAGCTGACCCCGATAGCATTCGGACGATCAGCTGCTTCATGGTTCTGTGCCGGAGAGCCGGAGCCGAGCCTAGGACTTCCCTCTTCACCAACTTCTTAATCCTAAAGAAAGAGTTTAAGAGCCAAGAATGGTGGATGTTTAGCCGTCGCCCTGGACGGAAGATACTGGGGGGTCTTCCGTCAGCCATCCATAAATGGAAATCGAGATTCTTTTTCATGGATAGTCTTCAGCCTTAGGGTTTTGCTCTGTCATGGGGGGAACCAAGGCTGACGGCCAACGAAGGGAGGGTAGTGCTGATGGCCGACCAAGCAGACTTCAATAAGATGGAGGGGGCCGGCGTCATCATGATATATGAGTTGCTTCGGGAGGACAGCCTCCAGTTGGCCGGAATCAGCCGCCACAGATGTTTAGGTAGGTAGAAGCCACTGCCGTCGGTCTTCTTTTTGTTCCATGGGCTTTCTTTACTTACTTTGGTTTTGTCCTTATAACAGAAGAAAAGATGAAACCTGACAGAGCAAAGGTAGCAAAGCGGGCAGTAAGGAAGAGGGCCGCCTAGTCCACGAAGCCGACCGTGGACAAGGCAGAGAAACAGCGGGTGGAGGAGCAGCCCGCAATCATAGTGGCGTCAGACTTCGAAGAGGATAACATGCCTCTATTGGAGAGGTTGGCGGCAAAAGGGCCAGGACCTTCGCCCATCGCTAAGGAGTCGGTCGCCCAACCGAAGCAAGTACCATCCGAGCCGACCGAAGTGGGATAGCCTCAGCCCCATTATCAGCTGAGCCAATAGAGGCAATTCACCCAGCAAACAAGGGGAAGGGAGCGGCAGAAGGAGCGGAGGCCGGCAAAATCAGCTATGAAACATTCTAGTGTTGGCACGCTCTCCACGACCCCGGGTAGGCCAAGGACCTGCTCAAGGGGGCGATCATGGAAGCCGACTGGGAAGAGTCGAGTCGGCCGAATCTGAATGAGGTAGCAAAGAGATCCTACCTCAACCTGATGAGGGTAAGTCATTAGCCCTCCAACTTCTGTCCTCTTCTCCTCGTTCCTTGTATGTGACTAACACTATTTTGTTGTTTGCAGCTTCTCCATGAGATCTCGTTAATGGACGAGGGTCTAGGCGAGATGCTTTTTGCGGTAGAGACCTAGGCCAAGAAGGTCAAGGGGTTGGAGATGGCCAGAGCGGTGGTGGAGGCATCACAAAAGGCTACAGAGGAAAGGCAGTCGGGCTGAAGCCGAATCCCTGAAGAAGCAGGCAGAAGACCTGCAGGTCAACTGGCTGACCGGGAGGCTAGATTGAAGAAGAAGAAGGTGAAGGTGAGCTCCTTAATCCGTCAGCTGAGCGAAGAGGAGTAGTGGTCTGCTGATGCCGAGAGGAACACCAAGCTGTGTCGGCAAAATACATGGCCCTACTGAAGGAGGCCAAATAGCTGGTGGCGGAGCAGCTCGGTAACACCGTGGTGGAGTATAAGGCTTTCGCCAGCTTCAAGGAGGAGATGGAGGAGGCCGGAGCGGCAAGCTACGACTACGACTATGACGATTGCCTGAAGAAGGTAGTTAAGGCCTTCTCGGAGCTTGACCTGTCCGCCCGACAACTGACGCAGCTAGTGGAAGAAGAAGTAGGCCCGACTAACATCGGGGCCGATGCCCAAGCTGCTACCGCCATAGTAGAGGTAGGGGGCTCGATCGACATCAGAGCCGATGTCCAAGCTACTGCCACCGTAGGAGAGGTAGGGGGCCCGACCAACATCGGAGCTGACATCCAAGCTGCTGCTGATGTGGGACTGACGGATGCTTCAGTTGGGACTTCGGATGCGGCATAGGAGGCTGAAGCCGAAGTCCCTCCAATCAGTCCCCCTATGCACCCACAGGGCCAGACTTAAGAATATTTGTAAAAGTCTGCCCGCTTTTATAAAAATCTTTTGTCAAGGAATAAAATGACTTGTCTTTTGATATGTGTCCTCAGTGTTTATTTTTCTGAATGTGGAGCAGTTGGCCTGGTCTGAACTCATTTCTTTTAAAAATATATCTAAGAAAATTTTGATCTTAGCCGTTTGTAGGGAAATCCTTCAAGTATTTAGGGACTTCAAGTAGTATTTTCTGATCCAAGTTGGACTTTTAGTGGGCTACACTAGAGCCATTGCCGAGTGAGGTCGGACTTTGAGTGGGCTGCCCTAGAGCCTTTGCTGAGCCGGGTCGGACTTTGAGTGGGCTACCCTAGAGCCTTTGCCGAGCGAGGTCAGACTTTGAGTGGGCTGCCCTAGAGCCTTTATCGAGCGGGGTCGGACTTTGAGTGAGCTGCCCTAGAGCCTTTATTGAGCGAGGTCGGACTTTGAGTGGGCTACCCTAAAGCCTTTGTCGAGTGAGGTCGGACTTTTTTGTAGAATGAATTGTGGCCTTTATTGATAATATTTGTGGAGGTTATCTACATTCCAAGGATGCGCCACTTGTCGTCCATCTAGATACTCGAGTTGGTAAGTTCCAGCTCGGATCACTTCAACCACCTGATAGGGGCCTTCCTAGTTGGGGGAGAGCTTTCCTTGTTCGATTAGCCTAGATATCTCTATCCTCCACAGAATCAAGTCTCTGACCTAGAAGCTTCGGGCCTTGATTCGAGAGTTGTAATATTTGACCATCCTTTGGCGATATATTGCCATCTTCAGGTCAGCTTGGAGTCAGGTTTTTTCGAGCAAGTCAAGGTCAATCCTTCTCTGCTCAGAGTTGTCTAGTTCGACAAAATGATCGATCTGAAAGGATTGTAGGGAGACTTCCACCGATATGACTGCCTCACTCCCGTAGGTGAGATTGAATAGAGTTTCTCCAATCACCGTCCGGGAGGTAGTCCGATAGGCCCAGAGCACCGAATGAAGTTCTTCTGCCTAGAGTCCCTTGGCATCATTCAATCGGGTCTTCAACCCGTGCAGGATCGTCCGATTGGTAATTTTGGCTTCCCCGTTGGATTGGGGATGTCCGACTGAAATTAGTCGATGGGAAATATGGTATTACTGGCAGAGGTCCCAAAATTTTGGATTGTCGAACCGTCTTCCATTGTCGGTGATGATTGCCTGTCAAACAACCAGGCAGAATATGAAGCCCTCCTTGCAGGACTGAGGATAGCCGACGAGCTGGGCATCAGTCAGATCAGGGCATATTCCAGGCTCTATCTATCGGGGTCGGCCAGGATTAAGCCTGCTCCACAACCAGCAAGGTTAGATGCCCCGTCCACATGAAGTGTCAAAGCGGGTTCTGATTCTTCAATAATGTCATCCTCAGGTGTGTCGGCTATCTATGGAGGTGTTTTCTATCTCAAGTACACTCTGCTATGAAGTCGATGATCACCTGAGCCTTCATGACCGATCGAGGCTAGAAGGAAATGTCGAATCCTCAAGCTTGATGGCCCACTTGGCAAGTCGCCCCGAAGTATCGGGACTTCTGAGGATCACCTTAACAGGTTGATCAGTCAGGACTATAATCGGATGTGCCTAAAAGTAAGGCCACAGTCACTTGGCTGCCGTGATCAGGAAGTAAACAAGCTTTTGCATCTTGGGATACCATATTTTGGCATCATGGAGTACTTTGTCGATATAGTAGACAGGCCTTTGCTGATTATTCTCTCCTATTCGGATGAGGACGGAGCTCACTGCCTCATCCGACGTCGATAGATAAAGGTACAGGGGCTCTCCCTCCATAGGCTTAGCAAGTAAGGGAGGAGTCTTCAGATATGCCTTCAGTGCTTCGAAGGCCAACCGACACTCATCGATCCATTGGAAGCGATCCAACTGTCGCAGAGTTTTAAAGAAAGGGAGAACTTTTCAGCTGATCTAGAAATAAAGTGGCTAAGAGAAGCTATCCAGCCTGTGAGTTCCTGTACCTGCTTCTTGCTGGTTGGATTTTCCATGTCGATGATGTTTTTAATTTTATCAGGGTTGACCTCAATTCCTCGCTATGTAACCAGAAAGTTAAGGAAATTTCTGGAGGTCACCCCAAAGGTGCATTTGGCTGGGTTCAACTTTATGCGGTGGCGCCTCAGGGCGCTGAAAGACTCTTTTAGATCTTTGATGTGGTCGGCCACTCGGAGGCTCCTAACTATCATATCGTCAACGTATGTCTCCATGTTATTTCCCAGCTGCTCTTTAAAAACCCTGTTGATTAGCCTCTAAAAGGTAGCTTCGACATTCTTCAGGCCAAAGGACATCATTTTATAGCAGTACAGCCCTTTGTCAGTGATAAAGGTTGTCTTCTCCTCATCCTCCGGGTGCATGCTGATTTGGTTGTACCCGGAGAAGGCATCCATAAAGCTCAGGAGCTAGTGACCAGCAGTGGCATCCACTAGCTGGTCGATCTTTGGTAGGGGGAAGCTATCCTTCGGGCAGGCCTTGTTGAGGTCAGTGTAGTCTATACATATCCTCCACTTTCTGTTGGCCTTCTTTACCATCATGACATTCGCTAGCCAATTGGAGTAGTGGGCTTCTCTGATGAAGCCAGCTTCAAGGAGCTTCTTGACCTCCTCATCAATCGCTCTCTATCTCTTGGGGCGAAAGTCCTCTTCTTCTATTGGTCAGGTTTGTAAGCTGGGTCCACCTTGAGCTGGTGGGTTATGACCTCCGACGGGATGCCTAGTATGTCCATCGCTAACCAGGTGAAGACATCGGCATTGTTCTATAAAAAACTGATCAACTCTAACTTGGCTTCTTCACTGAGTGTGTTTCCAATATGCAAGACCCTAGTGGGATCGTCCTCTTGGAGGGGTATGAATAGGATCCTCTCGATTGGTTGTCCGCAGCAGTCGACTTCGGCCCTGGGATCAAGCTGTTCCAAGATGGAACGATCTTCTGATTGCCTGTCTTGAATGGTTAAACACTGCTTGGCCATCCTACGATCCCCCCTCATCACTCCGACCCCATTCTGAGTTGAAAATTTTGCCAGCAAGTGGTAGGTAGACACAATGGCTCGAAATTTGTTAAGGGCCGGTCATCCTAGTATGGCATTGTAAGCCGATGTCATGCATATGACCACAAAATTGATGGGGAGGGTCTTTTGATAAGGCTTTGACCCGATTGTCACGAGAAGAGTTATTTCTCCTTCTACGCTGACAGAGTTCCCCCGAACCCTATCAACGGTATTGGAGATTCTTGCAGCCTGGTTCTAGGCAGGTTCATTCTAACGAAAGTATCACACAGTAAAACTTCAGTGGAGCTTTCATTATCAATGAGGATCCTCCTTACATTATAATTGGTAATTATTGCTGATACAATAACAGGATCATTCCCAGATATCTGGGCCTCTAGGAGGTCTTCATTGGAGAAGCTGATTACGTTAGAACTCCGGGGCCTCTTCGAGATGTCTAGACCTTCTTCATACCTCCAATCAGACCGATGGTGGAGCATGCCAACATTTTCATCGGTGGGGTGCTGGTTAGGCAGCTCTATTTTATCTGAGGGGTCTCTGGTAGTAGAAGTTTTAGCCCGATTCCTCTAGGGTCGGACGTACTTGTGCAGGTACCCCCGCCTGATCAGATTTTTGATCGAATCCTTCAACTGGAGGCAGTCTTCTATGCTGTGCCCATGGTCACGATGGAACCGATAATACTTGTCCCTGTTCCTTGATGTGGAGGGGCTCTTTATTGAGGAGGCCTCTGCAGGAAGGTCTCCTTCTCTATCTCCATAAGGATTTGTTGATCCCTGGAATGATTTTGATGATCACAAAATATTGGAGCATGTATTTGATACTAATTCTTCTCAAAGTTTTGCAGGAAATTGATTACCTTTAGTTTAAAATGGTTTTCAAACTGAGTGGAAGGTAATTCAATTATGTATAAAGTTTCAAAGACTTGAACTTGTAAAAGCCCTTGGTTTATCAATTTTGTAATCTTGTAAAATGGGCTGAAAATTATAAAAATTATAGAGTATGTAGACTAGCTTCTAGTTGATTCAATGTTGAAGATTTTTAGAGAAGCTTGAAGCAGTTTTTGAAGATTTGAAAGAGCTGACTCTTGGATCAAGAGCTGACTCGTGATGGCATGGCACGGAGGAAGTTTCAGTGTTTCAGCATCAAGAGCCGACTCATGGAAGAAAGTAATTTTCTGAAGCCTGAGACCTCGAGCCGACTCCTGCCCCAAGAGCCGACTCATCCAGAGTTATACATTTTGAAGGTCTAAGAACTCGAGCCGACTCTACACTGAAGAGCCGACTCTAGGTATTCATGATTTTGAATTGACTGAAGGCAAGAGCCGACTCCAGCCAAAGGAGCCGACTCTTACTGAATTTCTTTCTGGGCTGTCTGAGACTTCGAGCCGACTCCTGGAACTCGAGCCGACTCGTAAAGTTATTTTCTGTACTCCAATGACTAGTTAATGAAGTTGAAATTTGAACTCCAATTCATCTTCAATAGCTATTTCACGAATCCCAAGGCCCTACAACGGCCATATCTCTTGGAAAACTATAAAAGGGATTATTTTTAAAGGATTAAACAATTATTAGAGCTTTATTATGGAATTATCTTGAGAAATCAAAGAGCTTTCAAGACATTCAACTACCTACCTCAAAGAGCATTCAAGTTGGATTCAAAGCTTCACCAACTCTACTCTATCATTGAATCCACTCATTGAAGAAGCAAGGAAGTAGCTTGAAGAGCATTAAAGAGCATTCAAGGCTTGACTTCATCTTGATCTACATCGGCAACACTTAAACAAACTCGATTTGTTGTAGTTACTTGCTTATCATTTCTTTATCTTTATTTTCTCTCTAAGAATAGCAAGGGGTTGTGTCTTAAGAGCGGGTTGAAGGTTTTTAGGTGAATCTCATAAAACCTAAGTTGGGTTCTTGGTGATCCCGATCTAAAACCAAGTATTTGGATTTTCTTTGGTGATCCCGTTTAAAATCAAAGGGAGTTAGGGTTTCTTTGGTGATCCCGGTAAAACCAAAGTGTATAAGTTTGGATTGTGAGCTTGGTAAAACAATCCGACTGTATTCTGGTTGGGGGATATAGTTAAAATCCCAAGTGGTGCTTGGATAGTGGATGTAGGAGCCGGTTGCTCCGAACAACTCTAAATCTCTTCGTGTTTGTGATTGTGTTCTTCTTGCTTTATTACTTAATTACTTCTGCATTGCATTTTACACCACAACACTAAAAGAGTTTTAAAGAGCACATACTTGCAAAAGTTTTTTATTCCCAATTCACTCCCCTCTTGGGAAGCCACCTGGGCAACAAGTGATATCAGAGCAGAGTCTCTGAAAGTTACTTAGAGTAAAGACATATAACACATCCAATGAGCATTTCATTGGCCGAAGGTAAATCCACAAATAGACCTCCACTTTTCACCGGAACCAATTATACATATTGGAAGGCAAGAATAAAAATATACATTCAAGCCGTAGATTTTTATTTATGGAAGATTATTCTGAAAGGACCTTACACACCCACAATTAGAGTTAATGATGTAGAGGTTTCCAAAGCAGAAGAGGAATGGGACGAGAATGATATGAGATTAGCTGAGCTGAATGCCAAAGCAATGAACTTACTGTATTATGCTTTGGATCCAAATGAGTTTAACAGAATTTCAACTTGTAATTATGCTAAAAAAATTTGGGACAATCTAGAAATCACATACGAAGGCACATCTCAAGTTAAAATATCAAAAATCAATCTTCTTGTACACAATTATGAGTTATTTAAGATGGATCCTAGTGAGACTATATCTACAATGTATACTCGCTTTACTGATATCATAAATGGTCTCAAGAGTCTTGGTAGAACTTATTCTAATGCTGATTTTGTCCAAAAGGTTTTAAGATCTTTGCCAGATAAATGGGAAGCCAAAGTGACAGCAATTCAAGAAGTGAAGGACCTAAATACACTGCCACTAGATAAACTGCTTGGATCTTTGATTACGCATGAATTAGCTATGCAACAAAGAACTAAGGAAGATACAAAAAGAAAGAAAGCCATTGTATTTAAAGCTACTGAAGAAGATAAGAATGAAGAATCAGACTCATCAGATGATGATGATCTTGGAAATGATGAAATTGCCCTTGTCATGAGAAAATTCAAAAGGTTTATGGGCTGAAGAAAATCAAGCATATGAGAAAGCAATATAGAAAAGGTGATTTTGGAAAAGAAAAAGAAAAAGACAAAGATAAAGATCAAGTTCCTATATGCTATGGATGCAAGAAGCCGGGACACATCCGTCCTGATTGTCCTGAAGCGAAGAAAAAGATGTTCACCAAAAAGAAGAAGAAGGCAATGCTTGCTGCTTGGAGTGATAGTGACGAAACCACATCCACTGAAGAGGATGAAGAGACAATGAAAATGGCACAAATCTGTCTTATGGATTTGGAGGATGAGGTAAATACTTCTGAACCTAATTTAGAATTCACTTATGATGAATTGCATAATGCTTTTTGTGAATTATTGATAGAGTACAAAAAAGCTGGTTTAAAAATGAGGGATTTAAAAAATCAATGTGATGTATTTGAAAAAGACAAAAATTAATCTTGTGAAAGAAACAAAATCTTGCAAAGAGAACTAAACTTATTTTGTGAAAGACTCGAGGTTGTTCAGTTTGAAAAAGAAGAACTTTTTGAGAAAAATAAAATTTTGAAAAATTAAAACGATGATTTAAAGAAGGAAGTTCAAAAACTAAAATCCTTGGTTGAAAAACTAACCTTAAGTTCTAACAAACTTGAATTAATTTTGAAAGACCAAAAAGAATCAAATAATAAATTTGGAATTGGATATAAAGGTTCTATTTCAAACAAATTTTAATGTTTACTTCAAGTCATCAATGTGTATAGTAGTTGATTCACTTGACTCTAGTACTAAGTTCATTGGATACAGACTTGGTAACATTTATGTGGTAGATCTTAATGATCTAGTTATGTCAAGCAACACAAGTAAATAGAAATGAATGACAAGAGCAAGGAATCAAGTTTACTATGGCATAGGCGGCTTGGTCATGCTAGTATGGATACAATAGCTAAACTTATTTCAAAGGATTTAGTCAAAGGTTTGCCAAAATTTAAAGTTAATTTTGATTATGTTTGTGATGCATGTCAGTTAGGAAAGCAAGTGAGGGAGAGTTTTAAATCTATAAACATAGTTTCTACTGCTAGACCCTTAGAGCTACTTCACATGGACTTATTTGGACCTACTAGGATTACCAGCCTAGGTGGTATGAAATATGGCCTTGTGATTGTAGATGATTTTTCAAGATACACATGGATTTTGTTTATTGCACATAAAGATGAACTTTTAATGTATTCAAAAAGTTTTACAAAAGAGTTACAAATTTGAAAAATTTATCTGTTATTTCAATTCGTAGTGATCATGGCACCGAATTTGAAAATCAGTATTTTGATCACTTTTGCACAAAGCACAGTATTGATCATAACTTTTCTGCACCTAGAACACCACAGTAAAATGGTGTTATAGAAAGAAAGAATCGTATTTTGGAAGAGATGTCCAGAACAATGCTTTGTGAAGGAAATCTTCCAAAATACTTTTGGACGGAAGCTGTGAATATCGCTTGCTATATTTTAAATAGAGTTTTAATTAGACCTATTATCAGAAAAACCTCCTATGAGCTTTGGAACAATAGAAAATCAAATATTAAGTATTTTCATGTTTTCAGATGCAAATGTTTTGTTCTTAACAATGGAAAAGATAATCTTGGTAAATTTGATGCAAAATCCAATGAGACTATTTTTTTTGGATATTCTTTAAATAGTAAAGCCTATCACATTTTCAATAAATGAACTTTAATTGTTGAAGAATCTATATATGTTGTTTTCAATGAATCTGACATTACATCTTCGAGAAAGGAAGATTTTGCTGATGATGATGCAGGTACTTTAGAACATGGAATGAAAGACTTGACCCTCAAAGACAAACAATCAAGTGAACCACATGAAGAAGAGGTGAGTAAAGTGCATGATGATATACCTAAAGAATGGAGGTATGTACAATCGCATCCTAAAGAATTAATTATAAGAGACACATCTCATGGTGTTAAAACTTGATCTGCACATAGAGATGCACATGTATTAATTGCTTTTGTTTCGCATGTAGAACCACACAATATAGAAAAAGCTGAAATTGATCCTAATTGGATGCTAGCAATGCATGATGAATTAAACCAAATTAGGAGAAATAATATTTGGACCCTAGTTGAAAGACCTAATGACTATCATGTTATAGGTACTAGGTGGGTTTATAGTGACAAGGCTCCTGAAGTCCGACATCCCAAGAAGAGGAGCGACAAGGCTCCCAAAGTCCGACCTCCTAGAAAAGTCTTTCGGCTCCCGAGTTGGTGCCATCGTTCGGAGGTCGGACTTCGGGAGCCTTGTCGCTCCTCTTCTTGGGAGCCGACCTCCCTTCAGCCTGGTATCAGCTTGCCGCTTGTTCTTCTGTCAGGGTATATTTCTGTGCACAGGCCAGTAGTTCAGAGTAGCTTGTCAGAAACTTTTTGTCCAGCAAGAAGGTGAGCCTGGACATCGCAGCCCCCTCTTGAAGGCTGACATAGCTATATGTTCGTTGAGGTCCAGGACCTCCATGGCCACCGAATTAAATTGGGCCATGTAATTCGGAAGGGTTTTTCCTTCCTTCTGCTGCACGAGGAAAAGGTAATTTGTGTTCCACGGCATCCGACTGCAGGTCCTAAAATGGGACAAAAAGAGTTTTTCTAGCTAAGAGAAGGAATGGATTGTACCTAGTCAGATGGTGGAGAACCACATCCGAGCTGCCTTCCTGAGTGTCGTAGGGAAGGCGATGCAGTGGAGGGCATTAGAAGTGCCCTATACCATCATATGGGCCTTGTAAGTGCCCAAATGATCCAGTGGGTTGGTGGTGCCATCGTAGGCATCCACCTAAGGTATCTTGAAGTAACGAGGGATAGCTTCCCCCATGATTCTGGCAAAGAAAAGTGGGCGAGAGTCATACGCCTGCACCCCTTCTCCCTTCTACCAGTCGACCAACTCAGCAATCTGCTCCTCCATGCACTGGAGCTTGCTAATATAGTCCCTTGAGTCCTCACTGTGATGCTGATTGTTGTTAGGGACCGAGTCCGCAGAGGAGTGTGAGGCGAACCTCACTCTCTTTCCATCGGCATGAGCCCTTTGCAACCTGTGGGGCTCCAGGGTTGCGTGGGAGCGGAGTTGAGGGACTCCTTGTTGTCGACTTCCCTCGATAGTAGGTTGATGGCCAGTTTGGGATGCCACGAGCGGCTGCTATCTGTCATTGGCCGCATCTTGAAGGTTCTGAACCGTAGTGGCAAGAGTGTCAATGCGGTTCAGAAGGGTCTGGAACTGCTGCTATCCCAGAATGATGGTTGGCTCGATGACATCATTCTCCCTGGGAGGTTCTCCCAATGTTGACTGGGAGTAGCCTCTCCTATTGAAGGTGTTTTGAGATCTTTCCTTCGCCATCGTCCTAGCGATGGATTCCTCCTTTTAGAGAAGGGAAACGAGAATGAAGGTTCAAGCCCTCCTTCTAGCGCCAATCTGTTGTTGCTGAATCTCTCAGACTGGGTTCTCTCGGCCTAGCTAGAGTGCACCTCTCCCGGTTCCTGCAAAGAAGTCCCACGGGCCGGTGGTGTTCCGGTGGGGGATACTCCGATGGCTAAGTTAGTGGGAGCCTTAGAGCAACAAAATGGAGGAATCAAAAGGAGATCGCTCGTGGAGAAGGAAAAGTGTCCTTACCGCTCGGAGTCCCCCATTTACCTTATGTAGGCATGGAACACTACCAGAATCTGTTAGGGCTAGGCTGGAAATATTCGATCTACTCCTAGGTGAATCAGGATGGTGGCCAGGTGGTACCGGGATGTGGCTGTGTTGTGGGATCTGTTGTAACAAAATTCTGATACCAGCTGGAAGGGACTTCTAGAGCCTTCAGATTAATATAGGCCTAGCTGAAGCAGGTCAGTCGGACTTCAAATGGATCGGTCGGACCTCGAGTGGATCGGCAAGACCTCTAGTGGGTCGGTCAGACCTCAAGCAGGTTGGTAGGACCTCCAGTGGGTCGGTCGGACCTCAAGCGAGTCGGTCGAATCTTTGGTCCATCCCAGCCGAAGGACCGTCGGCTCTGGTTCGATTTAGAGAAAAGCTGATTGGGTATAACATATATATATATATATATATGCACATATTTATGGTGTATGTATATATGGATGTATGTATATATGTATATGTGTCAACATAAGTAAAATATTTAAAAGAAAACTAGAGCTAGTATCTAGACACCCACATAGTAGACCTAATAATAAGGTTCATTCTGACCGGCAATTATGGACCTATATGTTTATATTATATTCTAAAATCTTTTCTAGACTTTTTACATCTCGCTATCCAATACAAAGCTTTAACAGCCTTTATTCCAAGAAGGCATGGCCTGTTATATTTAATATTTAAGGCCTAATTATCACTTAGTTATGTTTAACTCTTTTAGTTAACGATATGTACTAAATTAAAGTCCAATTGATTAAGAAAAGTTATTTCTGATGAAATTGATTTTATTGATTAAACAAAACTGGAATGAAACTCTATCAAAAGTTTTAGTTTTCTGATGGAAGAGACATATATAGGTATAAAATATAGAGATAATCTGGTCGCTTTTCTCCAACTCTCATAACAGCGATGAATGGTTCCCCATCGATTGTCCACATAAGAGAGAAGAGGGTGAGAAGAGAGAAGACCAGTCATCTTACGATGAAGGAAGAACATCTCAAGGATTGCATGATCTACAGACTAGAATAATAGTACAGGTATGTCTTCCATAATTTATAGTTTTGCATGTACACAAAAGTACGATTCAAGAATTAAAAAATTAAATATTTTTTATAACATGTGGTATCAGAGCATAGTTTCATACTTTGTGTTCATGCTAAGATTTAAGATAAATTTTAGTTTAATTTTAAAATATTAAAATTATATTTTATATTTTGGAATTAAATTAAAGATTAGAAAATTAATTTTGATTTTCTTATAAGAATCACCACCTTATTCGATTCCAATCGAAGGAGAAGTGTGAAGGAATCCTCAACGATGGCCCATGGTTCATCACTAACCAACTCCTGGCAGTGGAGTCGTAGGTTGTAGACTTCATCGCTGGCATCAATGTGGTGCAAAAAAAAAATGGCTTGGGTCTGTTTGCTCAAATTGTCGATGGAGTTCTAGCAACCAGAGATGTTGATAGGGAGAGCTTCAAAGACTTGCAAAACTATTTCCATGAATGACTTTACCGTTTAATGCTAGAAAAAGGGGTTCACAAGAATCTGGGTGGAGCTCGACTTCTTGGAACCCTTGAAGATGGGGGTTTCAATATTAAGACACAAGAAGATTTTCTAGCAATCTTTTATATACAAGATGTGCTGGCCATTTACGACTTATGCGGCCAACTAGGACATGTCAACAACAACTACAAACTTCCTCTGGAAGGATCAGAGTTTAGGGTGTGGTCCTTGCAACTAGAGATTTGGTGGGTGAAGAGGAGTTGGCTATAATTGTTTGGCCACAGCTTGGGCCACGGATGGCAACCTCAAGGATCTAGCAACCTCAACAAACTAGGCTCTTGTCAAATTGAGGAAGGAAACTGAGTCCAACCTGAACTCCTCAGGTCCGAGCTCATTTCCTTCCAATCTAAAATCACCTAGGCAGAGAGAGTGCTCGCTTGACTCGCCACCAAACTTCAATGGGTGGTAGAAGCTGACCAAGTTTGCTTGTTGACGCTCACCAAAGAAGCATAGGGGCTAATCTAGTATGGGCCGAGTCAAGGTGATTGAGTCTGGGTATGTGTTCTAGATATTTTCTAAGTTGACCCAGGTCAAGAGGATATGAAAGTGGTCTAAGAGAAGAACCCAGGCCCGAAGGAGGTGTTGGGAATTATGTCCCAAAGTCAATCGTCTATGCTGTAGATAGTTGTGCTATCTTGTATTTTGTATATGAATTCTTTAATAAATAAAAGTTATTTTTAGCTGTTCATCATATTTACATTTTCTTGAAATGAACTCTTGTATGATGGAATCCTTAAAACTACATTGTTTGATATAGAGAGGATATATCAAGTAGTTCTTAAACTGGTTCACAACTAAATGATACATTGTTATAGGACGACAATGCATCAAGTATAGGTTGTTGTATGTCACATTTGTTGGTTGTCCTCTTAACCAAGGAGTGTGGAGATACTGGTGTGACATGCAAGTAAAATGTGTGATATTTCACTGAACATGATCATCTACGGAGCTCCCTTCTACCAAAGGGTTGCTCGCGAAGGGATATGGGTATATGTGTCCCGCAAACCTGAGGTCACCATGGCAGCTTGCAAGCAACCCACTATACTTTGGTACCGGACTACCTGGATTTCTAATCCAGTGACAGAAGGTTTATGGATATAATCAAGTACTTGAAAAGCGATGGTAGATCAAGATGGAATTGATCTCTCCAAATAGTTTGGAGTGAATGACTCACTATATCTCAATTCAGCAAAGCCTTGGCCAGGATAGTTCTTATGAGGAGTCACAGAACTTGTGAGGTTGAGACATGATCTGGATAAACCAATTTAGGGTTGGCAGTTGAACCCTAGGTCATCCTGAGCATTATGAGGTCAAAGGGATGAATTATACGACAACCATATTCCAAAGGTTCTTATGAGGTGCTCTACATCTTCGACCTATCCGGATGTCAGGTATCATTGCTAGATGAGAACTTTGACTGGTACTGAAAATGTTCTAGTACTACCAACTTAGTGTTCGAACCTATGGGGTCACACACCATAAAGGATTTCTATATGATCTTGTGGCTAATTAATGATTGGGAATCGTTTGTCATCACTAGAAGTCAATATGATTGACTTTGTTCCAAGTGTTGACACTTGGAATTTTGCAGGTGTCGACACTTCTTGTGATGAACAGAAATTCTGGAAGGATTTCGTGGAAGGTTTTTGGGCAGGTTTTGACCTTGTTTGAATTTTGAATTCAAACCAGTTTTGGGTCCAAGGCTTTATGGTATGAAAATCATACTTACCTTAATGGGTTAGACCCATTTGGTATGGCCTTGATCCTCTCCCCCATTCTCTCCCCTCATCTATCCTCCTTCCTCTTTCTCCTTCTCTTGGCTATACCTATAAATGAGGGTCATTGTATAGGCTACAAAGGTTACAAGTTACAACACTACTAGAGAGATGATAGAGAAGGGTTGTGAGAGTTCTAGAGATTGGGTATGAGCAACCTAGCAGTATAGCTAGGTCTTGGGAAGAGAGATTTTGGAAAGGGGTTCCTACTCTCCTCCTAGTCTTCCTGGAAGAAGAAGATCGGCCAAGGATCCCGAAAAGCTAGCACTCCAAGGGAGTTGATAGAGTCGAGCCCAGGTGTGGATATCCTGTAGAGGCCAGACACGTGTGTAGCTCGAGCACCCTCCTCCTTCTTACAGCACTTCCACTGCTTCTCTCTTGGTATAAAGGTATGATATTTTATATTTGTTGTTTCTCTTGCTTTGATATTATATGCATGCTAGGTCATTATGCTAGATCCTGTTGCGGGCAGATCGGTAAATCATTTAGATCTATCTACCGAGCCTTCCGTTGTGCACGATTTAAAATTATTTTTAAAATGCATATCTTTTTGTCCTGTTTTCTTGCATATTGTATGCTAGGTGTAGGTATTTTTCACCTTCAGTGGTATCAGAGCAATAAGTTCCTTTTTGTAGTATAATGATGCTAGCATGCTAATAACATCTCCTTTCTTTCTTAAGTACTTGGATTGAGTGCTTCACCATGGCCGTCCGGTCATAGGAGAGAAGTAGGGCTGCAAGACCCTCTCTTCCCATTCAATGGGGTCTCTTATGGCATGTAGGGGTGCCGCTGTGATTGACTCTTGAAAAGAAAAATAAGAAGAAAGAAAATTGTAGGTTAAAAATATTTTAATCTAATGACATGATCATAAAACAACTTTAGATAAGATCTAAAATGATTGTTTTGATCTATTTTGATTGAATGTTTGGAGAAACATTAGATTTGAAATCACTATTTTTTCATTGTCTCAGGTTATGAGTTGACACTTGGCCTTTGAAGTGTCGACTCATTAGAAAATTTCTTGAGATCTGGTTTCTGTTTTTCTTCTGAGACGGGTTGAACTGTCGACACTTTTTCCTGAAGTGTCGACACTTGACCTTGAAGTGTCGATACTTGACCTTCGAAGTGTCGACACATAAGCGTGTCTAGAAAATAGATCATTCTGTTTTCTTTTTCCTGTCTCAGGCCTTGAGTCGATACTTGCTCTTGAAGTGTCAACACTTGGGATGAAAATTTCTAAAATACAGTGAATTCAAATTTTGGTTTGTTGTAAAATTATTTTACATGATAAATTAAAATTGTTTTAATTTATTTGAGGCTATTGAACTTAATTAAGAATTAAGAATAACTAGGAACCCTAAGAATATGATTCAAAAGATTTTAAGTCATTTCAATAAGCCTTAAGGGTCATGGGATAGCTTCTATTAGGTCCTTGATTGGGTTAGACCTAAGTTTAGATGCATTGGACTAATTAGAGAATTAATCTAATCAAATGTTGAGTTAGGATTTCTTCTCTAGATCTATCTAATAGTTAGATTGATTAGTCCATAATCTAAATGGACCTAATTTGTGGCTTAGTGAAAAGCCCGAGTCTTTAGGCTAGTCTAATCGAGTATGATGAACCGATTGGTGTCGAGGTAAGTTTGGCATTGTGATCATGATTCTTTGGGGCTACCTCTTACCTGGTCAACTCTGTTGGTGTCTAAGGCAAGACGATTAATGGCAGAACCCAACCCATGATTTCACTTACCTGACCAATATGGTCAATCAGGATTGATTAGATAGCTCATTGACTCATGTTAACCCTTGTCACCCAAGGTTAATCAGTCTTGACTGATTTTAGGTGCCCATGGATCATTGTTATGTATAACCCTCCTAGATCACTGATTTGGTCAGTGGAAGGTTGATCCATGTCTTCTTATCTCTTCATCTGTCACATTATTTAAAAATTCTCTAAATTATTAGGTCCTTAAAAGGACAAAGTTATAGGGATAACCAAGTCCTAGCCTTCCGTTAAGTGGGATAGTAATGTGTCCAGTAGTTCAGTGTTCATCGACAGATCCAAAGATTGGGTGTTCATCGGGCTATTAGAATTACTGTTCCTAATATGATGGCTCAGTGCGACTCTCTTAACGGTGGTCAGGTGGGCCAGCCGAAGTCGGGCTTGACCATTCGTTAGTTAGAAGCATTGAATTTTGTCATGTTAATGGTTAGACCTAACTGGGACCTTCAATAGGAGGCCCAAAGGGCCCAAAGGTCGATTGAAGTGCTCCTTGGGACAAAACCAATTACTAGAGGTTACTTGGAGAAATAATCGGTTAAAGAACCTACCTTTAGACACGTATGGATGGGCCGGCCAAAGTCGGGCTCATGTGTTGTCTATTGGACTCTGGTACCCACTAAAGAATTAAAGTAATTCCTCGGATTGGAGGTAGAGGCTACCAATCTAAGCAAAATAGTAGGAGGGACCTTTAGACTAAAGTCCATATCTTTAGGTTAATAATTCATATACACTAATTAGTTTTGGTTTTCCTTTCAGATATCTTCCAACCTGTCACTTCGGTCTCTTCTCAACAATGAGAAGCTCAATGGACCCAACTTCGATAGCTAGTATCAAAGGCTTAGGCTTGCCCTGGAGCACGAACATATCCTGTATGTGATATCGGATCCGGCACCAGAGATCCCTGCTGCCACTACTCGGGGTTCTGTCAGAGACACTTATCAGAAGTGGCTCTCTACAGAACCACTGTCCGATGCATTATGTTAGTGACGATGAACGATGAGTTCAATCACAAATTCGATGAAGCCCAGCCGGAAGAAATCCTTTAAAGGTTAAAGGAGTCCTTCGGGATACCAAACGACATTGAGAGATACAGGGTCTCCTGTGCTATCTATAACATGCGGATGCATGATGGGGCCTCGATCACTGATCAAGTATTGTACATGATCGAGATGATTAAGCACCTGGGCAAGCTTGGCTATCCCTTGCATGAACAGCTTGCAAAAGTTACAATTTTGAATTCTCTCCCCTCCTCCTATCTAGACTTTCTCGATTATTATAGAATGAATAAGCCTGCAGTCAACTACCATGGTATGTTGGGGTTGCTGCAGACTTATAAGAAAGACCACCAGTTGGATAAAGGGGTGGTGAATCTAGTAGGAGGTTCTTCAGTAGGGCATCGTCCCTTTAAGAAAGGGAAGAAGAAAAATAATAAAGGAAAAAATGTGCTTAGTACTTCTAGGCCCAGTCAGGCTAAGAAAGTGAAGGCTAATCAAAGATAGGCAGAGTGCTTCTTCTGCAAGAAGCAGGGTCATTGGAAAAGGAACTATCCTCTTTAAATTGCTTCCCTCGACCCAAATAGGTCCAAGAAGAGAAAGCTGCAAGATGGTCCTGGACAAGGTTTTTTATATGATAACACCTTGTAGTTTCTCTGTTTGTGATACTACTAAATGGGTATTAGATACGGAGAGTCCAATTCACATTTGCAATTCTTTGTAGGGACTTCAAATTAGTAGAAGATTCGAGAATGGTGAGAGGTTCTTGAACGTGGAAAATGGAAGCCGAGTTTCAGTTCTGGCATTGGAAGTCCTTTAACTTATTTTCGAGTCCTGTACTATTATTTTGACCAAATGTCATTTTTGTCCTTCTTTCATTTTGAATGTCATTTCTATAGGCCAATTGGACATGTATGATTATGAACTATTAATAAGGAATGACATTTAAAAAATCATTTGGAATGGTTCTGTAATTTTGAATGGACAAATGCATGATGGCATCTATGTACTATCGCGATCTGTTAATGTACACGTCTAGTAAATGCCCTAGGATTGATAATGTCAGCAAAGCGTACCTATGGCATTGTAGGCTAGGTCATATCAATAGGAACAAGATAAATAGGTTGAAAATCGAGGGTCTCCTCGATTTTAGTGAAGATAGTTCACTTCCAACCTGTGAGTCCTGTCTTCTTGGAAAAATGACAAAGTCACCTTTTACTGGAAAAGGTGAACGAGCCAATGAAATTCTAAGTTTGATACATATTGATGTATGCGGACCCTTGAATATTAGTTCCAAGGGTGGGTACAGATATTTCATTACTTTTATAAATGACCTTTCGAGGTACGGTTATGTCTTCTTGATGAGACATAAATCTAAATCATTTGAAATGTTCAAACGATATCATAATGAAGTAGAAAAATAAACCAGAAAGTGTATCAAAATCCTTCGATCCAATTTAGGCGGTGAATACCTTTCCGGCAAGTTTCTGACATATCTCAAGGAGAATTGGATTCTCTCTCAGTGGACACCTTCATTAAATGGAGTGTCTGAGAGGAGGAATCAACCCTATTTGATATGGTTCGGTTCATGATGGGCTTTGCTTCTCTATCGATGTCCTTTTGGGGATATGCTCTAGAATCAGCCTGTTATCTTCTGAATAGGGTTCCAAGTAAGTCCATTAGTAAAATACCATATGAGATGTAGACTGGACGTAAGCCGACACTTTCACACCTTCGGGTCTGGGGGTGCCCGGCTTATGTAAAATGTTTGAAAACGGACAAACTTGGACCTAGGTTTGATCGGTGCCTATTTGTTGGGTATCCAAAAGAGTCTAAGGGGTATTACTTCTACTTAGTTGAGGAACAAAAGTTGTTCGTCAGTCTTAGGATTATCTTTTTGAAAATGGTTCCATGGTGAAGGGACTGTAGCCGCTAAGATTGAACTTAGTAAAGTTCAACAAGTAGAAGAACCGACACATTTAAGGGACAACATAGAACCGACTATGATTAGATCATACCCTGAGCCCACTCAAGAACCATTAAGGAGATCCGGTATAGTACCGAGTCGACCGGACAAATACTACAGTTTCTTGGTCCAAGATGGTGATCCCATTGAACTCGATAAGAATAATGAGGATCCGATCACCTATATGGATGCGTTGTAGAGGTCCAACTCTGAATTATGGCTAGGAGCCATGAAATCCAAAATGGAGTCCATGGAGATCAACAATATATGGACATTGGTTGATCCACCTGAAGGGATAAAACCCATTGGATGCAAATGGATTTTCAAAAGGAAAAGAAGCATAGACGGACAGGTAGAGACCTATAAAGCCCATCTGGTTGCTAAGGGGTATCATCAACATTATGGTATTGACTATGACAAAACATTTTCTTCTATGGGAATGCTCAAATCTATTCGGATTATGCTTGCTTTAGCAGCGCACTTTGACTATGAAATTTAGCAAATAGATGTCCGAATAGCTTTCTTGAATGGTGAGCTAGAAGAGGAGGTGTATATGATACAACCTGAAGGGTTCACATCCACAAACGAGTCAAAGGTGTGCAGGCTTCAAAAGTCCATCTATGAACTGAAGCAAGCATCAAGGAGCTGGAACATACGATTTGATAAGTGTATCAAGTCATATGGCTTCGTTAGGAACGGAGAAGAGCCTTGCATTTATAAATGGGCTAATGGTTCTATGATTGTATTCCTTGTACTGTATATGGATGACATTCTCTTAATCGGGAATGACATCGCAGCACTGCAAGGAATAAAGGTCAGGTTATCATCTCAGTTCTCTATGAAGGACTTGGGTGAAGTCTCTTACATACTAGGTATGAAGATTTATAGAGATAGATCTAAAAGGCTTCTAGGATTGTCCCAGTCTACATACATTGACACCATGCTGAAACGGTTCAGCATGGAAAATTCCAATAAGGGCTATCTCCCGATAGGCACTGGAATTGATCTCTCCAAAAGGAATTGTGCAACAACTCCTGAGGAGAAAGAGTGCATGAGTAGAACCCAATATGCTTCGGTAGTGGGTTCTACATGTATGCCATGACATGTGCTAGACCAGACGTGGCATACCCACTAGGCGTAGTGAGCAGATACCAGTCTGACCCAGGTGAAGCTGATTGAAAAGTGGTAAAGACCATCCTTAAGTATTTACGAAATACTAAGGACTAATAGCTAATTTATAGAGAATCTGACTTGAAACTTGTGGGGTATACTGACTCTAGTTTCCAGTCAGATAAGGATGATAGCAAGAGTGTGTCAGGATTTATCTTTATCCTGAATGGAGGAGCTGTTTGCTAGAAAAGTTCCAAGCAGCCTATTGTAGTAGACTTTGTATGCGAAGCAGATTACGTTATAGCATCAGATGCAGCAAAGGAAGCTATGTGGTTGCGGAAGTATCTTGGCGAGTTGGGAGTGGCACCTTCCCTGGATGGTCCTGTTCCGGTGTACTTTGATAACACTGGAGCCATTGCTCAAGCCAAAGAGCCGAAGTCTCATCACCATATAAAGTATATTTTGCGGTGCTATCACCTTGTACGAGAGATCGTGGAATGAGGTGACATTGACCTTCTGAAGATTGATGGAAAGGAAAACCTAGCTGACCCTTTCACTAAAGCCGTCGAAGTTTAAGAGTTCAACTGTTGTAAAAGGAAAATGGAAATGAGATTCTGTATTGATTGGCTTTAGTCTAAATGGGAGTTGTTGGAAATTGTGTCCCAAAGCCAATCGTCTAGGCTATAGACGGTTAGACGGTTATGCTATCTTGTATTTTGTATATGAATTCTTTAATAAATAAAAGTTATTTTTGGATGTTCATCATATTTACATTTTTTTGAAATGAACTCTTATATGATGAAGTCCTTAGAACTACATTGTTTGATATAGAGAGGATATACAAAGTAGTTTTTAAACTGGTTCACAACCAAATGATACATTATTATAGGATGACGATGCATCAAGTGTAGGTTATTGTATGTCATATTTGTTGGTTGTCCTCTTAACCAAGGAGTGTGGAGACATTGGTGTGACATGCAAGTGAAATGTATGACATTTCACTGAACATGACCATCTGCAGAGCTCCCTTCTGCCAAAGGGTTGCTCGCGCAGGGATATGGGTATTTGTGTCCCTCAAACCTGAGGTCGCCGTGGCAGCTTGCAAGCAACTCACTATACTTTGGTACCGGACTACCTGGATTTCTAATCTAGTGATCAAAAGTTTCTGGATATAGTTAAGTACTTGAGGAGCGGTGGTGGGTCAAGATGGAATTGACCTCTCCAAATAGTTTGGAGTGAATGACTCACTATGTCTCAATTCAGCAAAGTCTTGGCCAGGGTAGTTCTTGTGAGGAGTCATAGAACTTGTGAGGTTGAGACATGATCTAGATAAACCAATTTAGAGTTGACAGTTGAACCCTAGATCATTCTGAGCATTATAAGGTCAAAGGGATGAATTATGCGGCAACCATATGCCAGAGGTTCTTATGAAGTGCTTTACATCTTCGACCTATCCAGACATCGGGTATCATTTCTATATGAGAACTTTAACTGGTACTGGAAATGCTCTAGTACAACCGGCTTAGTGTTCGAACCTATGGGGTCACACACCATAGAGGATTTCTATCAAATCTTGTGGCTAATCGATGATTGGGAATCGTTTATCGTCACTAGAAGTCAATATGATTGACTTTGTTCCAAGTGTCGACACTTGAAATTTTGCAGGTATCAATACTTGGTGAAATGTCGATGCTTGCCAATTTTCGGGTGTCAACATTTCCTGTGATGAAAAGAAATTCTGGAAGGATTTCGTGGAAGGTTTTTAGGCAATTTTTGACCTAGTTTGAATTTTGAATTCAAACCAGTTTTGGCTCCAAGGCTTTATGGTATGTAAGTCATACTTACCTTAATGGGTTAGACCCATTTGGTATGACCTTGATCCTCTCCCCCATTCTCTCCCCTCATCTCTCCTCCTTCCTCTTTCTCCTTCTCTTGGCTGCACCTATAAGTGAGGGTCATTGTATAGGCTGCAAAGGTTACAAGTTACAACACTACTAGAGAGAAGATAGAGAAGGGTTGTGAGAGTTCTAGGGATTGGGTATGAGCAACCTAGCAGTCTAGCTAGGTCTTGGAAAGAGAGGTTTCGGGAAGGGGTTCCTACTCTCCTCCTAGTCTTCTTAGAAGAAGAAGATTGGCCAAGGATCCCGAAGAGCTAGCACTCCGAGGGAGTTAATCAGAGTCGAGCCTAGGTGTGGATATCCTGTAGAGGCCAGACACGTGTATGGCTCAAGCACCCTCCTCCTTCTTATAGCACTTCCACTGCTTCTCTCTTGGTATAAAGGTATGGTACTTTTATATTTGCTATTTCTCTTGCTTTGATGTTATATGCATGCTAGGTCATTATGCTAGATCCTGTTGCAGGCAGATCGGTAGATCGTTTAGATCTATCAACCGAGCCTTCCGCTATGCATATTTTAAAATTATTTTTAAAATGCATATCTTTCTTCCATATTTTCTTGCATATTATATGCTAGGTGTAGGTGTTTTTCACCTTAAGGATGTTTATATGGCTGATGTGGATGGGCCTTCCTTGAAGCAGGCTAGAAGTCTTGCCCGATAGGCCAAATCCTAGGGTGATCAACATACCTTAGCCCATGCCTCAAGTCTGAATCTGTTTGAGCTTTATGTTATGGGCTCACATTACAGGATGATGGGAAGTGAGAACCAAGGCTCCGGAGGAGAGTCCTTTACTACTCCAGTGCCCTTGTTGGAGAAGTCCATCATGCCAATCGAGGGTGGCATTATCTAAGACCTTTCCTTAGTTAACTCTGACACTGCCGGGAGCTTGTAGAAAGTGACCACGAGCATGCACAACCTTTCCTTAATGCCAGGCTCGATTGGGGTGAGCATCAATGGGTAATGTGATGTAGTCTCCAGTGGGTCCCGACTAGGGGGGACCACCAGAGGCCTGCGCTAACTCTAACCATTGGTGAATCTTCCTTGACTTGCTAGGAGTTGGCAATCAGGATTGATTTTAGGGGCAAAGGAGAGTTAGTGATGGATGAAGGATGTTTAGGTCATGAGGCTATAGTGAGCCAACTCAAAATGGCCTCTATAAGATACTGGAGATCATTTAGGATACGGAGAAGCTAGGGAGAAGAGTTTGGAGCCCGGTGGTTTGGTGGTTGAGGTCTCCTCGAATCCATCCTTCCCCCATCATTGGCTATCAATGAAGTTGCTCTTTTGGAATGTTCGAAAGGCGAGCAAGCTATCTTTTAATTCAATGTTTCAAAAAAAACATGCAGCTATTGGAAATCACTTAGGATTTCATGCATAGTTTTTCTATAATTTGTAGTGAAAGTATATCTCTTTTAAAACTATTTTAAATAATATATATATATATATAGATTATATCTAATAAACTTTATTAAGGATTGTAACATGATATACAATATAGAAAATAAAAATAACATGCATCAATCTAACCGATGTACCTTGTAGATTATAACTACAAATTATATGAAAACTAATTTATACCTAATCGCAGATCAATCATCGCCACTATTGATAACACATGGCAAAGGCTCTTTATATCACTTCACAACCATAATAGGATATCCAGCCTCCATGAATCATTCACACGAAGTCTCGACATGATCAACCTTCTTGGACTGTTAGATCCGTGCGAAGGCCACTAGATAGCTATATAAAAAAATATTTCTTGAATTTTGTTAAACCCTCCAAGAAAATCAAGAATCGAAGGATAAAAGGGATTAAGGTGGAGGAAAAATAAAATCTAAAAGACTCTCTTTTATTTTTTTCCCCTCTCCTTAAAAGACCTAGTGCTAAAATCCAAGAAAAATCCCTTCATGCCCATCTTGATTTTCATTACCCCTCCCTCTTTTTTTTTTTTTGGCAATTTCACTTCAGATTTCATCCTGTAATAGGCCTCTTAATGTTACATATATCATTAACTAAATTGAGATTTCCATTGTTTAGAGGAGGATTTAGATTAGGATAAGGTGATGTAGTTTGAATAGGACTAGGAGTTCTATTTCTAATAGAACTCCTCCAATTAAATTCAAATAAATCTAGATTTAATTCAAACCAATCCTAATCTAAATAAAAATGAAGAAGGATATAAAAACTATTTTTTTCATAGAGAATTCATGAAAAAAATTCTAGGAAGGCATCAAAAATGTTTAGAGAAGAAAATAAGTTGCACTAGATTAGGGTTTGACCAAGATTTGACCAAAATTAGTTAGGAACCAAAATGAATTTGGTTATAATTAATTTAATCAACTTGAATCCAATCCAATTAGATCCCAATTAGGCTTAATTAAATCCTAATTAAATCTAAAATTAACTGAGTTCAAGTCTGAATCTAATCAAAATTAGAAATCCTTAGTAATTAGGTCATCAAATAACCTAATCGGGTAAAACCCAATTGAACCAGATTTAATTAGTTTGACCTAAATCTTTTTGCTTAATTAAATTAAACTAATTAGAAACCCAATTACTAATTAATCCTTCTATAATTAATTAATAATTAATTAATTATTAATTCATAATATTTGTATAGGGTTAATTATTAATTATATTTATAATTTTGTCACTAAATGATTCTTAATCATTAATCAACCATCATGATCGATTAGAAACTTCTTGCAACTGTGATCCCATAAGTTAGAACACTAAGATAGTAGCCCAAAAACCAATTTCTGAACTAATCGATGCGACCATCTAGCAATGGTGCCCGATGTCCGGATAGGTCGAATGATCGGAAAGCAACATTCAAGAATTCAAGCATATGGTTTCCATATGATTTATCCCTTTGACCTAATGCTAAGGATAATTTTAGAGTCAACTACCAACTCCTGAATAGTGTATCTAGATGTTTCTCAACCTAACAAATCCTATGACTCCTTACAAAAATTATCCTAGTCAAGGTCTTGCTAAATTGAAACACAGTAAAGCATTTTCTTCAATATCTTGAAGTGGTCAATCCGATTTTAACTCATCACTGACTTAACAGTACTTGACTACACCTAGAACCTTCCATCACAAGATTAGAAATTTAAGTAGTTCGGTACCTAAGTATAATAAGTTGCTTGTAAGTCATCGTAGTGATTTTAGGTCAGAGGGATACTTATGTCTATATCCTTCTAAGAAATACTCTTGATAGAAGAATACTCTATAGAGTTAGTCATGTTCAGTGCAATATATTCTTACACTCGCCTGCATGCCATACCAATATCTTCATACTTCTTGGTTATGAGGACAACCAACCTATATAGCATATAATAACCTATGATTAATAAATATCGTCATATTAGATAACAATATGTCATTTAATCGCGAACATGTTTAAGAACTACTCGATAAATTTTTCTTTATCAAATTGAAGTGGTTCTAGGGACATCATCTCAAAAGAGTTAAAAGAAAAATGAAAAAAAGAGATGAACTGCCAAAAATAACTTTTATTTTATTAATAATTTATATATAAATTATAAAGAGCTCAACCATCTACAATCTAGATAATTGACTTTAGGACACATTTCCTAACAACTCACTTGGACTAGAGTCAATCAAAACAATATCAAATACCTATCTTCCACTTGTGATCATTGAACTCTTTGATTCCAAGGGCTTTAGTAAATGGGTCAGCAAAGTTTACCTTTTTGTCAATCTTATGTAGGTCAACATTACCTCAATCCACTATCTCCCAGACAAGGTGGTAGTGATATAAAATGTGCTTGGTCCACTGATGAGCCTTTGGTTCCTTCACTTGAGCTATGGCCCCGATACTTTCACAATGTAAGAAAATTGGGCTATTAATGAATGATGCTACTTCAAGCTCAGTGATGAACTTCTGCAACCAAATAGCTTCTTTTACAATATCAGATACTGTAATATATTTTGCTTCACATACAGAATCGATCATAGTATACTTTTTGAGATTTTTCCAGCAAATAGCTCCTCCATTCAGCATAAAGATATAACCTAACACACTCTTGCTATCATTCCTATCTGATTGAAAACTTGAGTTAGTATAATGACTAGTTTTAAGTCAAAATCTCTATAAATGAGCTACTAATCCTTCGTATTTCTCAAATACTTAAGGATGATTTTTACGACCTTCCAATAGTTTTCACTTGGATAGATTAATATCTACTACTACTCCTAATGAATATGCCACATTTGGTCTTGTACATGTCATAGCATACATAATAGATCTTACTATTGAGATATATGGAATCCTACTTATACGCTCTCTCTCTTGAGGACTTGTTGAACAATCCTTCTTTGAGAGATTAATTTCATGGCCTATCGGATGATAGCCTTTCTTGGAATTCACCGTGATAAACCACTTCTGCATGTTCTCAATGTATGTGGACTGGGTTAACTCTAGCAACCTTTTATATATGTCCCTATAGATCTTCATCTCTATGATGTAGGATGCTTCTTCCAAGTTTTTTATAGAGAATTGAGAAGATAGCTATTTTTTTATTCCTTGTAATGCAGGAATATCATTCTCAATTAAGATTACTCATCCACATACAAAATAAAAAATACAACTAAATCATTAGCCCATTTGTATATGCAGAGCTCTTCTCTATTTCTAAAGAAGCTATACATTCTGATCACTTTATCAAAATGCATGTTCTAACTCTAAGATAC
This sequence comes from Areca catechu, assembly GCA_021397845.1. NCBI lineage: Eukaryota > Viridiplantae > Streptophyta > Magnoliopsida > Arecales > Arecaceae > Areca > Areca catechu. Next base: position 11,014,093 of record CM038038.1, on the reverse strand, counting down.
CTGCTTTAATTTATAAATGAATCTTTGAAGCTTGTACATCTTTGATTCATTTATGGATGTGAATCTTTCAAGTTATACCATATACACCTCTTTTTCTAGCTCTCCGTTTAAGAAAGCAATTTTCACAACCATTTGCTATATCTCAAAATCAAAATATGCCACAAACGCAGGTATAATCTGAATGGACTTAAGCATTGCTACAGGTGAAAACATCTTGTCATAGTCAATACCATAACATTGATGATATCCCTTGAAAACCAAATGGACTCTATAGGTCTCCATCTTTCCGTTTATATCCCTTTTTCTTTTGAAAATTTACTTGCATCCTATGAGTTTTATCCCTTCAGGTCAATCAACAAGTGTCCATACATTATTGACTTTTATTCATTTTGGATTTCATGGCTTCTAGCCATTTCTTAGAGTCGGTACTATGCATTGCATTCATATTGGTGATTAGATCTTCATTATTTTCATCAAGTTCAATAGAATCACCATCCTAGACCAATAAACCATAGTATTTGTCTGGCTGATACGATACTCTACTAAATCTCTTTAATGGTCATCTACAATAGGCTCTGGGTTTGATCTAATCAAATCTAGTTATGAAGGTTTGGTCAATGGTATCGGTTCCTCTATCTATTGAACTTCTTCAAGTTCAACCTTAGTGGCATTAGGTCCTTCTTCAAGGAACTCTTTCCAAAAAGACTATCCTTTTACTAATGAACACCTTTTGTTTATCACTATGGTAGAAGAAATAATCCTTAGTCTCTTTTGGTTATCTTATGAAAATATACTTATCAAACCTAGATATGAACTTATCTATTTTTAAATATTTGATATAAGCTAGACATCCCCAAATCCTAAGGTATGAGAGCCATGACTTATGCCCTGACCATAACTCATATGGTTTTTGTCTACAGACTTGCTGGGAACTCTATTTAAAATGTAGTAAGCCGACTCGAGTGCATATCCCCAAAAAAAGATCACCAGACTTGCAAACTCATCATGAACCGAACCATGTCTAATAAGATTTGATTCCTCCTTTTAGACACTCCATTATACTGAGGTATCTCAGGAGGTGTCCATTGTGAGAGAATCCCATTCTCTTCTAAATATGCTAAGAATTCTCTTGTAAGGTATTTACCTTCTCGATCAGATTGAAAAGTTTTAATACTCTTTCTAGTTTATTTTTTTACTTCATTACAAAATTGTTTGAACATTTCAAATGATTTTGACTTATACTTCATATGGTAGGCATACCCATACCTTGATTAGTCATCTATAAATGTGATGAAGTAGTGGTATCCATTTATGACTAAAGTGATCATATGTCTATATATATCACTATGTATTAGACTCAGAATCTCAGTAGCTCTTTTACCTTTTCTATTAAAAGGGATGACTTGATCATCTTTCCAAGAAGGCAAGATTCACATGTTGGTATGATTCACAATCATTCACCTTAAGGAAACCTTCTATCTCAACTCATTTATCTTATTCTTATTAATATGACCTAGTCTACAATACCAAAGATAGACATCAAACATATTATCTAATCTAGGATGTTTGCTAAATGTGTACAATACACTAACATGCTATGATAAAATATAAATATCGTTATTCAATTATCCATGCATGATAATAATACCATTTAACATGATATTATAATAATCATCTTTTATTAATAAATAAAAAATATTTTTGGTTAAAAGGTCTATAGAAATATCATTCGTCATAAAACTAAGACAATAATAACAATCATCTAAAACAATAACATTTTTATTAAATATAAGCTTGATAATTTCTAAAACTAGAATTGAAACTGCTCTTCCATATCCAATATTTAGGAATATCTTGCATTCTTTAAATCTTCTACTAACCTGAAGTACCTATAATGAATTACAAATATTAATAAGACTTTTGATATCTAATACCCAAGTAGTAGTATTACAAGGTATTACATATAAGTACCTTGTTCAGCAACTACTTGCTGGTTTTTCTTCTTCTTGGACCTGTTCAAGTCCAGCAAAGCAATATAAAGATAATAATTTCTCTTCCAATATCCCTACTTCTTATAGAAAAAGCACTTTACCTAACTCTGAATAGATTTCATCTTCTTGGTCTAACTTGGCTAAGCACATTGTACCTTCATTTTATTTTTCTTCTCCCTTTCTCAAAGGGATGATGCCTTATCAAAGTAGATCCTTCCACTATATTCATTGGCCCCTTGTAAAGCTGATGATCCTTCTTATAAGTCTACAGTAATTCTAGCAAACTATGGTAGTTGACTGCAAGCTTAGTCATTCTAAAATGATTGATAGTTGAGGTCGGATTTTGATGAGGAATTTAAGATCGCATCCTTCTCAAGCTGCTCATGTAAGAAAAACCTAAGTTTGCTAAGGTGTTTAGTCAGTTCGATTATGTAAAATACATGATCAGTGACCGGTGCCACTTCTCTCATCCTGGCATTGAAGATGGGACAAGATTTTTTGTACCTTTCAATGTCATTAGGAGTGCCAAAGGATTCTTTCAATACATAAAGTATATCTTGCGACTGAGCATCCTCAAATTCATGATTGAGTTTGTCATTCATGGATGCCCACATTATGCATCGAATAGTGGTTCGATCATTGAGCCACTTCTGATAAGAGTCTTGGACCGGGCCTTAAGCATTGGGAGTAGATTCCTCAAGTGCCGGATCTATCAATATACATAGGATCCATTCATTCTCTAGGATAATTTTTAGCTTTGAATACCAATTATCAAAATTGGGTCCTATTAGTTTTCATTGTCTAACAATAAATGGAGTAATAATGTATTGGACATGTTTAACATTAAAAAAGAAAAGATAATAAGACCTATTAGTACATAAATTATTTAATCCTAAAGACTTGGACTTTAATCTAAAGGTCCTTCTATTATTTTGTATGAATTTGTAGCCTCTACCTCCAATTCGAGAAAATATATTAATTATTTAGTGGGTACTAGCATCCAATAGACTACACATGAGCTCGACTATAGCCTACCTACCCATGCATATCCAAAGATAGGTTCCTAACCAATTACTTTTCTAAATAATTCTTAGTATTAATTTTATCCCAAGCACCTTTTTAGCTGGTCTTTGAACCTTCATTGAAAGTTCTGGTTAGGTCTAACCATTAATATGACTAGATTTAGTACTTCTAACACACAAATGGTCAAGCCCAACTTTGGCTAGCTCACCTGACTACCTTTAAGAAAGTTACACTAAACCATCATAACATGGATGATAATTCTAATAGCCAGATGAGCATCAGATCTTTAAACCTCCAATGGTCATCTTAACAATTGATCCCATTACCATCTTCTTAATAGAAGTCCATGAATCGGTTATCTCTATATCTTAGTCATTTTAGGTGCTTAAAAACTTAAATTTTTTTATTAAAAATTTAGAAGAGAGAAAAAGACATGGACCAATCCTTTCACTGACTTTACCAAGTCTATGATGAGGGTCTAAGATATAATTGGTCTAAGGGCACCTAGTGAGTCAAGCTGATCATTCTTACTGGCTTGGGTTAACTTGAATTAATGAACTATTTAATCAAAAATTGACTAACCATATTGACCAAGTAAGTAAAATCATTAGAAGGATTTCGTCATTAACCTCTTTCCTTAGATACTAACTAAGTTGGCCAAGTAAGAGGTTGTCCCAATTAATGATAATAATTAAATGCTAAACTTATCTTAGACACCAATTGATTCTTTAGATTCGATTAGACTAGGCTAAGAACTCGGGTGTGCCTGCAGAGCCATAATCAGGTTCATTTGTTATAATATGAACTTGATCAAACTATCACTATAGATTTGATCTAGAAAAAACTTGATCTAATCCTAATCAACTTTTGGTTAGATTAAATCCAATCCTCTATTAGGTCTATATTATTCAAAATTCTAGTCCTAGGTCTTATCTAGTTATTTAACTTGATTCAAGCTAACCCAAAATTCATGATTAATGAAATATAATTAGATCTTTAATTCACAATTCTAGATCTAATCTTAGACATCTTAATTTCAGCAATTAATCAAGACTAATTTTGCTAAATTTTAAGTCTAAACAAATATTATGCATCACACATATATTAAATACTTTTAGATCTCAACTATACGATATAGTTATATGCTAAAATTAATTTTATGTTTTATATTCTAAACATAAAAACAAACTCTAATATATTAATTTTAAATTAAAAATAATGAATTAATAAGATTAAATTATTAAAAAATAGATCTAATTATCAAAATAGTTTTAATGATTTTTCTTTCACCACACTTATTCATAAGATATAACCACAAGCAGCACCCCTACATGCCATAAGAGATTCTGTGGAATGAAAAGAGAGGGCCTTTAAATCCTACTTTTCTTCTATGACCAAATAGCCATGGTGAGCAACCTAATTCAAAGTAGTTACTCAGATTAAGATTACATCTAACATGCAAGATTTTACATCTATATATCATGTTATAAAAATTGATTGCTCTGATACCATTATTAAAAATTATCTAGGATTTCATGCATGATTTATTTATAATTTATAGCAAAAATATATCTATTTTAAAACTAATTTAAATAGAAAAAAATTTATATAGATCATATCTAATAAATTCTATTAGAATTGTAACATGATATGCAACATAGAAAATAAAAATAGCATTCATCGGTCTAACTGATGCATAATGTAGATCATATGTTCAAACAATATGAAATCTAATTTCATACCTAATAGAGAATTGATGATCACTATTATCGATGATACATTGTAAAGACTTTTCATATCACTCCATAACCGTACAGGATGTTCGACCTCTATGAATCGTCTACATGAAGTTTCAATGCGATCAACTTTCTCAGACTGCTAGATCCACGTGAAGGCCACTAGATAACTGAATAAGAAAATATTTCTTAGATCTTTTTGAACCCTCCAAGAAGATCAAAAATTGGAGGACAAAGAAGATTAAGGATTAAAGAAAAATAAAATCTAAAAGACTCTTTTATTTTCTTTTTCCCTCTCCTTAGAAGACCTAGTACTAGAATCCAAGAAAAATCCCTTCATGCATATCTTGATTTTCATGCTCCCGCCCTCTTATTTTTTTGGCAATTTTACTTTAGATTCCACCTTATAATAGGCCTCTTAATATTGCACATATGACTAAAATTTGAATTCAAACTTCATTATTTAGAGATAGATTTAGATTAGGATAAGGTGATACAGTTTGAATAGAATTAGGAGTTCTATTCCCAATAGAACTCATCCATTTAAATTCAAATAAATTCAGATTTAATTCAAACAAATCCTAATCTAAATAGAAAAGAGGGAGGATGAAAAAAATTAATTTTTCATAGAAAATTCATGAAAAAAATTCTAGGAAGGTGTGGAGAATTTTTAGAAAAAAAAATAAGTTAAACTAGGTTAAGGTTTGACCAAGATTTAACCAAAATTAGTTAGAAATCAAAACTAATTTAGTTATAACTAATTTAAACAACTTGAATTCAATCCAATTAGGTCTCAATTAAATTTAATTAAATTCTAATTAAATTTAAAATTAACTAAGTCCAAGTCTAAATTAAATTAAAATTAGAAATCTTTAGTGATCAAGTCATCGAATAACCTAATCAAGTAAAATCCAATAGAATTATATTTAATTAGGTTTAACCTAAATCTCTTTACTCAATCAAATTGAGCCAATTAGCAATCTAATTATTAATTAATTCTTTTATAATTAATTAATTATGAATTAATTATTAATTTATAATATTTATATAGGGTTAATTATTAATCATATTTGTGATTTTGTTACTGAATGATTCTTAATCATTAATAAGCCATCGTGATCTATCAGAAACTTGTTATGTGTGTGATGCCATATGTTCAAACACTAAGCCAGTAGCCTAGAAACCAATTCCATAGGTTGAATGTTCGCGAGGCAACATTTAAGAACCTGGGCATATGGTTTCCGTATAATTCATCCTTCTGACCTAATGTTCAAGATGATTTCAAAGTCAACTACCAACTCCTGGATAGTGCATCTATATATATCTCAACCTAACAAATCCTATGACTCTTCACAAGGATTTCCCTGAAAAAGGTCTTGCTAAATTAAAACACAATAGAGTATTTTTTTCAATATCTTGAAGTGGTCAATCCCATCTTGACTCATTACTGATTTAACAAGTACTTTACTCACCCAGTAACCTTCTATCACTAGATTAGAAATCCAGGTAGTTGGCACCTAAGTACAATGAGTTGCTTGTAAGTCATCATGGTGATCTCAGGTCAAAGGAATATTTATATCCATATCATTCTAAGAAATACTCTTGATAGTAAAGTACTATATAGAGTTAGTCATGTTTAGTGTAGTGTACTCCTACACTCACCTGCATGCCATACTAATATATCTATACTCGATTATAAGGATAACCAACCAATATGTTATACAATGACCTATGCTTGATAAGTGTTATCGTTCTAGATAACAACATATTATTTAGTCATGAATATGTTTATGAACTACTTGATAAATCCTCCTTTATCAAATTAAAATAGTTTTAAGGACTTCATCTTAAAAAAGTTCAAAGAAAGATGCAAAAAGAGATGAACTATCAAAAATATTTTTTATTTTATTAATGATTTATGTATAAATTATAAAGGACTCAATCATCTATAATCTAAATGATTAGCTTTAGAACATATTTACTAATAGCACCAACATAACCTGAAGCTATGTGTGCTTATGCAGAAAAGGCTCTCTGGTTCAAGCTTGGCCCTCATCCATCATCAGTTCCCACCAAATTAGAGGTTCTATGCCATGGAATCCCAGTGTTTGTTATGGAAAATTATTATTGTATGAAAAATTGACGCTACTACTATGAATGTCTTTCATTGATGTCCTTTGCAAGTTGCTAATGTCATTTTTTTAATTAATTGGTTCTACTTGGTTTTTGTTTTGTGTGTATGCAAGTACTAATTACAGGGATGAGAGAACTTTGTGGTAGGAGGTGTCTAATTTGGTTGATTAAGGGATTCCATCTATTATGGCTGGAAACTTCAATTGCATTAATGGTTCTCATAAGAAAAAGGGGTGGTCTTTTATGGATGATATGAAATCTACAGAGTTCAAATACTTCCTACAGTGGCTTAGTGGATCTCGATTTTTTTAGCCCAAGGTTTACTTGGTGTAACAAATATCTAGGAGGAGCTAGACTATGGGATAGGATTGATAAACTTTTTGTGATGGCTAGTTGGATTCAACGGCATCCTACCCACCTAGTCCACTACCTGTTAGGGATTGCTTCTAACCACAACTTGATTTTGTTCACCACCAATACTTTCCTCTCTCATCGGAGCCTTTTTCAATTTGAGAAGTTTTGGCTGTCTTACCCTTAATCATGGGATATTATGGAGGTTTGGAAATCATCGATATGAGGGGATGCTAGGTATCAAGTGGCTGAAAGGCTTAAGATGGTAAGGAGACGATTACTATGGTGCAACAGGGTTTGGGTGGGTGACATCTTCAAGAAGCTAAAGCCTATAGAGACATCTATTTTTGAGCTCTAGGAGCACAAGGATCAGGAAGGTGGACTCATACAAGGTGATCTAGCTAATTCTTGAGGTAAGCTCTCAGCACATCATTCATTTCTGAGATAATGGTGGTCTTGTGAAGATAAAAGTCTAGGATCTAATGGATTAGAAAGGGGGATAGGCATACAAGATTCTTCCATCGAGCCACTATTATTCAAAGGTGTAGGAACTATATTCGAGCAATTAGAGATACTGGAGGGTAGTGGCAAGCAAGAGAGGAGGAGATTAGACAAGAGATTGTAAGCTTCTTCATATCGTTGTGGATGATGTCGTTGGGTGGGACTAGGATTTTTGTGTCACCTCGTCCCAATGATGTGGTCAAAGAGCATGAGACTAGGGATCTCTGAGCAAGGACAGCGGATGAGGTTCGAAGAGCAATTTGGTATATGACAAAGGATAAAGCTCCAAGGCTAGATGCTAGGGATAGCAATAAAATCCAAATCCATGGATACCTGACCCGGTCCGACCTGATTGGGCCGGGTAGTCAATGGTTTGACTGGGTTTGGGCCGGGTTTGGGTAAAACCTGAATACTTAACTTTGGATTTAGGCTGGGACTGGATAGATATACACCCAACCCAAACCCAGCCTGAATTATTTGAATATTTAAATATATATAATTAATATATATTATATTAAATATATTTTATTAATTATTAATTATTAGTTATTAAATTTTAAAATACTTAAACCCTTTACCCTAATCATTACTTTTTTATTAATCCCTGATTAATCTCCAGCTCCCTGGCCCCTGCTCCCCTCTTCCTCTTCCTCTTGGCAACTCTTCCTCCTCTCGGATCGGTGAAGAAGTGACGGCGAGCAGCGACAGCAGCTTTCTCCTGCTTCGGACTTTCGATCATCATCCAGGTGAGTCATTGAGTGGTATTTCTTTTTTTTTTTGGATTTCCATTGCCATCAGGGAGAAGGGTAGCATTGAAGGGGAGGGCAGAGTGGCGCATCCAGGGGCGGTGGAAGAGATGTCAGCGATGAGGTGACGGGCGAGGGAGAGGAGGAACATATAGGAGGGGAGAGAGAGGGTGACATCAGTGCGGAGGGCGGCGAGGAGGGTGGAAGCATCGGGCGGGCCTGGTAGGGGGTTGGGTGGGTGAAAGGTGCGGCGACCGACAGATGAGGGAGATGGGTTTGGGTCGGGTAAACCCGAATTACCCGATACCCAATTAAGATGGGTTTGGATAAAAAAAATCTAGTCCCGATAGTGTTTGGACCAGGCTTGGATAGTGTATTGAATATTCGTGTTTGGGTTTGGGTAGTTATGCACCCGGCCCGAACCTGGCCCATTGCCATCCCTACTAGATGGCTTCCCTCCTCTCTTCAATAGGTAATAATGGCCCATCATCCAATTTGAGATCATAGCTATGGTGCAGTTCTTTACCACTAACCAGAACTTGAAACTTGGAAGCAGACCTTCATCATGTTTCTACCAAAGTGGCAAGAAACATCGGAGCAAGGCACTCTAGACCGATTAGCATGTGCATGACTTTGTACAAGGTTTGTGCTAAGTTGATAGCATATGGTATGAAGCCCATTCTCCTACAGCTGATCTATCTAGAGCAAGGGATTTTCATTAGCAACTATAGTATCTCTGACAATGTTCTCATCTCTCAATAGTTTATACATGACCTTCGCTGTGCCTCTGCCCACTATAGCCTCATAGCAGTCAAACTGGATATAGAGTGCACCTACAATCATATGAGTTGGTAGTTTCTTAAGTGGGCCTTAGTGGACTTTGGCTTTTACCCTTTGAATCGATTGGATCATGGCATGCGTATGTAACCCTTCTTTTGCCATTTTGATTAGGAGATGCCCTCAGACTTCTTTTGCTTCATGGTTGGGCTACGACAAGGTTATTCCCTATCCCTTTGTATCTTCATTATTTATGTTGTGTCCTTTCATGAGCCTTGCATGCTGTGTCTCGTGGGTCGATACTAGATCCCTATGTACTAGTTCCAAGAGCCCAACTACTATAGCATTTACTATTTGCAGATGATTGCCTACTTATGGGCCAGACTTTAGTTCAGAATGCCATCAACTTTAAAATGATTTTGGAGGAGTATTGTTTAGCTTCGGGTTAGAAGGTCGATCTCCTCAAATCAGTTGTGTATTTCAGCTCAAGGATGCCAATTCATCTACAACATATAATCAGGGATAGACTTGAAATTGTGGAGCACAGTGAGATCTTATAGTAGCTAGGAGTCCCCATCTCCAAGTATAGATTTAAGAGGGCCAAGTGTGTGGCTGTGAAGCTATTGATTTGGGAGTAGTTGATGGCTAGCAGGCTAGAGCTCTTTTTCTATGATGGGCAAGGTCATCTTGGTAAGGTCAGTTTTTAGTACTATATCTGTCTATATTCTTTCAAATACGATCTTGCTTAAGGCCTCGGTGGTGAAACTTGAGTAATACTTTCAGAGCTTTTTGTGGGGCTCGTGCCCTAAAGGTGGTGGTGTACACCTACTAACCTGGGATGTGTGCCAACCGTTAAGGGATAGTATAGCCTTGGTATTCAATCCTTAGTCACAAAATAGGAGGCTCTAATTGCTTGACATGTAGCCAGGCTTTTGCTCGGTCCTGATAGCTTATGGAGTACAATGGTGAAGGCTAGGTATAATCCAGGCCAATGAGCAATGAAATCTAGGCTAGTCAAAGTACGTAGCTCCCTTCTATGGAAAGAGATCTATGCATGAGTTTCCAATATGATTTTTGGGATGAGATGGCTCCTAGGGGATAGTCAGTTTATGAAGCCCCTGCTGGACTTGTGGATTGCTAACATAACCTTGAGCCAGTGGCTAACTTTCATTAGCTCTAAGATGACAAATTCTATTAGGATATACAATCTATTCCATCCGAATGGTAAAGCCTGGGACCCAGCAATAGTGGCTCATCTCTTTAGGGAGCAACAAGGAGAGCATATGCGATCCATGGCAATTCTTATACACAACAATCAGGATGTTAGGGTCTATGGATCCTCCTACACTTCAAGAGCAATGATGGCCAACCTCTACCGCCTGTATCAAAGGGAGCCTACCAGCTATCTAAATGTTGGGTGCATCTGAAGGACCGGAGTATACTCAAGGGTGAGCCTTTTCTTTTGGAAAGTGGCCTAACCAGCTTTTGACCAGGTCTATCCCAAGGGATAAAGGCATGGACCCCTAGTCAACCTATCCATCTTGTAGATTAAAGGGTGAGACGGTGGAGCACATCCTCTTTCGATGTCTGAGGGCTGAACCAGTTTAGTACCTTATGGGTTTGCATCAATTGATCATCTAAGGCAAGGCTCCAATTCAAGCATTCATGGAGCTTCTGAGGTGGAGCATTGGGGGCAATATGACCATGGTGATAGGTATTCGAGCAGCCTATAATGCTCACATTTGATTATCTAGGAATTGCTTAGTATTCGAGTCCAGGAGGTGCCTAGTGAAACTCATTTTGGAGAGAGCTCTCGTACTGGCAACGAAGCTAATTGAAGTGATCTTGAGGCCCCTTATGCCTTTATGCCTGGCACTCCTAAGCTTCTCATGTAGCGATCAGACAGGTATTTATCTCTTGGGAACCCCCTCCTCTGGTGTACCTCAAGGTCAACTTTGATGACATTATCATAGACAGGGATGGTGACACTAGCTTTATTATCCGTGAGCCTGGTACAAGGTTGGTGGTGATCTGGGAGAGTTACCTTTTCGAGCTTACGATTTTTAAAACAAAACTTTGTATCACTTAAGCGAGGATCATCCACAAGTGGCAAACTTTGCAATCTAACCACCTAGGCATCAAGGAAGATTTTGCTATGGTGGTAGCCTGGATACAAAGATGTACGTGGAGAGAAGATGTACACTTTCTTTTGGAGGACATCATGATTTTGTTGATTTTTTAAATAATATATTTTTATTAAATATTTATGAAACTAGTGCCATCTATAATATATTTATCAAACTAGGTACTTTTTAACACATGAAAAGTACGGACATAAGAGGAGATTTACATAAAGAAATCATAGGTACAACATGTGATTTTGCCATTTCAAAATTTAATTAAAATTTTTAAAAAAATAAAAAATAAAAAATAAAATATAATAACATGATATTATAATAATATATTATGATATATTTTATATTCTAATAAATATTTCATATTCTAAAATATAAATATATTATAATATATTAAATTATATAATATATTTTATAATATAGTATATTTGTTGATGCACGCATACCAGCTGCAACAAATATTTAATAACATATATAATATATTATAATATATTACTTATTATACATTAAGTAATATATAATATACTATATATTATATAGAGTATATAATATAGTACATTTGTTATTAAAATAGTATATAGTATATTATATATTATATATAAATAATAATATATATCGCTATTATTTATATTATAATATATTATTTTAACATGGAGCGTTCCGTCGGTTGTGTTGCAATGACGGACTACGGCATGTGAGCAAGATTGGATACCACCAACACGCTGAGCGATGGTTGCTATCTTGATGGCTTCCGTTAGCCTTGCCGTACCGACGGGTATCACATGTGATGGAGCCGTGCACCTCCATGATGGTCGGACCGGTTACATGGTGTGACCATCGAGAATACCCCCATGGTAAGATTGGGTGATTGCACAAGTACAAGGCTAAATACCACCAACATGCTAAGTTGCCGTATCGACGGTACCCCGTACGGTGGAGCCACGTGCCATGCTAGCGACTGGACCCATCACGCGATACGATCAGGTCTCGAGAGGCATGAGCATGTGGGTGCTTGGGCTCCTATCGCCCTCGCGTCCCATCACCTCCAACTTCACCGCTCGATGGATATCCTATTCTATCATGCTGCACTGACGATACTCGGCATGACACCACCGTTACCATGACCGGTGCATGTGTATCAACAAATATACTATATTATAATATATAATATATAATTTCATATATTATAATATGTTTATCATATTTTAAAATATATAATATTTATTATAATATAAAATATATTATAATTTATTATTATAATATCATGTTATTATATTTCTTATTTTTCATTTTTTTGTAGTTTTTTAAAATTTTTTGTTTTTAATTTTTTTGAAAAAGATTTTTATTTTTTTATTATATTTTGAAATAGAAAATCGTAGGTATAACCTACAATTTCAATGAAAAATCACATGTATAACCTATAATTTATCTACTTAATTTTCAAAGTCCCACTTCCCTTTTAAAAAAATATCCATACTTTTTATGTCTTCAAAAATATCTAGGTTCGTAAATATATTCAGGATTGCACCAATTTTATAAATATTTAATAAAAATATTATTTAAAAAAACTCTGATTCTGTTAGGGGATGTATGCATAGTCTTGAATATCTTGGATGTCTTTTAAGAGACGAACATTATAATTAACTGGGTTTCCATTTTTATTGTGGAACATTCTACTAATTTCACATGGATGGGTACGGTGGTAGCCCAAGATCACTCAATAATATTTTATTTATTTTTTTATTTGGATGCATTCACAGAAGACAAATGCTCCATTTTTACTTTAAAAAAAATACGAGCACTGAAATATTTTCACCGGATCGGGAGACTTTCCAGCTTGTCCGGTCTAGTATGGCTCGGCGCCGGCGGCTGGCTTATCCGACTTGGCTCCAGCCAAGTCAACAACCATTCCACGATGCTCACAAGTTATATACAATTCCATGCGTTGAATTGTGGACAGGGAATCCAACTAACCGGGTCGTTGGACAAGAAAAAAGGCACGTGGCTACGAGAGGTGCACGTGCTTTACAATAGATTCGCTGTAGCTTTTGCGGCAATCTTGTCATGATCTCGTGTCTGAACGAGAACCTCCGTGGTCCTCCAAGCCGTGATGTTCACAGTCACTGGCCAACTTGTAAAGTGTAATAAAATCCACACTGCTCGCGTGACGTGCAAGCGGAGCTTTCAATCGCTTCGTTTTCACAGCATCCACCGGCGTCTCTGCACGGTGTTTCGGTAGAAAGTCTTCCCTTCGTTATTTAAAAGATACATATCATCATGCTCAATTAACAGAAATTTAAATTTTTTATTTATCAATTATATTTCTTATAAATAATTCGATTAAATTCAGGATACATTCTTAATTACGTAATCGGAATAAAAGAGAGCGTACTACTTTGATGATTTAGCGGGATCAAGTTGATGTACTCATCTACGAAGGAAGGGTGACATAATAGAATAGCTAAGACGGATTTAACCTCTTTTTTTTTTTTATTTATATAAAAAAAATATATATATATATACATATCATCTTCTGATTAAAGGTTTGGACTATCATGGAGGATTAAGTTTGTTGCAAACGTGCTGTTCGTTTCTTAATATGGCTTGCTAAAAGTCATATTTTAGTTTCGAATGTTAACTGCTTTGAATTTATTATTCATTTTTTTATAATAATCGATAAATTTTAATTATTGATGTAGAAAATGTATAATAATAATATAATAATAATAATAATATAAGAACATTTAAAATAGTGGCCTAGTACTTGTGATAGAGACATGGAGAGATCTAATAGAATAGCTTTTAGAAAAGTAATCAATAAATTAAATAATTGATTGATTAATATGAGTCGTATCCGTGCAGGTCAAAGTATCCAATAGCTAAAAATTTATACGATCAAACCCATATCAATCCGATAACATATTATGTTGCAATATGGATTTGATTTTGTTGAAATTACGTGGGCTCAAACCAAATTATAATGATGCACACACAAACAGCTGCACACATACCAAATTTAGATATAAATATATCTAAACTCCAGGGCATGGATGCGTTTTTTAAAATCGAAATTCAACTCATAAGTTCTGGATTGACTTTTAGATCTGAATCTAGATGATTCTAGACACCACTGTTACCCTTGGTACCAAACAGTCAAAGACATCAATATGATGAGGTCGTTTTCCTCCACACGCACACACAGGCAAAAATAAATAAAAAGCAACAACATTAGCATGGCACGTAGGTCCCAAAAACCCTGCCAAACCTTCTTGATCATAATATTCCAGTAGTTAGACTGGTAGATAACAGGGCTTGGCCCACTTGAGCTGTTCTGCGATCCAAGCGAAGAAAAGAGGCCTGGTGGTTTCTCTCATCCTAGTTGGTTTGATGGAGCCCTACCAAACACAATCATGGGACTTTTAAAGTCCAGATCAAACCTGTCTTGCTTCATGTATTGTCTCATATGATTTGTTGTTCTATAAATGTAGACTTGTGATCTCTCTTTCTATAGTCTTGCAAAAGGTTTTTGGCTGAGTTAAATGTATCCAAGACACTCTTCGATTCGTTGCCATCTAAGAACATCGTCGACTCTTCTTGCAAACCATCGTTAGCTCAGTTATCCGTACCCACTTGGGAGAGACCTAGGTTCATATTCCATCTGCAGGATCCCTATCGTATTCTTTTGAAACAAAAACGCCTCTCATTCACTAAAGAAAAACGTGTAATTCTATACAATTTAACAGTCCAAGGGGAGTAGACATTATTCATTTTATGTCCACACACCATGGACATATTTGGTATGGGATGATCCATCTAAGATCAAGATGATGTAGGTGGAGGTGATGGGATAACCGCATTTAGTTGCACCATGATGATCCTGCATGTTAGTAATTCCAAATTTCCCCTATTTCTTAACCCACAGTCTATTAAAGCCAATGGTATGCAGGGAAACTATAATAACATACCACAAATTCCGCTCATTCAAAATTTAATTTTTGAATTTTGAATTCAAATCTCTATTATAATTTTTCCTTATCTATTTCCCACATTTTCTATCTATTCAAATTCAAAAATCAAAATTTGAATTTAAATTAATGCTGAAATATTTTTCCTTATTTTTCTCTTGTACGTACTGTATATATTATATATAAAAAAAATTCAAGAAAAATCAAGTAGGATTTTAGTTATTTTATTGTATTTCTTATATGGTATCAAAGTCCCTCTACTCTCAAGCTTTTGATCCTATTGAGATGGCCCACCTTCCCATCCCTTGTAACATAACCACTTCCGCTACTCCACCAGCCTTAAACATCCTGACCTTTCCACCTCTCAAACTCCCAGCAACAACTACTTACCGTGGAAGGCACAATGCCTTGCTCTACTCAGAAGATGTGATCTAGTTGGGTTGATTGATGAAAGTGACCCTTGCCATCATGGCACCTCCCTACTCCAACGACCACATAGACAACTCCAATGATGATATCTAAAGCCTCTCCTCTCCGGTTCCTAACCGAGCATACCTGCTCTATATTAAGCGAGACTAGCAGGTTATGGCATGGCTCATCGCTTCTCTCTCTGTATCCTTGCTCCCTTCATCATCGACCTCAACTCTTCTCGCACCATAGCTACGGACTAAGCTGCAGTCCCTTTGGCATGGTACGAGCACCTTCCTCGACTACATCTAAAGAGTTAAGGTGATAATCGACAACATGGCAGCCATTAGCCATCACGTCTCTTCCATGGAGTTAGTATTTCAAGTGCTTATAGGGCCGGGTTCGAGTTTGACTCCATCATGGCCACACTTGCAAGCACTGAAGGCCTCTCTCTTAGTGAGCTTCTTGCACATCTCATGGATCATGAAAGCCTCTTTCATCATCAGGCATAGCTATACTTGAATACCTCCTTTCCTATTGCACACAAGTCTAACGAGGGCATGGTCCATCCCGTTAACTTGCCAACCCATAGCAAATGCCGCAAAACTACCTAGCTTCTAACCAAAGGTGCTCAGGTGGAGGTCGCAGACACAACCATGGGCACTCTCACTAGCATCAAGGATCTTAGTGTCAGCTATATCATGAATGTGACCAATTTATTATGAATTGCCCATAATGCTTCAACCCCAATTTCCATGGCATTACTCACAACAATTTTTTATTTGTGATGGGCGTTGCCGTTGCTAAAACATTTGAAATTCTAATTTTTCAAATTTTTTAAATCTTTTAATTAGCGATAAATTTTTTTTATTGCTAATATGTAAATCGATGTATTAGCGATAGCAAAATCTATCGTCGCTAATAGAGTTCCATTAATAAACAACCCTCCATCAGTTCTAAAAAAATTTACTTCGCCCCTCCTACCTCCCCTTCCCTCGGTGCTCTCCCTGCTGGTGCTATCCCCTCCCTCGCTGGTGCTCTCGCACCCCCTTGCTGGTGCTCCCTTGCAAATGCTCTTCCCTCGCTCACCAGTGCTTCCCTCCCTTGCCGGTGCTCCACCTCCAAAAAAATCTGCTTCCCCCCCTTTGATGTGGACATCACCCAGCATGGATTTTGATGCATACCCAGCATTTTTTAAGGAGACATATATATTTATTTTTTATTTTACTTGGGTATATGGAGATTCGGCATATTATTTTTATTTTTATTATTTTGTATCCAGCTCATACACACATTTCAGAGCATAAAACTGCACTAGATTGGAGTCTATTTTAGATTAGTCTCATTATTTCAAATTAGTTTGAGTCATAGTATTTTAGTTAATTTGGTCTCCAATTTGTTGGGGAGTCCTAGTATTTTGGTCTCCAATTTGTTGGGGATTGTGGTCTATTTAAAGCAGCCCTATCAATGAAATAAATCGATCGACAAGAATGAATGAAATTATTAGGTTTTCTGACACCCTCCTCACCTGTATTATCTCTTCCTCTTCCTTCCTTGTCTTCTCTCTCCTCGTCTTCTTCTTCCTTCTCTTCTCTTTCTCCTCTCTTCTTCTTTCCCTGCTATCTCTCTTTTCCCCTTCTCTTCTCTCTACTTTCCTAAGTGATCTGAAGAGTTAAACCACCGAACCCCTTTGTTAGTAGTCTTCAAGCTCCCATGACCTACCACTATAGTTGCCATCAACCGCCCACCTTCCATGCCACCAACACCATTTGTCTCCTCCCCGAGCATGCCACCACCAACTGCATCACCACCCTCTCGTTCAACCTCAGCCCATAGCTGATCCCTTCTTCCACCCATGAAATGACCACCCAACCGAGCATCCCTCGCCAAGCCATCCCTACCATCTCTGGAGACTGACCCAGCATCCGATCTCCTTGATTCCCACCATGACCACTGTGCTGACAATCTCTGAAACAGGATGACTGGGTCACAGCTGCCATCGTGCCATCGTGTGACCACCCTATGCTACAACCGACCATGAGATTCGTCCATGAATTTAACCCCCATCCCAATCTCCCATTGCTGGTGAATCTCTCCGTCGACTCCCCTACTGCTAGTTCCACCGGCATCTTCCACTCCAATGATAACCTCCTCCAAGACCACCAGTGACCCCTTGCTAGATTCCATCGCTGAAGTCCCCCTCCCCTATTCGGCACAATCATGAAGGCACCCAAGGGACTCAAGATAATCCGGAAAATAAGAGGCTTAGGTTTATTTGATTAATTGGCTCCACCACTTCTTGATCACATGGTTGAAAAAAACATGTGCTCGACCAAGAAGTTCACATGCTTTTAAAGCAAAACCAGAAAACATGCCGATCTCTAATTTTGGGTTCATTAGGCTGAATTAAATTTTATTCCTATTTGAAAAAAAAAATTGATTGCTGTTATTTTATATTTTGGTGAACCAAATCCAGTAACTTCCTCCTATTTCATTCATGAATCATTGGCTGGATACCTCAACTACTCCTAGGTTGATCTCCCTTTTTCAGGACTCTATGACATCTCATGCTTGGTGAGAACTTTTTCATGGTTTAGATTAAAATTTAAAATTTATTGCTGAAATTTTATTTATTTTTCTATCTTTAATTTAATTAAATCTAAAATAATTATATTGAAAAAAATCTAGCCTAGCAGTCATTTCTTAATGACCAATGATCCGGCTTTTAAAAAAATGTAGACTATGCATGCCGATCGGGTCACTTCCTAGATCAGACCTTAATTTTAACTGAGTCTAAATTAGTTTCATTCTTGCCTTGATTATTTACTCTTATTTACTTTATTTATTTATTAATTTTATCTGCTAACTCAATAGATGATCTAATGGTCTAGGATAGCTAGCCTATCCTACATCAGATTTAGATTTGGTATCAGAGCCCATCTTAGTTTAGGTTAGGTTAGGTATATTTGCATTATAAAAAAATTTAAATTCAGCATAATTAGTATTTTACATACCCTGCATATCTTTTAGTTTTTTAGGAAGTTCTATTCATAGAAAACTCTAAAAATTATAAAAACTACTTCATTTCTATGATTGTGGAATCCTAAAATTGCTTTGAAATTCATGTCAGATTATAATTAGATTCTTAGCTTCTATTCTAGAATTTTGCAACTAGTGGTTTTGGATAACCTCTATTCAAACCCTAAGTCCCATTTCTAGGAATATCAAAAAATTAAAAAATTAGTAGCCATAAAAACTAAACTCGATTTAGAGAATTACTATATATCAAAATTTATGAAATTTCTTTAGGATTCATGCCAGTTTAATCTGGAACTTCTGATTGTGTGCACGGAAATCTGTAACTTGTAGAACTGTATAATACATGTTCTTTTGACAATTTCTATTAGTAGGGTCATTGAAAAATTATAAAATTTATAGACCTAAATCCTAGATTCGAAATGGAAGACATATATTTTTATCAATTTTAAAATTGAGTTTTAAATTGGTAACAAATTTCTTTGAAAAATTGATCACTGCACCTTGAAAATTCTGCTAAAAATTTCAATCCGTGCAGTCCTTAGAAAATCAGTTAATTCTTAATCCTAAGAGCATCCAAAAATTCTAAAACTTAGGTTATTAGAATCTCCGCTCATTGAGGAGTTTAACCTTAATTTGAAATATGTGAAAATATCTCCATAGGATATTTATTTTTGAGTATAAATCTAGACTAAAACATGGATCCTAACCAAATAGCTGTATCCCTCCAAGCTCTCACTAAAAAAATTAATAATCTGACTAATATTTATCAAGAGTATGAACTAAGAATAGAAAATTTGAAAAAAAAATGAGCTAATAATAACCATATTTGGAATACCCCTCTTAGACTTATGACATAGTCAACCAAGATGGTTGATTCCAAAATTTAATATTTTTTATGCAAAGGACTAGACCATACTGCTAGTAAGTACCCATCCATCCTACTTATAGAAAAATCTAAAATAGAAAATCATAAAAATAACCCTTAAGAAGAAGTCTATATAGTGGATCCTGAATTAGCGAACATCTATGATAGTTATAGCACAATATAGATTGACATTATACTTGAGTTACAACTAGACATAAAAGAAGATAGATGTGTATTGAACCAACTTAAAGATATTGAAAATAGAAACAACACTGCTATTCTTCATACCCTTGATAGTCAAGATGATAACATATGCAAGGAAAATATTAATAGCAGTACCTACATTGACACCATCTCTCCTGATGACGTTTCACATCTAGATTTGGTACCTGTAGATTGCTCGAGTTCCTATAATGTGGCTTGTAAAAGTACTCCATCTATCCCTCTTAAGCATAGGTGTTTATTGATCCATATTTATCCCAAAGAATTCTATGCTGTGGTCCAAGTCCTTAAGATTAGAGTCATCATCTTCTTCTATAAGAATTTATCCTTCATTTAGACCATGAGACCTTTAGGTTTTTCAATTCACAAAAAAATTTAAGTCCAAAATCTAAAAAGTGGATTGAGTTCCTTCAGGCCTACACCTTTATCATAAGGTACAAAGTAGATATAGATACCAAATTTGATGTGGAGGCCTTATCGGTAATAGGTTATGGGCTTTGACAGTTAAAAGAAAAATATAATGAATGCCTATAATTAAAAAATAAATAAAAAATAAAAAATAAAAAAAATATTATTATTATACACCCATTACTTGTACATACTAAATTATTAGAGTTAGTATCATCCTTTGTAGAGCATATTAGGAGTTTGCATAAAGAGATCAGTGATAAATTAATATAAGTAATTAAATAAATAGTTAGCATATTTTCATCGACAAGTAATGATTTTACTAAGGATGATTATATCATGTTAGGGTTAGACCTGAGCGATTTTTACCAAGAACCGTTTGGAAGCTACATATCTAAGAAACAAGCACATTCAAGATTTTAAAGAAAGTTGGATCTAATACGTATGTTAAAGAACAAGCATTGATACCCAGTGATATGTTTGAACCTGTACCATCCTTTGTAAGAGACCCTCACTCTAAGTATCCACAAGTCCAATTAAGAGATAGCACGATGAGATCGATCACATCCTCGATGAGCATATCAAGTTTACTAGGAGCTGAGACTATCATGGCTATTTGGTTCACTAGCGAGGCAGGTTGAAGTTCGAGGATTCCTGGAATGTCTGAGTACTTTTGGAGTAGTATGGAGCCTAACTCGATGGAGTCGATTCTCCCCATCCTAGGGGAATGATGGGGACATCGTCCAATGCGGATTCTAATGCACACCCAGTATTTTTTTGAGCAGACATATGAATTTATTTTTTATTTTACATCGGTGTATGAAAATTGGGCATATTATTTTTATTTTTATTATTTTATATCCAACTCATGCACAAATCTCAAAGCATAAAATTGGATTAGTTTGGAATCTATTTTAGATCAATCTTATTATTTTAGATTAGTTTGAGTCCTCATATTTTGGTTAATTTGGTCTCCAATTTGTTGGGGAGTCTTAGTATTTTGATCTTCAGTTAATTCGAGGATTGTAGTCTATTTAAAGCAGCCTAGTCAATGAAATAAATTGATCGATAAAAGTGAATAAAATTATTGGGTTTTCACGACTCCCTCCTCTTCTATATTCTCTCTTCTTCCTTCCTCCTCTTCTTCTTCTTCCTTCTCTTCTCTTTCTCCTCCCTTCCTCTTTCCCTAGTATCTCTCTTTTCTCTTTCTCTTCTCCCTACTTTCCTAGGTGATCCAAAGAGTTAAAACCGCCAAACCCCTTTGTTAGCAATCTTCAAGCTCCCATGACCTGCCACTATAGTCGCCATCAATTGCCTGCCTCCCACACCACCGACACCATCCATCTCCTACACTTGATCAAAGTAAGCCACCACCAACTCCGCCGCCACACTCCTGTTCGACCTCACCCCACAGCCGATCCCTTCTTCCACTCGTGAAACGACCACCTGACCGAGCATCCCTCGTCAAGCCATCCCTACCATCTCTGGTGACTGAACCCAGCATTCGATATGCCTGATTTCCTCCCATGACCTATAAGGAAACCTTTCCCCCAAGTAAGGGACGATACATGTATTTTAAAACTTTTCTAAAATCATGCAGCAGCGGAAAGCGATAAAACAATTTTATCAATAAATGTTAATCTAATTAACACAAGTCCCTATCAGGATCTAAATATATCTGGAGTAATGTAAATATGAAATCATGTAATAATTATATCATACATAATTTAAAACATACATTTTACCAAAGGCTGCAGGAAGATGCCCGGACTGGCTGTCGCGATCCTAACGGCATCTCGGACCTGTAGGAGGGCCTCCTGCTCTACTAGCAACATACGTGTACTGTCTCTGCTGGTATCCACATGGGGCTCATCATAGCTAAGTCGTAAGGGACACCGGACTGCTAGATCCTTGCAACCCCCTCCTCTTTCAGCAACTCGGGCTTACTTCGAAAGATCACCCGACCGATACCTAGATCAGGTTCTGGCTTCTATCTTGCAAACTTGCTTTTGAAAGATTAAGGACCTTCTTTCCTCTCCTTCCTCTTATCTAAACAAGCTCTCAATACTTGGAAGAAATTTAAGAGAAGGAGGATAAATGAATAGTAAGGAGAATGGATTATTTGGAAAGAAACCTCCCAAATGTTCTCTTCCCTTCTCCCTTTCTCTTCCCTCACCCAAGCACTCTCCAAGCTCAACTCTCATGGCCGGCCACACCCCTCTCCCCTCCTTATATAGGCCACACAATAATAAAAGGATAATGGTTGGTGAGTGTGAACACATTTAAAGAAGAGAAGATAAACCTTCTCTCTTTAAATGCTTTCATACTATCATGAAAGCTTTATCTTGCTTTAATCCCTCTAATAAGGTCAATTCTCCATTCCAAGTCACCAACCTTGGTGATTATGACTATTTAATGAGGGATTACCAAGTCAAAATACGGAGGGGATTAGGTGAGCACAAGACTTAAGAAGTCTTTGCTTATGTTATCCCTTACATCACCCATGCTTACATCATACAAACATCATCCATGCTTACATCATGCTTACATCATTCATGCTTTCATCATGCTTACATCATGCACACATCATCCATGCTTACATCATGCTTACATCATGCAAACATTATCAATGCTTCATCATGCAAACGTTATTCATGCTTACTTTATGCAAACATCATCATGTTTACATCATGCAAACATTATGTGGCATGTGAAAGGAGAGAGGGGGAGTGCCATGTGGAGTGAGGAGAGAGAGTCCCAGTCCAACTGGGCTCTGATTCATGGTCCAATTTAAAATTGATTTGATACTCAAATCAAAAGTCAGATTTAAATCCAATCGAACCAATTTCGAAAAGACTATTGATCCTAACATAATTTGGAATAATTAAGATTAAATTAAAATTTATTTAATTTAATTAATAATTAATCCATAATTAATCAGGTCATCTCTTAATTGTAATAATTATAATTAGGACCAAATCGATTTGCTGATTAGTTACTTAAGCCCCTAATATATGTGACCCCTCATGTTCAAACACTATAGGTAGTACGAGAACATTTCCAGTACCAGCCAAAGTTGCCATTTAGCAATGACACCTGGTATCCGGATAGGTTGAAAAATTGCAGAGCAATCTGAACCTATCGAATATTGAATAGCACTGAACTTATTCCTTGATCATCCTGATGCTCCGGATGGCATAGGGTTAAACTGCCCAACCCTAATTAATCCATCTCAATATGTCTTAAACAAAGAATCCTTGTAACCCTTTACAAGGAATGCCCTGGCTAAGGTCTTTCTCAATTGAGGCATACTAAGCATTCAATCCAAACCATTTGGAGAGATCAATCCTATCTCGATCCTACTACCACTACACAAGTACTTGACTATACCCAGTAACCTTCCGTCACCGGATTAGAAATCCGAGTAGTCCGGTATCTAAGTACAGTGAGTTGCTTGCAAGCTGCCATAGTGATATCAAGTCAGAGGAATAATTCGTATCCACATTCTAATGCAAGACTCTTCTTCGATATAAAGAGAGTCCCGCATGAGAGTCATGTTCAGTGAAGTATCAAAACACAACATCTGATGTCATACTATCATCCCCATGCTCTTTGGTTAAGAGGACAACCAACAAACATGACATCAACGACCTACTCTCGATACACCATTGTCTTGAACAGCATATCCTTTGGTCGCGAACCAGTTTATGAACTACACGATGTATCCTCTCTACATCACATACAAGGTAGCTCAAAAGATATCATCATACAAGAGTTCAATTAGAAAGATGATATATGATGAACAACCATAATAAACCTTTTATTCAATTTAATAATTCATACATTTACATGAGTTGCATAACCATCTATAGCCTAGATGATTGGCTTTGGGACACAATTCCCAATAACTCCCACCTGGACTAAAGCCAATCGGAATAGAATCTAATTCCTATCTTCCATTTACTATCATCGAACTCTTGAATTCCAATGGCTTTAGTGAAGGGGTCGGCCAAGTTCTCCTTTCCATCAATCTTTAGAAGGTCGATGTTACCTCATTCAATGATTTCCCGGACAAGGTGATAGTGACGCAGAATATGTTTGGTCTGCTGATGTGACTTCAGCTCTTTGGCTTGAGCTATGGCTCTAGTGCTGTCACAATACACTAGAATAGGACCATCTAAAGAAGGTGCCACTCCTAGCTGGCTAAGAAACTTTTGCAACCACAGAGCCTCCTTTGCTGCATCCAATGCCATAATATACTCTGCTTCACAAACAGAATCAGCCATTGTATGCTGCTTGAAACTTTTCTAGCAAATAGCTCTACCGTTAAGGATAAATGAAAACTAGACACACTCTTGCTATCATCTTTATTTGACTGAAAACTAGAGTCAGTGTACCCTACAAGTTCTAAGTCAGAATCTCCATAAATAAGTCATTGGTCCTTAGTATTTTTCAAATACTTAAGGATGCTTTTAGCAACTTTCTAATGAGCTTCACCTGGATCAGACTGGTATCTGCTCACTATCCCTAGTGAGTATGCCACGTCTGGTCTAGTACATAGCATAGCATACATAATAGAACCCAATACCGAAGCATATTGAATCCTATTCATATGCTCTCTTTCCTCAGGAGTTGTTGTACAATCCTTCTTGGAAAGAGTAATTCCATGACCTATCAGAAGATAGCCCTTTTTAGAATTTTCCATGCTGAACTACTTCAACATAGTATCTATGTACATAGATTATGACAGTCCCAGAAGCCTCTTAGATCTTGTTGGGAATTGTGTCCCAAAGCCAATCGCCTAGGTTGTAGACGGTTGAGCTAAGTATTGTACTCTTTCTTTGAATTAATAAAATATTATTTTTGGTAGCTCATCACATATTGTATTTCCCTGAAATGAACTTTTTTCATGTGATGAAGTTCTTATGACTACACTGACTTCGATACAGAGAGGATGTATCGAGTGGTCCTTAAACTCTGTTCACAACCAAAGGATATATTAAACTGGACGGCAATATATCAAGTATAGGTTGTTGTAGTTCACATCGTTTGGTTGTCCTCTTGACCAAATGAGTGTGGTGACACTGATGTGATCTACAAGTGGGATATGTGATATCTCATTGAACGTGACTCCGTGCAGCCCCTTTTTGCCAAAGGGATACTCACGATTGGATATGGGTATATGTGTCCCTCTGACCTGAGGTCATCACGGTAGCTTGCAAGCAACTCCTTGTGCTTTGGTGCCGGACTACCCGAATTTTTAATCTGGTGACGGAAGGTTTCTGGGTATAGGCAAGTAATTATGGAGCAGTGATGGACCAAGATGGAATTGACCTGTCCAAACAGTTTGGATTGAATGTCTCGTAGTATCTCAATTTAGCAAATCCTCGGCCGGGGTAGTCCTAGTGAAGAGTCACTGGGCTTGCAAGGTGGAGACACGTAGTCGACTGACTCAGTCTGGGTTGGCAGCCCAATCTCAATCGTCCTGAGCATTAGAGGTCAAAGGGATGAATTATACGATAACCATATGCCAGAGGTTTGATAGTTTGCTCCCGCATCTTCGACCTATCCGGATGCCAGGACCCATTGCTAGATGGTTTCCTGTGCTGGTACTAGAATTGTTCCAGTGCTACCATTTAGGTTCGAACCTATGAGATCACACACCACAGAGGATAACTCTCTGATCTGGATACCGATTACGATTGGGAATCATCTCGGTTTTATGGTCACAGTATTTTTTAGCACTCTTTTCCCGTCTTGCCATTGTCTGTGTCAACCGAAAATTATTCCGGGCTGACCTGGACTGTGCTAGGATTTTTCTGAATCAGTTTTGAATTGATTTGGAGTTCGTTTTGGCCTCTAATTGGTTATGAACCAATTGAACCAATTTTATTGGGCTCGGACCGGTTCAATTGAATTGAACCACCGTTGGTTAATTGAACCAATGGGTTTGAACCAAATTGGTTTAAATGGGTTTAATTGGATCGGTGTTTTTTCTCTCATCTTGACCGTTTTACACGGTAATTCCTTGCGCTGGAGGAGGCCAAACGACCGAAGTTCTTTTCCTGGGCGACGTCTCTTCCTCTCCTCCACCGGTTGATTTACACTCCCATTTATTTGCAGGTTAAATGGAATGGCAGCTGCTGCCTCTTGGCCTCCCCGTCTCTCCACCTCCCTCTCCCTGCTGTCCTATATAAACCATTGCAAGTCCCCCTGTTTCAAAAAGAAAGGTTACACCGTGTGAAGAAGAAAACAACAAGTGTGTTCTTCCCTATGAGAGGTTTTGAGAGCTGGGTCCTATTTTCCATTGGGTTCTGGGATTTGGAGTGTGTGAGGAAGAGTTATAAGGCCCTTTTCCTTGTCCATTAGAGTGCTCAAACCCAGGACTGCAGCAAAGCCTGGTTGCTGCCACCCACTGTGACTGTGTCTCCTTCCAGCGGCTAGCACCGCGCGTGAAGGTGGATCGGAGGGCCCCCGGCGTGTCTCCCCTCTAGAGAGAGTACTCTTCCACTCCTGGGAGCAAGCCTCGCGAGCCGGGATCGTCGCTGCAGCTCCAAACGCCAAGAAGATCGCTGCTGGTTTTCTGCAACCAGAATTTCTGGCAGCAGGTCTTTGGGCATTTTGTACATCGTGTACACTGTGTTTTGGTTGCAGATTTCAGTGGCAAATCGAAGAAGACTTCTCCACCTTGTCGCTGCTGAAATTTGGAAGCAAACGGAGGTCCGGAAGCCTACTTTTGGATGCTCTTTTTCAGGTTCAAAACAGAGTATCCCACGGTCCAAGGAGGAAGAAGGCTGGAATAGATTTATTCCAGCTATTCCAGCATATTCCAGATTTATCCCACAGTTATTCCAGCCAGAATAAGGTATGAAAAATTGTTTTTTTTTTATCATGCATGAATAGAATTTTTAATTCAAATATTTTGCAAATATTTTATATTATCCTACATGCCTATTTGCAACTAGAATTAGATTAGTTTCTGGGTGGAGCAGATTTTTGCTGCGCGGAATTTTAAAATATTTTTAAAATCCAATCTGCTCCCACAGTTGTTTGCATGCCTAGTGTAGGATCATGTCAAACCACCTGTACCGTTCTCTTTCAGATATATCCCTATAGATCTTCATACCTAGTATGAATGAGGCTTCACCCAAGTCTTTCATAAAGAATTGAGATGAAAGCCAGACCTTTATTCTTGTAATGCTGGAATGTCATTTCCGATTAGGAGAATGTCATCCACATATAAAACAAGAAATACAACTACAGAACCATTTCCCATTTATATATACAAGGTTCTTCTTCATTTCTATCGAAGCCATATGTCTTGATACATTTATCAAAGTGCATGTTCCAACTCTGAGAAGCCTGCTTCAGTCCATAGATAGATCTCTGAAGCTTGCATACTTTAGACTCATCTATGGATGTGAACCCTTCAGTCTGTATCATATACACCTCCTCTTCCAGCTCACCATTTAGGAAAGCTATTCGGACATCCATTTGCCAAATTTTATAGTCTAAATATGCTGCCAAAGCAAGCATAATCTGATTGGACTTAAGCATTGCAATAGGAGAAAATGTCTCGTCATAGTCAATACCATAACACTGACGATACCCCTTTGCAATTAGACAGGCTTTATAGATCTCTACCTACCCATCTGCACCACGCCGCTTGAAGATCTATTTACACCCAATGGATTTTATCCCTTCAGGTGGATCAACCAATGTCCATACATTATTGATTTTCATGGACTCCATTTCAGATTTCATGGCTCCCAGCCATGACTGAGAATCAGACCTTGTCATTACATCCATATAGGTGATTGGATCCTCATTATTTTTATCAAGCTCAACAGGATCACCGTCCTGGACCAAGAAATCATAGTATCTATCCGGTTGACATGATAATCTACTAGATCTCCTTAATGGATGCACTATGGGCTTTGGATTTGATCTAATCAAATCTGATTCTATAGTGGTCTTAGAGTGAGGAGGTTCTTCTATCTCTTGAACTTCCCCAAGTTCAACCTCAGCAGCTTGAGTGCCTTTACCAAGGTACTCCCTTTCTAAGAAGGTTGCCCTAAGACTGACAAACAACTTTTGTTCCTCAGGCAGATAGAAATAATATCCTTTGGATTCTTTAGGATACCCAATAAAAAGATACCTATCAGATTTAGGTCTTAGTTTATTTGTTTCCAAATGTTTGACATAAGCCAGACACCCCCAAACCTGAAGGTGAAAAAGAGTCGGCTTCCGTCTAGTCCATATTTCATATGGTGTTTTGTCAACGGACTTACTTGGAACCTTATTCAGAAGGTAGGATGCTGACTCTAGAGCAAATCCCTAAAAGAATTTAGGCAGACCAGCCAAGCCCATCATGGATCGAACGATGTCCAACAGAGTTTGATTCCTCCTTTCAGACACACCATTTAACTAAGGCATCCCCAGAGGAGTCCATTGAGAGAGAATTCCATTCTCCTCAAGATAAGTCAGAAACTCACTGGAAAGATATTCACCACCTCGATCTAATCGAATGATTTTAATAAACTTCCCAGTTTGTTTTTCAACTTTATTACGGTGATGTTTGAACATTTCAAACGCCTTAGATTTATGTCTCATGAGGTAGACATAACCATATCTCGAAAGATCATCTGTAAACATAATGAAATATCTATATCCATCTCTTGCATTGATATTCACATGTCTACATATATCAGTATGTACCAGACTTAGAATATCACTAGCTCTTTCACCCTTTTCAGTAAAAGGTGACTTGGTTATTTTTCCAAGAAAACAAGATTCACAAGTTGGAAAGGATTCACTCTCAATGAGATCTAGGAGACCTTCTCCCACCAACTTATTTATTCTGTTCATGTTTATATGACCTAGCCTACAGTGCCAGAGATAGATATCACTGACCTTATCTATCCTATGATGTTTATTAGTGGTGTACAATACAGTAACAGGATGTGATGGTACATATATGCCATTCTTCAATTATCTATTCATCACATTAGAACCATTCAAAGTGATGTAGCAAATATCTTTCTTTATTGATAATTTATAACCATCATTAGCCAATATGCCTACAGAAATGATATTTACTAAAAAGGAAGGACAAAAATGATATTCATTCAGAATGACAGTACAAGATTTGAAATATAAAAAAACATTTCCTAACACCAGAACTGGAGCTTGACTTCCATTCCCAACGTTCAGAAACCTTTCAGCGCTTCTGAATCTCCTACTAACTTGAAGTCCCTGCATAGTATTGCAAATGTGGTAAGGACTTCCGGTATCCAATACCCAGCTAGTAGTATTATGAATAGAGAAACTACAATGATTTATCTTATAAATACCTTGTCCAGCAACACTTTGCTGCTTTCCCTTCCTTTGACTATTCGGGTCCAGAGTTGCAAGGTAAGCAGAACAATTCCACTTCCAGTGACCCGGCTTCTTGCAGAAGAAGTATTATGCCTTACTCTCATCAACCTTTACCCTCCTAGTCTGACTTATCCTAAGTTTTCGATACCAGCTATCGAAGTTGGGTCCAGACAGTTTGTCATTATCTAATAATGGCCAGAGCGACAAAGTGGTTGACATTATCTGAAAAAGGAGAACAAGACCTATCAGTGTATAAATTATTTAAAATTCTAAAGACATGAATTTTAGTCTAAAGGTTTCTCCGACTATTTTATTCAGATTGGTAGCCTCTATACTCCAATCCGAAGAATAGCATTTATCCTTTAGTAGGTACTAGGATCCAATAGACTACATATGAGCCCGACTTTGGCCGGCCAACCCAAATGCATCTAAAGGTAGATACAATACCAATTGCTTCTCCAACCAATTCCTAGTAATTGTTTTGCCCCAAGGGTCCTCACAATCAACCTTTGGACCTCCTATTGAAAGTACTGGTTAGGTCCAACCAT
The DNA here is from genome assembly GCA_021397845.1 of Areca catechu. Taxonomy (NCBI): domain Eukaryota; kingdom Viridiplantae; phylum Streptophyta; class Magnoliopsida; order Arecales; family Arecaceae; genus Areca; species Areca catechu. The sequence goes on along the minus strand of CM038038.1, from coordinate 10,983,867 downwards.
TAACATGATCAAATTCAATGTTTCTAACTAATCCATGATCAAGCCCAAGTTTAGCTGGCCAACCTGACCACATGTTAAGATAGTCGTACCGAGCCATAATATGCTGAATGGCAATCCCACTTGCTTCATAACCACCCGTTCTTTGGAACTGCCGATGACCACCCAACTTATGGACTCATTGCCAATCCAACTTAATTGGAGGCTAAGACTCAGGCTATCTCATAACTTAGTCTTTTTATGGACCCAATAATTTAGAGGATTTCAATTTTATGATATTTGAGAGGAAGACATGGACCTTGATCAAGAAAACTCTCACCAAATACTTGGAGGGTTTCTAGATCAACTTGATCCATGTGCACCTATAAAGCAGTCAGACTGATTAACCTTAGTTGACATGGATCAACTCAAATCAATAGATGGTCTAATTTAATTTGATTCACCACATTAGCCAGGTAAGTAAGATCAAGGGATGTGTTATGCCAGGTAAGACTCTTGCCTTAGTCACCAACCATGAGTTGGCCAGGTAAGAATTAGCCCCAAAGAACCTTGATCACAACTGTCAAACTTATCTCAGACACCAAATGGTTTACCAGACTTAATTAGACTAATCTAAAGAATCGGGCTCACCATGAAGCCATGAATTAAGTCCACTTAGATGTATGGACTGATCAAAGTAACTATTAGAGAGATCTATAGAGGAGATACCTAATTCAACTTTTGATTAGTCTTTTCTCTATTTAATTCATTCATCTAAACCTAGGTCTAACCCATTTAAGGACCCAATTACAACTAACCCATTCAACCCATGATTTATGAATCATGACTTAAGATTAGAATGATATCCTAAATCCTAATCATGCATCTTAATTCTCAATTAAGTGTATTCATTATTTGAAACATTTTCAATATTATATGAAACAATTTCATAATTACCATTTGAATTTTTCAAATTTTTAGATCAAACTTCTTTTAGATCTTATCTAAACATAGTTATGATCTTAGATTAAAATAATTTTAATCCTTTAAATTCCTCACTTTCTTCTTCATAAGGTCATGACGCAGCGGCACCCCTACACGCCATAGGAGAACCCCTTAGAATGGGAAGAGATGGCCTTTAAACCATGCTTCTCTTCTATGACTGGATGGCCATGGCGAATCCACCTTAATCCTAGTACTACGTGAAGAAAATCAAATCGATTTCATGAAAACATTAAACCAGATGCATCTACAACCTAGATACTCTGATACCACTATAGGGAAACCATTCTCCCGGATAAGGGACGATACATGCATTTTAAAACATTTCTAAAATCATGCAGCAGTGTAACACAAGCCCCTACCAGGATCTAGATGCATCTAGAGTAATGTAAATATGAAATCATGCAATAATTATGTCATACATAATTTAAAACATAACTTTCACCAAAGGCTACAGAAGATGCCCGAGCTGCCTGTCACGATCCCAACGACATCTCAAACCTGTGGGAGGGCCTCTTGCTCTGCTAGCAGCACATGTGTACTGCCTCTGCTGGTATCCACACAGGACTCATCATAGCTGAGTCGTAGGGGACACTGGACTGCTAGATCCTTGTAGCCCCCTCCTCTTTCAGCAACTCAGGCTTACTTTGGAAGATCACCCGACCGACACCTAGATCAAGTACTGGCTTCTATCTTGCAAACTTGCTTTTGCAAGATCAAGGACCTTCTTTCCTCTCCTTCCTCTTATCTAAACAAGCTCTCAATACTTGGAAGAAATTTAAGAGGAGGAGGAATGAATAGTAAGGAGAAGGAACTATTTAGAAAGAAACCTCCCAAATGTTCTCTTCCCTTCTCCCTTTCTCTTCCCTCACCCAAGCACTCTTCAAGCTCAATTCTCATGGCTAGCCACACCCCTCTCCCCCCCTTATATAGGCCACACAATAACAAAAGGATAATGGTTGGTGAGTGTGAACACATTTAAAGAAGAGAAGATAAACCTTCTCTCTTTAAATGCTTTCATACTATCATGAAAGCTTTATCTTGCTTTAATCCCTCTAATGAGATTAATTCCCCATTTCAAGTCACCAACCTTGGTGATTATGACTATTTAATGAGGGATTACCTAGTCAAAATGGGGAGGGGATTAGGTGAGCACAAGACTTAAGAAGTCTTTACTTATGTCATCCCTTACATCATCCATGCTTACATCATGCAAACATCATCCATGTTTACATCATGCAAACATCATCCATGCTTACATTATGCTTACATCATTCATGCTTTCATCATGCACACATCATCCATGCTTACATCATGCTTATATCATGCAAACATCATCAATGCTTACATCATGCAAACATCATGCAAACATTATTCATGCTTACTTTATGCAAACATCATCATGTTTACATCATGCAAACATTATGTGGCGTTCGGAAGGAGAGAAGGGGGAGTGCCATATGGCATGAGGATAGAGAGTTCCAGTCCAACTGGGCTTTGACTCATGGTCCAATTTAAAATTGATTTGACACTCAAATCAAAAGCCAGATTTAAATCCAATCAAACCAATTTTGAAAAGGCTGTTGACCCTAACATAATTTGGATTAATTGAAATTAAATTAAATCTAATTTAATTTAATTAATAATTAATCTATAATTAATCAGGTCATCTCTTAATTGTAACAATTATAATTAGGTCCAAATTGATTTGCTGATTAGTTACTTAAGCCCCTAATGCGTGTGATCCCTCAAGTTCAAACACTATAAGGTAGCACGGGAACATTTGTAGTACTAGCCAAAGTCATCATCTAGCAATGACATCCAGCGTCTGGATAGGTTGAAAAATTATAGAGCAATCTAAACCTATCGAATATGGAATAGCACTGAACTTATTCCTTGATCATCCTGATGTTCCGGATGGCATAGGGTTAAACTGCCCAACCCTAATTATTCCATCTCAATATGTCTCAAATAAAGAATCCTTATAATCCTTTACAAGGAATGCCCTGGTCAAGGTCTTTCTTAATTGAGGCATACTAAGCATTCAATCCAAATCATTTAGAGAGATCAATCCTATCTCAATCCTACTACTGCTATACAAGTACTTGACTGTACCCAGTAACCTTCTGTCACCAGATTAGAAATACGAGTAGTCCGACACCTGAGCACAGTGAGTTACTTACAAGCTACCATAGTGATCTCAAGTCAGAGGAATAATTTGTGTCCATATTCTAATGCAAGACTCCTCTTCGACAGAAAGAGAGTACTGTATGAGAGTCATGTTCAGTGAAGTGTCAAAATACAATACCTGATATCATACTAGCATCCACATGCTCCTTGGTTAAGAGGACAACCAACAGACATGACATCAACGACCTACTCTCGATACACCATCGTCCTGAACAGCATATCCTTTGATCGCAAACCAGTTTATGAACTACATGATGTATCCTCTCTACATCACATACAATGTAGCTCAAAGGACATCATCACATAAGAGTTTAATTAGGAAGATGATATATGTTGTCCAGAAATGGAGCCCAAGAGGGGGGGGTGAATTGGGTCTTTTAAAAATTTAACATAATAAAACAAAAGGTCTAGTGGTGCTTGTGAGTAACAATTAATTAGATACAAGATAATAGCACTTAATTAAAGAATGCAAAAAGAAAAGAGCAATCACACACAAACACAAGATATATAGTGATTCGGTGCAAACCTAGCACCTACATCCACTCCCAAGCCACCCTTGGGAATTCCACTATAATCCACACCAGATTACAGTTGACTTGTTTTTACAAGGCTCACAAGTCAAAAACCTATGTTGGTTTTATCACTTAGGCTCACCAACAAACCTAACTACTTGTTTTGTCTTCGGGCTCACAAGTTAACCCTAGTTGGTTTTAACACTTTGGCTCACCAACAAACCACAATAACCTTCTTTCAAGACACCCTTGAAAGCAAGGTTAAAGCACAACAAATCAGATATAAAATTTAAATGCTACAACAAACTCTCTTCAAGAGTGGATTGGAATCTTTGAAGCCCAAGGAATGCTTTGACTTCACTCTTCTTCAAGTTGCCTCCTTTTGGAATGTAGTAGAGTTGAGCAAGTAGGCTTTTTCAGTGGAATCAAGCTAGAAGAGGCTTTTGATTTGAAGTTTGGAGAGAATATTGGCTTTTTGGCTTTTGAGTGGACTTGAATGCTCTTGAATAGACTTCTCTCTTCTTTTTCTTGACTTCTTCTCACTTCTCTTGCTTTAAAATGAGGTTGGTGGAGATTAAATACACCAAAAACCTTCTAAAAATGGTTTGTGACCGTTGGAGCATTGGAAATAGCCGTTTGGAGCTTGAAAACCTATTTCTGCAAGCCAGAAAAATAGATCCGTTAGAGCTGTCAGGCTGCAAGTGTCGACACTTGGCTGTCAGGTGTCGACACTTGGCTGTCAGGTGTCGACACTTGAATTCTGGGAGTCGACACTTGATCATTCAAGTGTCGACACTTGATGCACAGGTGTCGACACTTGACACAAAAATTCTCGAACCAACAAGTTCTGTATTTTCAAAATTCTCAGGCCTTGAGTCGATACTTGAAACCTAAGTGTCGATACTTGGTATCGACACTTGAATTCTAGGTGTCGACACTTGGCGTGCCAAGAATTTTTGTCCGTGCCAAATGCTGAAGTGTCGACACTTGACTATCCAGGTGTCGACACTTGAGACTGAAAATATCCAGAATCAAGAGTAAAAGCCTTGAAATCAAAAATGATGTTCATGAAAGCATAAACACATAATAATTAAGTAATTGTAAGCCCTTTTTTTTAATGAAGAGGCTGCCCGGATGTGTGAGATTTGCTCCGTGCCATTGCGTGCCATACACCATAAATATTTGGAATTTTGATGTGCTTTCTGCCTGAAAACTCACAACTTGAGATTCACATTAGAATACAATATGTACTCAATGTTTTGTTATTCATCAAAATCACTGGGTGGAGCCAACAATCTCCCCCTTTTTGATGATGACAAAATCTTGAGAAAAAGAGACAACATAGTTCAAACCATGAGTTTTCTAATTAATAGGAAACAATCTCCCCCTTAATTAGATACTTCTTATTAAGGTAAACTTCAAATCAATATAATGCATCTTTTTCTTTTAAACAAGATACATGTTCTCAAATTCTCAAAAACAATTAAACATCCATTATCACTCTTTTTCTTCATAACAAATAACATTACTTTTTAACATTGCTTTTTTCTCTCCCCCTTTTTGTCAATCATAAAAAAAAAATAACCTCCCCCTTACAATTAGCATGAATACAAAAAGAGAGTATAGAAACAAATATCATAGCTGAAATTGTGCTTGTATCAGAGTTAAAATATCCCATTATATCAGAGCTAAAATATGACAAACTGAAGTACAAAAGGTTTAAGATAACAAACATATATATATGAGATAAGTTTTCAGTACAAACAAAACTGAAACATACATATATCAAACATAAAAAGAGATCTGAAACAGTCATCTATGAGGCTAGTCCTCATCAGATGGAACATCAAGACTAAAAGGAGCACTAATCCTAGATCTGGTGGCTAATGCCCTAGGAGGTGCTAAAGCTCTAAGACTCCCGGTACGGCCGGCAGGACCAAAAGCGGGTATAACCCTAGAAGATCTGGTAGAAGGAGGTGAAAGATGATCAGCTGGCTCAATAGGATCCGAAACAAAGTCAACTAGAGTAGTAGAAGGAGCAGGTGTAGTAGGAGGATCTCGACTGACCACCTCATAAGCATCAGCTCCGCCTACACTATCGCTGTCAATGCCTACCACCTCAGTGGCTCGGTCAACATCCTGATCACCTCCATCAGCAATATCAGCATGGTCGCTCTGGTGATCGCCACCGTCATCATCATCATCATCATCATCATCATATCGAGCAGGAGCAGGTGCAGCAGGAGGTATAAGTGATCTCAGAAGACCCTCAAGACGTGTAAAACCCTCCTCCATGGATCTGCGGATCTCAGCGTGCTCTGAGGTAGTCTGTGCTCGTAGAAGCTCGACCTCGCTACGCAGCTGAGTCACCTCTCCTCTGATCTGTGTGAACTGTGCTCTGGCATGCTCCTCAAAGGATAATCCGGTAGATGGTGGTGGAGGAACTGAAGCATCAGGTGACAGGTGCTCTGCCTGTGTCGATGGTACATCCACTGGAGGAAGGACTGCTGGCTCAGATGGTCCAGCCTCAGCCTCTCGAATCTTATCCTCCTCATCTGGCTCCTGGCCAGACTCTCTCCGAACCCATCGACCTCCAACCATCCTGAAACCCATGCGGTGCAATGACCTCTCATCATATACATCTGTGTGTAGTATCTCCTTAGGGATCTCCCCCTCCAATATACTCTACAAGCTCTGAAAAGACGGGTCAGTGCCATCCCGTATGGCAAACAGTGTCGGCGCTGAGTGGCAGCATCATGCATCTATGACAGCATCAAGGACGGTATATCAACTGGTCTCCTCTTGATCAGACTGGTCATCAACATCAGCTCTCTCTCTATGATGAAATCAAATCTGCCAGTCTTCGGTAGAAGGATCCGTGCGGTAATGTGGTGCAGCAGTCGCATCTCTAAAGATAACTGGTTCGCGGTAACTATTGAGATAACGTGAACATCCTCTCGCTCAAGGATGCATCTGAAAGCTGCCTCTCTATCATCAACTGAGAACGCACTGACTCCTCTCCGGGGTATCTCCCATACTCGGCTCAGTAACTCATCAGTCAATGAAATCTGTATACCTCTGACGGATGTCGTCCATAAGAGTCGTCGACAGTCCAGAGCACCGTAAAACTCCCTCACCAGGTGAGGATAGTATCTCTCCTGCATGGTGCAGAAGGGTACTAATCCTGCATCTGAGAGTATCTCTCTAATGCCAAAATGGTGCCTGTCGAAACAGTGTAGATCTACTCTCCTCCCTGAAGCTACTGACTTCCCTGCCATCCTCTCTGCAGGGGGGAGCTCGGAGTGGCTGAACTGCTCTGCGGAGCGGGATCGAATCTGGCCTTCGACCTCCTCTCACTACCCTGACTAGGCCTTGCTCTAACTGCAAGTCTCTTCCTAGGACCCATATCAGCCAACTGACCAGGAAGAATGAAAAAGGTTCAGAACAAAGGACTGGCCATAGGTTGAGATTAGAGTTCAAATTGGTCTCGAAAACCAGAATCAATAAGTTTTGATCAAGATGAGAAATTTTGAGCAAAATTTGTAGGTAAAATTTGTGTTGGGTGGAGCACATTTGAATCCCAAAAATTATTTTTGTAAAGTCCAAAAAATCAAAAACCATGGGATTTAGGTTTTAAGCATTTAGGGTTTTTGCAAATAGGCGAAAATATTCAAAATGCAATACTAGAAATCCTTCCTAATCATCAATAAAAGGATTTATTACACTTAAATTAGATGAAAACCCATTTTATTTTGCCCAAAATTGATGAAATAGTGATTTTTGTGAAAAAGGGTTGAAAAATACCCAAAAGATGAGGGAAATTCGAGAAAAACAAATCTAAAACAAGATTCCCTCAAATGGAGTTTTAGAAATTTACTAAAACACACAAAAATCCGGTTAGATTGAAGAAAAAAGTTCGAAAAACCTAAAACATGATTGTTTGGTTTAAAAATAATAAAGTTAAAAATATAGAGAAATAAAAACTAAATTAGAGAGGGAAAATACCTGATTTGAGACGGATTGAAGGGTGAAAAGACGGGTTTGGACAGGGGGGACCACTGTTCCAAGAAATTTGGGGAAGGAAAATTTTCAAAAAACCCTTCATTCGGCCCGTTTTAAAACAGTTCAGATTCGCAAGTGTCGACACTTCGGATTTGTCAAGTGTCGACACTTGGTCAGGTGTCGACACTTGACACTTTCCAAGTGTCGACACTTGGCCAAGAAAATTCAAGAAAATCCAGAAAAAAATTAAAAAAAATTGACAAATTTCTTGGGGTTTAAAATAATAAGTTTTGAGCTTTTAGGACTAGGTAAAATGATACTTAGAGAGTCCTAGGAGAATGGATCAATTACACCTAACTCTCTTCTAATCAGACAGAACCTATCCTCACTCAAAGGCTTTGTAAACACATCAGCTAATTGATCATTGGTACAGACAAAATCAAGAATTACATTTGAGTTTTGTACATGATCTCTTATGAAATGATGTCTTATTTCAATATGTTTACTTCTTGAATGTTGCACTGGATTTTTAGATAAGTTGATTGCACTAGTATTATCACATCTTATGGGTGTCTTAGTTAGTTTTATGCCAAAGTCTTCGAGTTATTGTTTGATCCAGAGGATTTGAGCACAACAGCTCCCAGCTGCTATATATTCGGCTTCTGCCATAGATAGAGCAATAGAGTTCTGTTTCTTGCTACTCCAAGAGATCAAATTTACTCCAAGAAACTGACAGGTTCCACTAGTACTTTTACGATCAAGTTTACATCCAGCAAAATCAGCATCAGAATAAGCAATTAAATCACATGAAGAATCTCTAGAGTACCATAAACCAATTTTAATTGAACCAGATAGATATCTAAATATGCGTTTAACAGCCAAAAGATGAGACTCTTTAGGATTGGGCTGATATCTAGCACACATACAGACACTAAACATGATATCTGGCCTACTGGCAGTAAGATATAATAACGAACCAATCATGCCACGATATAATTTTTGATCAATTGATTTACCTGATTCATCCTTGTCAAGTCTACATGTAGAGCTCATAAGGATACCTAATGGCTTAGTGTTCTCCATCCCAAACTTCTTGAGTATTTCTCTTGTGTATTTTGTTTGGTTGATGAAGATCCCCTCTTTGGTTTGCCTTATCTGGAGTCCGAGGAAGAAATTTAGTTCTCCCATCAGCTCATCTCGAACTCACCCTGCATTAGACTTGCAAAATCTTGACAAAGAGATTCATTAGTAGCACCAAATATTATATCATCAATATAGATTTATACTACTAAGAGATCATCATTCTTTTTCTTTAAAAACAATGTTTTATCTATATTTCCTCTAGCAAAATCATTTTTTAGTAGAAAAGAGCTTAAACGATCATACCAAGCTCTTGGAGCTTGTTTTAATCCATATAAAGCTTTATGAAGTTTATAAACATGATTTGGAAATTCAGAATTTTCAAAACCAGGGGGTTGTTCAACATAAACTTCTTCTTCAATTAATCCATTCAAGAAAGCACTTTTAACATCCATCTGATATAGTTTAAAGTTCATGAAACAGGAAAAAGCCAATAGTAGCCTAATTGTCTCAAGTCTAGCCACAGGAGCAAAGGTTTCATCAAAATCTATCCCTTCCTCCTGATTGTATCCTTTGGCAACTAGTCTAGCTTTATTTCTAATTACTATTCCATTTTCATCAAGTTTGTTTCGAAAAACCCATTTTGTGCCAATAATTGATGTGTTTGAGGGCCTATCTACTAGTGTCCAAACATTGTTCCTTTTAAATTGATTAAATTCATCTTGCATAGCATTTATCCAATTACTATCACATTCAGCTTCCTCAATAGTTTTAGGTTCAATTTGAGACACAAAAGCTAAGTAGTCACAAATATTTCTAAGTGATGATCGAGTACTTACACCTTTAGATGGATCACCTATAATTAGTTCTTTTGGGTGTCCATGAGCATACCTCCATTCTTTTGGTAAAGGATCAACAGTTAAGGTATCTTCATCACCTTGTGCTTGATCTTTGTCGGTGTTCTGATCATCATTCTATTCCTTGGTAAGTTCTTCATTGTTGTTTCTTTCTTCAATCTTCTTGTTACCTGATTCATCAAAAAGTACATCTTCTTTTCTTGAAGATTTTTGGTTTGTTTCGTCAAATACTATATGAATGGATTCTTCAACAACAAGTGTCCTTCTGTTGAAGACCCTATATGCCTTACTAGATGTGGAGTAGCCTAGAAAGACTCCCTCATCTGATTTGGCATCAAATTTACTTAGATTGTCTTTACCATTGTTTAAGATGAAACAACGGAAACCAAAAATATGAAAATAACGGATTGAAGGTTTTCTACCCTTCCAAAGCTCATAAGGAGTTTTCTTTAAAATCGATCGAATTAAAACACGATTTAAGATATAGCATGCAGTATTTATGGCTTCCGCCCAAAAGTATCTAGGTAAATCATTTTCACAAAGCATGGTGCGTGCCATTTCTTCAAGAGTTCTATTTTTCTTTCTACTACCCCATTTTGTTGAGGTATCCTAGGTGCAGAAAAATTATGATTAATTCCATTTTCAATACAGAATTTATTAAAATCGGCATTTTCAAATTCAGTTCCATGATCACTTCTTAAGAAAATTACTGAAACATCTTTTTCATTTAAAACTCTTTTGTGAAATCTTATGAATTCAGAAAATGTTTCATCTTTGTGTGCTAAAAACATGACCCATGTAAAACGTGAGAAATCATCTACAATGACTAGACCAAACTTCTTACCTCCCAAACTAGATATTCTAGTAGGCCCAAAGAGGTCCATATGAAGCAATTCTAAAGGTCTAGATGTAAAGATTACTCCTTTAGGTTTGAAAGAAGATTTTGTTTGTTTTCCAAGTTGACATGCACTGCAAATCTTATCTTTTTCAAAATTCAGTTTAGGCAAATCTTTTACTAAATTCTTTTTGCTAAGTTTTGAAATTAAATGCATGCTAGCATATCCTAGTCTACGATGCCAAAGCCAACTAGCTTCATCGATCTTGGCTTCCATTGCCACTAGACATTGACCTTTCTGAATAGGGAGATCATCAAGATCAACCATATAAATATTGTCATGCCTATGACCGATGAATTTAATGCCATTGTCATCTAGACTAGAAACAATGCACAAAGAAGATTCAAAAATAACTTTAAATTTTTTGTCACAAAATTGACTAATACTAAGCAAGTTATGTTTTAAACCATCAACATATAAAACATTATCAATATAAGAGGTAGGGATGATATGGATTTTACCAATACCGATGATTTTTCCCTTTCCATTATCACCAAAAGTTACATTGCCACCATTTTGATATGTGAGTGATGAGAACTGCTCCACATCTCCTGTCATATATCTTGAGCAACTGCTATCAAGATACCACATTCTCTTCTTATTGGTTGCAAGGCATACCTGCAATAAAGATCAAGTGGAGACTTTAGGTATCCAAGCCATCTTGGGTCCTTTTTGGTTAGTGGCATTGGTTCCTTTTGGAACCCAAACTTTCTTAGTTTTTCTTAATTTTCTTTTGTTGCACATGTAGGATTTATGTCCTATAACACCACAAGTATAGCATGTAATTGAAGAAGATGCAGGTACAAAGAAATTTTAAGGAGTTTCTGTTTCTTATGAGTTCTGAATCCTAATCCAGCTTTGTCAAATACTGCTCTTTGGTTATTTAACAGTAAATTCAATTTTTCAGAACTGTAAGTAAATTTTTCGACAAAAGGCTTTAGTTTATCGATTTCCTCTTTATATTTTTTGTTTTCCATTAAAATTTTCTTGTGTTGTCTTGACAATTTTTCATTTGAAAGTAAGCTACTTTTCTTTTCAAGTATATTCTTTTTATTTTCAAGACCCATAATCTTATCATTTAGATTTTTATTTTGTATTTGAAGATATTCATTCTCATTTGAAAGGTTGTTATTTATTTTAGCTAGTTCCAGATTTTGCTTCTTTAAGTCTTTATGTTTTGACTTTAATTTTTGAAATTCTATTACTAGTTCATCAAAAATTTCATGAAGCTCATCAAAAGATAATTCATTTTCGGTTTCAGAACATACCTCTTCTTGATTGGCCATTAGACAGAAATTTGCTACTTCCTGTTGTTCTTCCTCAGAGCTGGAGTCTTCACTTTCGCTCCAGGTTGCCATCATGGCCTTTTTCCTTAACTTTCTTCTGCTTTTCTTTAGTAAGGGGCAGTCTACCTTGAAATGCCCTGGCTTTTTGCACTCAAATCATGTGGGCTGCTCCTCCTTCTTTTCCTTATCTTTTTCTTTACTGGACTCACCCTTCAGAGGTTTCTTTTTGTAATTGAATTTCTTTTTCCTCATAAACCTTCTGAATTTCCTAGCTAACATAGCAGTTTCATCTTCTTCGTCATCCACTTCAGAGTCTTTGCTTGAGTCTTCTCTGGTAGTAGATTTGAATGCTATTGTCTTTTTCTTTTTGTCCACCTCTCCGTTCTTCTGTTTGAGCGATAGTTCATATGTCATTAAGGAGCCCAACAGTTGTTCCAGCGGGAGAGTGTTGACATCTTTTGCTTCTTCAATTGCAGTGACCTTTGCATCCCATGAAGCTGGTAGAGACCTGAGAAGTTTATTTACAAGTTCACCATTAGAAATTATTTTTCCTAAACTTCTCATGCCATTCACAATGTTTGTGAACCTAGTATACATTTCACCGATAGATTCAGTAGGTTCCATTTTAAACATTTCATAAGTATGAATTAGCATGTTGACTTTGGTGGTCTTTACTTGGTGTGTACCCTCATGGGTAACCTCAAGTGTATCCCAAATCTCCTTTGCGAAGAGACAGTTGGATATTCTATTAAACTCACTAGGATCAAGAGAACAGAATAAAAGGTTCATTGCCTTTGCATTAAGCTCAATTTGCTTAATGTCACTCTCATCCCAATCATCTTCCATTTTAGGGGTGAGAATGCCATTAATCATCATTGTAGGCTGATGAGGACCTTTTACTATTGTTCTCCACAAATTATAATCAAGAGCTTGTATAAATATGCGCATGCATGTCTTCCAGTATGTGTAATTTGTGCCATTAAACAGTGGGGGTCGGTTTGAAGCTTGACCTTCAACAATACCCATGCCTATTGGGGCTGCCATGATCTTTTACTCAAGATCCTTGGACCTACAAGAGAGTACCGGTGCTCTGATACCACTTGTTGCCCAAAAATGGAGCCCAAGAGGGGGGATGAATTGGGTCTTTTAAAAATTTAACACAATAAAACAAAAGGTCTAGTGGTGCTTGTGAGTAACAATTAATTAGATACAAGATAATAGCACTTAATTAAAGAATGCAAAAAGAAAAGAGAAATCACACACAAACACAAGATATATAGTGGTTCGGTGCAAACCTAGCACCTACATCCACTCCCCAAGCCACCCTTGGGAATTCCACTATAATCCATACCAGATTACAGTTGACTTGTTTTTACAAGGCTCACAAGTCAAAAACCTAAGTTGGTTTTATCACTTAGGCTCACCAACAAACCTAACTACTTGTTTTGTCTTCGGGCTCACAAGTTAACCCTTGTTAGTTTTAACACTTTGGCTCACCAACAAACCACAATAACCTTCTTTCAAGACACCCTTGAAAGCAAGGTTAAAGCACAACAAATCAGATATAAAATTTAAATGCTACAACAAACTCTCTTCAAGAGTGGATTGGAATCTTTAAAGCCCAAGGAATGCTTTGACTTCACTCTTCTTCAAGTTGCCTCCATTTGGAATGTAGTAGAGTTGAGCAAGTAGGCTTTTTAAGTGGAATCAAGCTAGAAGAGGTTTTTGATTTGAAGTTTGGAGAGAATATTGGCTTTTTGGCTTTTGAGTGGACTTGAATGCTCTTGAATAGACTTCTCTCTTCTTTTTCTTGACTTCTTCTCACTTCTCTTGCTTTAAAATGAGGTTGGTGGAGATTAAATACACCAAAAACCTTCTAAAAACGGTTTGTGACCGTTGGAGCATTGGAAATAACTGTTTGGAGCTTGAAAACCCATTTCTGCAAGCCAGAAAAATAGATCCGTTAGAGCTGTCAGGCTGCAAGTATCGACACTTGGCTGTCAGGTGTCGACACTTGGCTGTCAGGTGTCGACACTTGAATTCTGGAAGTCGACACTTGATCATTCAAGTGTCGACACTTGATGCACAGGTGTCGACACTTGACACAAAAATCCTTGAACCAACAAGTTCTGTATTTTCAAAATTCTCAGGCCTTGAGTCGACACTTGAAACCTAAGTGTCGACACTTGGTGTCGATACTTGAATTCTAGGTGTCGACACTTGGTGTCGACACTTGAATTCTAGGTGTCGACACTTGGCGTGCCAAGAATTTTTGTCCGTGCCAAATGCTGAAGTGTCGACACTTGACTGTCCAGGTGTCGACACTTGAGACTGAAAACATCCAGAATCAAGAGTAAAAGCCTTGAAATCAAAAATGATGTTCATGAAAGCATAAACACATAATAATTAAGTAATTGTAAGCCCTTTTTTTTAATGAAGAGGCTGCCCGGATGTGTGAGATTTGCTCCGTGCCATTGCGTGCCATACACTATAAATATTTGGAATTTTGAGGTGCTTTTTGCCTGAAAACTCATAACTTGAGATTCACATTAGAATACAATATGTACTCAATGTTTTGTTATTCATCAAAATCATTGGGTGGAGCCAATAATATATGATGAACAACCAAAATAAACCTTCTATTCAATTTAATAATTCATACATATACATGAGTTGCACAACCATCTATAGCCTAGATAATTGGCTTTGGGACACAATTCCCAACATGACCACCATGCCGATAATCTATGGAATAGGATGCCATCGCATGATCTCCCTGTGATGCAGTCGACCACGAGATTCGTCCATGAATTTAACCCCCATCCTGATCTTCCATTACTGGTGAGTCCCTTCATTGACTCTGCTACTGCCAGTCCCACCGGCATCTTCCACTCCTGTGATGACCTCCTCCAAGATCACCAGCGAGCCCTTTCCAAATTCCATCTCCAATGTCCCCCCTCCCTTGTTCAGCATGATCGTGAAATCACCCAAGGGGCTTGGAACGATCATGAAAGCAAAGCCATCTCTGCCTGCTGACTTCAGGATATTCTAAAAAAAATAGAGGCTTAGGTTTATTTGATTAATTGGCTCCACCACTTCATGATCACACGGTTGAGAAAAACACATGTTCAACCAAGGAATTCTCATGCTTTTAGAGCAAAACCAAAAACCATGCCGATCTCTGATTTTGGGTTCATTAGGCTAAATTAAATTTTGTTCCTATTTGAAAAAATACTTACTGCTATTCTTTTGTATTTTGGTGAACTAGATTCAATGACTTCCTCCTATTTCATTCATGAATCATTGGCTGGATACCTTGACTACTTCTAGATTGATCTCCCTTTTCTAGAACACCATGATATGTCGTGCTTGGTGAGAACTTTTTCGTGGTTTAGATTAAAATTTAAAATTCATTGCTAGAATTTTATTTATTTTTTTATTTTTAATCCAATTAGATATGAAATAAATGAATTGAAGAAAATCTAGCCTAGTGATCATTTCTTAATGACCAATGATCTAGCTTTTGAAAAAATCTAGACTGTCATGCCCATTAGGTCACTTCCTATATCGGACCTTAATTTTAAATGGATCTAAATTTGTTTGATTTTGGCCTTGATTATTTGCTCTTATTTACTTTATTTAATTATTTATTTTATCTGCTGATCTTAATAGATGGTCATTAGGTCTAGGATAGCTATCCAGTTTTGCATCACCCTCCCACCTCCCCTTCCCCGGTGCTCCCCCAACTAGTGCTCTCCCTCCCTCATCGGTAGTCTCATCCTCCCTCACCGATGCTATCCCCTCCCTCACCAGTGTTCCCCCTCCCTCATGAGTGCTCCCCTTATCAGGTGGCACACCCCGGTGCTCCCCCTCCCTCACCAATGCTCCACCCTACGGGCTGCCACACCTCGATGCTCCCCCTCCCTCGCTAGTACTCCACCCTATTGACCACCACACTCCCTCCTCAAGTGCTCTCCACTACTAGTTCTTCCCTTCCCTGTGTGCCAGAATGGGATCTACCATCCCTCATCCATGGAGCTCGCCATCCATAGGGTCTGCCTAGCATTGTGAGTATGATCTGCCTTGTAGTATGAGTATTAGTGATAACGACAGTGACGATACCAAAACCATCATTAAAAATTATTTGTTATATTAATAAAATTTAATTAATTAATTAATGATTAATTTAATTAAATAAATATTTTTTATTGATATAATTATTAGATATTTATTTATTTAGTTAGTTAATTAATTAATTAGATATTTATTTATTGATTTAATTAGTTATTTGATTAATTAATTAGTTATTTAATTAATTAATTAATTTTTTATTTAATTAATTAGTGCTTATTTATTGATTTAATTAATTCAATATTTATTTATCTATTTATCTATTTAAATAATTAGTTATTTATTTTATTAATTAGTAGTTTACTTAATATATTAGATGTTAATTTAATTAAGTAAATAATTAATTAGATGTTAAATGTGCATGGATACATGTCCTTTATGCATAAAATTTGGGTCTTGATATGTAGATAGGACTGGAACTAGGCTTAGGCTAGGCTTGGGCCTAATAATAAAGTTTATTTAATTTTTGGGCCAGCCTCGGTCACCCCTTTAGCCTAGCTTGGTCCAGCTCGAACCCGATGAGAAGTATGAAGAGGGCCTTGCGAGAGAAGTCGGGGCTGACATCATGGAGGATATAGAAGGCAATAACGAGGGACTTGAGGGTGATGACCTAGTTACTAGTATAGGAGAGGTGACGGGAGAGGGTTTGGACACCTGAAAAGATTTTCAATGGGAAGAACAAAAGAAGGAAAGAAAAAATCAAAGCCAGTTATTGGAGTGAAAGGTAGCAAAAGGACAAGCAAGAGAAGAAAAGTAGGTGAAGAAAGAAAAGAAGAAAAGATACCCTATTTTATAATTGGGGATGGGAAGATTTCAAAATCCTGAGTCACTCAGGCTGATCGGTGTCTAAGAAAACTAGTCCTCGCATAAGGGTCGAGTGGCAACCAGCTCGTTGTTGACTTCATTCATTATGGAGATTCTAATTTTTTATTTATCTTTAGTTACATCATTCACATCATGGAGTGGCCTAATATTACCAAGCATGTTATAGATTAATTCATGCTTTAATGCATGTGAACTGAATAAAATCAATAATTCATATGCATTGAAACATGAGTTAATCCATGACCGGAGATTGCACTTGGTGATATTAAGCTATTATACGATACAAATGATGTAATTAAAGATAAAGAAAGAGTTATAATCTTCATAATTAATGAAGTTAACAATCGAGATCCCATGTGCTCGAGACTCAAGTCCTAGCCGACGTCCTAGACAACTAGCCATCCCCATATCTCAAGGTATCCAGGAAGCCTTCCTAAGTCATACATAAAAAAATATTCTAAAATCTAAGAAGACCAAGGAGGAAGGAAGGAATAGGATCGAAGCCTCAAGCCTGCTTGGAATGCATCCCTGTAAATTAATGAGCTGACTTAGATGCAGATATTCACTCGGTCATCGGATTCAGGGAGTTCTAGGGTGATATCTCCCGGTATTCCATATTGGTCAGTGAAAAGGTGGAAGAAATTAGATCTATATATACCAAATTAGTTAATAAAAAGGTATCTTCAATTATACTTAAAATATTGCAGTCCTCTTTAACTCTATCATTCAGTCGATGATAGTAGCAACAATATAGTTGTCACACTAGTTATTTTTAATACCTTCCATTCCAAGATGAGCATCCTTAGTACCAAAGCAGCTTAGGACCGAGTGATAACTAGCTTACAGTTGACTTCATTCATTATCAAGTTTCTAACTATTTCTTTACCTTACATCATTTGCATCATGAGCCGATCTAACATTACCTAGGATAATTTCTGGTTATGGATTATTTAACGTTTTAATGCATATGAACTGAACAAAGTCAATAGTTCATATGCATTGAAATATAAATTAATCCACAATCAAAGATTGTACTTGGTGATATTACGCAAGTCAATGATATAAAGGATTTAAATAAAGATTAAGAAAGAGTTAGAATTTTGATAGTTAATGAAGTCAATAGTGAGCTAGTTGTCACTCAATTCTAAGTACTTTGGTGCCAAGGTATGATAATGGATGCTTACCTTGAAATAGAGATATCGAGAATAGCCAGTGTGATAGCTACGTCACTGCTACTATCGCCGATCGAATGATGAAGTTAGAAAAGATTACAATATCTTAAGTACAATTAAGGACACCATTTCATTGATCAATATGGTATATCTAACTTCTAAATTTTTCCATCATTTCTTTTATAATCATTTTAAATCTTGTATTTTCACCTATAGTTATATAATTAATTCAGTAATTCTATTTATTTTTATTTTCAAAGATTATACATCATGTCTTCTAGAGGCCAAAGGAGTGCTAGCCGAGGACAAAGCTCTGAGGAGAGAGTGATCATGCTACCAGTTTGCATGGTTCTATGCCACTTACACCACATAGTAAACTCAAAAATTTTACATATTTTTTTTATATTATTTTATACTTTATTATTTAATATAATATATTTTATATCAGACATTCTTTGATCAATTCAGAGGACATGGGGTCACCAATAACTCCATACTCACAAATAGCAGTAACTAGCTTATCTCAGACTCGATGCCATGGTCGAGGACCTGCTTGGCTCGCAGTATATCCAACTCAATTGGAGGATAAAGAGCTCATCCATATTCATAGCCCCTTGTAAGTGCTACATCTTTATATTCATATATTTAAAATTTAATTCTTATAAATTTAACATTTACTATTAGATTTCAATTTTATAGTACATTCAAAGAGATTGAAGTTTCTTGGATGGTTACTGATATCATTCGTAGATTAATACTAGTACCGGTGAACGAGTTCACCAGTTGACCACAGGGGCTTGTGATGCGACCTAGTAGATATTCATGGTAAGTTAAATGTACTTAATTTTTAAATTCATAAAATATTTATATTTTATTTATTTAATATAAGCTTTATTCTACTCACAGGAGTCCTATCGATTCGAGACTCCTCTAGCAAGAAGGCTAGCCATCTGATCTTCTAGAAGGTGGCTACACAGATTCTGGGATAAGCTGCATAGTCTTAGAAAGGCCACCATTGAGCACTCCAGTTGATGCGGGACAAAAAATCGATGTAACCTGGTTATTTGGAAAACAGGGAAACAACTAAACAAACTAGGACCGTGGGAGGGCAAAGAAGCTTCCCGGGACTAGGGCATATTGACTCTAAAGTTCTAAGACAGCTGATCTTTTTTGTTTTCAATTTTCTGGGTGGATGTGGCGAAGGAAGGATGGAGATGGGGAACCGGGAACTGGAACTCATGGCCCTGAGACTCACTCTAGCGGGGGATGCACATAGAAAGTTAGGGATCAAAGCCTAAAGCTACCCTCCCGAGGGATCACAGCACCAGCCATCGAGTAGGTAAGTCTATTAATATTTTTTTTACTTATTTTAAAATTTTATACTTAGAAACTTATTAATAATATTTTATTTTTCTTTGTTACAAGTGCTAGGACATCCTACTCTAATCCACCAACTGCTAGAGAGGATATACAAGAGTAGTAGGAGGAGGAGGACAACAATATATGTGATCTCAAATGATTTTTTTGTTTTGATATTATATATTTATTTTTTAACTTGTAGTATAAATTTATAAAAATATATAATGTATACTTTTAATATAATATAATTAGCTTTTTTATTTATAATTGTGGTTGTCAATTGTTAATATAATTCTAATAGAGTTTAAGAACTATAATTATTTGTTATTAAAATTAAAATAATGTTTCAAAAATAATTTTTTAAAAAAATTTAAAAAATAGTGATGGCTTTAGTGATGTCAAATTTCATTGCTAAGTATTTATTACCAATGGCTATTTTTTATAGCAATGATATTTTTTTGGTCACTAATAGTTTTTTATATAATTATTTTTTAATTAAAAATACTATTAGTAATGGTATTTTTTCATGGCTAATATCTATCTCTAATAATTATTATTAGCGATTGATGAAAAAGTTGTCATTAATAATGGTAATTAGTGATAAGGTTTTATGTGACAAATATTAGCGATGGCATTCCATCATTAATAGAATTAGCGATCACAATCATTCTATTAGTGATGGTAATTAGCTATCACTAATAATCAAATTTCTTGTGGTGAATCTTTTATATGTACCTATTGTTACTTACAATCTCCTGTTTGTGCATCAGTTTTTTAAAAATAATCATGTATTTTTTGAAATTCCACTCCTTTTATATTATCATGAAGGATCAGGTAACTTGATAACCTCTTCTCCATGATCGAGTTGAACATGATCTTTATCAGCTATCTACTTTATATAAAGATAGTACTGCTCGAGTTGTCCTTAGCAAGATGATGTCTACCACCATTTGGCATGATCGGCTAAGTCATCTTGCCATATGAGTGGTGTCATGGATCCTTATCAAGTTTGGGCTCCCAGTTCATCCTATCACATCATTTGGTTTGTGTGTTTCTTGTCAAAAAGCCAAGAGTCATCAGCTTCCTCTTCCTTCATGTAGTTTTGTTTCATCTCCTCCTTTGGACCTAGTATTCTTCGATATATGGGGTCCTTCACCAATAACCTTAGCTTCTAGAGCTCATTACTACATTGGTTTTATTGATGATTTTATCAAGTATCATTGGATCATTACTATATAAAGAACATTTGATGCTCTAGATGTTTTACTTCGCCTTCAGCATCATATTGAACATTTCTTTGATAGACAAATAAAATAATTCTATAGTAATTGGGGTGGCTAGTTCTACTTTTTATCTTGTCATCTTGATGCTTGTGGCTTCTCCCATCATCTCTCATGCTTGCACACCCCTAAGAAAAATAGCATTGCAGAATATAAACATCGTCATATAACTGAGACTGCATTGGCTCTCCTAGCTACTGCCTCTATTTTCCAATAATTTTGGGATGATGCAATTCGCATAGTTGCCTACTTAATCAACTATATGCCTACACCTTTCTTATCCAATATTAGTCCTTATGAAAAACTTGTTGGTTCCACACCAAATTATGTTTTTCTACATGTTTTTGGATGTACTTATATCCCATATCTATGATCTTATTCCAAATATAAGCTTGAATTCCATTCTGACTTTTGTATTTTGATGGCATATAGCGAGTCTCATTATGGGTATCGATGCTTGCACATGCCAATGGATAAAATCTACATCATTCACGATGCTATCTTTGATGAAAAGATATTTTCTTTTGTTGAGATATCTAGCCATAATATTGGGGATATTAGTTTCTCTTGCCAGCCTTTACCACCTATGCAAGTTATACACTTAGATGTTATTGCGGATCTCTGAGAGATAGTGTTGACTCAGGCTCAACTCGGCTAAGGCTAGAGCAGGAGTGGCTGCTAATGCAGAGCGAGGCCTCATAGGATCCTATTATTGAGAGTTGGCCCTATAAGATAGAGAAGACCAAAAAGTTCAACACACCGAGGGTGGGTTCTTGATGGTGGACCCTCCAATGTCCAAGTCAGTCTCCAGGAGAGACGAACAGAAGAGGCTTGGAATTTTCTTTAGTTTTAGAGTAATAGCAAGAGAGGAGCCAGGAAAGAAGCGGAGGAAGATGAATGGCATCTATGGGAGAAAGGGATTTCAATACATATGAGTTTTGCTTCCCTAGGATTGACACCCAGATAAGTGGAGTTATGGAGGCCTAGATACTCTATGAGCGATGGAAAGTGCATGGGATGGCCTACAAGGATCTCACTTAGGTGGCAAGCTAAGAAAGACTTAATTCAAAGAGCTCTAGATGTGTTTTATAAGTGAGAGCAAGAAGAAGGTTCCTTTATAGTAGAAAGAAGAAGGTCCTAATAGAACTTGGCTCTTGATTCCATCTCCATCGTCTCCCCTTTTTCTTCTCCTTGTGTCATTATCATGGCCTTCCTTTTATTTACCACTTCACATACTTGGATTATCATGGGTCACTTCACATACTTGGAGGGTCTCCAAGAACTAATTATATGCATATACCTAATGCCTAAATATAGGGAATGATGGCTAGTATACTTGGAGGGTCTCCAGGAACTAATTTTTACTAGATTTGTATGAACCATTTGTTATTAATAAAAAAAAAGGAGGTTCTCACATAAGTTGATCTTTCCAAAAATTCAAGTACCTTTGAACATTAAAATATCATTTATAGTTTCCTTATTCTATAAAAACAAAGGATTATTTTTGTTTAAGGAATTTTAAGGTACCATTTATCATGAATTATTTTAAGAAGAAGGTCTACTTTCTTAGGCTTCAAGTTTTTTTTTGAATTTAAAATATTGGTGAATTTTTTTTATGTAAAGGCTTTTCCTCTAATTTTTTAAGCTTTTCTTTATTTCTTATTTTACCTATACACATATTTCTCTTTTCTGTTCCTAAAAAAATTATTAATAATTTGGTACATCATACCACTATACATATGCTCTCCTATTTAAATTTTTTAAGCTATTTTGTCCCTATTCTTTTACATCTTTTTAACATGCATTAGCAAATAATTAGTTAAACAAATGTCAACTACTATCTTAGCTTGTGTGGTTCTGTTAATAGGTCAGGACCTAACCCGATTCGAATAATCCATTGGGGCAAGATTTTTTTTAGATCCAAATCGACCCTACCTGATCTCCTATTGGGTTAGGTCTGGATCCAATATTAATTAGGATTTAATCAAAAAACTAAGTTGAATTGAGTTAGGATGTAATTAAGAAATTGGGTCAAATTGGGGCTACTCAAATCCAGCTTGACCCGACCCATTTGCACCTCTCCATGTGTCTATATACTGGCGGCTGGCTTATCTATCTAGGCTCTAGCCAAGTCAACAATCCTTCCAAGATGCTCATGATTCCATTCACTAAAAAACATGGCTGGTGGGGTATCAGAAGCCCTATGAGCTCTATAATCCAATCAGCTTGATTAGTTTTATGGATGCCCCCTCTTGAAAACAAGATGAGGTAGAGGTAAGATATATCATTAGAGACTTTGGGGATACATTATTTAAGCTGGATCTAGAAGAGTTCATACTAATTCAGTACCAATAGCAAAGTTGCAAGCTATTTAAAAAGCAATATTTGTGGTTACTCAACAAATATCTACTGCACATCTATGTTAACTCTTGAATCATCATTCATCGGATACAATATCATATAAAATAGAAACTAGAAAAAGCATCATTACATCCTTTATTATTTGATATATTGCATTACACTAAATCCTTAATATCCTTTTCTGCATCCCATATTTTCGGTATGACATCCATCCCTCTTGCTATCAGGAACATGGCGATGGTGGATATTGCAATGGTATTTGCTGACATGGACTCAGGGTTTTCATGGACTGTTGAATGCGCCACCGTCCATGATGGATTATGATATCCAGCTTGCATGACTAGATAGGCAATTTGGGCTAAAACACTGAGAACGACTAGCCCATCACCTATAGATGATTCATGGCAGGTCCCATAGGCCGGCTAGCTTCATCCAGGCCAACTAGCCACTTCCAAGTCGGGAAGCAAGAACTAGTTGCAGCCATCTAACATCACACCCCCACTCCTAAATCCACTGACTTGAAGCAGGAACTAGTTGCAGCAATCTAACATGACATCCCCACTCTTAAATCCACTGACTTGCTATCCGACTTCGGCTAGCTAGTCAGGCTTGTCAACCTAGTAAGCCTAGATATGCAATCAAGTCTCCCTTCCTACCTGGCAATCGCAGCATCTAGATAATTGAAAATCCGATTAATCACAGCTATTCTGACATAAATCATAACATACATGATCCTAACAAACTTTGGTACCATAACAGAAAAGATTCTTATGATCAGGACTCTAGGGGGATAGGATCTAGCCATCTCAACCAAGTTTGTTATGCCTATCAAAAAATTGATACCCCTGTAATGATATTCTATTATGCCACATAACCATACAAATAAGTAAGAGGGAACTCACATAACCATACAAATAAGTAAGAGGGACCTCCAACTCACATACATTTCATACATTTTCACATGATTGCTCACATAGTCGATCACTGGACCACCACAAGCTCTCAACTCTAGTTGCTGTAGTCTTTTATTTTCTACACACTAACTTGAGCATTAGAGTGTCCCTATTGGTAATCCTAGCTCAGGGACCTTTTGCAGGTTACCAAAGTGGAGCGATCAAATTTAGCTTCCCACCCCTTTAGAAAAATCCAAAGTATCCTCCTCCATTGTCAGAGATTAGTGGTGGGTGACTGATGGCAATTAATTGGCATGCCAGGAAGGGGGCGATTGCAAGTAGGCAATAGCTACATGATGAACATCCATTCATTAGAGTTTGAAACCATGGTAGTGACACATGCTCAAGATGCCTCCACCAATCATGTGAAAAACCATTCGTGTTATGATAATCGATGTAGTTGGGAGGAGGAGCTACCTGCTCCACCACCATTGACCTAACAAGACTAGCTCGCTGTCCTTACCCAGTAGGTTAAAATACTACTAACAGTGGTCTAGGAGCTACAACATCAGCAACGATCCACGGCTACATAGCAATAGCCAGAGATCCCATCCATCCCTAATATCATTGCTCGTGCCAGCCACTGATCCTCTCTGGAGAGGTCCTTCCATCAGCAAGCCCCCCTCCATTATTGGTCTCCTCACCTTGTCAAAATAGCCATTGGGTCTCCCTTGGGAGATCCCAGCACTATCGGGCAACCCGTCATACATGGTCATCTACATCGCACAAGGCTGGCCCCTCTCAACAAGAGCAATGATCGAGGAAGGAGCCCAAGCACGAGCATCCCTAATCTTCGTCTACCTCGATCCTAGAATCTTTGAAAGTGGGGTCCACTAACAAGGCAATCTGGCATCTGGCTGAACAATGCCTCGATGAGTATAATTGCAAAGTGGCTAACCTCGATCATTAGTTTGCTGATTTACAAGGCAAAAATTAGGAGTTGATGGATTACAAAGCCCATCCTCCTCTTATCAAATTCTGGATGAATCGATCCCTAGTCGATTCAAAATGCCCTAATTAGATTTGTACGATAGTACTACAAATCCGTTGGATTATCTTGAGAGCTATAAGGCTCTGATGCAAGTCTAGAATTTTACTAATGCCCTCCTCTGCATCACCTTCCTAGCCATACTCTGCAAGGTAGCCCAAGCCTAGTATTCTTAGCTCGAGCCGAAGAGCATCGACTCCTTCAAATAGCTGGAGAAAAAATTTATGACATATTTTGATACTTGCCAAAAGATGCCATAAAAGGCTAACAGCCTCTTCTCCATCTGCCAGCAAGATAGAGAATTGCTTGAAGACTATGTGGCCGAATTCAAGTTAGCCATGTTTGAAGTATACTATCTAGATGAATCAATGGCTATGCTGGACATGAAGAGAGGGCTTTGCACCTCTCACTTCACCTACTTCCTGGATAAAAAGCATATTCCAAGTCCTACTTGAAGTTGCTAACCCATACACAAAAGTATATCCATGCGGAGGAGATCAGACTCGGAGAGAGTTGGATGAGAAGCCCTGGAAGAAGTAAGCCCATAAAGAACCAAGCGAGATCCAGATGGAGAAGTCAGATCAGCCCAGTTGACAAGATACCAAGCCAAAGGTCTTTGCTAGTAAGAATGATAAGTTCACTCCCCTTCTCGGCCCCAGAGTCAAGATCCTGATAGAGATAAAGGGTGAGCAATACCTACGCAGGCCTCCTTTATCGAAGTCATTATCAGCCAACCGAGATAAAAGCAAGTACTACAAATTCCACCATGACTATGACCATGACACCAAGCAGTGCCACCATTTGAAGGAGATTGAGAATCTCATCCAATGTGGCTATCTTGAAAAATACATGCACAAAGGAGTCCAAACCAACCTCCAAAGTTTTGGCCATCAACAGGTCTAGGCCAATGTTGACAATGCCCCGATTGAAAGGCCAGTCAACATAATTTCTTATGGGGCAAGACCATCATCAAAGAGCCCAGGAGAGGAAGAGATAGTTGAAACTATAATCCTCTTTTCTGATAGGAATCTTGTCAGGTTCATAATTCTAATAATGATACTATCATCGTAGACATGATGATAGCAAAATATCCTATAAAAAGAATCATGGTTGATAGTAAAAGCTCTCAGACATCCCTTTTTATGATACTTTTATTCATATGGATCTACCTATGAGTTGCCTCAAACCAACCTTCGTGCCTCTAGTCAACTTCATGGGAGACCCAGTTGGAGTTGAAGGAGAGATCATGCTACTAGTAATGGCAGGTACCTTACCTAGACAAAGTATTATTCCTAAACCTTTATAGTTGTTCGTTTACCCTCGGCATATAAGGCCATCCTTGGATGGCCTGGGTTGAACCTCTTGAACACTATCATCTCAACTAAGCACCTTTTCATTCACTTTCCAACTAGGAACAGAGCAACAAGATGTATGGAGACCAGCTGCTAGCTCGATAGTGCTATTTGATGGCACTGAGGATGTAGAAGTCTGACAAGGTGCCATCCAAAGAATAACTCAACCAGAAGGAACTAAAAAAGAAGGGAGAACCAGCCAAGTAGCTACTCTCTTTCCCATTGGGGGAGGACCTAGTGATATCAGTTCAAGTCAGTGCCCTACTATCAAAAAAGGAAAGAAACCGGCTACTTGACTTTCTATGGGTCAATTCAAACATCTTTGTTTGGTCGGCATCGGACATGTCGAAGATTTCTCCAAAGATAATTACCTATAAGTTGAACATCGACCCGAGATTCAAGTCGATCTAGCAGAAGAAAAGGAGCATTACACTAGAGAGGCAAAAAGTGATCGATGATGAGGTCAACAAGCTACTCGCTACCGGATTTATCCGAGAAGCTAAATACCTTAACTAGCTTGCCAACATTATCATGGTTAGGAAAGCTAATAGAAAGTGGAAGATCTACATCGACTACATAGACCTCGACAAGGCATGTCCAAAGGATAGCTTTCTACTACCAAAGATAGACCAGTTAGTTGATGCGATATTTGGGCATAAGCTATTAAGCTTCATGGATGCATTTTTAAACTACAACCAAATCAGGATGGTCTCAGAGGATGAGGAGAACATCATCATCATGACTAACAAAGATATCTATTATTATAAAGTAATACCCTTTCATCTAAAAAATGCAAGTCCACCTACTAGTAACTAGTTAATAAGATCTTCAAGGATCAAATCAATTATAACATGGAGGTTTATATTGATGACATACTTGTTAAGAATGCCAAAGAGATCAATCACATTGTTGACATGGAAGAAACTTTCAATAACCTCCACCACCGCCGGATGAAGTTGAACCCAAGCAAATATGCTTTTGGTGTCACGGCTAGCAAGTTTCTTAGCTTTATGATCACCAAGCATGGCATCAAGGTAAATCTAGAAAAGATCCACACAATCTTGGATATGCAGCATCTAATCTCTAAGATAGAAGTCTAGCGGCTAACAGGTCGAGTAGCGACTCTTAGCTGGCTTATATCCAAATCAGTCAAGAGCTACTTGCCCTTCTTCAAGGTCCTATAGAAAATGTATGACTTTACCTGGATAAAGGAGTGTCGACTAGCCTTTTAGCAACTGAAGAAGTTCCTGGCATCGTTGTCTTTGCTCTCCAAGTAGCAAGTTGGAGAAGAACTTTTCCAATACCTCGTTGCCTCAGCAGAAGCAATCAACTCCAAACTCATCTAGATAGATGACAAAGAAATCTAAAGACCAATCTACTATACTAGCAAAGTGCTTCATGATGTAGAGATCAAGTATTATAAATATAAGAAGATTGATTTTATGCTAATCATCTCTGCTCAGCATCTCAAGCCCTACTTTCAAGCCCATCCCATTGTCATTCTTATCAATCAACTACTCAAGGCTATTTGCACCGACTTGACACCTCTGAATGATTAGCAAAGTGGACAATCAAACTCAATGAGTTTAGCATTTTCTATCACCCTAGGTCATCTATGAAGACCCAAATCTTAGCCAATATCTTAGTCAAGTGTACATGCTCAAATGATAAGCCTAAAGAGGCACTCACTAAGCCATTTGTCAAGCCATCTAGCATGGGACCGACTTGGATCCTCCATGTGGATTGTTGTTAGAACTTGCAAGAGAGTAGGGCAAGGCTCATCCGAACAAACTCATAAGGGATGGTTGCCGAATGCGCATTGCACTTCCTATTTAACAATCAATTCAAATATGAAGCTCCATTAGCTAGACTAAAGTTGGTGAAGGAACTTAGAGTATAGTGCCTGAGGATTTTCATCGACTCGTAGCTTGTAGCTAGTCAAGTCATCAACAGATACAAGGCTCGAGACCCAATAATGGATAACTACCTCGACAAGGTGCAGACCCTCATGTTGACACTCCATCATGTTAGCATCTCTCACATTTTAAGGGGAGAGAATGCCAAGGCAGATACTCTTTCTTAACTTGCAACTTTAGCGAACAATGTCCTCGGGTATACATATGTTGAATACTTGAAAGTTTCTAGTATCAACAACATTGAGGAAGTCCAACAGGTCACCCATGAGCCAAGCTAGATGGATCCCTTTATTAAGTATATCATTGAGAGAGGCTACTAAAATGAAGGGTTTCTTGGTTTGTGTTGCTAGATAGATAGCTCTACAAGAAGTCCTCATACCCATTACTGAAATGTCTAAGACTTGCTGAGGCCAATTACGTCCTCAAGAAAATCTAGAAAAGTATTTGCAGGAATTACTTGGGAGGGTAGATGCTTGGCCTACAAGGCACTCAGGCAAGGATACTATTGGCTCACCATATAAGAGGATGCCACAGAGCTAGTCCAGAAGTGCAACTGGTGTCAGCAACATGCCAATATCTAACGACAACCAACAATCTAGTTCTCCCAGCTCTTATCGCCTTGGCTGTTCATCCAATAGAGGATGGACATTTTAGGCCCATTCCCCCCAGTATCTAGCAAGCAAAAGTATCTACTTATCAACTATTTTATCAAATAGATGGAGGCGGAACCCCTAGCACATATCACAGAGAGCAAGGTAAAGGCCTTCTTCTAAAAGTCAATCGTTTGTCGATTTGGACTTTCCTACTCCATCATCACTGATAATGGCAAGTAGTTCAATAACCAAACCTTTAAAGAATTCTATGATAACTTGCACATCCAATACCGGTTCACATCTGTCAATCATCCTCAAATGAATGGGGAAGTGGAGCTAATGAATCGAATCATTCTTCAAGGTCTCAAGATCACATTGGACGAAGCCAAGGGTAGATGGGCCTAAGAGCTTCCCAATGTGTTGTGGGCATACCACACTAGTCCCCCTGACCTCGATAAATGCTTGCTTGTCATAGGGTGGTCAAAAATAAAAACCTAACTCACTACTAAATAGCCAGGGTGAATAGGGATTGTATTATCAGCGATCAAGGATAATTATTTCATGAAAAAAAAGAGATAAATATTTAGATCTTTAAAGGTAGATAATAGTTAAATTAAGATTAATTAATTAAAATTAAAAATAAAATTGAGGAATTTATATGATAAAAAAATGTCTTTATATTTTCATGTGATCACAACATAAATCCTATATTTGTTATAATCTAAACAATCAAATTTTATAATTAATTAGGAATCTTATAAACTAATCCCTAACATAGGCTATCTTACCGAGTACAAACCATATCCTGTTAAAATCATTGCCCATCCCACAAGTATAAGCTATCAAATGATTTAGTTGAATATATCCTAACATATTAATTAGATGAAAATAAAATTTTAGAATTAATTATCTATGCTAAGCATGAATCATATCGTGTCAGAATCATGATCCATCCCACCTATAAATAATTTATTCATGAATCAAGAATAAAAAAAATTGAAAATAAAACTAAAAGTATTTATTCAATTACATAAAATAAAAAATAATTATAGAAATTTATGAAAGAAAACCTATACTTCCCTATAAACCACATCTCAGTTGACTATGATTCCTGAATATATTTTCTTGAAGATTCGGGACTCAATCACAGCATCTCATCTCTCAAATAAATCTTTTTCTTTATTCCTCACCCTCTTTTTTAATTCTTAAGCTAAATTATAAAAGAAAATAAAATAAAAATAGGGCCCAAACAATAGGGCTGTCCTTAAATAGGGCCCAAACAATGCAAATCCTGGTTCAATTTGGTCGAGGAATCATTGTTGAATCAATATTTAAACATATGGATGTCGTCGGCCGTTAAATAGCCATCAAGTGCTGAAATCATGCCCAGATCACTCGATCGAAGCCCCCTCATAGCCAAAATCCAGTCTGATAGCCATTCGATCGTACATTAGATAGGTCGTCGGCCATCGGATGGTGCGTATCAAGGCACGGATCATGCGTTTTAGTCCTTTAGTGGTTCCGATTGTTGCCCAGCCGTTGGATGCTACCCAATGTCCATTCTAGATCATCTGATTGCGCACATCCAGGTGTTAAGAAAACATTCAGCTAATCAGGTTGTCTCCTGTTGGTCGATGACGGTGAAAAAATTAATAATATATATAATAAATTCATTTTAGCTAATCAGGTTATCTTTCATTAGTTGATGACAGTAAAAAAGTTAAGAATATATATAATAAATTATGTTTACTCGGTTGACGTTAGTGATTGTCAGGTTATCGTACTCATTTTCGGATGGAAAACGACTACGAAAAAATTAATATATATCATATGCAGATATTTTCTGACCGGGATTGGAGGATCTTTTTGTTTTATAATAATAAAAAAAAATCAGGTTGTCTCCCGTCTGTCAGATCGCTGCATTGAAGCTTCCAAGCTACATGATCGTGCACAAAGAAACTCATCTTTTAGTCATCTTCTTCCTCAGACCAGAGCTTCTCCACCGCCAGATCGCATGCCAAGAAGGCTCGCTAAACCTATCCCCCCGTGCACCACCGTCGCCGGCAGTGTCGAAGCCCTTGCCAGCTCCACCACCAGCACTGCCAAGGTTCTCTCGCTCGGGTTCTATCCCGTGGCCATGGATCTCCCGCATGCCATCGTCGCTGGACCATTGCTTCGCTACCATCGGATCTTAGCAATTGCCAGTTCCGCTCGCTGGCACCGATGCCGTTAGATCACGCCCAGGCAAATCCCCCACAAAACCAAGCCTCGGCTCCTGAAACCTCCCGTGTGGGTGCTCCTTGTGGCTGTGGCTGTGCCCCTTCACCGGTGCCTTCGTCGCTTCCATTGCCAACGCTGGCCATGGACCACCTGATCATGCATAAGAGGCCCACTCCAGAGCTGCCCCAATCATGGACTGTGCCGATGGAGGTGTGGACCAAGCGATTTGGGCCGGTTTCCAAATTATTTTGGACCTCATGTGGATTTGAATTTGGGCCTGCCTTCGTGTTTCTATTCGGGATCTAATTTAAATCTGATTTGAAAGGATTATAGTTTGGCAATTTTATTTTTTTAAAAAAATTATTTAAAAAAAAAAATCCAGTTTTGATGGTTTAAAATATCTATCATAAAATTTTGATCCGAACGACTCTGGCCGATTTTACTTAATCCGATTTTATATTATATATATATATAATAAAAAATACCGGTCATTAAATGATGCGCCCCGTGCATGATCCGGCCACGCGCTTATGAACCGGCTTGTTTGATGGCCATCCCAGGCTGCACAGAATCTAGCTAGCAGGGTCGTTAGGCGGGTTTAAAATAAAATATAAATATATATATTATATTAAAAAAAAAAAAAAACGTGGCAATAAGGGGAGCACATGCACATCATCAACAGGCTTTTGTCGGCTATGGTATCGCCGTCTCTGGTCGAACCGGAACTAACTTGGAAAGTGCAGCACGCATGCCCAACTTATATTTTATGCGTTGTAACAGAATCTATGCCGCCATGACAAGACTAGTAGGGTCCTATCAATATATTCATTTATAGAAAGTCTTCCGATCATTATTTAAAATGATACATGGCAGAATCTGATCGACGATTTAGATACCTAAAGTATTTGTTCGTATGAATTGTTAAAAGTTAAATTTTAGTTTATGATATTAACGTCCGGTTTAAATTTTGTTACTCATTTTTCTATGATTATAAATAAATTTAATCATTGATCTGAGAACATCTGCAGTAATACAACGAGGAGATTGGAACGAGTGGAGATATTGAGATGGAGACCTGGAATAATTTTTAGAAAATTAAGTGATAAATTAAATAACTGGTTAATTATGATTAGATGATGTGAGAATTGAAGAATATCATCTATAGTTTTTACTGATGTGGACTCTACCGAGACGTGATTTGAACAATAAGGCTCGTGGGTTAAATATGGGTAACTAAAAATTTATCTGATCAAATCCATACTGATGCAGTAATATATTATGTTAGGATATGGGCTTGAATCTGTGGACCTGATTTGGGCTCAAATCTGAATACGAAGGTTTTTCATGCATACAATGCATGATTTTATTGGTGTATTTCTTGTATTTTTTATAAAAATTATGAGTAATGTAACCGAGCATAAACTTAATATCAAGGAAAATACCTTAATTAATATTTGGCATGCCAAGGGTTCAAATTGGCATGATTCAGGACTAGTGTGATTCACAAGAAAATTCCCTGGTTACATGTATCTTTGTAACTTTATTTTTGTTTTTATCTTTTGATTACAATGATTGGGCCTCTAATTATTTTCCAAAAATATTAATTATATCTTCAGGTTAAATTATTAGTAAATATTTCTTGATGGTACAATTGTTTTTGGATTTACTTTTTTGCGAGTAAAAGATTTAATTAAAAATCTATATTTTTTTGGATAAAATTTAGACAGGAAGATGATTTATTCATATTCTTTTATGCATGGATAAGTAGCTTCAAGATTTATTTTATCTATGTTCTTTTATCTTATTACTTTCATGGATAAGTTGTTAAAATTTATCTATAACTTTCATAATATATTTCATAGAAACTATAGTTTGGAGATAATAAATAAATATTTATTTTACTGGCTAATAAGAAAATAATTTAGTCACCCTCTAAGTGGTTAAATTTTTTTTTCATTTCACAAACAAATATTATATAAAAAAAAGTAACTTATCCATATTGAAAAATATAAAAATATAAAAAGGTTAATCGACAAAAGAAATTGATTAAAATTTTTATATTTATTTATAAAAGGACGGGCTCACCTGCTCAACATCTAATGCTTGGTCTTGATTCTTATCAAATTCCATCGAAACCTAGATCCATACCATATCCAAACCAACATTTGCCGTCATGCCTACCCAACCAAATTGAGACAAACTGCTTGAACTAGAATAAAAATCCAAATCCTTTTGATGGGCTTGGATCCTGGAGGCAGTAGGACCTGACTACTCGCGTTGCACTCCTCGTGCTATTAGTTAATAATGAGTAAAAAAAAAAAAAAAAAAAAGGACAATATACGTCAACGGAAATATTGATTGTATTAAAATATAAATTTTCTGACACGTAGCCGTTATTTACCATTGTCCTACGTAGCAAAGTAGCAAGGAGGCACAAAGTAGTTAACTATAATAGTTGATGTGACTACAAAAATGTATTATTTTTTTCGAGATACCTGCCGTCTTGAAGCATATTTTTTTAGCAGCCATTCGGTCCAACCATGCATGGCAAAGGGGCGGAAAGCAAGGCGACAACCACCGGACGGGCAAATAACTTTGAGGCGTGAATATACGCTCATTTGAGGGAAGATTCAATCGCTGCCTGAAAAAATCAAAGCTAAAGTACAAGTGTAATTTAGATGGTATCGTCTGCTGCAGCGCCAAAGTAGTTGGCAGAATCCTGATCACATCGTATAGTATTTGCTTAGGCTTGGACGGTAGCCACGTCATTCATTTCTAGGGCATATGGCTATAGCTTATCAAAACATTATGTTTAACATCTACAGCTCTCCGTTTTCAATGATATGATGGCTATTCAAACATCCCTGGTACCAATGTTTTAGCTATCAGAATAGTGCTGTTGCATTAATAATCTGATTGATGACAATAACGTCCTGTCATCCCCATATATATATATATATATATATATATATATATATATATATATATATATATATATATATATATATATATATATATATATATATATATAAAAAAAGCTTATGACGATTTTAATAAGCAAGGCGACTTGTATATATATATTGTTACGTCTCGATCGAATGCCTGAGTCGGTATCAGATAGCCGCATATTTTTAAGATTTAATCCCGTCAAGTATGCATGACTTATCTTTATAAATTAATATTCAGACAATAATAAAAAATAAAATTATTAAAATTTTATTATTTCTAGAACATTTCGATTCAAACTAATAGATGAAATTTTACTAAAAATTTCAGGTACGATGTGAACATAGTTTAACTAAAATTTAAAATAAATATGAATTAAAAAAATTAAAATTTCTAAATCTTAACTCCTCACTGACAGGTCCCAAAGCGCGATTGATCTTCTAGATCTGTAATAAAAGTAATAGAAACAGGGTATGAACTTGACAGACTCAGTAAATTATCATCACTTCCAATATATGCATAAATATACCAATAATAATTTACAAATACAAACAAATAATATAAACAAGATATCCAGTACCATGACAAAATAAAAAAAAATCATCATGCAATATGTATATTTAATTATAAATGACATGACTATGGATGGTCAACTATTTACTTTACTCTCTTAGTCCCTCTGACTATTACCATGATTGGCCCATAGCTAGTCTCGAAAGAGACTAGAATCTTGACTACACATATCGAAACTGGTCATGTGCCAATGATCACCCCACTGAGACCCAGAAGGAAACTAACTTTGATATCATATGAGTAAATATGCATCCTCATCATGTACCAGCGACAGTCACATATGGCTAAAAATAAAAGGCAACTAGTTCCTGACTACACATTCGTATACCGGTCATGTGCCAGTGATTGTCCCACTAAAGGCCCGAAAGGAGACTAGGTCCTTGTGTGATCATAGTTGGATTAGAGAGAGTCAACACCAATATACATAATAATGAATGCAATCCAATGTAAATCAAATTATGCTACACATAATTAACATTTCATAACATTCATATCATATTTAGCATGTAATTAAGGCTGGAAGTAGACCGGGCCTGGCCGGGCCATACCTCTACCCGAGCCCAACTCAAAAAAAATTTTGGGCTTCAGGCTGGGCCTAAGCCTGATGTATTTTGAAAAAAAATGGCCCGAGCTCGAGCCCGATTCAGGCCGGGCCGAATCGGGCTTTGATTTGGACCGGCCCAAACTAAAGTTC
The DNA here is from genome assembly GCA_021397845.1 of Areca catechu. Classification (NCBI taxonomy): domain Eukaryota; kingdom Viridiplantae; phylum Streptophyta; class Magnoliopsida; order Arecales; family Arecaceae; genus Areca; species Areca catechu. The sequence continues at coordinate 10,948,703 of CM038038.1, read as the reverse complement.
GATCCGAGCAAGCCTAAATTAAAGCCCGACACTGTTTGGTTGTTTTAAGAAAACGAAATGTAGAAGTTGATAGATGGAAATAGTTTTATTTTTATCTTATAAAAATCTCTAAAAAAGAACAATATCATAGAGCGATAATTATTAAAATGAAGATAGCCATGTACACGGCACCATCAGAAAGCATTACATTAGCTTTATTGAGGACATGAAGTTGAGTGGGCAAACAGTTAAATGAAAGTTTTGGCTAAATATATACAAAAAAAATTAGCAAAAGTAGTGCTACTCTTAAATATTCAGCTAGGATAAAAGCACACCAGTAGCTGCTTTAACTAGCATCAAGTGCACCGGTTATTAGCATGAGATCAATTCCAAGCATTCTCTACTCATGATATAGACTACATAGACAAATGATATAGACTACAGCTCTCCGTTTTCAATGATATGATGGCTATTCAAACATCTGTAGTACCAATGTTTTAGCTATTAGAATAGTGCTGTTGCGTTAATAATCTGATTGATGACAATAACGTCCTGTCATCCCATAATATATATATATATATATATATATATATATATATATATATATATAGCTTATGGTGATTTTAATAAACAAGGAGACTTTTTTATATATATTGTTATGTCCCGATCGATGTCCTGAATGCCTGACGTGTGTCAGCTAGTCGCATATCTTTAGGATTCAATCCCGTCAAATATGCATGACTTATCTTTACAAATTAATATTCATACAATAATAGAAAATAAAATTATTAAAATTTTATTATTTCTAGAACATTTTGATTCAAACTAATAGATGAAATTTTATTAAAAATTTCAGATACGAAGTGAACATAGTTTAACTAAAATTTAAAATAAATATGAATTAAAAAAATTAAAATTTCTAAATCTTAACTCCTCACTGACAGGTCCTAAAGCTCGATTGATCTTCTATATCTGTAATAAAAGTAATAGAAACAGGGTATGAACTTGACAGACTCAGTAAATTATCATCACTTCCAATATATGCATAAATATATCAATAATAATTTACAAATACAAACAAATCATACAAACAGGATATTCAGCACATGACAAAATAAAAAAAAAATCATCATGCAATATGTATATTTAATTATAAATGACACGACTATGGATGGCCAACTATTTTGTTTACTCTTTTAGTCCCTCTGACTATTATCATGATTGGCCCATAGCTAGTCTCGAAAGAGACTGGAAATCTTGACTACACATATCGAAACTGGTCATTTGCCAATGACGTCCCACTGAGGCCCAGAAGGAAACTAACTTTGATATCACATGAGAAAATATGCATTCTCAGTATGTACCAGCGACAGTCATATATGGCTAAAAATAAAAGGCAACTAGTTCCTGACTACAAATTCCGTATACCGTCATGTACCAATGATTGTCCCAC